>OY986435.1:4035214-5388302 GCA_963920525.1 Dichetophora obliterata
GGTCCACACTACTGCAACAAACTAATTTACCGATTTTAATATTTTTACACATTTAATACGATTTTAATACACACCAGTTACCAAAATTAGCGTCTTTGAAAAATTTGTCTAGTTTTTACACGAAACAATATGGTCAAAAATAACGAAAATTTTTTATCATTCATAATTTTCTTAGTTTTCCATATTTCCATTCCATTTTGGTAAATGATGTGTATTCAAGGTTCTACTTTCGAATGCTTTTTGTTTTTTTCTTCAGATGATCTGAAGCCGAGCTATGTTGCTGCACGATTTTTACATTTTTAAGCACACCAACTTCAGCGCCATCTTTATATATAAAAACTATATGATACAAAAAAAAGTATTTTATCTAAATGGATGCTGTTCAAGTAACATGCAAATGAAATTTTTTGTCTATATAATCTACTTTTTTAGAAAACATCTTCTAAAACATGCCTTAGTTGCAATAGGTTTTGCCTAAAACCACCCTTAAGATAGATTTTAGTCATAAGTATCTGATCTTTAAATTCGCAAAATTTTTTATAACTTATTTGAAGTTTTTATTGTATTCTTACCATTTCGTTATATCATTTGCCACTTTTAACAACTGTTCTTTTAAACTCTTAAATCGACAAAATATAAATTCGATAGAAATGACGAAACATTTAAAATTTTAACAAAACAAAATATTTCTTTTAACCCTTATTTATGTGGTTGAAATGCATATTTGTGCAAGCCCAAAACCAATTTACTGTAAAGATATTGATATTGCAAAATGGGGTGCGTTGCTTGCGGATAGAAATTAAATACCTTCAACATAGTAAAATATCATATTAAATCAATTTCGCAAGAAATGAAACACTTAAATATTCGAAGAAAATTGTGTGCATTAAACATTGGATTCCCCTGTTTATTCCTCTATCGAGGTGTTGACAGTAACGAAAACTACCCAAAAAAAATCACTAAGCCCAAAGTGTAATGATTTGTAAAATCAGATAGATCGTGCGTAAGCATAGTACTCTGTTCAGTTTCATGTGAAATTCCACTCAAGTCTCTATACAAAATATGACAGCTGCGAAACAAGCGTGGAAATTTTCACATTTTCATCAAAGCAGTACTCTGTTCCGCAGCGTGAAATTATCGCAACATGTTTCTGAGCAACATTTTTTCACGACAATTTAATTGTACTGCCTATTTATTAAAGTATAGTACTATGTTTGCTTGCGTGAAATTTCGCCTACAACATTCATTTATTTGTTGCGTGAAATTTCTGACTTAAAGTTTATTGCGATGAATTCCGTTGCTAGAGTTTCTCAGAGAGTGAGTTGGGAAAACTCATATGATCTCTCTCTTTTCACTTCAAAATAAATAAGCAGTACAATTAAATTGTGAAAAAATGTTGCTCAGAAACATGTTGCGATAATTTCACGCAGCGGAACAGAGTACTGCTCTAATGAACATGTTGTGAAATATCCACTCTTGTTTCGCAGCTGTCATTTCTTGTATGGAAATGTGAGTGGAATTTCACATGAAACTGAACAGAGTACACAGAAAATAAAAAAATTGATTTATTGCCTAAACTTGATTAGGTAATCTGAAATTTTCTACTTCACCTAATCTTTTCGGCAACTTTTGTACTTGCACAGTTAATAAAACAATCAGGCATTAGGTTTTTTATATAATTAAAAACTGTAAATTCGACTGAAATTTTGTTTAGAAAATAACCAAATTTTTTATATATTTTACCTAATGCAAGTTGTTGAATTCGTACTTCACTTGTTATAAAAAATAAAATTATTTTGAAATTTTCTTAAATCATTTTTCAATCATTTGTCAACAGTCATTTTTTTCAAATAATATCGAACGTTTCATTGAAAAAAAAACATACTTAAAAAAATATTTTAAACTTAACATCTATCGGATAAATAAATTTTATTCCCTTATACTACTGGCAATGGAGGGGGACCAAATAATTGTTCTGCCAACAATCAACGTTTGCTCCCAGATGATGAAGCTCCTTTGGGATTGGGGGCTGGAGGAGCATAATCCTGACTTCACAGGTATTTATACTACAATAGAATAATTTCAGCGAAATGCCGCTAACAATCCCTTTTTTATGTGGGGACTTTATTTAGCTATGTCCGTCTGTTCGTCTGTCTGTCTGTGATCACGAAAACAGCCGTAATGTTACAGCTATCTTAACGAAATTCAAAATACGTATGTATAAGTTTTTCATTCAATAATAAAGATCAAGTTCGAAAATGCGCCAAATCGTATGAAAACCACGCCTTCCTTTCTAACAAAGTGACTTTACCAAATCGGTAAAATTTCTTTAAATGTCACTTGAATTAATACAATGGCTTAAGTTTTTTGAAATTAGTTTAAATCCTTACTATCCACTTAATGTTTGGATTTTAAAAAAAGACCGAAAATTTCGCCCTGATTTTGACAAGTGCTGTCCTATCACAAGAGAGAATTTTATCCACCACTTCTACCAATTTGAATATATCTTGCGTGGCAAGAATATTTTTTCCGCCTCCAAAATTATTAAAAAGTTTATCGTGTACACTCTTTAATCTTACATTTTCAAAAACAAAATAATATTATTTTAATTCAAACTATAGTATGTATACACTGGTTTTAAAGGGACAAGTGGAAAGTTAGCGGAGAGGTATTACGCCCTCTCCAAAAAATATAGGAACCAGGGTTTTTTAAAAGTAGGTATAATTTAAAAAGAACAGCAGCCCCCGAAGAAATAACACAAGAATCAAATGTACAAGGTTGGTTAGAGATATAAGAATAATTTATTTTAAAATATTATTTCTACTTATTTTACCCTCTACTAACAATTTTCAATTCAGTAGCTAAAGAACAATCAGCTGGAGAATTTGCTGGCCATGAGATGGGGTTGAAAAACAATGTATCTCCTGAATCACTTAATAAAACGAAAGAAAAACCTATTTTTAATCAAACTTTTTATTGTTGTTATCATGTGCTAACTATTATTAACTATTTTAATCACTTTGTTTTATATAAACTTAGAAAGACTCTTTTTTTCTTGTGAACAGTTATTTGCACCTGATTTTGCAATGTTCTTGTTATTAAAAATGTTATGTTTAAATAATTATTATTGTAATCAGTCATATAAGTCATATAAGTGATTTAAAAAATAATAGGTAATAAAATCACATTTTAAATTTCAAAACTTATTCATCTTTATTTTATTTATTTCGATTGATTTATGCATTTAGTTGGTTATTTACTCCAAAAATTAAGTTTCCTTAATTACATTAAAGTGGAAAAATTATCTAAGGAATTGGATGAATTTTCTAAAATAAGTAGTTGTTTTCCAACTCTAACGTAGATATGGTATCAAAATAGTTTATTTTTCTAAAATATTTAGGTGCCGTTCCTACTCTTAAGTAAGAAAGCTATCTTAATAATTAAACGAATTTTTTAAAATAAGTGGTTGATTTTCCAATTTTAGAGTAGATATGCTATCAAAATAAAGAGTTGATTTTGTGAAAGTATGTAGTTGCCGTTTCTACTCTTAAGTACGCACTGCCATCTAAATATATAGACAATTTTTCTACACTTAGTAGGTGGCTTACCTACTCTGAAGTGGACATTGCTTCAAAAATAAATTGTCAATTCTTCTAATTATTTATGTGTCTTATCTATTTTATGGTTGAAAATGCACCTAAAGACTTAGGTGCTTTATTTACTCTCGCAGTTAGAGTACCTAATTCAATTCCAATATTTTAGCATTTTGAAATTTATAGAGCACCTAAACAAATTCGTTGACTGAAAATCATCGGATTAATTTAGTTGAGTTTTCTACATTTTCAGGTAAAATTTATACTCCTTTTTTTCTGTGTACTATGCTTTAAAAGTGAAAAGAGAGAGATCATATGAAATCTCCCAACATATTCTCTGAATCTCTCTGAGAAACGTTGCCATAGGAATTCCTCGCAACAAACTTTTAGTCAAAAATTTCATGCAACAAATAAATAGATGTTGCCAGCCAAATTTCACGCAAACGAACGGAGTACTAGGCTGTAGCAATAATTTTTGTGAGCTTAAAGTTTTTGTGTATTTATTTCAATACGGCAAAAAAAAGGAACATCAATATTTTTAATTATATAAAAATCTACTTTATAAGAAATTTTTTCCAAACAAGAAATGCTTAGAATTTTTCAAGGAGTACGTGTAATTTTTTAAAGAATTTTTTAATTATTTTCGATTTTCGAATTAAGCCATTTCTTTAAAAAATTCATAATGGCTCAAAAAAAATTCTGCAGATATAATACGCATTTTGTGGCTAATTGTAAGCATTTCTTGTTTGTAAAATCAACCCATTTTGAGCAAAAAATACAAAGCTAACTTCATAAGTTTAAAACTAAATTCATCAGCCAAAAATCGTTAAATTTTTTTAAAAATGCCACGTAATCATTAAGCAAGTAATTCAAAGCATTTTTTTTATATTGTAAATGTAATAATTTTTATAAAGTCTCACTTTTGAATGCCGATAACTTAACGTTTTGTTAAGTTATCGTTTTCGAGTTGAAAATATTGACGGCCTGTTTTTGCATTTTGTACATATATTAATGGAATAAGTCGCGCCATTTTGCGACAGTCCTCTTGAATTGGAAAAAGGTACAAACGGCATTCAAAAGTGAGCCCTTCAACAAAGCCTATTAAAAGTTTTTTTACGCACGATCTTCCTTATTGTACAATCAACTTAACTTTAGTATGTAAGATTAAAAAGAGCCACATAAAATTCAAAAGCGGATACATAAGCGAAAAAATTGCTAAGCTCCTTAGACTTTTTTAACTCAAAACTACAAATGGCAAAGGCAGTTCATATTGGCACAAAATAATCTACATGCCAAAAATTATTCTCATGATGAGATGAAGCCAAGACCAACCTACGTTTGTAGCACCAACTAAATACACTCAAAATAATCTCTGCTTTATTTTACAAAAAAAAATTTGGAAAAATATATTGCTATTTTAAAATAAAGTACGAAATATTTTCGTACTACAAAACAAAATTTCTAAGTAAAATATAAAATATCACATAATTGCTGCGTTCCATTGAACAAACTTTTTGCTAGCCAAGTACTCGAAACCAGGGCTGCCAACTTTTATTAGGTATGACGTGCCATATTGGGGATAAAAAAGTGCCAAAAAGTGTCAAATAAAAAAATAAAATTACCAAAAACAGGTGTCAATTTTTAAAAAATTAAAGTAAGATAATTGATTCCACTTATTTTGTAAAGCAAACCAAGCATGGAATGAGCAATACAACTTTAAATTAAACATAAAACATATAATATAAAAAAAAAATTCACAAAAAAAATAATTGAAGAAACAAATAATTTTTTCAATTTATGCTATTATAAAGGGTGTTTTTTAGCTGCATGAGAGCTTTAAATAATAATACAAAACAAAAATATTACTGGAATGAATTTTTAATTAATTTAATATGGTTGATAATTTTATGGCATTTATTTTTTAAATATGATTTCTGGGATATGTCCGCCGCAGCTACCAGTTACATAGTCTATTTGATCAGTCCAATTTTCACTACTTTTTCAATAAATCTGGACGTATGGCGTTAATGGTGGCTTGATTATGGGCTTCAAATGCTTCAAGAGTTGCTGGTTTGTCGGCAGGACCACTTCTGGAAATAAAGTTTCAAATTAGCCCAATCAGCAAAAATGCAACGTAAACGATGGTCATTTGGCTTTAATTCTTGCTCGAGCTGTATTTTATAGACACGTTAGCCAAGATCCTTACGTACAATTTTCCACGTAGTCGAAGGTCAAAGGCCAACAAGTTGAGAATGGCGACGAATCGACATTTCGGCGTCTTTTTCAACACTTCGCGCTACAGCAGCAATATTCTCTTCGGTTCGCAAATTTCTTTGTCTTGTTGATGGTTTTGCAACGAGAAGAGTAAAATTAGTGCGAAAACGATCAATAACTGCGCGAATTTCTTGCACACTAGGCCGATTATGTTGCCCGTAAAATGAACGAAGTGCTCTATGAACTTCGCGAACAGATTTATTTTTTCAAAGTAAATTTTCACAATTTGGAAGCGTTGTTCTGGCGTTAAACGGTTCATGATGAATTGCCAAACTTTACTAAACAGCAATGTCAATACAGTTTGACATTCCCAACAGCCATCGAAATTTCGCATGCAGTTAAAAAAACACCCATTACATTAGGACCTATCGAAAAATTTAGATCGATACTCTAAGAGGTCGCAGAAGTTGTATGGGGCTGTCAAGATCACCCAAAAAATATTTTAAGAAAAAAGGATGTCTTCCTCTACCGCAAGGACAAAGTTGTACAGTAAAATATAACGATCTCAAAATGCTTTGATTTTTGTAAGAAAAACTACATATGTCTTAAAGCAAAAGTAAGTTTAGACTTCAACTAACAATATTTTGCCAAACACGATGCTACTCACAACTAGGACTGCCAGGTTTTTTTAAAAAAAATCGGGATTTTCCAAAAAATAAATCGGGACATAAGAAAAAAAATCGGGAAAAGATGTATGCATGTCGCTCGTCTTTTTCAATAACGTCACAACTCAAAAAATGCAATATCTTAGTTAAGTACATAGAAATACTTGTCATAGATCAATTTTAATTGTGTGAACGATAACGATATCTTATTGACTTTTCGCGATAGAGGAAAATGTGTCGCTCAATAGTTCAGAACCACAGCAAAATTTTTGATGCAAATGTAACATGCATTGCTACGGACACTGCTTCCAGAAGACATTCTATATATTAAACTGTGCTTATTTTTATAAAGGAATTCTGTGCCTTATAAAGAAATTCTTTCAAGTGGCATTTTTATAAAATCCTTCTGGAAGACATTCAAATGGCATTTCAATTCAATTAAAGTACAAAAATTCTATATAACTATAATATATGTTTTAGATATTTTCCGTGGGATTTTTTAAACCCCCAATGAAACCCAATCACTTACTACTTACAACACCAAAATGCTTTGAAAATCGGGAAAAAGGATATTTTACGTGTAATTTTTTTAAACCCCCACAAAACCCAAACACTTTAGATTTCCAACAACATAATCACCAGTCTAGAATGTCGAGAAAAGGGATATTTTCCCAGGGATTTTTTAACCCCCAAACCACAAAAACCATTCCAGTCCATTTAATGTCTTCTTTAAGTTCTCCTGAAAAACACCTACTAGAATCCTTTGATTGAAGGGCTGAAAGAAATATTCCATTGAAAAAGTCCTAGAAGCACTTCTAGGGAAGACTAAGGAAAGCATTCCTCCCAACGACATGCATATGTTAAAAAAATGCCTTCTGGGTATGAAAGTGGAAAGGATGGAATTCAAGGATGGACTTTCCCTTCCTCTTTAGCTTCTTTTGGAAGCACTTTTTTTGCTGGGACGCTGAGAATAAAAAAACTTAAAATACGTTTACTGAAAATCGATTTCTTTGAGTAAACTTCTTTGAATAAAAAGGGCGATATGTAGCTTTAAAAAATATATTTTATTCCCAAGGAAATAAAACCACACCAAACAGTGCGTTTTTCCAGTTTTATTGGCAGCACTTGAACTGCCTCTGGAAATTCAGCAATTCTGTTCAGCAATTTTCTTAGTCAAATGGACACGTACAAACTGTAAGTGAAGAAGAATATCTGTACAAATTTAGTGATGTAGAAATAGAAACATAGAAAATATTTTTAAAAAGTAATAAAAATAATAAAAAATTAAATTGTAATTCGGAAAATCGGGACATTCTTAGGCTGAAAATCGGGACAACCCGCGTGGAAATCGTGACCTGGCAGCCCTACTCACAGCCCACAAATTCCTGTGTAAAGGATATTCGAAGCAAAAGTAATACTCGAGATAGCACAGAACTTTTTATTGTCTAAATTTTGGTAGTATTTATTATAGTGTACACGTATTCCTTAAATTTGAAGAATTAATAATTTGCAAGTTTTTCGCAAACGCTTTTTGAGAAAACTTCTTTTTGAGAAATGTAAGCTTGAATGCAATTTTTTAACTATTTCAAAAAAAAAGTATAAGGTTTTATATCTCGGGCATCAGAAGTGGTACCGACAAAAGTTTTCTCAATTTAGACTCTTCAAATATTTCTGAAAGAAATCATATCTACAAATATCTATATAAAATACCAGGAAAAGACCAAGATTTTTTTTCCTTTTTTGATACATAAAAAAGAATACTTCCTAGCATGAAATACAACAATTTTTTTCATATCTGCTTTATGGTTATTACTTCTTAAAAACACTTCTTAACAACAATTATTAAGTTAATTGAATCCATCGAATGGCAAGCTCAGAAACTCAAAATTTAAGTGAGTTTTATTAACGAAATAACAAATCTCACGCTAGGAAGTAAAGTTTTTTTAATTAATCGAAATAGGAAAAAAAACGTGGTCTTAACCTGGTGTTTTAAATATATACTCTTAGAAATATTTGAAGAATACACGGCCGTTTATGTTCAATAGAGAAGTTACTTTCTTTAAGAAAGTTTTGAAAGCATATTCAAAAAATATGTAATCCGTAAGATGCCCTTCAAGGGAATCATTGAAGTAGTCAATATTGTTGTTATGCTCGGTTATTGTGGTTGCGAAAAATGTTATAAGACTTTCCAGCACTTCAAAAAATTTAGCCGGTTTTTGTACTTCGAAAAATTTTAATTTAAGTGTAAAATCATATTTTAAAAAAAGGTGCAAGAAAATAGAAAAAGTTTTCAAAAAAGTGCCATTTTTCCACCTTGTTCCAAATTAAAAAATAAAGTGCCATTTGAGGCGAAATAGAGCCAAATCTGGCACGTAAAGTGCCAAAATGGCATACCTGCTCGGGACTGCTTCCAGCTACTCTTGCTTTTGTTCACAAGCAATAAATTTTTCAAATAATTGATGCTCAAACGCGCACAAATGTGGAGATAAGCTTTGTGCTATAAAGCTCTTGCATACAAAAATCAACCCAGGCAGCGTCGCACAGTGATGCGATTGGTACAAGTTAAACGGAAAATATTATTTTGTGGTTTTTTTTTTAGGTTTTGATGTTTATGGTAAAGAAATATACAAAAAAAAAGTATATCAGAAACTTTGGACGAGTGGGCGTGGCATCTGCCATACAACTTAAACACATTTTGTGCTTTATCTTAGAAAGGAAATAAGCTACGATAACGAAATCAAACATTGACGTCTAATATGTGATTTCCAAAAAGTGTAAAAATTACTGCGTAGTGTAAAGACAAGAAGATTAAACCAGGGACCGTAACTGTTATAAGTTTTATTAAAAAATCCTTAAATAATAGTTATTTGTCAACTTTTAATTTTCTGCTTAGTAATAATAGTTAAATTTTAAGTTTTTGTTTTGCTCACAAACAGGCCCGTAGCTAGTATGGTGCTAGGGCAGGCTAAGCCTGCCCTAGAATCCGTCGAGCCTGCCCTAGCCAAATTTCCGTATGCTTTTACAACTGCCCTCTTTTGTCAGTCATTGCCAATATCAGCTAGCAAAAAATTGTAAAGGAAATTAATTTTTGGTGAAAGTTTATAGAATGTTGTTATTTTAATTGTTTTCAAGATTTTTCGAGCGAGTTTTTTAGATAATTTATTATTTTAAGTGTTTTAAACTAAATACACACAAAAAAAATTGCAGTCGTTTTTCCAGCTTTTGTGCCTCCCAGTTTGATGTTCTGATTAGGAAAAACACTTGCAACTACTTGAGGATGAATGGGGAGGATTTCGAAATTATATCATGATTCAAGCGCCAGCTGACTGCATTTCGAATTTTTCAACTTTAAGCGGCTGTACCAGGTCAGCAGTCTTCACTTATTCCCGTAATCTAAATACTTTGCATTCATTCTCAAATAGTTATACATACTTTCCCCAATCTACTAATAATAATTAGTCTAATTAGTCTAACTAAAACTACTAATTGGGAGCATAAAAATTTGGAAAAGCTGAAAGGAAAATAATGGATGTTGCAGACATAGCTTGCGATTGAATGAGGTACTTTTTCTCAAAAACAATTAAAATAACAAGGTTTTATATCACGCGAAACTCAGTAGTAGAACAATCACTTAGTGAGAGAAGTGAATATTCTATTGAAATTAAGCCGGCTTACTTTGATATCGTTGATAATATTATATTCAAATTAAAAAAGCGTTTCACCAAAAATGATCGTATATTGTTGGCATTGTCATAAGTTTACGAAATGAAGCCGGCTAGTTTGAAAATATTATGATCTGTAGGCTTAAAAATACCCTCTGATGCCGAGATGTCTGTCGCAAAGAAATATCTGGGCAAAAAAGGGATGAGCATCAGAAAACATCACCAAATTCAATCAGTTTTGATATGTTTAATGAATTGTATCTAATGCGCGATGCGTTTCCTGATACTTATAATTTGTGTTGTGTAATCGAACCATTCGGCAACAGTACGGCGGTTTTGAGGCGGTATTCCGGCGGTACGGCGGAAGCATCATTTTCCCGTGTAAACCGAATCAACAGAGTTCAAAGATTATCTTCGCAAATTTAATGAGAAACTAAGACGATTGCCTTTGTATTAAACAGCAGAGCTGTGACTGTAGTGGAAATCAATATAATACATTCGAAATTCGCTTTCAAACATTGAACTCATTGATGTTATATTTAAAGCATAGTACTCTGTTCAGTTTCATGTGAAATTCCACTCAAATCTCCATACAAAAAGTGACAGCTGCGAAACAAGTGTGGAAATTTTCACAACATGTTCGTCAGAGCAGTACTCTGTTCCGCTGCATGAAATTATCGCAACATGTTTCTGAGCAACATTTTTTCACGACAATTTAATTGTACTGCCTATTTATTTTGAAGTGAAAAGAGAGATATCATATGAAATCTTCCAACTTATCTTCTGAGTCTCTCTGAGAAACGTTGCCATAGAAATTCGTCGCAACAAACTTTAAGTCAGTAATTTCACGCAACAAAGAAATAGATGTTGCCAGCGAAGTTTCACGCAAGCGAACAGAGTACTAGGCTTTATGTGTTAATATACTTAACTTTTTTTTTTTTACTTAAATATACATTTGAACAATAAAATCATTAAATAACATGTAAAAATATAAAAAATTCATTTGAAAATATGTTAATATGCATATATATGTATATATCTATATATATAAAATAGGATGTGTGTATGTATGTAACGTATGGACTCCAAAACGGCTGGGCCGATTTTGATGAAATTTTCAGGTAATGTTCATCTTGGTACGGTGGGTAACATAGGCTATATTTGGACCCGATAGGTGGCGCTGGGGTGGACTTATATCGAAAATTTGAATTTATGGACCAATTTAACTGAAATTCAGAATGTATGTTTGTTTGATCATAAGAAAATAATTTGTGTATAAATGGACACGGTAGGTGGCGCTGGGGTGGACTTATTTCGAAAATTCGATGGCGTGAAAAATATATAAATACTTTTAATTTTATTTTATAACGAGGGGTGTAGCGAAGCACACCGGGTTCAGCTAGTATTTATATATAAATGTATGAAAAAATATTTGTATTTCTTTACTGGAGGCTCAGCCTGCCCGGCTCTTATTTTCTGGCTACGGGCCTGCTCACAAAATAAAATTTATTTCTGAGTTTTATTTTTTCCCTCACAAATAATAGTTATCTGTTAAGTTTTATTTTTTCCTCACAAAATAAAAGTTTTTTCGAGTTTTACTTTTCCCTCACAAATAACAGTTATTTTTTAAGTTTTATTTTTTCCGTTTTTTTGAGTTTTATTTTTTCCCTCACAAGTATAAAAATGCTTTTTTATGAAATACAAAATAATTGGAAATTGCTAGATTGAAAAGTTATAACTCGAATATAGCTCAAAGTTTTTTTTTTTGTGATTTAAAACATGAAACTTTAAATTTATCTGTGGAGGAAAAAATAAAACTCAAAAAATAAGTTTTATTTGAGAGCAAAAATATAAAACTTAAAACTTAAAAAAATAACTGTTATTTGTGAGGGAAAAAATAAAACTCAAAAATAAGTTTTATTTTTTGAGGAAAAAATAAAACTTAAAAAATTACTGTTATTTTTGATGGAAAAAATAAAACTCAAATATAAGGTTTATTTTGTGAGGAAAGAAATAAAACTCAAAAAATAACTGTTATTTGTGAGGGAAAAAGTAAAACTCTCAAATAAGTTTTATTTTGTCAGGAAAAAATAAAACTTAAAAGATTGTTTGTGAGGGAAAAAATAAACTAAAAAATAAGTTTTATTTTGTGAGGAAAAAAATAACACTTAAAAATATTAAAATCTTTATATTTTCGAATAGTGAAGAGATAAACAAACATTTTGGTGTTTCAACTTCTTTTGTGCAGTGATTTTTACATAATGATTTTTTCCTTTAAAATTTTAAAAATAACTGTTTTTTTCGGTCCCTGGATTAAACAGAATATCAAGTTCGAAAATGAGCGGTAAAATTCCACAAAAATCTTCAATTCCACAAAAATTAAAATTAAATTAAAATTAAGCACCACTTTGAGTCTTAAAATGAGCCCAATCGGATAAAAGCCATGTCTACCTATTCCTCTTTACATACAACATTACGTTATAAAAACGGTAAAATCTCTTTAAATTCCACAAAAATTAATTTATTTTACACACAATAAGTTTGAAAATGAGCAAAATCGGCTGTAAACTACGTCTACCTCCTATACAAAGTGACATTATATTAACGGTAAGTTCCACAAAAATTAATTTATTCAGTTTAAATTTAGCAAATGAGCTTAAATTCTAATTGCACACTTTAAGTTTAAAAATTAGCAATATCGGCTACCTCCCATACAAAGTGACTTTATAAAAACGGTAAAATATCTTTAAACTCCACAAAAATTAAATTATTTACTTCAAATTTAGCTAATAAGCTTAAATCCTAATTACACACTTTAACTTTGAAAATGAGCCAAATCGGTTGGAAACCACTTCTACCTCCCATACAAAGTGACTTTATAAAACTGTAAAATCTCTTGAAATTTTACAAATATTTATTAAATCACTAAAATCAAGGGTAAAATTACTACCCATGTTAGAGCCCAAATCATTGAGATCAAATCTCAATGTCAATTTGTCAATGCGGAATCAAAAAAGGGAGTTTTCATTTTCAAAATAAAGCTTAAGAACATTTTGAAGATTTTTAATGCAAAATTGTTGATAAGCCCTTGATGATCAGATTTGCATTAATAATTTTAAAAATTTTCTTGATCTTTATCCGTATGAAAAATTCCGTGTGAAAAATTATTCCCGATAGGGCTGAATATCACATCTATAAAAAACAGTCGCAACCTTTTTTTGAAATTAAAATAAATAGCTATTTTAGAGCCATCAAACAGGTTAAAAAACAAGGCAACTGAAAATTTGCGTATTTTGGCACTCATAGAGCTTAAAGTAGATATAAAAGTGTATAAATAAAAAAATATGGCTATAATTTGAGGTGGATCTTTTTTATCTCACTAAATATTTTAACAAATTTTGCATTTTTACCAAAAAAAAACCATCACTAAAATAGTTTTTTTTTTATTTTATATGTATTGAAATTTTTTTTCATTTTATTAACATAATGTGATGTGCTAAAAATGTTTAAAACCCAGCATATAGTTTCATCGACCACAAATTCAATACCTTTCATACGAAACGGTCAGAGCCTATTTCATGCAGGGATATTCTGGGCCATCGTTAGATTAGAAGAAAAAATTTTTAAAAAAGTTATGCATCTTGGCTCTTCCTAGACTTAAATGAGATATAATAGCTATTAAATTGAAAAAATTTTGCAAATATAAAGTGGCCCTTCTTTTATTTTCAAAAATATTTTATCAAATTTTCCGGTTTTACGGATATATATCCTAAAAAACCATTTTAAAGCACCAACATTTTAAAAGCTGCGTTACGGAATTTATTTTATTTCAAAAGAACATATCTTAGTCATGAAGTATGCCCATTTTTAACTTTTTGGGCCAACTTTTAAGGATTTTTGTATTTTTTGCAGAAAGCGGAGGTAAATAAAAAAATTTTTCTGTGGTCAGTAGATATTTTTTTAATAATTCTGCATGCTCAGAATTGAAAAAGTCGACTTCGAACTCATTCCGTCTAGCATGCCCTTTCGCTTCACTGTGCGTCACTTAGTTTCTTTCGAACTATAAAATATGTCCTGAATCAGGACAATAAATATATTTTTTTCGTGAAGGAAAAATGATTTCTGCTTCTCCTTCTAAACTATTATAACAACTCCCTTATCTATCTCCTAAAAACTATTTATAACATCCGATTTTAACCATACGTGTGAATCAGAGTATCCGACAGAATTCGGAAATCACAAGTGTATGATTCGTATTCTGGGATTCCTTTTCCTATATTGGAAGAGATAACAAAATTAGTCCATAGAGTTAAAAACGAGACAGTGTTGACGTAGATGGTGACGTGACATAGCGCCAAGGGGTTCAGGGAAATAACGCCCAATGAAATAACACCCAAAATAAAAAATGAAATACAGCCCAAAAAATTTTCATACAAATTTGGGCGTTATTTCATAATAAAGTAAGGCCCAAAATTTTGGGCTTTATTTCATTTTTCTATTTTGTGCGTTATTTCATAATAAAATAACGTCCAAAAATTAAAAATTAAATAAAGCCCAAAAATTTTCCATACAAATTTGGGCGTTACTTCATAATGAAATAAGGCCCAAAATTTTGGGCTTTATTTCATTTTTCTATTTTGGGAGTTATTTCATTTTTCTATTTAGGGCGTTACTTCATTATTATTCAGATATAACTCTTTTTATATGAACTATTTGTCATAAAAATGTTAGATCAATTTCAAATTCAATTCAGAAGTACTGTAGACAGCGAAGCCGGTGTTGGACTTACTGAGCGTTGTAATCCCTAAGCAGCGGCCGTAGGCCGCCTATTAAAAAGAGAATTATATCCAGAAGTACTGTAAAACGAAAAAAAGGCATGTCCGTATAAAGCCCAAATGGTTTTTTTATTTATGATATAACGATTTGCCCTTATACAAAATGTAGTTTTGAAATTCCGTACAAGGGAAAACCATTTTATCGGCCAAATATAATTTTATGTGGTGGGGCAATATTTCATGTTAAAAAAAAGATCCCGAATTTGGGCCCTTATTTAATTTTTCGTTTTGTGTGCATTTTTCCAGAGGTCTAGAGCCTTCCCTGCTTGCCTTATGGTCGCGGTCAGAAGAACCACAATTGTTTTTTTTTAATATTCTGAAAATTAGGACTTAATTTTTCATATCCGTTTAGGTTTTATTTCATAATGTACATACTCCTAAATGTCAGGTTTTATTTCATCTTTTCTTTAGGTCTTATTTCACCAGGAATTAGGAATTATTTCATCTTTTAACGTTAGGACTTATTTCATTTGCTGTTATGAGTTCTTTCATTAAGAGTTATTTCGCAGAGCTGGTAAAATGCTCCCAATTTTTTTTTTCAAAAATATTTTGGATGTTGTTTTATTATCGGTTTGGGCTTTATTTCATTTTTGATTTTGGGCGCTATTTCATTTTTGTAAGCCCAAAATATTTTGGATCTTATTTAATTTTCAGTTTGGGCGTTATTTCATTTTTTTTTTGGGCTTTATTTCATTTTTTATTTTGGACGTTATTTCATTTTTTTTATGCCCAAAATGTTTTGGGCTTTACTTCATTTTTTATTTTGGGCGTTATTTCCCTGAACTGTGTCAAGGCATATAATTCCAAATTATAAATTCGGGATTGCGTCCCCTTATTTTGCTTATTAAACTGTCATAACACAAAATGGGAGTTCTGACCGCTTGGGAGATTGTCCTGCACGGAAATTTGTTTATCACGATTCCGTACAAGGCAAATAAATTTTTTTATGATAAAATTTATTTTGGATTACGTTCTTTTTTTTGGGCTTATGACCACTTTGAAACTGGCCATAATCCCAAATCCAATTTTTGGGATTATGTCCACTTTTTAAGCGATAATTTTGTCGTACTCAAATCAGCAACATCAGCATTTGTAATTTGGATTATGTCCCTTGGGGTTATGTCACATCACCGGTGTAGATCTGTTCATAATGCAACTGATGTTGCTGATTTTAGTACGGCAAAATTAACAACAATCGTGAATACCCTTAATAGTTTTGATCAATGCAAGGATAAACCATTTAAAAATTTCACTTGTATTAAACATCGAAGAACTGTGCAGCAGAAAGCTAGCACAACAGATTTCTCTCAGTGAAGAAGCTTAAAGCTCTCTTACACAGTTGCAAAAATGAATATGTTGTCGAATGAGCCCCGCTGTTCAAATGCATATTAATGCTTTTTTTTTTTATATAAGCAGCAAATTTTGCAATTGCAACGATAACAAGATCGCGAATTACCCTAATAAAATGTTTAAAAGCCTTAAAATAGCTGCATCTTCAGAAGAGAAATTCTTCACAAGTCGAAAGTTTGCGTCCAAAATTCACCATTGAAGGAAAGACACTGGTCGTTGGCATTGCAATAAGAGTGTTAACTAAAATAAGCACGACCATAAATGAAATGGCAAAATAAAAACTGCTCATTTCCTTACTTGGCTTAACACGTGCAATCTTTTTTGTAATTAAAACAACGTTTTAAATCAAGAAACAATCGTAAAATATGACAAATTAAAGCATCGAAAGGGTGTTGAAAAGTGGTTAGACTCACAAACAAACACAAATTGTAAGAAATTGTAAGGTTTCAGCAGCAAAGTAAACCAACGTAATGCAAGTAAAAGTTATATCAAACTTAACCACCACCATCACCACCTGGGATGATTTTGTGAATAGGGTATTTTTGACTACAGTATCGCTTGCGTGTCCTTTGAACTCTGCTGCAAGCCCGAAGGCCTGACAAAAACAAAATAATTTGCACAAATTTTAATTTAAGCTTAAGACTATTCTTCCGTAAATCAGGGTTTAACTTACTAACAGACAAGTTTTCCAGCTGATTTAGTTGAACCTTGAACTAGTTGCGATTCAAATTTCCCGGAACGTCTGCGAATGTGATACCAAACAAAAGTCCAACCAAGCCTCAAAACTGTTTTTTTTTTTTTGTGAAATGACAAAATTTATTTGCATAAACATTGCAACCGAAAGAAATGACGTTAAAATCAGTGTGAGGGCCCCCCCACAAAAAGCACAATAAAATAGAAAATTTTATCCGGCCTCACTGCGTCCAACACAACAGCGCCTCCGATTAGACCAGTCCAAACTTAATAATTTTGTCAACTTGAGTGGTATTTCTTGCTTATTGTGGATTTGCTTAAGATTTTGAGGCATCATCAGAGTCCTCAGATACAGGCAGCGTGTGCACATTTTCACGAATTTCTGTCTCGATTTCCTCCTCCTCATCATCGTCATCATCCGTATTGTTATTTGCCGGTTTTCCACCGACATGCTTGCTGCTCGATTCGCCATGAGTACGCTTAAAAACCGAATTCCAGTAGTTTGATAATGAGCCTTTGAGTCCCGGCTTGGAGCTGCTACTAGCAATGCTGCTGCTGTTAGCTAAAATCAAGGATGCAGCTGGAATAAGTGATGATTTTTTTTTGGGGAGAGGGTTGGGAAGTGGGTTGTTTTTTGTAAAAAACTAAACCATATCTTCTATGAAAATAGACACAAAATAAAATACCTACCATTCTTGTTAATGGCCCCCAAACGTAAATGGAATCTTCTTGGTTGTGCCTTTTCTTTCTCGGAACTACCCGACTCCAGATCGGTATCGGTAGTGTCTTTTAACTGAACTTCGCCAGAGTTTGACATCACATCGGTGACACGCTTGTTGGTCATTTTGAAGAAACGCTTGAGCGAATTTGTTTTCGAGGAATGCATCTTTTCATCTAGGGACTTTGCCTCGCCTGGCTCATCTACTGATAACGGTATCTCGGTTAGTTGCCCTGGCTTGCTGTTATTTTGGGCCATTTCCATATTCAAACTGTTGTAATTCTTGTGCTGTTGTTGTTGTTTTATGTTTTGCTTTTGTTGCTCTTGTTGGTAAGACAAAATTATTGTTTTCGTTTTGATTTTTGTTTTTGTTGTTGTCGTTTCTTGTTTCTTGTCGTTGGCAAAATAAACACAAAAATTATGAAAGAAATTTTAATAAGGAAAAGAATAAAATATTTGTCTTTTAATTTGAAAAAATAAAAATTTGAGCGAAAATGCAAACAAAGTGAAAATTTTGATTGAAATTGTAAACGAGCAAGTGTTTAAATGGTCACGGGAAAGTTTTTGCTTTTCAAATCAATTTTACTAGGTGCATAGAAAATATAAATTCTTGTGTTTTGCGGAATTTTTAGAGGCCCAACCGTTTACATATAGTTTCTTTGTTTAGGAGGAAGGCGTGGTTTTTTGTAGTATTTTGACAAATTTGAAATTATTTTGAATATTTGAGACAAAAGTAAATATCGTCGTTATAAAAGTGAACTTGCGAATCTGAAAAATTTCATTAATAATTTTCCGTATAATTTTCAGTAGAAATGAAAAATTTAATTTTTCAGATTAGCAAGTTCACTTTTGTAACTACGATATCGTCGCCCTAATTCTAATAGGACAAGCGCGTCGGAAACTAATTTCATCTGGGGGGGGTCAGTACAAATGGGGTTGCAAAAAAAATCACCAAAATTTCTTAAAAGAAACATGAATATGAATAAACAAATTTTTTATTTTAGTTTCAAAACAAAAGAAATATAAAACCATGATTCAATTATATATAAGGTTGAGTAAGCTGAGAGCACATATCTCTCGGCGAATGTCAAAAACAGCTGTTTGGTGTTCTTATCTTTTACTTTGACATTAGCCGATCCAAATTCCATCCATCCAGCGTTTTAATAGTATGACCATGATTCAATTACTATAGGTTGTCCATTCATTTGACGTTTACTCACAAGAATGAAGATATACACCCGTAAAATTGAAGAGGAGAGCAAAAGAGTAATTTTGTAATGCCATCAAAGTAATCAGTTGCAGGAATATCATACTTTTTCGCAGTACTAAATACCCAATAATACAGTTCACTGCTGCTTTTTCAACTACTTTCTGTACTGCATGTTTGTTTTGATAGAAAATTTAAGTGAGTTTTTAAAAAACTAATTTCAATATTTTGTTGTGAAAATGTTTTCCCACCGCTGACGGCTTATTGGATCCACTGGCACATTATATTTTCGAATTTCATCACTAAAATAAACTGTTTTGCCAAAACCGCACGTTGAAGGCATTATTATTTTAACAATTACAACTTAACAGTCGCGATTTATATTTTAATTGAAAAAAAAACCGCCTCGCAACAAAATTTGAAAACAATTTTCAATAATAATTATCAAAGCAATGATTATTATAAACGCAATGCACACTATTTCTTTTTTTTTCCTGCTAACAGCAAAATATAGAATAACTACTTTTTTAAAAAAAAATACGCAACAAAACACTGAAACATAACTTTTTTTATAGAAGACCACAAAACCCTGGTTGTCAGTTATATTTGAGAGAGAATAAAATTTTGTTTTCATATTTACGGGTGTTGTCAAACGAATGGACAACCTGTAATAATTGAATCATGAGTATGACTTCTAGTCAGAAATTTGAATATGATTGTTTATTTGTCTTTTTTTTGTTTTACTTTGACATTTTGCAATCCAAGTTTTGTTGTTGTATGACAACAATTTCATGGTTACTTAACCTTATATATAATTGAATCATGTATAAAACTAAATAAAAAATATTAAAATTTCACTATTTTTAAAAGTTTTTCCAAACACGGTTGTCACTTGCTTATTTTTTGTTGCACCAAATTCTCCGAAAAAAAATGTACTAAATAGGAAAAAATGTACCAATTTTTTTTTTTATATAATAATTTGATAACATTTATTATAATAATTCACTGGAGTATATCTGTTTGCATACCAAACATAACAAAAATATTAAGTTATGTTATACGCTATTAACAAAATAATAAATACATCAAAATAGTTATTTTGCTGGCCAAATATAATTAGGTAAAATAAAAAAATATTGGTTCAGCAGCTGCTGAGCTGCGTGAAAGGCACATCAGACTATTTACAAAATTGATAAAATCATTAAAACAAATTTCCCCCAATCCATTCTTCATGACCCAGACTTTTTCTCAAAATACCCAAATTTTTTCCCAAAGTCATTACAATTTTAAAAACTAATATTTGAAACCTAAACAAGATTCCTCTGAGTCACAATAACGTCAGGGTAGGATTCTGTGTGATGATATTTTAACATGAATTATTGAATTATGGCAATAAAGAAATTTTGTTTTCTGATATAAATTGTGAAGATATTATTATATTCAACACATTTAGATCTTCTTTACCTAAATCGAACTTGTCTTTATTTTGTTTTAGAATATCTTTGGTAATAAAAGGAAAATTTTCTAATTGGAGATATTTTTCTGCTTTAGTGGAAATTCTCACAAAAAATCCTTAAGTCTCAAAAAATGTGATTTTTAATATAAATATATGACAAGAAAAGCATGTAAGCTTTCCACTTTTAGAACTTGAAATGCAATGAAAGTTCCACTAAAAATAAGTCTGAACTTTTCTCCAGTGCTACCAAATTTCGCTTTTTGTCACAAGTTGTTAAATTGTAAATCTTTTACGAAATGTACCAACTCGGAAAAAAATGTACCAAGGTACCAAGTTAAAATATATGTACCAATTTTGGTACAATTGTACCAAAGTGGCAACCGTGTTTCCAATTTCGATATTAGAGATAATTTTTTAAAGGATCTTTCATATGGTAATATAAAAAAATATAAGAAATAATTGTTGCTTTTATAAAGCAAGAAAAAAATAAGTCTGAACTTTTCTCCAGTGCTACCAAATTTCGCTTTTTGTCACAAGTTGTTAAATTGTAAATCTTTTACGAAATGTACCAACTCGGAAAAAAATGTACCAAGGTACCAAGTTAAAATATATGTACCAATTTTGGTACAATTGTACCAAAGTGGCAACCGTGTTTCCAATTTCGATATTAGAGATAATTTTTTAAAGGATCTTTCATATGGTAATATAAAAAAATATAAGAAATAATTGTTGCTTTTATAAAGCAAGACTAGGTATATCTTTCCATGGTTTAAATGCAATAAGGTACAAAAAGTTATATCAATTTAAACTATTCCAAAATGCTTCTTTCTGTCCTTGCGAGAAACAAACTCTATCACCACCTCCATCGAATTAAATTCTTCAGTTTTACCTTTGTGAATGTATGTAAGTGCCGCATGAGTGAGTCATTTCTGTGTCATAATTGCTCGAGATATTTTAATTTTATTAAGTCTTATAACAACTCTTTCTCAACATATTCCCGAAATTTGGTTTTCCGAAACCCAAAAATAACGACATTACGCCTACTTTTGTGGAGCATGTTTTGGCTAAAATGAATAATTTTATATGAAAAAATAACAAATTTTTCACAAATTTAAAAAAACAAAATAAGAAAAACCGCATTTTTTATTATATTTTTATATGTCTATAACCAATATTTTCTCAACATATTACCGAAATTTGGTTTGCCGAAACTCAAAAATAACGAGTTTACGCCTACTTTTGTGGAGCATATTTCGGCTAAAATGAGTAATTTTACTATGAAAAAATAACAAAATTTTGACAAAGTTCAAAACAAACATAAGAAAAAAGTTTTGGTTTTTTTTATATATATATTAGTATATCTATTATCCATATTTTCTCAACATGTTCCCAAAATTTGCTTCGCCGAAACTCAATTATAACGACTTTACACCACTTTTATGGAGCATGTTTTGGCGAAAATAAGCAATTTTATATGAAAAAATAAAGCCAATTTTCACAAGCTTTCAAATAAAAAAAATTATTTATTTAATAAAACTTTCAAATAAAATACTTCCTTAACATAGCCCTAATATTTTATAGATTTTACAGATATGTATAAAATTCTACAGATGTAGGAAAATTTTTTGGGGTACTTTGCCAGATTACTGATTTCAGTTATATGGAAGTTGGGCGTGCTAGTCGGCCGATTTGATTCATTTTCACACTAGCTATTTATAATTACAAAAGAACAATGTGTAGCAAATTTTAATGATCTGGGATCACTTTTTGAGTATTTATACTAGATTACTGATTTCGGTTATATGGGAGGTGGGCGTGTTAGTGAGCCGATTTGGTCATTTTCTAATTAACTTTCTACAGCTGCAAAAGAACTATGTGCATCAAATTTCACTGATCTAGAATAATTTTTTGGGGAGCTATTCCAGATTACCGATTTCAGTTATATGCGATTCTGCACGATGAAATTGCATGATTCTTGATCAACTCCTTCTATTTTTGGCTATGCTGCGCGGCGTTTAAAAATTTTTTTTGTAAGTTTTACTGAAAATTTTTCTTAACTTTTTTGTTGTTAGAAAATCCAATGCAATGTATCGGTGAGATTATGGTCCATTCCATGGACAATTTAATTGCGCGTATTAAAAAAAAATTTAGATTCGAAAAATAACACAGTGCAACACGAAAAAAAATAACCATATACGGACACCACTACGTGATAAAAGACCAAAAAAAAAGATCCCTGTCTCCCAGTTTTACGAAAAGTCCTACAGGTTTTTTATGGGCCCCCAAAGATGTGTGGCCTCGGTGTCATTTTTGCAAAAAAACTATCATTTTCTCAAGCTCATATCTTGCAAACCGTTCGAAATTTTGATTTACTCTCTGAGGCAAAGTTGTAGCTCTTGTCATAAAGAACAAAAATTGTGAACTTATAAAATCAAAAAAACTGCATCTTCAAGGTCAAAATCGCAAAAAACTTTAAAAAATGAGCCAAAAATGGCTTAGTATAACAATGAAACCTGCAACATGCCTTTTCACTTACGGGAGAAGGCTTTATAGTATCTCAATGTTGAAGTAAAGAAAAAACAAATGAAATTAAAAAATTTTTGGGAAATTTTTCACTTTTGCGGCTACCTAAGCGCTACCTAAACGGTGTTAAGAATCATTCCTAGGAAGTTCATATGTTCTAGAAAGTTGTTTATTGAGATGTTAGGTTCATTTTTGTAGTTGATTATTTCCTTGAATTTTGAACGGTTTGCTACCTATGGACCTGAACAGGGGAAGAAAGGTACAAAAAATTTAATTTTTTAAAGTTTTTTGCGATTTTGACCTTGAAGATGAAGTTTTTTATTTTTTATGTTCACAATTTTTGTTCTTTATGACAAGAGCTACAACTTTGCCTCAGAGAGTAAATCAAAATTCCGAACGGTTTGCAAGATATGAGCTTGAGAAAATTATCATTTTTTTGCAAAAATGACACTGAGGCCCCACATCTTTGGGGGCCCATAAAAAAAACCTGGACAAAAAACAGGGGTCTTTTTTTTTTTCTTTTATCACGTTGTTATTTTGCCATGACTTAAAAAATTACACACTGTGTAATTTTAGATTTTTCCAACCCAACTAACCAGACTGGACCTTGAATCCATAGAATTTACTTTTGTTTTTATATTTGAGTTAGCAGTCAAATAACACATCAGAAAATTAAGAAGATTTCGCTTTCTAACTTTATATTTTAAATGCATAATAACAAATATTCCTGTAAAAGACACCTTATAGCCACATTACACGTTATTTTTCAACACCCACACCACAGTAATAAGAACAGCTGCTTTATCTGAACAGCTGATGGCACAAAAGGGGTATAACAAATGTACTTTTATCTCACTATTATTAGTATCTACAGCATGAGGCCACACACATCAGCTGATTTTGCCGCCCATGTGACAATGTTTGTAAACAAAAAACCGGCATGTTTCGAAAAACACATTATTTACCAAACAAACACTTGCTAGAGTTATGTTTATTTACTACCGGACGGCTATCAACACGAAAACAAGGCAAGGGCGCATGTCCAACACTCAGCTGTTTAGCCACCTACTCTGTGCAAAGTATCGATTATGTCAGGAATTCTTATCAGTTGCTCACTCCACACGGTACCACCCCCACAGAAGGTATGCAAGCGCCAGCTGAACTTTATGCTTCTAGTTTAAGCCAACTAGTTTGTTAGAATTTCAGCTGCTTTGAGTTACAAATAAGCGTTAATACTAAAATCTTTAGAAAAGTAAGCTCAAACTCAGCGAAATTCAGAAAAATACATTTAATTTTTTGCAAACTAAGAACTTTTTACTAGATATTTTTACAATTGCAAAATTGTGTGGTGTAAAATTGAACAGCTGTTGCAACATCCAGTAGATAACTACGCAGATACATACCAAAAACTCGCAGATTTTCCATCATATTCGCTGGATACACTTTTCTGTGAGGTTTGAAAATTATAGAAAATCTGTGAAAAATTGCAAATTTATTGAAAAAACTAAAAAATTTCGAGGTAAGTGTAGCAAAAGTGCAAAATAGTAATAGCAAAGGTTAAATAGACGTTAATTTAATGAAAGCAAGCAAAAGAACATGCGTTTAAAGATTTAAGGCAGCATCCTGTAAGGATGGGGCGTTGGTTATGTCACTTTTCTTATGTGAAAATTTTCACAAACTAAATTGCAATCATTTAAAATGGTTTTTTTTTCTCGATATTTATTTAGTTCATTTATTAATTTCAATGTTTAGCATGCCAAGTCCTTTGGTGGTGGTGTGGGCAATGCGAAGGATCTATCGGATATAATGACTGGTAGCTTTAAAGTCCAGCTCATCAACATGGGCACTCGAGCGGCAGCCTGTAAGTTTTGTCTTTTTATTAAAATGAGTCTTATCTCAACTTTGTCAATATTATTTCTCTACAGTTCAGGCAAAGCTAAGATGTCTTCATGAATATCATGTCCGTCTCCTGCATAATGTTCTACCTGCGCCCTCTGGCGTCGATATCGCTAATAATATTAAATACTTTTCTCAAACTCTATTAAGTAAGTAATAAAATATGAGTTGAATGTCACAGATAATGTTTTAATTTTTAATACTATCAAAATTGTTTATCGACTTGTGTATATCGCACAGCTTACAATTAATATTAATTTATAATTTATACGAATACTTGGCAGAATTCTAGAAAAATATAGGAAAAGACAAAAGTATTCGGTGTCAAACTTAATAATCGCTATTATATATTAGTTTTATTCTGTTAGCGAAAATTGCAGCTCTCTAAACGCAAAAAAGAACTGACAAACAAATATGTATAACATAGCGGGTGTATTTTTGTATTCATTCTAGATAAAGTAGAGAACGAATAGAATAGATTGTTGTTTATCCAGAACAGAACGAATAAAGAAACAGTATTGGAAAAGAAAGAACACTGGTTTTGTTAAAACCAGAAACATATTTTGCTTATTTAATTAAAGACAACAAATACACCAGATAAAATTTAAAAAATAAAAATGCAACAAAGCAATTTAAAACATTTAAACTAAAAAATTGTACCATTTTCATTTAGCGACATTTTACTTCAAACAATCGAATATAACAAGGTATATTTTTTCAATTCTACCTTAGCTGATTGTATAAAAAGAACGCTTTTGGAATATTATTTGGAATATTACAACTTTAATAGCAATCAATATTTTTCAATTTATTACATTATTTTTTTTTTGTAGACAAATTGTTTTAATTTTAAGTGCATTTCAATTTCGAAACGATATTTCTTATTACTCGATATTACTCGTATGTTTATCATAATTTTACATGTGGCTGAATTGATTAGTGGTTAGAGCGTGGATTCGAATCAAAAACTTATCCATTGAAAAAAATTTTATTGCAATTTTCGTGATCAGAGGAAATAGTGGCATACCGATCACAAAAATGGTGGCGCATAGTGTTATTATTTTTAGAATTTTTCTGCGATATCAAATGGAATTTATTTTATTCTCATTAGTAGCTATTTTGTATACTGATGTACTGTACAAAGATATAGACAATTAACTCCTATTTTTCTCTATGCATTTCAAGTACTATATTGAACAAAGAAAACATTTTTTTTTCACAGCTGTCCTCAAAGATGTACGAACATCGCCACACGAACTTATTCGTGACCCCTCTGAAGATCCCACACGCATGTGCGCCTATCCCAATCTAGAATATGGAAATCTCTACAATGCATTAACTATGCTTATAGATGTTGCTCCATGCATCCAATATGGACAAATTGGTAAGAAGCTCATACATTGCCACTACAACAATATTATAAATATTAAAAGTACTGCGTTATCCGTTGCTAAGCAGTTTTTGGAAAAGCCCTGCTACAATGCCTCTGCTGTATACTACCATTCCTCGACAAGGACCTTATCGATAATCTACCCTATTTGGTGAGCTCTACCATATCGGTGTTGCCGCCAGCGCTACATCAAGATATAGTCAATGCGCTCTGTTACTATATCTTGCCATTTACCATAAGTAAGTCACATCGAATTTTTCACTCCAGAAGGGAATAAGGCTCATTGAAATCGACTATTTTGTAGCTCGTCGAAGCACAGATGAACAGGAGTGTCAAGCCTGTCAGTCTGTCTCCTCGGTGATCATGATGGTGTTGCAGTACTCTAATAATCCAGGTAAGTGGCTGTGGAAGTGTGGTGAGAACTGTCAAATACACCAGTTATGTTTCTAAAGCCCATCACTGTCAGCTTTTGGAATGTCTGATGACACTGAAGCATAACGTTGTCAAGGACATACTCTGTGTGATCGCCTATGGTACTGCTATATCCCGCTCCTCAGCCGCAAAATTATTGTTTTACTATTGGCCTGCCTTCGATCCAAATCTGTTCGATCGACGCGTTTTACTCACGAAACTTACAAGTAGGATGACCAACTAGTCCAGCCTGCGTTATTTCCACTTACTCTATGCAACTCGTTTTTTTTTCTCTGCTCTCTCTCTCTCTCTCTTTCTTTTTCTCTTTCTGTAGATGATTTGGTGCCGTTTGTTTGCCAGCGTGAACAGTGCCCAAATGCTGGTAACGCTGAGGCTGCCAAAGTCTGTTATGATCACAGCATAAGCATCACCTACGCCCCAGATTGTCCACCTCCGCTGTATCTATGCATAGAGTGTGCCAATGAAATTCATCGCGAGCACGCCAATCTTGAGTTCGGTGACATACTGCATCCGATGCAGCAGGTCTCCATGGTGTGCGAGAACAAGAATTGCCGCTCCACAGAGAAGTCAGCCTTCTCCATTTGCTTCTCCACCGAATGCGCCAGCTACAATGGCAATCATCCGATTCGCTACTGTTCCCAATGTCACAGCAATCGCCACAACTCGCGACGTGGCGGTGATCATGTAGTGCATCGTAGCTTGCCACCAGCTTGGCAAATGGACGCAGAGATGCAAATGAGCATGGTGGAATCGGTAGTGAGTTTGTTGCGCGAGGCCAAACCTCTCAATTTTGAGCCTGGCAAGGAAAGCTCTGCGAGCGATTGCAAGAAGAATGGCACGAACAGTATGTTGGACACAATTTCCTTGGAGGAGCGTCAAATGCTGGGTCGCTATGGCATCTGGCTGTTGGTTGGACGTTGTACTCCAACTGCCGATACCCCTGTCGAGATATTAGGCAGAATTCTCAGCATGCTCTTCCATTGGTTCCATGTGACGGCGTATTCATATGATGGTAGGTTATCAAAATTGTATGCTCTTCCTTACTTTGATTTTTTCCTTCCGTCCATAGCTGCTGGTCAGATCGAGAGCACCATTGAAAAGCTGAAAGTGGAGCATGTCTGCGATTGGCTCAAAGAAATCTGTCGCATTCATTATAATGTCTTCATATCCTGTTTGCTACCACATCCACCAGAATATGCACGTGTCGGTGGTCATTGGGAAACCTTGGCCTCACGCACCAGCCACCTTAAAGAGGGTCTGCAACGTCTCATCTGTTTGGTGCCCTATGAAGTGATCACTTCGGAAATTTGGGACTATGTCATGCCACACTGGATGGAAGCTATCACCAACGATGTTGGCGAGAAGGAACTGAACGAGCTTAAAATAGTGCTTAGCAAAATTTTAGATCCCGAAATGTCGCCTCTAGGTTTTGATGCCAAGACCATGTACAATTTTGTGGCCATACGTTTCGAAAAGACGACGGCAAAAGTGCAACAGCAGGCCTTACACTGGCTGCAGATACTCACCAAGCTGGGCATTTTGATACCACTCGTCCAGCTCTTTGCCATGTTCGGTGATGGTGTGCGCATCATGAAGTACGGCGTACAGCACGAACTAATGCGAGAAAAAGAGAAGAAAGGAGAGAAAATTCAAAAGCTGCCACCGCAGGACAAAGAGGATAAGTCCGACATTGCAAATCCTCCACGACGAAGCTCAATTTGTAAGTTTTTACTAGCCATACAACCTCGAATTGACCCACAAGTTTTCAATGTCACGTGAACATTTTGATTTTCTAGCACCTGTTGTGGAGGATGACTCGGGCAATACATCCGCCATTTCTGACGATGAGGCACCCACCAATCGACACACCGAATTTTCCACCGA
Source organism: Dichetophora obliterata (assembly GCA_963920525.1). Taxonomy (NCBI): domain Eukaryota; kingdom Metazoa; phylum Arthropoda; class Insecta; order Diptera; family Sciomyzidae; genus Dichetophora; species Dichetophora obliterata. The sequence goes on from OY986435.1 coordinate 4,063,733, forward strand.
TGCTGAGCATAATCTTACCTGCTGCATCCTCATGTTGGATATTCTTTTGAAACAAATGGAGCTGCAGGATATTGAGCAACACATGGGCATTCATACTTCGGTCTGTGAAAATGTCTCACGACTGATCAAATGCATGGTTACGGCGGCACGTGTGGGTCTGAGCAGCCATATATGCTCACTTAAGGTACGTCCAAGCCATAAACCTAAAACTCTTACCGTCTTCTCGCTTAGCTAGGAGTAAAAAATTTTTTCACTTTATCCAGTAAATATCCTAAATAGGATACTAAACATCCCAGATATTTTCTGAATTTTTTGAAATAAAACTCCGAAACCACTAAATAGGGATGCTCTTCTTTTGGAAACTCATTCCACCCTATTTTTTTCCTCAAATTTCTCATATTCCTACAAATAACTTTCCTGTTGCCTCTTTTTAACCAACTTCAAAAAGGAGGAGGTTCTAAAGTTCGTTGGTTTTTATTTTATTTTATTGTATGTACATCGGTAACTCCTAAAGCACTTGCCCGATTGCCGTAATTTTTTGTCAACAGATAGAGACATTGAACACGGAGGTGCCTATCTAAAAATGTGGGAGGTATTCGGCAAATGGGAATGGCAATATTAGGCAAGCACTGTATCTCAAATAATATTGACACTAAGGTACAAAGGGCAATTGGGCAAAGGGGCGTGGCATTATTAAAAAAACTGTATCTCGAATAATATTCAAACTAGGGAAATAAAATTCATTACAAAAATGGGTAAAATTATAGCAAAATACGATGAAGAAAGTGGGCGGAATATGACAAAGGGCGTGTCACTATAAGAAAAAAACTGTAACTAAGTTAATATTGAAACTAGGGTACTAAAATTCGGTATGAAGAATTATAACAAAACACGATCAAGAAACTAGGAGGAATTCTACAAAAGGCGTGTCACTACAAGAAAAACACTGTAACTCGAATAATATTGAAAATAGGGTAGTAAAATTCGTTACAAAACTGAGTAGAATATATAAAAAATTTTCATATTCTCTAAAAAGAAAAAAAAAACCTTTTAACAAAAAAAAACCGACTTCAAAATCACTACAAAGTAAAAAATAATTTAAAATTACTTTTCCTCTTAATTTCTTGGTCAAATTTGACTACGTATTTATATATATTACTATATTGGAAATATTATTATTTTAATTTTTTTCCTAATTTGTTTTATTTTCATAAATATATTAATTTTAATAAATAAATTTAAATAAAATATTGTTTTTCTTTACGAACTCTTTTGAGACCTCAAAAAATCGATATTTCGACATTTACGAATATATGTTTTTCTGTAAACGCCTGTAAAATATGTATTTTTCTTGATATGTACATGAATTTAGCTTGTTGGAAAGGTATTGAACTCTTCTTTCCATTGACATTTCGCATATCCTTTGTAGTCTAGTGGAGAGTGCGCTAGACTATCATTTCAGAGGTCCCTGGTTCGAATCTGGGCTCGGGCTTTTCACTTTTTTTTTTATTTTCTACATTTAAGAATTATGGAAAACTAAAAATTCACAACTAAATTGTTTAAAATGTGGAATTAAAAGACAGGAACAACTAAGGGCTGGAAATGCTTGACGAGGTTAAGGCATAGCACTAGCCTTGGTTGAAAGCAATTCAAATTGTCTTTCACGTTTGTTTCGCCTAACCAATAATTCACATATGGTTCCAATCAATTCCCCTAAATAGTCTATACATTTCTCTTCAGTTCAAAGACCAAACCTTGCTTGTATAAGGCGCATGCCTTGGTTCTTTGATCTTTAAAAAAAATAAAATATAAAAATATGGTATATAAAAACCAACACTAAGTGCCACAAATCGCTTTATTATTATTTAATTGCCACAATTACTGCTCGATTTTGATAAATCTTAGTATATATGAGGTTTTCGGTACGCAAAATCGAATCCTAACGACCGTTTTTTAGTAAAGTGTCCACCAGAGGGCGCTCTAGTACAAAATTTAGGATTTACGAAAACTCTTGTGCTAGGGCGCCTTCTGGCCTTTGAAACAAACACAATATTGCAACAAAACATTTTAAAAAACCACACTATACGATGAATCAATAGAAAAAAAGCTCAATACCTTTCCCATAAGCTAAAATTCATGTGAATACCATGACAAATACATATTTTATAAGTGTTTAAAAAACCTCCCTTTCGAAAATGATGAGATATCGATTTTTTGGGGTCTGAAAAAAATTTGTAAAGAAAATAATTTTTAAATTTTTTTTTATCCAAAATTTATGAACGATCAAAATCTTTATTATTTTTCTTATGTTGGGTATGCATTCTGAAGAAAAAAATAAAAGTTGTATTAAAAAACATCATTTTTTGACCAAAAAAGGGGTTCAGAAGAACCAAAACCACTCCATGGGTATTTTTCGATTCAAAAAAAAAAGGTATGACGAAATAGTTTTTAAGAGTCCCTCTTACTTTTGAATCGGTGTCAGGCTGACTTTTTTTCCATACAAATCAATTAGGGATGGCCAAATTTTAAAAAAAAACCTCCTTTTCGGATAACCGGTTTTGTAAATTTCGGTTTTTCACCGAAACTAAAAACCGAAGAATAAGAAACCGGTTTATAAGAAAACTTTTTTGCATCTTTGCCGAATGACTGTTTTGTAGAAGTTGACCCAAGTTTGAAGTGCCACCTCCTATTTTCAACCTTTTTCGCCACACTTTACTCTTCATTTACGTTTAATATTACTTATGTTATTCTATATTTTGTAAATTGGCAATGTTCATTCACCATCGCCGCCTTTTTGTCAGAGTTGCTGGTTGATAAATTCTCGTTGTTGGTTTTTAACATTTTCCACCGGTGTTACGGTAATTTTCCTTAAAAAAAACACCAAAAAAAACACCGGTTTTTACAAAACAAAAACCGATCACTCTTAAACACCGACCGTTTTTGAGAATCCCTAAAATAAATCCGGCTTAATGTAGCCATACAGTTGTAATCAAAGTGAATTTAATTTGATATCACTTTTTTTTTGTAAAGAGTAAGTATTATAAAAGTATTTCCAAAAATAAAAAGTTAGCCTTTTTGCTCTTTTAAAAATAGTCATTTTTATATACATGCCTATGAGAGCACACTCCATGTAAATATATGCAAGCGCGTAATTAAAAATAAAAAAGAAATAAAGATGAAAGCAAAATTTACACTGTAGGTAAATTTTCAACTTTTAAAAAGACACAAAAACGCCGAGACACGTAAACTTAATTTGCGGTAGTAGAGTTTAGTGGCATGCTCAGTTTTTCCCAATCATATCAAAATCTCTAGATATTCAGAATTTTGATATTTGACCTTCAAATTAAAAATTATAAAATGTCTATATTTGACATGACAGTTTGTGAAACAGAACCATGATTTAATTATTATAGGTTGTCCATTCGTTTGACAACACCCGTAAATATGTAAACAAAAATATATTCTCTCTCGAATATAAATGACAACCAGGGTTTTGTGGTCTTCTCTGAAAAAAGTTATGTTTCAGTGTTTCGTTGTGAATTTTTTAAAAAAAGTAGTTATTCTATATATTGCCATATTCTTTATTACAATAACTGGGGCACCACGATTTGAAAATGGTTTTTCGTTCAGAACAAAAGAAAATATGTTTGGTCAAACAAAAAAACGATACCTTAAATAGTTATCGACTTATCGATTTTTAAAATTTTTTGCTTGGAACAATAACTGTTCAGTAAAATATCTATATCTTTACCATAACCTAATAGATCTAAAATATTGACATGTCATTTGAGAGATAATTAAATTATCTATTAGACAAAATACAAATAAAATAAATTAAAGCAATAATTTTAATTTTGTGCGCAGTTTTATATTACTTTTGCTTTTAATTAGTGATAAAACCTTTATTTTCTCAAAAAATTGCAGCATTAAGGTTTCAAAAATATATTTTACACATAAAGCCTACAGTTTTATCTTTGATTTAATATATAGAAATCCATATTCGTTTTTTGAGTTGACTCTTAGCTTAATATATTTATTGCGATGATCAGCTATTTAATTTAATAAAATGGAAGCTGTTGACCAAAACTGATCAGTCAAAGTTTCAACTTTTTTCCATTGCGTAAATTGAAGCGTCAAGTTTAAAAGTCTTGACGAGTGGAAACCAAGATAAAGTTGTAATTTCTGTAACCAACTGTCTATTCAGTTAAGGATAGACTAAAACGAAATTTAGTATATCACATTAAAGTAGTTATCAAATAAATGATAAAAACGTGCGGAACAGTTTTTTAGTTATCTCTGATGCCTGCGATCTCCAAATAAAGACAATTTTATTATTCCTGACAATTTATGTCATTCCTGTAACAACTAAAAAAAATAAAATGCATACAAATCAATTTCATGATACTCAAAATTAGATCTTGAGCTAATTGCTTTTTCAGCCATGCATACTTTTATAAATTCTGGCGTCGCTAAAAAGCTTTTAGTCTGCAGGCTTACTTATTGTTGCTTCAGACTTATTTTTGCATTTAAGCAAAATGCTACGAAAACATTCAATACATTTTTAAAAACATGTTTTGAATGAAATTTATTTCTAAACTGTCTCTTCTTTTACTAATTGTAAATTCAAAGATAAAAATAATACAAATATTCATAAAATTTTAAAATTCTTTGTGTTGTGTGCTGTATACATTTTTTTTATTATTTCTGTATTAATTTACACAACAAAACATTGTCATTACCTATTTAAAAACTCAATAAAATGTTCAATCAAAACAAACAAGTAGTGGAAAAAGGTAGTAGCAAAACCAGTAGTGAAATGTATCTTTAGGTATTTAGTACTACGAAAAAGTACGATATTGAGGCTATATTTTGTCATTTAAAAAAATACTCTTTTGCTCTCATCTTCAATTTTACGGGTGTATATCTTGCTTATTGTGAGAAAACGTCAAATGAATGGACAACCTATAGTTATTACATGATATAGAATAGCATTTTCAGTTACATATCGTCGCTGCGCCTACAAAAATGGTTATGTGTTTTTCAGCAAATTTTCAGGAGAGCAAAAAACTGATTTTTTTCAGAGCACTTCTACTACTGCAAGCACTTAGTTGTTCTGATCCCTTATAAACCAAAAGAGATCTAAAAAACGGCAAATGCAGAAATATGGGCGATAGATAGATAGTGTTAAAAAAATATGGAATAAAAAAAATTGACAAAAATCACATAAGCATTTTTGTAGGAAAATTCAATTCTGAAAGTTTAAGCAAAATCAGAGGAGGTCAAAATTCTATAAACATATCTGTGGTCACAAGGAATAATGACTAAACTCAAAATATCGTAAAAAAGCGATATGAAATTTACTTTATTGCCAATTTTTGGAAGTATGCAGATATCCATTTATGCTCAGAATTGATCATCACGTATATCTGCACATATTTTAATTGTATCAGTTCATATATTTTAAAAAAATAGGTTGTAGTTCGTGCAATTAAAATAACGTTTTTTACGATACTTTTAGTTTAGTCGTTATTCCTTGTGACCACAAACATATTGAAAATATAGCTAAAAATGGATGTAAAAGTGACTTAATTTCAATCGCGAATATCTCGAGGTTCTTAACAGATTGTTGAAAACTGAGTATGTCACTAAACTTTACGACCAAAAATTAAGTTCACGTGTCTCAGCGATTTCGTGTGTCTTTTTGAAGTCCAGATAACACTGTATATCAAGAAAAGCTCAAGAATGTCGTAACACAGATTTTAAAAACTTTGAAAAGCATTTTTGTAGTGTCTTTAAATTCCACAAAAAATAATGCAATGACTTAAAATTTTGCACATAAGTTTCAATTTTCACTTTGAGTATTAAATTTGGGAAATAAAATGGAATTAACGCCTACCATCCATACAAAATAACTTAATTTAAAAAGCTTATTCTTCATAAATTCCACAAAAATTTGTATAATGACTTTAAAATTTGCTAAAACCTTATAAAAACGCCACTTACCTCCCATAAACAGTGTCATCATAAAACGGTATAATTCTTTAAAATTTTTTAAATTATATTCAAATGAATTTTTATTTTGCACATAATTTTTCCTTTTTTCTGAAAATTAGATTTGGCAAAATCGAATGGAAAGTACGCCTATCTCCCATACAAAGTGACTTCAACAAAAAGGCAAATCCTTCATAAATTCCACTAAAATTAATGTAATGACTTGAAATATCAATTTTAATTTTCACTTTAAGTATGAAATTTGGGAAATTATATGAACTTAACGCCTACCATCCACACAAAGTGGGGACAGTGGCGACCGTAGCCTAGTGGGTAGAGTGCGTGGCCACTAATCTAAAGAATCGCGGTAGCCCGGGTTCAATTCCAGCTCAGACAAGAAAATTTAATTAATTTTTCTGAGTAAACCTCAGAGAGTAAAAATTGCCATGTAAAGCTTCTTGAGAACATAAGCCGTTCGGAGTCGGCATAAAACAATAGAAGCTAGGTCAAAGTCCTTCCAAGGGCTGAAATGGCCACTTTATTTCTATTTATTTATATCCATACAAAGTGACTTCATTTAATAAGCAAATTCTTCATAAATTCCACAAAAATTTATAAAAGACTTTGAAATTTGCTAAAATCTAATAAAAACCAAAAAGAATGTTGTCATAAGAACGGTAAAATTTTTTAAAATTTCTTAAATGTTATTCAATTGAATTTTTATTTTGCTCATAAGCTTTTCTTTTTTCTAAAATAAGGTTTTTCAAGATCGAATGTAAAGTTCATCTATCTCCCATACAAAGTGATTTCATCAAAAAAGCAATTCCTTCTTAAATGCCACAAACATTAATGCAATGTTATGGGAAATCAAATAGAATTAACGCCAACCATCCCTACAAAGTGGCTTCATTAAAATAGCAAATTCTTCATAGATTCCATAAAAATGTATGTAATGACTTTGAAATTTGCTCAAATCGAATAAAAACGGCACCTACCTCCCATAGGATAAAAACGGTCGTCATAAAAAGAGTAACAAGTTTTAAAATTTTTTAAAATTAATCGAACTACTTTTTATTTTGCACATAAGTTTTCCTTTTTTCTGAAAATTAGATTTGGCAAAATCAAATGGAAAGTACGCCTATCTCCCATACAAAGTGACTTTACCAAAAAAGCAAATCCTTCATAAATTCCACAACAGTTAATAAATATCAAATTGATATTTTAAACATAAGCTTTGCTATTTGAAACCTATTCTGAGTTTGAAGAATTTGGAAAAAGTTTATGAAAACGACAGCCCCTTACAAAGGAAATCTAAGGGCTGCAAAATAATGCATCATAGCTTCGAAATTACTTTATTACACAGTCATGTGGGTATTTTTATTTCGGCCCAGTCGAAAATAATTCCGTACATGTTGAAAGTGGCTCAGCCTCCTTCATTGATCTTCATTTAAGTTTCAATCGCTGATGAAATTTATCCATTATTCAAGTGTTGTTAAATTTTTAACATTTTTAAAGTTATTTTCAATTTTTTTTATCTCTAATACCATATGAAATAAAATGAATCTTCTATATATATAAAATGGAATGTGTATTTGTTTATTTGTTTGTTTGTACCTTATAGGAGACCAAACCTCTGGACCGATCTTCCTGAAATTTTCACAGCATTTTACTGGGACTCTGGCATGATTAATAGGGTACTTTTTTCGACCACGCCCACTTTTACGCCCACTTTTTTAAAATTATGTAATTGCTCCCATATAGTTTTTAACAGATTTACTTCAAATTGTATACACATTATACTCCAGGCGAGGTAGAAATAAACATTTATTACGCCACGCCCCTTTCACGCCCTTCTTCACGCCAAATTTAAGTTTTAAACTTTTTGTTCTCTGTACAAATTTGTTCCTTCCAACGGATTATTTTTTATTTGGTAGTATATTGCTCTAATACTGTTAACGTCGCCATGTTACTATGAACCACGCCCACTTCACCGCCCCCTTTTTTAATTCAGATACTTACTTATACCACTAACAATGTTTGCTATACAAAATACTTTTTTTGTAATACGTATTTACCTAAAGTTTTATATACTTTTTGTCTACAGGTTAGGTAGCCATAGATTTTTTTATTACAAAATCCCCCTTTTCGCCCCATTTTACTTTAGTTATAATTAATCTGCTTTCAATCTATATATATAAAAATGAATGTCTGTCTGTCTGTTTGTTTGTTTGTGCTTTATAGGAGGCCAAACCCTTGGACCGATCTTCCTGAAACTTTCACAGCATTTTACTATGACTCTGGAAAGAATAATAGGCTATATGAAGTTTTTATTGGACAAAGGGGCGTGGAACTGCCCATATAACCCAAAAATTTAAATCGCCATATTTTTGGCATTTTTTGACCTACGTTGATGCTATTTGGTACATATGGTATTGGCATAATTAGGAATACGTACCAGGAGAAAAGTGGGTGGGACCACGCCCCTTTTTAGGAAAATGAAAAATCGCAATATAGTCTTAACTACTGGACCGATCGTCATTAAATTTTCACAATAGGATATACTTACGAAATAATAAATTCTTGACTATATAAAGTTGTGAGTGGACGAAGGGGCGTGCCTCGCCCATATAACCCAAAATTTTAAATCGTCATATCTTGGGCATTTTTTGACCAACGGCGGCAGTATTTGCTATATATGGTATTGGCATGAATAGAAATACGTACCAAAAGAAAAGTGGGCGGAGCACGCCCCTTTGTTTGTGATATATTGGAGGCTGGACCTGATAACCGATCTTAAATTTTCACAGCGTTCAGCTTTGACCAGGAATACTTATTACATGATAATATTTTTCGACCATGCACACTTCTGCACCTACTTTTTTACTACGTTTATTAACGGCTTTACCACAAATTTAAAATACATATTAATTAAAATAGTGGGGTAGCCCTATTCTCTTTCTTCCACCACTGTCTTCAAAACAGCTGATTTTATAATACGTGTTAATTAAAATAGAGAGTGTGGTAACCCCATTCTCATTCTCCCACAACTGACTGCGAAACAGCTGATTGTGTAATTGCTGCTTTTTGATTGGTCTAAAAATAAAAAGGGGGAGCATGAAGCAAATTACATGCGATTCAGTGCTGAATCCTAATTGGTTTACAACAAAAAAAGAGGCGAAGCATTGCAATAGTTAAATTAAATAAATAAATTTTTGTAAATATATAAATACTTTTAATTTTATTTTATACGAGGAGGGTAGCGAAGCACACCGGGTTCAGCTAGTGCCATATAAATCATAACTTAATATTATATATCTATCATTGTAGGTGGCTGAGTGCGCTTATTGTGAAGCGTCCATCATGTGGCATCAATTGTCTACCAAACTGGTACAATTTATGGCACCATTAAATCCCATCAGACCACCAGATGTGAGTCCTCTTCCAACGCTGCACAACAGGATGTACTCATTACTTTACTCTTTTTCTCTCTCTCTCTTCTAGCTTCCCATCGAGGACATTATCGAGGAAGAAAAGTCTTCGCGTAAAAGCCCACCGGAAAGTGATAAAGAAAAGTCACGTGATCGCGATGTATCACTTTCAATGGCTCCATTGCCTATACCACTAGGACCACTAGGCGGTTTCGCAGGTGCTTGATATCAAAAAATGTTCAGTTCTTCTTTAATTTCCGTCCCTTTAAATAAATTAGCTAAAAATTCTCGCGCAAGAGCCTATAAAATATCCCGTAAAACCTACAGTAAAAATCTGTACAAAATACAAGCTACTATTTATTCATCACAGTATTTAGTTTAACTAGTAGTTGAAGTGATATGCTTGCTGCTTTGCAAAGAATTTTATCATTGTTTATTGAGCAGTAAATATTTCATAAATAAAAATTTTGCACTCTTGAATGCTATACTTAAAACAATGTATACAATAAAACATTCTTTGAACACTGACTGCTCTTGCGACAAATGACAACACATTTTAACCCTTAGCCTAGCAACAATAAGTAGCTAACAATTGTTTAAACTTCAACAGCGTCACTTATGACACTATTTACTCTTGAAACTAGGCAAACATACGCAAAATATACATATGTACTATATATGAATGTGACAAACATTGAATATGTTTCCTTTTAAATACTACATTTTTTTATTTCTGGCAAGTAGCGTGATTTTTATCATTTCACTTAATTTTAAAAATATATCTCTTTCTCACTCTCTCTCTCTCTTTCTCTATCTTTCTCTTTCTATCTTCTACATACTCTGTGTATCGCTAACATGATAAAAACAAAACTCTTCCTAATGCATACCGTAACTTGTATTCAAAACAATTTTAAACCAAAAAAAAACCTTTAAAAACGATTTTAAACCGCAAAAACTTAAGATATCTTTAAGCTAGATCAATTTTTTTCAGATGATGGAAAAATAATAATAATGGCAGGTGAAAAAACAATTTCAATTAAACATTGTTACATTTAAATATAATTAAATTTAAAGAAATACTTAAATAAAAACACAAATATAACATTTTACTTTATAACAATCTTTTTAGATTATAACTTTAACACTTTTTTCATGCTTTCTGACTGCATTTTTACTATACTTGTATTCTTGCATTTAATACTTTTTCGTCTAAGAACAATCACTATTTTTTCAAACAGCAACAAAAAATATGGTTTTTGTTTTAAATTATGGTTCATACATTGATTACTGTACTTTGAGTAAAAAAGTATATAATTTTTACTGTAGTTTCCGTTGTAGCTTATTTCGTAAGCCTTAGAAAACTCGGACACAATTTTTCACCATCATCTCACTCAAAACAAATAACATTTAAAAACGTAATTTTAAACCGAGCACAACAAACACAACAAACACAAACAAAACAAGATTTTAAATACAGTTAGTAGGACAAAAAATTACAGTAAATAATACGGAAACTATCCACATCGCTTGAGTCATACGGAGCCATTCTCAAACTGTCTCATATAACAATATATCTTCCGCTTTTTTGTGAAGATTAACCTGGTTCTGAAATTTTACCACCCGAGTAAAAATAAAAGTGGTCGATCAGCGGTCGAACATGGGTCGAACATGAGCCTCAGGGCCGTTTAAGGGTATAACATGACCTAAAAATAATCCATTAAGCTTAGCGGCCTAAAGTTGGGCCATAAAAGACCACTAAATTTTTCAAAGTATAAATTCATTTTTCTAAAGCTATAAGTTTACGCTAAGCACTTCCATGAACCCACCCTTATTAAAAATCCAGTAAATAGCGTAATTGTATTAAAATTAAATTGCCATCACAAAATTATATTAAACTTTACTGAAATTTTAGATCCTTTAATGTAAAGTGCACTTTTAATTTTTGAATTGTTAAATTAAATTGAAACATTGCTTGGCAAAAACAAAATTAAACCAAGGTCGCATAATACGCATATATACGTATTTGTTAAGTATTAGCATTAGCTTCAAAGTGTCAAAATATTCAATTTAATTGTTCTCCAAAGTCAAAATTAATTTTTCTATATTGATTTCAATTATGTATTTCACTTTAAATTCAATTTTATGTACTAATAGTAAAGTACTTATTCTTTAATACAAAATGCATTCATATTCAATTATTTATTTTAATATGTTTTTAGTTATTTCAAGAATCAAGTTTGTTCATATTTATTTTTACCATGCGGTACTTTTCTGGGTGTAGAATAATCAATGTTCGGCCGATGTACGCCCGTAGTGCCGTTGTATAGGCCTTAATCGGCTGCTGTTTGGCCTTAGAGTTTATATTTTTGCTCGGGTACAAATAATAAAGTATTTAGAAATACAGCTTTGGCCAAAATGATAGCAACCCATTTTTTATTTCCTATTTTGTAAGTAAAAATCGCCTATAATTCGTATAAGTGTTATTTATTACATAAAGCAACTTATGTAAACAATATCAAGTTGAAGCACTTATGTTTTTGGTATTTATAAAGGTCCTACTTATATGATGACGTCACTTTGTATGGGAGGTAGCCGTGGTTTTATACGATTTATACAAATATCATACTCAAAGTGCATATTAAGGGTAGAAGCTAATTTGCAGAATTTGAAGTCATTAGACCAGTTTTTAAAGTAGCCTAGGCAGTAGCCTAGTGGGTAGAGTGCGTGGCCCCAAAGCTAAAGAACCTCGGCAGCCCGGGTTCAATTCCAGCTCAGACAGAAAGTTTTTTTAATTGAATTAATTTTTCTGTTCGGTCGTCACCTCTCTGCAGACAATGGCAGACAGGCAGGCAGGCAGGCAGGCAGGCAGGCAGGCAGGCAGGCAGGCCCTGCGAAGAAACGAGACAGAAATAACTTTTTTCTCGCTTGTTCACATAGTTTTCCTGCACCTGCCTGCCTGCCTGCTTCGGCGTTTACTCTGCGGGCAGCCTAAGAGAGTAAAAATTGCCATACAAAGCTTCTTGAGAACATAAGCCGTTCGGAGTCGGCATTTAACACGTAGGTCCAGTTCTGGGTCTATTGAGATCAAACATTTAATGACACGCACAACACAATTGATCAATAGAAGCTAGGTCAAAGTCCTTGCAAAGGCTGAAATGGTCAGTTTATTTTTATTTATTTATATATTTATTAGATCAGTTTTTATGGAATTTAAAGAGATTTAATCGTTTTGGTAAAGTCACTTTGTATGGGAGGTAGGCGTGGTTTTCATCCGATTTTGCTAATTTTCAAACTTGATCTTTATTTTGGAAGAAAAAGCGAAAAGAATTTCGTTGCGATAGCTCTAAAATTACGGCTGTTATCGTGATCACTGACAGACAGACGGACAGACGGACATAGCTTAAGGTGATGGTACTGTTTTAAAGCCGAAAACAGGCATGTTTTCATAATTATTTTTTTTTTTTTGAGACATGAATAATGTTAGTGTATTTATTTCATACTATGTATTTCATAACATAGTTTGACTTCTTAAGTATATTTGGAAAAAAAATTTAAAATTATCGATAAATAAATCCGTGGCAGCGATTCTCGGTCAGCGGATCATCTGAAAAAAAATTAAAAATTAGTTTAAAAGGTAATATGTTTCACGAGGTAATACCGAAAAGGTTTTTTTTTAATGTTTTTTTTTTTCTGGTAGCGTTTTGAAGTCAAAAACGTGATTTTCTCTGAAAAATTAGGTTATTTTATTATTTTTAAATAGTAAAAAAATCAAAAAACTGTTTACATGTAGAAACAGTGTAAAAAATTTCAAAACGATCGGTCAAGTAGATTTTGCGGCATCGTGTTCACCAACTTCAAAAATGTGGTTTTCCAGAAAATCGATTTAAAGTTTTTTTTTCGAAAATCCGCATGAGGTCCGCTCACTTGAAACGCTGTATCTTCGTTAGTTTTAGCACGATTTACTTGAAGTTTTTACAAAATACTCCTGAAATGTTGTACATTCAGAAAAAAAAAAATAAAAAAAAATGTTCCAAAATTTTTTTAAAACAGAACCATCACCTTAATCCGCTCAGGAGGTGATGCTGATCAAGAATGTATATACTTTTTTATACCTGCCACACCTCATTATCGGATATTAATATTAATTATTGATATTATTAATATTAAGTTATATTAATATACCCCATACGCATTTTTATATGCGCATGGGTATAAAAATACTTTTATGGGAAAAAAAAATTGTTGGAAAATATTGCGGGGAATGCCCCATATATTTTAAGGGCCAATAATAAAGTTATGCCGAAAAAACGAAGAGTCTGTCTCTTTTGAAAAGCCATTTACAAAAGCACAAACCATCGATTGAGTACACTGAGGAAAATATGTATTAAAATTCAATGAAATTGTGTTCATATTAAATGAATTTGTTTTTGATAGAGAGCTTGAAACAATTTCATTTAGGTTAAAAATAAATGTTTTAAGAGTTTAATTTAAAACAAAAGTGTTTGTTTTCAAAACAATGTTTTTAAATATACTTTCATTGTACAAATTTTAAGTTTAAACGAAAAATTTAATGCAAAAACATAAATATTTAAGACAAATATTTTAAAATATATTTTAAAAATATTGTTATTAAATTAAAAACAAATAAATTTAACCGCCATTATTCGATGCCATTTTTTAGCTTTTTCGAGTTTTTGAAGTCGGATTCGTGATCAGCGACCCGTGGGATCCCCGAATGACAAATTTGTTGACTTCGTTTGATGAAGTTTGCGTTTTATTGCGGCTTGAAATATTTTAAATATCAAAATAATTAATTAGTTTTTATTTCATCTTATGTTCAATATTTGTAAGACTAATTCAAAAATATTTTTGAACAATCAAATGAAAATCGGGGTCTCAGTTGCCTGGCAGTAATTTTCAATGATTCTAGTGCACTTAATTTTTATTCAATCTCTGATAGCGACGTATTTTTTGTTATTGGAAGGAAATAATAAGAGAAAATTATACAAAAAACCAAAATTTTGTTTTGTAGAAACGCAAATGAATTAAATTTCTGTTTTAAAATTTTTTGTTTAATTTTAAAGTTTGTTTTTTTTCTAGGTGTACGTATAAAAAAGTATATCAACCATAGGTTTTTGTCCTCTGTCAATCCTTCAAATCAGAGAGTGATACGTGGGAACCTTTCCTAGGTAGTATCATCTCTGCAAACATTTTCAATCGCCTCAGAATCGCCATCGAATCGCTTGGAAGATGAGACAATCGCCGGCGAGCTCATTTGGGAGTCATCCAATTTGGGTACCGCTGACTGTAAGCAGCTTAGGCCATACGCAAACGAATCGCCTAAAGTGTTTAAGCGATTCGCTGGGAAGCGTAGCTAACAAATCGCCGAAAGGGTTCGTAAGCGATTTTCTGGCAAGAGTCTCAAACGAATCGCCGAGAGAAGTCCTAAGCAATTTGCTGGAAGAGTCGCACACGAATCGGCAAAAGGGGTCTTAAGCGATTCGCCGACAAGAGTGGCAAACGAATCGCAATTAGGAATACTTAGCGATCAGTTGTGAAGTTGAACGTTACAAGTCGTTTTCCAGAGGACATTCTTTATCAAATCGGTCAGCAAAAAGATTGACCACAGCAAATCGTACTGATATGAATATTTTAAGTTTCTATAAAAAAATTTTTTAAAAATTTTTCGATGATTATTTTTAGTGGAGAAGTATACAGAATAGACACGTGTAACGCATCAAAAAATGCTGCGCTGCTACACCGACCCAAGCGCATTTTACTGTATCAGCGTAATGCGTTAACGCAATTGCGTCATGACGTAGTTTAAAATGCTATGATATCTATATTAACACGATGTTGATCAGCACACGATGTTGTTTTTAGTTCAATAACACATTGCTTTTTGTGGTCAATTTGTTGAATGCGGTGAGTTTTGTGGTGTTTTGTGCTAAGCACAAGTTTTCTTCACTTTGGAAAAATAAATGGAATCATTATATAACTAATCCGGAAACAATATATCCGATTTTAAGAACTCATATTGCTCATAAATTGATTTAAAATTACTTGCACAATAAGTTATTAATTAATATGAAACATTACTGAACAAAGACCATATTTTTAGCATTCATTAAAATTTAACCAATTTTATACTTCAAGCATGCAGTCAAACTGAATTCCGTTCAAGTTTAATGTAAGCAATCTCACAGATATACAAACATATTTCTGGTACGGAAGACAAGTTGGATGCTACTTTAATTCCATGTGTCTAAAAAGCATGCAAATCTGAAGAAAAAATAAGCATGAAGCAAATATATTTTGATGCGGTTTTGCGTTACTGCGTTACTTTTAACTATTAACGCAATATTCATCTTCAATGCAAAAACTACGTTACAAATATTACGTTTAATATAAATAAATATTAAATATTGGCGCTTACTAAAACCTTTAAATATTGTTATACATATTGAAAAATCATTCCTTGAATGACAAAACATCATAACAATCAAACGCTCTCCAAAAGCTCATGCTTAACAAAATCTTTCCCGGAACTCCTTTTTCATATTTATATAAGCTAACAATGCTCGCTTCGAACACATTCTATCGCAGTGTTTGAGGCATCGTAAGCTTTGTGCGATTTTTGCTCGCTGAATAAATATTTTCTTATTTTTCTAAAAGCGTGTTATTTGCATTACTGCGCTATTGCGTTACTTTTTTTAAAACAAGTGTATTAGCGCAGTAACGCATTTAAGTGCTTCAACTCAAAAGCTCAACGCAGCGCAATATTACCCATGTATACAGAATATATAAATACAGAATAGCCTGCTTCATATTCCAACGATCGATTTTACAAATTTTTGAAAAAGCAATCTTTCAACGATCGCCGGACTGAGCGAAGGGAGATTTAAAAGATTTTTCTTGCTTCACGCATTAATCGCCTGGACGATCGAAAAGCGATCCATCTTCCAACGATCGCCGAACTGAATAAAAGAAGGTTTTGAAAATTTTTCTTGAATCGCGCAATCATCGCTTGGACGATCGAAAAGCAATCCATCTTCCAAAGAACCCTTGATCGAATTGCAAGTGCTGCGCAAATAAACTTATCTTCCAATCGTCTTTCAAACGCTTGCACTGATTTGAGTGGGACCATTTACATATTTTCTTAATACCATCTCATATTTATGATTTTTATATTGTTTTGGCCATAGATGTACCTCCAGAAAAAAAATCAAACTATTTTTAAACTTTCAATATTCATTAAACATATCTTTCCCGTTATTGTTGTTGATAAAACTGTATCGCCATCTTACATGCAATTTATACAGAAACCAGACATATATTTAATATTTTTCATAATTATATCTCGCCCCTGCATGCATCTATCAAAATGCGTACAACTATTTTAGAATTGATGTTTTCTTATTTGAAATGCATGTTCTTAGTGAATGCACAAACCTAGACATAATCTTAAAATTTCCCTATTAAACACAATTTTTAAATTTCAAAGTACTTAACACAATTGTGCTCTAAAGTTTTTTATACTGAGCAGAGAGTCATGTTTTGAATAAAATATTTTTTAAATTCAAAACCTTAGAAAAAATCAACTTCAGAAAAACAATTTCAATTTGCTCATTATAAAACTGTAAAGCACGATACATTAAAAAAAAAACAGAGCTAAATAAAAATTCTCAGCATTTAAAAAACATACTTTAATGCCCTTTTTCTATTGTATATTTTAAAATAAACTGTATGCAGGTCCGATGCCCGTTGCTGTGCCACAACCAGAACCCCATTCCGTGGGCGGAGTACTAGTACATATGCCGCATGTCTGTTCCGTATGTATAAAAATTCTCTTCAAAATTTAGAGAAGTATAATTTCTAAAAAAAAAATTGTTTCCATTTTCTTACAATCAAACTATTTTACAAAAAAAAGCTAACAACTCATAATTTTACACAACAAAGTTATTTGCGGAAGACTCATTAATGTCTAATGTTAAAGTTTTGAAAGTATTCAATATAATATTTATACATATCTATATATTTTGTAAGCAATACAATATTTTTGTTGAAAATATTTGTCACAGTTTTATTAAGTTAACCTAAAAACGTTTTTACCCGCCTACAAATACAAAAACATTTTCTGTTTATTAACGATATCTGTTGAAGTTTTCTCTATTTTGTTAAAATAAAACTTGAATACCTGTGCTCATAAAATAACACCGTGGAACATGAGTATAAAAAATATTGTAAACGAATATCGATTATATAGATATATCTTGAATACACAAAAAAAAACTATAAAAATAGATAAATTTCTAGAAAGAAATTTTGTTAGTTGATATAAAAAAATTCGAAAATTTTAAGTTCAGAGTAAATTTTGAAAACATTTAAAAAAACAATTTTCGAAACTTTGTGTCTTAACAATAATTAAATAAATATAAAATATGAATAAATTTTTTTTATTTTTTTCATCTAAATTTTATAAACTAATTTCAATATATAAATTATAATTAAAGTATTCAATATTCTGATATACTTATATAATAAATATTCATTTATCATAAAAGACCATAGGATTGGCCCCTCACATATCTAGTATTTAACTAGTTGCACAGTGTTATTAAAACAATATTATATTTCATTTATTTTGTTAATTTTATTTTTTCAATTATTATACTTTTTAGAGCATCGAAAATGGGCGTTCTGTTGAAAATATTGAATTAACTCGAAATGTTCACGCCACAGACGAGGTACTTTGCGCAGTCAAGTTTCGAAAGATTTGTATTGTTTTCTTTTTATTTAAAAACACAAAAAAAAATAAAACAAAAATTGGATTTATACATTTTTCATGTTTATTTGTGTATATAAAAAAATAGCTGTAAGGAATTTTTTTAACAATTTCTTTTTTCAAATCTGTAATATTTTTGAGTCATACAGTTTTTTCATATATAAAAGAATAGCGCATCTAGTTTAAAAAAGCAACTAGAATTAAAAGTTAATAAACATGACGATTAAAAAACATTGCATTCTGTGTATATGAAAACTCTTATTTTTTCAGTGTAAAATCATCATATTTTAAAAACTTTTTTCACTGTCTAAATAATTTGTTTTTCTTAATATTTTTATATCTTGTGTTATGTATGTTTTAACTTATTAATTAGGTCTTTTAGAAACACATGTACACTTCTGTAGCATATTTTTTTTTTTACAAGAGTAGCGGTGGCAAAAACTAGTCATCAAGGTAGTTGAAAAAACCTTAAATCTTTAAAAAATGTTTTGCATTTTAGCCCAAATGTCTTTTACAAAAAAAAAGAAAGCTAGAAATAAGTTAGAAGTTGACAAACCTTGACCAAATTAGAAAAATCTGAAATTTTACAAGAAATGTGTTCATAGATTATTTTAATCCTCTACCTCAACGACTATTTATAAGGATTATTTTTAAAAATGTTGACCCATAATTAGGTGTCAGGTCATTTATGTAAAGTTCGTAATTCTTATACAAGAATTAGGATAGCTTTATGCCAAAATTTAGAATCTGTCATTTGTTTTACACAGCCGAATGTTTTTTTTGTTCAAAGTCAAGTTTTTCGTCACTAGAATAAGAATACAATCATGCACTTTATCTCTAAGATCCCAAACTCTTAATGACATGTTTTTCTCGGTTTTGCTTTTTTCGGGAATGGCCATTTTTGTAACACAGTGTAAAAAATATTTTATATTTTGAGCTTAGTATGCTGTAGGAACGAAAATGTTTGGGCATATAACTCTACACGAGAAATTTTGGTGTAGAGTCAAAATTTTTGTGTGGAGAAGAAGCACTTGCTGTTCTGGTTGACAGATTCATATTTTTATTGCTGCAATTTTATATCCTATAAAAGGCAAGATTGCAGCAATAAAAATATGAATCTGTCAACCAGAACAGCAAGTACTTCTTCTCCACACAAAAATTTTGACTCTACACCAAAATTTTACGTGTAGAGTTATATGCCCAAACATTTTCGTTCCTACAGCATACTAAGCTTTACTCAAAAAGGCTTTACAAAAAATTTGATATTTCTTCACAAAAAGGGCTTAGAATTCCCTAAAAAAAAATGTGAATTTTTGGATTTCCAAAATTATCCGTTGTAAATTCAAGTAATTATAAAGAAAATTCAAAATATTTTACTGACAAACGAAAAAATAAATAAACTTCCAAAATTCAAACATTTTTCAACAAATTATTTAATATTTTCATTGGGTAATTAGTTTGTAGCAGTTTTTTTGAATAATTTTTTAATAATTTGTACATAACAGTTTCAGATGAGAATATTTTCTTATTTTATGATTTTTATAGCGTGATTTTTAATAGTCGGGTTTTAGTTCTTTGAACTAATTTCTTATTTAAATTATTTTGGGCACTTAATTTCTAAAACTATAAGAATATATAATCGAAAGTAAAAACTCAATTCAATTGTTAGATGAGTTAATTAAAATTTTTTTTTTAATTAACTATAAAATTTTTTAGTTCATTTTTGTGAGTGTTCTAGAGAGCGCTATAATAAATTATATGTGACGCCAGATAACCTATAGTCAGCAGACTCTCAAAACGCTTCCAACGATATCTCATTTGTGGAATTGTGATAAGTTGTTTAGAAGTAAGGATGGAACAAATGAACATTAGAGCACCTATGAAATATATGAAATGTGCAAAAGTATTTTTGTCTTTGTTCCCTGCGCATTTTCATAAAGAAAAAGGGTAAAAATATTATCTGGAAAAAAAAATTTACCGCTAGTGGTAATTATCCAGTCGGTTTTGAATCAAACCCTCAAAAATGGGCTTAAAAACAATTAAAACATGACTTGTGGTTAGTCTTTGTAATGTAGAATGAAAAAATTAATAGGCAAAAATTTTAAGTAAATTTTTTTTTTTTTTATTTTAGTGCCATATTACACTGTGTTTTCAGTAGTTCGCCGCTGTTGGGTATTTTTTACCCATGATAATGCTTTTGCATTATTTAACTTCACTTAAATGTCATGCTAAAAATATTTCAAATCGGATAACTTTTAGATATGTCTCCTTTAAAACAATATTACCAAATTAACGAAATTAAAAAAAAAAATTTAAAAATGGTTGCAATACAAAATAAGGTCACAACTTGTTTTAAATTATGAATTCTATTTTATTTTTCTTTAAACTTAAGAGTACCTACAAATTGTCTTGGAAATCATTGCACTTTAGGTCAAAATTTGATTTTAAAGACTTTTTTCTTAAAAGTTTTTCTTAAAAGCAGCTAGGTGCAGCAGCTTTTTACACAAACAGAAGGTAGAAGTACGATTTTTATGATAGTTATTGCCTTTGACTTTAATAATGCTTAATTAGCTAGATATTTTCTACTAAATTTTACTTAAATTTCCATTCCTTGAAAAATGTACAGTCATATTTCAACGATTTTTCTATTTTTATTTATTAACATTTTTTATTGTATTTTATACTAAATTCAATGGCGATTAAGACATAAAAAAGTCCAAAAAACAAGACCTTGAAATATATATATATATATGTTTAAACTTGACTTTATTTTTTGGGTTTTATTAAGCTTAATTTGGTTAAAAAAGTTTCAGCTTTGAGGAATTTTATAAAAAAAAACCATACATTACATCAAGTTCTTAATACCACATTCATAATACATGTTTTATAATCTGACGAATAAAAATAGTTTTTTATAAAATTTAACAAAAAAAAACCCAAATGTCATCCTAAAAATAAAAAAGCACACTGTGCAACGGTGAAAGATACAAAGTTGAAATTTTATATGGTAGTTCCTGTGATCAATATAAGAAAGCACATGAAATTTCGTTCAAAGCGTTTGGGGGCCACGGTTAATGGGTTAAAGTTGAATGTTGCAACAATTTTTGGGTAATTTTTGCTTAAATAATTCTCTTTAAAATTTAAAGGGTGATAAAATTGATTGCTTTCAAGTATCATAAAGTAAATTAAATTGGAATTTAATCATACATTTTTTTAAAAATATTTATTTGTTTGAACAAAAAAAAACGTTTGAAAGCAAAAAATAATAAATTTTTTTTTCAATGAAGTCTTCAAATTTTATTACAAAGTGAAAGTGAAATACGAAGTCATATATATTAGTGCTAATACATTGCTTTTATAGCTCTCTTTCAAGTTAGAAATTTTGAAATTCAAGTAAAAATCAGAGTGACAAAAGTAATATACCCTTAAGCTCGAATTAGAATTTACGTAACGTAATGTTGTCAACTGTCATCATGACGGGACGCAATGTAAGAAAACGTTATAACAATTATAATAGGCAGTAGGCAGGCAGTTGTTGGTAGTAAATAGTTGCACGTTCCCAAAAGTAGTTTCAACAATACACATTGCACACTAATGGAATCTACTCTTAATGGTCAATTGCTTTTTGACAAGACGTAATGTAAAGTAACATAGAAATCCAAAATCCGCGGATATATACGTCCCGTCATGTTACGTTACGTTTATTATAACCAATTGTATAAGAAAGCATTGTTTCAAACAATAAGTAAAAGAACGCACTGCACAACTGACATTAGATTAATTTACGTTATTTCTATTATAATTGGATCTTTAGGCCCTAACATTATAGGCTCGAGCAGGCTGCAGCTAATGTCTAGCTCTTCGTCAAGCCAACTTTTTCGTCAAGTTTTGTAAGCTCGATATGGCTGCAGCCAAGTCGATTCAAATCAGATGTTCCGTACGAAATCAGCTGTTTTTTTATTTTGAACGAATCTAAATTAAATTGAGCAAACCAAACAAAACGAATTGATATACAAATTGGCGAATTTTTCAATGTATTTAAGACGATGCTCAAGTAATTTCGGTCAAATTAAATATTTGGCAGAGCTTGAGCTAGCTTTTCGTTGATTTTTGACATTAGCTTCAGCCAGCTCGAGCCTATTATGTTTGGGCGTTAAGGTCCAACCAAAATAGACTATTTGCTCCGTAACGCGTAAAAACGTAAGTGTTCGGTTAAATACATTTTAATATAGTTACCCAAAATGAGCAAACGTAACTGAAGGAAACTAAACGAAACAGATTGACAAGACGTATTATTCCGTAAGAACCGAACTGCTAGCGTAGCAACTCGTCAACAACAGCTGTGCAGAGTGCGTTTTTATTTTATTTTCATGAATTTGTTTCAATTTGACCATTAGTTCACTCATCTTTCACAAATCTTTATTAAAAACTCTAAAATGCACAAATTAAATAATTAAATAACACTCGATTGCCAACTGATCAGCTGATTCAGACGAGTTAAGCAACTCGTTTCATTTTGGGTTGAATCCATAAACATCCGTAACTAGTGCAGACGTTCGTCAAGTTGCTATCGTCTCGTTTCATCTATCTTGGTTGGGCCTTTAGAGCAAAAAACTTAACGAAAGCCTTTTTTGGTTTGTTTAGTTGAATTTTTAATAAATAACAGGAATGAGTCGCGAAAATAAGTTAATGTTAATTAAATGTAAATTCGTTTGAAAGAAAAAAAACAGCTGATTCCTTTCATTTCATTTGGAGCATTCGATTTGAATCGCTTTGGCTGCAGCTAGATAAAGTTAACGAAACTTCATTATCATCATTTCTATGTATTCGTATAAAATTTCACATTAGCTACTGCCAGCTCGAGCCTATTATGTTTGGGCCTTAACACTGTGGTATGAGATCGATTACGTTCGCACATGAGCACAGAAAGAGGAAAACAGGACTCTATTTCCATTTTCAGTTTACCGCTCACATTGCGCTTTCTTCTGAGCAACAAAACTGGTGGCTAGTTCGTTAGTAAAGTAAAAGTGATGCCAAGTTTTTGATGAAAAATATATGTTTTTGACATTAATTTTGTATCGAATCAACAGAGAATGTATGCGAAAAGATTGCGTTTCGACCACTGACGAACTCTAGATATAAAAAAACGTAATACTTAGATCAAGCAGATTATTATTATCATTTCAAAAAAATAATATACTTGGATTGTAATTATTAGCACTCAAGATAGTAATACAGTGGAAACAAAAGAATATACTAGAGTTTAAACCCTTAACTGGTACTCGTGGTCTGTGGAACCAGAATAAAATAATCAAAAGAGTATATTTCTCTAATAATTCAACTCTAAATTCAATTCAATTATTCAAAATAATTAAGAAAATTCTTTCTTAATAGAAAGAAAAAACTTTTTTTAAGACGTTCTTAAAAACACAACATGAATTTCTAATGAAATTGTATGGTTTTTTAGCATTTTAGTTGGTGTGGTCCCTGGGACCAGATGTACTGTTAGTGTAATTTTTTTTTTAGATGTACCAGTTAAAGGTTAAGAAAATTTTTCTTGAACTAAACAATTTTTTCTTAAACTTAGACATGTTATATTTTCTTGATACAAGAGAAATAAGGCTTGAATTGAGAATTTTATGCATGAGTGCGAACCGATAGCCTTCATGCGTGGTTCAAGCATAGAATGCCTAGTTTTTTTATCTCCGTTATCTAACCGCAGTTTTGTTAATGTGTTAAAAATGCTATTCTTGTATTATTTTTTATGCTATTAGGTATTATAACTGCATAAAAAATCGTATCTTCATATATTATTTTCTGCTATATACTGAAATACAAAGCTTCAAAGTCATTTTATTGCACTCTTTTAAGATCATATTTTGGTAACATACGAAGCTCAAATTTAATTTGTTTCACTTCATCTGTTTCATCTTATTTCAAAGTTAAAGGTGACTGTTAATTTTTTTATTTTGAAGAACCACAAACTTTATTTTTTTTTTTCTCTTATTTTTAAAAGAATTTCTAAGCTGTGAGAATATTAGTACAGTGGTATTATTAGTAATAAAATCATAAAACCAGCAGGAAATGAAAATTAATTGTAATCTTTAACTCACGCTTATTTTATAAAAGCAGTAAAAATGTGCATAAAAAACAGTCGTAAATCATAAGTGAGCCCCAAGCGTGGGCTATAAAAACCTTAGAGTAGCTACTAAATACATCTCTCCTAAATACATTCAAATATAGTAGCGTGATTATTAGCTTTTAAAATAAGTATGTATGTATTTATATTGCTATACAACTAGATTTTTTTTATATATTTCATATTCTTTAGTTTTTTCACTTTCTTTACTTAAACTTAATGTATTTATGATAATTTTGTTTTATACGTTTTTCATAAAATTTTATCTCTTTTACCTATTAACTGAATAGTTTATGTTGTCTCAAAGTATCTTGTATGTGTGTGAATATATCTATAAAACCAAGCAACAAAATTAACTAAAACAAAAGACATTTCAAAAAATAAAATTTAACTAACAAAATATATGAATGTTAATATTAATTTTTTTAGTTTTTCAATTTTCAATTTTATTTTTTTACAAAAATTAACGATGTTCGCATGACATTCCCAGTGTTCAACGTGTCACCCATTCACCAAGCACCAAGTTACATAAATTTTTTCATAAGATCACAAAACGCACTTTTGTCAAAATTTTTAACTCTCATTTTTTAATTCCTCATAACATAAAATAAAGACATTCTTGCTATATTTTAACATGTTTCTCTATATTTATGAATAAGTGCTATTTTTAATTATACAATTAAATATTTGTGAAAGTGTCAGTAAAAAGCTATCAGCAAAAACAAAAAATAAAACAGTTCTATTAAAATTGTCAATAACTGTATATTTATATATGTACTCGTTATAAACTAACTGTATATATGTACATTATTATTTTCCAAAATATTATAGATGGTTTTATGTTTTGAAAATGATTGCATTAAAAAACGATATATTTTTAAACCTTTGCAAATATTAGATTATGACTGCCACTGTAGAAACAGTTTCAGAACAACTGGATCTGGCTTCGATAATGCCCACGGATAAGGCTATTGCCAGATCGGTGACTCTTTCTGATGCCGATGTTGGTAGGTGGTGAATGAAAAATCAGCTAAGTAGAAATAATTACGTTCAACTTGTTTCTTCCTTTAAAGGAAGCGCTAATGTAAGCGTTACCAAAGCCTCGGTTCTGGGTGAAAATGGCTGTCACAATGGCAGCAATGGTGGGGGTGGCGAAAACGGCAGCATTACAGATGATGCTGATGAAGAGGAAGAAGGCGAAGACTTTTGGCATACCTCTGTGGGCAAATTTAAATTTTCTTTGGATCAGCTACCGCAGACCCTACAGTATATACATCAACTATTAACTGTAAGTTTAAGTGTAGAGGAGATATTTTTAGCACCAACATTTTTGGTTCAGTATGCTGGAAGATTATTACATATGTATATTGCAAACTTATATAAAAGATTGTTGCTCTGCCTTATCAAGGGTTAAACTATGTATTTGAATTAAATTTAACTGAAATTTATTTTCTAGGAAATTCCAACTATTAAGAAACCTGAAATTCTCTACTATGTCCTGCAATGTCTAAATGTCATGACCCTGCATGGCGATGCACTAGCTAAGGCAGCGCGTGAACATCGTGGCTTTTTTATATGGTGCCAGGAAAATCTACTGATCAAGAAGTAAGTTAAAGATCGGCAATAAGTTAGAGCCGCTATGTTTTTTATTTGTTCATATGAAAAATATGTGCTAAAATGTACCCAAAGTGAACTGTTCACATAGAAAAGTAGTTCATCGCTTTAAAGTTAAGGCTGAACCGTAATAGATTCGAGCTAAGTGCATCCAATATCAAAATTTATCCTATATACTGACATTTTGAGTTTCATCCTCATAGAGTAGGATGACCTCCTCACCTATAGCAGATTAAGTAAACCCCCTTTTCATTTTCTGGTCTAACACTTTGAGCCATAAGGAGTTTCGCTTCGACAATTTTACTTTTGTAAGCAAGTTTATCCTATATGAGCATTACCATGGTCGCGCACGTAACGTGCGTTCAAAAATTAAAAAAAGCAAAGAAAAATATATTCTTTTTTTGTCCTGTTTTGGTTTTTGGATAGCACTCTATTAGTACTATATTTACTGTAAAAGGTGGAAGCGATTGAAAGTATTGTCCAAAGATATATTTATATGTATTTATCTTTAAGCAAACAAAAAAGGACGCGTTACGATACAAAAAATAAATGTGGTTTTTGTCTGCATCAACATCAACGAAAAAAAACCTGCAAAGTGTTCAACAGTTTCATTATCAAAGTTATTTTCATATTAGGGGTATTCACGGGTTGTTGCGAATTGTAAAAGTGTAAAAAGGCAAGATATTTTGCGCACTAGCTCGTGAACATCAATATTGCAACTAAATTATGCAATAAAAATTATATGTCGAATGAACAGTAAACAGTATTGCCACCTCATTTCAAAATCACAAAAAGTTGCTAGAATCAACGTGCAAACTTAAGCTTTTTAAATTTTTACCCAGGTGGCAACTATGATAACAACCAAAGCATGAATTAGCTGTTTAGCATCACTACTTGTGCGTTCTCGCAATAGGTTTGGGCAGTGTGTAATTCAATAAAAGTTGCAAAACATTTTCGCATCGTCGCAACTGCTTTTCGCAGCAACCCGTGAATACCCCTATTATCTGTAAAAATGTTGGTATATATTCATAATTGTTACATTGAAAAATTTTTTTTACTTATTTTTATACAAACCATAATTCAAAGAAGTAAAACTTTTTTATAGTTTTATTTATTTAATTGAACAAAAAATTGTATGCAATGTAATTAAGGACCAAAAAATTTAATAACTGATAAAAATTTAATTAAACTTTGTCTTATACGAATATTTATTAAACTTATAAAATTGCAACTTTCGTTAAAATTGTTCCACTTTTGTTACCATTTTTCAACTTTTGTTCCATCATGTTTTTTGACATTTTTAAAAAATGCATATGACTTCAACTCGCAGTACTCTCACAACATAATTAATTTTTTATTCATTATTCATTTTTTATTCATTATTAATTTTTTGTCATTTCTTTTTCATTTTTTATTTATGGCTTAGGACTAAAATTTATAAAAAATGTATAATGAATAACAAATGAATAAAAAATGAATAATGAATAAAAAATGAATAATGATTAAAAAATTTAAAATTAATAAAAAATTAGTAATGAATAAAAAAATAATAACTAAAAAAGCACAAAACAACTGCAAAAAATTCGACACAAGCTGTAACAGCAAGGGACTAAAGGCGACTTACAGTGGCTTAAAGTGCGTTTCAGCATAGTTTTTTTGCTTTTCCATCTCTTGACTTGTTATACGCTGGTCTGAGGAAAGCAAGAAGACACACGAGATAACGTGACTTGTTTGATGCTTCGATTGTAAAATTAAACAAAAAAAACTTAATACGTACAAACAAACTCAAAATGGTCCAAAACCAGCTACAACAAGTCAGCAACTTAAAGTGACTTAAAGCAACTTATAATGGCTTAAAGTGCGTTTCAGCAGCGTTTTTTCTCATTTTCGTCTTTTCACTTGTTGTGCGCTGTTTTGAGGAAAGCGAAAAGCACACACGAAATCACGTAACTTTTTAGATGCTTCGATTTCAAAAATAAACAAAAAATAAACTTAATATATACAAACAACATAGTCAAAAACCATAAAATTCAAAGTCTATCTGCCCACGAACTACCTGCTGCTTTTAGCTTGACGCGCTTTCAGCTCGGCTCGGCAAAGCAAAAACTCGCCATTATAAACGCGCCCTAATACGGCACATAATAGCATACGACGGGCACAACATAGCACATATTTTAAAATTTCAATAGCAGCAACACTAACTTTAAGCACATAGTTTGAAGAGTTTTTGATTGCTTTCATATATTTATCACTTGAAGCACAAAACTTGAAGATTTTCTGATTGGTTTTCATATTATTTTTACCACTTTTACACCATTCCAGCCTTTGGGAACTTTGCAATGCTGAACATTCACACATTTGCCAGGCTGGCGTTCCACTATTACTGCACTGCATCACACTGCCACTTGGCTCCGACGTCTTTTGGCGTGTCGTCCAAGAGGCATTTCACGATACTGATTGGCGCGTTCGATTCACAGCAGTCGAACGAGTAACCGTAATTACACGATTCATGGATTCGACACCGTTGCGTTCCGAAGTCGGCCTTCAAACGGCGCTGGCTACGGCATTTTGTCATCTTATCGCCAGCATGGATGACATCAATGTGTATATAGCTCAACGGGCAACACTCTACATAGGCACGATACATGATACGGCAATTCGGTCACTCCTCTTCTGCTTGGAGTCACAATTCGATTTATTTATTGTGGATCGCCCAGTGGTGCTGCAATCGGTCTATCAGCTGCACAATTCCCTCTCCGATCGCAAGGTTCTAACTTGGGAATTTTTTCTCAATCGCTTCGACACGCTATTCGTTGAGGCGCAGATAAATTTGGAGAAATGCGGTGATATTTCGTATTTGCGTGACTTGCGTAATTCCGAGAATGGCAGCGAAGCATTGTCGACGAAAATATTAAAGGCACGAGAGGCACTCAGTCAGTCGGATACCTGTGGCAGCATGGCCAAAACATTGAGTGCCTCATTCGGCACAAAATGGCCTTACAAGAGGACAATGTCCGCTCCGGCCAGCATGATACCTAGACAGGATTCAAAATTCGGTATGTAGTACATTGTTTCTCTCTGTTCTCACCAAGAGTGAAAAGTTCTCCTCTTTCCACAACGGTTTTGTTGGTATCTTTTATTTCACTCGTGCAAGTCATCGAAATTATTTGATTTTTTCGTAAGTCTTGTAAAAAATCGGAAAGAAGAAGATATCACTTCGAAGAATTGAGAAACATGTCTTAACGAAGAATATCAAATAGTTCAGACTCTTGTAGTGAGTAGAATTAGGTTGTGGCCAAAAAAGCACATAAAATCTCAATCCAATTAAAACACACTCACGAAGTTAGACTTATTTTAGAAACTTACCGTTGTTGTATACCTTGATAATTTCAGTTCCAGAAAAGGAGAAAATATACAGCCGTCAAGTTTCAGCGCCCATACTTAAAAGGAAAACATCACGCTTTGGATTGGGTCAGTTTTTAAGCTCTGCCAGTACTACTAGTCATAGTTGCGCTAGCACTGTCCATCAATCACAAATCCAAACGCATCCTTCGCAATTAGCTCACATGCGCCCGGGCATGGGGCATGTTACATCTCAACAATCGACCCATTACCATCCTCATCTCCATCATCATCTACAGCAACACTACTTTCACTTTCCTCACTCACATCACGCACGCCTTACCTGTCCTATTCATCACCATCCTCATCCTCATCATCATCAACAACAGCAACAACAACCATCCTATAACATCGTACATGCCACTGCATCGCATCATCCCCATTCTAGTTTAAGTAGTGCACCAACAATAGCAACAACAACAGCTTTAACATCAAGCCATAGCCAAAGCCATCAATATCTGGTACATTGTGTACCAACAACCAGTCAAATGTTTTCCCAACAGCAACACAGTACATTACCTCCGCTATGTGAAGCTGCAACTCGACCACATCCAGTCCAATCCTATCATTCCCATTTTCAAAAACATCCATCCGCTCCTAATCTATTCCCAACCTCAATAACGACAACTTCCTTACCGCCTACTCCGGCAGCTTCTGGCACCTTACATTGTATTTGTGATGTCGGCTGTGGTGGCAGCTCCTCTACAGCACCCGCAACGACAGCTCAAGGTAGGTGATAGAGCATGTTTGTAACGCTGTTCGTGCAACAAAATGGTGTAAAATCTGTTAACTATATTTCTTTAAATGGACATTTTTCTACTTCTACTGTCTTCAATGGAACTGTTTTCTAAATGTACCTCTTATATTTAAAAGCTATTCGTGTACCTAGTTACTCTTTGCAATTTGCCAAAGTGAAATATTGCAAAAGTCCAGTGTGTTTTACTTCATAGTAACTAAAAAAAAATGCCTATCTTCTGTGCTATTATATAAAAGGGTACTCACGAGTGTTCGTCACCGCAAAGCTTGAGAACGGCAGGCGTTATTTCAATAATTCTTTTTCTATTGGATTGCTATGGTGCCCAGTTGGGACATAGGTTATATAAATTTTCTAATTATCATTTAAATAATAAATTAAAATGAAAAAACATAGCCATACAATTTCTTCATTCTTATCCTCAGCGAGAAAAAGCTCTCTCTTTTTAAGATCTCACGGCTGAACCACTGAAGCTATCCATCTTATACTCACACCATATGTTTGTGTGGTGCTCCTGATTGTTTTTGCATGTGTTAGACTCCCTCTAGGTGGGGCTGGGGTACAGATATCTTCTTAATATATGAAAACGTTAGTGCATATGTATTTCTGACCCTCACGGCTGAACCACTGAAGCTATCCATCTAATACTCACATCATAAGTTTGTGTGGAGCTGCGGATTGTTTTTGTTTGTGTAAGACGCTCTTGGATGGCGCTGTGGCGGAAATTTTTACGAAAACGTAAATATTGTGCTCTATGTATTTAATTTTTATATCAATAATATTCAATTGAAATGTAATAATATCGTTTGGTATAATTACAAAATAAAATGTGAAAATATACATTTTTTTCTCTCTAAGTATTGGGAAAGTTATGAGAACCTTTTTTTTTGTCAGCTTCGCTATCGTTTTTTATACATTGAGTAAAACTTCGGAAGTAGTACCTTTTAATCGAAAACTGCAACGAAGATTATCTTAACTTTTGGAACTACTCTTTTGGCAAGCACTTTATCATGTTCACAAAAATCTAAGCCATGGAGAATATTGTAGGTATCAAGGACATAAAATAAGAAAGTCTTTAAAATGTTTAACAGAATTTTGCGAGCAAATTTGACGAGTGAACGAAATAACATTTTGGAGATATTCCTATTCTATATTTTTGACATAAAAAATAACCCAGAAAATATTGTTAAGTATTTGCTGGCAAAACACTATCTTGTATAGTTTGTATTAGGTTGGGTCGGTCTCCATACAACAAAAACGTGTGATAAGCTCGGTCTAGGAATTTCGTGATGTGTTAACCTTTAGGCTAGCTGGAATTTTTTTAAAAAGTGCCTTTTTTTGCGCAAACAACTACTTTCTGTGTGGGCAATTTTTTTATTTCTAAAAGAGGCATTCCACGAAAAGAGGAAAATGAGATCAATTTTGGTTTTTTATGCATTTTTATTAATTTGGTAAAAAGCTTTAACTAAATGTCTATACTTTATTTATTTGTGAAAAAATTTTTAAAAAATTCCCCAAAAAATCCTTTTTTGTATATGGGGAATTAACTTTTGTTTCATACAGAGTTGCTAGGGAGTAAACTGTTGATTATGTTTGCAACACTGTCTTCGGCCATTCTGTGAGCTGTATAAACCTGGCGCGTCTCTTCTATAGAAAGCTTGGAAAAATCTAGAAATAAAGCGAAAAGGTATGTTGGATTTTATGTATTTCTTCTTTGAACAGATGCAAGTCGCATGTCCCAGTAGTCACGCAAAAATATATAAAAGTTGTTTTCCTAACCTGAAACATGACTTTATAAATTCAATACTTCCTAGAAGTAATAGTAAACATATGGTGTACTATTTAAACATATTTTATTAGTTAAGGCTATCATATTATGCTTTCGAGACAGTTTTAAAATTTGTCCCAGTAGTCACGGTGAACAGCCTGCTTTTATTTCAATGCCGTTGTGTATAGCTGAATTTACTTTTCTGACCCAAAATTATATAGTTAAAGCTTCTTTGTGTCTAACTTGAGTGTAAAATGGCGGTAAAAATCTACACTTACAGAGACATCACTATTTTCAATCCCAAGGAGATAAATCTATTAGTCATGCCCTTTGACTAAGAGACAAAGAACAGGATTTGAATGTTTAACCTATAGATATGGTTGGAGAAAAAGTCAGCATTTTCTTTAACACTAGATTTACGGACTAGCCAATTTGACTCATTTAAAATTTTATTGCTTTTTTCATAAAACTGAAATGCTATTTTTAAAATTTTTTAAAAATGCTGGTTTTTAGTTACGTAAGGAAATATAGGTAAATATAGGTTACTTCCCTCCGACGACTCCCTCATTTTATTCATATTCGAATGTGATATCCCTATTTTTACGGCTATGAAGAACATGAAACTTATGGCTTACATAAATAAAGTTATTTTCAGAGTTCTAAGGAAAGCTGATGCTTGAACATTCATTACCAATCTTGTCGAGAACACTTCCGTTCTTATGTCAAAAATTCATGCTGCTGACATACGGAAGAATTGTAAAGTGCAAGCATTATGCAAGAGAAATAGATGTAAGAGCTTTTGTGCTAAGTGCAATAGAAATGTTTGCGGAAAATGTTTTTCAAAAACAGAGTTTATATGTAAAAAATGTTTCCAATGATTTTTTAAAATAAATCTTTTGTTTCAATTTAGTTGGAACCTTTTTTTTTGCAAAAAACTTAAATTTTTTTGTATGAGCCAAATTGGCTCACTTCAGTAAAAATAGGTATATAATCAATACCCGTAAATCTAGTGTTAAATAATAGAATTAGAGGTCATTTTTTCGCAGCATCTGATTCCGCAAGTCACAAATACCTGTCCCAGCAGTCATAATTTGTAATATTTTGTCTACTTTTTCTACAAAGGTAAGCATACTAATTCTTTATTGAAATGGAAGCGTTTAGTATATGTTGTACAACAAAGAAGAAGCTGACTTGAACTAAAATGGCTTGGCTAAAATTCTTATTTGAGTGTTCAAAGTAACATAAGTGGGATTATTCAGTATTCCAATAGTCACATTCATCCAAATAATAGTAACACAAAATATAGAAGTTTGGCTTTTATTTTAAAGGAATATTACACAATAGTTATTTATCTCTGCTTTAAAATATATTTCACTGTTATAAATGTTATAATGACATCGTTATAATTCATAGTTGGTCAAATTCTGGAGTCAAATGTCCCAGTAGTCACAATGGAATGCTCCATGTTTTATCAATATATTCAGGAGTTATTCATTAACTTTGTTTCTACATGATTTATTTTTTGTGGATTGAGCTATTCAATTAATTATTCAAAATTTACTAAGAACTAGAGTTATGTGTATAAAGTATATTTCTTTTTATCTCTTTTGTTCGATAAAAAAATCTTAAAACATTCTTTCTTTTTTTCTTTTTTTAAAAAATAAAACTCAAAAGGTGGCAATAATAATGCTGAGTTTGACAGTATATGAATTTCTCTTTCTCGAAACTCAACTCTAATAAGTCTGCCTGGGTTTTTATAACTATTTTAGATGTGTTCTTAAATAAATTCGACGCTTTAATTATATAAAATAGTTTTATTATTAGTGGCAGCAAAAATTAACGAACTTTTTAATCAAAGGCCAAAAGGAAAAAACTTTATATATTTTTAAAGTGGGGCTGCCATCTCATTACAATTTCAGTGTGACCATAACAAAATCAATTTTTACAAAGTATTTAAAATAAAAAGGAAATTAAAATTAAATGTATGACAATATTTAAATTGAATAAATTATTTAGTTATAAGAAAATATTATTAAATAAAGATTTCGTATAGTTTTCATAGGTATAGACTTTTGAGTTCTGTGCAATCGATTTTATGATGCAACGTCAACAATGCTGTTAAACCTAAAAACGCGAAGGCGAGCAATGCGGACAACTTTCGTTGCGTCATGAAATAAATTTTACCAAGTTCATGCAAACTGTTTCTCTATCATATGAGTACTCTCTATTAGAGATGGGTCGTTCCAAACCTGTATAGTTCGCGAAACTATGTTCACAGTCGAACATAGTTCCAATCGTCCCTTCGATTGATTTTTAGCATGTTCAAACAGTTCCAGTTGCAATGATTTTTTTTAATTAAGCAATTTGAACCGACATCTCTTTTGCTCTGTTCACACTCATCAAATCGTATGTCAAATCCAATATGGAAATTTTCACGTTGTTCTATTGTATTTGACAAACGATTTGATAAGCGGTTTGAAATGTGAACACCCAATTTTACACATATTACAAATTACAAATTTTGTGATCGACTACAAGTGCAAAGATTAGCACAAGCCTACCCTCTATGTCTCCTGATCTGATCTAATCTACCCCTGATTATTTAATTTTACTTACAAGGTCATTCATTGCTAACTATGTAGATTTTTCCATTTGCTAAGTATGATATATTAAGCCATGCATAGGGTATATATTGACCGTGCATGTTTCCAAATATAACTATTTGACAATTTTTCGATACTTTTGGGTATAAAAGGCATAAGAGACTTTTTGGGCGACAGGATTAGGGTTGCCTCAAAACTTCTACCAGTCTTATGTTATTATTTTACAATAATATGAACTTTCTCCAATTTGTCTACACACAAAAGACCAAAGCGGGCCAGGCTGCAGCCAAACAGATTTAATAACATGGAAAAGGTTCAGTAAAGTAACAAGTTAAATTTTATCTGTTGTACTATTATCATGTTATTGCAATATTATATTATCTTTAGAACTACAAATTCTTGAAAAACTTAGCTCAATCGGCCAACAGGAAGTGAGTGAGACTCGGCTGTTATAGTACTTTTACATATATTTCGCCTGCAGAAACCTTTTATCTATTTTTATCTCCAGATTGTTTTATAGATAAAAATCACACATCGATGAATTCATTCCTCTTTCCAGGTACATGTGATGCCTTTACTACCCGCAATTGTTGAAAAATTTAGAGCTGATTCTTATCACAAACATATTCGCCTTCTTTTACATGGTTTTAAGCATTTTTTTTTTTTTTTTGTAATCCCAATAAACACTGAATTTTTCTTTCTCAAGTGTTGTGGAGAAAACCCTGGTAATCAAACTCAATCTCAACTCGCAATGGCCAGTCTATTTCATATGCTAATTTTTATGAGGCAATACTTGGGTTTTGTTCCACATTTAAAAACTTCAACCTAGCAACACTGTTTATGAACCATTTTGAAACAAAAATTTTAGCCAATTTTTTTTTAATATAAACCAATAGAAGATTAAAAATCATTAAAGGTAAAGGAAAGAACTGGAAATGCATCGGAATTGCATTTACCCAGGAAAGTGATGCAGGTACCCAGCAAAATTTTTAATGCAAATGTGACATGCATTCTTGGGGACTCTGCTTCCAGAAGACATTCTATAGATCAAACTGTGCTTCTTCTTAGCCTTATAAACAGGCCTGTAGCCAGACCAAGAAGACAGAGGGGGCAGGCATGAATCTTAGGGGGGCAATTTTTTTGTTTTTTCAATTAAATAAAAAAAAATTTTAACATGTGAAATCAATACATTACACATATTTACTTAAAAACAGTTAATTTTATAATATATACATGTGCATACCTATGTATCATACTATCTTTTTATACATGAGATTATTACAGAAAAATAATATAAAAAATAATTCAGAACTTTGTAATAAAATGAGGGTAAAAATACAAGATTTATTTAAAGTGGCTAGAAATATAAGAAAGAGTAGCGAAATCGGCTAACATATGTATAAGACATTTTTTAAGTAAAACATATAAATAAATAGAATCAACCCGCATCCGTCGATTGCATCAAATTGATGCAAATTTTTTATTCAGATTTATATATCAAGAACAAACATGTTTTGATTTAAATCTTTACTTCTTTAAATTTTTGCTAGAATTAAGATTTGCAGTTTTTTTTTATTTTAAAATTAATAAACATTCATCATGTATAAAAAAAAATTTAAAAATTAAAAACATTTCAATGAATTATATATTCTTTTTGTTTCTGCATCAAATTGGTGCACAACGTGCTTTTCGTTTATAGAAAGTTCCTACGGATGCGGGTTAAAAAATTATTAAAATTCAAATTTATTTTTTGGTAGCAAATTGATTTGTCGCATACCCTACTAAATGTTTTATGTAAATACAGTAATGGTTTAAATATTTGTCATTTAAATGCTCAGAGTCTAAAAAACAAAATTGACGATCTGCGCCTGCTTGTTAATAACAGTACCGTTGATATTGTTTGCTTGTCTGAAACCTGGTTAAAGTCGGAAATGTGTAATACTCTATTTAAGTTAAATAATTATAAGTTGTTCCGAGCTGATAGACATGACAAAACCGGTGGTGGGGTTTGCATTTATATAAGAAATAGCTTAAAGTGTCATGTCATAAAAAAGTCGAGTATTAATGATTTAACTGAACACATTTTCCTTGAAGTTTTGCACAATTCGGGAAAACTGTTAATTGGATGCATATATATGGCCCCCTGCATTGCCAACTCAGTATTAATAAGAGACCTGCTTGAAGAGTTAGCCCCTCTTTACTCGGATGCTGTTATCTGTGGGGATCTAAATCTTAATATTTTAAATAACAGGAATTTACATTTCATAGAAATGATTGATCTTTTTAACTTTAGACTTGCCAACAACTCTTTTCCAACGCACTTTAAACCTAACTGTATACCATCTCTGCTAGACATTTTCTTGGTTTCTAATTCGAAATTAGTTTTGCATTACGACCAAATTTCAGCACCTGCTTTTTCCAATCATGAATTAATTTTTCTCTCTCTGGATATACACCATACCCCATGTCAGGAAACTTTAATATACACACCGGATTTTACACAAGTCGACCTTAACGAATTGTTCGCGGACTGTCAAAGTTTAGATTGGGCTCCAATTTATACCACAAATGACACTACCATACAAATTCAAATTCTAAATAATAATATTAATAACTTGTATTCCACACATGTCCCAGTGAGAAGCAAGCGAATAAAACCAAACAAATACCCCTGGCTTACTGAAGAAGTCAAGCGTCTAATTTTAAAGAGAGAACATGTATATGACAGATGGAAAAGATACAAGTGCACAGCCATACATTTAGAGTTTAAACGTGTCCGAAATGCAGTCACTGCTCTTATTCGCAGAAACAAAAAACGCTTTTATGAAAGTAGATTTGGTTTGTGTAAGTCGAGCCATTCATTTTGGAAAAATATTCGGCAAGTTGGAATATCCAAAGAAAGCCTGCCTGTTCCAGATAACATAAACCTGGATGAACTTAATAATAAGTTTATTCAACCAACAGAACCCCGCATGATTACAGATAATGTGTTCAACTCAACTATTAGTTTACAGCAGCATAACGGTTTTGCCCTCTCAGGGACTGATTATATTAGTGTTGGTGAAGCAATATTTAAAATTAAATCAAACGCGATTGGAGCAGATAACATTAATCCTGCGTTTATTAAAACTCTTCTCCCAGTTATTCTTTCCCATATAACTCACATCTTTAATACCATAATCACTACTTCAATGTTTCCTTCGGGTTGGAAAGTTGCTAAAATACTGCCTTTGCCTAAATCGTCTTCGCAAACAAATTTAGAATTTCGCCCAATTTCGATACTACCATTTTTAAGCAAGGCTTTTGAATTGATTGTAAGCAAT
This sequence comes from Dichetophora obliterata, assembly GCA_963920525.1. Classification (NCBI taxonomy): domain Eukaryota; kingdom Metazoa; phylum Arthropoda; class Insecta; order Diptera; family Sciomyzidae; genus Dichetophora; species Dichetophora obliterata. Next base: position 4,101,540 of record OY986435.1, read on the forward strand.
CAAATAAAAACATATTTAAATAATAACAACCTCATAACAAGGCATCAATCCGGGTTTCGAGCAAATCACAGTTGCACAACTGCACTACTGAAAGTCTGCGAAGACATAAGATCGGGCTTAGACAATGAAAATATGGCCTTAATGGTTTTTCTTGACTTTTCAAAAGCATTTGACAGTATAAATCACAGCATCTTGATACAAAAACTTGGTATGCAATTTTCATTCCAATTTTCGCTTTGTAAACTCATCAAATCTTACCTTGATGATCGTTCACAATATGTTCACCTGCACAACAAATGCTCGTCCGGACTTAAAGTGTTGTCTGGTGTCCCGCAGGGCTCGGTATTAGGCCCTCTGTTATTTACAACATTTATAAACGACATTATCGGCTGTTTCTCTACCTGTCAGCACCATATATACGCCGATGATATACAAATTTATAAGCTTTTCTCTAAACCAGACTTAAATATCGCTGCAAACGAAGTCAACGCCGAATTGAACAAAGTCTTCCAATGGTCAGTAAATAATGAACTTAGCCTTAATCCTATAAAAACCAAAGCAATGCTAATTGACAGACGCAAAAACAACGATAAACCCTCACTTTTTCTTAATAATTCTCCAATTGAATATGTAGAGTGCTTTAAAAATCTCGGATTATATATGAGCAGTAACTTTATATGGAACATTCATATCAACCGAATTGTCTCTAAGATATATGGTGCCCTGCGTGGACTTAATCCAACCTCTAATTTTTTATCAAATGAAGTAAAGCTTAAACTTGTCCGATCGTTTATTTTACCCATCATAACCTATAGCTGTGAAGTCTTTTCCAACCTGGATCAAGAGTCTTACAGAAAACTTAATGTAGCCTACAATAGTTGCGCCCGATTTATATTTAGAATAAATAGACATACCCACATTTCCGCCTTCTCTAATCAAATAGCTGGCGTTTCCTTAAAAAACTTACTACATTACCGTACAATAGTATCTTTACACAAAATAATACAAACAAAGAAACCGGATTATCTCTTTGATATTTTAAGATTCGCAAGGACTCAGCGAACAATGCAACTGATTTTGCCACGGTATAAATATCTCACTACCTCACGACATTTCTTTGTGTACGCGATTAATCTTTGGAATGCGCTCCCAACCGTTATAAAACACTCATCAAGCACAAACGCTTTTAAACGCAATCTATTTCAATATCTTATTGAAACTTAATAAAATATTCTTCCTTTCGTTTTCTCTTCTCACTTCGATTTCTGTGCTATTCACTTTATCTTACTTCTTCCTTAACTCTAGTTTATATTAAAATTTATTTTATAGTTTTTATATTTGCGGCCTGGTGCCAATTTCTTTTTTGTTTTTTTTTTTTTTTTTTAAAAAACGTTCAATATATTGTTTTTTTTTACATTTTATCTGATATATTATATAATCACTATTAAATTATGTTTGTACATCTTTAAAAGATTCACTTATTTGTACAATGAGTTATGTTAAATAAATAAATTACAAATTACAAATAAATTACAAAAAAAATGTTGGCGACCCGGTAGAAAATTTAAAAATTGTAACAATTTGTCTGACATGTTAAACAAATTTCATATACATATTCAAGTCATGAATAAGGTGAATGTGTATATTTTTTGTTATTTTAAGCTAAACTTATTTTAAAGCAATAAACAAACACATATACACAAAATGCATATTAATTATTCATTTAAAGTTTTTCATTGTCTGATGTGGACAGGGGGCAAACGACTGTAGTATGAGGGGCATTGACCCCCTTTACCCCCTGGCTACAGGCCTGCTTATAAGGAAGTTTTTCAAGAGGCATTCTTATAACCTACTTCTGGAAGACATTTAAATAGCATTTAAATTCAATTAAAGTAAAAAAATTATATATGAACACCAAAATTTGGAACGTGGAATTTTTTAAATCCCCCAAAAAACCCAAACACTCTTCATTTCCAACATCAAAATCGCGATAATGTCAGGAAAAGGGATATTATACCAGGGATTTTTTTAACCCCCAAACCACAAAAATTATTCCATTCCATGGAATGCCTTCTTAAAGTTCTTCTGGAAAACACCTACTAGAATTCTTTCATTGAAGGGCTCAAAGAAATCTTCCATTGAAAAAGTTCTGGAAGCACTTCTAGAGAAGATTAAGGAAAGCATTCCTCCCAATGGCATGCATATGTTAAAAGAATGCCTTCTGGGTATGAAATTGGAATGAATGGAATTCAAGACTTTCCCTTCCACTGCAGCTTTTTTGGAAGCACTTTTTTGCTGGGTAATGGCGCTTTTTTCAGTCACAGGGCAGTACAGCGCAGTTGTAGACTCTCCAGTTCCTGTACAGGATCAAGGCGCTAGTAGAAACGTAAATTCCTATCGGGAAGTTTGTTCTGAGCCGGAGGTTTTTTTTCTTTTTAATATATGAATTCAAATATAAGTTTGAAATAAAATAAATGGATTTTTATTTATATTTATAACTTATGTGAAGAATTTAAATAAAAAAACGGACTATAATTATATTAGATATCACCTTGAGAAGTCACTTGTTCTCAATTTGAGAATAACACTTGTTATCAAACTATGAAACACACCTGATATCTAGTTGAGGAAACATTGGAGAACTTATGTTCTACATTGAAAAATAACACTTAGTTATGAGTTGAGATTAAGTGGAGAATATATTGGAGAATCATGGTACCGTTTTTGTTGAGAAGGCTTTGATTCTCGACTGTGAATGCTATCATTATCCGGCGTTGGAGATATGAGAAAAAGGTTGGAGTTTCACTTGAGTGTAAGTTGATAAACAATCTTAATGCTTGTTGGGATCCTTCTCTCGCAATTTGATTCGTCATTTGATCACCTGAAAGCTCTTCAGAGCTAAAACCACTTTTACACAAATTCTACTGCCATTCGAAACTGATTATGTCATAGCTCAAAGGTGAGAAATGAATTCATGTGTCCAAAATTTTCAAGAACGGAATGCTTTAATTTTGCTCTGATAATCTCTAGCTCTCTCTCTCGTTTGTGCTTGTATCATTATCATCAGCATCAACATTTTTATCATAAATATTCATACAATAAATGCTATTCAATGTTGTAATTGTTCATGTTAAACTATTAGATTAATATTCACTTGTACATTATGATAAAAGTAAGCAAATAGACGTTAAAAGTTTCGTGTATTCTAATGTATCCTCTCCTAACTGGTATGTATTCCTTAATTTATAATCGATTTTAGCTTGTTTTTGACTTAGTATCTTTTGGCTATATTGTGTGTGTATTTATACGAAGTGGCTCATGTGTTTTGCAAAATTGTATTCAAAACTTCAATGTTAATTGGCGTAGAATTTCACGGAAATTTTTAGCCATTCGGCATTTAACAATTATTTGTGTTTTGGCATTTGGCATAACTTTTAAAAACTTTAACTTTCAAGATGGCCATATACATTCACTCGGTGGCATTGGCGATGATAATCTTATAGGTCTGCTGAGTCGTATTACAGAACTTGAGGAATCCGATCGAGAAACTATACACTTGTTGGTATTTTTGCTGATGCAGTTCATGTCACGCAACGATCAGGCGTTCCCATCGGAAGATAAGCCTATTACTAGGACACAAAATATTGTACTAAAACATTTGTTTCTACTCTTGGGTCACAACCAAATCGACAAGACATTCCACACCACACCCGAGATTTTGCGGTAGGTCATTCCGTAGTAGAAACATTTGAAAACTTTACTTCTATTTTTATACACTGAAATTTTAGCTCATCCGCCGTATTCAATGCATTTCTGGCCAATTTGCCCCAAGTGTTGGATCAAAATCATTTGATTGGCGGTTTAATGTTGCCATCTGTCATGCAAATCATACTATTTGCACCATGTTCCAATAATTTCAATGCCGATTGCTATCAGAATCTGGTATTCAACTACTCGCTTTGGTATTTGGAGCAACACGCCAGACGCAACTGGATGATGACTATCTTGGTAGTGTTATATAAGTATACCTACACCCAACCACCGCACAGTGCGTATGTCAACTCGGCCATACGAATTGTTATCAACAGTCTACGCGCACAGTTCCATCAATGCAAACGCATACCCACCACAACAATATTGGACATACAGGCTGCATCGCGTTCACGCGATGTGAGTCAACCATCATTAGGTACCGACCCGGATGATAACCGAGATCAACAGAGCCCACCACCGAGTCCAATGTTTCCGTCAGAGGCTACCAGTGGTGGCTCGAAGGGTAAAGGACAAAATGTTGCCTTTACGCCAAAGCTACAGCATGCCTTCCGCAAGTATCCGGACTCGAGCTTAGAAGCAGATGATACAGAATCCGAGTTGGTTGCCATACCCGAGAGTGATTTCTCCGACAGTACTCTGCATGGCAGCAGCGCACCTGTAAGTTTAAAAGGAAATATTGTAACATTTTTTATTGAAGAGAGTCCTTTCATGTTTGACCTCTTGAGTTCAGACCGCTAGTAAATAAAACCCAAACAGGGATTTAGTATTTGAACCTAATAAGGTCTTTGCAAGAACCACTACTTAAAAAATGTACTGCTTCCTACGCACTCATAATTATGAGCTTCAAAAAACACTCATATTCGTGATTCTTTTATTGAATCAATATTAAATGACTGCAATCATAATACCATTCTATTTAGACTTTTTACTGAGTTTTTCATGATGAGTCATAACGCACGCGTAATGACTTTTTAGGGGTCTTCTTTTTAAGAATCTGTATGAGACTATTTTATGAGTTTTTTTTTCGGGTCGTATTTTTGAACAATCATTTTACAATAACATTAAGACTCTTTGATGAGTTAATGAGCACTATATCAAAGGAAGAAATCTCGTTTCAATACTATGGATACCGACATGGAATCACAATTTTTTTCAGGGTTCATTTGACGATACCGCACATTTTGAGGATGTGACGCCACTAAAAACCGAGTGCTTACGAAATCGAGCAATGACTAGCTCTACAAATCACAACGTTCGCACATCCGAGTACTCCGAAGAGGTAGGTTTTATGCCAACAAAGCCGAAAGAAATATTATAGATATTTTTTTTTCACCAGAAAACCACTAAGACCCTGAAATCTTTTATTACCACTAAAAGCGGTGATACCTTTACCACCCGGCTTAAGTCCTCAGCCTCCGAAACTGTCAGCACTACCGTCGTGACAACACAGTCACGGTGCAGCCTGCAGGAGGGTGTTCGCATGATTGTCACTCCGCTCGTTGGTAGCACCGGAGACAGTCAGGAAACCGCTATCATCAGTCCTCCACTTGATGTACAACGCGCCGTCACCGTACGTAACAAATCGTTGGACAACGCTTCGTCTACAACAAAGATGTTTGCTGCCATTGCCACGAATCATTTGAAAGCTTTGGGTGCCATTCAGGGTATCGAACCAAAGCCGGCATCTCTAGATAGCCATGTCAAGTCTTCGCTGACAGCCGCAAACGGTGGCAGTAATCGTTCGAACAACAGCAGCTCAACCGATAGTTCAGACAAACGTCAACAACAGCTGTCTCAAACGCAGCAAGTTGTCAATAAAGCCCTAGGACGCCACAAAACCATTGTCGAATGCAGTGCTGGCACTTCAACATCCACCTCTTCTGGCACTGGTACCGATGACTCTCGCATGGGTACTACCAAAAAGGTATACAGCGGTAATCGTCACCTAAAGCGTTCCGACAAAGCTTATGGCTCACCCGACTCACCACTCTCCAAGATGAATGTTATGCCTAATCCTAGCGATCATATCGACGGCAGCTCCTTGCCAGCACCCAAAAAAATTGCCGCCCTCGAAATACCGACACCTGAACGTCTGCTGCCGATCGGACCGCAAGAAAGTGTTGCTGCTTTAGTTGAAAGAGTGCGTGAGGGCTTAAATTTACCCGATATAAGCCACTTAAAACAAGACAGTCTTGATGCTTCCGATAGTACTAAAGATGATGTTACGCCTAGCAGCCGTACCAACTCACCACGTAAACTTATTAAACAAGTTGCCCTGGAATCACCACCAAATCCACAGCATTCTATGGCACCGACAGATCTACACACTTCGATTTTGAAAACGGTTCAGCAAGATGTTAAAACAGCATCAACTTCAGCTAGCTCGGGCATGGCAGGCAGGATGGGAGGACACACAAAAACTACAGATCGCAATACGCGTCCACGTCAAAGGCGTGTACCCTTCGCTGTCAATTCGCAAGCCATTCCTGATATTCGTTCACGTTATGCCGGCTACTGGCCACCGCCACCAGCTCAACATATTGAGGAGCAAGACATTGAAATGGATGGTGATAATGAAGACGGTACTAATGGACGTCAATCACAACAGCAGCAAAATAAACCAGTAAGATTTCTCAATTGGAAGTCAGGGTTATGGGTATAAGTTATATTGTTTTTCTTATTTTTTATTTATAGCAGAGCACCTCAAGAGTTGGCGACTATACCATATGTGAACGCTGCTCAGAGTGTGGTTCCATGATTGAGGAGTACAACGATGAAGAAGTTGGTATATTAATAATAATACTTGGAACTTTTATACATCGTGAACCAGCAATGGCAGCGACATTTCTGCCAGAAATTTTAACCATCGTTTCAAAGTAAGTTTAGTCAAACAGTATTCAAATTCCGATTGTATGAAATTTGTTGGCCAAGCTTCCATCGAAGCTTAGCTGCAGTAAAGTCTAGCTTCAACTGGCGTTAGCTGCTTGTTGTTCGGGTGCTTGGGCACAGGAACATGAACGATAGTGAAAAGGCGGATAAACTGGCCAGTAATGGAATTCCCAAAATCGTTAACGACGATTTACGATATCGTTAGTTAGCGAAAACTGTAATTTACTACGAACGTGGCATGCACATAGATCGATAACGACAACGATTACTATCGTTAAATTTTTGGGAATTCCACTAAAGGTTAAGCTTTTTCCTTGATGTTTCAATAGCGAAAGCAGCCTTAGTTAAATTGATTAAAGTGAAGAGGCAAGTGCAATACTTAGCTAATAAAAAATGGAAAACCTTAAAAACTCGCGAATTTTTTGCAAGATATCGGGCTGATATGGTATATTGAGAGTAAGGGCAATCAGTACTGGATTTGCATTTGCACGCGCAATAACCCTAACGAAAAGAAAACATTGACACATTTTCTTTGTTCTTTTCCAGCACTGGCACGAAGAAGAATAAGAACACTAGGGAACCCGTCTTCGACTGGGTTGTCGAACTCTAAGAACTTTCAACCTAAAAATCAATGAAATAATTATATAACTTAATCGCACTGGATGAATCTGCAGAAATATGCACCTTAACCATACATCACCACGCACTTCAACGCACTCTAATATGCGCTCAATAGTGGTACAGTATCACCACTTAAACAAGCGAATCTATGAAATATGTTTAAACCGTTGTGGAATAATTTGCTTTTTCAAATAACGGCGACTGGTTTGTAAACTGATATCAACGGACCTAATATTCAGAGTTGAGGCCCTGCAAATATGTTCAATCGCCACAGAATCGCCAGCGAATCCCTTGGAAGATGAAACAATCTCCAGCGAGCTCATTTGTGAGTCATGCGGGTATCGCAGACTGTAAGCACCTGAGGCCATAAAAGCAATTCGCCGGGAAGATTCGCAAACGAATCGCCTAAAGGGATTCGCTGTGTTTGGAGTCGCTAACGCATCACCGAGAGATGTTTTAAGCGATTCCCTGGGAAGATTCGCGAAAGAATCGTCGTAAGCGATTTGCTGGAAAGAGTAGCTATCGAATCGCCGAGAGGGGTCTTAAGCGATTCGCTGGGAAGAATCTTAAACGAATCGCTAAGAGAAGTCCTCAGTGATTCGCGGGAAGAGTCACACATGAATCGGCAAAAGCAAAATTAGCGATTCTTCGACAAGAGTTTCAAATGAATTTCCTTTGACGAGTGTGAACACTCATCAAATCGTTGGTCAAATCGTTTAATTAAAATCAAATTTTTTTTTATTTTTCTGCTAATTTGACGAATGATTTGACCAGTGTGAACACTCGTCAAATTGTGTAGTACGATTTTCTCAGTTCAAAAAAAAATTTCAACCTGAGCACATCGCGGCAAAAGAGAGAGCGGAAGAAAATAATAACAAAATAATAATAAATAACTGTTGCAAATAATTTATAATAGTTTATAAAATAATTTCTTCTTCTTCCAATACGATTTTAATAACAAGTGGTATTAAATATTTTCCGTCATCGCGATGTGCTTACTTCGGTGTTCAAGATAAAATTAAATTTGACGAAAAATTTGATGAGTCTGAACACTTTTGTGGTCAAACGATTTGACAAATGATTTGATGAGCGGTTTGAAATGTGAACAGCGCTTACGATTAATAAATCCTTTCCCGGCAAGTATTTGGAAGACGATTGGAAGAGAATTTAATTTGGCGAAACACTGTCGATTCGCCTAAGGGTTCTTTGGAAGATGGATCGTTTTCGATCGATCGTCCAAGCGATGAAGTGCGATTCATCAAAAATCTTCAAAATCTTCCTTCGCTCAATCCGGCGATCGTTGGAAGAGGGATCGCTTGTCAATCGCTCAAGCGATGAATGAGCGATTTAAGAAAAATCTTCAGAAGTTTCCTTCGCTTGTTTCGGCGATCGTTGGAAGATGAATCCCTTAACAGTCGCACAAGCGATGTATGCGCGATTCAAGAAAATCTTCAATATTTTCCTTCGCTTATGCCTGCGATCATTAGAGGATTTTTAAAAATCAATCGTTGGAATATTAAACAGTATATTCCATATACTTCTCTCACTAAAATATATAATCATTGAAAAAATTTTAAAATTATTTTTTGTGTTAAATTGCCGTAAGGAAACTGAAAATATTCATATCAGCACGATTTGCGGTGGTAGATCTTTTTGTTGACTGATTTGACAAAGAATGTCCACTATAAAACAACTTGTAACGTTCAATAAAGACGCTTCGCAGCAAATCGCTGAGGAACCCTAAAAGCGATGTTAAACGAAACGAAGTCCAAACGTCGTGAAAGAAACGAGCAACAATATTTTTGATATGAAAAAATTAATTGCTGACCGTATCTCGCACCACTCTCAGCCTTCGTTTCGTTTAACATAAACATGCAGTAAGCCTCCTTTTGCCTATTCGTGTGCGACTCTTTATGCGAATCGCTAAGGACTTCTTTTGGCGATTCGTTTGAGACTCTTCTCAGCGAATTGCTTAAGAGGGGTCGGCGAATCGCTTAATACTCCTGTCGGCGATTCGTTAGCGACTCTTCCCAGCGAATCGCTTACGCACCCTTTAGATGATTCGTTTGCGAATCTTCCCGGCGAGTCGCTTTTATGGCCTCAACTTCTTACAGTCGGCGATACCCGGATAACTCCCAAATGAGCTCGCCGGCGATTATCTCATCTTCCAAGCGATTCGCTAGCGGCTCTGATTCGATTGGAAATTGCCGAGTTATTTGGTGTGAAAGAAAACTCCCGTTTTGTTGATGTTACTTATACAATTTATTAATGTAGGAAATTTAATCAATTAAAGTGATTTCAATTCAAATGAATACTTTCAGTTTGCTGTTTACAAAAAAAGTGGCGGAAGCCAGAGATGAATACTTTCAGTTTGCTGTTTAAAAAAAAAGAGGCGGAAGCCAGAGTTTCGCTTGAAGCTCGGAAGAAGCCACAGTGGAATTCTATGTTTAATGTACAATAACATGATATAAAAATTCTTTAAATTCAGTGTTTTTTTTAGTAACAATATAAGTATGAAAATTAAAATTATGAGATGCAATGGAAAATGCATGTAAAAAGCCTATCGTGAAGCAAACAATATTGAATATCCTGCTTCATATTCCAACGATCGACTTTGAAAATTTTTAATAAAGCCATCTTCTAACGATCGCCGGAATGAGCGAAGGAAGATTTTTCTTGAATGACGCATTGGCGATAGAAAAGCGATCCATCTTCGAACGATCACTAGAATGAGCGAAGGAAGATTTTGAAAATGCTTTTCGAATCGCGTATTCATCGCTGGGGCGTTCGAAAAGCAATCTATCTTCCAACCATCACCGGAATGAGCGAAGAAAGTTTTTGAAAATTTTTCTTAAATCGCGAATTCATTGCTTGGGCGATCAAAAAGCGATCCAACTTTCAACAATCGCCGGAATAAACGAAAGAAGATTTTGAATATTTACATCTACATTTCCTTGGACATGGGCGGTAAAATATTGATGACATCTATCTTCCAAAGATCTCTCATTTGAGACACACTTAGCCCAATAAGGCCCATTGTAATACCAAGAGGTTAATTTCCTTTCTCTATTTAAACCAATTTGAGCTGTTTACAAAGCTTTGGATTCGGCATATTGAAGATTCCAACAGTTCGTGTAGATCATTATAAAACCAGTTGCCTAAGTGAAGAAGTCGTTTTGGAGCCAGTGCTGAGCAAGTACAGAGAAGATGTACTGTGGATTATTCCTCCTTTTCATCTATACAGCTCCTGTATATTCAACCTTTGAGCTTATTTGTCAATTAGACAGTGCGCTGTTAAGACTCCTATCATGGTACTGATGTGGTATCTATGACTTTTGGGCCAGATTTGAATCGTTTCATTACACTTGCTTCCTGTTAACCATCTGCGGTTGATGTTATAGAGGGATAGCTTAGGTGTTAGGTGTTTGCATGTGGTGTTAGGTATTCCAGAACTTTCCTTATCTGTCGATAGTTGTTTGGTAGTGCCAATGATATCGAGATCATCTGCTTTGCAGTTACCTAGAAAATATCTATGTTCGGGAATCCAGCATAGAAAGATCCTGAACTGCTTTGCCATCCCATTTAGAGATCTGTGGCAGTTGAGAACTGTTCTGGACGTTATCTCAACAGTTTCTAGGACTTGCAACGTGGCTTGACCATCAGATAGTACGTGGATATCCATGGAAGATATCTCATTAAGGAAGGTGAACAGTAAAAAATTACAAAGTTTATTCTTTTCAATGAAGGTTAAGCTTCCAACGTGTCTCGGCATTTTCGTGTGTCTTATTGACGTCCCTACAGTGTTACCAATTACAATTTCGATTGTTCGATTACCAATTACAGTTCCTGTAATAGAATTGACAATTTTTTCCAATTCCTTTCCAAAAAATTGAAGTGTTCAATTCCCAATTACAATTCCCGTAATGGAATTTACAATTTTTTTTCAATTCCATTCCTGAGAAATTGAAGTGTTCAATTACTAATTACAATTACTGTAATGTAGTTCCATTTCGAGGAATGGAGGTGTACAATTAAAATTCCTGTAATGGAGTTGACGTTTTTTTTCCAATACCATTCCTGAAGAATTGAGATGTTCAATTACCAATTATAATTCCTGTAATGTAACTGAGAAGTTTTCCAATTGCATTCCTGAGAAATTGAAATGTCCAATTACCAATTCCTAATTCCAAGGAATTGGAATTGAGGTGGAATTAATTTTAAAAGGAATCATTAAAACCCAGCTCTGTTAATGGAAAGCACGAACTACAGGTTCGCTCAACAAAATTTGTAACTAAGCCGGACCAGTGCCTTCGAAGTTTTATTAAGGCAGAAAATTTATCGAACCAGTATTCAAAAGTTCCTTAGAAGTTATATCATCTACCTCGATTTTCTAAAAATCTTAAAAATTAAGCCTGTTGAAATTTGAATTGTTGATTGGGACGTCTACTAACTGGGCTGGGGTATCGTTTAGTAAAAACTCTAAGCTTCAAAAATTTAATGTTTTTTTAGAATCGCCATGCACTCCACATACAGCTGGCAACATGATAGTACAACGCATCTACCTGGTAGTTCTCAGTCCGTGGCACATCAATTCATACGCTGTGTGCTGCATCAGTTGGCGCCAAATGGCATATTCCTACAGCTTTTCCAGACTCAAGTCAAAAGTAAGATATACTTCAATTAATATAAATGCTATACTTACTACATTTAGTTTTTTTTACTTTTTTTAGTGCAAGTGCGCCGCAATTCGTTTAAAAGCATTGCCAAGTCACTACTTGATTTTCCACAACTCAACCCGACAAGTCCCGTTTATCTGGTGTGTGAATCATTGCTCGCCAAAAAATCCTTGCCTGTCGAACAACTACCTGTGATATTTCGCAATATGTCGGAATATTTGCAGTGTATCCCAACAGACGTTGGCCTCGGGCAAGCTTCCTGGTCGCAGGCTATGCAAGCTATGGAATCGTTATTACGGCAAGTTATCATCATATTGCCAAATGTTATTAGACCCGAATATTTGCTCGACATCGTGGTAGCCAGCTTGCGTATTACCGGTGTGCCGAAAACTTTACTGGAACCCTTCTCGAAGGTGCTTGGCTACTGTGTACAAAATATAAATTTGGAGCACGCTGTGATCTATGATCTTTGCACACTCAATAGTCGTTGCTTTTCTAAGGATCGCGATAAAATGTTGCTTTGTCGTCAACTGATTTTTGAATTTGTCCAAGCCTTGAAATTTAAAACAAACATACCGGATCATAATTTGCTTTTGATTGTTGGTTTTGCTTTGCAAGATGCTGGTGGTGCACTTCCGTCGGGCACCATACAAGGCTTACCAGACTCTACACCGGCATTGACGACCAATGCAGCTGAATGCCTGCGACAGTATATAAACGATGTGATTGATTTTCTTGCTGATTTTCATACGTTAAGCAAAATCAAGGTAATTTATTTGCGATAAATACAGTGTTGATACTTATTGCTGTATTGATTTTAGAATTTTAAAAATGGTCAAAGTCAAAATGGCTTGGGCGAGGATACGCTCGGCGGTGTGCTTAAAGGTGCTGTCGCGCAATATCTTGCCTTGGAAATGTCGCGTGGAAACTCACGCGACAACAAAGCCGTTGCTAGATATTTGCCATGGCTCTACAACGCGCCCTCTTCGCTGCAGCAAGGGTAAGCAAGATGTTATCTCTATGAATGAAGCATTTCATAGTCTAATCAAACTCTGTGTATAGGCCAAAAGAATTCACCGAATGCGTTGGTCATATGCGTCTACTATCTTGGCTGCTGCTTGGTTCTCTTACTCACACTGCTCTTATGCACCGTCGCACTGATCTGTATGCCACTGCTCCACACACGGCATCTGCGGCCGTACATCTGCAGAATCAGCACCATGGTGCTCCAATGTCGCAGCCAGTGCCACAGGAAGCTTCCTGCCATATAGCCGATCATATTCAAGTGATCTTTGCTGGCTTTGCTGAGCAGTCGAAAACATCGGTGCTGCACATGTCCTCGCTGTTTCATGCATTTACACTGTGTCAATTGTGGACGGTGTATTTGGAACAAATGGCCAACTCATCGAATAACACTGATTCCAGCACCGTAACTATGGGCATTTTGTTTGAATTTTGGGCAAAGGTCACGCCTTGCATTTTGCAATTAGTCTCTCATTCCAAGCCGATTAAGGATTCCACTGATTTTCAACAGAATTCCAATGCTAAGGTAATTATTGGAATATCAACATTATTTCTGAACAATTTTTATTTGATCTGTTCTTTCTTTCAAGCTCTCTGAAATGGTTAACTTGCACTTTCTAAGCCTACTGGAAGCTCTGAAGGAAACTCATTCAACAGTTTTGGGCAAACTTTTGCCGCTTTGGAGCCCGGTTTTGTCATCGCAATCACAGGTAAGCTGCGTGTAATCGAATTTCAAAGGGACACACGACAACGCAAAGTGTTTCGTTTACACTATTTCCAATTGTAATTCAGAAAACATCAACTGAAATTCGGAAAAAATCAATTTAAATTCAGAAATTCTATTTGAATTTCATTCATTTCAAATTCGAAAAAGATCAATTGAAAATCAGAAATTCTATTTGAAATTTAGAATAGATCAACTCAATTCAGAAAAGATCAACTGCAATTCAGAATAGATCGATTGAAATTCATAAATTCTATTTGAAATTCAGAAAAGATCAATTTAAATTCGGAGTTGTATATGAAATTCAGAAAAGATCAATTAAAATTCAAAGTAAATCAAATTAAATTTATAAATTCCATTAGAAATTCAGAAAAACAGTTTATAATTAAAAATGCAATTTTGAATACAGAAAAGATTAATTGAAATTCAGAAATTCTGCTTGAAATTCAGATTAAATCAATAAAAATTAAGAAAAGATCAATTGAAATTCATAGATCAAATTAGAAATTCAGAAAAAAACAATTTAAAATTATAAATTTTATTTGATTTTTTTGATTTTTTAGCCATAACTACTAAACCATACATAATAAAAGGACGATTTATGCATCAAAATATTCGTTAAGCTACTGCCCACAAGACTGAATCCTTGGAAGAATTTTAAAAATTAGATTTCATGTTAATTTCATATGTCCTTTTTTGTAAATTTTTATTTTTTTTATTTTTTTTTTTCTAAAATCCAAACTACATATCAGATAAGGACGATTCATTTTGCTCTATCTCTTGTAGTTTAGGAGTTGTAGAACACTTTTTGGAGTGGTAGCTGGCCAAAACATGTGGTTTTTTTCGTCATAACTCCCAAACCATACATTTTACAAGGACGATTTATGCACCACATTGTTTCTATTACATATATACAAAAGACTGCATTTTTAGAAAAAAAAAAATTTCCAGAAACTCAGTTAAAATTTTTTTTTAAGAATCATACTTTTCTACGTCGTTTTTTGTGATTTTTTTGGTTTATACACGGTTTGAAATCTTGGATTAACCCTATATCGCGCCGTGTTGCAGATCTGCAACATTTAGGAATTGCTCTAGAAAAATAACTCAAAGAGAAAAAATTAAGTCGGAATTCTTATACTTGACTTAAAAGCATTCTAAGCAACTCTAGTTTTTCAATTAGAGTGTAAATCAATCAAGAGATTTTTTTATTTTTAGTTGATACAGCGTGATTTTGAATTTGGGAGCAATTTATTTTTTACAATATTTTTAATATATTTGTAAATGACTAAAACTATATAAAAAGTGTTAATAATTAAAACAAAAGTTTAAGAGCTTTTTGGTGAATTATTAAACTACACTTATCATGATATATTAAAAGCAATAAAATATACTATATTAAAAGCAATGTTATATTCCCTGAAATATTTTTATCTTTTAAACTGTAAAAAAAAATTTTTTGCAAATATTTGTACAAATAAAGTATTAATTTTAAAACAAAAGTTGTTTTTCGTTATTTTTAAGACAGTTTGAGAGATTTTTAGGTAAACAAATTAAATTGATGTTATTGCGCGATTTAGGGTTAAATTTGAATACTTTTTGGCTTACATATATGACCACACCAAAATTGTATTAAAATTTAATACTGGCCAAATATTAAAAAATTATCTATAGTAATAAAACTCACCTTCTGTTTGTTTGTTTGGCCTTTATACAAATCTAAACGGCTGAACGGATTTCGCTCAAACTAGGTACACATATTAAATCTATCCCAACTTAAAATGGTACATACTTAGTTTTTGCCACGCCCCCTCAAAAATTTTTCAACTAACGGTAATTTTGTTATTATAATACTTTTTGGCATCGGAGTTTTTTGTGTATTTAATTTTAAAAAATTTCTGATATTTTGACATCAAAAACACTCACATATATTTAAAATTGCATAAATTTTCAGTACAACGACTTTTTCATAAAACATCGGTACCTAAGAATGAGAAAAAAACGACATGAAAATCAAAGTTCGGTCTTTCGATGCAAATATCTCCGCTGTCCATTAATATGTTTCATTAAATTTTTTTTTTTTTGTTCAAAAGTTCAATAAAATTACTTCACAAAAATAGGTTGAACTGTACCGTTAAGTCAGTGAAACTATGTTTTATAATTATGTCAAAGAAGGTCCAAAATATTGACTTTTTACTCAAAAAATTACTCAAAAATTGTTGTTGTTATAAAAATGAAATCAATTAAAAATTGCACATTTGGCTACCTTTCGTATGACATAGCATTTATTTGCAAAAATTATTTTACTGTTTTTGTCACAAAACAACCTTTGATTTTTTTCGCGAAATTTATTTTTTCCAAAATGTTGTTTTTATATTTTTTACAAAAAAGTCAAGTCTCAAAAATAATTTATGTGAAAAAATTACCCCAATATCTCTTTCCAATCAAAAGTTATGGCTAAAAATCTATTTTTTATGCCAGACTATTAATAGAACTGAGTTTTGTTTTAAAAACGTCCCCATTTATCCCTAAGAATGCAGTTGTGTGTCTAGAGTAATTGCGAACATTTTGGTTTATATAAAATCTTTCTTATAGTAAAATCAACTTAGTTTTAGAAAAGAACAATTAAAGTTTTAAAAGAGATAAAATTTTTCATAATTTTAATTGATTTTTCTAAATTTGAATTTATTTATTTATTTATTTATTTTTATTCATTCAGTTGTAATACAAACACAAAGAATTGGTCTAATTCAAATATAATTCCTCAATTTCAATTGATCTATTCTAAATTCAAATGGAATTTCGGAATTACAATTGGAAATGGTGATGAACAATCACTTATTTAATACAAAAATAATTTTATTATTGTATTTTTGGGTTGAGACAAGAAAAAATTGTATGAGGGACAGGGTCCCTTATAGGCAAATAAATTATCTCCAAGGTTTCGAATTTGGCTTTGAAAAAAGTACAGCTAAGAGGATAATAGGAGCGTATTTTGAAGAGAATATTCCACACGTAAAAATTGCGAAAATTGTTTCCCCTCTACTGGTAACACCCAAAATCATTAAATTATTCTGAAAATTTAAAAATATTTGCATATTTTTATAATTTTTTTTGTAATCTTAGTACCGCTTTCTCAATGTCCGGTTAAGCACTAATCAAAACTTTAACCAGCAGTTAGGAAGAAAGCTCTTTCTCAATGTTCGGTTAAGGCTTAACTGTAAATTAAGTGCTGATTAAGTTAATGACAAGTTGTGGTTTCGGTTAGCTGCTAATCGAAGGAACGGCTGACAAGATTACAAAATTACAAAAAACTGACGGTTTCTTAACCAGCACTTGGTGAAATCAAAATTATTTTTTTAGCTATCATATGGTTAGCTAACTCCTGGTTAAAAGCTTGACTAACCGGACATTGAGAAAGTGGCTTTTAAATAAATAGTAAAATTAAAATAAGCAATAATTTAAAAATTTGAGAAACCAATATAAACCTTAAAATTCCGATACATAGATACTAAATAAAAAAGAAGTGCGTCGTTGGACACACGAAAGAAGCGAAGTTTTTTCACAGTTTCATAGATTTGATAATGGAATGGATTTTTTAATAAAATACTTTTTGAATTTTAAAACTTTAAATAACAAAAAGTTAATTAAAAAACCAACATTAATATTCTCACCAATAAAAAAAAATATTGCATTTCATTATTATTTCAGTTCAGAGAATGGAAAAAACCGTACCTTATATGTAGCGCTGCACACTTCGCACACTCTATATCCTTCTATTCCTGGTGTGGCTCGGCTCGGCTTCGACTCAAACACAAACACTACCTTTAGCAGACCAAAGAAAAAGACCGAAACAGAATGGTAGCATTTTGTTAAACGAACACAAAACATTATTTGCTTTTTTGTGGTTTTGCTCGTGATTGTAAGCAAAAACCAAAAGAGTAACAAATTTACCCCACTTCACCGACTGTTACTACTGCTGCCACGACTTCAAAATTCTGCTGAACAGCAGCAAAAGAATTTGTTGACGCATGCCTCAATTTTTTTTAAGCAGCAGTAACAATCGTTGAAGCGGGGTTAACGATCACGAGCAAAAACTACAACAAAGCAAGTAATGTTTTGTGCTCGTTTAACACAAAGGCGCATGTCACACTTAGCGGACACGGACAAATTTCTTGTTGTTTTCACAGGTAAAAGAAGCTCTCTCAATTTCCAGGTTTTTATTTTACCCGCAAAACAACAACAAATTTGTCCGTGTCCGCCAAGTGTGACATGCCCTAAGCTGCTATTCTGTTTCGGTCTGTTTCGGTCTCTCTCTCTCTCTCTTCGGCCTGCTAAAAAACGAACCGTTCGATAAGGTTTATTTCTATTCCGTTTTATTTTTTACATTTTACATACATTTTGAATTATTTTTGTAATTGTTTTCAACTATGGGTTTATGATATCTGAAATAGCAAACGTATTTTACAAATGTAATGACTTTTTCCTTCACGCTATTCAATAACAAAAAAAAACATGTACCAACCAAACAAACGCATTCACATCAACAAAAAAATACACCTACTTAACGGTGCTGATGACGTCGTGTAGTAAGTAGAAGCAACATTTTTGTTATTTTGTTGCTACTTTTGTTGTTTGGATAGCTGCTTAATATGTAGAATATGTAGAACAGCAAATACACAATCCTTTTAATAGATTATTGTGACCTGCTACAACATAGCCTCAGTAAAAATTTTATATTGAATGAACCACTTTGCGTAACAAAGGTTTTTGGATTGGTGGGTAGCGTGTAGAACTATCAACCGAAGGCTTACGCCTTAAACGTTCGAATTATAACAAAAGACAAGTGTTACTTTTTGATTAAAAATTTGCTTTTCCAAATTTTCTTTAACAGATTTTTTATTGCTTATTCTAACCACTTTTAATTCTTTTAGCTATCGGACACTCTACACGTTCGCCTGCAAAACGTTCGTGACTATGCACCCGACTACGAGGAACAGCAAACACATCATTCTGAAGCACTGCTCAAGTGGCTACAGCGATTGCAATTTAAAATGGGCCAAATCGAGCTGCAAGCATCAACTGCAACGCAATTCTATTCTATTTAGTAAATGTTGTTTTTAGAAAATTAAGAATTTATGCAAATTTTTATTGAAAACCCTATGCTCAGCTTATAGCTAACATTTCTGCACTAGAGCATTAAAT
The DNA here is from genome assembly GCA_963920525.1 of Dichetophora obliterata. Classification (NCBI taxonomy): domain Eukaryota; kingdom Metazoa; phylum Arthropoda; class Insecta; order Diptera; family Sciomyzidae; genus Dichetophora; species Dichetophora obliterata. Next base: position 4,120,449 of record OY986435.1, read on the forward strand.
TGATTAAATTAATAATTAAAAGTTACTCTTAACTCACTATTTAGGTGTTTGATGTGACATACATAGCTAACATTTCTGCTCTAGAGCATTAAATTAACAATTTAAATTTAATCTTTACTCACTACTTAGGTGTTTGATGTGAAAATATTTATACAACTTGTTGCTGAATGTAAACCTTAGAAATTATTAAAATGATGTTAAAATCCAATGAAAACCCAGTCTCAATTATTCAAAAACAATGTAATTTACAGCACCACCCGGTATTTCTTCATCGAGTGGATCATGTACTTCTTCGGATTCATTATAGCACTGGTCCCCTTCAATGTTATTCAAAGGATTGCGGTAGGTATTGAATGCCAAATTGGACTTGAGCGATGCAGCGTTGGGAAGCTCTAAATTTCTATTTTGTAAGCGTTCAATTTTGGCAGCTAAGCGTTCCGCGGCTTGCTTTTCTTGCAGCACCTAATAACAAATTTTGGTGAAAAATACAGAATTCAAATTTTGCAAAATACCTTAAGATTTGCCAAATAGCTACTTTGTAGGTCGACAGAGTCGAGTAAGTTTATTAGTTTAGCACTGCTATGCTGTATAAGTGGTGGTGTAGCCGCGGTCACCTCCCAATGTCTGTGTTTTTTGCGCAGTTTTTCTTTTTCCGGATCGTGTACATTGGAGACTGTGGTTTGATATGGCTTAAATTTTTCGCGTTGTGGCTGCCTGTCTAATTCCACCATATCAACTAGGTATTGCACATGACTGTCCAGACTCGTTGGTGCAGCAGCAGACTGTGTGGTATCTGGATTACTAGATTTTTGTCTTATTTCTTGCAGCTTCGGTTTCAAAGCTTCTCGCTTTTGTGCCACATCAATTGCCACAATATCAGCATCAATAACATTCAGGTTCACACCCAAATCGGTTGAGCTAAATAACTTTATATCCTCCAAGTCTTTCGCTGTAATAAGTGAGGTTTCCGGTGGTAATACTTTCGTTTTACGCTCATGCATGCTGCGCTGTGCAATCAAACGAAGTGGATCCATTTCAGTCTCATCATCACTGTCTATCACATCTTCAGTAGTATCAATGTCATTGTTGCCACCCGTTTTACGATTCCATTCTAGTTGATTAAGCGTTTTTTGTCCCTTTTCCGCTATATTTAGCTCAGAGAACATTGCCACCGCATCATCTATGTTTGAACGCCTTTCCAATTCTTGAAGCACTTTGTTGTAAAAGTTCTGTATGCGTTGTCCTTTATCGGGAAGACGATTAAGTTTGATTCTTAATGAGGGCATTGATATTATTGTTTGTTCGAAAGAAGCAAAAATTGTGAAACTTACTTATTGGAAAGCAAGTTGCTTTCGCGGTCTTTTATTTCCATTAATTCGGCACGCGTCAGTTTTGTTAAATCTTTTACGTGGTTATCCTGCTTGGCCAGTGGCATGCCACCACCAGGTATTTTATTTAGTGTTGCTCGCGGTATTCCTGCCATTTTCCAAGTTAATTAAAAAAAATTGCCACACTCCAAATTTTTCGACTTTCCCAAGATTTCCAAGATTAGATCGTTGTTGTTTTGATGAGAATTCGTATGTCAAAAGCATATGACTATAAGTCAGTGCTGCCAAGCAATTTCTTTCCACATTGTTAGGATGTAAGGCTGTGTGTCAATCGGAAACTTTTCAGTGGGATGAACAAATTTTGACAGTTGGTAGAGCAATTTTAGGCATTTGTGAGGTGAATATAACTGTCAAAATTTGTGCTAGCCCCAGGGGCTACTACAAATTTTGACAATCGAAAGCGAATTTTTGACACACTCAAAAATACAAAAAAAAAACAACACATCAAATTCCGCGACGTATTTAATTCGAGTGCTTGAACTTGCAACTTATTTCGAAATGGTGCTTCTGAAATATTGGAGAGTTGACCAGTCAATTGAATTGTGCTGCACTTGCTGGTGCTGCTCGTGGTGACTCGGAGAACGTTGGCAAGCAAAAGAATCAGGAAATTTGCGCTTCACTTGCTTGTGCTGCTGGTGATGGCATTTGGGGGATGTTGGCTAGCAAGAAATTTTCCAATGCTCTTGCTTGTGCTGCTGGTGGTGGCACTTGGAGGACGTTCGCCATCAAAGAAAGCCAATTTAACTTTGCTGCACTTACTGATGCACCGGGAGATAGTTGACCCACACACACGCACACACAAACTCAAGCACTTTCGTTTTTTTATACAATACTACAATTTACGAAATAAGTTGCAAGTACTCGAATTAAATATGTCGCAAATTGACTAAAATGCAAATTAAATAAAATATTTGCGCTAAAACAAGACCGAAATATGAAATGTCAAAATTTGTAATCGTTAAAATTTCATCGTCCATTTGACACAGCAGAAAAGACAAATTTATTTCAACACACACAAATTTTATTGAACTTGATATTTTCTATCCTACCACGACTGAAAAGTTTCCTTTTGAGACACAGCCTAATTATACGATGAGATTCGATTCATGAGACTGAGTAGGTGAAAATACAAAGTCACTCGTATAGTTTTTTATGTGCTTTGCATTCCTCACTTTACACTTTTTTGGTTTGAGTTTACATAAATCTATTTTTAAAATATGACTATTTTATAGCAATGCAAAAACAATTATATCTTCTAAATGCTTTTATGTCTTATATGCCAATTTAAGAAGATATATTTGATATATGTAATTCATTTTATCCCAAAAACTATTGAGAATTTGAAATTATTATTCGTTGAGTAATGATATAATTTATACATAATATACTCAGAAAACTTTAAAATTATACTGATGTTATTTAATCTAACATCAAATTCTCAGCAACATCAAATAAGCGCTCCAATATCTACACGATAAGTTAACAATAGGGGTATTCTCGATCCAATGCAGTTTGCTGTTCAGAAATGCAGATTTTTATAATTGCACCCCATTCGCGTTTGTGCAGTTTTTTGAGAAAAACTTAAATTTCAGAATCAGCTATTAATGTTTGTTAGCCAGTCGACATAAATTAAAAAGTAAAAGTGCCTAACCCTAGGTCTACACAAGACAAATTGTCATGACAGTTACAATACACTCACACATTTTTTACTAACACATTCATATTTTCTCAGTTGTCAGCTCAATTGTCTCACCAATCAGGCAGGCAATTGAACTAACAACGATTTGACGTAGGCTGACATTTTTTGACATTTTCTTCTGAAAGTGAAGAACATGAACAGAGAAAAATTTTAAAACCAAAGGAAACGTCAAATAATACAACCAATGCCATATATTGGCCGCATTCAGCGCAGACAACAGTTGGCAACTGTTGTGTAAAAATTCGCTGAATGGTACAAATTTGGTAGCGCTAACTAAAACTGATAAAGTAGCGAACGCCTTTTAATCGAGCGAACAAATTCTATGCTACATGAACACAACTGTTTGCTTAACTGTCAGATGCTGTTACTGACGCTGTTAAATTAATAAACGCAGAAAGAACGCAGCAAATTTAAGTGAGAAACTTTTGCAATTGAATTAAATTTACATAAAAATTAAATTGAATCTAACTTCTGACGTGTAGAGTAGCAACACATTCAGAGAAAAACATCGTGAACTAAGGTAGCGCTACCATTACAGTTCACAACAGTTGTCTGCGCTGAATGCGGCCATTGTCTTGCAATTGTTAAGCCCACCTACGTCACGCTAGACAATTTGAAGTTGACAAAAATTTTACAAATAATATGGATATAAACAATTGTTATAACAATTGTTATGTGTAGACGCAGCGTAAAACAAGGGTTAAGGTATCCCATTTTAATTCTAAGGCAAAAATAAACCAGTTTATGTTCAAATAAAAATAATTATTGGGTTTTAGTTATCTTAAATTTATATTTGGCCAAACACTTATATTTTTTTAGCCAATTCTACATAAGTTTTACAAATTAATTGATAAAAAGCTGTCAAATGATATGAAGTTAACAACTGCTTAAGTCCTCAAGTAAAAGCCTATAGCATATTTGCAGATTTTTGGCGTACGTGTATTTTGTTGCTAACCTATCGGCTAGGGGGTGGGTTGGACAGAACGGCACAGGGATAGGAGAAGATAGCGCACAACTTAATTCCTAATTGGTGTGAGCAGTTTACCTATATGTTTTTCTTATGGTAAAAACATGTGTGGCAGAAAGGGATGCCAGATCACACGAATGAAAATCAGAGATGCAAACCTTGTGACATTTTGATCACCGCTTGAACAATGGTAGCAAGTTTTGTAATGAAAATTTTATGTGGATATAACGCAAATCGTGTGACCACTAGTCTTATATACGTCTTATGCAACAGTTACTGCTCTAGCTGGATAGTTTCTTTTTATAAATCCACTCATTACTCAGCTAGAACAGTAACTGTTACATACGGCGTATATAACACGAGCGGTCACACGATTTCCATTACATCCATATAAAATTTTTCATACAAAACTTGTGACCATTGTTCAAGCGGTGATCAAAATGTCACAAGGTTTGCATCTCTGATTCTCATTCGAGTGATCTGGCATCCCTTTCTGCCACCATTGTTTTAGCCACAAGAAAAATATATAGCTAAACTGCTATCACCAATTACAAATTCAGTTCTGCGCTATTATCCCCTCTCCCCGAAATGTTAAAGCGCTATCCTGCTGTAAGCAAATTTCTAAACAAATTTTTTATAGTTTTTTTATTATTGGTTTATTAAAATATTTACCCTCTATCCAGATTATAAAAAATACAATTTAAACCAACAAAAAATTATAATAAGTCAGCATAAACAGCATATTTAGGCGATTTGAAATGTGAACAGCCATGACTGTCAAAGTCAGCTGTGCAGCTAATATGTTGCTTATGCAAGCATTTTCCAAACGGTAAAATGCATTGGCTAAAGAGTCCAAACGGCAATGATGACACATTTCGACAAATTTTTCTGCTATTGCGCTCCCTGCTTGCAGTTAATAGTTTATATATAATTTTCAATGCAGTTTGGTATGAAGCAATTTTAAATACGTTTAATATCAATAAGAATACCACCATGATTCAATCAAAATAAGGTTAAGTATATTTTTAACATATCCTTATTTTATGTAAGCAAACACATATTCTCTCTCTGAAATTAATGACAAACGGAGTTGTATTAAAAGACATTAAAAAAAGTTAAGTTTCAGTGTTCTGCTGCGTCTTTTAAAAAAAATTAATCTTCTTTCACTAGTTTTTTTTAAAGACTATGGCCTATTAGCATAGTCAAAATAAAGTCGACTTTAAATTTAGTGCAAGCTTTTTGACAACATGTTATATTAAAAAACTGTCAAAAATGCTTATACTAAATTTAGAGTCGACTTTTATTTTGACTATGGTTATGGGCCTATGCTTTTTCATTACACTTAAGGGAGGTTTTAGGCAAAATCGGTTAAAATTAAGGCATATTGTAGAATATGTTTTCTAAAAAAGTATAATATATATTCGAAAAACTTCATTTGCGTGTTAATTTTACATTATCAATTTAAGTGACAAAAAATTATTTTTTTTTTCTAACATATACTCTGTGTTATATATAGAGATGGCGCTGAAGTTGATGTGCTTAAAAAAGATGAAAATCGACCCGCATCATAGCTCGGCTTAAAATCGTCTTAAAGCAAACAAAAGTATGCATTTGAAAATAGACTTTTGAATGCACATTCCAAAATGGAATGAAAATAAAGAAAATTATGAAGCGTCGAAAAAGTGGTAAAATTTATGTTATTTTTAGCATATTGTTTCTTGTAAAAACAAGGAAAATTTTGCAAAAACGCTTATTTTGGTAGAATTACATTACAAACAGATTAAAATGAAAAATGTGGCCCATTTTTAACAAGTATGTTTCAACAAAAACGAGTTTAAAGTTACTCTGGTTAGTTAAAAGTACTTTGGCTCCCGGATTTTTTGCACTGTAGAATCTGAATTATAAGCGGGTTTGATTGATTTTTTACATATTTTTCAATAGATTTACAATAATAATCAATTCAAAATAAATAGGTTTTAAAAAATTGTTTGCCTAAAGCCTATCTTAATATTTTGATGATTTAACAGCGTTTATGACAGGTAAGCTTAATTTTTATGAGTAATATTTAAGTAAGGAATCCTATTCACTTTGTAAATATGAGTAATAATAGATTAGTTTTAGTGTTTTCATATTGAAACTAATTTAAGTATAGAAGTCCTTTTGATTTTCCAAATATTTAAATGCTATATTCGTACTGTTTGTAACAAAGAACTACAAAAAGCTTGCATCGCATAAATTTTATAATGAAAACCATGTTTTCAGTACATTATTTCATTCAAAGCTTAAAATTTTGGAAATATTCACATGTAAGGACTATACATTTTTTGTGTACTGTGTAGTGCTCACATTACTTTTATTTTTTTAATGCTTTATAACAAAACGTGACTATTATATTTTTTTAAACTCATAATTGCCCCTATTCTTGTCGTCACCTCGCCTATGTCACCTCTTGTTGTCACCTCGCGACGTGAGTTTGTGGACTAAGTCACATGACAACAAGAATAGCATATTTTTAGTGACGTGACACGAGTATGAGAACTCTCACATAGGCGAGGTGATAACAAGAATAAGGACAAATATAATTTTGAGTAAAAATAAATAAGTTATAGAAAATGTAGTATAACACGTAGTGGTCAAATGTACCTTTAGATATTTCGGACAATGAAAAAGTTTCATATTCATGTGCTTATTCTGCAATAAAAAATGCTCTTTTGCTCTCCTGGCATTATTAGGGTAACTAAGTTCATTCTTGTGAGTAAACGTCAAATTAATAAAAGTAATATGATTGAATCATAAACACCACAATTTTTCTTTAAAACAGGGGGAAGTTTTAACAGTTGAAATTGTTTGCATTTTGCAAATTCTAGCTTTCAGATTTTAAATGAGCTGTCAACTTCGTTTTGACATTCACGCAGTATGCTCCCATATCTTGCATATACCTTGTTACAATTGTATCATACTGGCATCTATGGTGTAGATTAAAACTTGCACATGGCAGCACTGTCTTTGAAAAATACCCGGTGTCCAGCAGCTGTTTCTGACAGTTTGCCACATTGCTTTTTTATTTCACAATAATCAGCAAATTGTTGCTAATTCTCATCAAGACTTTAAGGTAATAAAATTGAAAGTAGACAAAACATTGTAATAGCATTGCTTAAAATTGCATCATTCGTAGCCATGGCGGAAAACGTTGCATACATCACCCAATTCCAGGCACTGGGAATGAGTGAACAAAAGGCGAAAGAAACGATTAAGAATGCAGCGGTGACCAAAAACCTTTTGCTGGCTATTAAGGAAACAAACGGTGCCTCATTGGACGAAGGTGTGGGCATGCTGCTCTACCATATGGTTACCAAAATAAAACCACAAGTTAGTACAGAGTTACCCATCTTGGTGCGTTATATTATCGACAATAAGTTGGATTCTACAATGCGTGTGGATGCCGCACTAGAGTATTTGCTCAAAAGTGGACAGAAAAAAGGAGCGTCCATCAATTGGAAAGAATTTGAGCGGGAATGCGGTGTTGGTGTGGTAGTGACTCCCGAAGAAATTGATCGTTGCGTTGAAGAACAAATAAAATTGAACAAGGATGCGTTGCTGGCACAACGTTATCACTTTAATGTGTTTAAAATTATGCAGGAGGTGCGACAAAAATTGAAATGGGCCGATGCAAAGGCAATAAAGGCGGAAATAGATGTGCAAATTTTTGATTTGCTAGGTCCAAAGACAGAAGAAGATATGAAGCCGGTGGTGAAAAGCGATAAAAAGAAGGAGATGCCAGCTACAGGTGGGTGACATATGCGGCTACAATTGTACAAAGTTAATCTTCCTTATTCTTTTCAAGATAAAGCTGACAGTACAACTGCCAACAAAACTGCGTCGTCAAATAAAAAATCAGCATCCTTTGCCAGCACAGAAGATGCAGCCGATGGTGCCAACACAATTTCGGAATTGATGAAAACAAAAGTTCACTTTCATGCTCCCGGAGAAAATTACAAAACCGATGGATATGTGATCACCGAACATACGGAACGACTACTTAAGGAGCATTTAAAACAAACTGGTGGTAAGGTACACACGCGCTTTCCGCCAGAACCAAACGGCATTTTGCATATTGGCCATGCCAAAGCGATCAACATTAACTTTGGCTATGCTGCATCTCAGGGTGGCGTCTGCTATTTACGATACGACGACACAAATCCTGAAAAGGAGGAGGAAAAGTTCTTTGTTGCCATTAAGGATATGGTAGAGTGGCTGGGTTATACGCCATATAAAATCACCCACTCCTCGGACAACTTCCAGCAGCTATACGAATGGGCCTTGAAGTTGATAAAGAAAGGCTTGGCTTATGTTTGTCACCAGACGGCAGATGAAATGAAAGGCTTCAATCCAAAACCAAGTGCCTGGCGTGAACGTCCTATTGAAGAATCTCTGCAGCTTTTTGAAGACATGAAGAATGGCCTCATCGATGAAGGTGCAGCTACGTTGCGCTTAAAGCTGACACTGGAAGAAGGCAAGGTGGATCCTGTGGCATATCGCATCAAGTTCATACCACATCATCGCACCGGCAACCAATGGTAAGCAATAACCTTTATGACGGAGAATTGAATTTTAATTGTGTTTAACATTGCAGGTGCATCTATCCAACCTATGATTACACGCACTGCCTTTGCGATTCACTTGAAAACATAACGCATTCGCTCTGCACAAAAGAGTTTCAATCACGTCGCTCCTCATACTATTGGCTTTGCAATGCATTGGACATTTACTGCCCAGTCCAGTGGGAATACGGACGTCTGAACATGAATTATGCTCTCGTCTCTAAGCGAAAAATTGGCAAGCTGATCACTGAGCGCATTGTTAATAACTGGGATGATCCGCGTTTGTTTACTCTGACTGCGTTGCGTAGGCGAGGATTTCCCGCAGAAGCCATCAACAACTTCTGTGCACAAATGGGCGTTACCGGTGCTCAAATCTCAGTGGACCCTGCCATGTTGGAGGCGTCAGTGCGCGATGTTTTAAACACCACAGCGCCGCGTCGTCTGGTTGTGCTGGAACCTCTGAAGGTGACTATCAGCAATTTTCCACATGCTCAGGCCATCCAGGTGGAGGTGCCACACTTTCCACAGAACCCCGAACTGGGCACGTTCAAATTGCAGCTGGACCGAATTGTGTATATTGAGCAAAGTGATTTCAAGTTGATGCCAGAGAAGGGCTATCGTCGTTTGTCGCCACAACAGTCAGTTGGACTGCGTCATGCCGGCTTGGTATTAACTGTTACGGAGGTTATACGAGATGATTCCACGAATCAAGTGCTGGAACTCATTTGCGAGTGTGCATCTACGGAAAAGGCTGCGAAACCAAAGGCCTTTATTCAATGGGTATCGCTGCCCATTACCGTAGACGTGAGACTCTATGAACAACTATTCAATCATAAGAATCCAGAGGATCCCAACGAGGTGCCTGGCGGATTTCTTTCGGACATCAGAGAGAATTCAATGTCAGTTTTGCAGTCCTACGCAGATCGTCTGTTGCAAGATGTTAAGGTTTATGAAAAGTTCCAATTCGAACGCATTGGTTTCTTTTCGGTGGACCCGGACTCCAGCATAGAACGTATTGTCTTCAATCGTACTGTTGGTTTAAAAGAAGATGCCGGCAAGAAGTAGATTTCTTTTATAAATAATGTTCAAAGTTTTGCATTGTTCTAAGAAAATAAAAATAAAACTTTTTTATCAAAACAACTCTTCGCTATTTTATTTCTTTCCTTCAACCATAATTATGTGATAACCAAATTTCGTCTTTACTGGCGGATCAGTGTACACCGGATTATTTACCGTCGAAATTGGCAACGCAAATGCTGCATCCTGGAAGGCGCCAACCATGGCACCACGTATTTGCCAACCCAAGTCACCGCCTTGACGCGCTTTGTCCTCACTGTATGCTGTAGCCACTTCTGGAAATCTCTGTCCGGCCTTGAGTTTTTCCATGGCTTCCATAATCTTGCCTTGTTTCTCACATAGAATATGTCGAACTTTCACAGCATTGCCGCCCTTCTTTTCCTTGCCTAAAATGAAAATGCAGAGTAACATTCTCCTTGTATATCACGGTATTCTTACCTTTATCTTCCGAGCCACCGGCAGCGGCACCTTTTTTATTTGCAGTGCCCTTGCCATCTTTTCCTTTTCCCTCTTTTTTGGGAGGCATTTTAACAATAACTATAACTATTTGTATATATTCTAATCTATATTTAAGTTGGAAACAAATAAAAAATTTGTAAATTAAGAATTCATTTGTGGAGATTGAGGTTATGATGTTGAAATTTTTTAAAACGTCAAAATTACGAATTGGCATAGATGCCAGATCCGTGGGATGAATTTCATTTGAAGCAATAGGACCAAAGAAGTAAAATATTAGGAAGTGGTGTAATACTATGTTCACACTAAGGCCGAAAAGCCGCTTTTCGGACATTAATGGCTTTTCAGCTGAAAAGCTGCATGATATTAAGTTTTTCGCCATAGAAGAACTGTCAAATGAAAAGCTGCTAATTGTTTGCTTTTCAGCGAAAAACTCTGAAAAGCTAAAAAACAACCCTGATTTTGGTTGTTGAACAGACTATTTGTTGGGGTAAAGTCAAAATCTATTACTTAAATCCAAGTTGTCACTAATATTTGGCATTTTGTTTGTCTGCTGATATTTTTTATTTGGTCAAACTCCAATTGAACATTTTATTTGTTGTATTGGATAAAAAAAAATACAAAGAACAAGTTATATTGAGTGAGCTGCATGAGGCCATGAGGCAGAAGAGTTTCGTGGTGCACGGAAAAATATGCATATATATGCGGGAATGGCCAGCGACATGGGCTCTTGTTAAATGCAGCGGAAGTCAAAATAAACAAGTTAACTATTAAATGCAGGTAAGAATAATATATTTAGTATTTGATAATGTGGTTTAAAATAATTTTATTTAATACAATAAAAAAAAAATTGAGCAAAGCGCAATAATAACAAACATATTATTACAAGTTGAATGTCAAATGAAAAGTCCTTTTTTCACCATATTTTGAAAAGAGACTTTTCAGCTGAAAAGCGGCTTTTCGGCCTGTGTGTGAACATAGTATAATAGCAGAAAAGTTCAGTATTTTCTACAACGTGTTGGTTCACACAATTGCAGAAACATTCACACAGGGCCGTATTCGGTTTTTTTCGTAAAAGTAGGCCCAAACTGGTAAAGTTTGTTCGTATGCTTAAAAATATTAGGAACAATTCAAGAATTGCAATAGCTCTTATTTTTAAAAAATGTAGATCACTCGCAATTGGCTTAGAAGTTGTAGGCATCCAAAGTTGGAAAAAATGGCTGCTTTTTTCAGTTTTGCAACAAAACTAAACTTTGTAGGTATTGAAAAAAAGTTAAAACGAGTATCTATCTTTTCAATAAGATATCAAACATAAAAATCCATGCATACATTTTTAAGATATAATACTATGTTTCCATCTGCTCGAAATCTTAAATTTATCAAATGAAATTTTAACTGTCAAATTAAATCTAGCTGTCATGACATGCCAAATGGAAACACTTTTAAATAACTTTGAAGATTTCGAGCAGATGGAAGCATAGTATTACGCTTTTTATAATTGAAATCACGCAGTTTTTTCCAAAATTAATTAATATTAATTAAAGAATTCATTTGTGGAGATTGAGGCGATTGAGGTTATGATGTTGAAATTTTTTAAAACGTCAAAATTACGAATTGGCATAGATGCCAGATCCGTGGGATGAATTTCATTTGAAGCAATAGGACCAAAGAAGTAAAATATTAGGAAGTGGTGTAATAGCAGAAAAGTTCAGTATTTTCTACAACATGTTGGTTCACACAATTGCAGAAACATTCACACAGGGCCGTATTCGGGTTTTTTCGTAAAAGTAGGCCCAAACTGGTAAAGTTTGTTCGTATGCATTAAAATATTAGGAACAATTCAAGAATTGCAGTAGCTCTTATTTTTAAAAAATGTAGATCACTCGCAATTGGCTTAGAAGTTGTAGGCATCCAAAGTTGGAAAAAATGGCTGCTTTTTTCAGTTTTACAACAAAACTAAACTTTGTAGGTATTGAAAAAAAGTTAAAACGAGTATCTATCTTTTCAATAAGATATCAAACATAAAAATCCATGCATACATTTTTAAGATATAATACTATGTTTCCATCTGCTCGAAATCTTAAATTTATCAAATGAAGTTTTAACTGTCAAATTAAATCTAGCTGTCATGACATGCCAAATGGAAACACTTTTAAATAACTTTGAAGATTTCGAGCAGATGGAAGCGTAGTATTACGCTTTTTATAATTGAAATCACGCAGTTTTTTACAAAATTAATGAATAAAACTAAATGTTTTTATTTGTCTCTTTTTAATATGAGGCCTTCGGATGCTGCATAGGGAATACAACCCTCAGTAAGTACAATACCGACTTCGCTATCTACAGCTTCTGGATATAGTTTATCATCTTTTGAATAATTCATTGTAATGTATTGCTTTCGTAAAAGGGAACAATTACCTTTTCAGACAAATACTAATTAAAAGAAATATTATATCTTAAAAAGTTATGCATGGAATTTTATGTTTGACCCTCATTGAAAAGATATGAGCGTTACCTTTGTTTTAATACCCAAAAAGCTTGGTTTTTTTGAGGCCTATAAATTTTAAACTTGAACTTTATCTAAATCTGATTCAATATGCTGAAAAAAAGAGTGCCTCAAAAATATTCAACTAGGAAAAGTTTTTGTATTTTGACAGATGTGGTTTGATAAAACTGACGCAAAACCTCCGGGGTCTAATTTAGAAGTATATACATTTCTAATACAAATAAGTTAAAAGAATATCGTTAGATATTTTTAAAAGCACTTTTGTTAAAAAAAAAATCCAAAATATGTCTGGACTTATTTAACTGTGGAAAGAAAGCACATTGTTTTTAAGTTTTCGGAACTTTTACAATTTTTAACCGCACAACTCATGTTGTATTTATTTTTTTCTTTGATTTTGTTGTCAAAAAAATGTCAAAAAACAAGTCTATTATACAGACATGTCAGGCGCACAGTTAAAATGTACGAAATAAGATTATTTTATTTTATTTTATTTTATTTTATTTATTATTTATTACATTTATCCGATTCGGGTTTTCAGGTAAATAAATAAACATATATAACAAATTTAAATAAAATAAAAACAAATACACATATTCGTGTCTAGGTTGGAGTTGATGGAGACATTGGCTTACATAAAAATACAGTATGCTTTACAATTTGGAATGTATGTACTTGTTTAAAAGAAGTACATTCGTCAGCTAATATTTTGTCTAATTATATGTTTACAAATTATCGGCGCAGTTATCGGTGTCAGTTTAATAGTTGAGTCTCTTTTGTAAGGGTGTGTTAACAATGTGGAGCATCTCTATAGTATATCTTCGTTTTTAATTGTTCTCTTGTTGCAGAATCTTTGTCTCTTCAATGTTGGGATAGTGGCTCCACTTTACACAATGGGCCGCAAGTGCTGTTTTATTATCATTCTTGTTGTTTATGTCTAATCTGTGCGCTGAAATTCTTGTTATTAATTTCAATTCTGTCGTTCCCACATATACTTAGTTGACGAATGTAATTTTTTTACATGTGTTACTAGTAATTATTTTTAATGTTTAATTTTAATTGTTTTTATTGTAATAATATAATGTTTAAGTATTGTGATAAATGTAATATTTTTTGTTTATGTAAGTCCTGATGATGACTAATAATTTTAGTCGAAATATCGATCAACAAATAAATATTAAAAATTTAAAGAAGTGTTTATTTTTATACGGTCAAAGCCTGTTACAGTTGAAATTTTTTTCTTTTGTAAAATAAATATTAAAACACTTGCATTTTTTAAAACTTATGTCTTCTTTTCTTAAGAAAAACATGTTTGTCAACAGAATCTTACGAGAAATGTGTTATGTGTTTCAAAGCACAGGTTTTTCATTTTGTGAATGGCGCAGTTTTCATTGATTGTTGAAAAATTTATTTTGCAAGACTTATGTTATTATAATGTATTCACATAAATGATTTCTTAAAGTTAAATTGTAAAGTATAAATTTGTAGCGCAGTCATAACTGCTCACTTTATTTATGTACATGAAGTTTGTAATTTATATATTAACATTCTCTCTTCTTATAACGGTGTAATACGACGCAAATATTTAAGTTAGGCTAAGCATAAATTGTATTGAATAAAATGAACCATTCGAGTTTGGATGCTTCTGAAAGCAGCGCGTTTTACTTCTTATAGATTTTACAGTTATTGAAATAACGGATTCAATTTTTGTAATGAACTCGGAGTTTTCTTTTATTTTTATGTGTTTATATATTTTACTACGGTAATAATGTTATTTTTATGAGGAGTATTTTTAAATTTTTAAGGTTTTTTCAAGGGTTTGTTTAATAGCTGTGTAATATTTTGTGAGATTTTCAACTCCAATAAATTTTTATTATGAATGTTAAAACCCTTATAGATGAACAACTCTTTAAACTGGTTGAAAGACTGTTGGTGATTTTTCCTACAGATAACAGACTCAAGCCAATTATTTAATTTAGAAAAATTCTAAAATTTGTAAAAATTTATCCATTTAACTGCATCTGATGGTATAACTATCTAATAAGTATAAAATTAAAAAAGCGTAAATCAAAAAATTATGTGAAATAAGAATTTTTAAAAAATTTGAAATTTAATTAACTTCTGATGATTGATTGATTGATTAGTGAACAACTTCCTTCATTCAGACAGTCTAGGCATATGGTAAGCTCAATTAGTTGTACAGTGCAAGAAAAGCAAATTGGGCAGCACTTTTAGAACAAATTTTCGCACACTACCAAATGATGAGCAACCATCTTTTATTTGAAAAACCTATTGCTGTCTTGCTTACTCTAATAAGTTTAAACAGCATAGGAAATATATCGAAATTTGCAATGCTCATTCCTTTTCTGTCGAAAGACTTGAAACGAAAAAGTTCGTCTCTTCAGTATAACTTTTGTAAGTATTTTCAAAATAGTTGAAATCATTTTTAGCTTTTTTAATTGCATCTAAATTTTTTTTGAATTCTTCAAATATCTTTTAGGAAATCATTTGAAAGAGTTTCAACGACTCAATAAACAATAACGAGCCACAGAAAACCAAGTAAATTTGTAATTGTAAAATAAAATGCCCAAGAATAAGGGAAAAGGTGGTAAAAATCGTCGTCGTGGAAAGAATGAAAATGAATTCGAAAAACGTGAATTGATTTTCAAGGAGGACCAGCAGGAGTATGCACAGGTGACAAAAATGTTGGGAAACGGCAGATTGGAGGCGATGTGCTTTGATGGTGTCAAGCGTTTATGTCACATTCGGGGGAAATTGAGGAAAAAGGTAATTGATGCGAAATTAATGATGGTTTAGAATTTTCTAATTAACCCTTTAGTGCATAATGTTAATGCTGCGCACTTGCTTTTCTGACATTGTATTTGCAAATTGTTACAAAAAAAAACGTGTCTCGGGTGTGTATTTGCTTCAGTTCTTTATTAAAGAACGGCATAATTTTGGTTTACGGATATGTTCAAATTATTAAAGGTAGACGTGACAGCTGGATATTTTCTTGCATTGGCGATCACACATTGGGTGCGTTCCTGAAGCTCAATTTGGCATAATTGAAGGTGAACAGAATCTCAAAATTGACATTTCTTTTTTAATCGTTCTTAGTTCAATTCCGTAAAAATTGGCCCCTTTCAAGTCGTTTGGAAGTTATAGGGGTCCAAAGTTGTAAAAATTATCCTACGAAACTTGTGATGGGTATCAAAAGAAAGGTGGTATCTATTAAACGAGCCCCAATCTTAAAAATCAATGCATTACTTTTGAAGATATAACACTTTTCGTATTGGATGAACGGATTCAAGTCGGTCTCGAATGGTTTAGGAGATAATATATGAACAATTACAATTTCAAGCTTGCTTTTAACACTCTGTACAAGGGAAAATAATTGTATATGTTAAATTCACAATTTAATGAAAAAAACTAACCTTCGGCCGCTGCTTAGGGATATCAACCCTCACTAAGTCCAACACCGGCTTCGCTGTCTACAGTATTTCTGGATACAATTTTAGTTTATATAATAGGATTTCATATAATTTTTTTAATTTTGTGCGATATTTCATTTATTTTATTTTGCGCTTTCTTCCACACACTTTATAATTTGTACTGAATTTTGAAACTTTCGCGAATTTTATCTCCTAAACCATTCGAGACTGACATTTTATTTTTGCACTTTTGGACTAAGGAGACTAAAATACGTTTAATAAAAACAAGAAAAAATTATTTACGCGTGGGCCGTAAACTGCAGTTATGCCCAGCCGTTATTCATTCGGCAATTCTATGAGCAATAGCAGTTTGTGAATAATTTACCGCGTCAGGGGATAGACAAAAGTCCCTTTGTTCCGCTTTTCACTCTGCATTTCTCGAGAAATGATTGCCCTCGCCGCAAGCAGTTTGGTGACTATTCGGGTTGAAAAGAGCCGTTTTCCGCACCAACAAGCAGCGCTTTGTACATCGTCTATAACACAAATATTAATTATGTTGTCCAAATGAATATTTTTTATTTAATTTTTTGGGCGCAAAAAGACACCAAGGTAGCGAAAAGTGATACATGCAACATGTTGAAAGTAGTACTGTTCGCTACTTTGTGTGTTTTGTGAACGGTGATTTGCATTTTATGTTAACACAATTACAAAAATTGACGAAAATTTCACTCATTTCTTTAATTAAAAGTAATAGTTCAAATGTTGATCAATTGTACTTTATTTTGCTAATTTTGTGTTATTCGACTTTTTTAATTAAAAAATACAACATATTGAGTAAATGTAGCTGAAATATAAAGCGCGGCGAAAAATAGACTACATGTTCAGCCCGATTGTGAATAATTTTTCCCGGGGAATCGGAAAAGGGAATTTTCATTTTAAAGAAAGCAGATAAAGATATCACATTTGGAATTAAAAATTTCCAAAATATTTTTGAACTTTCTCTTTAAAATAAAAAAAAAAGGAATTCTCAAAAGTCCTAAATACCCCTTGACTGTTAAAGCTCTCTACGTTTTCTTAGTTCGAGCATTTTACGGTGAGCATTCAAATCGCATTGAAAAAATTCACAAACTTCTTAATAAATATGCGCTTCAAAAGATGAATTGGCATGACGGCTTTTCATCTCATGTCGCTAGACGTAAATTGCTTGGGTTGCAGTCACTATCTGATGGACGTTCAATTTGTTCCTTGTTATTTTATTTTTAATGTCTTATCTGGTAAAGACACTTGTTGAAAATAGCCAAAGTCTATTCGTATCACATCTTCCAATAACATCTTGAAGAAGCCATCGTATGTTTAATGATGAATTTCATACAACCAATTATTCTTGAAATTAATCTATTGCTAGATGCATTCGTTTATGTAATAAATATTCCCAATTTCTAAATTTTAATATTAGTTTAAATGAATTTCGTTTAAAATTGCTCATATTATTCAATTAAGTTAAGATTTGTAATAATCTGTAAGATTATATAATCCGTAGCCCGTAACAAATAAGTAAATAAAATAAAAAGTCTCGCGATAAGGAATCACCTTGTCTGAAACCTCGTTTGGTAAGAAATGGTGGGGAGGTGTCCTTCCTGATTTTAACTGCGCTGCTGGTGTTGCTCAGTGTCATCCTGCAAATTCGTATTAGTTTTGCACACATTTAAGAACACACATGATAATAAAAATTGGTGAGAAAAAATTATCGCTACATAAACTTCAGTAGCCTTCTGTGGTTTCTGCAGTCCATCCATAAAACCATAGAAGCGGTGAAGAAGGTTTTTAGAAAAAGTTGTTACTCCATCATTAGATTGGACATAATTACGCACATTTTTTCACGGTACATTTATTGTAGACAAATATTTCATTTTTATAAAGAAATTTTGTTATATTTCTTTCTTGCAGTAAACCCAATATTTATGAAATTAAGTTTTTAGTGTGAAGCGTTACTTGTCAGAATTTGATGCAAAATATATTTGTAAACCGAAAGGCAAACGTTTAAGTTAGAAGTGGTCAATTTTCTATATTCGCTTAAGTTAATCATGTAAAAAGATATGATCTTACCCATAAGAAATTTTAGCTTCGCATTCTGTCAGAGCCACTATTCTCAGACAAAATTTGGAATTTATGTAAAATTCATTCGTTCTTGAAATCCATTAAAATCCATCGTGATAAATTTTGGATTACGATTCTTGCTATTTGTAAAAGGAGTTTGAGGAATTTTCTAAACTTACGGGTACATTATCAATCGAATTGACAAACAGCCATCAGATATAAAATCTGACAAGAAGAAACAAATATTCTATATAAATATTTCTCAGTGTTAAAGGAAGATTTAAGCATTTAGCCTAAAAAACAACTCGTTCTCTACGACTAGTAGACTACTAGAGTATTAACTGTAATGTGTAGTTATTATTTATTAAATTTTTCAAGTTTTCTTGAAAGAACTGTATGTTTTTTCTTATCTTTGTATAAATTAGATTTTTTTTTAATGAAAAAATATATAATTATTTAGCGATAGAGTCAACTAACTTTTGATAAGTTCATGAAATTATAAAGCGTTTAGAAATTAAAGGATTAATGAAAATTGCGTGTTTAATGTCAAGTGTTTTATATTTGCTAATTTTTTCTTTTCTTTTATAAAAAAAAAATATTTACAATACTCATGCTACAAGTAAACAAGTTAATACAATATTAATTTATTACGTTATGAAAAATCTTAGTATAATCTTGTAGAATTGCATTGTCAGTATTTTTTTCAAGTTCACTCACTACTTATTTTGTTGAATCATTTTAAAAGATTTTCAATAAATAATCGAAATATCTGAAATGAAAGATTTTGAAACAAATGCAGTTATTTTAACAGGTTTAGGAAAATAAAACGAACTAAACTTACTAACCTAAAATAAATAAAATGTAATTAATGTAAAGCTAACAAAGGCTAGAACTTCTTTATTAATTATTATACAAAAAAAAAACAAATATCTATTTCAGCCTTACTGCGGTTTTGTAGCTTACGTGCCAAGAATATTGATTTCGCTTATTTGGTTTAATTTCTTTTGTTTCTTTAATATTTTCATAATTATCCAAAATATGATCCATTTTGGAACTCCTTTTTGTTTATTAAAGCTTGTGTGCACAATTAAAAGTTTAAACATTAATTTTTTTTTTTTGGAATTTGTAAAGGTTTTACTATTATGATCGTCACTTTGTATTCGAGGTGGGCGGAATTTTAATTTTTTTTACCAATTTCACAGCAAAATTTGAAGTCATTACATTAATTTTTGTGGAATTTAAAGATATTTTACCGTTTCGGTAAAGTCACTTTGTATTAAAGGTAGGCGTGGTTTTCTTTCGATTTGGCTCGTTTTCGAACTTGATCTGTGTTTTTTAATATAAAACTTATATATTGAGTTTTGACTATGTCTTTTGTAGTGCCCATAATAAGGTGTGTCAGGTATAGAAAATAATATATTTTCTTGATCAGCATCACTTTCCATCTGTCTAAACGATTAGGATAGCAGCCGTAACTTAAAAGCTGCTGTGTAACTAAATGTAATATACAAGCTTATTTTTTAAAACTAAGTTAAAGTTCGAAAATGAGCCAAATCAGATGAAAACGACGCCTACCTCCCATACAATCCGACATCAAAACGGTAAATCTCTCTTACTTCCATAAAAACTAATCTAACGACTTGAAATTTTGCACATAAACTTCAACCTGAAATATACACTCTTAAGTTTACAAATTATATGCAAACCATGTCTACCTCCCATACAAAATGGCTTTATCCAAAAGTCTGCAAATTTGGCAAATAAATTTCAATCTGCGCACTCTACGTTTGGAATTTGGTAAAATAAAATTATACCTCTGCCTAGCTCCCAAACGAAGACATGATAATAGCAAAACCTTCAAAATTCCACAAAGTTAATTGATTGACTTGATTTTTTACACATAAATTTAAATCTGAAAAATTTGGATAATAACCACGCACCATTAAAAGGAACGTTATCAAATATTTTAACTTCGCCCGAGTCTAAGATAATTCCTTACTAGCTTTAAGTTTTTTTTCACTTGTAAGAAAATAAACGGCAATACGATCTTTATGAATATTTCATAAAACGAATATGTTACAATATTAGAGTTTCATTTTAGAAAGAGATTAAAAAATCTATAAATGTGTTACATACACATGTGCATACAGGATGTGTTAAAGCATCCTTAAATTACTTTTGTCCCCGAAAAAACCCTAATTTCAAGTTTCATGCAGATTCAATGAAGTTTTTAAATGTTGCCCTTTTTTTATTTTGGAATTTCGACATCAAGTTCGAAACCAGCTATCAAAAACCCAATTTAGACGGATTCAGAGTTTCGGAGAAAATTTCACCAGAAAAATTGGTTATTGATATCATAGCTAAATGTAAAGTTTTTGTTGATCAGAAGTTAGCATTTTGCGTAAAAAAAGTCTTAGAGAATACTCGAGAGTAAAAATTGCATTTAAAATAAATTTTTTTATATAAAGTTTGGAGAAAATTACATTCGAACTTTAGGTTTCTGTAAAAGGAAATATTTTGTGAGTTTGATGTGAGCTTTTTTTTCTACACAAAATTTTTGATTAGCTCTCGTTTTTATTGAATCTTCTTAATTGCATTTCGAAAACCATTCTTAAGCCTTACTTAGCTTTAGTATTTTCGTTAAAACTTCAACTTTCCCATTTGATTTTTTCTTGTCGCATCCCAAAAAATCATCAGCTTTCGAATTGAAATCTCCGTTTTAGAGTTTTTTTGAGTATAAGAAGTACTAATGTCTGTCTACAATTAACTACAACCTTGACATACATGTTGTCGTTAAACTGTTGGTCAAATAACAAACGCGTGTTTTTATATTTTAACGAATTTTTTCAACTGGCACTTCAGTGCATAGGTAGGGGTCGAAATTGTGATAATAAATGGAGTGTTCAACTATCTCAAAACAAAGCATAACAAAGGCCGGTCTAAGTTGTTTTTCTCTTTCTTTGTACGAATAATAACGTAAATACATTTGATTTTTTTTTAATGAAATATTAACTTTAAGGGTCAACAACCATGCCATGCAGTTCTGTAAAGTGCTATAACTGTAAAGTGCCAAAACAACATAAATTGTCTAATATTTTAAGGTACATCTACCTCTTCCACATTCCTCTAAATTTTTCCCAATCAGTCAAAGTTTTTTATAACGCAATCTTAAATCTTTTAATTGTACGAGCATTATTTGCACAAATTTATCAGTTCAAACTGTTTAATTTTCAACAACCTTTATTTCATCACAAACAGTTAAACTTTGTGCGACTAGCTTCACATGACTAATTATAGAAAAATAAGAAATTGTTTTTGGTAAAAATTTCACAATATCTGTTTGTAAAAAACAAAAAAGCAAAATATCAAAATAAAAACTGTTTGTTTAATTTTTATACATGATCGTTTATTTGATTTTCTTAAAACTAATAGTGCCTATCATACTTTATCAAAATATAAATATATGAATCATATTCTAAAGTCTATTCATATTCAGTTCATTGTCTTATTTGTAATAACATTTAGCTAATTAAAAATTTAAAATATTGGCTTACTTAAACTAATGAGATTATCACATACTGAATGGTAATATTTAAAAGTATATTCTACACCAGCTGTACTGCTGTTGATGATATCATTTCATTGATCCAACTGGCAAAAGCTGACACGCGCACAAAGACTGATGGTGCATTCTTTTGGCCGCAGGGCATCTTGCCCCACGAGACAACGCCAATAACTATTTGATTATTTCCAAAATAACCACAGCACTGCTGAATGAGTGGACCTCCAGAATCAGCGGTACAAATGCTAACACCTCCTGAAAGCGGTCCTGTGCACAAATTGGTTTCGTGCAATGCTAAGCCCGATTTGGCTAAAACTTTTTCACACAACTCCATATCAAGTATTGGCATGTTTGCTGTTTGTAGTTTGTGCGGATAGTTGGGCACCGCTGTCATCGAGACGTTGCCCCAACCGTACAAAGTACCATAGCCCACAGGAATTTCATCTTGCGCTGGCAGCGTAGCGGGCTGTACGTATTTTGTAAACTTGAACGGTGTCTTTGTATAGATCAATGCAATGTCATATGGGCTAATGCCACCCAAAAAGAGCTCGTGGCGTACGTAAAAATCAATGTTACGCAGCTGAACTGCACCATCTCCGCTGGCAGAGTTGATTGAGTGTATGTCATGACAACCTGCGACTATAACTGAATTGTCGATGGATTGCTTTGATTTCAGACAATGCGCGGCAGTTAGTATCCAATGCTCATCTATGATCGTGCCGGCACAGTAGTGAACAAGTCCATCTTCTGGTGTCAACAGTTGTATTGAGACCACATAGGGTGCGGAATGTGGAATTGCTTCACGCTTGGTCAGAAACTTTTTGAACCAACGTGACCCAGTAGACTCCAGCTGTATGCAGCTTTCGAAGTATCTGTATGTTGCCCGAGTTGATTGCCCGCTGGCAGAGGACAGTTTTCTTGCCGGCAGGCTATGTGATGCAAGTACTACCATTAGTGTGATGATCGTTAATATGAAAACAAAATAAATAAATTTACACATTGAAAGCATTTCTTCAAACGCGTTAGAATGATAACAAGTCTCCGTGCTTGTGAATTATTTTTGATTTTCGGAATAAACTTTAATTGTGTTAGCGAGCGTGCTTGCTTGCTTGTTTTAACTTGACTAGCTTGTGGTCTTTTGCAGTACAACCCGATGAGTGTTGCTAATATATAGATCGATCTTGCGAGTCGTGCTGTTATCTATATTGAAATAGCTTAAGTTAAGAGAGCAAGTAAAGATAAGCTATGCCGATGCACAGTGTTAAAATTTGCCTATCTAACTTACCAAATGTTAAACAAGTCGGAATTTGTATTTAACTAAAAATACTTATAAATACATATTCAAAATTACATAAAAAATTCGACATTTGATTTAGGCAGTACTCCTGAACTGACGTTTTTGCAAAAAAGGAAAGTATCTGTTGAAAAGGATGAACTCATTTGCAAATCTTTTTCAAGCATTCTTTATTAATTATTCGCTGAACTAAAAAGCCTCTCAAATACAACCATTTTGTTTGTAAAATAAAATGGAAGGACTTTGACCGAGCTTCTTTTGATCAATTGTGTTGTGCTTGTTATTAAATGTTTGAACACATATAAACGAGAACTAGATCTACGAGTTTTATGCCGACTTCGGACTATGGCTGTTTTTACTCTCTGAGGTTTGCCATTGTCTGCAGAGAAGTGGTGGTTGAACAGAAATATTAATTCAATTGACAAAATATTCTGTCTGAGCTGGGACTTAAAACCGGGCTACCGCGTTCCGTGCTAAAATTAAGCTATTTTTTCAGATAAATGATATGTCATATAAAATAGTTTGAAAAAAGAAAATAAAAAACTAAAATTTACAACAAAAACCACTTTCGGTCTACTTTTTGAGCAAAAATTTAATATTTTAGAGGCTTTTTGAAAACAATATTAAATATTGAATTGCTGAGGTAACGGGAAATATTTTCTTTTTCCTTCAGAGTCATTTAATTTAATTTTCAGACAAAGAAGATTTGATGACAATCGATTAGGAAAATGGCTGAGATATTTGCTTGGAAAATCAAAACTTAAATTTCAATCGTTTTTTCCCCCATTCTGGGGCGATGACCTTGCTTCAAGAAATGCGCTGCACTGAGAACATCTGCAGTTTTGAAATATCGCAAATATTTTTGTCATATTAAGTCAAGAATTATATATTCAAGATTCCGCCTTGCGCATGTCCGCTCTCTTTGTGAGCACGTGCATGTGACGTCAGAAGTGCAAGAGAAAAGAGAGTCAAACTGACTGAAAAAAACGTAGTCAAAATTTTTAAATAGGGGTATTCGATTTAAAAATCTCCTCATTTTCTTATAAAATCTTGGTTTTGTAAAAGAAATAATTTTAAATCAAAAAACAACGCTTGTACAGAAAAAATATTAATATTTTTCATTACTATCTTTGATAAAAATTTTATATCTTATTGGGGTGTTGACTTCCGTGATGACCCCTTCACAAAAACTAGCTATGTTGCTCGGTTTATTTTGAGAGCAGTTTGACTCTTTCTTTGTGTGTATCTCGTTTGTTTCCCAATCAGCCAATCAGATTCATTTGCTTAGTTCGTTTGTTGTTTATGTGATAATTTTGTATGGATGTATTTTCACTTATGACGTAGACCTGCGCAGTAGATTGCCATTTCTGCGCACTTAAGGCGTGATCTTCTTTATATTGTTCTTGATATTAAGTCAAATTTTTTAAAAATACTATCTGTGATAAATATTACCAAAAAAGCTTTCGTATACCGTTCTTTTTCTCAATCAACAACTTTTCATGCAAAGTCGGCCTTTATAGTCTCGTGGAGAGTGCGCTAGACTCTCAACCCAGAGGTCCCTGGTTCGAATCCAGGTTCGGCGGGCAAGGTTCTTTTCACTTTCTTTGTTCTTTCCTGAGTTTAAGGATTATGGAAAAACAAAAAATCCACTATTAAATTGTGGAAAATATGAAATTAAAGGACAGGAAATTAAAGAACAACTAAGGGCTGGAAATGCTTGCCGTGGTTTAGACATAACACTAGCCTTGGTTAAATGGAACTCAAATTGTCTTTCACGGTTGTTTCGCCTAATTAATAATTCACGTATGGCTCCAATCAATTCATCTAAATAAATCTATCCCTTTCCTCTCAGGTCAAAGACCAAACCTTGTTTGTATAAGGCGCATGCCTTGGTTGTTTGATCTTTAAAAAAATCAACTGAGAAAAGCTACAGTTTTAGAGATATCGTCATAAATTTCATGTCAAAATAACCTGTTTGTAAGAAAATTTCCTGTTTGTAAGAAATTTCACCATACCAATTTATTGGCACATGTCACAAAAAATGCTTATTGTAGGGTATCCGTAAGAGAGAGCGAAAAATGTCGTTAATATTTACACCGTGTTCTTCCATCTCTTATAGTTTAGCTTTTCTTAAAGAAATTCTCTTTAAACGCTCTTTAAACGCTCTTTTTACCTCAGATCAAAGGTAAAAAAGATTAATCGATGTATTCCTTCATACGATAATTTATTTAAAAGAAAAATTATCCAAATCGATTGAGAAACGCGGGAGAAAATAATACCGAACTGTTTTGCCTACGCCTATTTATGTATAGATTTCTTTCTTATTACTTATTTTATTTCTCTTAACATAGCATTTAAAAATCACATAAATTTTGATTTAAAGAGATTATTCTTTGAAAGTATAAAAATATGAAAAAGTCTCAACTTTAGGACTCTGTTTAGATTAGATAGACTCCAATTTAGAAAATCTAAAATTTAATTTTTATTTAGTGCCATTAATTTTCAATGCACTGATAACATTTTATAAACGCTTTCGCGTTATTTTTAATATTTTCACTTTTCAGAATTGCGTTTTAGAGAATTTAACAAATTGTATGAGATTAAGTATGATCCTGTGCACGTAAACGACTTCATAAGAAGTATCTGTCAAATTAACTGTTAAATTTGTATATAAAAAAGGATCTTTAAAAGTTTTTGAAATATAATAGAAAAGGGTGTTTTAATTCGTTTTTAAAATAAGGTGGTTTCGAAAAAACAAAAATTTCGTTATAGTGTGAATATTTTTCGAAATAGTCATCTATAATAATTGTAAATTCCAATAGTGCCAATTTTTGTATTCAAATAATTCTTTTTAACGTAATGGAATATTAATTTTTTTAATATATGAACTTTTTGCATTCTAAACTGGAAAAATCAATCACTGTGCTGCTAATCTATACTCTAAATAATATGATACAAACTTGCTGCTACTCATTGGCAAATAATGATTTCTCACCAAATTTCCTTTTATTGCCCACACTTCTTTATTTGGCTGTATTCGATTTGTGATTTATAACAAATGCCAATGTGCTGATACATAACCAGCCGTATGCTTGGCTTAAAATCTCATTGGCAGGCGCATGCTAGGCAGTTCCAAAAATAGTATAAAAGAAGGAATTTGGAATTTTTCGTCATAATTTTATTATCGTCTCAAATCTTGACAAAGTTTAGTCATACCTTCCGATTGACTGGTGGCATTTAATTACTTTGTTCAAAATGTTTATTAACCATTGCAAAGCGTGACAATGCTGGGGAAGAACACAAATGTTGACAGTTATCTTATGTATTCATTAAAAGAGGTTATAAATACATATCACTTTGCAGTCGAAATAAAATTCTAGTATAGTGTATTATAACTTGTAATCCACTGTTTTATAATCATTATTAAAATCATAACTTATCTGTTTTTTCAAGCAACAAATTTGAATTTACCAGTTCAGTAAACAATTAAGTGTTTTTTGATTCAACAAAAAAAAATCCTCGATTAAATTTTATTGCTTATTATCAGCTTGTTTTTATTTAATAACATTCTATCTATTTTTTGTCATTTTAAAATAAGACAGGTGAGAACATGTCTCAAAACAAAGTACGCACGCAAGTCTATATTGATAAATTGACGTGATTACATTTTTTTTTGACATAATTTCTGATAAGTTTTAAGCAGACGATAAAAATTTACTAATCACGGGATTTTTTGATCTTCAGATTGAATTCCGGTCTAGCTTCAATTTTCTTCATGGTTATGCAAAAACCATTTTGGTGCATTTTTTGTGTTTTCGTTATATCTTCCAATATCAATTGGTCCGATCCGTAAAAATTGTATATGTACGTGTTTGCTGATCTTTCTGCGTATTTTTGTTTATTTTTTTACCTCACATTTTTTTTAAAATGTCTTACCATTGAGACGGTGTCAAAAGTAGTTTAACTTTTCTTCTATACAAGGTGATACGGTCTAATGTACTTGGAGATAAAAATTAACTATTTGAAGCATAGGTTAAGACTTTTATGACTTTTTTCCAAAAAATCTCTGAAATAAGAGTCTTAACAAACTTTTATTACATAAAAGATATTATTGATAGTCGAAAGAAAAAGTTATCAAATAAGAGTTATTTATAGATTTTATTTTTAACTCTCACTTAATAACTCTTATATTTAACAGTTATTTTTACTTTTATAAAATAAAATCAAACTTAAGAGTCTTTGAAGACTTTTAAATTATAAAAATAATTAAAATTAAAGTTTTTTCTTACATAAAATAAAATCTGATATAAAATCAACATAGTAATTAAAATTGTTTAAAAATAATAAATTATAAAAGTCTTTGAAGACTTTTATTTAAAAAAGTTAATTTTAAGAGTCTTTCGAGAATTTTATATTAGAAGACTTTTTAAAAGTATTTTTTAAAGAAAAGTGTTGTATGTTATTTATTTGACGAATATGAATCTTTCCAATAGTCAACAAGATTAACAAAATCAATCGGTGGAATAAATTGGTTGCTGAAACCAATTCATAAATAAACATTTTTAATATTTTTCGCAGTTTTTTTATTGTAAGACTTTTATTCTTAAAAGTAACTTTTTAAAAGAAAAGTCTTTAAAGACTTATAAAAAATTGTTTGGAAAATTAAAGTCTTTGGGGTTCTTAAATTTTACTTTTAAGTTTAAAAGTCAAAAGTGAGGAAAGTTATTTTTGAAAGAAAAAGTCAACTCTTAACTTGATTTTTAAAAATAAATGCTACAAGTAATTTTTAACTTTTTTAATTAAATAAAAAAATGGACAGTCGGAATAACTTAAAAAATTAAATTTTTAAAAGTTATTGTCAGGCTCTGATTTGAAGCGATGTCAGATACTTGGTCAGCTGTTTCCTAGAACACTATAGACAATCTTATTTCGTTCATGACCAACAGATGTTTAGCAGTCATTTAAGAATGTTTAACATTATTATTAGCAAAAACACCAAATATCATGACTTAAATCAATAACTTTGTTGTTTTCTTTTTATGATGGAAAAAATGGTCTGTTAAATAAAAGAAGCGATTGACATTTTAAAATATATAAAAAAAAAAATTTGGCGCGCAAAAAATTGAAAAAAATCAAAAATGTATGAATTGTTAAAATTGTGCAATTTTTTCTTTACAGGTTTGGATCAATCAAGGTGATATCATTTTGGTGGGTCTTCGTGACTATCAAGATTCAAAGGCAGATGTGATTTTGAAATATACACCAGATGAAGCCAGAAATTTGAAAACCTATGGTGAATTCCCAGAATCAGTTCGTATTAATGACACAGTCACTTTTGTGGAAGATGGTTTCGATGAGGATATCGAATTTGGTGATGAAATAAGTTCAGAAGACGATGCAGACTCAGTGGATAACATATGATTAACAAAAAATAAAAAAGAGTCAAACGAAGAGTTAAACAAAATTATTTAGTTTATTAAGGGAGAATTCTTTAAAAAATGTGTTATGCTCTTCGGAAAAATATGATGATTATAATCAGAAAGCAAACATTTAATAATTGATTTAAAAAAAACACGCAAATAAATAAAACAAATTCGTTAAAAGCATAATTATATCGAACATTTTTATATAAAAAAAAATAAATTAATCCAATGCAAATAGTAGTTTTACAACCAATCTTACAACTTATCTTATACAACCATATGTAACAATTTTTAATGTTGTATGCAATGGATCCTGTTGTACAGGCCATGTCATAAACTTTCCTAATTTCGAAAGTTATTCGGGCATAGACATATATGCTCTCTATACTTCTTGATATATATTTATCTTTTAGCACACCTTGTAAACTGAAATTAGGAAAGCACTTTAACTTTAATTATACAGTTATGTTTTCTTATATGAAACAATCAACCCAAAAAAGAAAACAACAAACAAATACGAAATTATATTTATTTAAAATCATATTGTCTTAGCAAAGGTTAAACTCTTGATATTTTTATTTACAACAATTAATGGAGCATAAGTTTTAGGAATTGTATTGTTATAACCAAACTGGTCGATAATAAAATCTTGAACTAACAGAAACACAAGAAACCATTTGTTTTTGTTATAAATTATAAACATTTATAATTGATGAGCGCTTGTTCGATTTAGGTCACTTTCCTTAGGCACGAACAATTGTAGATCGGCAATAAAAAATGCGTCCTTTCGTCTTGCATCGTGTTTAAAAGCAATGCACGCGTTTTCTCTGCCTTAACTGATAGTCGCCAAATCACATTAATTATTGACGCTGGTTATGATCATGATTATGGAATGAAACAAAAACTCGTCTTGCGTATGCCCGTCCGTCCACTTGAAACTAGAAACTTGTGTAAAGCAAACACTCAAACTTTATTCCGAACTAGAGCACGTTTTCGTTTGATTTTTGTTCATAAAAGTATAAATTTCTCGGCTGTTTTTTAACTTTTTTTTTATTTCTGAATTTAAGCATCAAAATTTGTCCCGATATCTTTCTGTATTACAAAAATTTTGCTTTGGATCACCATATCAGAATAGAATATTTTCAAATTGGCCGATATGTGTGCGTAAGTGGCATTATTTGCAATTTTCTTTTTCTCCGCCATCAAATAATACCGAGTACTACCACTTTTTCTCTCGTCCGCAGTCAAGTTGTTTGTGAAGTACCCGATGAATGTATGGCAAATGCCAATGATAACTGTTGTGGTGATGTTGGGCAGCCTTGTGCCACTTACTGTCCGCCTACTTGTGATCCATGCTATGTACCTCCGGAATTTCCTCCATGTCCACCGGGAGGAAATTGTAATTGTCCCTGCGACTGTGGTGACACAATGGGTTGCTGCTATTCGCAACCGCCTCGTACCCAACCCATTCGACCTATAGGGAACCTTCGGACCTGTGATGGGCCGCTGGAAACCGATACCATATACAAGCGGTCATATGCCGCCAACTGTGGTGATTGCTTTCGCGCTAGACCAATAAAACCTTGTCATAATCTGAGATCGGTTAATGAACCCATGGAAAAATGTACTGTGCAAAAGCTATCTTATTTGCCGCATTGCTGTCAAATACGTACAGCACCAATACGACCCATAGATAACGGTCTACGCTTCAACGGTCCTCTCTATGCAATGACTTCTCAGAAGCATGATTTTGTGCCAAAAGGATATAGCAAGCGTAACCCGATACGCCCAGTGAATGGCATTTGGAAGGCTTGTGATCCTCTAGAACGTTGCACTGTCAACAAGTTGTCCTTTATGCCCGTCGATGTTTGCCGCAATCCTCCACCGAAGGCCATCAGACAGCCAATAAATGCCATACTTCCAACAGGACCCAGCGAGAGGTGCACCGTTCAGAACTTGAGCTACTTACCAGTGTGCCTGCCACAAAAGGAGCCTATGCCGTGGGCAGAAAAGGTGCGCTGCATACCACCACCGTTTGAAAATCTCTGCACCACCTATAATTTAAGCTACATGCCCAACTGCAAAATGGGACGCACAGCTCCCGTTATGCCCATACCAGGCTTGAAGTGTCTGGGCACCGATTCGGCCGATGGAAACACTGTATATAAACTAAGCTATATGCCTGTAAATGCTAAATGCTGTCGTCCACAACCGATAAGACCAGTCGGAGGCTTGTGCATGCCAACGGGACCCATGGAACAGTGCACTGTGCAGAAGGTAAAAATTAATTATTACAACAAATTTTGTATAGTTTCTTCAAGTGAAGAGAGAGTGTCTTCTATTTATATTCCTTTCAGAAGCTTCATTATTTTTATACAACTAAAAGCTTTTAATAGCAGTGTAAACAGTTTTACTAATGAATTAATTTTTTTCTAGAATCGTTAAAGGTTACTGTAATTCCCCAAATAAATCCAATTTTAAAATTTTAAAATTAAATTTTAAAAATTTTCCAAAATGCCAAAAACTATCAATTTTAAAAATGTTTACAAAATACGCACGGTTTTCTTGAATAAAATTTTCTTGATATCACCTATATTTACAACTTTTGGGTCTATAAAACTACAAATTTCGTATGGCATACGACAATTAAAAAAAAAAGTTAATTTTTATCTAAAATCAAAGATTTGTCTATACTTAAATTTAAAAATTAAGGGTCTAAGACCAATCAAAAAATTTTTTTAGAATTTTATTAACTCTAGGATGCTACACTGGGGCTCTTTAAATTCCACAAAGTTCTTTCGCCCCTGGAGTTTCGACTATAGTAGTGGCTGGACCAAGTATTTTTCGCCATTAGGAGGGGAATTGGTACATATTAACCCTAATAGAGTTTTGGTTTAGAAGTGGCGAAGTAAATATTTAAAAGAGTGTTGGTGACTATTGACAAATTCATATGATTTTTAGCGTGTCGTTATTTCAAACGGATGCGTGTCAAAATTTCATGACAATCTGACCTTTAGTTCACAAGTGGCAATAATGTGTTTTGTCACGCGCCTTTTATATATTTTAAAACAATGTCGTCACTAAAAACACTATAACTTACGAACTTAACACCTACCGTTTGAGGGTATACTTCCTAAAAATCCTTTCAGTCATCCTACGAACTTATTGAGTTGTATTTATTTCATGTATATAAAGTAGTTATATATTAAACTTGTTAACCCTTTCAATGGCTAGGCTAAAATAATCATGTAATATTTTGTTTGAGGTAATATTCCTATCATTTAGGCCCTAAAAACATACCTTTGATTTACCTGCTAATATTGTAATGTACAGTTGAGTAGTAAAATATGTTTGAAAAACCGGATTTATCTGGAAATTAGTATATAAAAATAGTGTGTGTGGTATGTATGAAAAAACAATTTGCTTCTTACACCAAACACTAAAAACACCTTTTTAGCAAAACTTATTAAGACCCAAAACAAAAAATTTTGTTGCTTCAGTTCGTCACAAAATCGAAAATACAACCAAGTTAAACGTCAAATATCTCGCTAAATGTATGTTATGGCTTTTTCGTTTCTCGAAAAAATGCAACATTTTTTCTGCCCTTTTTGTAAATTCTGCCCTCTTGAGAATAAAAATAGTGACCTCTAAAATTGAATCGTGTTCTTTTCGAGAAAATGTTGACCTCAAAACACGAAAAAATTCAGATTTCTCAAAGATGGCAGAAAGAGGGCAGAAAAAAAGCAACATTTTTTCGAGAAACAAAAACGCCATAAGGCAGGGTCCAAATTACGCGATTTTGCCGCGATCGCGACACCGCTCTCACGTTCTTTTTCGCAAATGCAGCTGAAGCATACTGAATTTTTCATGTATTTAAATTATTAAATATAATAAATAAAGAAATGTATTAAATATGTACATGCAAAATTCAGTATTTTTAAGCCGCATTTGCGAAAAAAGAGCGTGAGGCCCTTGCCTAAATCATGTTTTTATTTTGACTATGACTTTATTTTATAGTACCAAGCGATTTAGTTTAAAAAAAGTTCAAAAATAAAAATAAAAGATATTTTTTTATGTGTCCAATAAAATGGGCAAATCCAATGAAAGGGTCAAGAATAGAATGTATTCTTCACCAGTGTTGCCAAATCAGTGCTTTTCGAAAAAAATTTAAAAATGTTAAAATATTTTTAAATTAACAGACTTGTGCAGAGATAATAAAAATTACGTTTATACAGTGGGTTGCCAAATTAGTAGAGACAACTTTAAAAATGTTAATTTCTCTTATTAATAATATATAATCTATATATATAAAATAGGATGTGTGTATGTATGTAACGTATGGACTCCAAAACGACTGGGCCGATTTTGATAAAATTTTCAGGTAATGTTCATATTGGTACGGTGGGTAACATAGGCTATATTTGGACCCGATAGGTGGCGCTGGGGTGGACTTATATCGAAAATTTGAATTTATGGACCAATTTAACTGAAATTCAGAATGTATGTTTGTTTGATCATAAGAAAATAATTTGTGTATAAATGGACACGGTAGGTGGCGCTGGGGTGGACTTATTTCGAAAATTCGATGGCGTGAAAAATATATAAATACTTTTAATTTTATTTTATAACGAGGGGAGTAGCGAAGCACACCGGGTTCAGCTAGTTAGGAATATTTTAACATCATTTGCCTCTTTTAATTTTTTATTATATTGAATATAAATGTTATTATATATTAACAGCCCTATTCTGGAAACATGATAATAGTCAACCAGTATTTTTATTATTTGTTTGTGTTTGTTGTAATTTTTTATTTCCTAACAAAATTTGAAGCTCAAAAAACAACATTTTTTAATGAAATTGTCAATATCTGAAAAGCAGTTGACAATTTTTAATACTCTAATATCTATTAATACTCCAATAATGATTTTTCGAGCAGTGAAGACGTGTAAAACCTTGCTGGTTACAAATAAACTGATATCTCCAAATATGAAGGAGCTATGGAACAAAAACTAATGATACTATTTTCTCTCAAAATCACTAAGGTCTCCAATTTATAGGTGGCCATATAAAGAAAACGTTCGCCAAACTCGCGAAACCAAGCTAGGGTTTTACTCACCTCTGGTCATAGTATCGAGCCTATATCGCAGAACCAGCCTATTATTTTGTTGATTGTTGAATATTTCGAGTCTTACGATAGCCAGCCGTGAGCTGGAATGGTTTGAAATAACCTCTAAAAATTAAATTTTTTGTAAAAATATTGTCTGGTGTAAAAATTGTAAAAAAATTAACTGTCAGAAATCATAGCCCGGAAAAGCTCTTCCAATCTGCATCGAAAAATTGCAAATGTTTGCAATCAGATTAAAGATAACGCTGTTTTTCATGCATATTTTTGATATTTAAAAAAATTATTATTGCGGTCTAAATTAAGGTCCAAAATTGTTTCCACTAAAACTCCAATTTTTTATTTTTATTTTTGATATTTTTTTATTTTATTTCTATACAAAATCTTTCACAATTCAAATAGAAGTTATTACTTTTCTTCTTTTTTTTATGCGAATGGAAGAGCTTTTTCTGGGCTGTAATTTCTGTAAACTCTCAGCATAGAGTTGAAATGCTGGAGTGTTCCGAGTAGAATTTAAGTCACACTTAGATAGTGTAGCGTTAGATATACATTAGGGCGGGTCAAATTCTGGCTCAGCGAAATTCGTAAAATACATGTAATTTCAAGACTTTTTCTCCACTACAGCATATACAAATTCTGAAAAAGCTGTGCGGACTTTCGTAAATAGATTCATACACATACATTCATATTTTATAATTGAGAACAAAATCTATTTACGAAAGTCCGCACAGCTTTTTTTCAGAATTTGTATATGCTGTAGTGGAGAAAAAGTCTTGAAATTACATGTATTTTACGAATTTCGCTGAGCCAGACCACCAAAAAATTCGTCCATACAAATTGACCCGCCCTAATATACATCCTTTAAAATATTTTTATTTTAAATTAAATTGTAAACGAAATGACGTGTAGAACTTCCAACTAAACGTTTTTTCTTAACATACCCCGCCTTACGCAGCATTGACTTGGAATTTTAACAATTATAGAATAACTACCTTTAATGAGGTTTCAAACAGATAATACCCCTTAAGGCGAATCAATGACTAATTATCTTCTCACAATAGAAACGATGAAGATAACGTCTTTATAGTTATACTTATACATATGTCATGAGATGTCGAACTTATCTACGCACTCAACTTAATTTGTACGTGTCTGTAGCGTCATATTAAAGACACAATAAAACGAAATATAAAGGTGTTTATCTTATCAAGCTTATGTTTAAACTACAACTATCCCTCAAAAATACATTGAATTTAACTTAAAAACTATTTACAAAAATATTTAATATGTTTTTATTTATTTATTTTTATAGATTCTCCTAAAGATGAGATAATTAAGAAGTGGTATTACATTTATTTTATTAAATGATTGGTTTTTCAGCTTATAAAAATAATTGACATTAAAAAGTTATTTTGCTTATATTTTGGACTCCAAAAATCTTTGTAACTTTTTTTTCAAAAATCTCCAGTTTCAGTTATCATCTTACATACATATCGCTAGTTTTATTTCCTTTTCGCAGTATTTCAAAGTCTTGAAAAAAAAATCTTGCAAAAAAATCTTTAAATCAAAATCTTGAAAAAATCTTATAAACAAAATCTTGAAACGAAAATTTTGAAAAAAAAATCTTGGAACTCAAAATCTTGAAAAACCTATGCATAGAATGTAATCATTAATCCGCGCGAGTTTAAGAATACGTCCGATGCGTAGGTTTTTCAAGATTTCTTAATTGAAAATTTGACACTATTTCGAAAAGTGTCCAATTTCGAAAGAAGTATCAAATTTTTCGAATAATGTCAAATTTCGAAAATAATCAAAATAATGAATAATTTTCAAGTCACACAAATTGTCAAATTTTGAAATAAATGTCCAACTATTTTAAAAAGTTTCAAATTTCAAAAACTGTCAAATATCGAAAAAAGTGTAAAATTTGGAATAAGTGCCCAAATTGGAAAACAATTGTCAAATTTTGTAAGTTTTGTAAAAAATGTCATATTTAATTTTGAATAAATGATAAATTTCGAAAAAAGACAAATTTTGCAAAAAAAAAAATTTCATAAATGGACGCCCTCGTCGTTTGTCTGGATGACGCTAAGTGTGGGACCATAAATATTTAAAAAATTAATAATTTTGCCAAAATTTATAATAGTCTAATTTTTCGAAATTAGACACTTTTCCGTTTTTTTCTCGAAATTATACATTTTATGCGAAAGAACAACATTTCTTAAAATTTTAAGATTTTTTCAAGATTTATGCATATTTTGTGTTTTCTAGATTTTTTTTTTAAGATTTTCGTTTCAAGATTTTTTTTTAATATTATTTTTTTCAAGATTTTGGTTGTTTCAAGATTTTGACCTTCAAGCATTCGGACCGCTCCCTTATTTAATACACGTCATAATCCAAAAATTATAAAAGTAGATTTAATAATGCAGAATCATTTGTTAAACAATATCTATATTATATGTTAATGCGGTTAGTCTCTGCGTTGGAGTAGATTTTGTGATTAATTTACCTTAATATATTTAAAATTAACTATGATAAAAACTAGATACAGTGTTGTACACATCAAAAGCAACCAAAATTGGAGTAGCAAACTTCT
Organism: Dichetophora obliterata; assembly: GCA_963920525.1. NCBI lineage: Eukaryota > Metazoa > Arthropoda > Insecta > Diptera > Sciomyzidae > Dichetophora > Dichetophora obliterata. The sequence continues at coordinate 4,156,665 of OY986435.1, forward strand.
TCATATTTTTTATCGTCTTACTTCTTTCCTCAAAATTTTAATAGTTAGTTTTACTCAATCATGTATTGCACTAAATACAGCATCAAAAGAAACAAAGTAAAAAATAACGGTACTTTAGTATAAAGAAAGAGCTATTTTTGACTGTGCATAACAAAATCAACTTACTTGAGCCAAATAGTTAGTGATCCAATTAACGGTAAGTGTCGGTTACATTTTAAATTTTTTGCCTAGTTAATACTGAGTTAGACTAAAAAGAGTCATTTGAAAATAATTCTTTGTGTGAAGAAGATATTTAAAATTATCAAAACGACGTTATGGCGCGTAATAAATACGCAGAGTTCTTTAATCAGAAAATAATTGATGAGTATAAAGCAGGAGCATCACAAATTTCTATACCAAAAAGTAAAAAATAAACAAATCAATAATTTCACGTCTTATAAAAAAGTTTGAGACTGAAAAAACTGTAAAAACCCTTCACTTGGGTGGTCCGATGCGTAAAACAACACTGAGAGAGGACCGACAAATAATCCCAGCTTTTCAAAAATATCCTTTTTTATCATCTCAGTCTGCTGTTAATTAACTTAATTTAAACGTGGATTCGAGTACTGTTCGCCGAAATGCTATGGAAGATGACTTAAGAAGTTACAGATCAGCGAAAAAGCCATTACTTACAAAAAAACTCATAGAACGAGGGTTTGCTTTTAAAACATAATGGGCCTTAGTAATAAACATTTTAAAGTCGACTCTAAATTTAGTTTGTGCTTTTCTGACATTATTTCTAAAAATTTGTTGTCAAAAAGCTTACATTAAATTTAGAGTCGACTTTGAAATGTTTATTACTAAGGCCCAATCTCTTTGGCTTAAATCAATATAGTTTTTATATTCCAGATTAAATTTTGCAAGAACTCACTTGAAATGGTCTGTTGACCAATGGAAGACAGTCCTTTTTAGTGACGAGTCCAAATTTAATCTTTTTACCAGCGATGGCATGGCCACAGTACGTCGAAGAAGAGGTGAGCGCCTTAAACCTCAAAACTGTCAGGTCACAGTTAAGCATGGAGGAGGCTCGGCCATGATATGGGCTTGTTTTTCAGGATTTGGACAAAGTCCAGTTCATAAAATTACCCAAACAATGGACCGATTTATTTATAATATTTATAAAGAGATTTTAGAGACAGTCATGTTGCCCTTTGCTGAGCGAGAAATACCAACCACATAGTTTTTTTCAGCATGACAACGACCCTAAGCCGCAAAGGGTTAAGGAGTAGATTTGTGCAGAAGAAATTCAGGTATTGGATTGGCCAGCCCAATCGCCTGATCTGAACCCAATAGAAAATCTATTCGGAGTCCTTAAGCTACGAGTCGGTGGGCAAAAGTTGTCTAATAAAGCTGCACTGGCACAGCAGCGTCGAAGTATACCACAAACTATTATTGATAACCTTATAGCTTCAATGCCTCGCAGATGTGTTGCGGTTATTCAAAATAAAGGTTATTTTACCAAGTATTAACCCTATTAACTCAAGTTTCAATCTACTAAATTTCTTTAGTTTAAGTTGCTTTAGTTATGCACAGTATAATGTCTACTTTTTACTTTATTTTTTATAAACAAATTTAAAATTCTGAAGTTATAAAAATTTTTGAGTTAGCTTTTAACAATGTGTTTTTTATTGAATATAAAAAATATATCGAACAATTATTTTAGGGGTCGTCCATAAACTACGTTACTGATTTTCCGGTTTTTTTTAACCCCCCTCCCCCTGCGTTACTTTTCGTAGTGCTTTTCAAAATAACTCCCCCCCCCATAAAGTAATGTGACATATGAAATTAATTCATTCGAATGATTATATATTTTGACTAGCTCTGACAATTTTCACTAGTATTAGTGACTAGTATGACTAGATACATTAAAGAAACAATTGGAAAAAAATCAATAATTAATATCATCTGTAAAAGCTATTCCATCTGCGATATAAGATTCGATGCTCTCAATCACTGGTATAGAAGAAGCTGGTAGCTTTGTTGAGGATTCTTCAAAATAGAATTTTTCATCGGATTCTATGTCGACCCATTCAGGTGAATCCTCATTTCTAACGCAAAGAAATTCACCTGGTCTTTGACAGAGTACCCTTAAAGGCTGCACCAAGTTCTGTGTTTTTGTGTAAATGCTTTCTGAAAATTGATTTATTTAAATAGTATTTCTTATTCCGATTTATTGTAAACGATATAATACAAACTTATGGCAATTCATAGAAGTTTTAAAAACGAAATACAAGCCGCAGGTAGGACATGACCTTGAACCGATTTCTTCTTTCTGAGAAGGACAGTACATGTCATACGGTGTCTCCTTTGATCAAGAACATTCAGGCCTTAACGTCAAAGCCTGTCGCAAAAGCAAAGACCCAAATTTTTCAGACGTGTGCTGAGATGGTGAAGGAATACCAAAAGGTTCCTGTGTCGAGGGAAAAGGTGGTGGAAGAAATCGTTAAAACCAAAGTTAACCATCAATTTAGACGATCAAACATAAACATGTAACGTTAAAAATTTTTGAAATGATTGTGTTATTAATTAGAGGTTTTTCGTCGATTTTTTAATTTTTGGTAACGTTACAATATCTAAACACCTCCCCCCCCTACCTTTACTTATCGTAGTGCATTTCAAAACCCCTCCCCCCCTAAATTGGTAACGTAGTTTATGGACGACCCCTTAGTAAAAAACTAAAAAGTTGCAGGGTATAATTGGCAATGCCTTTTAAGGTTGCTTTTGATATGCACAGCACTTATATCTGAGATTATTTTTGGGTGCCTTTGTGGAAGGATCCAACTATTTTCATATTCCGTGTTTTAGCTATAATTTGGAGCGATACACATTTGTATGGACAGGACGCGTAGCCAGAAAAAATTTCGGGGGTTTTTAATTTTTTTCCAATTTTTTTTATATTATATAATATATAATAATCTAATATATAAGAATCTCGTGTCACTGTGTTTGTTACAGAACTCCTCCGAAACGGCTCGACCTATTTTCATGAAATTTTGTATGTATATTTGGTAGGTGTGAAAATAGGTCGTAAATTATATTTCATCCTCCTACCTCCAGTGGGCGTGGCACCTCCCATACAACCCAAATTTGCGATATCGAATAGCTATGGATTTATAGGCCGCACAGCCTCGGAATTCGGTATTCGACCACAATTTACACGTGGCGTTTCACTGATAACATTTTATGGGAGTTGGCCAAAGGGGCGTGTCACCTCCCTTAAAACCCAAATTTACGATATCGAAAAGCTTTTGAGTTATAGGCCGCACAGCCTCGGAATTTAGTATTCGAACACAATTTACACATGCAGTTTTACTGATAACTTTGTATGGTGTTGGAGAAGGGGCGTGGCACCTCCTATACAACCTAAGTTGGTTTTTCAAGAGTGTACATTAACTTTCCGACATAGGTCTTGATAGCATCACCATCAGCGAACGACTGAATTATATTCTCTTCTGTTTTGAGTTTTATGTACATCTGAAAAGTTACGCTCAGAGAGCGCTCAGTGAGCTATGGGACGCCCAGCGCTGGTTTAAAACAATAATAAAACTGATTAAAATAACTGATTTATTATTAACACATATATTTACTTGTCCCGCAAGTTACAAAGACCTGTCCCAGTAGTCACAATTTATACTAATTTTCGGTTTCTCCTGCAAAGGTAAGCATATCAATTCTTTATTAAAATGGAAACGTTTGGTGTATGCTGCACAACACAGAAGAAGCTGACTTGAATACTTTAAAGGTTTTGCTAAAATTCTTCTTTGAGTGTTCAAAGTTAGATGAGTGAGATTTTTCAGTGTCCCAGTAGTCACATTCATTCAAATAATAGTAACACAAAATATAGAAACTGTTGCTTTTATATTAACGTAATATTACACAATAGTTATTTATCTCTGTTGTAAAATATAGTTCACTGTTAAAGAAGTTATGATGACCTCGTTGTAACTCATAGTTGATCAAATGTACCGGTAGTCAGAATGGAATGCCCCATATCAAGCCCCATATCAAGTATGTTTTTAGCAAAAAATTTAAAGTGTTTCTTAAAAACAAATACATATACATTTATTCATTTAACGTATGGACATTTCCAAACTGGAGTTAAGAAAACGAATTTCGTACTGGACGATTTGTACGAATAAATATTAAAAAATAGAATGAAAAAGTTAAATTTTCAAAAAGTTTTTTTATATTTGCATAGTAATTAAGTAGCACTATATTAAGTAAAAACAATGACAACAATTAACCCTAAGGATCTAAAGATATAAGCAAAAATATTTGCTAGCGTTACGTTACAAAAAACGGAAGTGATTTCTGAATTGGATTACAAAATTTGCAAAACTCTGAATTGGGCAAGACTTTTTGTATGAAACTTTTTTTAGAAGGTTTTAAAATAACATAAATTTATTTTCCAAGTGATCAAATTTAAAAATATTTTCTGGTTTTATTTTTATTAGGATTTTTGATCTGGCGTTACGTTACTAAAATTTCCATTGCAATTTAATTGGGTATTTAAGTAATTAGGTAGTTAAGTTCTTATGTAATTAAGTAATTAAAAAACAAATTTAATATATTGTCCTTTCCTTGCCTCAACCATTTCTTCATTATCTCTAGCCAATGCCTTCCATTTTTACTAAAACAAAAAAGCTTACGAAACATTTACGAAAAAGAAACTACATTTGTGAAACAAAGCAGACGATTTGATCATCATGGTTAATGAATTTATGTAGAAATTGCTGAAACTAATAAAATAAAAATGTTTCTCTTAAGTGATATAATAAAATAATAGGTTTTTAATAAGTTTTAATTTTTTGGTCACGGTTTTTGAACTAATTAATAATTTAAATTATTTAACATTTTATTTCAAAAAGTCGTTGAGCAGCGTCGTACAGATGTTTGCCACCTTCATCGTCCACCGAGTTTATGTTTGTGTCGTGGTATGTTGTTTAGCATGTATTTACATGGCCATAGATCAATTTTTATTGCCAACACACGACAGAAGGCCAAAAAACATCAATATTTACAAAATATACACATTTTACTTCTCTCACATTTTTCAGCTCTCATATCAACCAACTTGTGCCCCGCGTACTCAACCAATACGACCCAAAGAAAATCGTATTCAACCTTGTGGTCCCATACATTTTATGACAACACAAAAGCATGACTTTGTGCCAAAACCGATGAGTAGACGGTGTCCAATAAAAAATGCGGGATTAATATGTCGAGCAACAGGTCCCATGGAAAATTGTACCGTCAACAAGTTGTCGTACATGCCAGTTAATGTTTGCGAATATAGGCGACCAGAACCAATACTGCCTAAACCAGGCGTGTTCCGAGGTGAAGGACCACTTGAGAAATGCACCACTTACAAACTTAGCTACTTGCCAAACTGCATAAAACCGAAAGAAGATATGCCATGGGCACGTTACTCTTCGTACATACAACCAACAGCTCCAATCGAAAAATGCACCATACAAAAATTGAGTTATGGGCCACCTGGAACATTCAACCGGTGTGGCGGTAAGTCTGCAGGCATAAAGATTTTTATCTTTATTTAAAATATATATTTATGTTTATCTTTTTAGGATGTTGTCCAACAAACAATTGCCCAACTGGCTACCCCAAAGCAGGAATTTGTAATTGAGAAAATGTGTGCCTTTATGTTTTTTTAAAGTTAGTGATTCACTATTTTTGTAGATATATATGTATGTAATCAACTTTTTTAATTTTTTTTTTAATTTTTTTGAAATGTAAAATTGTAAAACACTTCTTTAACATTCGATGGTCATAAATTAAATTTATATAAAAGTAAAAAAAAATCTTGAGTGCAGTTAGCTTAAACTAACTTGCACTTGAGCGAAAACATAGAAAAAATAAATGTTTTATGATTTTATGTTATATTTTATACGTAAATAATTGAAAAGGATTATAGATTCGGTGTTAATAAATTGAAATCATTAGCTTCTTTGTGAAATTGAGTAAGTAATTGTAGAGATTATACATAAGTGTCTCAATTTAAAAATAAACTAGCTGAATAAAAACTATTTCCTGGTTTATTTAGTACAAGTAAAAGATTTAAGGGATTTTTTATGCAGCATATGTTAAAATAAAAAACTTTTTTAAACACAAATTCTAAATGTTTGATAGTTTAAATCATACTTGATTTTAAATACAAATTCTAGTTGTTTGACAGTTTAAAATCGTTTATCGAGCTTAAGGTCAAAGTTAGAACAATTAATTGTTCTAACGAATTTTTCCAAAGAAACAACAACAACAACAAAGTTTTTCAATATGAAAGGAAAAAAAACCACTAGCAATTGATTTTATTGTACAATTTCTGCGGTGCTAAACGCGTCATCAGAAATCTTTGTGATTGCCCGTGCAAGCGCGTTGACGCACTGCACCATCGGGGCGATGAGATTTTGAAGCTTCAATTTCTCATTTTTTTTTCTCAATTTCATAATGTCACATTTGTTGTTGTATTTCTGTTTTACTTTAGTTTCTATGCTTATGTTATTATATGTAGTCCAACAGCCTGCTGGAAGTCTGCACTAACAAAGCATGTTTACTGAAGTTGTTTTTAGAATTTTTGCTGATTTTGTTTTCAGCTGTTTCCGTTTGGTCGAGCTCTACCATTTGATTAAAGTTTTTTCTAAATGACCTCTATATTTATTATGTTGACTTTATATGATTTAAATACAAATTCTAAATGTTTGATAGTTTAAATCATACTTGATTTTAAATACAAATTCTAGTTGTTTGACAGTTTAAAATCGTTTATCGAGCTGAAGGTCAAAGTTAGAACAATTAATTGTTCTAACGAATTTTTCCAAAGAAACAACAACAACAACAACAAAGTTTTTCAATATGAAAGGAAAAAAAAACCACTAGCAATTGATTTTATTGTACAATTTCTGCGGTGCTAAACGCGTCATCAGAAATCTTTGTGATTGCCCGTGCAAGCGCGTTGACGCACTGCACCATCGGGGCGATGAGATTTTGAAGCTTCAATTTCTCATTTTTTTTTTCTCAATTTCATAATGTCACATTTGTTGTTGTATTTCTGTTTTACTTTAGTTTCTATGCTTATGTTATTATATGTAGTCCAACAGCCTGCTGGAAGTCTGCACTAACAAAGCATGTTTACTGAAGTTGTTTTTAGAATTTTTGCTGATTTTGTTTTCAGCTGTTTCCGTTTGGTCGAGCTCTACCATTTGATTAAAGTTTTTTCTAAATGACCTCTATATTTATTATGTTGACTTTATATGATTTAAATACAAATTCTAAATGTTTGATAGTTTAAATCATACTTGATTTTAAATACAAATTCTAGTTGTTTGACAGTTTAAAATCGTTTATCGAGCTTAAGGTCAAAGTTAGAACAATTAATTGTTCTAACGAATTTTTCCAAAGAAACAACAACAACAACACAGTTTTTCAATATGAATGGAAAAAAAAACCACTAGCAATTGATTTTATTGTACAATTTCTGCGGTGCTAAACGCGTCATCAGAAATCTTTGTGATTGCCCGTGCAAGCGCGTTGACGCACTGCACCATCGGGGCGATGAGATTTTGAAGCTTCAATTTCTCATTTTTTTTCTCAATTTCATAATGTCACATTTGTTGTTGTATTTCTGTTTTACTTTAGTTTCTATGCTTATGTTATTATATGTAGTCCAACAGCCTGCTGGAAGTCTGCACTAACAAAGCATGTTTACTCAAGTTGTTTTTAGAATTTTTGCTGATTTTGTTTTCAGCTGTTTCCGTTTGGTCGAGCTCTACCATTTGATTAAAGTTTTTTCTAAATGACCTCTATATTTATTATGTTGACTTTATATGATTTAAATACAAATTCTAAATGTTTGATAGTTTAAATCATACTTGATTTTAAATACAAATTCTAGTTGTTTGACAGTTTAAAATCGTTTATCGATTAATTGTTCTAACTTTGACCTTAAGCTCGATAAACGATTTTAAACTGTCAAACAACTAGAATTTGTATTTAAAATCAAGTATGATTTAAACTATCAAACATTTAGAATTTGTATTTAAATCATATAAAGTCAACATAATAAATATAGAGGTCATTTAGAAAAAACTTTAAACTTTTTTAAAGTTAAAAGAAGTTAAGCTATAAAAGCGCCAAAACGAATAAAAAAATACAATTTTTTCCAGTTCTTTTAAAAAAGGGAGGGAAAAAATATTGAAGTCTACTGAGTGTGTAGTACATCTTGCAATGTATCGGGTAAGAGAGGTCCCGAAATCGTCTTATCTCAAATGTATTGAAAAAATAGACCATTTAATTAGCCATTATTTAAAACCCTATTGTCAATATTTAAATATTGTGAATTACATTTTTTTTATTTAAAATTATATGAAACTATTAATTCTTAATTAAAAAAAAAAATCAAAATATATAAGTTGGCATTCTTTCTTTGCCCCATTTAATTCATTTGTATATTTACACGTTTCGCAGCTTGTTGCTTTTTTTTCTTCTCGCGCTTCTTTCTCTCTTTGGTAGCGTCACGGAAAATTTCCACTCCATCCTGTTCCTCAATCTCACGCTGCATAAGCTGCATACCGTAAAGATTCATGCCAATTGTATCTCGCAGTTCGGTGATGTCGGCCTTAAGGCCTTGAATAATTTTTTGTAGCAAAGGTTTTAAATGCTTCGCACTTGTGATTGGTTTCAGATGCACTTTAAACAAAAAAATTGTAACTTTGCAAATCAATTCGATTTCATCGCAACAATTTTCGATCAGACGCGGTAGACGCTCCAGTAACTCGCATACATTTGAGAATGGTAGCAAAAGAAGGGCTTCTTCCATATCAGAGGGACGTATGCGCGACAGTACCTCAATTAAAAAATCATCAGTGTTCTCCACTTCGAGAGCGCGCATTAAAGGATGTAATTCAGGTTTGTCGCCATCCGCAACGGCTTCATCGTACTTTTTGCTAATTTCCAAACATTCTAGAATTGACTCAACTGCTTTTTCAGAACCGACCGTTTTACGTGATGGCATCTTGAGGCCTGGAAGTAAAGGCACTGTATTGTCTTCACCTGTTGCAAGCTTTTGATTTTCCATCTCTTCGCGTTCCTCTTCTTGAATATCTTGCAGCACAATCGGCTCTTCGGTACGTTCAAACAGACGTATGGTGCGATCAGAGCCGCATGTAACCAGAAATTTTCCATTGGGGCTTACAGCCAAGTTATAGCATTCCCCAATGTGACCTGTAGATAAAAAGCATATTATAGGCTTTAAAAAAAACAAACATTTAAGTTTGGATATAAACTTAAATTTAGTCGTCAAAAAAAGTACATAAGGTAATGACAATAAATTCATTTCCCTGCTAATAATTGAAGAAAAATATGTTTGAATAACTTCTTACCCGGTAACGTGATGATTTTATCGAAGGTATCACCATCCCATTGTTTGATCTTGCCGTCCTTTCCGCATGTGAAAATCATGTGTGTTTTTGGAATAAACTGCAACGCCATTACCGAATCATCGTGAGCAAATAATGACCGGTGACAATCACCAAAATCTAAGCCCCAAATTTTCATGTTGCGATCAGCCGAACCAGTAGCAATTAGTGTGGAATCATACGAGATATCTAGGCACAGAACTGGCAACTTGTGACCATATAGGGAGAGATAGAATTTAAAAGAGTCCAAGAAGAACACCTTCACTGTCGAATCGAGCAGACCAACCGCCAAGTACTTCATATTAGGACTAACGCGTGCACACAGCACAGTTTCTTCCAGTTTAAGTGTGTTTTTGTGCAGTAACGAGAGCACCTTTACTGGACTTTGAACTTGCTCGGGTATTAGTGGCTTCGAATCAACAAGCTCAAAAGTCCATATTTTTACTGTCGTATCACTGCTGCCAGTAACGCAACCTTTTAGATCGGGCAATAAACTGACTGTCCATAGTTCGTTTTCGTGCGCTGGAATCTCCTCAATTATATCACAGGTACCGACGTCAACTATCAATAGTTTGCCGCATTTCAAGCCCAGCAACACGTAACGATCACCAGGCACAAAACATGAGCAGAGCACATAGTCGGCAGGCGCTGTGCGTAGACATGCCAAGGTTTCACGATCCCATAGTTTAAAGGAGTCACCGGCACCAGAACCCATCACTAATGAATCCGAACTAAAGCACACAGTGCGCACTTCCGACCGATGGCCAAGCAATGACTGACCTCGTAAGGATTTAACGGTTTCCTCAGTATCTGTGAGCTTCTGTTTACTGGAAACAGCCTCTATACTATACAGTTTCAGGCTGTTATTGGATAGACTGGCCACTACACGCAGTTCATCATTGCGGCTCAGTATTACATCAATCGATTTAATTTTCTGTTTTACTTTTATACTCTCCAACCGTCTTATTTCATCGGATAAACTTAATTCTTTCTTAAGCTCTTCGTTAGCTTCTTCGTCTTTATTGTCGGAACTTTCCTGCACTTTTTTTGCCTTCTTTAAACGTTTTGCCAATCGCTGCTTGGCTTCATCCTCATTACATATATAGAAATTCTCAATAAAATCGTTTGTACCGTGACAGCTGAGCACGCGTTCCGTTGGGTCCATCACTAAACTTACGGTGCGCCCTTTGCTAGCACGCTGTATTATACCACAATTTGTGACGCTGAATGGACTTATCATGTCTTCGTCATCAATCGATAAGCCCTCTATAGCGGCTTCAAGCGACTTTTCGCCATCGCCACTTTCGTCCTTACGTGCAAAACGATAAACATTCATACCACTTTCGCCGCTGCCAGCTATCATGAGATTGCCAGCAAATGCTAGCGCCCACACTTCTGTGCGATTGTCTACAATAGTTTTAAAGCAATATTGTGTTTCCAAATTCCAAAATTTAATTTGAGTATCTTTTGAGCTGGTTACTAAAATATCATCTTCCTGCAAGCGCTCCAGGAAATGCGCATCTGTAATCGGTGCATTGTGGCCAACCAAGCGCTGCTTACCTGCCTGCTCAATAATGTCTACTACTACTGATTCGGTATCTAAGCTACCAGATACAAGTCGCATACCTGCAGCATCGTAACGCAGTATCGACACGGCGCTCCTATGCAAAGCTAGTGTACATACAGACTGTTCTGAAGACATATCGAAAATTTCGACTACACCATCCGCGTAACCAACAGCAATGTGCATACGATCTGGTGAAGCTCGTACAGCAGTCACTTCCTGCTTTTCCCGCCGCAATGTCGCAACACGTTCATCCAGCCTTTAATAAAATCGTTATTAGCAATACTTTAAGTGTTTTTTTAACTCTACAGGCGTTACCTCAAGTCCCAAATAATGGCATTTTCTGCTGCTCCACAAACAATATAACGTCCTTCGATGTTTTCGTATATAAGAAAATCCACATTCGATCGTCCACTGACAATTATATTAAAACTGTCTACAGCTCGATAAGCTAAATATTGCTTAGTTAGCCCCATCTTAACATTTATTGGATTTTCCATTAATAAAAATCTTAGTGCATTGCAAATTGCTAAAAAATAGTAAAGAAAAACACACGTGTTTACTGTTTTTATTCGTGTTCTACGGTTTTCTGTTTTTGTTAGTTTGCTTTAAAAATATTCGCTAATAGCGCGGTTCAGACGATACAACATGCTATCAAATCTGGCATAAAGTCAGCGTAATCTATACATATAATAAGGGTATTCATGCAAAGTCGCAATCTTATAATTTGAGCAATTAGTTATTTTATTCAAGCAGGTTGTATGAACAGTCCTTAAAATTGATTGTTTATTTGCAGCATATATGTCAGATGCAATACATTGCCATATGCTGCATATGTGTCAATAAGTTTTTAAGTTGTAATTTTCAATTAAATTTTTTTTACTTCTGTCATTGCTTTTTTGCCGGCATCTAATATGACATTAACTTTCGAAAAACGATAACAGCTGATTGATCATATAAGTTTGCCTCCTCGATTGCTACCGTAAATCGAAGAACAAATGTATCTGTGGCAACATGTTGTTACTTCACTATCGACCCAGCTAGAACAGTAACTGTTACATACGGCGTATATAACACGAGCGGGCACACGATTTGCGTTACGTCCATATAAAATTTTTCATACAAAACTTGTGACCATTGCTCAAGCGGTGATCAAAATGTCACAAAGTTTGCATCTCTGATTCTCATCCGTGTGATCTGGCATCCCTTTCTGCCACACATGTTTTTACCATGAGAAAAATATATAGCTAAACTGCTCACACCAATTAGGAATTCAGTTGTGCGCTATCCTCCCCTTCTCCCTATGCCGTTTTGCCTAGCCCACTCCCTAGCTAATAGGTTAGAGCTCTGGCCTGTTATATGCCAAATTATAAACACAATTGTTTTAAGTTTTTGAATAATTTGTTTAATAAAATATTTACCTTCCGGATAGATTTTGAATTATGATTATAAAATTTTAACCAATAAGCAACTATAAAAGAATAAATCGGCATGAACAGCACAGAACATCAAAAGCTTGTTTTGAAACAATTTGTCCAAAGAATTCACCAGTAGCTATTCAATTTGTTAATCTAAAAAGAAAAATTATTAAACTTCGTATGCACTATTTTTAATTTATTTTCAAAACTTCGATTTGACTGCACCGTTTTGTGTTGCGTGTTTATTTTTCTTGTAGAGTTTATTTTATGACCGCAAAAGAGCTAGACATAGAAACACATAAAGCTTTCCTTGTTTCCCATGAAATGACAGCGTAAGAGTGTATTGGTGAACACCAAATTCTGTTTCGTTGTGTATGTAAACTTCTTACAGCTGTCCAGCAGGGCGAAGCGAACATCGAAGCGAAGTTTTCGATCTGGCAGTATGTTGTAATATTTTCGTTCGACAGGCGATTTGGTTTGTTTCGAAGTTATGTTCGAACATTTAACAGCTGCCCGTAAGCTTTTTTTCTGATGCTAAATAACGTGAATCAATATTTTAAAAAATTGTTTTATTAATAAAAAATGTCATTTAAACTAAAAATTATAAATTGATTATTTATTAATTATAATATAACTATAATTATAAATAACATTGTTTGGCAAAACTAAGGGTAACTTATTTTGAACAAACAATTCTAAGGTAACCATATATATACTTATATTAAAGCCAATACTATTATTATTCCACTAACTTAAAATCATTATTTAACTCTTCTATGTTATGTAAATAATGTATAATAAGTAAAACCATGCTTAAATGGATAAATATTTCCGTTTATATTTACTTCGCTTCTCGATCACTGCCACCAATACCTGTTTTATGGTACGTTGTGGTACTTGTGGAACTATAGGTTCTATTTCCTGAAATTGATCCCATAAAGCAGCTTTAGGTGCGACAAGTACCACAACGTACCATAAAACAGCTTTAAGTGCGACAAGTTCCACAGCTAACCATAATGCAGCTTTGAAGTGCCATGGACCTTCCCAGTGGGCATTTTAGCTAGCGATACGCAAAAGAATGCATGCTAGTAGTGCTCTTATTGGCGTCAATATACCTTCCATGATCGCTGCATTGATGAGTGCTTTTGTAAGGCCTACCTTTTGAAGGTTTGGAGTCTTTTCCTGTTCTTTTATATAAAAAAATTTTTAAAAAATTATATATGATCAGATCAATTAAAAAAAAAATCAAATCTTTAAGAAAAAATAAAAAAAAAATTATTTTTTTTGTCCGAGTTGGGACGCGAACCCAGGTCTCCGAAATCTAACACATTGCATATCACATTATATGAAAACTTTTATATGGAAAAATTCTAAGTCTTTTTTATTATTTTTGTATGAAGAAATTTACAAAAAAATTCCAAAAAAATTTTTAAATGGACAGAAAAATTTGTAAAAAAATTTCGATTTAAAAAAAAAAAATTTTTTTGGTCCGAGCTGGGTTGCGAACCCGAGCTCCCGAAAGCTGATTTTTATTTTTAATGATGCAAAATAAGCTGAAGTTTATTGACAACTGAGGTGGACGAGTGGGTAAGATGCCAGACCGCCAAATGAGAAGACGTTGGTTCAAATCTGGAAATTGTCAAAAGTTTTTTTATTTCAAGTTGATATTTATATTGCTTTTCTTTCTAATGTACATTCTAAAGAAGGGCTTCTAGCAGGCTTCTTTAGAGTCGCGAGAGCGGAAGGCCTATAAAATTTTCTCGTTTCATATAAAAAAGCTTATGGGCTTGGAAAAGAGCACGGAAGGGCTAAGAAATCCATATGATGGCCTGCTAGAAGCGCTTCAAAGACCTGCTTTTGCCCACTGAGTTATTATTCCCCTGTAAGTAGCTGTATTATTAAAGCTGCTTAAATAAATTAAAATCTTCGTTTCGATAAGCAACGACATGGCTCGATGGGTAAAGCAGCGGACTACAAACCCGGTGATGACAGGGATAGAATCCCAACAAAGGCAATTATTAAATGTTATATAAAGTTTTAATTATATACATTAACTGCAAACTGTAAAAAATATCTCTCAGTCGAGAAAGTAGGCGACAAAAAAATAACAAAAAAATAACAAAAAAATACAAAATAAAATAAAATTTTTTATTAGTTTTTATTCGAAAAAATTCCAACATTTTTCAAGTTCGATGAAGAAAGCTGCCTAGCAGTCTATGCAATGCACTATTTGTACCTCAAACAGCGGCGGATCTGGAAAAAATCGTGGGGGGAGGGTAAATTATCAAGACATACATTTTCGATTTGAGAAAATTTAGTCTTTTTACAAATAGACAACTTGTACTATTTTGAATTGAAATTATCGAATTGTTTAAGTAGCATTTTTCCCAGACACATGCACGCACATTTCCGTATTTATTTATTTCTCCCTTTTTCTGAAATAATATCTTAGCGAAAAGTAAATAAAAACTCTAAGGGCCACTTTCTCAATGTCCGGTTAAGCACTAATCAGAACTTTAACCAGCAGTTAGCAAAAAAGCTCTTTCTCAATGTTTGGTTAAGGCTTAACTGTCAGTTAAGTGCTGATTAAGTTAACGACAAGCTGTGGTTTTGGTTAGCTGCTAACCGAAGGAACAGCTGACAAGATTACAAAATTACAAAAAACCGACGGTTGCTTAACCAGCACTTGCTGAAATCAAAATTATTTTTTTAGCTATCATATGGTTAGCTAACTCTTGGTTAAGAGCTTGACTAACCGGACATTGAGAAAGTGGCCCTAAATCAAACTAGTTTTGGAATTAAGGTTGATTTATTAAAATTTTTCACATTTATTCCATTATAAAAACATTGCACAATGATATTTTCAAAATATTAAAAAAAAAATTAAAGGAACTTGAAACTTATTGTTCTGACGTTACGACTATGATATGGTACACTTTGAAAAATAAATGAACAATACAAAATGTATACTGATTATTAGATACAGTGACACATATTCGTATAAACGCACTCTTAATTTTAAATTTGCTACCTTCTCTCTCTTTTATTAATGCATTATTCAAAACAAATTCAAACTCATATTGTTCACTAAACTAACGGAAATTTGTACTGAGTGCAAAAAGCTGTTTTCGTTGTTGTTGTTTTATATAAATCAGTTCAGTTTAAATATTTTACTAAAAACAAGTACACATTCCTTTAAACGCACCTGAATAAGGAGGTCGAAAATATATTAGTGGTTTAAAGAAATAAGTATTTGCTTGTATTTAATTAACAATTGGTAAGTTTTGTTTAATTTAAATGTAAAAATATTTTCTTAATGATATTTTTTTAAGATTTTATCAAAATGCCAAAGGGAAAAATACCTCAATGACACAGAAAAAGTTGAAATCAACCTGTAACATAAAGAGGGTTATTCAAATCGGGAAATTGGGCGGAGACTAGGAAGATCAGAAGCAGTCGTCCGCTCTTTTTTAAAAAACGGTGTTAATTATGGAGTAAAAAAATCCACGAAAGGCAATCGAAAACTGAGTATTCGCCAAGTTAATCAAATTAGGAAGGAAGCCACCACAAGTTTTTTGAACTCAACTCAAATAAAAGAAAAATTAGATCTTCCAGTGACAACGAGGCACATTGCACACATTTTACGTGACTCAGATAACGTTAAATGGAAAAAACCGGTGAGCAAGCCTGTGTTGAAGCCGCATCACAAAAAGGCGCGCTTAGACTTCGCCCAAAAACACACGCAATGGTCAACTGAGTGGGACAATGTTGTGTTTTCCGATGAAAAAAATTTAACTTAGATGGCCCAGACTCTTACAGCTGTTATTGGCATGATTTGCGAAACAATGACGCACGTATGTCAAAAAGAAACTTTGGTGGTGGCAGCGTTATGGTGTGGGCGGCATTTTCATCTAGAGGTAAAGCAAATATCTGCTTTGTGCCGCCCAAAATGAATTCTAAAAAATACACGGAATTGTTGGATGATGCTCTCATTTAATTTTTGGATGATAAAATGGATGAAGACAGTATTTTTTCAACAGGATAATGCTGCCATTCACGTTTCTAAAGAGGCATTAAAGTGGTTTGAAGAGCACAACATCCCACTTGTGAAATGGCCTGCATGCAGTCCCGATTTGAATCCGGTGGAGAATCTTTGGGGATGCATATCACGCAAAATCTATGGACAAAAAGCCCAAGGACACCTTTACAAAACCGTACTAGAGCTCAAGTTGGCCATTAAGGAAGCTTGGGAAGATTTAGATCGTCAGTTGCTGGAAAATTTAGTGAAGTCGATGCCGAATCGTATATTTGAAGTTATAAATAAAAATGGTGGACCAATTAATTATTGAAAATTAAATAAATACCCATTCCTATTGAAAATTAAGTTGATGCGTTTAAACGAATATGTACTTGTTTTAAGTAAAATATTTAAACTGAAATGATTTATATAAAACAACAACAACGAAAACAGGTTTTTGCACTCAGTACAAATTTCCGTTAGTTTAGTAAACAATATGAGTTGGAATTTGTTTTGAGTAATGCATTAATAAAAGAGAGAGAAGGTAGCAAATTTAAAATTAAGAGTGCGTTTATACGAATATGTGTCACTGTAGAGAAAAAATTATATGACAAAATCATCGCAGCACTTCTTTTTTGCGGCAAAGTTATCAATAACTTCGTTAATATTTATTTAAATGTCTCTATGTATATGCAATAATGCGAGTCCATTCAATCATTCTTGTTGCATAGTTGAACGTAACCATGTTTTTAATCGTCGCAGTGTAGAAAAACTTCGCTCAGTTGCTACACTGATAAGAAGCGTGGCAAAGATAGCAAATATTTTAGAAATTAGTGGAAAAATGTCATTATCACAAAGAGTAAAAACGGTGTCGATATCATTAACCTAGCAAAATTTGAAGTTCATGAAATAATTGAATTGGAATTAGTTCCTTATTGCCGTCACAAAATGGAATTATTATCTTAGAAATGTTAACACTCAAATTGCTTAGCTTTTCATTGTTGTGTTTATCAATTTTGTATGCCAGGATTTTGTTTACATATAGTTTTTGGAAAAATCTTTCGCTGAAACTAGCCTCCATATCAGCAATGATAACATCTAGTAATGGTACAAATATGGAAATTCGAAAGAAGTCTTCTGGTGTTGAAACGCTGACATTACTACGATGAACTTGTCTTCCAGCAATACGGGGTATATTAATTCACATACCTAACCTAAAGTTTTTTTTTATTGTTTTCAACAATTATTAAAGCATATAACAAAAATTTTGTTTTGTTTTTGTGACGTCATTTGCGTGTAGGTGACGTTTTTAAGAAGCGATGCGAAAAGAGTAGGACCATTTTGCTTGTAGAATAACATGATCTGTAATGATCTTAAAGTATTGAAGTATTTTTTTAAGTATTAAAGTTGAAATCAATAAAAAAATTTTATATTATATCTCTGACCATTTTTTTGTAGTATTCTTTCAAAAAACGACTTCAGAATCGCTATTTGTACATAAAACTACCCTTAAGCAGTGAGCACAATTATTAACTTCAAATAGAGTATTAAAAAGTAAAGTATTTAAAAGTTATTGGGGGTAATTACCCCCTTAACCCCTCCTTGTATCCGCGCCTGACCTCAAAGTACGAAAAATTACTTAAATTTTTTAAATAAACTTAAAAGCAGCTTAGAGAATTAGTTGTATAAGCCTAGTTTTGTGCATTCTTTGCTGGTTGGGAAGTCATGCTTCAAATGCGGTATCAGATTTGTAACAAAAAACTACAACAATGCTATGAATATTTTTAAAGTTTACTCCTTTAGAAACGATATCATATCGGCACTAAGGCTGTCAATTCCGTGATCCCGACCTTTTTCCAATACTGAAATTCCCGGGATCCCTACATTTTTTTATACATTTATTGCATTATTATGTTGGAAGTCAGGAAAGATATTTGTTAGTTTCCAGTGGTACTCCTGGACAAAACTTGCAAATTGCCTACGAATACTTGCTATCCATTTCTCCAAGAAGCGTGGAATCGGAAAGGTGTTTTTCTACGGCGGGATCTATTTGCAATAAAATTCGCTTTAATCACTCTGACGAAACTTCAGATTGTTTAATTTTCCTAAAGTATTTTTTCTTAAATGTTGAAAAGTATTGAAAAGTATTTATACACATTAGTGTAGTCTAAGTCTTTTTTGTGCTTATCACTAGTTTAAAACGAAGTTGACCTACGAACTACACAAATGTTTTGAAAGTATTTTTTTTTATTGCTTCTCCTGTAAAACTTTTAAAATGTTACTTACTGCTTTTTTAATTTCATATGGCGATATGTTTTATTATTATTACTAGTATAAAAGCCTGTCCTACGACAGGTCCTCCGCACAATTCCTTTTTGGAGCCATTTACCGAAAGCACTTTTTCTCTTTTTAAAGCTTGATTTTTTTTATTCACTTGATTTTTGCAAAATACAAATATACCACTTTATATAACACTTTCAGTATTGAAGCAGTGTTGGATAATTTCAAGTGTAAAATTACAAAATGTCGAGTTTGGTAACAATCATATTTATAAACTTTAAAAACTGGCTTTGCAACCATCATATACGTAGCAACTCATCATCATATACGTAGCTGATACAAAATTATTTTTTGGTACAATCAAAAGAATTACATTAAATTCATCATAACTTTTTAATAAAAGTATGAAAAAAGAGGTAGTTAGATCAAAAACGTACTATTGTAAAAACCCAATATTTTCACTGATAAGTATCATATATATTTTCTGTGCATACTTTCAGGCTGAATATTTTTGAGAACTTGTAAAATTATTTTACTGTCAAAAAATAATTACAATTTGAGAAATACTGTGTGCGGAGCAGCATGCTTGCCTTTTATGTATTAAGATGTGCATACTTTTAGGCTGAACAGTTTGAGAGATATTGGACACGGAGCAGCGTGCTTGCCTTTTATATATAAAGATGATTAATAATACGTGTAAATGAATTTGTTTTGCTGTTTTATATACAAAAGAAGATTAAACGGGTAGAGTTAAATTTTCGTTGCACGATACTACTCGATTTATAATTTTGTTTTACTTTAACTTTTTCGACATGATGAGGCCCACAGTTTAATCAGTACATATTTCCATTTCGCAACGACTATATTTTTGGCAGTTTTATATTTTACTGAAGTTCCTTATTGAAACGTATTTGATTTTATTATACACAATGTTTTAGGTACTTTATGGTAATTAATATGAAATATGTTTCGCTTCGATATATTGATCTTAAAGTAAAAATCTTAAATAAAAAATATATGTAGCCGCTTACAATTCTTCGTGTCGTGATGGAAACTTTTTTAAAATAGCATGATACAAATTATAAAATGCATACACCGAAACTGTGATAATAACCAAAAGAGCACCTCCGAAAGCAACGCTCAGGAAGTTCCCATCGATTATGCCAGCCGATGTATGCCGTTTGGTTGACCAGATTTCTTCGGTACTCGCAGGATTCTGTTGTTGTTGGGTGGTGCGCTCAGCCATTAACCTTTTCATGGTATTCAGGCGTTCACGCAAAACCTCCACAGATTCTGTGTTTAGGTCATCTGAAAGATTATAATTTAATAACACTTATTCTTTTCTGAAAGTGATCAAGTTTACCACCAGTACCGGGAACATTTTGGTATTCGGACATTGATAATTCTTGTTTAATTCTTTTAAATAGTAATGTTTTTAAATTATTACTCTATCTTTTGTGATATTAAAAATAAATAACCAATGCAAATATGATGCTACAGATAAAAACCTTGTTTTGCCTGAAAATTAAAAACAGCATCTACGGCGCATGAACTCAATCAATAAATTCTATTCACAGTAGTAGCTATGTAGAAAATAGAAGTATGGTAAGCATATTTGTATTTACTAATGTCAGTTTTCAGGCCATATTATTAAAAAATCTTTGTAATTTTTAAAAAAGTTTAAAAAAAATTAGATAATCCATCCATTTTTAATTTGAGTGCCTTACCAGCACATAAATCACACACATAAATAAAACACACAAATCACATACACATTAGAAAAAACATTTTCATTTATAATATAATTAAAAAACTTTACTTTCATCAACTTCAAATTTGTTTTTTTATTAAATAAAGCTGGTTTATTAGTAAGAACTTAAATTATGTTCAAATGCAAATATTAACGAATGCACTTAAAGTAAAGATAATTGAAGGGTAAATTCAAAATTCTCCAAAATCTGAAAACATTAATCGTTTATAAATTAATAAACGGTTGGAAAGCCACTCTTTTGGAATAATGTCACACAGCACAATCGTCAAGTCCATATGATGATTGGTCGGATACTGAGTGCGCAAAGCCTGGAAGGGTTTAATGTACGCTAAGCCCTCTGGTGTTGCCAGAAATGAACGCCATGCGGCTAGAAATATAAGCTTGAATGACATCATTTGTCGATTCAGTTTCTCCATTTCGTATATGCTGCTGATGTGGATGATCGGAATCGTAGTTAGGATTAAGTTGCAATTATATCCAGGTACGCAGCAATGTGTACAGCGAGAATTCTGTCTGCACGACATAAAAATCTGGACTAGATATTAAATCCGTCATCAAATCGTTGCTTACATTCCGCAGCAACTTCAGATATTTGGTGTTAAGTGCGGAGCAGATTCTTTTCCAGCCACTCGAAGGTGGCCTTCTATACGCTCATAGTGCCATACTGGCAAGAAGCGTCATAATTCCAAAATAATTGTCACTGTAGCCAAAACCAATATCACTGCCTTCAGATCAATTTCAATCATGTGTTATGCGTTCATCCAAAATTCCTTCCACGAGTCGTTAAACATGCTATAAAAGTACGGGCTCTGACAGAGATAGACTTTGTGCAAGCTCCACACACTCTTCTGTTCCTTAAAGAGTGCCTGATAAATGTTCTACGTGGTGGTGAGCAGTTTCTTTTTTTTTTGGCGACTGCAGCTCACTGTTTTCCAAAATCATCGGCGTAGGCTTCCGTCGGCGTCCTAGCAATTCAACCACACCTCCGCTGCAATGCTGTAGCGGTTCGGCTATCTTAACCACCAATTCACCCATACTTACAGAAGCTGATAGAGCGAGCTTTTAAATAATCCAGACAACAGGCGGCCATCTTCAATCAATGCACAAATTATGTTGAACAAATAGTATACAAAAATAGTATTGCCCATAACAACTTAAACAGAATGAAGTAGTTATCTTAAAACATTTGTAAACACAAGCTAAAACTAACGATACCAAAATAAGAAATAAAGATTTTGTTTGATATTTATTTTATTGCCTGGTGCATATATAGTAGTTATTAATACAATGATATTTTCTATATTTCGTTTTTCTTTTAATGAGTTATCAATAAACAAAATCATACATAATTCAATACTAAAATATCACTTCCTATTTAATTAAATCGTTCAGTTAAATAAATATCACTACAATATCGAGCCATAACCGAAAAACAAGTGTAACCAACAAAAACAAAATTTTACAGGAGAAGCAATTTTCTAGTTTCCTCTACATAAGCAGTACACGTAAACTCGATTTTTGTGATCGGTATAACTTAAGAACGGTTTAACTTAGAGTTCTCAAATTTTGGGAATTGATGGGTTTGTTATAGTACTATCGTATTGGAATTTAAAAGAGAATTTTGGATTTCGTGTTCGTAACACTTTTTTGCGGTTATGGCTTAAAGAGCTTATTGCAATAACGCACAATATCGATATATAACTTAATTGATTGTGGACACCTTATTCGTAAAAATTTTCCTGTTTAATTTCATTTCTTTATATAAAAAGAAATTATTTCAAAACTTTAATGTAGATTCTCTTGAATTTTTAATGGAGCATATCATAATCTTGCAATAAGCCCTTTATATAAAAAAGGGAACAGATTCAGTATCGATTCAGTGTATAAAGTTTCTGATTTGATTTGATTTATTTGATTTTTATCGACGCCACAATTGACTCTTCGATTTAACAATGAAAGTTCTAAATGGCATTGTGTTTAGTTAAATAGAATTTTTACTTATTTTACTTTTTCTGCATTCATCTCCGCGTTTCTTTCTTAAGATATAAAATATACAACAAATATTAACAATGAGATAGTACTAGACATTTAATTTTATCAAACAAGTATTTTAGAATAATTAATACAATTACTTTTCGTTAATCAGTTAGTTACAAAAGGAATACTATATTTTTAATCAATTCAGCGTGCAAGCATTTTGAAAAAGCTACATTTAAATATTCGTATAAAGATAATACATACTCTTCTAATGTTGAAGAATTTATTTCTTTAAAGAATATGTACATTTTTTAATTATATGTGTATAAAAGATTGGTTTTTAGTGGGTGTGTATAATTTTTGTCCCTTCTATAAAGTATACATTTAAATTTTATTTTATTTAAGATTTTATACGATACGAAAAATATATATGTAATTTTAATAATTTTGATACCATTTAAACATAAGATTTTTGTTTTTTTTTCATTTTTTAATATAAAATTTACAATTAAAGATTCATTATTCTCGCATTTAACACCATTTTGAAACAAACTTAAACGGCTCCGTCCGCTAACATATCAACATTTAAAAATATTTTGGTGTTTAAATTCTAAGGCATCGGTATATGGGCGGGTATATATTCAAGAAAGTTCGCAGGAAATTGACCTTCTCTTCCATCAATTCTTCCGTAAAGCCAGTCTTCATTTATTTTATAAAGTATCATAACCATATCATTTTCCTAAAACGAAATAAAATATTGTTTTAATCAAATAATAAAATTGCCTGACAATAATATGACTCCAATTTTACGTCTTTTGGATTATGACGTTATTGCAGAAAAGACGCGATATAGTAAAATATTTTAAGTAAAATGAAATTTTAACAAATAAAAAAATTAATTAGAAAATTTATAAAAATTATTCTTATGTTGAAGAATGACTTGCAAACTTGAATAAAACATCTTTCTAACCATTTCATACTTAAATATAACATGCAATTTAAGCTTGAAATAATTATAAAGATATTTTATTCCGTTCTGCAAGATATTATTCTTGAACATAAAATATTTGTAATAAAAATTATTTTTTATCAATTAAGTTTTTTCAGGTGTTAGACATACATAAGAAAGAGATGGCACGTTCGATGATCTTATTATACACTTATATTTTGTACAATAATTGTTTCTTATAATATTGACCTTTTTTAATTTGAAGTTTATAGCTTTTATACGTGCCAAGTTATCGCTTTTAAAATTAAAGCATTATATGGGTGGTGGCACTGCCAGTAGTTAAGGGCAGGTTCTCACGAAGCTTGACCAAAAAACTCAATTTTATTTTCGATAGCTTATGATGTGTTGCATATGTTCCCAAATTGGCTGATAACGATTGCATAAGAAGTTATCGCATACGAGAGGAACCCATGTTTTTACCAAATCTTAAAACGCGTTTTCTGAAAAATTATGTTTTACAAACTGGTATCCACAATATCTCAAGAACTACTCTATATATTGACTTCGATTTTTTTTATTTATTTTAAAATAGATAAAATTTATTGGATCCGAAACCTAAATTCAGATAATATTGGGCGGTTTTTTAGAGCAATTTAAAGAGCGAAAAATGTGAAAAAACGCTACTAAAAATTCACATGTGTGCCTTTTTTTTGTAATTTTCAACTATTTATATATTATTATAGGTTTAAGCCCTAATAAATAAATAATTTATTAAATTGTTTCGTTTTTGTACATCAGATGACATGAACGTGCTGTGCGATGGATACCGTTTGGGTACCTTATTTTCAACGTGACGTTTGACGGCGTATTTCACTTTTATGCACCAACAAAAATATTTTCCTACACTTTAAGTATCAGTAAATAACTTCCTTCATTTACTTCGTTCTATGAAAAAAAAAATCAAGAACATCACCGTGTTTTTGGACTTCTAGATGAGAACCTGACCTTAAGCTCCAATTCCGCTAAAATGTCTATCCAAACCAGTGATCCCACAGACAACTGAAAGAACAGTGAAATGAAAGAACGTGGGGATCACTGATCCAAACACATTCAGGGGAAACTACACGTTTTTTTGTATCGCATTCTTCCAAATTAAACTCTTAAGTAGTTTGAAGTCATAATCAGGAGACTTTAATAAAAGAGAGTCTATTTAATTGTATCAACTGAAATTGAATAAATAAAATAAATTTTTGCTAACTACAAAAAAAAAAATTCTTGGGTTCATTAGCCGTCCCAGGATTGACGATAATTATACCATAACTTACCCTCAATGACAGATCTCCGTCGACCTCTGCTGGAAAATTATAGAGGCATTTAACTATTGGAATTTCATAACTAGACGCTGTTGTGTTTGTTGTTTGCATTGTAAAATTGCTTGAACTGTTTGTTGTTGTTGTTGTTATTGCAGTTTTAGCCGATGGCACAACTAATGGTATTCTTATATCGATATAGTTACAAGGAAAAATGCCTTCACAACCACTTCGTGTGCGTCCTCGATACCACTCATCACTGACTTGTTCTAGCAAATAGATTTTTTCATTTTCCTATTGAGATAAATTCAAAAATAAACACTATTATTGATAAACCGAAAAAAATGTGTAATGCTCACTCTAAAACTTAAATCACCATCTTCTAATCCATCGAAATCGTACAAGGCATAGCCATAGGCAGGCTCTGACTCCTCCAAATCGTAGGAAGCATTGTGAGCCAACTGCAATGCGTCCACTTTGCCTGTGATTACGTCAAGCATTGATATTTTCGCACCACTGCCAGACAAAGGTGGTGGTGGTGGCGCACACTGCGGCATGGGCGGCGATGGTGGTGTTGGCTCTAAGCTGTAAGTCGATGTTGTATTTGAACTTATAACATACTTGTTAAATACAGGTGGTTTGGGTGCTTTTGGTTTTTGTGATATTTTTGGTTTGATTATGGTTGGTGCTGTAAGTGATGGAGCCGGTGGCAGCAGACTCTTACCATTGCAGAGCGGATTATCATTGCTGCTCTGAATTCGTGTGTTGATAGCACTGAGATTGCGCACTGGCGCTGTACCAATAGTTGCACCAGTTGTGGAACCATAACCGGTCGAATCAGTTGTGTTACTGAAAGTTTCAAGCGTTTCCCATGGATCAAAAGGACTCGTTGCTGAGCGGCTTCTAGCAGTGAAGTCGTCTTCGAACCCACTTTCTGGCTGTGATACGCTTCCATTGTGTGGCGAACTAAAATTGGAATCCGAGCTGAAACTGTCGACGCTAACGCAATCGCTGTTTGATTTTTGTGTGAACGTAGGCGAACTAGGTGGTGAATCAAAACTGATCAATTGAGCTTCTTGTTGTTGAGAACTCGTTGTTGTTGTTGTTGTTGTCGAGGTTGTGGTGTATGCAGTAGAGGTTCCCCAGCTGTTGAAATTTGTAGCACCGTAAGTAGAATTGTTGATTTGTGACGTTGTGGACGACGAAGATATTGTTGTGCTATAGGTGCCGCTGCTTGTACCATAAACACCGGCAGGTGTAAGACGTTCACTTTTGATTGGAGCTGGTGCTTTAATCGATTTCTTGCGATTAAAGATATTATTCAGTATGTTTACAGATTGCGGTGGCGCCGGTGCTGATGTTTTCTTGCTATTAAAGTGCACTTTTGGTGGTGGTGGACGTGGTGGTGGCACTTTTTTGAAGCCATTGCTCGTGTGTTTGGATGTCGGAGCTGTTGGTTCAAATGGCAAACCATCCCAACTTGTTGCTGGCGCGTAACGTACATTTGCTTGAGGAAATTTGCGCGTAATTGATGATGATCCATTACAATCATTATTATTTATGTTATAATTATTGTTATGATTATTGTTGTTATTATAGCTTTTTTGTTGCAAGGCATTTCCAAGAGGCGTTGCACCATGGTTTCGGGAATTTGGTGGTGGTGGCAATTTTATTGTTAACTTTTGTACGCCCCCATTTTGTTGATATGATTGTTGTTGTTGTTGCTGTTCTTGTAATTGCATGCGTAGTTGTTCTAGACTTGCATTTGCACCTGCAGCAGCATTTAGTCCACGTGGTCCTGGTGGCGCAGGTGCTGGACGGGTTGGGATAGTCATGTTATATGTATATATATCTGCAATAGAAACAATATAAGTAAAAATTAAAAATTAGTTAAGCAGACATATTAACTATTAACACATTTTTTAAGTTTAATAACAAAGTAGAAATCGAGAATAAATGAGCCAAATCGGAGAGGGTCGGTCAGTGCAACTGATATAACACTTCAATTATAAATAAGCGATATAATTAATTGCTGCACAATTAGGACATTAAATAATAGAATGGACATTATCAAATTCATAAAACTAGATTAGTCTTAGTTTAAATAAGCTGACAATAATTTTAATGTAAAACGTGTTTTTCAATTGATATTTAAAATTTTTGTATCGTATTTTATAAATTCGCATTTAATTATTTGTAATTACTGATTCATAATTAATATCAAGAATTTTGTAAATAACGCATTCTTTCCTTTATTGAAACATAATATGCAAAAAGCAGGGACCGTAAATAAAAGTCATCAACAAAAATTTTAAGTAAAAAATTATAGTTTTGCAGATATCTCATACATATTTCCGAAACAGTTATGACATTAAAAAAGTCCTTTAATCCAACTTGTTATTTTTGAACAGAAAAAAAAAATAAATGAAACTCTTAGAAAATTATTTTTATTTCACGGACAAAAAATAACAATTATTTTATTTTTCCAACAAATTTAACTGTTATTTTTCAACCCTTATTTTTCAGTCAAAAATAAAAATCAGTTTCGGGCTTTTATTTAGAAAACACCATTAGAAAAAGTCACAAAATAACTACTTCAAATTAACGTTTTCGTTCGGAAAAAAGTGAACGAAACTTTAACAAAAGCTATATATTTTGAGAGAAAAATGCTATTTTTTAAAACACAGCAATTTGTTATATAAAGAGAAACACAACCACAATTCCTTTCAAGACTGAGCATTTATTTTTACAAGTCCTTATCTTTGCTTATCATCTAGCTATAGTTGTGTTCGTTGTAGAATTAAGTTAATTCAGCATAGCTAAATTTTGCACAAGTAGTAAGTTCAGGGTAGTTTATGCTTGAACAGATTAAGAAAGTGCATTGGTAAAACAAGAGAAATATCCATTGTTAAATTGTTCGAAAGAGCAAAAAGTATACAAGTATTTGCTTTCTTTTCTACACCATTTCACACAACAGCAAATGAACTCAAGATTTGTATTGTTTGTTTTTTTTTTTTTTTTGTAAATTGAATTAAAAACATTTAAAACAGTTCAAAGAGTTCGACGTGCAGTTCACAAAAAAAGTTGTAATTCAGATCTCAACAATTAACATATAGTATAAACTCTTTAGTATTTTTATATTCTAGAGATAAAAAATAATACAAACATACAATCATACATGAAATGCTGAGAAAATATTTGCGCAGTGTTATTTTGGTTTTTTTGTTTTGTTTTCATTGATAAGATTTCGTGCTCTTATTAAAATGTGGCGGGTTGTGAAAGAGGGTGTACGTCAACGGAAGCCAACCGTACCCGGTACTGAAATTTCGCTCGTGTATATGTTTATAACATTTACGACGTATTTGCTGCTTTTTTGTTTTGGGAATTTTTATTTCTATGCATAGTTGCCACCCACTTTTTCGATCGTAAATGTTTACGTTAACTGTGTGTTTGTAACAATCTTTAAAAAATATATATATTTTCAACCTTTTTAACAGACAACAGTAGAATGAACTTTTGACTATTCTAAATAAAGCTGTTCGTTTATTTTTTATCCATACCATTATCAAAAAGGAGACTCAGGACCTTTTTGATTATCACAAAGTTCGATAACCGCTGAACCGATTTTGATAATTCTTTCACTAAATATTTTTACGTCATGAAAGATTGACTTTCAAATCTCTTGCACTCATTTTATTGTTGTGCTGTTTTGTAAAAACAATTCGAGAATTTTAATCCAAAGGAGATTTATTTGATTTCAGTGAGATTTCAAGTAATCAGATTTGTTAGGATTTTTAGACTTGAATCTGATGTTTCGATGATTTTAAAAATATATTTAGAAACTGTTACAACTTCAAAAAGAATAAATCCGTTGTCGGATTCGGCAATATGAAATAAGGCCCAAGAAAAAAAGGACCACAAGAAAAAACGAAATAAATTCAAAAATATCATTATCGTTTTGATAGTAAGATCACTTTTATTGATCACTTAAAATTTATTTTACCTAAAGTGTTTTCATAACTTGCATTTATTAGAAGAAAATATTTGGAATTTCGTGATCCTCACACACTGAAAGTGCTGTACGGTTAGATTGAGACTTGAGTACGCTTCCATTATCTGGAACCCTTCTTATGCGATCCATGCTTTAAGACTAGAAAGAGTTTAGAAAACTGCTACTAGATCTATGTTACGATCCTATTATTTTAATGCTACTTTACCCTGGTATAATGTGCAGTGTTTGCTTGTGGTTTTAAAATCTTTGGAATCAAGAAGAAAGCTTAATTCTCTTTTATTCGTTCATGACATTATTTCTGATAAAATTGATAGTCCAACGTTATTGCAATTAATTGAGTTTAATATTCCCTCGAGGCAATTGCGCTATTTTAAAATATTTTTTATTAGAATGCATAGTACAAATTATGCTCTTAATTAAGCGTTAAGCCAATTAAGCGTTATCTTTATTTAATAAAATATTTTTTAAGTTTCCCATTGATCTAGCTATGTCAAAAGAGAGCCTACAAATTTGTTTGTTAAACATTTTGTAATTTTTATTTACTTAGATTTTGTACGGACGAGAACTATACAAATGTATAATTGAAAAAAGTTTATCTGTACTTTTTTAGGGAAGCCAACGTATTGGCCCACTGACATCACAAAAATTCCCGATTTAATAGATTTTGTAGTCTACTCTGGCACTCCAAGCCATTTTTTAGATATATTAGAAAATTTTGACTTAAGCTCAGATCACTCACCATGCATACTAACATATAGTGCTGCATTTAATTAAATCAACAAAGATCACTTCAAAAACTGATGCGCAATCGCTCCAATACTGGCTGGAAAATAACATCAACTTACATATGTCACTTAAACAGGAACTGAAATCGATGACGCGGCTGAATACTTGAACAAACTTATTCATGAAGCTGTTTTCTTATCAACTCCTTCAAATAATGGTAATACACATAACAAGGTAATAATCTCATCTGAAGTACGTGATAAGAAATAAACGTATCCTACGTGCACGCTGGCAAAACTATAGAAACCCAGTTGACAAAACCAATTTAAATAGAATTACTAAAGAATTGAATCTGTAAAGTTTTTTCTACAAAATCTTTTAACTTCAAGCAACGATGAATATAGTCTTTGCAAAGCAACGAAGTATATAAAACGGCCACCAAAAAGAGATACTCCAATTAGATACTCTAACAATATATGGTACAAGACTGTTCAAATGAAAGCTGATGCGTTTGCCTCTCACTTAGAAAAAGTGTTCAAACCGTTTACTTTTAATAATGGTACTGACGATGAAATTTCAATTACACATTTTATTGAAGTAGCATGTCAAATGGAGCTCCCAGTTAAACATATAACCCTTGCTGAGGTAAAGAGTGAAATAAAAATTCTCAACAAAACCAAATCTCCAAGATACGATGATATTAGTGCTATGCTTGTTAAAATAATTCCAAAAAGAGGCATATTGCTCTTAACCTATGATTAAAAATTGCTCCTAAATAAATCATTTTCCAACTCAGTGGAAATGTGCAAAAATTATTATGGTTCCTAAACCTTTCAAGCCCGAGAATGAAATAGCTTCGTAACGACCGGTTAGTTTATTGACTGTTTTTTTCTATTTGAAAGATTATTTTTGAAAAGAATGCTACCAACAATTAAGAGCAAGCGCATCATACCTGAACATCAATTTGGTTTCAGGCACAATCATGGTACGACAGAACAGTGTCATAGAATCATAAGAGATGCTCTGGAGAACAAGAAATACTGTTCTGCAGTGTTTTTAGATGTTCAGCAAGCATTCGATCGAGTATGGCACACCGGACTATTATATAAATTAAAGGTACTTTTACTTTTTGCTCAGGAGTTCCACTACGAAGGGTTTTAGATCCTATATTATATACATTATTCACGTCAGACACGCCTGCTTGTAATAACCTATTAGTTGCAACATATGCTGACGTCACAGCAAATTAGCCGCATCTGAGTTCCCAATTGAAGCATCTCAGTTGGTTCAACAAGAAATTCTAAGTCTTCAAAACTGGTAGAGAAGATGGAATATAAAAATCAATTCAAATAAGTCAAATCATATAACTTTCGCTCTTCTAAAAGGTGACTGTATTCCTATCAACATAAATGGAAATATAATTCCATCCAGTAGTTCTATTAACTATCTAGGATAGGTCAATAATAAAACGAAAAAACTTTATTGGCTGTTAGGACATAAACCCCAATTAAGTATGGATAGCACAATAAGAATCTATAAATCCATTATTAAACCAATATGGACTTATGGAATACAGATCTGGGGTACAGCCTCCAAATCAATTATTGCAGTTCTTCAAAGATTCTAATCAAAAACATTAAGGATGATACTAGATGCTCCCTAGTTTGTGTCAAATTATACAATTCGCAATGATCTAAGCATGCCAACAGATATGGAAGAAATTAAAAAATATGCTGAGAGGTATCTTAACCCGAAACACCCTGTCGTTGCCATATGGACACGCAAAAACAAACACATAAAATGTGCTTATTTTAGTTTAAACCATTTTATATTTGCGTTAACAGGTCATTCTAAAAATTAAAAAAAAAATTTATTCAGGGTGATTCGGGTTAATAGACTTAGCAATCACCCAAATATTAACGCGATTTAACTACTGGACGACTCTGAAGAAACAAGAAGACTTAAAAGGATTCAAGTTCTGGACCTGGGATTCATAAAATAAATTATAACAATTTCTTAACAATTTCTTAAAATGTTATCTCCATAGTTTAAAGTTAGCTAATGAATTGTATAGTGATTTTACTCAATGGAGTAGAATACTACATGATTAACTTTTGATATTATATTATAATAACATTTGCTTATTATTCTATGAATATATATTAAATTTGTTTTGTAAAAAAAAATTTTTGTTTTGTAAATATTTTATATAGTCTTATTTTGAATTGTCGTTTGAATTTCGTCTAGTCTGTAAGAACATACATCTATCTATCTGTTCATAGACTTAAATAAATAAACAAATAATTAAATAAATAAATAAATGAATAAATAAATAAGTAAATAAATGAATAAATAAATAAGTATATAAATAAATAAATAAATAATAAATAAATAAATAAATAAATAAATAAATAAATAAATAAATAAATAAATAAATAAATAAATAAATAAATAAATAAATAAATAAATAAATAAATAAATAAATAAATAAATAAATAAATAAATAAATAAATAAATAAATAAATAAATAAATAAATAAATAAATAAATAAATAAATAAATAAATAAATAAATAAATAAATAAATAAATATCTCATAATGAAGTAAGCAAAATGAAATTTGATGAAACAATGATTCAGTAAAAAAACACCCAATTTGGCCTCTAACCTCAGCGGCGCACAGTGCGCTTTTTTTAATTTAAAAAAATCTTAAAAATAAAAATTTACCCTAAAATGCAGTGATTTCCAAGACAGTTTAGGTACATACTCTTAAATTTTAAGAAATATAAAATAGAACTACTAATTGAAAACAAGTTGTGACCTTATTTTGTATTAGCAACCATTCTTAAAATTTTTTTTTAATTTCGTTAATTTGGAAGTATTGTTTTATATGAGATATATCTAAAAGTTATCCGATTTTAAATATTTTTAGCATGACGTTTAAGTGAAGTAAAATAAACTAAATTTACTCGTTAAAAACATAAACAGCAATTTTATGCAGGGTTTTTTATTAAAAAAAATATGGTTTTATTTTAAAAAAATCTTAAAAATAAAAATTTACCCTAAAATGCAGTGATTTCCAAGACAGTTTAGGTACATACTCTTAAATTTTAAGAAATATAAAATAGAACTACTAATTGAAAACAAGTTGTGACCTTATTTTGTATTAGCAACCATTCTTAAAATTTTTTTTTTAATTTCGTTAATTTGGAAGTATTGTTTTATATGAGATATATCTAAAAGTTATCCGATTTTAAATATTTTTAGCATGACGTTTAAGTGAAGTAAAATAAACTAAATTTACTCGTTAAAAACATAAACAGCAATTTTATGCAGGGTTTTTTATTAAAAAAAATATGGTTTGTATGGGAGGTAGGCGATACAGTTGTGGCTGTCTCAAAAGAGACACACTTAGGCCCATTGTGATACCAAGGGTTAATTTTCCTGCCTGTATTTAAACCAGTTTGAGATGTTTACAAAAAGTAGGATTCGGTAAACCGACGATTCCGAGACTTCGTCAAGGTCATTAAAGAACCAGTTACCTAAGTGGAGGAAGCGTTTTTGAGCCAGCCGGCAAGTGCAGAGGAAATGTACTGTAGATTATTCCTCCTCCTCGTCTCTACAGCTTCTACAGATTCTACAGAAGTCGTTGTGAGGTATGTTCAATCTTTGAGCGAGTCTGCCAAAAACGCAGTGCCCTGTAAGCATCCCTACCATGATGCTAATGTCTCTTCTGAGAGAAATTAGTTCTTTTGAACGCTTAGAGTTGAGTTTGGGCCAGATTTTCCGCGTTATATAACACGTGTTACCTGCTGAACATCTGTTGTTGGTTGTGATACCGGGTAACTCATTTTGCACTGTTACTGTTACTTGATTTACTAAAACTCGTTTGTACAAAATTTCATGGCCCCAGCTTTTATAGTTTCTTAGATAATGCAAAAGTCATCCTAAAATCGAGAAAAGCGCACTGTGCGGCGGTCCTCTTTGGTTATATTTAAAGGTTGTGCGTTGGGTTGGGTCCAGCCATAAAAATAAATTGCAATGAAACAAATAAAGAATAAAAGAAAAATGGAAATCATCCGATGACGTCTACTGCGAATGAAAAACTAATAAGGATTTACGGATATACACCTGGACTGTTCGAAGTCTTAATGGAAAAGGTGGTGCATCTATCGAACTGATTGATATCTTGGAAGGATACAAAGGACAAAGTTGCATACGACAAATAGCCTGTGATATCAACTACAGCGGCCATCCGAAAAAGCACGATTTGTAGTAATACTTTAGTAATCAAGACTAAGTTTTACACATAAGCCTAATGTGTGATTTCAACGCTAAGGTAAGCAACAGTCGGAACGTTTAGTCTCTATGACACCAACTCCGATAGCGAAATGAGGCAGATTGATTTCGCCGCATCACGAATTATGGTCGTAGGTAGCACTAGATTCAACCATAGAATTGCCCAAAAAAAAAAATATGTGTGAATATTTACATTTTTTTAAATTTTTGATATAAAATCGCACAGAAAATTCGAGTTTTGCACATAAATGGGTTATAAAAGACCTGATGAAAATAGTTATAATATGTATATAAATATTTGGTTTATAATAAAGACTTGATTCGTTTCAAATGAATCAAAAAAGCCTGACGTGTTGATTGATTTAACTGTTTTTAACATTTTAGGTAATATCCATAACAAGGAAAATTTTTATTTTTTTAACAGCTTCAATCAATTGGTTTCGTTTTATTTTTTTTTTACTAATAAACCTTTCATATAACAATTGAATTCAATAAAAATACGATAATGCTTTGTCAAAGAAAACATTTACACGCTACTAAAATGTATTGATCTTACAGAAACATAGCATTTAAAAACATTCGAATGTGCTAGTTTTTTACTTATATAGATGTTTGCCACATAAACTATACATATTTTACTGCATACAAGCAAGAATTATTTGAATGATCTCACAAAGCGTTAAATATTTATTGGAAACATCTCTGGTGCGCTCTTCTCATACAATAACTTCTATTTAAATTAAGATAGTGAGCATTTAAGAAACTGGTTACAGATTGTTTGTTATTTGTTGTTTTTTTTTTGTGGTTTCTAGTGATTTATGTTAAAAATTGTTTCATTTCCTAGGCCTTTGTTTAGCGTAACGCATTCAATATCATGATTTTTCTTTATTTTTGTTTTCTTTGCAAAGAATAGTAAACTATTGTTTAGAAGCATTTGTGCTTTCCATGTCTTCTTTATAATTTTAACAGTAACAAAAGTCAATGCATCTTTTTTTCGCGCTATGCTCACTTATCATCAGAGTTCCATTGATATTGATAGAGGTTTAATTTTGTAACTTTTTGTTGTCTAATAATGTCTTTTTTATCTATTTTAAAAATGCTATTTGTCTACGTCTAGAGCGAGAAAAAACATTAAGAAAAATGTTGAATTTAAAGAACTTTTAGAATTTCAATGGTGAAGAGGAACTGACAACAATTAAACATATTAATTTGCTGCATTGAAAAAAAGAGCTTAAAAATCAATTTTTAATTGATTTAAATATTTTTGTAGAGATTTCGTTTCAGGCTGAAAACATTTCAATTAATATAACCCTTTCTGTTCTACTTTTAGTAAATTTATTTGTTTATCTATCTAGCATTTGAAAGTGTTTCTCTTGCAACCTATTTTAAGCTAAAAGGCATTGTTGTGATAGTTTAAAGAATAGTACTTAATACATAGCTATGGCGGCCGTACCCTACTGGGTAGATGGCGTGGCCCGTAAGCTAAAAAACCGCGGTTTAGCCCCCCGGTTAAATTCACAGCTCAGACAGAATATTTTTCAATTTAATTCATATTTCTCTACAGACAATGCCAAGCCTCAGAGAGTAAAAACTGCCATGTAAAGCTTCTTGGGAACGTTCGGCGTCGGCATAAAGATTGTATTTCGAGTTTTTGATAAAAGCTCGGTCAAAGTCCTTTCAAGGGCTAAAATGGCTTAAAAACTTAGTGTTTAGTAAAAATGCTGATGTTAGATTAATTAAATCTCTGTGTATAGCCAATAAATTCCTTGTTTTCTGATCCCTTATATATTTTTTTTTTTAAATTATAAGGGATGCTTATATTTAGTGGCATACTCAGTTATTCCCCATCAGATCAAAATCTCAAAATATTTGCGATTGAAATTTAGTCACTTTTAAACCAATTTTAAAC
This sequence comes from Dichetophora obliterata, assembly GCA_963920525.1. Classification (NCBI taxonomy): domain Eukaryota; kingdom Metazoa; phylum Arthropoda; class Insecta; order Diptera; family Sciomyzidae; genus Dichetophora; species Dichetophora obliterata. Next base: position 4,192,363 of record OY986435.1, read on the forward strand.
TATATTTTCCTTTTTTTTGGAGACCAAAAATTTTGACCACCTCCGATTTTGCTTACGCTTGCAGAATTAAGTCTAAATATGAAATAAAAACACTAATTTAAGCAAAAAAATTTTAGATTTTTTTTAAAGTTTTTACGTTCAACATTCAAATTTGGTCCAAATGGAAGAAAAAGCGAAATTGCTTAACTTTTGAAAAATCATAGATTAAACAAGGCTAATTCGATTTTCAAGTTGGAGGTATTTTTGAAAAGACAACAAAAATTAATTGAATTTAAATTAATTTAATTAATTAATTGAATTAAATTTTTAAATGAAGGTCAAATGTAAGTCAAATGTTAATGTTATATGGTGGAGATGCGTACTTCGATCTAAATTAGATCTATTGTACCTCCTTCTCAAAGCTCCGGTGGGTTTGCGGATTACAGAATTCCATCCAGCCCTATTTCTCTAATGAATTTGAGAATATTCTTAGGTTCAAGGGATGAAACCTGCTCTAGACTCAGCTCATAGTGCCCCAGTGCTAGCTTACGTCTGCGAGCCACGGCGTCGCTGTTTGTGAGTAGGTGTATTGGAGTCTCCTCTGCTTCTTTACAGAAACGGCAGTTACTATCGGTTCCTATGCCCAATTTCATCAGGTGGTATTTGAGTTTACAGTGTCCTGTAAGGAACCCCGTTAGAATCCTTAGATTCGTTTTGCCTAAGCTTATGCACAATTTTGCTCTCCGAGTGTTAAAATCTTTGAGGAGCAATGTGGATTGTCTTAGCTTTGGGAGGCTTTTCCAGAGGTTTGAACGTTTATGCCTCTCCTCCCTTCTTAGTTCTTCTTTTATAGAATGTGTGCCCAATCCGCAGAATGGTTCTGGTCCTATAAATTTTGTGGCTGCACCCTGTCGCGCTAGACCATCGACTTCTTCGTTACCCTGTATACCTTTGTGTCCTGGGACCCAAAGTATAGTAACAGTGTTATTCTTGCCTAGTCAAATATAAAAAATCTGAAAAACTCGAGACTTTAATCTGATTTGTAAAAACTAAGTATGCCACTGAATTCTACGACCGAAAATTGAATTTAAGTGTCTCGGCGTTTTTTGAGTCTTTTCAAAAGTTGAAAATTTACCTAGTGTTATTTAACTATTCTATTTTTTTTTAAATAATTTTATGAACCTTCTGAATATCTAATTTTATTAATTTTTTTTATTGATCTTTGTTTTTTCAAAAGAAAACAATAAATGCTATCCAAAAGTTTAATCGAAACTGTGTTTTTTAGTTTTTTATAATTTTCTGCAATGTTTTGTGTTGTGAAACAAGGCATAACTACTTTGAAACTTCATATTACGTCTTTTAAAAAATTTGTTTTCTAAGGTATGTCAAACCCGGGTCTATTCCCGGGATCCAGGGATTGTGTTTTTCAAATCCCAAAATCCCGGGATTTCCGAAACGTCCCGAAATTGGATGTCCTAAATAAAATTAATGTAAAAATAGTAAATAGATTGACTACAATTCTTTCACTTTGAAAAATTACCCTCAACTCCCAAGAACCGGTTCTTTTAAAATCCACGGAAATTAAACAGAATTGTTTTGTGAATTGATATTGCTATCCAATAGCGAAGATGCAATTGTTTAATATTGAGAAAATTTCGTTTGATAAAAAATAAGATTTATTGCATAGTCGCACATTGGATCCAAACATGAAAAAGGCGGCCAAAACCTCATTTTTAAAGATGTTTGAAAAACATATTTTACTTCAAATACCTATTAAAGATAGATAAATGAAAAAACTGCGATGTCAATTTTTTTTTAAAAATTTTTTTTTCATTTTTAACGCCTTGAAAGTTTGGCAAAAATTTTACAAAAAAAAATAGTAAAATTTTGACCCAAATTCAAACATTTTTTGTATTATCTGTACAAGTAATTTAAGTTGTTTTATATTTTCATATATTGAATCGAAGCATATGCAATTAGAATAAACTTAAAACTTTGGAAAAATTTCATGCCTAATATTTTAAAAAAATCATTGAAAATTAATATTTTTTGAAAAATTTGGATCAGTGAAAATGGAAAAAACGAAAGTGTTCGCCGCGTTACGCCCCTATAGAAAGGTATTGGTTACTTTGTGGGATATCTTATAATACTAATAGAAGAAAAACATTTTGCCCAAACGTGCCCCAATCGGATATTCGTGTTTAGAAGGCCGAAAACCATAAGAAAAGTATAGTGGCATGTGGATCTCAAAAATGGTGGCGCCTAGTAAAGAAAGAGCTGTGGAAGCTAATGTCCTGAAATACAACTTACCAATACTTCACGCCTATATAAATTTTATGAATTGTTTACTGCATATTTCATATCGACTTGATTTTAAAAAGTGGAGAGTAAGAGCATTTTTTAAGCATACATACAGACATTCCTAATTTATATTATGTATATGCATTTTATACTATTATTAGGTAAGCCGGAAAGATGGAACAAAGATTCAAATGCAAACTCGCAAAAATGTTATTCAAACTCGCTTCTTAAAAGAAACTGGCCTTCGTATAGATTTTCCTAAGCCAGGATTTGGTTCCTCAAATGACGGGAATACAGCAAGGAGGTTTTTTGACAATATTTCACTTACAGCAGATATAACTGGTTAGTTTAACTAAATAATAAGCTTTTCTTTATGAACTTAATACTTATAAAAATTAATTCATATGTAGGTATAAGTGAAGAAATCTTAAGAAGGTTTTCTGTAGTTTTGAAAACTATATCAAGTTGCAGACACATAAAGTTAGCAGAATTTGATAACTACTGTATCGATACAGCAAAACTTTACGTTGAGTTATATGGCTGGTATCACATGCTACCAAGTGTCCACAAGGTATTGATCCATGCCCCAGCTGTGGTGAAAAATTCCTTGCTTCCACTAGGTCAGCTGTCTGAGGAAGTTTTAGAAGCGACCCATAAGGTGGAAAAAAGTTTCGACTAAATAACGCAAGAAAAATGTCCCGAATTACTACCAATGAAGACGTGTTTAACAGATGGCTGCTTTATTCAGATCCTAAAATATCGTCATCAGGAAATTTGCCAACAATTAAAACAAAACATTTACCTGAAGAAGTTTTAGCGTTATTGGAAAATTAGTGTACAAAAAAATGTGTTAAATATACTTTGTATAAAATATAAAAAATTTTGTTATTTATTTTAAATTTAAAATTTTGGACTTCAGATTCGTGATCAGCGACCCCAAAAACCCCCGAATACCAATTTTGAGCTGAATTAAACAATTATTAAAGAAGTTAGATTGTTCATGACCGCCATTTTGAAGCCATTTTGAATTTTAAATTTTGGATTTCAGATTCGTGATCAGCGACCTCAAAAACCCCCGAATACCAATTTTGAGCTGAATTAAACAATTATTAAAGAAGTTAGCTTGTTCATGGCCGCCATTTTGAAGCCGCCATTTTGAATTTTAAATTTTGGACTTCAGATTCGTGATCAGCGACCTCAAAAACCCCCGAATACCAATTTTGAGCTGAATTAAACAATTATTAAAGAAGTTAGCTTGTTCATGGCCGCCATTTTGTAGCCGCCATTTTGAATTTTAAATTTTTGACTTCAGATTCGTGATCAGCGACCCCAAAAACCTAATTTCATGAAAATCAGACCACTCCTTGAGGTTTTGGCCGTCTTTTTTCGATTTGGAACCACTGTGAGTCGGTACGTGGTTTTTCCAACACAAAGTCTTCTTTAAAAAATAAAAGGCAGCACATTCCCAGTAAATACAATAGGGGTATTCACGCTTCAGTGCACTTGCCTGTTCAGTTGAGGACTTGTGCACTTTACAACAACAAAATACACGTATGTCGAAAATCTGCACAAGTGCTTTTCTACTGTAGCCTAAAACTTGAGCACTTGAGGACTAGAGCAGTTGTGTACTTGTGCACATTGAAAATTTAGACAGCTTTGCAAAATGATTAGTGTGTATAAACAATGCTGTTAAAAGGTTTTGCATAAACAAATTTGCAGTCTAAGTGGATTTTTATGCCAAGGATATATTCTTCTGACAAATACATACTCGTAATGTTTCCTTCAGTCTTGTTGGATAGAAACATTACACAGAAACTGATACTTAATTTTTTGGCAATAATTGACTTGCTTTAAGGGCTGTAGTAAGCCAATCAAAATGTTCCACCTGAAAATAGAAGAAGCCATATTAAGTCTGTTTTTTTTTTTTTGGAAATGACCAATAATAAAAAATTAGGGCTTATATTTTGCGTCTTTAAGTAGCTAGCATACTTAAAGCTTAACTTGTAAAACATAACGTGTTGTAAGATAAGACAAAATTTAACTACTAGACAAAAAAAAAATCAATAAGCAACCGAATCAATTTATGCGTCATTCCACTTAAAAGATAAAATTTGTTAATGAAAAACTTATGTTGAATGGAGTACATATTTAACCTTTTATAAGGCAGAGGAGATCTCGTGTTATTTAAACGCGTTCAAAAACAGGTGGATGTCGAATGCGGCATATGTGTTTTTGTTTTTTCGAAAAGAGCAAAGTTGCTGTTAGAGAAAAAATGTTAATGAAGGGTAACGCGGGCCAGATGTTTCACTGGATGAGCAGGTCTTATTAAAAAGATGCGTCTGAACTACTTTATTTAATTTGCTTAGTTTCTATTTTTTCTAATTATCTAATGTAGGATATTTTTTAATTTTTCGATAGGTTATATATTCGATAGGTTATATTTCGATAGGTTATATAAAACTTTAAACGCATAAAATACATAACTTTTTGCAACACGGTTTATATGATATCTCAAGTTCTAATGAACCGATTAACTTAAAATTTGGTGTGGGCCTTTTTTATATATCCCTATATAGCCCGAACTAGGATTTTGTAAAAAGGAAAAAATTCATAACTTTCAAAAAAAGGCCAAAAAATTGTGTCTTTTTTTAAACAGTCGCCATTTCACGAAAAATGGGCATGTCGCTATAGCCCGAACTAGGATAATAATCCTTCTTCCTAATTAATAATCCTTTTTTTACAGATGACTAGATGGATGGGAAAACCGAGGCCAGCATAATCCTTGTGAAATCGCCTCAAGTCGACTCAAACCTCCACGTTGTGTTTCCTGGGAAATGTCAAAGCTGACAACCATCAGTTTGGCGGCTAATCTGAGCGGCGGGGCCCCTAGGTCACGGTATAATTATTTGACAAGGTAGCCGTGACAGTTTTTTGGAGATTGGTAGTTGTCAAAAACAGCTAAAGGAGTTGTAGTTTGCTGCTATTAACTAGTTATGTTTAAGTCGTGGCTTATTTTTTCACATTTCTTTGATTAACTGCATGAACAGCTAATTTTGACAACTACACACCGCCGCTCGTGAGAAAAAAGCCAGTCTACGCTACTACCTTGTCAGCAATTGTGCCATGCCCTAGGCTTAAAACAGGTTGTGCGTCGGTTTTAAAGCCCACCCGTAAAAACCCATTTCAATGAAAACAAATAAGAATAGAAGAAAACTGATCCCCAAATCTGATGGCGACTGCCGCAAACGAAAAACTGATCAATGTTATTTTTAATTAATTTTAATATCTTTAACTATTACAAAAGTAATCTATAAGAGTTAATGTCTCTGTTAAATAAATAAATTGGTTATCTCCGCCTTGAAAAACTTGACTGGTCATCTCCGCCCTAAAAAACAGAAATCTAGTAATTTACCAGATGGTTAGAGATATCCAGAGGTGAACAATTTAGTCCTTAATGTACTAATATTTAAGTGATGTTTGTAATTTAAATAAAGCCTATCTAAATAACCAGCACCTCGGAATATACATAGCTATTTATAATATTTTAATAAACAACCTTTTTATTTTATATCCAAAATTAATGTGAATTTGAAAGAGTGACGTTATCTGTATGCGGTGGTGCTCCCAAAACAAGTATTTAAACGAAAGCAAAAACACGTAAATACAATGAAGCGAACAGAGTTTGTTTAAATAACTTGATAATTTGTCAACTTCTGCCTTTGACCAAGTTAACACACGTACTTGACTCTATAGATGAAAGCACAACCCTCTGCCAGCGTTTAAGGTAACTCCGCGCGTACAAACCGCAACGACTTCAACGACGACGATGATGACAGCTGCAGAGGACGGACATCAGATTGCTACCGGAAGAAGGTCGTTGCAGACAATTTTTTATTCAACGTCTGCCGTATTGTCTCGATTTTTTCTCGTTATCTGCTTAAATATTATAAGATTAGCACAATTAAAATAGGCAAACGCACGTTTAGCAAGTTTTATGCGTACGCTACAACGATTTCTATTATTGCATAAATTATTTATCGAACACTTTTTATTTCAATTAAAACGCATATTCACACACACTCACACGTTCTAAATCAAACCAAAACTCACGAATTTTTTTTTTTATTACTGATCACTATAAATTTTCTGTTGTTTTTTTTAGGGTTTTAATGTTGTATGCGTAGTAAATAGCTTATATTTTATCTTTATTAACTGAAAATAATTTTACAAACAAGTACGTCCACATCGGAGCCAGTCTTTCAAACAAATCTCTATTTTATACGTTCAGTTTTTCAAAAAATAATTTCACAAAGAATTTCTTCTGCCACTGCAGAATGTGTGCAAAAAGGAAAGAACTATAGAACCATATCGTTATTGAAGCGATTATTGTGTTTAAAAGAATAGTTCCGCACTAGGTGCTTATACAATAGTGATAGCTGCGTACACTTCGAGCAAAAAGTTTGAGCTATGAATCATCGTCAATGTTGCATTGCAGTAGATGTTAAAAAGGGAATTACTGAAGTTACAAAACCAAAAATTTTATGTAAAATTCAAAAAGGTAAAGATTGAGAAATGATTTGACAAGACTGCTGTGCACAATCCAATTATACGCAATTCGTTTGCTAAAATTAATATAATTCAATGTATACTTTACACCTTACCAAAATAACAGTTTTTTCTGAATTTCAATTTACCTATTCAGAATTCCACTTGGTCTTTTCTGAATTTCACTTTATCTTTTTTGAACTTAAAATAATATTTTTAAATTTCTAAATCTCGATTGATCTTTTCTGAAATACAGTTAGAAATGGTGTAGTAGTAAGCATATTTTAAACCAATGTCATAAATGTCTGTGTAATAAGTAAAAATTATTTTATTTTTTACGCGGTTATTTTTTTAATTATTGTGTATGAACAGCGTAAGACTTTCAATAAAATGATTTTGTTTTTTTTTTCATATGTAATTAGTTTACATCCCAAATATGAAATACAGTTAGAAATGGTGTAGTAGTAAGCATATTTTAAGCCAATGTCATAAATGTCTGTGTAATAAGTAAAAATTATTTTATTTTTTACGCGGTTATTTTTTTAATTATTGTGTATGAACAGCGTAAGACTTTCAATAAAATGATTTTGTTTTTTTTCATATGTAATTAGTTTACATCCCAAATATGTATCTCAAGTTTCAAGTGAAAATTCGAACGTTAAGTATTCGAAAAGAACGCCAAATGCTGTCATTCTATTTGAGCGCTCTAAGCGCTTCCAAAACTTTAAACGCCGTTTACTCAAAATTACTTTTTTTTACCTGGTTGACAGCACATCTAAGACAGTTTTGGCCTTGGAAAGACATGGACAGTTTTTGGACAGATTTATTGAGAAATTGGCTGGAATGCATAAAAAGTGAACTTTTGCTACGCCTCGATTTTTCTAGTGAAAAATTCATAAACTCTCTTGATTTTATTTGAAAAAACGAATCGGATCAAAAGCTCACTTTTTATTCGTTCCAGCCAATGTACATCTTCAGGCTGACGTTTTTTTTTAATAAACAAGTTTCCATTGAATAATAACACTATAATCAAATGGTCGCCTTTTTTATAAACAATCAGGGGTGTTATGGAAACCGACAATTGTCAGAATCGGTTTTAAAATTGACACTGATTTTATTTTGGCGTCATAGAAACCGATTATCGATTTAGAAACTGATTTAATTTTCGAAATTGGTTTTGTGTTTCTTAATCGATAATCGGTTTCTATGACATTAAATTGAAATGTGTCAATTTCAAAACCGATTCTGGCAATTGTCGGTTTCCATAACACCCCTGACTATTCTGAAAATCCCCTACTTCTGGCTATAGCTACGCTCCCGTACTTGAAAAAATGGTAAGAGAGTGCAGTCAAGAGAGTATAAAATTTTTCCTCACTGTCAAACGTTGCAAGTTTTAGTCAGAGAAATTTCTTCCAGTAAAAAAGGGAAGTGTCAAACTGCTTAAAATCAGCTGTTTACAAATTAGCAAGGAAATTGCAAGACATAAAAAGATCTTTGAGGAAACCAGAAGCATGTTAAATCGTGTTTTTGTTTTTGTTTAAAAAACTAAATGCAAATGTTAATTTGAGAATTAATTTCAATATTGTAACTCACATTAATGTGACCATTTTTTTTCATTTCGGCAAACGATCTTATTTGACAGTTTACACAATTTTAGTCCGAAAAACGTTCTCGTACTTTTTTGTGTTTTTATCTATTTTTGAGAGGGTTTTTCTTATTCTCACGCTTTTGACTGTTTTAACATTTTTAGTCCAAAAAGTATGGGAACAGACCTATAAATATATATTTTGAGAATCTATTTTAGTTTTTGTCCTCAGTTGATCCATGTGAAAGAATTGCTGTCAACGCAACTGGAGCCAGATTCGAGAGGTTCCATTTTGAAAGGACATTACGCAAAAATATACTATTTAAAAACAAAAAATTAAATTGTTTGAAGTACTTATAAATATTCTTAAGATGTGTACAAAGTTTGATATGAATCCATGAAACTGATTTCTTTTTATAAAATAAACAACAAAAAACAATTCAAATTCAGACTTTACACTGTTCACCTCTTAAATTGTGATAATTTTTTATTCGCAAAATATCTAATAAAATATAAAAAAAGAGTAAAATACAAGTCAAAGGCACGGCTAAATATACAAAAAATGTAGATAATAAAAAAGTCACTTTGGCGTATTACCATTATTTTCCAGTGTGTGGATTTCTTCATGTTGTTTTTTTTTTTAAAAAAACGACAGCTATGTTTAGTCAATGCTATTTTTTCAAGATCGCAAGTTCTGCGAAACATTTCACATTGATGATGAAAAAAAAATAAAATTTCTCGCAAAGAAATACATCAAGAAAAGTATTTTACTATAAAAAGTAATTGAGCTCTAGTAACTTCTGACATAGCCAATCTGCAGCAAAAGTTATTATGCTATCAAACTTCCTTAATTATCTTTGAGATTCATGCTCAAAATGGTTATGGTGGCTTTTCGGATCCTTTCAGTAATCGTAATTAACAGAGTTCATCTACAATAAAAACAGATAATAAAAAACGTATCGGCTCAAAACAGGTTGTTTTAACCATTGGTTTAATAAAAGTATCTCCCAAAACTTAATATGAACGCTACATTTGCTTTTGTCTGCAAGAAATATATAAACTTTTCGAGATATTCACAAAGACTTTTTTGTATTTTTTATGTATCCTCTGTTTTGGTATACGTGAAAGAGATTAAAAAAACTTGACTCGATATTTTCATTTCACATCACTACAATGTTTTGTGATAATTTTATTTATTAACTTAAATTGCTTAAAAGAAAATTGTACATAAAAAAGGGTGCATTTTTTAGCACAAAAGTAGTAAGAAAGGTTCTTATTTAAAGTATAGGAAACCAAAATACGATATGTTAGTATAAAAAAGTTGAAACTTTAATTACACTTTATAAAGATAAAAAGGCTAACTAATAACACTAACAATTACCTAAAAGTTAATTGGTTATATTATATACAAGGCATGTCCACATTTAATTAACCTTTTAATTTTTGTATGCGTGTGGAAAGAAGTTATAATAAATAAGACAAGCCATGTTAACAATTACAGTTGCTTTGCAGTTGTGGCAAATATTTGAGTTATTGGTTATTTTTTGATCTTTTTAAATAATATGGAATCAAAGAAATACATATATTGATGATTTATAATAAAAATAATTATTGGAAAGTGCATTTGCTTTTTTTTCAGTGTAGCGCTCTCAATTTGTTCAGTTGTAACTCTAGTGTTTCTAAATAATTGTTTAAACTTTTTTTACACGCTCCCAACAATATAGTTGGTATAACTTTAACAGTGTCCCACAACCAAAAAGTTGTCACTGCACCCCAGCTTCAATAAATCAAGAACTGATTCTTTCACGATATTACACAGTTGCTTTTTTCTTGTGGATTTCCATTTTCATTTTCGATTAGCATTAGGAGTTGATGAAAGATATCAGCTACAGACTGAAAAGAACAATTTTAGTTTTAATAATTTAACAGTTAATACAAGTATATTGAGAAGCTAAGCAAAATTTATTAGAATATTAAGGACATGTTGTCTAAGTGGCAAAACGTTATTATCCTTGATGCATTTCTTGGGTCCTAACTTATTAAAAACTCATTAAATTTATTGAGGAAAAGTTAACAGAAATACGTGTAACAAACACAAACAAATGTGAATACAATTCAGGCCTGATAGGCATGACCAAGGCCTCAGCTTTAGAAAAGCCCTAGTGTTCCTCAAATCTGAACTTTTTTAAAATGTAATTATGATTTCAGGTCTGATCAAATTAAATCAGACCTAGAAAAGGATTGCGAGACTTAAATTTTTTATATAAATGGACTAAGTCGGTTTTAATTAAGACCAATCAGCAAACAATTGCAAACAATTCAGGATTCAGCTCCAAAAATTTAGGATTTAAACAATTTACTGAAATAATTTGCATGATATTAAACTCATCTTTGCAAACTAACCTTTTATTGGCAATATAGACCTTCTTATTCAGACTACACAATGGTTAGGGGCAAATAAATAAGAGGTCGGGATTCTTCTCTTTTGGCAAATCGATTTTCACTTTTTTGTCCTTTAAATGCATATAACCACAACTGTGAGCCAGGGTCAGCTATGACCAATATCGTTCCTTCTCATTTGCTGTTTAGGTATAACTACCCTTTAGCACCTTGAGAAATTTAGCTGAGGCAGCTAAAATCTTCGAAGATTTTAAGTATCTTCGTGTGGCCCGTACAAATCCGATCTGTAATCACAGTTGGGCATGATTTTATAACCCAACAATAAAATTCCATGCATGACATCTTTTGCAGCTTGTTCAGGGGCCTTACTCTGTAATGCGTTTCGAAAAGCAAATGCGATTCGAAAACAAAATTGCACCATGTAAATACATGAATTAAGATTACTATTGGGGGTTGGAATTAATTTTAAAGGTTTCTTTTCGGTTTTTGAGCATTTATTTAGAAACAACGGTACAATGTATATTATTCAAAGTATTGTCCATCGTTAGCTACAACATTTTCTCATCTTTTTGGCAGCATATGGATTCTGCGCCCGAAGAACGATTCGTCTTTTGAGGCAATCCACGAATCGACCCATTTTTTGGTATCCTCGTAAGAAGTGAAGCGCTGCTCAGCCAAGCCATGCGTCATCGATCTGAATAGTTGGTAGTCGGAAGGGGCTATGTCTGGGCTATAAGGCGGGTGGGGTAGCACATCCCAATTCAGCGCCTCCAACGTTTCCTTGACGGTTCTTGCAACATGTGGCCGTGCGTTGTCATGTTGAAAAACCACTTTGTCGTGTCTTTTGGCATATTCCGGCCGTTTAACCTTTAATGCTCGGCTCAATTGCATCAATTGTTGTTGGTAGCGTTCCCCAGTGATGGTTTCGTTAGGTTTTAGCAGCTCATAGTACACGACACCCTTCTGATCCCACCAAATACACAGCATAAGCTTGGCGCCATGAATATTCGGCTTGGCCCTCGATGTTGATGCATGGCCGGGTGGTCCCCACGATTTTTTTCGCTTAGGATTATCGTAATGGATCCACTTTTCATCGCCAGTGACAATACGATGCAAAAAACTCTTCCTTTTATGCCGTTGAAGCAGTTGTTCGCACATGCAAAATCGCCGTTCAACGTCTCTCGGCTTCAACTAGTACGGCACCCAATTTCCTTGCTTTTGAATCATTCCCATGGCCTTCAAGCATTTGCCGACCGTTGATAAGTCGACTCCCAATGATTCTGACAATTCTTGAAGGGTTTGACACGGGTCTTCATCGAGCAAAGCCTCCAATTCCTCATCTTCAAACTTTTTCGGCTGGCCCGGACGCTCTTTGTCTTCCGTATCAAAATCACCACTTTTAAACCGACGGAACCAGTACTCACAAGTAGAAATCGATGGAGCATAGTCCCCGTAAGCCTCAGTAAGCGTGCGTTGTGCTTCAACCGCTTTTTTCTTCAAATGGAAACACAAAAGTAAACCTTCCCGCAAATTGCGTTTTGTTGGAACGAAAGTCGATATGTTCACAGAGAAAAAAATATATGTTGTTTACACTTCATTGGAATGACACATACTGAAAAATGAAGCTTAGACAATGTGCTTTGAAATGAATATAGTCACAGGTGTGCCCGATGCGATCTATTGATAGTTACGCCATCTCTTAGAAAACCTTTAAAACTAATTCCAACCCCCAATAAATGGCAGTGTCTGCTTTAAAATGCTGTTTTTGTCTGCATTGAATTCGAACTAATCAAAAATTTGTCAAAAAACTGTGTAAATACTTGGTGTGATTTTGTTTTCGACTCGCTTTTGCTTTTCGAATCGCATTACAGAGTAAGGCCCCAGGATACTAGCTGATGTTTGTTGTAGGACCTTTATCCACCATGCAAGTGCCGTATACGTATCCGTTGATTTAACAATGGGTATAAACGTACTGAAAATAATTTTTGGCTTAAGGCCCTACGGCGTTGACAGACATAAAAAACACGTGTTGCTTTCTTTACAGTGGTTTTCAAGTTAGTGCTCCAAATGAGTTGTCAAAAATTACTTGACCTCATTACAAAAACCGACGATTTCCCATCTAGGGTAAGCATTATCAAGTTTATGTCCTTTTTCTAGAAAAATTGGATGCGAAATGTAATGAGGGAATTCAATTCAAAAAATGTTATTGAAATATCACTTGATGTCATAGAGTAATAAATTATTGATATTGACTGAACGTTTTTTTCTATATAGTATGGGAATATTGTAATAATAATACGCATGAGGTTTAATTTTTAGAATATGAAATTTAGCATATACACAAATTTATGGCAATGCTGTAAGAACCAATGAATACAAGGACTTACCTCGTTTTGTTTAGCTGAAGTTTCAAGAAAAGCAGCTCGCCAGGAGTCAGCCAACTTTTTACCTTCTTCAGTCGACACAGTCCGTTCTTGGTGTAAATCCGTTTTATTTCCAACCAAAACCACAGGTACACTGAAAGCATAAATCAAGTTAAAGAAACATAAGTTTAATTTTGCTTCTGAAGCAGAAGCTTTTAGATGAAGTAAAATTCGATATATTTTGCAAGCAACTAGCTCCTTATAGAACAAAGCTCCCGTAATAACCCAAAACCAAGTAACTTGTTTTTTAAATTTATAGAAATTAAGGTTTTTTGTTATCTGTATGGCATAGCTCTATCAAAGTCAAGATATTAATAAGATTCTTAAAGTTATAGATAAGATTCTTATAAGATTATGAACATCTAAGATATTGAGAATCTTATGGGAGGTAAGATTTTTAGATAATATTATGTCACTTTACACATAAAAATTTATTTTTTTATGTACTTAAGCTTTTTATATAATGGTTTTTGACCTTTTGATGTATTAAAGTTTGTTGTTTTGTTTGGTTTTGACCTAAATTTAATATTTTTCAACCCTCTTGGACACTGTGTACTTTTAATCGATATAGTTTGTAATTTACAATAATAAAAAATTTACAATTATATTTACTCCTTAAATCTTAAAACACGGCTCATTTTATTAAATGTTTAAGATTTTTATTTAGATTTTTTACATGTTCACACATAAAATCTGGGTACTCAATTGATTTATACGGTTAAAAGTAAATTACACATCCCGATGACTGAACAAATAAGCATAAAATGTCAATAGTGACATTATAGCTACGCCAATGTTTTGCTCTCCGAATTGCACTTAACTGACTATTCATTCTACCATGGTTCCCCCTTTTTTATGACATGTAGGTTCAAGAACTTACTATTTCTTTCCCATTACATCCAACAGTTTCTCATAAATAATTTTAATAACTGCGAATGATTTTTGGCTAGTTATAGAATAAACAAGTACATATCCATGAAAATCCATGCTGTACTGGGCAGGAAAAATGCTGTATTCATCTTGACCGGCAGTATCAACCAGTTTAACGCCATAATCTTGGGAGTTCACTCTGGTCACCTTGGTAAAAGCTGAAAAAGTGTAGGGTTATATTATTATTAATTTTCTATCCGTTGCAATATGTACTTATCAATTTTGAAAAATAGTTATATTTGCATTTAAAAAACCGCAAAGTTTTGCGATCATAGTTCAGCGTAAACTTAAATTCTTGCTGCTGAACCTATTCTGGTGGACCGAAAACTTCACTGGTTTTTAACAAATTAGTTTAATTAAGGTCTTAACTATAACGGCAAACATTTGCGTTTCTCTCAATTCCAGTATTATCTAATGATCATACCATATAAAAATAAAAAGGTGTATTCTTATAACATAAATAAAGATAAACTTATCCTGCTGAGATCGTGAATAAAAAATTAATAATGAATTAAATATGAATAATGAATAAAAAATTAATAATGAATAACAAAAGAATAATGAATAAAAAATTAATAACGAATAAAAAATTAATATAAAAAGAATAATTAAAAATTCTGAAATTCTTTGTGAATTAGCATTCAAATAAATAAAAAAATGATTTATTATTCTGAATAACGATAATGAATAATTAAAATGAATAAGTAATTATTAATTTTTTTAGAAATTAATGTGAATTAAAAATTTTATTAATAAATCAATTTTGCATTCATTGAATGCATTCTTGTGTTGTTATTCAGTTTTACTTAAAATTCTGAATATGAATGCATTCTTTTACAGCTCTTATGCTTACATCATATAGTAGCTGTGGATAGACATGTATATATAACCGCGTTAAGAAAGTCTCAAAATTGTAAGCAGAACAAAAACTAGACTTTTCTGTTTTCTTCAACTTCATACAATGCCGAAATAGGCCCTTTTGAACAGACACTCCTCAATTATGTTTTTAATAAACTAACTCTATCTCTAAGTCTAGAGTCAATAATTCTCGATCATAAAAAAATAATAGATGTTTAATAAAAAATTCTAGTTTAATCTTGGTATGATATATATTCCACGTATTAATGTCACATTTTGGGGTTTTTAACTTTGATATCGATGCGTTTGGTTCTCTCGCCACAAGCAATGATCGTACACTACAAATGGGCTTGTCCTCGACTAAAAATCAACTGCGTAGGAAATGCGTGCACGTCAGCCGTAAGCAAATTAAAATAAACAAATCTGCTCAGATGTGCATCCAATTTTAAAACAAACGAATAAACAGAAAAAGTATACAAACAAGTTAGAAATTAATTGAGTTCATTAACAAAGTTTAAATAAGTTTGTAAGCCACCATTTGGAGTTGCTCTCAAAGCAAATAAATACAAAAGCGTTTATAACAAAAACAATTTATATGAGTACAAGAACAACAGTCGCATGATGACGAATTGTTTTTCCAACTCTATGTGCAGTACATACAAATATTTTTGGGTCAGTTTACAAATATTTTAGTAGATATTACCTTTTTTGTTTGGAATCACTTACTGTTCTCAATGGTCGGATCGTAGGAGTCCACAAATTGGCCCTCAACGAACTGAATACTTAGTGATGATTTGCCTGGAACAACAACGATAGCATCAAATTAGCGATACGCAATTAAATTAACCAAAAAATAAGAGATAACAAAAATTTATTTTATGCGCAGAGCATAAAAAAAACAAATTTGATTAACAACTCTATATATGTATGAAGGTATATATTATGTATATATGAACTAACCCACGGAGCGATAGCCCATCATGGCAATGTTTCTTTCTTTAGGTGGCATTTGTGGTAATTCAGTTACTGCTTTACTTGCTGATAATAGAACGACCGTCAATGCCAAATTTATCAGTTTTCCGGATACAATGGATCCTACAATTCGTCCTGAACACTATTTCCAATTGGCTTTGTTTTCCAGTTCAGTATCAGTAGCAATAGCTTTTCACCTTTGACTTTTAATGCTTTTGATAATAAAATATAGTTGAAATCAGATTAACTTATTTTCTTTTGATCACGTCTCAAATTTGTGGACGCTGACGAACTCACCTTCGCACCAGAAAAATTTTTAGTGTTCCAAAATCTTTATTGTTTTTTTTCCAACTCCTTCCCCATTACTTGTTCATTAGTCCGAGCGAACTAGTTGTATAGTACAAAATTAGTTTGTAAACATATTTAGCTCTTTTGCACCCATGTGCATTTAGTAGTCAGCTGTCCTTGTCCAAAACAGCTGTTGGTTGTAGTTTCCTTTAAATGTCAAAGTGCGCGAAATTATTTTGGTTCGTACTGTCATCAGCGCTGTTCCCATTGATAAATATTCAAATCGTTTGATGACACACAGCATTGCTAATACCGAGCTGTGTATTATCTGTTAATCCTGTTTAATTAATGCTGAGTTCTTTGCTTAAACCAGAGTATTTTATTTTTTTTACTATTATCAAACGAGTCGAACATTAATTAAGTAATAGAGGGAAAACCTAATTTTGCGTTTTCTGGAGCTGTTGAAGTCGCGAAGAATATCCTAATCGTTCTCCATATATTTTTGTTATAATTTTTGCTGTTTTTCGACACATATATATATTTTTTTATATTTTAAAACAATAATAAAATGTCAAAAAATCTGTAGGGTAAAAGCTATTTGGGCCTATTCTGCCAGATTTGTTATTTTGCTATGAATTTTCTGTTATGAATCATAAAAGATGTCGACCACAAAAGATCTTTTAAAATTGGTATTCTGCCATTCGATCTTTTATGGCACCCTGTTATCAATCTTCGAAAACAAAAATCTATTACAATTCTGTTAACCTCTGTTATGAAACAGCTGATTGCTGTCAATAAATTGAAAAAGAAAACCTATCAAACCAAAACGCAGAGCGAAAAAAGTTGGTTCATAATTTAGTCATATTGCTTTGAATAAATTTGTAATTTTTATAGAACAAAGAGAGAAAAACCCACCGTGGAGAAGAGGGAAATATATTGCTCGTTTTTGGAAGCAAGCCCAGTGCTCGGTAGGAAAAAGCACTGCGACGCCTGCGACGCCTGCGAGCCTGAATACAGACCTGAATTTCAAATGGAATGTTTGTGGTTACTGAAAATTGTTCCAACTTGCTCATGAGCAGTCGAGCATTCTCCTTGTCCAATCTAAATAGTTGTATTAAGCGCATGTCAGGAAGCTTGAATGGTTTACTTTTAAGGCGCAACTCCAGTAGAGTTGCTCGATGTTTTCTTCTAAAAAACATTAAATTGAACAAAAACATGCATATACTTATACTTAACAATTAGGTTACTTACATTTGTCGCCTTTTAACAGCATTTTTTGTTGAAATTCTTAAGTAAACATCCATTTGTCAGACCAAAATGTTCAATTTCTAAAAATTTGTTACGATAAAAGACAAAAAAATGTATCTGTTATTCTGTTGTCTTTCACAACAGATTTCATAGCAGATTTTGTCATGCAGAATACCAAATAAAAGATTTTGTAAAAGATTTTTTGACAGTTCGAAAAATCTGCTATGATTTATAACAGATTTCATAAAAGATTGTCGTGCAGAATACGAATTTTGGTCTTGTAGCAGATTTTTTGACAGCTCAAAAATCTATATGGGAAATCATAACAGAATAACAGAATTTTTTCATAACAGATTGTACAGAATAGGCCCAAATATTAAATATAGGGGTCAGCTGTGTATTTTCTCAGTTGTGTATTAATTAACTGAATCTGTATTTAAATCGAAACGAAGGCTAAACGTCGTGAGAGAAACGAGCAACAATATTTTTTGATATAGTAAAATGTATTGCTTACCGTGTCTTGCACCACGTTCAGCCTTTGTTTCGTTATACATAAAGATGCAATAAATTTAATAATCAGCTTAATTCGTTATAAGCAAGAATTTTTCTTTATACTCAGTATTTTCGAAAGTTTAAATTATGTTATTGGTAAAGCTGACAGCGTTCATATTATTATATTTTTCTTAAAATTTTGTTATTATTGTAAAAAAGTAAAGTACACTCAAGTAAAAACATCAAATTGATAGGGCAATTGTTTTCCATATTTCATTGATAGAATTTTAATTTATGAAAATCGAACTAGAGAATTTGTCGAGTACGTTTATATTCCCGGTAGATTCAAGGTTGGATATGATCTTTTCGAAACCTTTAGTATCCAACCAAGAAGGTTCATTTATAAACGAACGCTTTCTGGTAAAATAATGAAAAATGTCAAATACGCCTAAGAAAATCTAAAAAAACTTAGCTGCTACACACACACAGCTACCATTTGACAGTTTTCATCTTTTTACAAGATGAAATTCTTCTTGTAAAAAGTTTTAAAAACTTGAACGGAGAGAAAATGTGATTTCCTCTCTATTACCCAATTCTCTCAGTAAACGAACGCTTTTCAGGCACTTTCCAGTAAAAACTTTTAAAATATTTCGTTTGCATTCGACTACGCAAACAGACCTACTAAAATTTTGATGTACTTATTTTTGACCACCGTGAAGCACAGTTTAAGTGAAAAGTATTAATTTGTAGTTTCAAAACAGCGCTGGAATCTTTAATATGCTGCTCAGATGTTTTGAATTATATTAAAAGATAAACAATTCAATTTAATATTCAGTTTTATTGAAAACTTCATCAATATTTAGCAGCCAACTATTTTTGGATTCACCTAAAACAGCTGTTCACGAAATAACGCATTAACACTCCACAAAAGCATGCCTAAGGGCATCTACAAAAGTGGCAACATTTAACACTTTATTTATTATCTCAGAAACTATAAAAGCTAGGGCCATTAAATTTTGAACAAATGAGTTTTAGTCAATTAAGTAACAGTAACAATACAAAAAATTAGAATTCTATTTCAACTGCATCTCGCCTACCTCCCATACAAAAATATATAAAAATATATATAAAATTGCTTATTTATGTTTTTAAAGAGTAAATTTAGTTTGTTTAACTTCACTTAAACGTCATGCTAAAAATATTTAAAATCGGATAACTTTTAGATATATCTCCTATGAAACAATATTACCAAGCTAACAAAATTTAAAAAAATTTTTTAAAAATGGTAGCTAATACAAAATAAGGTCACAACTTGTTTTAAGTTATGACTTCTATTTTATTTTCCTTAAATGTAAGAGTACCTACGAATTGTCTTGGAAATCAGTGCATTTTAATGCAAAATTTGATTTTTAAAAAATTCAAATTAAGTGGTTTTTTTAATAGCAGCAAGTTTTTACAGAAACAGAAGGTTGAAGTACAATATTTTATGATAGTTATAGCCTTCGACTTTAATAATGCTAATTAGCTAGATATTTTCTACTAAATTACACTTAAATTTTCATTCCTTGAAAAATTTACAGTCATATTTCAACGATTTTTCTATTTTTATTTATTGACATTTTTTATTGTATTTTATATTAAATTCAATGGCGATTGAGACATAAAAAAGTCCAAAAAACAAAACCTTGAAATATACTTTGTGCTCGAAGTTATTATTGTTTAAACTTCACTTTATTTTTTTTTTACAAATTTAAAAATGTTTAAATTTTGACGAATTTTATAGAAAAAAAAACATACAATACATCAAGTTTTTAATACCACATTCATAATACATGTTTTATAATCTGACGAATAAAAATATTTTTTTTATACAATTTAACAAAAAAAAAAATAACCAAATGTCATCCTAAAATTGAAAAAAGCGTACTGTGCACCGGTTTAATTTGTGTTTAAATTTTTGTTTATTTATTTTTTTACTAGCTGATATATCCGGTGTTAATTTTGTCGAGATAGAGTGAATTAAAACAAGAAAACTGGCTAAAAAACATTTAATGAGTAAACAAATATTGAAATACCACATGCCTCAACTTTATCGTCTCCCTGATATATCTTACATGGCTCGGTAAGAAATTCCACAATCGAATGGCAATCGAAATGAAAACATTTTTGTAGAATTAGTTTAGCGAAATTAGCATGCAACTCCTTGTTGATTGACCGAATTGAATTTTTTTCAAACAAGTACTTTTATGCAGGAAAGTACCATTTTAGCATTTAGATAACTAATAATATCACATTCAAGGATACTTTTTTGAACTGCAGAATATGGTAAAATTTGCGTTGCTTACATACATATCGTGTGACTTGATTAAATGCTAAATTTAAATTTTATTGAGATCTTGAATCTAATATACTTTAGACCAGGTACCGAAAATAACAGTTATTTTCGAAATTTCTTTTCAAAAAGTCAAATGGAAAGAATAAGTCTATTCGATATTTTAATATAGCAATGTAATCCTTATTAGCTAAGAAATATGATCTTAATCGTTTTTTACCACTTTGGTTTTGATCAAAAATAAAAGGTAAAATTTTACAGTTAAAATTTTACTTTTATTTTTCGATCGAAAGTCAAATTAATATTTTATTTCCTATATCATCTGCTTGCAGTCGCTGTTCCAGTCGTTTGCGAAATAAATAAACAGAATGTGCAATGATAAGCAACTATGAAGATATGAAGATCGATAGCAATGTTTCTATCTCTGTGCAAAAATGTTACTAATCAAACGCGTCGGAAGCGAATTTCATCTGGGGGGACAGTACAAATGGGGGGCAGTACAAATGGTGGTGCAAAAAAAGTTCACCAAAATTTCTTCAAAGAAACATGAATGTGAATAAACAACTTTTTTATTTTAGTTTAAAATAAAAAAAATATAAAAATATATAGAAAATATAAAAATTTCATTATTTTTAAAAGATCTTCCAATTTCGATATAAGAGATCATTCATTAAAGGATCTTTCATATGGTAATATGAAAGTATAAGAAATAATTGTTGCTTTTATAAAGCAAGACTAGGTATATCTTTACATGGTTCAAATGCAATAAGATACAAAAAGTTATATCAATTTAAATTATTCCAAAATGCTTTCTTCTGTCCTTGCGAGAAACAAACTCTTTCACCACCTCCATCGAATTAAATTCTCCAGTTTAATCTTTGTGAATGTGTATAAGCGCCGCATGAGTGAGTCGTTTCTGTGTCATAGTTGCTCGAAGATACGTTTTAAGTCGTCTTAGTGCACTAAAAGAACGCTTAGATGAAGCTGCTGATGCAGGCACAGTCAAAAGCACAGCAATAAGTTTTTCAACTTCATTTAATAGTTTTTTACAGTATCCGAATTTTTTGCAAATTGGGATACAATGCCACTGCTATTTGAAGGTGTTTGGCCAGGCAATTGCTTCAGCAATTTAAGGTGCGCGTGGAGGTCGCTTACATCAAAGTCATCTGCATAAAGATCTAGTTTTGTTTTTAGATTTTGTTCAGAAGGCACTTTTCCGTTGAAGGCTTCGATTACAATATTTTCCAACGATTCCAACGTGTCAAGATCTGTTTAAATGTACAATAAGATTTACAAAGTGCCCGTTTACACTAGCTTCACTCAACCGACTCACCGAATGTTAAACCAAAGTGAGTCGAATGAGTGAAGCTGGTGTAAACATGCAAAAATAAAAAAAAGTCAAATATCAACCTGTTTGATCGAATCTAGCCGTTATCTCATTTGAGAGAAGATCTAAAATTTCGAAATAATCTTTTCGTAGCTGATCATATAATGGCAACTGTACTGAAGGAACCGGATTTATTGTTTGTTCAAAGCGTCGAGGTGGATTTTCATCAGCTAATTCACAGTAGGTGCTTTCGCATGATCCAAAACATTGGACCAACATGGCAGATTGTACAACATGTAGTGCCATGCGTAAGCTAAAACGATAGTAGAAATATTTGGTTTTTTTCTGCCGATTGTACAATATTGTACAACTATGTAAAATTACTGCTCAATTGTTAGGGCATCTAAAAGTTGCTTAGCTATTAGCCGGATATGTCCTGCTTGAGAGCTTGCAATTAATAATGTTGCTTTACAAGTTGGGTCGTTCAAACGCTCAATCAAATAGTCCCATTAGTTTTCCATCTAACTTATCGTACAACATGTCGTCCAATATGGAAAGCCCATAGAACATGTCAAATTTTTTCTTACCAGAGTTGCAAAATTAACAAGCATTAAGCTACATACTTAAGGGTGCTTTTAAACTGAAGTGGTGGGTTTGCAGTAGAAACTCTACATTTTGTTCTATCTTTTTGCAAACACAGAGAAAGAAAATGGTTATCCGCAAGTATGCTTATGAAGAGAGAAAGAAGAGGAAAATATAAAATAAAAAAATATCGTTGTAAAAAAAACTGATATTTTGAATAACTTTTGAAGTTTTCTTTTTAAATTGTTTATCTATCTAAAAAATTGGGGGCAACTGCCCCCCTTCTCCCCCGCTTCCGACGCCAATGTTACTAATATAGGTGTAAAAGAATAAAAATTGTACTCTATTGTTTTGAAAATTTAAACTATTATAATAGTTAATAAGAAATTGATATGCCATTTCTCAACCTCTATTTTTGATCGGAAAAATAAAAGTCAAATTTTAACTTATTTTTGATCGAAAAAATAAAAGTAAAATTTTAACTTTTATTTTTGATCAAAAAATTAAAAAAAAATTTAACTTATATTTTTGATCGAAATGAAATCAGTCAAAAAATAAAGATTATTTTTGACTTTTTTGAAAAAAAAATCATAACTGTTACGGTCCCTGCTTTAGACACATTCTGCGTAAGTTATTATAGGAAGCAAAAGTTGAACAACAAGTTTACGTTTCATTTCAGCAGGCGAAAATTCCGCTGAAACCCTGAGGTTACGTAAGATGTAGTATATCTTTCTAGCAACACTATTGATGTGGTTAATACAGGTTAACGTAGAATTAATGTGAAAACCAACATTTTTAATTTTGCTAACGGTATCAAGCATATTGCCACTTAAAATCAGGTCCGGTATATCTTTGAAGAAAACACTGTTTTTTTCTGATGGGAAACACAAAAGACTTAGATGCATTGAGCTGAAGGCCATTACTAAAAACACAATGACCTATTCTGCCTGGATCCTCATTTAGCCTATATACTAACAGCCCTATTCTGGTTGTTAGCTTAACAAGAAATAGTTAAGGAGCTCTTGTTAAGCTGATTGTTATGTAATGTAAATGTTAGTATTCTTAAAAATCATTTACAACATAAAAGCTTAAAAAGCTTTTAAAGTTCACCATGCATGGTGAAAATCGATATGGCTATTGAAAGAAGAGATGCGCGATATGAACAGATGCTTCGAGTGAAGCTTGTGACCAGCGTTGCCATATGGTCCGATATATCGGATATGTTACGATTTTAATACTTGAATCCGACGTTCCGATATTTGACCAAAATTCTTCAAAATGCTACGATTTCAGAAAAAGTAGATCCGGCGTCCGATTTTGCATATATTTTTATATACATATATATATGAAAATAAAAAAATTAGTAGAAAATACTTCTGTATATCCAATAATGGAAAAATTTATTCTTTGAATTGTTGAGCTTACCGAACTCCTCAACTAACGTTCAGCGAAGTTTTAGTCAAATAAATATTAATAAAACTAAAGTTCGCAGTAGATTAGAGTTAGATACAATGAAAGGAACTTTGCACACAAAAGATTATCTGCGTATGAAATCTTTTAACTGTTTTAGTCTTGAAATTGATAAATAATTGATAAACAAATTTAATAAAGCAATGTATATATGACTTCGAAAAAATTATATTTTTTATACATATTTTTCCATCAAAATCAAAATTTTTTTTTTTAGTTTTTGCTGGCTTAAAACAACAACAATTTTTCTTTAATTTACTTGAAGCAAAAGATTTACATTTCAAAGTAATTTATTATAATATATTTTCTATATTTACAATGATTATTGAAATGACTTTTGAAAAAATGTTATTTATTTAAATAAATAACCTTAAATATACGTCATACGTCTAATAAAATGCAATATTTTATATGTCTTCTTTGTTGTAAAATGCGACTGAAAATTTTTTAGTCCTTGTTTTCAGAGTTTCACAAATCCGACGAGAAATCCGACGAGCAGAGTGCAAAAGTTACGCTGTACAATTTTTTTTCATGGCAACACTGCTTGTGACTTTGCAAGCGCTTGAAAAATTTGCCACGGCTACTGAAAGATTTCATTATCAACACTTAAAATAAGTAAAAATTCTTCCATTTTTCAGTTTAATTTATTTAAACTCAATATTATATTATTTGTATTTTTTTATTATTTGCACAACAATTTTCTATCTAAGCACATAAATTTCATTCGTTGTTAAGACGAATATTCTGACGAATCTTCTGCAGCAGAATACGAAACCTTAACAAATTGTTAACATTAACTATTTTGTTAATGTGGTGAGCGTAGTTAAGCTGCCAGAATAGGGCTGTAAGTCATCCATAAGACCAGCTCTGCGAGTAAGATGTAACTGAATATCATCAGCATAAGCATGCATGGATGAGTATTTACATACCGGCTATTCCACGCCTAATGCAAGTCGTGATTAACCTCATGCTCTTCGATTTTCTTGAAGTTTTGGCTATATATTCTTTTTCCACTTATAAGTTAATTTTTTTATCGCCATTTTTTGTAAAATTATTGCGGTACCATTTTTTGATAAAATTAAAAATCATGAAAATGGAGCCATTTCCAATAAATCATATCTCTGTCATCTGTTACTCTGTTTTTATAAATGAAGTTTAAAAAGGGATTTTTTAAAAAAATTAAACATTTTTGAAATTTTTACGCTAGAGTTGCCTACTCATTGAAAAAATTTAATTTGCTTATATCTCAAAAAACGCACTTTTTGCAATTTGAAAAAAAAAAATTTACTTTCCACCAAAAAAATTGGGATGGAGGGAACCTTAATCCATAAAATTGGAAAAACTAAGAAAAATTAAAAAGTTTGAATTTTAAGTTTATTTCACTTTGATTTGTAGTTAGTTTACAAAATTTTAAATGCCATCAACTTTGCTCCAAGAATTTTAGAAATCGGTCCTAAAACAAAAAAGTTAAAATTTTTCAATCGGCCCTAAAACATGGAATTCACAGCGGCGCACTGAAATAGCTCCCAATGAAATAACTCCCAAATGAAAAATTAAATAACTCCCAAAAATGTATGATGAATTGGGAGTTATTTAATTTTTATTGGGAGTTATTTAATTTATTTAATGAAATAACTCCCAATTATGTAATAACTTCCAAAAAATTTGAAAATGAAATAAGTCCCAAAGTATTTGGTTGGGAGTTATTTCATATAACTTGGGAGTTATTTCATTTTTCCTGGGAGTTGTTTCATTTCTCTTTGGAGTTATTTCATTTAAGTTGGGAGTTATTCGCGCTGTCAAATAACTCCCAATTAAATAACTTTCAAATGACAAAATGAAATAACTCCCAATGAAAATGAAATAACTCCAATTGTTTCCCTATAAAGCTACCGAAAATAGTTTTAAAATAAAATTTAAAAAAAAATAAAAATTGTTTTAGAAAATAGCGCGATTTTTAATAGGGAATTTTAATAGGAATTTTAGGGATTTTTAATAGTTTCCCTAAAAAGCTACCGAAAATAGTTTTAAAATAAAATTTAAAAACAATTAAAAATTGTTTTAGAAAATAGCGCGATTTTTAATAGGGCGATTTTCGCGGCGCAAGCGAAAAATTGTTATTAAAAATCGAGAGATTAATTATATTTAAAAATTATTTTCGGTAGCTTTAATAATGTTTTAAAACTATTTTCGGTAGCTTTCTAGGGAAAAAAAGCGGCGCAGGCGAAAAATTGCTATTAAAAATCGAGAGGTTTATAGGGGAAAAAGCGCCACAGGCGAAAAATTATTCGCAAGATTTTTTATAACAATTTTTAATTTTTTTAATAATATTTTAAAACTACTTTCGATAGCTTTCTAGGGAAAAAAGTGGCGCAGGCGAAAAATTTTTTTACATTACCTATTAATGTATGAAAACTTTTTGGGAGTTATCTTATTTTTTTTTTTTTGGGAGTTATTTCATTTCTCTTGGGAGTTATTTCATTTCTCTTGGGTGTTATTTCATTTCTATTGGAAGTTATTTCATTTCTATTGGGAGTTATTTAATTGAGACTTATTTCATTTTTGGTTTAGGAGTTATTTCATTTTTTCATTTGGGAGTTATTTCATTGGGAGTTATTTCATTGGGAGTTATTTCACTGCGCCATTCACAACGTGTTATTATAAAGAGCTTTTTGTTATCTTAGACACAAACCAAGCTTCTGTATCACTTTTTTGACACTTGATTCTTTAGGTCCGATTGAAAAATTCTTGTAACTCTTTTGTTTTTAGACCGATTCAAAAAATTCTTGAAACAAAGTTGTTTAGAGTTTAACAAGTTTTAATATGGCATTTTAAATTTTGTAACTTCTTACTACAAATAAAAGTGAATAAAACTTTAAATTCAGATTTGTTTCGGTTTTTCCAATTTTAAAGACCAAGTCACGTCACGTGCGACGTCATTATTATGTGTACAAGAATTATTGCTTAACATTTTGCTGAAGATTTTGTTTAAATATCTCAAACGGTATAGAAGTTATGAACGATAAAGTGCAATGTATGTTAGAAAAATTGAGATTGCGAAAAAATGTATCATTTGGCCACGCTAATTTTTTTTGGTGGAAAGTTTATTTTTTTCTTAAAATTAAAAAAAAACAACCGTTTTTGAGATATGAGGAAACTACAATTTTTTTAATGAGTTGGCAACTCTAGCATAAGAATTCCAAAAATATTTTATTTTTATAAAAAATCGCTTTTGAATAGGTTTCTAACTATGTATTATGTTCCGTATTAAAACAACTTTATGCGATTGCGGCTGACAAGAAACTGACTTTATTGTTTCTTTTACAAATGTATCTTAAATATCTAAGAGTGAGGCAACTATACAGTTAGCTTAAGTTATATAAAATTCATTACATTCATTCTATTACACGCTTCCTCTTTTTTGTTTAGATCAGTAATAATAAATATATTAAATATGAAATTCATTTATTAAACTCAAGCTCAGCATGAAAGTCTTTAAAATGCGATGGAGTTTTCGAAACTCTCCAGATCTTGTTACTACATTCTTTATTACATTTATGTCTGTTATGTTACTTCGATTATTATAATTATCTCAATTATCTCTTCGATTATATCAATTATAACTTTTATCTGGTTTCACCATTGGTCCAGTTACATTATCATAATTCTTACTAATAAGATCGTAATGATCAATGAGTCTAGCTTGTGAGTGAAACTTTATATTTGTCTTTGACAAAAATACTCTATTCCTTCTGTATAACATTCCTTTCTCATCTTTAAAAAGTAACGAATTGTCATTAAAACATTCACGAATCAAACACTGTCAATACTGATCATTATCTTTAAAATAGTACCAACATTTTTATTTCTGCGAGAAAGTCTTTTCGAATTGTTTTCACTCGTCACAAAATTTATAATTTTCTATTCAATGCTATTCGCGCTTTTTATGATGTTGCAAGAAGTTTGGCAAAAGTTTTAAATCGTACTTTTTTCTCACAAAATGAATGATCTAAAATATGTTGAGTGTCTTGACTGATTTCGGAGATGACGTTTGGGGCAAAAATCCTAGTCTTAACCATATAGAAAAATCTGTAGGGATCCTTTTAAAACG
Organism: Dichetophora obliterata; assembly: GCA_963920525.1. Classification (NCBI taxonomy): domain Eukaryota; kingdom Metazoa; phylum Arthropoda; class Insecta; order Diptera; family Sciomyzidae; genus Dichetophora; species Dichetophora obliterata. Next base: position 4,220,206 of record OY986435.1, read on the forward strand.
TTTTTAATCAACTGTATTAAAAAATGTGAATACTTTAAATAACTTAAAATACTAATATATAATATAACTATATAATTATTTATGATTTGTTATGTTGATTTTATATGATTTAAATACAAATTCTAAGTGTTTGATAATTTGAATCATACTTGATTTTAACTACAAATTCTGGTTGTTTTATAGTTTAAAATCGTTTATTCCGCTTTAGGTCACTTTAAGAAAGTGATTTTTATTGCAGGGAAAAAAATAACAATTATTTCGGACTTTTATTTTTTTCGGCTAATTTAACTGCTATTTTTCAACTTTTATTTTTCAGTCAAAAAATAAAAATCCGTTTCGGACTTTTATTTTTTCTGAATATGGTTAATGAAAGGAAGACGCTGAAGTAATATATTTTGAGCTGGCATTGATGTATTGCTCCAAATAAATATTTCATTTACTATTGTAAATTTTCTGGCTTTTTCCCAATTTTCAAAAAACAAACATCTAAAAAATCACTCTTTATAAAGCCAGCATAATAAAAATGGGCTTGTGTGTTTGTATTCTGTATAAAGCCTTTTTAGAGGTTTTCGGAAAACACAATTATATGGAGCGAAAATATACAATAGAATTTACAAAAATTAAAAAAAAAATTAACTTAACGATAATATTTAAGAAATTACACAAAAGGGATTTTTATTTCCAACAGAAAAAATAAAAGTCCGAAACTTATTTTTATTTTTTGACTGAAAAATAAAAGTTGAAAAATAGCAGTTAAATTAGCCGAAAAAAATAAAAGTCCGAAATAATTGTTATTTTTTCCCTGCAATAAAAATCACTTTCTAAGAGTTAAATTTTAATTTTTATTTCTGTCGAAAAATAACAATTAAAATTTGACTTTTTTAGAAAAAGTTGCAAAATTACTATTTCCAATTAACTTTTTCGATATTTCTTATAACAGTTACGGTCCTTGAATTAAACACAACGATCAAGTTAACGGTTAAATTTTGAGGCCTGATCTAGGAATTATCTTCGACTGGAACGAAGTTAAAATACCCGAAGTTAATAGACCGAAGTTAGTATATTCAAAGTTTTGAATGTTTTATTATTTTAATGACGTCACTTTTATAGGGCCGCGGTTTTTATCCAAATATTTAAAATTTGTTTTTCATTTATTCAAAAAACAAAAGTACCTCTGATTTAGTCAAACAAATTTTATAAAATCTTTTAGATAGGAAGTTATGCAACTAAGTAATTTAGTTTTTTAGCTCTGAAGGCAATTTTATGTTAAGGTTTTTTACTTCTAGCTCCATTTAAAACCATCAAATAAAAAACACAATAAAAACCAAATTTCTTGTCGAATTTTAAGGGTCTGGACTTATTGTAACTTTTTATAACTGATACATAAATATTACAGATGACTTATAAGCCTAATCCATAGTCTTATTCCAGGGTAATTCAAGCGCGTATAGACTCCTGGAAAATAGGGATCAGCACAGCCCACACCCCAAGAAACTATACCTATTAGAGTGTCATTTACTTGTATTGGTCCACCACTATCACCTTGGCAAGCGTCGGTATTCCGTGCAGCTGCACAAAACATTCTATGGTAAATAATGAATTAACTAAAACGAGCATTTCGAAAGAGAAGAAACCTTTTTAAAAAACCTACGCTTCTGTGATTCCGCCATGATCGATCAAACTCTTATTACACTCTTTTGCATTTGTTGTGTATACAAAAGCGTATTTCAAAACTTTTGATAAAACATTTTCAGAGGAGCTCATGTGACCCCAGCCAGAAACAATTGCTTTGGTATTCTCCGGTATGCGGGCCTCCATCTTTAATAATCTAATCGGCTTAATAAAGTCACCAAGTAAGATATTTGGCTCAGTTCGCAGAAGAGCCACATCATAGTTCATTGTTTCGGAGTTATAGGATGGATGCTTGAAAATTGCCGAAACATAAATTACAGTGCCTCCCGATAAACGCATATTACTTCCGGCACGAAGCGAAAAAATCTTTGGTGTTTTCTCATAACCGTAAATGCAGTGAGCTGCAGAAATGGCCCACTGAGAACTTAAAACGGAAGCGCCACATATATGTATAGTGTTTCGTCGCAAGGAGAGCTAATAAAAGTAGATAGTAAAACAAAAGTACCGGTATATAAATATAGTATCAGTCAACTTACTTGATATGAAAAATTTGTTATATCTGCATTATTTCCATTAACTATTCTGTTTGCGGCAGTTAGATTCGAAAGCGTAGCAGAAGCAACATCACTATTCTTCCAGTGAAATATAATGAGCATTTTTAATGCGAACCAATGAATCGTCTGCATTATTGCTAATTATATTTCTTACTGAATTTTATTCGTAGGCAAACTTATTTGGCACTTCGTACAAGTTTAATATTCACCTTATCAATAAATGCATGTTTTCTCTCGTATCAGTCCCAATTGACGGAAATTAATTACGATAGCAGCTTTTCATGGAAGACATTTGCTCTCATATTCTTAGCTGAACTAGAACTCGTATAGAGACTCGTACATAGAGAAGACCAAAGCAATGGTAGTTATAGGAATCACAAATATAATTACAGAAGACATCTATCTTATCATAAAAGTTTGATAGTTTAAACTTACAACTCCAAAATAGATTATTGTTTCACCGAATTGTTGCAAAACGCAAAGTTGGTTTTGATCAGATTTCAAAGTCAAAATTGTAAAGGGGTAAATACAAAGATTCTGTTATTACTTTTATCACAATGTACTTATAATTGCTTTCAAGTTCGTTAACATCGTTCATTTCTTGAGTGTATACACGGAGAGAAAAAAAATCAAGCATTATTTGCTTCAACCAAGCAATTGGGCTATCGGTTCTCGCGCATTCATATAATTTTCAATTTAAGCATTATTATTCTTGCATCTAAAAAAAAATAGTGGAATGTCTTTGTCTAAGAAAAAATTCCTAGTCCAAGAAATATTTCCTCAAAGTTTCAGTATATTTTTTCTTAATTCTACTCTATTATTTTCTTGAAATGATGATAATTTCATTGATCCCAGCAAATCATTTTCTTATAAGCGCATTTTGTTTGATATGAGGACCTTTTTTTTAGAAAAGAGAACAATTTTCTTTTTGCAAGTAAATCATTTTCTGAAAACAAGCATTTGCAGTCACACAGAAAATTATTCGTACGTGTAAAAAGTAATACGCGATGAGTACACTTTAAGTAAAAAGAAAGTTAAGTGAACCGGATCGCGAACTATCCTGGTAGAATAGAATCGGTAACAAAGAATAATAAGGAATAGAATAACTTCTAGAAAAAAAAAATAGAAGATAGAATAGAGTTTAATACAAATTTTTACATTATCTATTTTCATATTTCGGTACTTTTTTGAAGATATTGTTCTTAATTTTATATTGTTCTTAATTTTAATAAGCAGTCTTAATTTTTTACTTTTTACAAAACTATAAGCTTAGTTAATAGATTAAAACTTTCTGAAAAGTGAAGACTTATTACAAAGTTTCGACTTGTTGACAAGCATTTTTATATAAATACTTTTTAACAAAAAAAAACGACATTTAATTAAAAAAAAAATACTTTTTCTTTGGTAAAATATAAATTTAGGTATGATTTTTACACTGAGACGATATCCCAAGTGTAGATATGAACACAAATAGGAAAGATATAAGGTATTATTTTTAAAAATAGTGTCAAATTGACACTAAAACCGTTTGAGGGTTAAAAGAAAAACAAGCAAAAGAAACCAACGAACTTGAGAACCTCCTCCTTTTTGCAGTCGGTTAAAAAATAATGTTAAACGAACAATAATAAAAGCATTTGTTATTGAATGTTAATTAAAACTCGCATTTCTTTATAAAATAATGGGAATCTTTTTTCTGAAGAAGTATCTATTAGGCTCATTTGTTCCAAAGTGGTTTTTACATCTATTTGTTTAGGAAACTTCCAAGGGAGGCAGAAAGGAGTATGCTGATCAGAAAAAATTATATGTGTGAAGACTTAATGGGGATTTTTAATAGCATCCAGCCACTTAGCAGTGCTTTGGAAGGTTGGAAAGTGCCAAATGCCGTAAGAAAGTCAATTTTGTATGGGATGGAGGGGTGGAGATAGAGGGTTAGTATATTCTGAAGAAATATTAAGGAGAATAAATTAATGGGAATTGGGAATAAACCTGGATTCTCTAGTAAGTATTGGGAGTAAATTTCATAAAACGTGACATTAGTATGGAAACCCCAAAAGGGATGGAGAAAGGGGTCCAGTATATTTGAAAGAAATTTTGGGGATGAAAAATTAATGAGGGTCGGTCACATAAACCACCATTCTATGGGCGACTTTTAAGCAGCTGTGGGCTGATTTTTCTGAAAACCTCACAATTTTTTTTACTTTGACCTTGATAAGACGCTATTTACCCTCTCTGGCTCATGCATTCTTTATTAAGCCTCAAAAAATAAATGGTTCCAGTTTTAAAAAAAAAAACCCATATTAAGAATTTCCATACGTCACTATTCCATAGCTACACAGTTAGAACTCTTGTACTAAAATTTTAACTTTTCTGTAATACATATAACTCAACACCAGCTTTGGTTTCAAATCTAGTATTTGAAAAATACTAAAAAATGCTTTTAATACAGCTTTGGTTTAAAATAAAAATTTAAAAAATAAAAAAAAAAATATCGCGAGATTTGAACGCAGGACATTCAGTTTGTAAACTCACTACTCTAACCACCGGGCTATTGGCCTATACTAAACAGGCGTGATAAGCAAACATATTCAGCCCTATTTTAAATAATTTTTCACGCGTAATCGGAAAAGGGAGTTTTCATTTTTAAGAGAATGCTCAAGAACATTTTAGAATTTTTTTTTTAAAAATAAACATCAACAAATTAGCATTTAAAATTTCCAAAATGTTCTTTAGCTTTATCTTAATAATGAAAATTCCTTTTCCGATTCCGCGTGAAAAATTATTTAAAATAGGGCTGATTGAGTCGCAGCATTCAGACTAACTTTATTGGGGGCATTATCCAAATTTAGTATCCAAATGTACTAGAATTTAGTATAAATTGTATTAAAAACAAAAAGTAATGCAGAATTGTAGTTAAATTTATACCAAATAGCTAAAATTTAAATCAAAAAGCATAAATGGATGCTATAATATTTATTTTGGTTTAAATTCTAGTACAGAAGAGTTTTAAATATGAGTTAGTATTTGAAAAGTTTAAATTTTAAACTGCAAGGTTAAAAAAATGCAGTAATATTTTAGTGGGACTAAAATTTAGTCCAAGTTTTATAACCGTGTACTGTGTAGGTAAAAAAAGAAAAACACTTGTTTATCGATTTTTAATTTTTCCATTTTAAGTGTAAATCTTTCACTCGGTTTTCCCACAACTTGCGTTTTAAAAGTAGGTATACACTTTTACTCAAAAACTACTGTACCGATATTTTTCAAACCCTGCACACTCTTTTTGCACATTACCAGCGAAATAATACTGTCGAGTGTTTATTTAATTTTAAGTCATTTTTATGAAAATTTATGTTTTGACTTCTAAGCACTAAGTACTAAAAACCCAAAAATGAAAAAAAAAATAAAAGCTCGACAACGTTACCTTCAAAAACTTATCAGCTAATAAAATTATATTAATTTGTTAATTTTCGATGATCAAGTAAGGAGTTCTCGTGTCCACCGAAAAGCACCGTTATTTCTAAGGCGTCCACTAAGAATTGCTGTCACCCCTCATTTCTTCATATTTATACACCCACGTTTAAAAAACGTAAAAGGGGTATATTAACTTTGTCACTCCGTTTGTAACGCCGATAAGGAGGCGTGGCCGATAAAGAAAAGTATATATATTCGTGATCAGCACCACCTCCTGAGTCGATTTAGCCATGTCCGTCTGTGGTCACGATAACAGCCGTAATTTTTTAGCTTTCGTGACGAAATTCAATATATAAGCTTTTTGTTCAAAGATGGAGGTCAAGTTCGAAAATGAGCTAAATCGGATGAAAACCACGCCTACCTCCCATACAAAGTTACATACTCTAAACTGGTAAAATCTATTTAAAATCCACAAAAACTAATTTAATGACTTCAAACTTTGCACAGTGTCTTTAATATTTAATTTAAACTTTGAGTATGAAATTTGTAAAAATCGGATGAAAACCACGCCTATCTCCCATACAAAGTGACTTACCCAAAACGGTAAAATCTCTTTCAACTTCACAAAAATTAATCTAATGACTTAAAATTTTGCACAAAATATTTAACAATTAATAAAAACTTTAGGTATGAAATTTGGAAAAATCTAATGAAAACCACGGCTAGCTCCCATACAAAGTGAGGTTACCAAAACGGTAAAATCTCTTAAAATCTCACAAAGTGACTTAAAATTTTGCACGTAAGAAATTTTTAAAATTCGAATAAAAATCGCGTCTACCTCCCATACAAGGTGAGTATACCAAAACGGTAAAATTTCTTTTAATTCCGCAAAAGTTACTAGGCAAACAACTGCAATAAGCTCAAAATTTTTGAAATGTTTGAAATGAAAGATTTTTTTTCTTATAAAATTATGTTTATTGTTAAGATAGCATTAATTTAAATTTCATTTTATTAAAATTTTTTTTCATAACAATATCATTTTTATAATTGTTATTGTTGTTAAACACAAAAATTAATGTTTTCAGTAAAACTCTGACGAAAATAATTTCACCGATAAATATTTAACAATTTGCTTAAGACTTTATATATACTCTAATTCGGCCGTGGGGTATTTTAACTTCGGCCCAGCCGAAGATAATTATTTACTAGTTTTATAGTAAAATTTCACAGAATACTCTTAGAATGTGACTTAATTATATCCTCTATTAATAAATTCATATTTTCTTGAAAAAAATTCATAAAAATATGATGTTTTTTGACCGGGGTTTTTGACCCCCTCCTAAATGACTTGAAATTTTGCACATAACCTTTGCACAAATAGCACTCTGTTTATTAAATTTAGTAAAATCTAATTAACCCTTTGTATGGCCATGTAACATAACTGTAACAAACCGAATAAGTTCCTAGTTAAACACTGCATGGTCCATTTTCACTAAATAAATCATTTTTGGTAAGTCAAAATGAAGAATATGATTCTAAGGGCCAATTTTTCAGTACGAGTTTAAAGTCTAGTCAAACAAAACCGAGCTTAACTCACCAAAATTTGACGTTTAAGCTTGGTTTAGGCAAAAAAAAACAACACATTATATGATAATTTCAGTCAATTTAACTTCAATGAAATCTAGTTAAAGCGATCTTAAACGTCCAATTTTGGTGAGTTTAGCTAGGTTTAATTTGACTAAAGTTGACTAAAGTAAAGACAGAAAGCGGAAAATAACTGGAGTTTTTTAACTAACCATATAAAGTTTGTATTCGTAAAAAAATATATGATCAAAAAATTATGTGCAAAATACAGAAAATTAAAAAGAATAAATACAAAATATTGAAAAATTAATATTTATTGAATTAGCTAAAAATGTTCACAATTTACCAAAAAAAAGCACGAATTTTTAGCCGAAAGCACCCTATCGGAAATTTCAAAGGACTTTGTTAAGACGCAAGCAAAAAGCTCTTCATTCTGCCTGTGAATAGTGCTTTTGAGAAATGCTTTCCTCTCGCTACGAAATATGTTGAAAAAAAAGCGGAATTATGAATCTTATCCAAAAACTATTGAAACTCACATCGCTAGCCAGTTAAATTAAAATGCACAATACTAGCATACGGAAAAAGTTTATCTTAAGGGAGGGTTCTCCTGGATTTTTTTGGATTTGGCCGAAAAACAAGCAAAATTTGAGAATGGTTTGTGGGAAAATGAAAAGACATACGAACTTATGCTTTTGAACTTTGATTCGTGGTTTATTGACGAGTAAAAAAAAAAAGATATTTGAAAAATTCAAAATGGCGGCTTGAAAATGGCGGATCTCGTCGACCTCTGCGCGCAAAACATCGACCTCCCGCGGACAGCGTGGGGCCTCAGGTAGTGAACTGAAATGAGAAATGTATAAAATTTATTAAAATTGATAACATTTCATATGCCTGGAACCTAACTTCAATTAAGTTTGGTAAAAAAAACCAATTTTATGGACTTTTAAAAAAAAAATTGAAATTTTATGCTTTTTTTTTACTTAGATCTCGTTTAAAAATTATAAATAAACAATTTTTTATGCCAATGTTAGGTTCCAGGCGTACAAAAAAGTATATACTTTCAAACATTCTTTGAATGAAGGAAATCGGATCAATAGAACAAGCCCTGTGCTGTCCGTTAGATTAGAAAACATGGTTCCGAGAAAAACGCGTTTAAAGTTTTTAGAAAGTTGGTACGCGCGCGTGACATGGGTACGTTTGACACGCTCTAGCTCGAGAAATACGCGTCGTATTGAAATATCCCTTGGCACAAACAATCTACATATATGTAACTTTCATTTTATGAAAAAAAAAAATCGATTTTTTCAAAAAAATCCAGGAGAACCTTCCCTTAACAAGTGTTTAAGTAAAAAAGTGGATAATATACAATGAAGCTATATATAAAAATTTTTGATATAATTTTAAAAAGCAGTGGCTAGGCTAGGCTCGCGAAGTCAGTGCAGCATTTTCCAGATAAGAAAAAGAGTCAAGTCGAATGGGTCTGGCAGTGAATGCAGATAAGATGAAATACTTGGTGTCAACAAACAAACAGTCCCAGCGTCTTGGAACCCACGTTACAGTTGACAATACCTCCTTCGAGGTTGTGAAGGACTTCGTTTATCTGGGATCCAGCATAAACTCAACCAACGACATCAGCATTGAGATCAAACGAAGAATAACTCTTGCCAACGGTTGTTACTTTGGGCTCAGTAGACAATTGAGAAGCAGAGCCCTCTCTCGGCGAACGAAAATCACGCTCTTTAAATCGCTGATCATGCCCGTCCTACTTTATGCATCACAAACCTGGACGCTGAACAGTTCAGATGAAAAGACTTTAGGAGCATTCGAGAGAAAGATTCTTTGTAAGATCTACGGACCAATCTGCGTCAATGGCGAGTACCGAATACGGTGGAATGATGAACTGTCAATGCAGAAGAGGACGACCGCATCTTCGTTGGAAAGACCAAGTAGAGGACAACCTGACGAAGCTTGGAATTTCCAACTGGCGCCAGCAAGCGAAAGACAGAAATGGCTGGCGCAAATTCTTAGATGAGGCCAAGACCGACATACGGCTGTAGCGCCAACTAAGTAAGTAAGTAAGTGGCTAGGCTATTCAAAAAGATATTTCAAAATGTTAATAGCAGCATAGATTAACGCTATTGAGAGTGAAGTTACTCCTGCAGGTGCGAACGAGGAAGTTGTAACAGACACATCTTCAGAAACTGTAATTGGTCATAGCAGTGGCGATTATGGGGCGGATTATATTCCATGTGCGGACGAAGCAGGGGCAAAAGCCGCAGAATATTTAAAGGGAGCAAAGGGGGAAAAAATTAAGCAGAAGAATTTGACATTCAGCAGGAGATTAGGGAATGGATAATTAAATTCAAAATAAGACGCGAAGCAAGTGATGCCATTTTACGAATTCTGCAAAGAGCGAGCTTAAAAGTACCCTCGTCAAGGAAGACATTTTTTGCAATGGCACAGAACCAGACCACTCACTATATGCACACGTTAAGTCAATCCGGGAAACTACTTTTATTTCATGATTATTTCCATAGATGCGGCAAATAGACCTGAAATAGGATTCCCAGAATTTACAAAAAAATACGAAAATTGGATTCCGTTTCAGTAAAAATAAAATGTACAGAGAAAATTTCTTAAAAAAAGGAAAAAAAAAATAAACTTATGCCTAAAAAAACTTAAAATCACTTTTAATTTCACGCAATCTTAATTGAAAATAAAAATTTTAAATTGATAATTTCATCGAATATATTGAAAATATATATACAGTCATGTGAAAATTAACAGTGAAAAGTTAAATAATTAATATTTTTATATTTGAAGATGCATGAATTATATACAAGGTGCGCCAGAGATAGCATTAATTCCCTCGGCTGGTGATTCTTCTTTAGTTTCCTCCCACATTGTAAAACTTTCAAGATACAGGGTGTTTTCGGGTTTTGGTACGTGTTAAGTGTTATTGATATAGAATCTATACAACCCACCATAAAATAAAAAATAATATTTTCTATTTTAGAAAAAATATCAACTTTTTCATTAGTATATCAACCACTTTCGTGTCATATGCTGTAGCGGAGCTAAAATTTTGAGATTATCAACGAAATATGAACAAATTTTGTATCTTTTGTTTTAGCGGAGCTGTAATCGTCCAAATTTAAAATGTCTTTTTTTCATGTAAAAATACACTTAATCAAAAGTTTTTTTCTAAATTCTAACTTTGGACAATAACAGCTCCGCTAAAACAAAAGATACAAAATTTGTTGATGTATCGTTTGATAACCTCAAAATTTTATCTCCGCTGCAGCACATGATACGAAAGTGGTTGATATGTTGATGGAAAAGTTGATATTTTTTCTAAAATACAAAATATTATTTTTTATTTTATGATGAGTGGTTTAGATTTTAGATCAATAATACTAAACACGTACCAAAACCGTAAAACACCCTGTATCTTGAAAGTTTTACAATGTGGGAGGATACTCCATAAAGTTTTATACTGGCCTTATCAGGAGGAACCACCACCCGAAGGAATTAATGCTATATCTGTTGCACCTTGTATGTAATTCATGCAGCTTTAAATATAAAAATACTAAAATATAAAAAGTGTCTCTATTTATTTTCACATGACTGTATATACCATAAATGTTTACATGCATGTAAGAACTCGCTTACCAGAAATAAAAAACCAAATTGATTAAAATTTAGAGTTAAAATGGAATAACAAATTGAAATTGAAATAGACTGTAATTGAAATTATAACATAATATAAATTGTGCCAGAAATTAAAAACTAATATTGATATTGAAATTAAAATATACTATAAATGCACAAATGTATGCAAGAACTCGCTTACTAGAAATAAAAAACTAAAATTTAAATTTAAAACTAAATTGATTAAAATCTAAAATTTAAAGTCAAAATTGAATAACAAATTGAAATTAAAAGAGACTGTAAATGTATACACTGGTGTACCAAAAATTAAAAAATTAAATTTAAATTAAAAATTCAAATAAAAATATACTATAAAACTATGTTCTCGTGTTACTCGTTTAGCAAAAATTCATAAAAATCAGCGCTTTTTTTAATCACTTTTCGTAGCCAGAACAAAGGTTTTCTTCCCAATGGCATGACAATGTGAAAAAGGTGCTATTTAAAGCGAGAAAAAGCGCTATTTTGATTTTGTAAAGTGCTATGAAAGTTGTTTCGAACCGCTACATTTCCTAAAGGGCATGTTCAGAAATTTTGTTCACTTTTTTTTTAATAAAATCCGATTAAATTTAACATACAGTGTTGCGCAAAACAATAGCAACATAGTCGATACGCTACTACAAAATCGTGTATCTTTTTAAATATTAGGGACACACAAAAATGATTATAGGAACCAAAGCATATATTCATACATCATATTAAAAACAAATCATATTCCAATTTGGTTTTGTTTTCTTTATTGAATTTAAAATTAATGTGACTGCATTCAGTTTGTCTGAGAGCAAAACAAAAGCAACATAATTAATATTTGGTGTAAGATCCATTATTCTTGATAACCGCTGCACAGCTGAGCGGCATCGACTCTATTAAAGTAGATATGTTAGTATTAGTATATGTTCCCAATTAAGTTTAAGCGCTTCATACGGGGCAGTCTTATTGGGGAAACCTTTGACCAGAAAGTTTTACCTTCAAAATTCCAAAAAGATTTTCAATGGGAATCAAGTCATTGTGACTGTACCGGCTAATCGAGGACTTGAATCCCTTTGCCTCTTATGTAATCTCTGATGAGCTTTGAAGTGTGATCCGGGTCGTGATCGTGCTGAAACGTTCACTGAACCGACATATTCCACTCTGAATGTGGTCGTGATCGGGCTGAAACGTTCACTGAAGCGACATATTCCACTCTGAATGTGGTCGCATCTTGCTTTCTAAAATGTCATTATATACAAATCGCTATATAATTCCATCGATTTTTTGAAATGGTTAACTTCATTATAGGAAAAAGAAGTCTAGACCATAATGCCATCGCATCCGTGTTCAAAATTTATTTTGCAGTTTCGGGCTTCAAGTCGTGTACCTGGGTGGCGTCGTACCGTGCACATCCCATCTGAATTAATCATGTTGAACTTTGATTCATCGCTAAAAAAACGGTTTTCGATTTTTGAATGGTCCAATTTAGGTGCTCTTTTGGAAGACTGAGTCTAAAAAACAATAAATTGCAACTAGTTGTCACAATTTCAGACAGAATTGTTTAAATTGTAACACCTCACCTTGTTTTTTATGCTTAGCTGTAAGCAAAGGTTTCTCTGCCGGTCTGTAAGTTCTTTTATCGTTCTCAACGGCTCGTCTTCAAACAGTGCTGTGGTGGATATCTAAATCAAGTATCCGAACAACCTCTTTGGCTGTGGCAAATGCATTTCGTTTGAACACACCACAAATGTTCCTGCCATCACGCAGCGATGTTTTCCGCGATCGCCCTCTTTAATGTACCGTTGTTACGTCTTTTGTGAAGGTATATTTCTTTATTAATCTGCAAACTATTGACCGATTAATATCAAACTGTTTCACGTTAGATATTTGCGAATTTTCGTTTTTATATTTGGAAATAATTTGTAATTTAAGAGCTTCACAGTATTTAAAACGTGCCATTATAAATGGAACAGTCAATGTCACAACTAGCACAAAAAAAAACTAAACTTAAATGTTTATGACTTACAAACAATACGTGCTTTACAATAACGGAACTTTTACCAATAATTCTTCGAACTTGTGTTCTCTTTTTACATTTTTCAAGTTTTGTTGCTATTGTTTTGCTCACAGACAAATTGAATGTAGTCACATTAATTTTAAATTTAATAAAGAAAACAAAACCAAATTTGAATTTCATTTTTTTTATAAATGATGTATGAATATGCTTTTATTCCTATAATCATTTTTGTGGGTCCCCAATATTAAAAAAGATACACGATTTTGTTGCAGCGCACTTATTTTGTTGCTATTATTTTGCGCAACACTGTATATGTTTTCAATTTGGTTTTTCATATTAAAAACAGTATCTTTATCAATTTAAATACTTTTCGAAAAATAAGCACCTGCCCTATAAAAGGTTAAAACCTCGCCTACCTCTTATACAAAGTGACTATATGTAAATGTCACTTAAAATACCACAAAAATAAATTACCGCAAAAAGTGATAATACAGCTAAGCTTTTATAAATTCCTCAAAAATTAATATAATGACTTGAAACATACTCTGAATTTGAAATTTCTAAAAATCGAATGAAACTACTACATCTCTTCCCTTAACAAAGTAACGTCAGCAAAATAATAACATACACATAATAAAATACACTCCAGCATTTCTGGGGGGGGGGGGGGGGGGTATTTTAACTTTAGCCCAGTCGAAGATAATTTCTTCAAGTTTTAGTAACAATTTTATCCCAAAATCGAGAAATCATCGAAATCGAGAAATGTTGTAGCGAGAATTTTTGTTTTTTGTAAAAACTAAAAAAAAACTAAAAAACGAGTTGATGCTCAATCTTAAAATTGGTTATTTTGATAAAGAATAAATAGAGCACGGCTCACAGCATAACATAAAGGTAAAAATTATATAGATCTTTGACAGATCTCATTTTAAAAACTAGTTGTAATTAAAAGCAATATGTATTAAGATTGGTAAAATTATCATAACTGCAATGTTTTCGAAATAAAAAGCACTAACAAATTCCTTGCGAATGTCGAACAAAATGTATCTCATGAATACTTAGCTAATATCTTCTGCACGAACCACTGCACGAAAACTTGCCATGAAACCTAAATCGTTAGACAAACACACCGACGCCAACCACCCCACTCCACCCACAGCCAGCCAATATACTCGAATAACCTAATTCGACAAACACCACACCAAAAGGGAAACGTCAAAAACTTTCTGTGCTTTTTTACACAATCTTTTTCTTGGTCTATTGATTAATAATGGTCAGAAGATGTCAAATTGTCTTAAAGTAAAAACCATCCCCCAAATAAGTGCAACGAAAGTCCTGTGTCACTGTTGTTTGGTGCTTTCCTCAGTTTAAGCCACGCAGTAAGTGACGAAACAACGAAACGAAAGTCAATCGGTTTTTGCCAAAATTTCTGCTTGTTGGAAGGGAATCTCAGTTGGCAGGGTGGTGTGCATGGCAGCAGTTGTGGAAGTAGTGAATCAGAACCCAACCCATAACAAGTTGTAAGTAAGGTGGTTATTCATATGAGAAATTTAAATAAATTTGCAATAATTGTTATTCATAAATTAACTATTACATATAGCTAGAACTACAGAAAAGTTTAACTTTACCAGCAACTCAGGCACGGGTAGAAAGAAGCAAGTAAAGCAGGAGTAAGAGCCGGACTTTATGTGCCGGAAAATCACCGCTCCCTGAATGACTGCGCTCACTTTTTGTTGGCATCTCATTAAAATGTTTTATCAATTATTTTGCTTCTCGGCAAGCTTGCTGTCATTGCTATTCAATATTTTTTGGTTTATATGCAACCTAGCGTCGGCCGGCATACCTTGGTTTACCTTAATTTTGGTAATTGTTTGCGTAGCTTCAAAATTTGTTAAGCTGAAAAGTCCCAATGAAAAGTTACTCCTCAGTCTTATTGGTGGCACTGCGTCGGTGGAAGATCTGTCATATTGGCCCATAGCTAATCGGGGTGCTGGCTATGATGCCCCAGAAAACTCTAAAGCAGCTCTAAAGAAGGTAAAAACTGATTAGTAAATATTTAAGAAGGTACTGTATTTGATACTCTATTTGCAAAGTTCAGGCTATTAATCTAGCTACCTGAAATAATTACCCTCATTTAGTTGTCGTAACTTAGAGTTAATTCGAATTTAAACTTTTTAATGTAATTGATATAGTTAGTTCCAGATACAGGTTTAACCCTTTTTTATTACAGTGTGCATTGCGTGGTTTTCGCAATGTTCTTCTGGATGCCGGACTCACTTCCTGTGGCGAAGTAGTACTTGTGAATCGTGCTACAATTGAAAAGGCTGGTCTTACAGGAGGTATTGCAAAATATAGCTTGGCAGATTTGAGAAAAATCAATGTATCAGAGCTGCATCCACTGGGGTAAGCAAACATTTATTTTCTAGTCATAGAATTTGAACTAGCAGAACCATTATTTTGAAAATTTTTATAATTTAATTTTTTATTAATCTATCTGCGATATTTCCAACGTTCAGTTCCTATTTTTTTACAATTTTTCGTTGAGAAAAATACATTTTTACAAAAAAAAACTATTTTTTCCAAGTTGAAATTTAAAGTAAAGATCGTTAAATTTGAGACAATAGATCAGATTTGTTTTTCAATGTTCATAATTGGATAACCATTAATCTATTTAGCCAGATTTTTTGTTTTAATTTTTATTTTTATACCCCATGTAAAAATGTGTAAGGGTTGTATTACTTTTGTCACTACGTTTGTAACGCCGTTGAGGAGGCGTGGCAGACATAGAAAAGTATATATATTCTTGATCAGCATCACCTGTCTGTCCGTATATGATCACAATAACAGCGGTAATTTTAGAGCAATGTAAAATAGCATCTTTGTGTTAAACGGAGCCTTCGTCTTAAGTCTAGTTCGTTTGCCAACAAAACTAAACGTACAAAACCATCGTACAAAATTGGCTTGACGTATTTTTTTCTTCTGTCGGCTTACACAGTTACGTTGCTTACGTTACTAAAATACTCTAAACGTTCTTGTCAAAAACAGTGGTCCCATAATATAAAAGTTCAGGATTTTGTGTAAATTTTCTAAAATTCTTAAAAATTGTATTTTTATTTGAAGCATATATGTTTATGTTGGTACTAGGGTGTCCAATCCCGGGAGTTTTTCTCGATCCCGGGAAGAAGTAAATAATTTAATACAAATTTTAATTATTTAGATATTACTTAAAACTAAAAAATGTAATTAATTCATTTATAAAGCAACAAAAAAAAACAAAACACATTAAGGGCCGTTTTATTCACTTTTTATAAATTGAGTTAACTTGAGCAGTTTCAATTATTTTTGTTAACTTGACTTTTTGTACAACTTGCGAAGTTAAATATTTTTATTTCTCAAGTTAAAATTTCAATTCATTCAGTTCAAGTTGAAATTTAATATGTTGAAGTTAAGTCAAGTTATAAATACTTAAGTTATAAAACATCCCAGGGAATTTTTTGATATTTGATAGGAAATGAGAAAAGAAATGAGTTTTTGAATTTCAGTCTAGCCGAAGATAATTGTATGAAATTATTTAATTAGCGCATAAAGCGACATTTTTAATTTGAAAAATGTAAAACTTCTGGTCTTAGAACTAAAAAATAAAGCCTGCATTCTTTCTGAGATGATTAAATGATTTTCTAAACATATCGTTACATTTGCATAATCATCTTATACATACATTATCATTTTTTTAGCTCACAATTTGCTGCAGAGACTGTTTTCACACTAAACGAATTACTAACGATATTGGAAGAAAATCATTTGACAATATTTCTGCATATATCCGATTCAAGTACACGCATGTTGGAGAAATTAAATTCATTTATACGTGATAAGCCGATCTTTACCAGACGCACAATACTCATCAGTCACTCACCCTATGCTATCTATCAAGTAAGTAGTTTTTCTGTGCCAAACGTTTATATGTATATTTTTTTTTTTTTAATAAGCTTCGAAAATTGCACCCGGAATTGATCTGCGGCCTTTGGGCAGAGAAGTCTCTGTCATTAACTATACTCAAAGCTTCAACATTGATTTCGTCGATATATGGTGCTATCTTTCGAAATATTATTGCACCCGTAATTGGCATAAGTGTTGTCTTCATTAGCAAGGAGGAATTTAATTTGTGAGTATAAGATAATATATGCTCAAATATATTTTTCTGATTAACATCTACTTAGACATATTGCTGAACTTTGGCGCAATGTGGGTGTGCGCCCTATTGTCTATAATGTTAATTCACCAAATGAAAAGCGCTACTTTCAAAAAACAATGAAAACACAATACTTAACTGATTCACTACGATCCGAACCACATCTATTGATGAAAGCATAAGTAACTGAAACAGCATGATCATCATCATACAGTTTTTTTAAGTACAACTCTATACACAATTATTTAAGTAAAAATACTCAAACGAACGACAGAACCATATCCTACAGCCCGCGACATCGTGCACAAATATGTCATGATGATTTCTTAAAGAAACTTACTGCATGAGATACATTTATTGATAATTATTCAACAAATCTGTCTTGTTTTCGTTCATCGAAAATTAAATGTATAACCGAATCAGCATCTTTCGTCAAAGATGAAAAAAAAATCGTGCACGATTCATTCAATATTTCCTTAAGACTTGGACTGCTGGGTACTCGTACATACATACATAGCTTGAGTGATAGTGCGATACTTATGACAAAAGTAAAAGTAACATTATAAGTTACATAAGGAAGATATAGATATTTTTTTTTAAAACATCGCAAAAAAACTTTTTTAATATGATCCATCAAAATTTAACTCCACCGCATATTTTGGTAATGCATTATAGCTCACGTTATGTATATTAATGTCTACATATAAGAACCATATAGTTATTTTATCATGTCTTTATTCACAAATATTATATAAAACAAAACATTGTGTTATTTACATACGTCCATTCTTTTCAAGAATTATATTATAAATGTTTTTAAAGACGTTTTTAATGCACTCATTCCTTATAAAGGTTTGATAAATGCCATTGTAGAAATTTAATTTGTATAACTATCCAACATTTTTTTAAAAATTTCGCTTTTGTATGTCTTTCAAAAATAAAAAACTCATATGATTTTCTTTGTATTGTGTTTACAAAATTGTCAACATCACAAATTGTAAAGCTATTTAAGTTTTAGACTTAAGCGCCTTTTCTACCTTTTAACTTGTGTAATGTAAGACTTCCTGTACATGTTAACAGTATGCTAACTATTTATCTAGATATACCAAATGAATTTTGTATAATTTGTAGTAAGTCTCAAATAAAAATATAAGTAAAATATAAGATTTTTATTGATTACAAGCGTAAACTAGCTCTGTAAAGATACAACAAATGGGGCTGTTAGCAGATAAGTTCTCAATAGCTTTTAACGGCCTACTTATAACATAAGTCGTCCTTTCTTTTATTGGAACTGATTTCGAACATTATTTTTTTTAAAAAGTTGGAGAAGAGGAATTGGAGTTTTATAATATTAAAACTGTCAAATTTGCAATCATCCAATTCAATCCAAAATTTCCTCCAACAAAACCGATCAAATATTAAAAAAACTTCATTTTAAAACTTCAAACAAGCGACAAGGAAAACTGTGGATGCTGCTAAGATAGTAATATGGACAATGGATGTGGCGCAATAAGATGCTGCTTTAAAAAACATACATTTGATCAACTCTATACTTTGGCCATGTATCATTGAACTAATGATTGTGAGGAACTACACTGCCATTTTGAATCATATTCTGAAAACTTGAGTAGTGGTAGTTTTTCCATTGAAAATATCAACATAATAATTATCCAAAGCTACCTTCGCGATAACTAAAGCGTAATTCCAAAAAGAGGTAAGTTAAGTTCTACCCTTATGTTTACAATTATTATATCTACCTTTATGTGATTAATTTTTCAGGTAATGCTTTTATTTGGTAACTACATAGTTTGATTTATTTTTTATGTGCAATGAAATTTCAGTATAAATAATTAGCTCTGAACAAATGTGCTAAAAATGTGTTATGGTTAGAATCAAAAAACTATTTTTTATAAAACTCAACCATTCGAATTATTATTCGAACATTATTCGATCCATATGAAAAATGGATCAAAAGAATATGCTTTTAGGGTCCATCAAAGTTTTTCGGCGACCATCGCATCGCAATATTCTCAGAAAGTTTCAAGTGAATTGAATAAAAATTGTTGCAGTTATTAGCATAAACGCCCGAAGAGAAGGCAATGAAAAATATACATGAAAAAACTTTAAACGCGTTCATCTCGAAAACTGCTGTTTGAAACCGCTGGACAGCATTACTCGAAAACTATGCCAAGGATCGCTAACAAATTTTATGCACTTGTTAAACAAACACAATTGGTACTTTTATTGTTCGATTTTTATTTTAGAGAAATACTTTTTTATAACTTAAAAAAATTACTTTTTTATTAAAAAATCGATTTTCCAACAACCAATTTAGTAAAAATCAAAATTTTTCTAAAATCTTCGATTAAAAGCTCAAAAAGTTTCAGCAGAACATTAATTATTTGTGTTTTTTAGATGGACAAGCTCCGAAAAGTGTCCACCGCTTATTTCAAGTACTTTACTAAACTACGGATTCCTGCTATATTAATAAATATGGGTCATTCTTTTACAAATCGCACACCTTCCAGAACTTCATGTCTCAGATTCGGCAAAACATTTTTTAAACTTTCTTTACGTAAAATAAGGTTACACGTAGAATACCGTTCGGTCAATATTGTGAAAAGGGTAACATTTTATCAATGAGCCCGTTAGATAGATAATTTATTATTTAATTCTAAAGTAAAATTTATTTTTTACGATTTAAAATAAATGTATAAAAATTTAATGAACTTTTCAAATGGCTTTTTCATGCCCTTGCCGCCCCAGGTAAATGACATTTTTGACAGCCCCAGTGAACGCGCCATACATTTTTACAAAATACAAAATTCTCAAAAGAATGTAGCGATTTTTTATAGAGATTTCATATAAATTTTTGTTCACCGAGCGCTTCATGTGTATCCGATTTTAACTTTTTTGTTATTTTTTTTTTTAATAAACTACATTAAACCATGGTAGAAGAATACAGGTATATGCACTAGATGAGAGCATACTGCCGGAATTGTCAAAACGAAGCAAAACTTTTTCTTTATTTTCTTTTTTTTCCATTCGCCACACAGCTAAATTTGACAAACATGGCAGTATGGAAAGAGAGCACAGTCAGCGCTGCATATACCTCTATCCTTCTACCATGCATTAAATTACTAAAAATCCTAGTGCATTTCATTTTGAAAAAATGTGTTTTCTTTTCTACGTGGGGAACGAATGAATTTCAAAAATTATGACAAAAAGTACTAAATTTATTGTTTGGGGGATGCTGCTGTTGACTTCAATTTCATATAAATCAAAAATCTAATTTCGAAAATTAATTTAGCGGCTAATTTTACACTATAACAATGATATTCTGGGGTCCATTCAATTTTTCTTATCGCGGACATAACAGGGACCTTAATTGAATTTAAACGTGTTGTTAAACAAAATATCCAAACCTACCCGAATTGAAGAGTTTAACGAAGAACATCTTGTTCGATAATGATAAAGCATGCCTAAATCTTAATAATGACTATTATTCTAAATTAAATAATTGTTCTGCCAAAATTTTATGGTTTCACAAAACCTTAATTCATGAATTAAGATTACTAAATGGCAGTAACTTCTACCTCTGCTTTAAAAAGCTGTTTTTGTCTGCATTGAATTCGAACTAATCACAAATTTGTCAAAAAAACCATGTGAATACATGGCCTGGTTTTGTTTTCGAATCGCATTACAGAGTAAGGCCCTGGCAATGTCTCTTTAAAATTAATATAACTAAATGTAACAAAATTGTACAAATTAAAGCTTATTTTATTTCAAATTTAAATTTTACATTCTTTGAGCAGAAAAGGATAGTTATTTTTTAGTTACTGTCTTTAAATATTTCCAAAAGCCAACAGAGAACATTTTATTAGCTTTAAAATGAGATGTCGACTATCTTGCACACAAATATGAAAAATGTAATTTTAGAAAAAGTTTCATGAGCACGACTGACTTCCGCTCTCTTACAAAAGTACTTATATATATAGTAAGCACGAAAAAATTTTAATTTTTAAAAATTCCTGGGTTATAACATTTTTTATACATTAATTATTTTTGGGAATCAGTTTTAACTATTCATGCTTTTCATATTTCTGTGTCGATAAGCAATAATCGCTTAAGTCGACTTAAGGAAGAAATGAGTTATTGATGTTCCACGCATATAGCACTATAAACACATTAAATCTGAAGCTTCTAGCATGATTTTAGCCAAAGTTATGACACAAAAACAAAAGACCCTTTCATATACTAACTTATATGGCGATTGAAAAATTTGAGGCAAGATTTCTCGAAACTTTAAAATTAGACTTAAGCTGTTATTGCTTATCGACACAGATTTGCTTTCATTTATTGTAATGTACATACAAGCAATTTTAAACTTTAAAACAACCGTGTTTGTGGCTATTTTAGAAAATAACCTCTTCACAAAGTTCGGTTTAGTATAGCTTTCAGTACAAATGCGAAACTTTGAACTCAATTTTCTCGAAATTAGAATTTTGCGTCATTCATTCATGTCTTCAATAACTTATGTCGTAATCACTTAAAGCTCAGTAGTGATCTTCCCAAAACAAATTAAAAAATTCTAAAAAAAGGTAATTTTATATATATTTTTTTATTTATTTATCATAAGTTGGACATAAAAATATTTAGGTTACATATAAACTTGTTTTTATTTTTTAATTTAATGAAATTAATGAGTTTAATGTGTAATTAAAAATAAGAATATACGAATAGTAAACATAAAATATGTAAGGGCTAATAATACCCCAACAATATAACGAACAAAATTATTGTTGCAAAAGAGTCTTCATATTTAGCAGAATAATAAAAAACGGAACCAAATATGTGAAGCATGTTTCTTATTACAATAATAAATAAATGTCTTATTTCTTTCGAGTAGTGCGTGTTGTTTTCTTTGAAGCTGCTTCAGTTGTCGGCTGTTCAACCTTCGCTACACTCGGAGACTCGAATGTCACCGCTTTGCGCGTTCTAACGCCTTTAGTTTTAGCAGGCGGCGGCGTAGCAATATCCTCAATATGGTCTTCAGTCACTGCCCTACGACGACCGCGTTTCGCAACCGGCGAATCAATTCTTTCATTTTTCGACTCCGTTTTGCCTTTACGACTTGATGCTGCATGGCGTTTTTTAGATGCTGCTGTTGAAGTCGATGGTTTTTCAGATTCATAGCTTTCATTTATTTCACTCTTTACTTCTTCGTCATGTTCGTCCTCATCATCCGTGTGCCGTTCATTTGTAGGTGCTAATGTTGCTTCTGGCTTTTGTGATTTATTTGTTCCACGACGATTTCGTGTGTTTTTGGGTTTGTCTTCATCAATATCTAAATTATTTGTATTTGTATCATATATTTCACCCGTATCTTCGACGTTTTCCTTCAAAACACTTAACGCTGCTGTTCGGCCTCGCCTTCCGGTATTTCGTTTTGTTACAACAGCAGACACTTGAAGTTTATCTTCATTTGAAATAGTTTTGGACTTTTTGATTATGGGTTCATCTGCGTCGGATTCTTCGCCATGCTTTGTTTTGGAAATCACGTGTTTTCGTGCTCGACTTGAAGCCTTCTTCTTTTTATCATCTTCAGGTATATCTTCTAACGACTCCTCTTCAGAATGATTTGGGTCTGATTGCGCTTGCTCTAAGGTAATCGTTTCAGCAACACCAGCTCTACGACTTCGACCACCTCGTTTAATTTCCTCTTGTGGAGTCTTAACACTAGCTGTTGCGTCACTGTCAGTTGTTGTTGCCGCTTTGCGACCACGTCGAGTGGATATTTTTTGAGAAAGTGGATTAGAAGTGATGTCAATGTCTTCTTTTTCATCAGGGACGTCCCCAATTGTAGCCTGTCGACGCGCTCTAGGTTTTGCCGTGTTGCGTTCAAGCAGAGCATTTAACTCCTCAGTGCCTTGTTCCATGTCTGAATGGGACTGCTCGGATGGTGTTTCGGCAGTGAGCTTACGTGTGTGTGTACCACGTTTGACTGGACTTGCAGCCACTTTAGTTACATCTTCAATTATAGCCTCTTTGCGTCCACGTCGGACGGGCAGTTTGGTTCGTTCTGGGCTATTGTTATGCAAGTCGAGTGGTTTCTTATCCGAAACTTTCTTTTCAACATTTTCCTCCTTGGCAGCTTGTTTGCGACCGCGACCACGTGGTTTCGTAGCTTTTTCTTTTTCCTTATTGGTCATCATGTCTAGCTCCTCCGCGCATTGTTCCACATCTGAATGAGTCTCATCGGTTGTCACTTCAGCAGCAACCCTTCGTCCACGACCTCCACGTTTTCCTATTTGTTGCGGAGTTGACGAATCTATGCCATGACTCTCCTTTGTTGATGCTTTGCGCCCCCGACGAGCGGGCATTTTTGAACTACTTACGAGGTGACTGACTGGTTTATCATCATTATCTAATTTTTTACAGCTATTCTCTTCTATTTCTTTCTTTATAGCGTCTGAGTCTTCGGTGTGTTGATCATCTTCCAAATGAAATTCAGAATTTTTCGTTGCCGAAACTTTTCTACCACGCCCGGTACGCTTGACTGATGTTTGTTTGGCGGTGATTTCGTTTGTAGCACTATCCTGTATGGCATCTGACTCCTCGGTGCACTGATCTTGTTCTGAATGATATTCAGACTTTGTAGTTGGCAACGGTTTTCTTCCGCGACCGCTGCCCTTGGCTGTTGGTTGTACGAGAGTAGTTTCCGATTTTGCAGCGTTTGACTCTTCAGTGCCTTCATGGTGTTCCAAATCAGATTCAGATTTTGTTAATGTCAAAGCTTTTCGGCCACTCCGTTTTTCTAGTTGTTGCGGAGTGATGGAAGCTGCAATTTCAGTGTCAATTGTCGGCTTACGACCACGTCGTGCAGGTAACTTTTGAGGAGTTGGATTGCTCATGAAGTGGCTCACCGGTTTATCGTCATCCTCTTCTTCAGACTGTTGCGTTTTAACAACATTTCCAATGTTTTTCACTTTATCCTGCTTAACAGTTGTTTTCTCGTTATGTAAAGATACTGCTTCTTCAGAGGACTCCTCCTGCTCTGCATGAACAGTTTCAGTGGCTTTTTGGCCCCTACCTCGGCGCTTGGCCGGTTGTTGTACGACTGCAGGACTACCAGGTAATTCTGCATCGCACTCAATATATGAGGGCTTGCGACCACGACGGGCAGCCATTTTTGTTGGTGTTGGTGTTGGCCCGGAGGAGTCGACAACTGATGCTAGCAAATGTCTTCTTTTGGGCGTAGCAGCTTTAGCTCTTTCTTCTTCTAAAAATTGTTGCGCTCTTGCAGTTGGCTTACGCGTGCGACCTCTACTT
The DNA here is from genome assembly GCA_963920525.1 of Dichetophora obliterata. Lineage (NCBI taxonomy): Eukaryota > Metazoa > Arthropoda > Insecta > Diptera > Sciomyzidae > Dichetophora > Dichetophora obliterata. The sequence goes on from OY986435.1 coordinate 4,244,600, forward strand.
GTTTTAAGATGTTCCACTTCACCACTTTGAACTTGCTTTGAAGACTCTGGATGCGTGGAAGTGTGCGCATCAGCATCTGATAGTACCGAATGAGCATCTTGACTTTCTTCATTTTCTTGAACAGATGTCACAACGATCGCTTCTTTCGGTCCACGACGTCCGCGTTTTGGCGTAGCTGTTGCTAACGACTCTTCAGCATGGTCAACTATAATCACATAAGAAGCTTTGTGAACAGTTTCTTCAGCAGTATTAATTTTTAGTTGTGCCACTTCAGCTCCTTGCTCTGCCACTGTCGTAGCTTTGGCGGCTTTTTTGTTAACGGGTTCATCTTCCACTTTGGTTTCTGTTTCATGTTGTGTCAAGTCCTTGCGTTTGCGACCTCTCTGTTTCTGCTCCTTAGCAGGCTGTTTCTGTTCAACACTTACCTCAGCAGTCTCCTCGATATTTTCTTCAACTTTGTCATCGATAGTATTGCTTCTTTTTGCCTCTGGATGATCTAGTTGACTTGCATGTATTGGATCTTCATCCTTTTTGCGACCACCTCTCCGCGTTGTCGTAGTTTCTTTTGACACTTTGTTCAATTCTTCAGATTTTAAGCCAGTAATTTTTGCACGCGTTGCACCACGCCGTCTTGTGGATTTTTCCATTGTATTTTGGTCTTTTGTATCGATTTTTTTTAAGTCTTCAAACTTTAATTCGCTAGTTATTAACACATCCTGTTCTGCTACAAGTTCATTAGTCGTTTCGGTCTTATCCGTTGATGGCAAGGGCAAATGTGGGAAAATATCACTCAATACTTCTTTTACGCTTACTTTACGTTTGGGCTCTAGCTCATCGAGAGATTTTGTTTCTATGCATTGCGCATAATTATTTTCATTGCTCCCTGTTGTGTGTTCATCACTTGTCTCTGTTAGAATAATAGATTGGTTTACAGCAAAAACTGTTTTATCTTCAGTCACAATATTTTTTAGAACCGCCTTTTCAACACAAACTTCTATGGTTGATATAACACTATCAATTGAGTCTTTTTCTACCTCAACATCTCTTGTTTTTAACACATTAGATCTAGATTCATCTATAATTTGATCAGAGTTATTCTCGGAGCTTTTTAATGCTTTTTTATTATGTTCTGTGTTCTTGTCTTGAATGTCTGTAGTGCATATTTCCTTTATTAATTTCAATGAAGATTTTTTGGCTTCAGTTACATCTGGGGAAGTTATTATCAAATCTTTTGAAATTGATGGTTTTTCCGCAGTTGAACTGATAGAAGTCATATTAGATTCGTTTATAACAACATCGCTTTGCACGACTACGTCTTTTGTATCAGTTTCAGATACTGCTGCTTGGACAGCATTCAATTCTTCAGTGTCACTGGAAGTGCTGTGTATAGTTTCGGTATCAGTTCCTCCACGCTGTGTAAGTTCCACTTTGTTATTTAAAGAAAGCTGGCTTTTTGTGGTACCAATTGGTTCATTGAATTGATATAATTCGTCTTGTTTGGTTGACGTTGTGTAAACTTCTGAAGTAATTTCCTCACCGAAATCATGTTCAAGCTCAATATTTTTTATCTCAATGATTGATTCAAGTTCTACTGGAGTACCTAATTTTTGGGAAGTTGATGGAGTGCATTCAATGTCCTCAGGATTGCTGATATGCTGGGAACAACTTGATATGTCTTCGACTGGAGTGTTTACCTTCGCGTTCGTGGAATTTTCTTCAGGATCAAATATAGCTATATGCTCCTTCGCCTTTTCTGTGTATGCAGTGTTTGTTTTCGCAGATTCCAAAGCAACATTGTATAAAATTGGTTGACATGCGGCCAAGTTGTCATCATTTTGACTAACTTTTAAGTCGCTACCTGATTCAGCACTTACAGAACTTTCCGCTAAGCTTTTAGCATTAACACAAATGGACTTTTCGGGTAAAACTTCAGACAAAGTTTTGGTAGTTTCTTCACTTTTATAAAGTTTTTTATTTCCGGTCTCTAAAGCTGACACATCCGTTTTTATTATTACATCACTGTCATCTAAAATAACTGCCTGAATACATTTAGTTTTTCCGGATATTCCATCAATCATGGAATCTGCTTTCGATACTTCATCAAGATTTTCGCTCTCCGAAGTTTCTAAGAAAATGTCGGATACACTTCGTTGCAATGATGTTTCAATTATAATATCACTAACTGCTAAAGTTTCTGCCTGAAGACAATCTGAAGTTTCCGATATTGGATTACTTAAAGGCAGATCATTAAATATTTTTTCATCTTTAGCATCTATATTTTCGTTTCCAGTAGCATCTAAAAGAACATCAGGAGCACTTTGTTCTAATACGTACGAACTGTTCTGGCATGGTTCACTTTGATCGTTTGGTTGAGCCATGATTTCAACATCTCTATCTCCAGCAAGCGCACAAATCAAATCTTCTGCTATTTCAATGCCTACGGAATCAATTTGTATTGCTTCATCACCGTTGTTATTATGCTCGTTTTGATGATGAGTTGATGGAATAATTTTTGTTAAGATTTCTTCCGATGTTTCTTCTGTATTTGTTTTGATTTCGGTTACTTTACTTTCTTCAAAATTATCTACAGGACTCTTCTGATGATTCGTTTTTGTGTTGTCTTTGAAATGATCAACGACCTTAATAATGCTGGATTCATGTTGATTATCAGTATTTTCTATATCTTCCTTGTGTGCAGATTTTGGTTCTTCTACGACTTTTGTAGTCAAAGCTTCAGTTTTTTTAGTTAATTTAGATTGAATGTTGTTACTTTCAGGTACATTTTGATTCATTTTAGAAATTGTGATGATGTCTTTGTTAGTTTTATTTGCTATATTTCTCAAACTTGCATCTTGCAAAGATTGTTCAATAACTTTGGTAGTTATTGATTCTATTTCAAACGTCGAACGGATTTTATGTTCTCTCATTTCTGTTGCAACTGCATCATTGCTAGTTTCTTCCACATGCATTGCTTCTTCCACAGTTTCTATTTTTTCGGCAGTTTCTATTTCTTTGACAGTTTCTGTTTCTTTGACAGTTTCTGTTTCTTTGACAGTTTCTGTTTCTTTGACAGTTTCTGTTTCTTTGACAGTTTCTGTTTCTTTAACAGTTTCTGTTTCTCCGACAGTTTCTGTTTCTTCCACAGTTTCTATTTCTCCGACAGTTTTTGTTTCTCCGACAGTTTCTGTTTCTTCGACAGTTTCTATTTCTTCGACGGTTTCTATTTCTTCGACAGTTTCTATTTCTTTGACAGTTTCTGTTTCTTTGACAGTTTCTGTTTCTTTGACAGTTTCTGTTTCTTTAACAGTTCCTGTTTCTCCGATAATTTCTGTTTCTTCGACAGTTTCTATTTCTCCGACATTTTTTGTTTCTCTGACAGTTTCTGTTTCTTTAACAGTTTCTGTTTCTCCGACAGTTTCTGTTTCTTCGACAGTTTCTATTTCTTCGACAGTTTCTGTTTTTTTGACAGTTTCTGTTTCTTCGACAGCTTTTGTTTCTTTGACAGTTTTTGTTTCTTCGACAGTTTCCATTTCTTCGACAGTTTTTGTTTCTTTGACAGTTTCTGTTTCTTCGACAGTTTTTGTTTCTTCGACAGTTTCTATTTCTTCGACAGTTTCTGTTTCTTTGACAGTTTCTGTTTCTTCGACAGTTTCTATATCTTCGACAGTTTCTGTTTCTCTGACAATTTCTGTTTCTTCGCCTATTTTTTTATTTTCTACTGCTTTTATAGGTTCTACTGTTTCTTTTATTTCGACTGCTTTTGTTTCTTCGACTGTTATCTTATCTGTTGTTTCGGCTTTCTTCGTGTCTTCAGCGGTTTTTGCATCAGTAAATTTTTGTTCCTTGGTTACTTTGGGTACTGCTGTTAATTCTTTACTTAGTGTGCCATCTTCAGCTCCAATCAATTCCGAACATAAAGTTCGAACTGTACAATCGACCTCATCTTCTAAAAGAATATCTTCGGAACAGTCTGACAACTCAATCATTGATTCATTATTTGCCTTTTCAGTTGCAGAAAATGACAAGGATTCCATACCATCTGATTTATCGGTGTGTGCTGATTTCTGTTGCTCGTTTTTGTATTCAAGGGAATTAACCAGATTTTTGCTTGTTTTAGCCTCATTTTTAGGATTTGGGAGCTCGTTTTCTTTTTCGTTTAAAATTTCTGTTTTATTTGTTTCCGGGTGCTTTTCTTCTGATTGATTTGTTTCCGTAAAATATGTTTTCATAAGATCTGTTTCTATTTTCTCTGTTTTTGTTAAATCTTTTTCTTTGTTATCTAATTTTTTACCCAAATCAAATTGTACAGTTTCAGCAACCAATTTTTCAACTGGTTTGTTCTTTAACGCTGCCCTTGAAATTTCAGAATTCTTTTCAGTTTTCTTTTCAGAAACATTTTCGATATCTTCTGCTTCAATTTTTTCTTTTTCAAATGTTGCGATTTCTTTCTCAATTTCACTCTCCTTTGAAACTTTTTCTTGCAAATTCTCAACAATCTCTGTTTCATAGTTAATAGTTTCTACCGTAACATTGGGATCTTCTACCACATCACGTGATAACTTAAAAGCATCTGTTGAATTCTCTTCTGTTGTATCTTTGTCTTTTGCTTTAATAGTATATTCTACTTCTTCTTCTTCTTCTAAAGTTTTATCCAAATTGGTATCAGAATCACTTACCACAAGCGGTTCCGAAAACATTGAGTCATCACTCTGGACAAGCAAATCGATGCCACTTATTTCCGATTCATTTGGTGGAGTAGCTAAGCTCTCATGAGCATCAGCTAATCGTCGCAAGGACAGTTCATTTCCCTCTCCAGTCAAAATTGCACTGCAGGCCATTGGGTCAGCTATTGAGAAGGACCTACTTATATTTGCCAGGATTTCAGATGTTTTGCTGTCATTTATTTTTATTATAGATTCTGCATTCTGTACCATTGAAGCAGCAAGGGGATCGTGACTTTGTTGTTCTTCACCATCTGCATCAGTCATAGTGATATTTTCAACTTCAGAGTTTTCTGGTATCTCTATATTGTCAAGACTATCTACCCATTCCTGTATATCGGTCTTTGGTAAATCCGAAATAATGTCGGTGCTAGAGAACGGAGATTTATGCAGGAGCGATGAATTTGATAACAATTTGCGACCATAAATTTTTCGCCCTGGCGTTTTTAATACTGAAGATTGTCCTATCAAATTATCGAAGGCTTCTTCGGGCGATAGATTTTTCAAGTTGTCATCCGTCGTATTTTTCAATGGTGTTTTTTGTTCTTCCATATTATCGTTATAATCATCAAAACGACTGGATACTGGTGTTTTAAACATATCATCTAAATTATCAAAATTTGTGGTGTTTAGATCGTATTCTGTTGAATGCACCAACTCAACAGAATCGGAACTCTGCTTGAGACTCACACTCTTTGGTGAAGTGAGAACCATGATATTTTTAGCACGTGGAGTTCTAAAAATCTTATCTAAGCTTTCATCAACTGTTTTATTTAATTCAACACTCATTGAATTTAAGTTTTCTGGTCTTGGCAATAGACCACGTTCAATGAGGGATCTTGCAACACTTCTTGTTGGTGTTGTGTTTAGCTCTGGTGTGTTCATTAGTTCTTTAATGCCATCTAACACTGGTGTTGAAGTAATTGTTGGTTTCTTAAGCGAACGCGGAGTACTACAACTTTTTGGTGTTTTGAGATTAAATCGACTATTCTCCATTTTAGCGCTCTTTGAAGTACATGGTCGCTCCTCGTAGAAATCATCTTTTATTTTTAAATAAATGTCTGATTTAGACGTTTTAGTTGAGTTTTCTATTTCGCTTGGTTGTTGTTTTATATTATGTGTTGGTTCAGGGAATATAATTTGTTTTGTCTTTTTCGGTGTGGTTGCTTCAATTAAAATTGAGTGCTTGTGGACATCTGGTTATGAAAAAAAAGACAGATTTATTTTATAATTTTATAAAACAAAAGATAAGAATGTTTGAAATACCAGCTTGAGCTGCTTTTACTTCTTCGCCATAGCAATAGTCAGAAGAATCCAAGTTTTCGCATTTGCTTGTAATGCTTTTTTTGTCACCACTGTAGTTTTCAGGTAAGATTGTTTCCAGAGCAATCTTAGATACGAGAGTTTCTAAATATAATAAAAAATTTTTGAATATTTTTCAGCTTCTTAAAAATCCTGACAGAAAGTTAAAGCTACTGTAATAAGTTCTAGTGTATGCGTTTCCTTTTTTTGAGGCAGGCTTGCACAGTGCAACGAGCCTACATAGCGAGCGTCAAGAAATAGTAAAACAAATCCTAGAGAAATGAAATTTGGTTTACATAGCTTTTAGTCACATGAAATATTTGGTGTAAGTTTTAACACCAAATTGACCAAATAAATCATATACCTCCCATATACCCAAAATTTGCAAAATTCTTTATGACTTGCTTCCGAAGTGTTTTCAGAATCAAGCCAATCATCAGACTAAAATTTTGAATTATTGTAGGGCCAGGAATTAAGGTTTTGTGCAAGATAATACCAAGAGTAGTTAACAACATATGTTTAAACGTTTCGTTTAAAAAATGTTCAAATGGTATTATATTTATTGCTTGGGCTGTAAAGTGTTCGTAGTAGTAAACTGAAATCTCTTATCAAGTCAGTATTTATTTATACGCTAGAATATTTGTAACCGCTGCCAACCATGGTTAGGTGCATTTTGAAACTAACATCAATTTTAACATTACTTATTTCAGTTTTGTAATTTGATATATTTGATCAACTTAATCTTTCTGTTTTGGGGATTTTCTTTCATAAAAATTTAATGAAATATATTAAAAACCTGCGAAGATATTTTGTTTTTAAATTAAATAGACGAAAAGGTTCGTTGGAAAAAAGTGTGCCAGTAGGTAGATTTCCACAAATCGAAAAGAGGTGGAAGGGGCGTGGTCAAAACTAAGCAAGTAACAAACTAATCTATGATAAAAGTAATATGTTTACAAAATTTGGGCAAAATTCGTTCAGATGTTAGATTCGTATTAAGCTCATAGAAACAAATAGAAAATTACTTCTAATATGATAGATACACTAGCTCGGAGCGTTGCTGCTACGCCCCCTTGTCTAACACCCATAAAATGTTATCAATAGAACTGCATGTGTTAGTTGAGGTCAAATACTGAATTCCGAGGCTGCGCGATCTATATTTCCAAAGCTATTCGATATCACAAAGTTGGGTTGCATGGGAGGTACAACTTTTATATATATAGTGATTGCCAGTTGGACCCATAGCACCAACATACCAAGTTTCACTATCAAAACGTATCAAATCTTGCAGATATAGTGCGACCACGTACTAGGTGGTCGAGAGTTTTTGCAAGGTGGTCGATAGTAAACATATGCACTAAATGAGCAAATTTTAGTATTATACTATCAAAACCGTCTGATATAGAGAAGTTCTATTAATTTGCGGGCGGTTAAAGTGGGCGTGGCAACATTTATATATAAATTAACCGCTACACAGTGCTCCTACATACCAAGTTTCACTATCAAAACGTGTAACTCAGGAACTATGACGATATAATCGACCACGCCTATTGTTTTACTTTGCCGACAGTAAACATCTAAACACAACCACTAAATTTTATATTTTTACGATCAAAATCATCTGGTATATGTATAGCATTTTTTTGGTTTATGGGCAATAGCGCAAAATTGGGTTACATGGGAGGTACCACGCCCCCTTGTTCAATCGACACCAAACTTTACAGAAACACTCAAGATATTGCTTTAGTTTGAAAATTTCATAAAGATCGGTTCAGCAGGTTTGGAATCTACTTAAATGCATGCATTCATTTTTATACGTAAAGAAGATTTTTCTCTGTAAAAGTGGCAAAAAAGAACTATTACACCAATTTTTATTCTAGGAAAAAAAGCAAATGTGCGCGTCTATCTTTTAACTAAACGTTTTGAATATACCTATTTCCAACATATAAAAAATTTTTAAAAATCGAAGGGGTACCTTCTTTTGCTATTTACTCTTAAAGTTGGACAACATTTTCATTTAGGCTTATTTAAGAAAACTTTCACTTCAATACGAGCTTGTTTTTGAAGCTCCACTCCTTCTGCAATATGTGATGGATTTTTGCAGATGATATAGATTTAGAAAGTTAAATTTACATATTTTTTAAAGCTATATAATATTATCAATATTTTTAAAAAATTTATCTCGAAAAAGTCTCACAAATAAACGCATAATTTACTTCATTTATTCATTTGAATTTTGAGTAATTTTCTATAAAAAAATGTTATACCATTTCATTCAATCATTTCGTCAGAATAGGTCATAATGATTTTTGCGACCTGTGGTAAGGTCGCCAGCTCGGTTTGTGTTTTGCGCACTGGCCCACGTCGCCTTGTGTCCTGCTTAAGGATATTGATTAAATAGTCTTTAAGTTTTATACAATCTTCTTCAAAATACTGTTAATATAGCTAAACAATTTTGAGTACCTATATTTTTACTTTTTCCAAAAAACATTCATGAAAATTGCATATTTTTCGGCCTGTCTAACCAGACTAGACCCTTAAATTATTATGTGGCTTATCATGATGTTGAATAAGCCTTTCGGTTTCATAATTTTTATATTTTTTTTTATCCTATGGCAACATATTAGACTACGGTCCTGAGCAAGCATATTATTTTAAATTTTTAATAAAATTCTTAAAACAACCAGAAGTGAACTTACCGCTGGTAATTTCTTTATTTATAACTTCGCATATACTGTGATCTTCAAGAGCCTTATCGTCAACCTCGTTAAATGTAACTTTTTAAAAAATGAATACATTTTTATACACTATCAACAAATAACAAATTCAGGATTATTACCTATGGAATCACCAAGATTTACTTTGATCGTATGTACTGTTGAATTATTTGAGCTCAACTGAATGCCATCACAGCACTTTGTAGTTGGCAGAACTTCACATATACTCTCCTCAACCAATACCGTTGACTGCAGCACATCTAATAGATTATATAAATAGTTTAAATTTTTAGTTTAATATATTAAGGAACAATGTCATAAATTTATGAGTTACCAGTTGTAGATCCAACATTTTGTTCGGTTTCTTTAACAATTTGCTCAACTTTATTATTAGATTCAATCTTGGTAATTTTATTTTTTTCTAAAATTTAAAATACATTTTTACTACACTGAAGTTGCAATTAAAAAAAGACACACACAAACCTTCTAGATTTTTATTTGGCATTGTGTAAATCGCTACTTCCTCTGCTATTGCACCCATGTCATCAATAGTTTTATCAAATAGCGTAGTTCTTTTCTTCATGGGAGTTTTCTTTTGCTTCGGTGTTGTATTTATGGTTAATTCAGTATCAACAGATGATCTACGCTTTGTTATACGTTTTGGAGTTAGAGTAATGCTTGACTCAGTCGCAGACATTGATGTTCGTCTGGCACTTCTGCGTGGTGTAAAAGTTTGTGGTTCAGTTTCTTTCATTGTTTCAGTAATATTTTTGGTTTGTTTTGAAGAACTTGGCGTTTTAAGTAGTGCACTTAAACCATCGTAGTGTTCTATATCATACTCTGTTTTACGCTTTGGAGTGCGCAACATATCTTTAATACCTCGAAGATTTGGTGTTTTCGGTTGTAAACTTGATTTCTTTACAGCTTCTTTAAATGATGTCAATTCAATGTCTTCTTCCTCAAAGTGTTTGAGGTGTGTTTTTTCTGATACAGATTCAGCAGTAGTATCTTCAACCGTGTGCATAGTACTTTTTTTGTTACTTTTGGGTTGATCTTCACTCAATTCGGCTGATGATACTTTGATTTCTTCTTTTTTTATTTCAAGTTCTGCTTTATGTGCAGAAGTTTCTTCGATTGTCGGCTTTGTAGTGTTATTCATATTATCGGGTTGATCTCCACAAGATTGTTGTGATAACAATTCAATGTCCTCTATTTTATTTTCATAACTTGATTCAGTCGCTAGAGTTTTTTTGATAACTTCAGATTGATCTCTACTCGCTTCTTTTACTTCTATGTCTTTATTTATTTTGATTTCAAGCTGCATTTTATCTGATAAAGTCACTATAGGACATTCTTTAGTTGTCCGCTTACTATTTACAACTTCTGGTTGATCTCCACTTTCGGTATGTTTAGGTACCAGTATTTCTTTATTGTCATCATATAATATATTAGCACTGGGTACATCCGTTGTTCCAACATGTGCTGAACTAAATTCTGGTTTATAACCCTGTTGAGCTTCACTACCAGTACTTCTTTCGATAGTTTTAAGAGGTTTAGCACTTTTCTCTTGAGCTTCATTTTCATCCAAGTCTGTATCAAAAACTATAACATCTTCTTGTTGGAGTTTCTCAAACTTTTCTGATTCCAACTTAAAACTGGTCTCAATCTTTTCATGCAATTCAACGGTATTTCTAACTAAGATTTTCTCCACGGGTGGGATATCTTCTTGTTGGAGTTTATTTGCCTTATCGGATTCAAGCGTTAAGCTACTTTCAATTTCTTCCAATTCAGCGTTATTTCCATCCAATATTTTATCTAAAGAACATCCTTGTATAGGATCTTTAATCTCTTCTAATTCCGTTTTAAACTGGTTTTCAATTTTTTGTTCCAGTTTAACAGTTTTTTCATCGAAGTCTTCCTTTATAATAATGACATCTTCTTGTTGAACTTGGTTTATTTCTTCCTTGCCATCAAGTTCATCTAAAACATTCTGCTTTGTAGCATCTTTAGTGTTCATTTGATTTAAACTAGATCCTCCTCCATCCTCCAGAGATTTATCTAAATTCTTTTTCAATTCATCAGATTTGTTGAGTACATCATCAATTTGACTTAATAAGTCGTCACTATCGGAAGCAGCTTGGCTTAACTTAATATGAATTAAATTGTTTTCTGCGGCATCTCCCATTTCATCAACTGTGGAAATGGTACACGATTCAACGTCTTTATTCAAATTTTCAGTTTGCTTTGTTGTTTCGGTAGTAGAATGGCAAATATATTTACTTTCTTGAGACTCTTCTGGTCCTACAGAATCCTTTAGATTTGCAACTCCGGATGCATAATTTTTTTGTAAATTATCAATTTTTGTTAAAATTTCATAAGTGACAGATTCTTTTACTGCTTGGATGCTCGGCTTTTCCGGAGAGAAAGTAACATTAAGAGCTGCAGCTACTACATTCTCCTTCACTAATGCCTCTTCTTCGATTACCACATCCTCTTTAACAGCTTTGTCCTCTTCGACAGATTTACTATTCTCTCTGATAGTTTCTTTCGTAACATTTTCTTCTACAATAGCATTCTCAGAAAAAACGTCATCAGTAACGTACTCTGTTATCTCTTCAAATTTAGATTTCTCTGGAGAAAAAGTTACATTGAGAACTGAAATCGCCGCATCCGCTTTGACAACAACTTCTTCTTCGGTGACTTTCTCTTTTCCAGCTTCATTTTCCTTTACTGGCGAGAAAGTTGCATCCTTAGTTTCCTTGTCAGTACTATCGTCCAGAGTAAATGTGCGACTTAATTCATTAGTTTCTTCTGCCGCTATTTTCTCATCTTCAAGAAAGGCAGGGGAAATAGATTTTTTCTGCTCAAGAGTTGGCTTTCTATCTTTAAGAATGCTGGCGGCAGCTATAGCTCTAGCTCTAGCGTTCGCTGGAGATGGAATAAAAACGGATTTACGTTGAAATTTGGCTGAAGTCGACGCTGTAGAACTTGTGGAAGTTTCCAACCGTAAACTTTTATTCGAAAGGTCTAGAGTTTTACGTATTTTTGAAATGTGTGATGAAAGTGGAATACCACTCATTGATTTTCGCACTTTATGTAGTAATGGCGAGGTTTTTGCTGCAGCTCTTTGTGCAACGCCGCTGGAACGTAACGGAGTAGATGTTGATAACGTGCGACCAGCGCTAGGAATTAAGGAGGAACGATTCGGTTGTGGTGAACTTCTTTCTGCAGTGTTGGGAATACCCGGAGAGCCATACAACTTGCTCCTTACAACGGTTCTTTGGCCAGGTGTAGTATGGCTGGGACGACGCACTAGCATTTGCCGATTAGCTACATTCTTTGGTGTAGCAGCAGGGGTGAAATTTATAATTCGAGTAGTTGTTGTTGATGCTTTTGAGGCACTTGCACCTGATGCTTGTGCGCGCATAGGTGAGATGCCTTGTTTTTTGGCGCTTGTGAGTATAGCGCGTTTCATTAACGGATGTGGTGTCCGTTTTGGAGTTGTTATTGTCTTGGTTTTTGTAGGTGTTATATTAAATGATACTGCAGGAGCAACGGCTGCAGCTGGGGCTGCATCAGGTGATGGCGACAGGCTATCTTCAGAAATCTCAACTACACTTGAGGAATCGGTAGAAGTGATGCTAATTACTGAATCTGGTGTTTTTGTTTTTACGACATCATCGATAACAGGAGTGCCTAACTGAGTAGCACAACTTTCCTGTAGTGTGCTCATCTCAGACATCGCTGGCATTATATTCTTTTTCGCCGTACCCTTGGCCACAGATTTAATATAAGGATTGGTGTTGGCAGCTACTTTCAGCTTTCCGGGCGTGGTTAAATCAATTAAATGCATTGAAGAATTTGACACCATATGTTTCATAGATTTTTTTGATGTGGCTGGTGTAGAGAAATCTATAAAGTCCCGACTACCATCATCATCATCATTGGACTCGTAGAGAATACTTTTTGGTGTGCTATAAACACTACGAGGAGTTGCTGGCTTATAAATAGCCGTAAAGGATTTCTCAATGCGCACTCCAGTTTCGCGTGGGGAAAATGAAGTTATGACAATATCCGATTGTTGACAGAATGATAAATGATTTCTTTTCTTTTGTGAGTTCGTGTTTTCCTTGTTATGTGTACAGTTTATTAAATTAATTTTCGGTGTTTCTTCTTGATTACGGGACAAAGCGGAACTATTTCGAGGTTCTGGTGTGACACTTCGTTCTTCCATTCCTGCTTCTTCCATAGTTGGCACCAATACTGGATCTCTATTTTTCGTACAGCTACTAGTTAGTGAAGGCAAACTTGCTTCGGCTTCATCTACCAATTCGCTCGTAGTTGAGTCAATAGTAGAATTTCCTTCGTCGTCGGATTGTATGCAATATGCAAAACTTTATAATAAAATATAATAAAGATTAAATGGAGGATTTACTCAAAGGCGATATTAAATAATTTATTTGACATTATTTTCAATTGATAAATGCAGAATGTTATATTCAAAATTATTAATAATAGAGCAGTATAAAACAATAGCTAGTATATGTAAATATGAAAGATATTGTAATTTGTACTGTGCAGAAATAGTGAGTACATTTTGTATTTGGTTGGTTGATTGTTCGTTCAGGTTCTAAAGGGAATGAATGGTTAAAAAATATTGGCGTATTTTTTTCACTGAAATATAAGAAACTAAAAAATTTAAGTGTTCTAAAAATAAGGCATTTTAGTTTGTTTTGAAGACTACTTGTTAGTTTGACTACATGAAGATATTGGCTGTGAATTATACTACGTCTAAATATAGAGATTAAAACGAGGTATAGGCCCTCAACGAGATTAACTCGTAAATCATGTTAAATTTTGTTAGATTAGTCATAGAAAAGTTAACCTCATTCTGAAGTAGATTAATAATTAATCATCTACTCAAATTAATCAAAAAGCAGCTACGTTGCTTGATGTGTTTGACAGCATTTTGACTGAAATTTGACATTTTCTTTTGTATGTATTCATCAAGCGTCTCATTTGACGAGCACCGATGACGAGGTGCGCAGTAAATTTTTTTCATTACGCTGGGAACATGATTCAATTATATATAAGGTTGAGTAAGCTGAGAGCACATATCTCTCGGCGAATGTCAAAAACAGCTGTTTGGTGTTCTTATCTTTTACTTTGACATTCGCCGATCCAAATTCCATCCATCCAGCGTTTTAAAAGTTTGACTTCTAGTCAGAAATTTGAATATGATTGTTTACTTGTCTTTTTTTGTTTCACTTTGACATTTTGCAATCCAAGTTTTGTTGTTGTATGAGAACAATTTCATGGTTACTTAACCTTATATATAATTAAATCATGGCTGGGAATACATTTGCACAGCGCAAAAAAAAACAGATGAGCCTCGAGCAAGGCGACAAGTGAGACACATATAAATGCAGAGCGGCGCTCTAAAACAAAACAAAACAAAACAAAAGAAGACATTTTTATTTGTTTGGCATATATTGTCTTAGGAGGTTGATAAAAAAACGTTCGTGGCAAATCCGCGGGCAACAGTGGCGTGAGAGCTAGCTTAATATAATCCTATAATTTGCAAAATTTTTTAGGTTTTTTATGGAGATTATAGTAATTTACCTAATGGATAATTTAATATAGATTAAAATAACATGCAATTTATTTTATAATTTTTGAAAATTACGTCATATCTGCAATTTACAACTTAAAGTTAAGTTTTAACAATTAAAAAGAAGACTTCTCAGTCTATGACAGTGCAATTAATCGAGTAATTAATTTACAGATTTAAGATTAACTGATTAATCAGAATGCAGATTAATCGATTTATCAGCTTCCCGATTAATAATTTTTCTGATTAATCAGAATTTGTTTTATTCAGAAAATGAATAATTTTTGATCAAACATATTTGAAATGCATGAATTTCATTGTGAGCTTTCTAGGTCAAGTAAGTTTGAAGAAGGCAACAACAACAACTCTGAATAGGGTCAATCACACTGCACTCCTAACAGCCTGTTTCGGAAATTGCTACATTGCCTCTTCAGTATTCTTGAGTGATTCAGCTGTGACCAACGCACTGTTAAAGTGTTATATGATTTGATACTTGTTCGATCAAGTTCGTAAGAATTTTAACGTTCTCATCGGCCATTTAATCATATGACATTAAAGTAGTAGTTATTTTTAGATTAAGCCTTTAACTCTACCACGGTTACCGTCTGTTATAGTTCCTTCTTATTTTTTCGATATTTATTGGAGTTCGACGAGTCTGCCGAAATGCATCATAGAATTGAAACGAATTTTGCTTAGCTAGAACCTAGTGTTTAACTGAAAGGTGGCCATTTGCACAACCAATGTTTGTTTGAATTTAAAATAAAAAAAAGCAAATAAACGAGTAGTTTTTAAAATGGTGCACCAACAAATCATAGAAAATTTTACTTTCTCGGCAAGAAATTTCGCAGCCAGGTGAAAAATGTATGGTAAAAGCTGCCATATGCTGTACCATATTAATAATATTGTACTAATATATACATTCGCTGTTGAATTAACACTTTATTTCAAATCAAATTTCGATTAATCAGGCATCTGATTACTCAAATGATCAATCGTAATTCTGATTAATCGATTAATCAGCGGTTTGATAAATCATAGGAAATGATTAATCCTTTAATCAGTTAATATAAAATTTGATTTAATCGCACGTCCCTAATTAAATCCTTTAAAAAAATCCAGACGTTCTAGAGAAAAAGTGAGAACGCAGTTTTACTTTCCTTTGCTTCTAGTTTCACGTGTATATGGTTTACTTCGTGTGTGAAAAGTGCTGTCGTACGGTGTTATTTGAGAAAAATATAGTCAATATATAAAATTTTTTGGAATCTAAAAGGGAATTTATGCTACATTGATGACGTCACTTTGTATGGCAAGTAGGCGGAGTTTTTACACGATTTTTGCAATTTTCAAATTCGAGTGCATTTTAAAATTCTTAGCATAGTTGCAAAATTTAAATTCATGAAATATAGTCACTTTTTACTGGAGGTAGGCGTGATTTTGATCCTATTTTAAAAATATTTAACAAATTTCCGAAATTTGTAGACAAGTATTATTTATCCAAACATGTCTGAATATAAGAGCACTACTATTATTTTGCACACAGCTGCATATCGAATTTCATTATGATAGCTTCAAAATTGTAACTGTAACTGGGAGTGGTTCTGATAAAGAAGATATATTATTATAAATATATATTTATTTTTATTTAATCTAATGTGTTAAATATTAAGTTGTTTATGGCGGAAAAAATAATTTTTTTATTTAAATAAAGAAAAATATAGATTAAATAATATCTATATACATAACAGTTTCATTTCATCTAAGGCTTCAATCAAGTTTAATGTATTCATTCATATATGATAGCTTAACCTAAAATCCTAACTAAATGATAACTACAGTGGGCATCAAACAAACACGAAAGACAGCTTAAAAACTAGACCAGTTCGTAGCAATATTTGAATATAAGTATTGTATTGAATCTCAGCTGATGTATTTAAATTTTATTTGACTTAATTTATGCAACATTTTCCAGAAAGGTGAACTTTAACTGATGTAGTGTGTGAGAAAAATTACGCAAGTGCACTGGTATTATATTATTCCATATTCTACAAACTCGTACTTGAAATTAATGTCCCATTATTGAACGATGAAAGTACGGCTTGAATTTTAAAATCGAATCTATTGACCATATATGTGGTCTCTCAGACGAAGACTGTACGCAAAACGAATCAACCTATTAAAACATTTCGTCAGTCTATTGAAGTTTAGGTTGCTGGTACCAGAAACTAGTTCCAAACCATAGTTAAAAAGTGGCATTAACAGAGCATTTGAGATCTTAGCCCTGACATCAAATGGTAAATAATAACCAATATTATATAATCTACGTAAAGTAAAGCATACTCGTGAAATCGTAAAATTTGTGTTCTAAAACTTAATTTGTTATACAGCCATATTCCCAAAGATTTGCCATGTTGATTGAGTGAGGCCAGTATAGACCAGCACTATAATATATTTATATATTAACTTTGGAATGGTTTGAAATATTTAAAAATGTTTTCACAGAAATTAGTTTTTTAGCTGTAAAACATTGTAAAAAATATAAAAACAACATTTTAAGCAAATTTATTTTCATCAAAAAAATCATAGGGGTGGGAGGGTAGCTGGCCCATGATTTTGAATGATAGAAACTGTTTGTGTCAAAATGAAGCACAACAAAAACAACTTTGGTCTATTTTTGAGCACAAATTGGATATTTTAGAGGTTTTTTGAAAACAATATAAGACATTGCATTGGTGAGGTAACGGTAAACCTTCTCTCATTTTCCCAGTGCCATTAATTGAACTTGCAGACAAAGATAATTTGATGAAAATTCATTTGAAAATGGCGGAGACGTTTGCTTGCTAAGTCAAAACTTGAAATTTCAATCTTTTTTCTCATTCTGAGGCTTAAGAAAATGCGTTACACTAAGAAAATCTATAGTCTTTGAGATTTTGGAATAATTTTATCATAATAATGGGAATGTTTTCAAGATACCGTAAGATTTGTTTACCGTTATTTTTATTAATCGACGACTTTTCAAATAAAAATGCGTTGTACTGAGAAAATCTATGGTTTTACAACTCTAGCCAGCATCCAGCTTTTGACGTTGTAAAAATTGTATTTATAACATGAAGAAGATGAGTTGGAATATATGGGAAAACAATTTTTAGAAATTTAAGCAGTATATTATTTTAGCCTATAGCATTTGATTTGATCAATGAAAAATCCGTATAGAGTTAACACCCATCAATGCATCTAAATGAAAAACAACTATCATGCTCCAGCAACGAAGAATACGTATGCGCACAATTATCGTTATCGTATTGCCTAATAAAACTATAATTTAGGTCATCAACTTCATCTGAAAAATGTATACCGTTAGAAGCAATGGAAAGAGCTCCAATATCTCTTTATTCCATAGTTGTTTCGGATTACAACTGCCAAAAAAACGCCTGTATGTTCGGTTCTGCATCTGCAAACTACTCGTTTAGCTCTATTTCGATATTTTTTATATATTGCAAGGCTTTGAACCGAACGATTTTCACTTAGAGCTGGGTAACTTCAGGCATGTACATAAATTGGTTACTGTTTTTTTTTTTAACTTTATGATTTCGATGGGAACTTTTCTTTCAAAAATATCTTTTAAATTTCTGTTTAAAATTTTAATAAGAATATCACAATCAGATAATGAATAAAATTTAACTAAAATCATACCCAGTATATCAATGAAACAGTTGGAAATCCACTCTATCATAAAAGAAAAATATTTTGGAACAGGTGGCATAACAATCTCATATGAGAGGATAAATTCATGTCGAGAAATGCCAGGACTCTGAACTTGACTTCTTAATTCAATCTTGTTCCTATCGGTCACAGAAAAAATCAATCAATGACATAGAGTTATGAAAATAATCAATATGCGTAAATTTATCGTTGTGTACCAATGATAAATTGCTTCTTGTACAAAAATCGGAAACATAGTTTTGGTTTCCTTAAACAAATATATTAATGTTGAAATCCCCATTACTACGACAGAATCATATCTATTTGCGATATCCTCAATGAGATCTTCACACATTGTTAAATCACCATGTGGAAGATAAACAACCACTACTGCAACAATAATTACATTTATATCCAATTCTAAAAACAAAGCTTCAACAACACCATCATTGCTAATTTTTAAAATAGTTTTAGCCTTGAGTTTGTTTGAAATATATAAGGCTACACCGCCATCCCTGCTATGAAGTCGGTCATTCCTGTATAATTCATATCCAGCTATATGTACAGCTTGATCAGAAACAAAAGGCTTTAGCCATGTTTCAGTTGCACCAAAAACACTGAGGACATTCATCTACAGTTCTACGAATTTCACCTATTTTAACTGAAGGTTTAATACTTTGAACATTCATGTGACCCACATGGAAATTGTTGCTGCCAAGGTAATGCTTCAGAGTTGAGTTATTGCTTGCGACTGAACCTAATAAGCTATCCGACATCAATGCACGGGAACCCACTAATAGTGTTTTATATATCTACAAAATACAGTGACAAAATAAATATAACCCTTTCACACTACGCGTTTGGGTATAAAAAGTACGCTCTTTATGATTTGCTTTGTTCAATTTATAATTACAAAAACTATTTGTAAAAATTGTAAAAAAAACTTCTGGAATTGCAGCCACATCGGGAATACACAGGTCACAGTGGTCTGTTGATATTTTTAATCGTTATAAATAGTTTGCCAAATATTTTCTCGTTTTCTACATGCTTTATTTGGGTTTAAAAATTGGTGCATGTTAAAGAACTAATTTTAATAACAAATTTTTCCAAAAGAGCTTGCATAAATATAATATTGGGGGTTGGAATTAGTTTTAAAGGTTTTCTAAGAGATGGCGTAACTATCAATAGATCGCATCGGGCACACCTGTCACTATATATATTTCAAAGCACATTGTCTAAGCTTCATTTTTTAGTATGTGTCATTCCACTGAAGTGTAAACAACATATATTTTTTTCTCTGTGAACATGTCGACTTTCGTTCCAACAAAACGCAATTTGCGGGAAGGTTTACTTTTGTGCTTCCATTTGAAGAAAAAACCGGTTGAAGCACAACGCACGCTTACTGAGGCTTACGGGGACTATGCTCCATCGATTTCTGGTTCCGTCGGTTTAAAAGTGGTAATTTTGATACGGAAGACAAAGAGCGTCCGGGCCAGCCGAAAAAGTTTGAAGATGAGGAATTGGAGGCATTGCTCGATGAAAGCCCGTGTCAAACCCTTCAAGAATTGTCAGAATCATTGGGAGTCGACTTATCAACGGTCGGCAAACGCTTGAAGGCCATGGGAATGATTCAAAAGCAAGGAAATTGGGTGCCGTACCAGTTGAAGCCGAGAGACGTTGAACGGCGATTTTGCATGTGCGAACAACTGCTTCAACGGCATAAAAGGAAGAGTTTTTTGCATCGTATTGTCACTGGCGATGAAAAGTGGATCCATTACGATAATCCTAAGCGAAAAAAATCGTGGGGACCACCCGGCCATGCATCAACATCGAGGGCCAAGCCGAATATTCATGGCGCCAAGCTTATGCTGTGTATTTGGTGGGATCAGAAGGGTGTCGTGTACTATGAGCTGCTAAAACCTAACGAAACCATCACTGGGGAACGCTACCAACAACAATTGATGAAATTGAGCCGAGCATTAAAGGTTAAACGGCCGGAATATGCCAAAAGACACGACAAAGTGGTTTTTCAACATGACAACGCACGGCCACATGTTGCAAGAACCGTCAAGGAAACGTTGGAGGCGCTGAATTGGGATGTGCTACCCCACCCGCCTTATAGCCCAGACATAGCCCCTTCCGACTACCACCTATTCAGATCGATGACGCATGGCTTGGCTGAGCAGCGCTTCACTTCTTACGAGGATACCAAAAAATGGGTCGATTCGTGGATTGCCTCAAAAGACGAATCGTTCTTCCGGCGCGGAATCCATATGCTGCCAGAAAGATGGGAAAATGTTGTAGCTAACGATGGACAATACTTTGAATAATATACATTGTACCGTTGTTTCTAAATAAATGCTCAAAAACCAAAAAAAAACCTTTAAAATTAATTCCAACCCCCAATAATATAATTATTCAGTTTCCGAATAACATTTATTACATTTTGCTAAGTTATTACTCTCAAGTCCTCGAGGCATGCTGTTAAATTTTACTTTATTGCTTAGACTCTTTTTCCACACGATAAGTTTTCTTGCTTTCTTGCAGTGCCAATGGGTCATTTGTGGATACACAGTTTAAAGTCATCTCACATATTTCTTAAACTGAGGCTGGATGACAAAAGAGTTGTTTTCAGGACTTTTGAATAGTTAATACTCATGTAAGAAATACATTTTTATTTAATAAAAACATTCTCTGTGGAAAACTTAATGTTAAGTGTAAGGTATAACACAGGTAATTTTTTATACTTTTGTCCGGAAATAACATT
Organism: Dichetophora obliterata; assembly: GCA_963920525.1. Taxonomy (NCBI): domain Eukaryota; kingdom Metazoa; phylum Arthropoda; class Insecta; order Diptera; family Sciomyzidae; genus Dichetophora; species Dichetophora obliterata. Next base: position 4,265,414 of record OY986435.1, read on the forward strand.
CCGCTTTTTTATAGTAAATCTAATTTTTGGCTTGTATTTACATAAATGTTTTGAAATATTTTTATTCGTTACATGTAGCCAATGCTTGAGCTATATTTGCAACACAAAAACAATTATGTCGCGAGCTCCAGAGAATTCTCTGTCAGCAAGTTTAAACTGGAAACTAAGCTGTGTATGTAAAAACTTAACACATTTAATTTTCCACCCAATTGTACGCCATTGATATTGTTGAAAGAAACATAACTTTCCATGTTTTATTAAGAACAGTTCATGTTAAAATTGCCGGACTCTACATTCTCTGTTGATGCAGCCTTTTAATGTCAACACAATGGTAAATAAGATTGGCATTTTAATCAGCAAGTTTGACGCAGATTGTTTCATAAATCACAATAAAAGAAAAAAAATTTAAATCTTCATTAGGCATGTTTTCTCTTCTTTTTAGTGTTTATTCATTTACTGTAGTGTTTATTTATACAGTCTGTGCAGTTGAGGACTTGTGCAAATAGGTTTTCGTGAGCACACCACCACTGTCCTCACCAAATCCTCAAGTTTTAGGCTATAGCACTTGTGCAGATTTTTGAAGTACGTGTAATTTGTTTTTGTAAAATGCACAAGTCCTCAACTGCACTGGCAAGTGCATTGCATCGTGAATATCCCTAGTATTTGTGAAGAGAAAATACTTGCTTTAAAAAGAAAAACGAAACGTTGCTTTCAAGAACTCGTCGATTCAATAAATTGGTTTTGATTAAGATAATATTAAATTCGTGTAATGCGACCCAATAAAGTTGACCTAACTTAACAAATATCTATCAATCACATAAAGTTTATTTTCCAGACCGCCCTAGAAGACAAAATAAACTGTTGAGCTTAAAAAACTTTTCAATGTTAAAATAAAGCAAATAAAAATAAATACAAATAAAACCAAATCCTGTTTATAAATACATACTTGTGAACAGTGAAACGCCGCTCTATGTGTCGGTGTAGCTACAGATACAAGATTCATTAGTTATTAAAAACGATCTAAATATAAAATAAAATACCATTAGATTAGGACAGGAACTTGGAGGCTGCTCCGGTATGCCAACTTGTTTTTGTGGAGTCGACAGAGTGTCCAAATTCAAATCTTCACATTCACCACTAGTCATCTTTGGAAAGACCCACAGATAACTTTTACCTAAAATGTTTATTTTGCTTCCGTTCAGCAGAGGTCGCTTTATTGTAATCACTTTATCATTGACGCTTACTGGATGATCTTCAGAAAAATTGTGTATTGTAACCTACAGCACACAGAGAAACAGCAGATAAGACACAAAAATAAATTGGCATCAGGCAAACAGCTTACCCTGCCAAAGGCGTCACAATTGATTTCACAATGGAGTCCTTTTGCGTTGTTATCTGTGAGAATGTGGTCACAAGCCATGTAGTAACCAAAAGTGAATTTGCGGCCCTTAGCTTCCATAGACTCGCCATGTGCGCCATTTTCATCAAGGCAAACTAATTTTGCTCCAACCAAAGACATTTTTTTTTATTTCTAGTTTCTCTACTCAAGCAACTATACATGAAAAATATATTTTTTTTTTTGTTGTATTCCGTCTGTTGCACTTTCTCTATTGGTTTTCACTAAAGCATATTTTCACCATCGAGATTGATCACTTGTAATTATTAGTACACAAATATTTTTAATATTTTCAATGATTTTCGCTGAACTATTGGAATATTTTTTCATTGAAAAAGGGACGCGTTTCGCCATTCGTTAATTTTACTTCTTCTCTTCTTACTTTTATTGTTGTTGAGTTGACGTTCGTTTGAATTTTTAACTGTTCGGTGGTTGTTTGGTTTTTCGGTTCGCATCGGCGACAGGGCTGCCGTTCTATATATTTGTTGAGTAGTACAATTTGAGACATTTGGTAGTACGCACAGAGAGTATAAATTATATAGAGGTGTCAGTTCGAAGTTCACTCCAGTTTCGTTGTACAAGCGTCCGGAAAACAGAAAAACAAAACAAAAATAATTGTGCTCTTGCCTCAGCAGTTATTTCATGCGCACCCATAGAAAAGTATAGGCAGCGTCAAAACGAACGCTGAGGCAAAGCATAATTATTTTTGTTTTGGTTTTCTAGTCTCCGGACGCTTGTACAACGAAACTTGAGTGAAATAGCATTCGAAGTCGAACTGGGACCTCTATATAATTTATACTCTCTGGTACGCATGGTGTTAGAATGTATGGTGTTCTCATGCCATGACATTTTTCAATATTTTTCTGTTACATGCTGCTTTATTTTGACAATTGTAATAGCTTTGACACATTGGCATAGGTAATCTTGATTATCTTTGTAGTTTAATATATAACCATTGGGGATGACACACTCAATAATTTTCTTCACTAGTTTAAAGAAATACCAAAAAATAGAAGCAATGGGTGAACGAGCAATAATATAATCGTAAAATTTTAAGGTGTGTGCTCGAGTGAGAGCACAGTAGTTATCAACGAAAGTGTAGAAAGAAGAATGTCAAAATCAGCTGTTAAAACTCGTTTAGCTTCGATAAACGACTTTCGGAAAGTAGTTTTGACTAAACGAATTCTAAACATGGCTTAGAAGAAAATTAAACTAGAAAATTGATTTAAACAAGTTTAAGTCTACCAATGTATCACAGGTATAAGGGTTTCATATAAAAAGTTTGAATTAAAATTTTGAAATTATATGTCAAAATAAAGCAGCCTATTTTTTTCTGATATTCTAAATGGAACCTGTCTACTCTGGCCTCACTCAACCAACTTGCTTTGACATGACGCAGTAGTAAAATATTAACACACATAACTTGCCTCAGTTTGAGTCTGTATTTTCTTTTGTGCTGTTAACCTTAGACATTTTAAATCAATAAAAATCAGTGTTAGCTTGAGTGTGTGCTTCATAGCTGCATACAGCTTTGCAACTTCGGCAGCTATAAACGTACAAAAGAAAAACTCTTGCCTCATCCTCGCACTTCCTCATCTCTTGTGTAGAGCCGTTAAGTGGGGCTAGTGTAGACCAGCACAATGAGAGGTCTCAAGGTCCAAATTATTAAAAATGAAGAACTTAAATAGTTTTAATTTTTATTAGCCAGTATTTCGACTACCGTCGGCAATCATCATCATTGGAAAAAAACTGAAAACATATATGTACATTAATTTTTAACAATTATTTTCACTTGAAAAATTTAACTTACAATTTTATATATATATATATGTACAGTTTCTTATTTGTTTTTGTTAACTTAGCGGCTGTAATGTATGGGCTGCATAATCTGATAGTGTAACAAGTAAATAAATAAATCGACTGCCACTTGGCTACAATATTATTACAGACTAATTTACTCCTGCTCAAAGAGTATTAGAACAGTTGCTTTTGACGATTGTTCTAAAATACTGGGTGAAAGAGACAACGACAACCTGAACATGGCGAGCCATATACAGGCACTAAAAATACTATATACAATGACGTGTTATTTTCATATGTACAATAGCATAGTTTATAAATTGGATATATAGTTAAATAAATGCACACAATAATTACATCAGGTATACATTTTAGGTTCAAATACTAAATTAAAAATAGCACAATCACTATGTAGACAAAATTTTAAATCAATATTGATTTAACAATCTCACTTCACAACCTCACCGTTGAAGCGATGCGGGCAGACCGTTAATAAGCGAATACAAAAAATTCAAACGAAGACTAGCAGAAGGAATGACTGATGGACACGTTCAATGAAAATAGTTTGCAAGCATGCGCAAGAGTAAAAACACATCACAGTTATATATAATCTTTTTTGTTGCGTACGAAAACAGAGTTATGTAGAGTGAGTCTATTATGTAGAGTGGAAAATCGTTTTATTTTTCAAGATTTAAAAAATGGTACTACAAATTAAGTTTGGTACTACTAAATAGTACTACGCCTTGTACTATTGAAGCACGTTTGGCAACACTGATTAGCTAACGTTGTCAATTTTTTAGCCGGCTATATCAGGGATGTCATATGTAATCAAAAACTTAAGGAAGATTACAGACTGTACACTACAAGAGAAACAAATTGTCGAACGTAACAAAAATAGCTGAATGCGAAGTCCCATCGTATAAACACAAAGAATTAAGAAATAAGGAAGCGGGGTAGATTCAATGTCACACGCTTTCTGCATGTTTATGTAAAACGAAGCGAAGGCTGAACTTCGTGAAAGAAATGACCAACAATTTTTTTTTGATATGGAAAAATGTATTGCCTCCCGTGTCTTGGACCACGTTCAGCCTTCGTTTCGTTTTACATAACACATTCGCTGCCGACAAAAAAAGGTAATTTATTAATGGAGAAAAATGTCTAACAAGAGTTTATATAACAATGGTCTCATCAAGCATTTGTGTCTGCCACGATGATTTTAAAAAAGTGCCCCGTGTGTCACATTTAAAAGTATTAACTTTTTTAACACTGTTCAATACGTTTTTCCATTCAAAGGTATTTATACATCTTTTCTGTAAAAATCATGGCAATCAGAGCCATTTCATTCATGAAATTTTTGTGTAGTAGTTTAAGCCAATTGCCCGTCAGACGAATATGCATGACATGGCAGCGAATGCGATAAACATGCAGTTCGACCACCAGAGTGAACAAAGTTTCTTTAATTTTTACCCGAACGTGAGTTCACTCAGCGTAGGGTGGTGGTGAAATGATGGTCTATGAAAAAGCAGCGCTGAGTAAATTTAGCTCTCAGTTGAATGTCAAATTTAACAAGCGTCTCATCATCTTCGAAGGTCTATATTCTTTCAAATTAAATATTTTAATAATTTTTCACAAATTAATTAAAATTAAAAGAGTTTTGGATTTTACTTTAAATGGTGAAAAAATTAGATATGTGTATAGCCTCATTTATTGCTATTGATTTGTTGTGGTTGAACCGTCATTTAACAGACAACTAGTTGTTTGTTGTTTTTTTGTATTTATTGTTTGACGTTTTCCTTTGTTTTTAGTGTGTTTAGTTACGAGTAGTCTACTAAAAACTGAATTACCGACAAACTATCAATAGTATAGAAACGTCTGTCAATTTCGCAATCAGCCTTAAAAGTGTGATTGTTGTGTATTATATTGCGGAGCCCTTGTAGGCTTTGAACTCACGAAAACATTGAAAAGAATATTCAAAGAATTGCTTTTGCGTCGTAGTTATATAACAAATGATCCGCAAAAATTGCATATACACAAGCTTTATTTTATATCAATTCCTTAAAATTAAAAGACTCAAAAAAAAAAAAAATGATCCAGTGCACCACTGCTGTTGAGGACTTGTGCTGTTAGGTTTTCGTGAACATACAACTGTCACTTTTTTAAAGCTGTCAAATTTTTCAATGTGCACAACTGCTCAAGTCCTCAAGTATGAGGCAAATCTTTTCTACAGTTGCTCAAAAGGTGATTTTTCCAAGAACAAAGCTGTCATAAACGTCATATAATAAAAGCAACAAAGTGAATAAAAAACTAGTAGTATATCATTATTATATCACTTCTGTACTATTTATTACTTTGTTCTCGATTTTTTTGTTCTATCTACATTAAAAATTTTTGATGAATTTGATTGCATATTTTTTATTTTTTTTTAAAAAAAATTTTTTTGATGACTTTGATCGCATCATTTTTTAAATTTTATAGAAATAAGTGAATTCCATAAATTTATAAAATAAGATTTATGCCGTCGTATAAATCTGACGAACTGAAATTCGAGCAGCTGACTTTGACATCTATTTACTTTAACTCCAATCTAAGCCTGCCTTGTAATTCTATCATGTCTGGGTTATGTTATGTTTGTTTACACAAATGATAATTTTAATATATACGAACGTATCCATAATTGATTCAATTTATAAAATCTGGCAGCACTAAAAATATTTGTTGAATTATATTAGTGAACACTCGAATTATTTATCAAAGTTTTTGTAAAAATAAAAATGGCTAGTGCAGTGGATACAGATTCTTCACGTAAAACTTGGGAACTAGAAAATAATATCAAAAACCTTCCCAGTTGCGATGAAATATTTCGATACGATGCCGAGCAGCAACGTCAGATTTTGGATGCCAAACCGTGGGAAAAAGATCCACACTACTTTAAGGATATTAAGATTTCGGCTTTATCCCTGCTGAAAATGGTAATGCATGCGCGCTCAGGTGGCACTTTGGAAATAATGGGATTGTTGTTGGGAAAGGTGGAAGATAACACAATGGTAGGTAACAAAATATAAGCTTGGATTATAATTAAATATATGCAATTATTCTGATCAGATTGTAATGGATGCTTTTGCCCTGCCAGTAGAAGGAACAGAAACTCGTGTAAATGCACAATCACAAGCTTATGAGTACATGTCTGCGTATATCGACTCCGCGAAAGAAGTAGGACGTTTGGAGAATGCTATAGGCTGGTATCATAGTCACCCTGGTTATGGTTGCTGGCTCTCTGGTATTGACGTGTCCACTCAGATGTTGAATCAGAACTATCAGGAGCCATTTGTTGCAATAGTTGTTGATCCCGTTCGTACAGTTTCAGCAGGCAAAGTATGCCTAGGAGCTTTTCGTACTTATCCCAAGGGTTACAAACCACCAAACGAAGAACCATCTGAATACCAGACTATTCCTCTTAATAAAATAGAAGATTTTGGTGTGCACTGCAAGCAATATTATCCACTTGAAGTGAGCTATTTTAAATCTGCACTGGATAGAAAGTTACTTGATTCACTTTGGAATAAATATTGGGTTAATACTTTGGGAAGCTCCGGCTTACTGACCAACAGTGAATATACAACTGGTCAAATATTCGATTTATCAGAAAAATTGGAGCAAAGTGAGGCGAGTTTGGGTCGTGGGCCATTTGTAGTCTCTGGTGGAGATGTTAATGAAAAACGTACTGAGGATAAGCTCTCTAAAGCAACGCGCGATTGTAGTCGTTCATCGATCGAATTGATACACGGGTTGATGGCTCAAATTGCTAAAGACAAAATATTCAACAAAGTTGGGCTTGGTAAATAAATAAATTGTTTAATATATAAAAAGCTAGCTTTTTCAATATGATATACAAATAAAATTAAAAAAAGCGTAACAATATGTGAGTAAGTTATTTGCAGAAAGTTATTTATTACTCTTTTAGAAATTGAGTTATAATTTATTTTGTAAAGGTTCTTTAAGGTTATAGCATTTATGAAATTCCACACAAAACTGTCATATTTGAATAATGAATTTTGGCAATTTTGATATTTTAAGTATTATAGATTAGCGACCATATTTGAGAACGTGTCTGAGGGTTCATAGAACAACAAAAACCTCTAATATAAAAAGTTTTTAGTGAAATAAACTGACCTATTAATATTTTAACATCTGAAAAATATTTAAATGAATTTAACATTTTTAACTGTATTCATTCCTTTTTTGTTGCACCAAAAAACGAATGGAGGTCTCATATTGCAGCTAATGACATTGGCTCAAGTCAAGGCTGGGTTTTGACGAAAATAGCTGACTGCATGACAAAGCATCAGAATGATCAGAATGATAAGCATCAGAATGACACGACTAAGCTTCTGAGTTGTTTTCGCTCGTTGTCTAATATTCATATCGTATTGCCTGCAGTCATTTTTCATTAGGCATTAATTGCCTGCGCCGCAAGCAGTTTGTCGATTATTCGCAAGCATGAGGGGGTTGACGAAAGTCCCCTTTCAACCTGAATGCTTGCGAATAATCGACTAACTGCTTGCGACGAAGGCAATTATTGCCTAATGAAAAACGGCTCCTGGCACTTGATAAAAGCAAAACAAAATAACCATTTCATAACATTTTTACAGTAGCTTTAAAAAAAAAAGTGATTTTAAGAACGGTTTTACTACAAAGTGCAATCTTTCCAAGTTCTGAAATTTTGTACTAAGGCATTTGTTGAACCCCTAGCATCTGCACAGTAGGTACCTGCTTATAAAAATTTTACATTGTAATGCAGAACTGTACGCAGGATGTAACAAAATCTTGTTTGTGTTGTTAAGATCGATAGATTGTTTTCATTGTTAAGACGAGCTTTCTAACAGGAAGTTTTGCATTAAAATGTATTTGAGAAAATTAATGAACTTTATGATTAAACCAGAAAAAAGTTTTATATAAACAAATAAGAATTTATCTTCAAAATGGCTCAAGTTAAAATACCCCCGTATATTCTAAGTTATGCATGCTTTAAGAGTTTGATGACGTCACTTCGCATGAAGGGTGGGCGTGTTTTCATCCAATTTTGCCAAAATTCAAACTACGTGTTTAATATTTAGTCATTACACACAGTTTTGAGGAATTTATGAAGGTTATGCTACTTTGATGACGTCTTGAAGGAAGATCAAAGATCGGCACTTTGTATGGGAATTAGGCGGAGTTTTTATGCGATTTTGCTAAACTTCAAACTCACAGTGCATTTTAAAATTCTAAGCAAAATTTTAATTCATTAAATAAACTTTGTGTCCATGTGTGAAATCTGGTTCCGTTCTGAGGTAAATGATTCGGCTTATGCAATCAATAACTTCAATCTATTTAGACATCATTGGTGGAATAGAAGAGGTGGTGGGGTTACCATTTAATGTCGTAATAATTAGAAAGTCCAAGTTGTGCATAAATCTAGTGAGGGTAGTATAGAATATATTAATCTTTTTGTTTTAGATAACTGCACTAAACTATCTTGCGTCTACAATCCCAATAAAGTGCAAAGCTTAAATTCTTTCTTCACTGAGCTGTCTGAATTTTTGATTGACTATAACTTCTTTATTATATCGTCGTCACAAAAGTGAACTTGCGAATGTGAAAAATTTAATTTTTAATTTTCCATAGAATTTTCATAAGAAATGAAAAATTTAATTTTTTAGATTCGCAATTTCACTTTTGTTACGACGATATGTGAAGACTTTAATATTAACATTCCATGTCTTAATAATATATCGATGCACTGATCACATAAATAGCATGGGGCGCACCATCTATATGATCCTGCGTAGAATTAAAATGACAGCTCAGTTTACTCCTGTGGAAACCAAACGCAAGCTCGTGTTACAACTTAATATTTTTATCTTAACATATTCTGAGCTCATTTATAGTAGGCTAGATTCACGATCTGAACACAAACTGCAAGTTACATTTAATCATGCTACTCGGTATGTCCATAACCTTCTCAGATTTGAGCACATAACACAATTCAAGAAAATTATTCTTGGTTGTGACATCATTAATTAACTCAATTCCCGTAATTGCATCGCTTTGCATAAACTTATTCATTCCAAAACTCCTCGGTAACTTTTTAAGAAACTATAATTTTTCTAGTCGATCAGAAGCAATATTATTATAATACCTAACTGGAAGTGTCTGAACTATACCAGGATTTTTTTTCGTTAATGCCATTAGATTATGGAATAGTTTTCCCAGCGTTATTAAATGAATGAATAGCAAAGGTGGCTTTAGGAAAGCAGTTTTGAATCACTTTTCTTTAAACTAAAATACGAAGAAACCAGATTTATACTTTCAATCTTTATTTTATATTTAATTTTTTTTCCTTTTGTTCTTCTTTTCCCTTCTATTTATTAGCCCTATAACGCACAATAACGCAATTTTTCAACTAAAAATCTCTTTAACAGTCGTAAAAATAAATAAAAACAACTTTTATTTTGAAATTAATACTTTATTTAGAAAATATTTGCAAAAAATCTTTTGTTGCAGTTATAAAGATTTACATATTTCAGGGAATGTAACATGGCTTTTAATATTATAATTCATGATTAATGTAGTTTAATAACTCACCAAAAAGTTCTTAACCTTTTTTTAATTATTAACACTTTTTATTACAATTTTAGTTATTTTAAAATATTGCAAAATGCAAAGTGCTGCCAAATGCAAAATACTTCATCTCTGTTAATTTTTGTTAATCTATTAAAGCTATTCTTCAAATTCAATTAACTGTATTTTTAATGATTTGTTATGATTACATAAGTATCCTTAAATTTTAATTGTAATATTAATATATTAAAACATAATCTTAAGCTACTGTCTTTGTACAGCAAATCAATTTATTCTTAGGGCCAGTTTCACAGTCAAAAGTTCAAGTTAAGTCTAGAAATTTAAGTCATCGAATCAACTTTTCCACCATTGATTCGAAGATTTAAGTCGAACTTAAGTCGCCAAATTTCTAGACTTAAGTATGGCTAAAAACTTAATTTTTGATTGTGAAACTGGCCCTTGCTGTACTAAAATGTTAAATTAAATAAAATATCTTAATGATTTAAGCGGTCATATAGTCACTTTCTATGGAAGATAGCCGTGGTTTTTATCATATTTGGACAAGTTTCAAATATATGGTGAATATTTGAAACCGAAGCTTATGTAGAAAATTCCAAGTTATTTTAAGTTGCGTGGTATCTGAAGAGATTTTACCGTTTGAAAAAGTCACTTTGTATGGGAGGTAGGCGTGATTTTTATCCCAATTCAACAAATTTTAAATGAGTCCACAAAGCTTTTGTAGAAAATTCCAAGTAATTCTTTTAATTTTTGTGTCATTTTAAGAGTATGTACCCTCTGATCAAGTCACTTTGAATGGAAGGTAGGCGTGGCTTTCATTAGATTTTGCTCATTTCCGAACTTAATCCTGTTTTTTTTAATATACGCATATATGTATGCATATACCAAAAGCGATATACAGATACGGTGCTTGCTGCTAGCAAATCATTCGTTAAAAGTTTGCGTCAAACGATCAAAGAGATTCAAATTAACAACTTGATTCCACTTTTTTTAATGTAGTAGCTAAACAAATAAAAATCAATTTTAAAATTTCATCGACTTCTCTAGTTTTAATTGTACATACTTTATTTTAGTGACATTTATTTTGGGTCACACCGTAAATAATATTTGCAAGGAAATTATATGTTTAAAGTAAAAAACAACTTAAAAAGAAAATTTAAATATAACAGACCTTGAACATTCATATGTACTCCTAAAGTGGTACTATTATATTTTTTTTATTCAACTGTATAACGTGCATATTAGCACTATTAAAGGCAATGGGCCTTTGTACATAATGTTTTCATTTACAATCCATTAATAGTAATTTTAATTGTTTTTGTGTCAGTTATCTTTATTTCATTTCGGCGTTAGATACGATTCATGCCATTTGCATATTTATCTGGAATCTAAACTGATCAATATTAATAAGACAATACTGGCATCGCACAGTGCTATTTTTTAAATTTTAGAAGGATAAAACTCAATCGAGAAAAGTATTACAGCTAGATACATTAAATTTTCCATAAAGATTTTTAAAATCAATAAAGTGATAACTACAAAAAATGGACGAAATGGGTCAACTGCTACTCCTTTCTACCATACAACGGCAAGAATAATGACGACATAAGATTGGTTATATGCATGCTATTGGGATTAATTTCGGTTTCTAAGTTTATATTAAAACTAAAAAACGTGTTTCTTCAAATGGGCTCGATCGGTGAACTGTCACTTCTACCTCCCATTTTATTTTACATTATCAATTAAAGTTATATCTCCATAGATAAAGGATGTAGACAAATCTTGTTCATAGTTGAATTTCCATTAGACATTTTCATAGAATATTTTAACCCTCTACGACAATTTTTTAATTATAATTTTAAGCCTTTTTATATGGTTAATTAAGACCTACAAAAAAGAGCGGGAGAGTTAATTTATCCAAGCAATTTTTTTTTTACTAAAGTTAACTATAGTTGTAACAAAAAATTGTCAATATTAAGAATTCTTCTAACTCTTAATTTAGGTAAATTTCTAAATTTAGCTTAACCCTCAACTGGTGCACCTGGTCTGTGGGACCATAAAAAACAAAAGAGTATATATTATTATTCAATTCAAAATTCATTCAATTCAGTTCAATTATTTAAAATAATTCACAAAATTCTTTCTAAATAGGAAAACAAATTTTTTTAAAGATGTTTCTAAAAAAAACAACATGCATTTCTAACTAAATTTGTGTTTTTGTAGCATTTGAAGTTCGTGGTGTCCCTGGGACCAGATGTACTGTTAGTGTGATTTTTTTGAGGTGGGGGTTAAAACCCATTTTAAATATTACCTTTAGTAATAAAACTAATTTTCTATTTGTTTGTTTGTTTGACCTTCATACAAAATCTAAACGGCTCGACGGACTTATCTCAATTTTGGTATACATATTAAATGCATCCTAGATTAAATTGCTGCCTACTTAGTTTTTGCCACGTCCCCTCCGATATTTTTCAGCTAACGGTTATTTTGTTGTTATAAAACTGTTAACCATCGGAGTTTTTCGTCAATTTAATTTTAAAATTTGTTATTATTTTGACACCAAGAACTTTTACATATCTTCAAAATTGTAAAAGTTTATAGTACAACGACTTTTTCATAAAACATCGTTAGCTAAGAATGAGAAAAAAATTACATTAAGCTGAGTACTCTGTTCAGTTTCATGTGAAATTTCACTCATATCTCCATACAAAATATGACAGCTGCGAAACAAGCGTGGAAATTTTCACAAAATTTTCGTCAGAGCAGTACTCTGTTCCGCTGCGTGAATGTTCGTTTATTAGAATGTTTTTAGTTTACTGCAATTGACTAGCTATGTTTAAGTCGTTGATTATTTTTTTTACATTTCTTTGATTAATTTCATGAACAGCTTATTTTGACAACTACTCATCGCCGCTCGTGAGAAAAAAGCCAGTCTACGCTACGACCTTGTCAGTAATTGTACCATGGTACTGCCTATTTATTTTGATGTGAAAAGAGAGAAATCATACGAATTTTCCCAACTCATTTTCTTAGCCTCTCTGACAAACGTTCCCGCAAACGGGGGTTGGGTCCTTTTCGCAGAATTTAAAAATCTTGAAAAAAAATCTTGAAAAAAAAATCTACAAACTCAAAATCTTGAAAAACCTACGCATGCAGCCCTATTCTGGCAAATTAACTATTGTTAACCAGTATTTTTTATATTTCTATATGTTTGTTGTTTTCAAAACAAAATTTGAAGCACAAAAAACAAAGTTTTTGAATGAAATTGTAAATAACTGAAAAGCAGTTGACAATTTTTATCAAGCTTGATCAAAATTGAGCTTCAAATTTTGTTTTGAAATCAAAAAACTACAACAAACACATTGAAATATTTAAAATACTGGTTAACAATTTTGTTAATTTGCCAGAATAGGGCTGATAGAGTGTATCCTTTGCGTAGGTTTTTCAAGATTTCTTAATTGAAAATTTGACATTATTTCGAAAAGTGTCCAATATCGAAAGAAGTATCAAATTTTTCGAAAATAATCAAAATAATGAATAATTGTCAAGTCACAGAAATTGTCAAATTTTGAAATAAATGTCAAATTGTCCAATTATTTTAAAAAGTGTCAAATATCGAAAAAAGTGTAAAATTTAGAATAAGTGCTAAAATTCGAAAAATTGTCAAATTTAGAATAAGTGTCAAATTTCGAAATGTACAAGTTTTGCAAAAAATGTCATATTTAATTTTGAATAAGTGCCAAATTTCGACAAGTGACAAATTATGCAAAAAATGTTCATAAATGGACAAAAAACATCCACGTCCTTGGACCATAAATATTTAAAAAATTTATAATTTTGCCAAAATTTTACATTTTTGTTTTTGAAACTAAACACTTTTCCGTTTTTTTCTCGATATTATACATTTCATTCGAAAGAACAACATTTCTTAAAATTTCAAGATTTTTTCAAGATTTTTTTCAAGATTTATGCATATTTTGTGTTTTCTAGATTATTTTTTTTCAAGATTTTCGTTTCAAGATTTTTTTTTTCAAGAATTTTTTTTTCAAGATTATTTTTTTTTTCAAGATTTTGGTTGTTTCATGATTTTGACCTTCAAGCATTCGGTCCGCTCCCTGCAAACGGAAATCTTCGCAACAAAATATGTGTCAGAAATTTCACGCAACAAATAATTGAATGTTGTCAGCGAAATTTCACGCAAGCAAACATAGTACTAAGCTTTAAAATCAAGGTTTTGAATTTCAATGCTAGATCTCCGCTGTTTTTAAATATATTTCATTGCAATTTTTTTGTTCAAAAGTTCAATAAAATCATTTCACAAAGATAGTTTGAACTGTACCGTTAGGTCAATGTATATATTTAAAAAAAAAATCCAAAACGACTTTTTAGTAAAAAACTGACTCAAAAGTTGTTTTTGTTGTAAAAATAAAAACAAATAAAAATTGCATTTTTGACTACCTTTCATATGGTATAGCATTCATTTGCAAAAATTATTCCAGTTTTGTGTAAAAATTGCTTACTAACAGTATTTATTTTTTTGGCAAAACTTTTTTTTTCAAAATGTTGTTTTTATATTTTTTACAAAAAAAATCAGGTCTCAAAAATAATTTATGTGAAAAAATTACCCCAATATCTCTTTCCAATCAAAAGTTGTGGCTAAAACTATCGTTTTATGGACTCGGAGTTCATTATTATTCGACATCAATTTGCACATGCAGTTTCACTAATAACATTTTATGGGCGTTAGACAAGAGGGCGTGGCAGCAATGCGCAGTAATTTTGGAAAATTATATTAGCAATAAAATTTGAATTTGTTCAAATTCAGCAAAAATTTTGTGGGTCTTTTTGACCTTCTGAATTTGAAATAATCGCACTGTTCATCGTCTTGTCACTGCCTTTAACAATATTGCATGCTTAAACGCTGGAAAAAAAGGGAAAATGTAATTTGAAATCAACATTGCGTGCTACAATAGTTTTAAATCTATAACCATCAAAGGCAAAAGTTTATATTGAAAACTCTTGGCTTGAATTCCCATTATTCACGTTTTGTTTTTTCTAAGTACTAGCAATTAAGCCATTAACTCGTTAAGCAATGCCGCTAAAAAGTTGACCAATTTTTAAACCATTTCAATTGTTTTCGCTACAACAAGTTTCTAAAATGTTCCAATATGCAGGAACTAGTCGAACATATGTATTCTCTTATTTGAATTGTTACATTTAAATCGATTTCTATGTTTTTGTTCTTCAACACAAACAAATTTCGGAAAGAATTTAATAACAAATTCGATTAATCATTATTAAAATAGCTTTTATATGTCACTCACTCTTCAATTGACTTAATTTAAAAGTACTATAAAATGAAGATTTTATTTATTACATACATTAGAAAAATGATGAAGTCATTAAATTTACCTAAAAAAGAGAATTAAAATTTTTCTATTAAAAATAAGAATTTATAACCTCTTTCTCGGCATGAAAAACAAAACATTAATCTAATTGTAAAATTCAACAACCAATTTAAAAATTGAACACTGATAATTTTCGACTTTGTAAAAGGAAAACTAAAAATCGAAATAAAAATAAAAGTTTAAAAAGGTAATCGTTAAATTAACTAACAATGCTATTTGTTGAATTTAAACAATAATTATGAGGACTGAGTATTTATGAGGCGGTGGTAGGGATAGCTTTTATTTCTTGTTATTTCCTGCTATTGCTACCATCAAAGTGCCAAGCAGAATTCCCTAATCAACTTATCAGTCATTTCCTATGCGACCGGGTATTGCATCGAAATGGGTTAAGTATTGGCAATTTACCATATACAGTATTGTGCAAAATGCAAGCAACCTCTAATGCCTTATAAAATAATTTGAAGAATATCTAGAATTAATTTTAGTTTGCGCTTAGTAAAATGGAAACTTTTTAAAAGTAATTATAGTAAAAGCAAAACTAAATACCGTCCTTTTAAGGTTGCTAAAAAGTGCTTAAACAAACCAAAGTGAAGAATAAATATAATTATAAATTAATTAATTATAAAATAATATAATATCTGAATAAACACTTAAAAATCGTTTAATTTTTTTACTTTCTGATCTCAAATATTTCTTTTTTGACATCTTTTGACACTTTGACAAAATGTTTAACTTCTTCTAAAAACTTAAGCGTCATTTAAAGTTTACAAAATGAAATACTTCAGACTCACTTAAGAATTTCTTTCATAATTTATACTTCACAGACGCACCAACGATTTTATACATGACGTGTTACATGCCATTTCGACTACGATTCACACATCATTCGGAGAGAATTACTTTAAATTTTAAGGGTCGATAGACAACAATAAAAAAGATGAAATCCAAGAAAAGAAAAAAATAGGTTTTTGTTGTTTTTCAATTATAGAACTGAAAGAAAGGACAATTCTGGAAAGAAGGGGAGATTACGGTTTCCGTAGCGCCAAGACCTGAAAATGCAGCTTTATTGTACTCATTGAGAAAATAAGATTCACCGAAGAAATTATCGATGTATCGTTTAGTGATTGAGTTATCGCTTTTTTTAAACAAATTTCTACTTTATGAAGCTAATAAGAAAATTCGGCTATATCTTTCTTAATGTTTTACCGATCTAAATGAATCGTGTACCATTCGACAGAAAATTGATATATCTTTAAGATACAAGATAAAACAAATCATTTCTTTTCAACCCGGTCACGCTACAGTATATTATAGTTTTTGTTTGCATAAAACCGTTATTTCCTCTAAAAATTCAGTTATTAAAGGGAAACAAAACAAAAATATATTTATAGCTGCAACAATGACCTTTCGTTTGGTATATAATATGTAAAACTTTTTTCCTCCATTGTTGTTGTATATCTCATTTTTGTTTATATACTAGGTTGAACAGTACAATTATATGGTTTTTTCTTTTACCTAATCGTTCATTTTGAGATTTCAGTTTTGATGAACTCATAGTCAAAATAAAATTTATGGAAGGAAATATTGATACATCGATTAATTATCGAGTTATCGACTTTTAATTTTTTCCAAACCTTCATTTTATTATAAAATTAAATCCATTCCTTGAGAAAATGATTTTCCCTTGTACAGAATGTTTTTATCACTATTTCGTGCAAGGGAAAATCTATTTTTATGGTGTTTTTACGATAAAATTATTTTCCTTTGTACAGAATATTTTTATTACTGTTCCATGCAAGGGCAAACCTGTTTTTATGGTGTTTTTTTACTATAAAATGATTTGCCCTTGGCAAATGGGATTATGCTGTCTATTTTTTTGGCTTATGACCTTTTTCAAATGCCATAATCTCAAATCCAATTTTGGGGATCATATGAGGGTTGTATTATCGAAGCAACAGGCAGAAATTAAATATCAAAAATTTTAATATGATATAAAATTGCCTATACAAATTAAATCATTTTTGCAAAAGATTTATATCATATATCGTTAAAAGTAGTTCAATTACCTTTTAAACGACACATCAATCTTTTGAATCGATTGGATTATGACAAAAATATAAATGCTTACTTAAACAGAACTTTTTGCAAGAAAAAACATCGATAATTAATCTATTGTCGGTGAATCCTATTTTGACCATGAGTACATCAAATTTCCATTCTCAAAATGAACGATTAGTTAAAAACAAAAAACCATATTATTGTACTGTTCAACCTAGTGTGTATACAAAAACTAAAAATACACCAACAATGGAGAAAAAAAGTTAAACATTTTATACATTAAACGAAAGGTCATTGTTTCAACTTTTAATATATGATGTTTTTGTTTTCCCTTAATAACAGAATTTTTAGAGAAAATAACAGTTTTATGCCAACAAAATAATAATATGCAGAAAGACCGTCTTTAGGGTGATCGGGTTGAAAAGAAATGATTTGTTTTATCTTTTATCTTAAAGATATATCAATTTTCTTTCGAATAGTACCCGAATTAATCAGATCGGTCAAGTATTAGCAAAGATATAGCTTAATTTTTATATAGACTTTGTAACCTAAAATATTATTTTACAAATCGATAGCTCGATAACTAATCAATAAATCGATAATTCCTTCGGTTAATCTTATTTTCTCAGTGAATACAAAAACACTGCATTTTCAGATCTTGGCGCCACGGAAACCGTAATCGTGCCGGAAGGAATCACACATAAATATCGAAAAATGTTCTATTTAAAATATCAAATTAGTAAAAATTTTTTTAATAAAAGCGCTGGGTTTTTCACATATTTTGAGTATACTTTGGTATACTCAGTGCTCTCTAAAACTGTTGGAGCTATGGTTTTTTTTGTAACTTAACCTATTCTTGAATTATACCTAGATATTTTATCAAAATGTGTACCTTATATGAATATAAGTTGCTTTATTCTTCCACAATACTGTATGTATGTACGAATGTATGTCGGTATTTTATTTCTTATTTACCACGAACACTTCATAATCTAAATCGCTTTCTTATATTTATATTTGCTATGTGCAGAAAGGGTGAAATAAATAAAATAAATTATTTTTATATCCATTGTCACTGTTGATAAAAGGAGTAACTAAGTTATAACTGCAGAATATCATGTAGCGGTATTTAAATCCGATTACTTTTTTCAAAAAGTAACCATAAATGAGAGAAATTAAATTTTAGAAAAATTCTCTCAAATTGAGAAGAAAACTACCACCCTAGATAAAAAATTTACATTTTGATTAAGTTGGAATTCCCACTGGATAACCATATTTAATTAGCTGAATTCAAACTTTTTAGCTTAAACTGAACTTTTAATACTCCAACTCCAACTTTTTTAATAGTGGAACGCGTTCCCGTACTTGCCCTTTTTAGTGCATTTTGCAAGTTTTAGTCTGAAAGGCGTTTCCGTACTCGAAAAAGTGATAAAAAAGCGAGATCGGGAATAAGCAATTTCCTCTTCCAAAGAGAAGTAACAATTTATAGTTTTTCTAGCAACAATAGCAAAAGGTTCAAATATCTTTAAACAAGCTGTTTTTAAGTAAACAAAGAAATATGAACTAAAAATTTTTAAATTAAAACAATTTATTACGTATTAGTTCTTTGAAACAAATAAAAAATGTTACAATGAAAACTGGGAACATGGTAAATCTCAAGCTGCCCGAACCGACTGGCATCTGCACTGCCGATGCTCCACATCAATCAATGTAACTATTTCCGTATTTAATTTTTTTGAAGTGAAACTTCTTTAGCACCGTTGAGATTTGAAACTCGATGAAACGAAAACGACATATATGTATGTATATCAGTACAAAAATCACAAACTATAGTACAGTACGAACCACAGCGGTGTACTGTACTGTACTACTAAGCGTAGTATGTACACAATCCAATTTCGAAGACATTAAACGTTGCAGTAGCTGTTGAACTGTCGGACAATTAAAGTCTATTTTTATGAGAATTTGTTTTAGGCCACATACACGCTGCAACCAAAGCAAAGCTGGAAGTGTAACTTGGAAGTTTTTGATAGTTATCACGATGAAGTCGCAGCGTGTCTGTCGAAGTTATGCTCACCTTACACGGTCAATCATTTGACATCAATAAGGTATATGTGTTAGTAAATATTTGTTTGCATGCGTTACACAGACACGTTGATGGCTTGATTGATCAAAACCTAAATTTTTAAATATTTTGCAATGCTGGTCAAGCGGCTGGATGTTTGTAAGGGTTAGATTGATCAATCTTTCGTTTGCTTTCGTCATACAGTAAACATGACTGCAGGAAAAAAAGAGCTATAAATAATAAATTTAAGAGGATAAACACTTTTTGGCAGAATTTATTGACTCTTTTTTTATTTTTACGATTTTATTGCGTAGCTAATAATTACTTGATTAGCAAGTAATCCAATACGCGCGATACAATCGTCCGTTTAACTCATCACACGTCTGTGTTCCATAAAAAATAATGCAGAATGAAAATTTTACGATATGATTGATGTGTGTAAGGGCTATCATCAATCCACACGTACTCATGCTGGACGTCAAATGATTAACCGTGTAAGGTGCGCATTACGCAACTCATTGACGGTTGCAACTTAGGTTGCAGCAAAATAAAAAGAGGCGTAGTCAAAACCAATATTTAATAAGGATGCAAACAATATGTGTACTAAAATTGAGTGAAATTCGACCATCCGCTTATATTTGTATTAATGATGAAATAAACAAACAAACAGAAAATCAGTTTTATTAATATAACAAAGATAGTCGATAGTATGAAAAAATAGATTTTTAGCCATAACTTTTGATTGGAAAGAGATATTGGGGTAATTTTTTTACATACAGGCAGGTTCTGCATTTCACTTACGAGTGAAAGTGAAATTGAATCATAATTGAATTCGATATGTGGTGAAATGCAGAACCTGCCTGATAAATTATTTCTGACTATTTTGTAAAAAGTATAAAAATAACATTTTGGAAAATACTAATTTGACCAAAAAAATCATAAGGGGGAAAAAATCAAAACTGAAAGAATTTTTGAAATGTCATATGAAATGTAGTCACAAATGCAATTTCTACTTGTTTTTATTTTTACCACAAAAGCAACTTTTGAGTCGGGTTTCTAATAAAAACTCAATAGTTTGAACCTTTTTGAAAAAAAGATAAACAATTTATACTCTGACCAAATGGTACAGTTCAAACTATTTTTGTTAAGACCTTTGATTGGACTTTTGAACAAAAAAATTAAAGTAAAAGGTATTTAAAAACAGCGTACATATTTGCATCGAAAGTCGAAAGTACTGATTTTCAAGGCGATTTTTTCTCATTCTTAGGTTATGATGTTTTATGAAAAAGTCGTCGTACTAAAAATTTCTACAGTTTTTGGTTTTTTATAAAATGAGTTATTTTGCAAAAAAAAAATCTCTTAACTTCGACACAAACCATTTCGACAGTTTAAATCTTTTGCGTCCAAACAACGTTCCTGTTCTTTTTTGTGTTTTCTTACACTCCTTTTGAGAGATTTCGAAATCTTGTTTCTGTCAGTTTTACCATTTTAATCCAAAAAGTACGGAAAGAACTCTACTAGGTTCTAATAGTGTTTTGACTTGAAAAACTGGAACTTGGAGCATTAATAGTTGAGTTTTAAGAGTAAAAATTTGAATTTGAACTAAATAACCACTAAAAATAAATAAATACATAAAAATAATTCGGTTTTTTAAAAAAAGTTAAAATTTTAAATCTTTTTCTAAATTTTAACCTTAATCTTCTAATGCTGAAATAAAAATGCTGAGGAAGTGAAAGAGCAAAGTAGTTCAAAACTCGGTCGACATTGTAGTATAGTGCAGAGTGTGCTAGACTATCAACCCAGAGGTCCCTGGTTCGAATCCGGGCTCGGGCATGGTTATTTTCACTTTCTTTGTTCTTTCCTACATTTAAGAATTATGGAAAACTAAAAATCCACAGCTAAATTGTGGAAAATGTGGAATTAAGGGACAGAAACAACTAAGGCTGGGGCATTTAAATACTTGCAAAGTTCATTGTTTTTCAGCCTTGTTTGTATAAGGTCTTGGTTCTTTGATCTTTCAAAAAAAAAAAAAAAAAATTAAGTTTTCAAAATTATTTTATCTCAGTTATTTGCATGTGTGACTTTGGCCATTTACTTTTAGAGGCGAGAATAAACATTTTCTTTTAAAAAATTGGAATATTAGTAAATGACACCTCGAGCAAACTAAGATAAAAAGATAAGCTGCTCCATTTATTTAATAATCACATTTCAGATACTGACAGACGCACAAAAATTAATATGCATGAAAATTTTGTTTTTTGCTAAACTCACAAAGTTATCCTTATATCAATATCGCTTGATTGTTTCCTTCTTGTATCATTATACACATAAGTAGCTCTTAATCATTTATCTGCGACTACCGACTACTTGGTTTCATACATTTCCCAACAATTCCTTTTGCACAATTCACCCCCAGCTGTTACATTTCTATACACAAACAAGAGTAAATAAGCATAATATTGTATATATTTTCGATTATTAAAGAATTTCTCAATATTGGCGACTGGTATAAAAGCATCAACAATGATACAAAACATATCATTCGGTTAGCGTAACGCATTGAAACGAACAAATACCGCTACTTAAAGGGAAAAACTTGTGTAAACAAAAGGAAAATATCAAAGCACAGATAGAAGAAAAAAATAAAACAAAAGAGAGGGAGAGTGAGAGCGAAAAACCAACAGAGCATAAGTCAAAATATAGCAGTGTTCGCGTGATAAAAGATGAAAAACATTGTTTTTTTACAAAAATAGCAACTATTTTTAAACAAAAAATATACTATACTACGCATATAACAAATAACAAGAAGCAACCAAAATAAACTACTAAAAAACTTTAATGGCCATTAAGTTTAAAAAATTGCTACAACATAATTGATGTGAGCCTCAACGACAAAATTTCGAAGCAAACGGAAGTGCAAAGAAGAAAAAAAAAATAAGTACCTATAAAGAATTTTAGAATTTATTATGGGCAAGATTTTTAAATTAAATGAATACGCTGCAAAAGCTCAATAAAAGTCCTGCCATAAGTGTTTCTTAGTTGTGTGAGTGCAAACGCAGGAAACGGAAGTGCGAGAAGATGTGTAGAAACAACTGTTTGAACACTTGAAGAATTGAAAGTGAAGAAAACTCAAGCAATTTTAGCATTTAAAAAACATGATTGAGTTGTTAGTAATACCATAGTAAAGTAGTACATAAAAAACAGCTGTGAGCTTAAACATAAAACAAAAGTTTACTCAACATAACTAAAGCACCACTTTTGATTCGTCTAACTCACTCACAAAAAGTACCTCAAAGCTAATAAATAACAAGTTGAACAAGCAAAAGAAAAAGTCAATACATATCCACGCATAATCATATGCAAACACATATCTTAAGCACTCCGTCCACAGCAACAGTCAGCCTCATACAGCCCCCCACCACGACCCGCTACTGTGCTGAGCATCCATCAAAATGTACGGCATGATATACGAGAGTGTTCAACACTACATACAGGAAGAGTATGGGACGCATGTTTGGAAACAAGTGTGTCAGATTGTTGAGTGCAAACATAATACCTTTAAGACTCACCAAATATATCCGGATAAATTAATGCCTGACTTTGCTGCTGCTCTTTCTGCTTGCACGGGTGAATCCTTCGATTTTTTTATGAACTTTTTCGGACGCTGTTTTGTGCGTTTCTTCAGTAACTTTGGTTACGATAAAATGATACGCTCCACAGGGCGTTACTTTTGTGACTTTTTGCAGTCCATCGACAATATACATTTACAAATGCGCTTTACTTATCCGAAAATGAAGAGTCCTTCCATGCAGTTGACGCATATGGATAATGAAGGTGCGGTGATTGTTTATCGCAGTGGACGCACAGGTATGTCCAAGTACCTAATTGGTCAAATGACTGAAGTGGCTAGAGAATTTTATGGTTTGAACATTAAGGCCTATGTTATTGAGAGCCAAAACGACATCAGTGGTGGCACAACGGGTCCCATCAAACTGACAGAAGGTCCGTTGACAGTGATTGTTAAATATCGTTTGGATTTTGATAATATCGAGTATATGGCGAAGCGTGTAAACGTAGTCGCTCATCCATCGCAATTAAAATTGCCGCCCGTCAACATGACGGTGTTTCTTGAACTCTTTCCCTTCACGTTAGTACTCAATCATGATATGAAAATAATGCATGCCGGTGAGAAAATAGTCGAAACCTGGATTTTGCATAATCCTGGCAAGAATCCGAAGAGCTTTATTGGTGCTCACTTAATGGAGCACTTTCAATGTCGTCGTCCCAAGGATACGGTCATTGAATGGGATGTTATAATTCAAATGCGCACGGTACTCTTTGAATTTGAATTACTGCGTACAGGTCGCAATCGTGCTGTCTACGATGCTGCAGCATTGAATTTAAACTTCGAAAATGACGAAATGTCCTTTAATGAAGCTAGCAATTTTGCTGAGGCATGTGCCAAGGCCGATGCTGCTTTTCCGCATGATTGCGCAGTAGAGGACATCGATCCGGCCACGGGCGAACGCAAGCAATCGCAGGGTCTTAAATCCATTTTGCTCAAGGGTCAAATGTTCTACATCAAAGATGTTGATTCGCTGATTTTCCTTTGTAGTCCTTTGATTGAGAATTTGGATGAGTTGCATGGCATTGGTCTGTACTTGAATGATCTAAATCCTCATGGCTTAAGTCGTGAATTGGTTATGGCGGGCTGGCAGCACTGTTCAAAATTGGAAATAATGTTTGAAAAAGAGGAACAGCGTTCCGATGAATTGGAAAAATCGTTGGACCTTGCTGATTCTTGGAAGCGTCAGGGCGACGAGTTGCTCTATTCGATGATACCGCGTCCGGTGGCAGAACGCATGCGCAACGGTCAAGAAGCAGCATGTCAGAGCTTCGAAGAGGTTTCCATCATATTTATCGAAGTAATGAATGTCTATGCTGGGGATTCGAATAATATACAGGATGCTATGAATGCAGTTAGTACCTTAAACACGGTATTTTCCGCTTTTGACGAGGAAATAATATCGCCTTTGGTTTACAAAGTCGAAACAGTAGGCATGGTTTACATGGCTGTATCGGGAGCACCTGATATAAATCCACTGCATGCAGAGCATGCTAGCGATTTGGCTTTGCGTGTGGTTAAGAAAGTAAAGGCATTGGAAATACCGGATCTGGCTATAAAAGTTGGTATACACTCAGGTCCAGTTGTTGCTGGTGTAGTGGGCTTAAAAGTGCCGCGTTATTGCTTATTTGGCGATACCGTTAATACTGCGTCTCGCATGGAAAGCAGCGGCGAGCCTTATAAGGTTCAATTGTCAAACTATACAGCAGCGAAGGTGCGCCAGGCTGGCTATAAAGTTGAGTCACGTGGTTATGTCAAGGTCAAGGGTAAGGGTGAAATGGAAACGTTCTGGCTGTTAGAAGGACCAAACCAGTAAGCTGTAACATTAGTGCTTCACATTTGATTGTGCGCAGAAAAGACTACACATTTCTTATACATATACACACACAGTACAATGTAAAAACTATTTTAATCTCCAAATATATATTAAGTATGAATGTACCAAATAGCATATTTACACAAAATAAAATAAATGTTTCTTTCAAGTCGTCTACTTCTTTTTCTTATCGAATGCTTTCTTAGAAACTGTTTTCTATTAAATCTTAGCCCGAAATGAGAATCGAAATTGAAATAATTGCAGTAAGTGTATTTCGAAGTGTTTTGTTGTGTCATAATTAAAACTTCACCGTTTGGTTGATGAGCTGCACAGCTGTAAAGTAAATATTCTGCAATGTGTGAAAAAAATCGTCAATTTGTGAAAATATTTCATAAACTATGTGACATTCTTTGTCAAAACGGTGAACAAAAAGATCCAACGACGACAATCGTGCTGATATGAATATTTTTAGTTTCTATACGGCAATTAACACAAAAAATAATTTTTTTTTAATTTTTTCCGATAATAACAATACTCCACAAAATGGAAAAAATGTTTGCATTATTAAATTTGAAAATCACTTCTAATGTATTTTGAGCTGCTAATTCAACAAACTAGTATGTGGCCGAAATTCGAGCAACCTTCTGAAATTTCAATCGTTTTTTTTTTTCTAGTTCTGAGGCATGACCTTGCTTTAAGAAAATGTGCTGTACTAAGAAATTCTGAAGTTTCAAATTATCGCAATAGTTTTGATATAAAAATAGTCTAAATTTTTTTAAAAATATCTGTAAAAACATTACCCATAAAAACTTTCGTATACCACCGTTATTTTTCACAACCAGGGCTTTTTATATAAAAACACGTTGTACTGGTAAAAGCTATAGTTTTCAAGATATCGCCATAACTTGGATGTCAAAATAAAGGGAATTTTTCAGAATTTACTATTTATAAGAAATTTTACCATCACAATATATATTCACACATGTTACATGCAAAAATGCTTATTGTAGGGTATTCGTAAGAGATAGCGAAAAATGTTTTTTGTACATTGTATTAATGTCAAAAATTTCCTCTTACACCATGTTCTTCCATTTTTTATAGTTTAGGCTTTACTTAAGAAATTCAATTTAAAAGCTAATATTTCAGGTCAACAGTCACAAAAATATTCAGTGAACTCCTTCTCCCTACTCTAATTTCTTAAAAAAAATTATCAAAATCGGTTCAGAAACACGGAAGAACTTTTTCTTCCACGCATATTTTTATATACTAGTATCGGCTGTAGTCGAAATTCGACCAACTTTCTGAAATTTTAATCGCTTTTCTCATTCTGAGGCATTGACCTTGCCTGTGCATTAAGAAAATGTGTTGTACTAAGAAAATCTTAAGTTTCGAGAGGAAGCAACAGTTTTCGAGATATCGTCATAACTTTTATATCAAAATTTTTCAGAATTTGCTATTTGTAAAATAAAAAAATGTACTATAAAAAATTCTTATCTCTTATCCGTAAGAGATAATGAAAAATGTTTTTCCTACATTGTATTAATATCTAAAATTTCCACCTGCGCCATGTTATTCCATTTCTTATAGTTTAGGTTTTTCTTCAGAAATATGCTCATATTTCAGGTCAAAAGTCACATAACTATTTGGTGAACTTCTTCTCCCTTCTTTAATTTATTTAAAAAATTATCAAAATCGGTTCAGAAAAACGGAATAACTATTTCTCCTACGCCTATTTTTATATTAACGAAATGGCTTAAAACATAGATTTGTGTATATAACTTTGGAGTGGTTTGAAATATTTGAAAATTTTTCACAAAAATTATTTTTTAAGCTATAGAGCTTTGTAGAAAATATAAAAACAACATTTTGAGAAATTAAATTTTTATCAAAAAAATCATAGGGGGTATAGCTCATGATTTTCGATGATAGAAACTGTTTTTTGTATTATGTGTCAAAATGAAGCAATTATAGCTAATAAATGATATGTCATATGAAAGAGTGTGAAAAAAGAAAATTTTATAAGAAAAAAAAATTACAACAACAAAAACTTTTGGCCTATTTTTTGAGCAAAAACTTAATATTTTAGAGGTTTTTTTAAAACCATATAAAACATTAAATTGATGAGATAACGGTTAATCTTTTCTTATTTCTCCAAATTCATTTAATTAATCTTTTAGACAAAGAAAATTTGTTGAAAATCGATTAAAAAATGGCTGATATTTGCTTGCAAAGTCAAAACTTAAAATTTCAATAGTTTTTCCTCATTCTGAGGCGAGAAGAGAAAAATCTTCTCATACGTTGTACTGAGAAGATATACATATTCAAGATATCTAAATAATTTTGATGTAATTTTAAGGGGATTTTTAACATACTATACGTGAAAAATATTACCAAGAAAGCTTTCCTGTATCGTTATATTCCTCAACCAACGACTTTTCATACAAAAAAAGTTTTTAAGATATCGCTATATCTTATGTCAAAATAACGGAAATTTTTCAGACTTTATTCAGGTCATATTTCAGGTCGAAAATCATCAATCTAAAATGTAATCATACTGTACAGCCAGATCTTTCATTTGATAGCTTATTCACAGTTCTACCACTTTCTAGCCTGAGACTCCTTACTAAAAATAATACAAACGTTAATATTTCGGGTCAGAGGTCATAAATTTAAAATCTAAAATGATTCTGCACATATTGGTCGCAGGTCCTTTTGAATGATATAAGTTTCATTGCCCTTATTCTAAGATTAATATCGAAAAAGTGAGCGACAACATTTGATGTTTGCCTATTAATATATAAGATTTAAACAATTTTGAAATCTACGGAGCCGTTTTCGAGAAAGTTACATTTTGAAATGTTTCAGTTTTCACGAAAAGATAATCTAGCCTTAGATGACCTAGCCATAAGGTGTCTTTTTAAAACGATTTGAGTGCTAGTTTCACTAAATGACGAAAAAAGGTTATGTGCATCTATCTATCATATAAGAAATTAAAATTGTACCAGGTAGCCTTTGCGCAGTAAAAAAACGTAGCATGCGCAACGCCGTAGATATGGGGGTTTAGGGGTTCAAACCCCCCTTAGCAATTATTTAATTACCATAACATGAAGATAAATTGAAAATTGTTATCGTAGTTCGCTTAGCAAACATTATGTTCAATATAATACAATATAAATGGTTTTCTTATTTGTTTTCCTATGTATTATTGCTTACGTACTAGCGTTTGCAGAACATATACATATAAATTGAACAAAATTGTTCTAAGCCAGTCTGTGCAATTCAAATGATGATAAGCAATGCTTCATTGTTCGCTAAATTACACTGTAGGTAAATTTTCAACTTTTGAAAAGACACAAAAAAGGTCGTAGAATTTAGTGGCATATTCAGTTTTTCCAAATCAGATAAAATTCTCGAGATATTCAGATTTTTGTTATGTGACCATCATTTAACCTTCATTTAAAAAATTTTTTATAGTATTTTAACAATTACTTTTTATCATATTTTCGAAAATACCTCCAACGTGAAATCAAGTTAGCCTTGTGTAATCTATAATTTTTCAAAGGTTAAGCAATTTTGCATATCTCTCCATTTTGACCAAACTTGAATGTTAAACGTAAAATCTTTAAAAAAATTTTAAAATTTTTTACTCAAATTAGTATTTTATCAAATTAGTATATTTGCAAGGAATTAAAGAATTCTAATTCTTCCACATCTGACTGTCCGTCAAGTTCTTTTATAAAAAAGATTGTTTTTAATATATCTGACATTTTGTGCCATATTTTTAATGATAGCGTTATAAAGGGTATTTTTCCAAGCAAATTAAAGGTTGCAGATGTTATTCCATTGTACAAAAAAGGTGCTAAAGACTCTTTAAATAATTATAGGCCTATTTCTTTATTACCAGTGTTTTCAAAAATTTTTGAGAAGGGTATGAAGAAAAGAATTTTGTCTTTTCTTGATCGTGTAAATTTCTTGTCGAACAAACAATTTGGCCTTAGAGCAGGAAAAAGCACTGAAGATGCGCTACTGAATTTCTGTACTGATGTCTATGAGTCTATGAATAAGAAAAAACTCACGGCTACTCTATTTCTCGACATAACTAAAGCTTTCGATACTGTAAACCACGATATTCTTTTACAAAAACTAGTACATTATGGCTTTAGAGGGTTTTGCCTGGATTGGTTAAAATCGTATCTGGCAAACAGACAGCAAAGGGTCAAATTTAAAAACTCTGTTAGCTCAGTAAGCAATATTTCCCTGGGTGTTCCACAAGGGTCAGTTTTGGGCCCCATACTCTTCTTGATCTACATTAATTCGCTGTTTTCACAAAATTTTTACAGTACATTAACCGGTTTCGCAGATGATATGGCCTTCGTTTTTAGCTGTGACTCAATAGATTTGTTGTCAGCTTCTATAAATCGTGATTAGATGCTGGTACTTAAGGCATAATATGGTTATTAGTGATAAATCGAAACTTCTGTTTTTCAACCTAGTAGGAAACACAATTAATTCTGATAGATTTGTTTTGCATTCGAATTGTTGTTTGAGATATCCTATTAATTATGATGGAGTCTTCAATTGTGCTAATGATGTTGACTGCGCAAATGAGTGCTTCGAGATTGATTATGTAAAATCGTATAAATATCTAGGTGTAATAATCGACAGCAAGATGAATTGGCATGAACATGCTTCGAAATTAAAGAACTATTTACTTAATGTAAATAGATGTCAGTTGATCTCGTCTTTTGGCCGGTGACAGTCGTTTGTCTTGTGTTGTTTTTTTATTGTAATTTGTGTTATACCAGTGTTTGTTTAATTTCGGTATGTGCTGTATTTTTATTTATTTGTGATTTAAAATTGTTTTGAAGGTGACGTATAGTGTTTTCATGCTGTGTGGTTGAATTTTTTAATGTTTTATTGTACATACATGTGTCGTTTTAATTGTCGTTTATAGCTTGATAGCTAAGCTGCTGCATATATACTTTTTTCTTTCTCTTTTTTTGCGTTCCTCTTTGTGCGTTATTTGTTTATTTGCATAAACTAAGCACATCGAATTGTTGCAGTTGCTTTTAAACTGTAACATTTTATATTAACCCATTAGCACTAAGTGGACATTATTTTTGCACACATATAATTTTTAGCTTTATTTTTTCGCTATGGAATATTTTTCCGTAGAAAATTTTGCTGCTTGTTCTTTAGACGAGCTTTGCAAAAGTCAAAACATTCTGAACCGTATGTTCAGTTGTTCTGGCCCATGTGGGCGTTTGTTCCATACATCATGTGCTGGGATCTCTAAGTCGTGTCTTGATGATTTAATCTCACCACGATCAGGTCTTCGCTGGTATTGTGCTTCGTGTAGGGTTCTTTCACCAGATGAGTTTTTCTCAAAAATTAAGATTTTCGGTGATAGTCTTAACGCTTTAAATAACAATTTTAAAGAAATTGTTACATTTTTTAATGAAGTAAGCACCTCACCTAGTACTAGCATTTATGATGAAAAGTCTTCATCGGTAAATATTTCGACCGCATTGTCTCAGACTCTTCCAGCCTCTTCTTCTGAGACTCAAATAGTTTTATCTAAAAAAGACCTAAATATTTCGAAGAAAAAGAGAAATAATTCCAAAAATAAAAGTAATAAGCGGCGCTTGACGCTTCCAGCCACTTTAGAAACGAAGCAGATCTCGGCTAAACCAGTGTTTACGCCAGTGAGAATAGATAATATAGTTATTACTCCGTCTTCTCCATCTGTTTCTCCCCCGGCTAGAAATGACATAACTAATGAGCGCAATAGTTCATTAAATTTAAGAGCGTTGTCGAGAAAAAAAAAGATTTTCATTTCACGTCTTCAGCCCGACACAACAAGTGAAAATGTATTGACGTTTGTTAAACACAACCAATTAGTAAGTCAGGCTGCTTTCTGCTCATGCAAGAAAATTGGCAATAAACCGTCCCACGCATCATTTATTCTCACAGTAGCTGCTGAAGAGTTTGCAACTGTTCTGAGCTCTAATCTGTGGGCTGATAATATCTTTGTTTCTGAGTTTAAGCCTAAACTCAGGTCTAGAAGGACGAATAATATCACCAGTCAGACCCAAAAAAACTAAATAGGCTTTCCCTTTACTATCAAAATGTAAGGGGATTGCGTTCAAAGACGCGCGACATTTTTTTGTCAACTCAGAATTTTTCTGAAGATATTATCGCGTTAACTGAAACTTGGTTGAACGGAGGAATTACTGACTTAGAACTGTTTGACAATAGTTTTCAAGTATATAGGAAGGACAGACACGCTGACAATAATTCTGCAGTTGGTGGTGGTGTCCTATTAGCTGTAAGGAACTCCTGTGTTAGTTCCTTTATTGATATTCCCTGCTCTGCTAATATCGAACTTATATGCGTTAAGGTTGTACATTGCAATTCTAATGTATATGTTATTAATGCATACGTTCCTCCAAAGAGCAGTGTAGAGGTCTATGCAAGCCTTGCGGATTGCATAGAATTTATATTAAATTTACTTGACGTTAATGACGACATTTTATTGTTGGGCGATTTTAATTTGCCTGACTTAAAATGGCATTCTTCTGACGATGAAACACATTTTTGTGCATCTAATTCGAAGACACGCCAAGAACATATATTTGTTGACAATATATGTTCTGACTTACAACAAGTTAGTTGTATTTATAATAGTCTGGAAAGGCTGCTTGACCTAGTCTTAACTACAGACAGTAACAATGTCATTGTTCAGAAGGCACTTCATGCTTTGACAACTATTGATAATTACCATCCACCTTTGAGTATTTGGTATAAATCCGATAGGGAGAATATGGTAAATTCAAGCTCTGTTGACACAGTTTATGAATTCAATTTCAAAAAAGCTGACTTTTTGGAGTTGAATCATTTACTTTATAGTAAATTAAATATAATTACAGAATACATAAATAATAATAATCTTAATAGTTCAATAAATTATTTCTATACGGAGCTCTTTGCCATGTTTTCTCAGTCTGTACCATATAGTCTCAAATTTGCGAAAAATTCTGCTTACCCTTGGTACACAAATGATTTAAAGACTCTTCGCAACAATAGGAATAGGGCATGGAAGAAATATGTTTGTAGTTTTGACTCAAATGACCTAGAAACATACAAACGTTTGTTTCTGGAATTTGAGAATTGCTCAGCTGCATTGTATAATGAGTATTTGGATAATATGAAGCTGAGTATTTTGTCTGATCCAAGAAAATTTTGGGGATTTATTAATGTTAAGAAGAAGACTGATGGATTTCCTTCTTCTTTCAAACTTCAGGATGGATTTACTGACGATTCCACCATTATTTGTGGCTTATTTGCCAATCTTTTTAAAGAATCATTTTGTTCAGATTCTTTTAATCCTGATTTAGCGTATTTTGATTATATGAACAACGCATCCAGAGTTTCTTTGGGGCATATATCTTTTACCTCAGAGGATATTTTTAAGTATATTGAATCAATCGATGAGGATTTTAGCGCTGGACCAGATGGAATTCCTGCCGCAGTGTTAAAACAATGCGGCTCCATTTTATGTCAGCCACTTTCGTTACTTTTTAATAAATCAATTAATGAAAGTAATTTTCCTCTTTTTTGGAAAAAATCTTATATCAGTCCTATTTACAAAAAAGGTTGCAGGAATGACGTCACTAATTATAGGCCTATCGCTAAATTGTCTTCGATTCCTAAACTTTTTGAGCGAATAGTGTACGATCGAGTGAAAATTCACTGTGGGCAAGTCATGACAACTCGTCAGCATGGTTTTGTTACTGGCAGATCCACTGTGTCTAATCTCCTTGATTTCACTACATTCTGCTTAAAATCTATTGATTCTGGTAGCCAGGTCGATTGTATTTACACTGATTTTAGCAAAGCTTTTGATAAATTACCACATAATCTAATTTTATTTAAACTCAAATTAATGGGATTTCCACAATATTTTGTAAACTGGATCAAATCGTATTTGATGGAGCGATCTTATCAAATACGGTTCCGAGGCGTGTTGTCTTCTGAATTTGTTGCAGAATCGGGTGTTCCTCAAGGAAGCCACCTGGGCCCACTTCTGTTTATTTTGGCAATTAATGATGTTACCCACGTCATCAAACACTCTCATTTGCTTATTTATGCAGATGATATGAAAATATACAGAACAATTGATTCTAATGACAATTCAGACCTGCTCCAGTCAGACTTGAACTCCTTTGAGGTTTGGTGTTCTAAAAATAACATGTTTTTAAATCCAGATAAATGCCAAACTATGACCTTTTCGCGTAAAAGGAACAATTTTATTTTTGATTACAAAATTATAGATACTGCTTTAAGTCGTGTAACTACCGTCAAAGACCTTGGTATATGCATGGATTCTAAATTGTCGTTTAACATGCATATTGATAGAATTTGTAAAAAAGCGTCTTCTATGCTTGGTTTTATAAAACGGTGGGCCAAAGAGTTTGATAGCTTAATAACAACTACAACTCTGTATTATTCAATCGTGCGTCCTCATTTGGAGTACGCAAGTCAAGTATGGTCCCCTCATTACAGTGTGCATGTTGATCGTATAGAAAGAATTCAAAAACGTTTTGTTCGGTTTGCTCTAAGAGGCTTGAGTGGAACTGACACATTTAACCTTCCTCCATATGAGGATCGTTTGAAATTATTAAAAATGCAATCTTTAAGTGAGAGAAGAAAATCTGCTGATATCGTCTACTTACACCAACTCATAACTGGCGTATTCGACTCTCCAGAGCTTCTTTCTCTTATAAAATTTAACACTAACCGTAGAAGCAGTAGAAACTCTAACAACTTGATTTATTTACCATTTAGTAGAACAAATTATATGTTGACTGCTCCATTAAATCGCATGAGTACCTATGTTAACAACTGTAACGTGTTTGATGTTAACTTGTCGAAAGGTCAACTCAAAAGTAGATTGAAAACTAATGAAGGATAAGATCTATGTAAACGCATGGTTAGTTGTTATGTCTTGTGTTGTCCCTGAGCCCAACCCATATTATGGTGGGTAAATTTTTCTCCCTTTTGGTTTTTTTTTGGACCACTTCTATCGATATCTTTGAGATATTTCAATGATATTTGGATTGGTTCTTAAAATGATCTATTGCGGAGAAAGTGTGAAAAAGCTGTAGTAGCTGAACTCTATTGTTAATGCATTTATTTGCTAAGTTTTTCGTGTAACTTGGATTTGCTTAAAGGTATTTATTATGGTTTATTTCATTCGAAATTAGAGTACGGACTGTGTTGCTGGGGTGGTACACATAATAATATATTGCAGCCTTTACGTATACTTCAGAAAAAGGCCATTCGAATTATTTGTAAGGTAAACAGGTATCAAAATAGTCTACCGCTATTTCGAAAAAAATTTAATTTTGCCACTGAGGTATTTGTATATCTTTAAAATCTTAAAACTATTTTTTATAAGATCAGGGTACTTAAACAATAGATTTTCCCCTATCTACAATTTGCGAGTAAATGCAAGAAATTTGTTAATTGTTCCGCCACATTCACTGCATTTCTACTTATTTTCGTTTTCTTCAGTAGCGCCTAGACTATTTAATAAACTTCCAGAAAACATACGTGAAATAAGATCAAAAAATCTTTTCCTCAAGAGAGTAAAAGTTTGGCTTTTTCAACTGGATTGTGCTCAAGTTGAACTTATGTTAAAATTGCCTGGTTCTTAAGATTGTTTTTATTGTTCTAGTTACAAATATATACTATGTCTATGTCTTGTACAAAAAAAAAAAAAAAAAAAAAAAAAAAAAAAAATTATATTTTTACTGTTACTTTACTGTTATGGATAAGTTTTGAGTACATATAAGTTTAGTTCTGGTTCAACACTAGCCATCTTGGCTACTGAATTCAGTACTATTACTTGCATTTCTTTATATTTATGTTAACCTTGTTTGTATATTATTGTGTGAAATGCATTGTACTAAAAATCAATCAATCAATAAAATCAATAAAAATAAATCAAATCAAGTATTTTTATAAGAAGATTAAATTCTGAAAGTTAAAGCAAAATCGGAGGTGGTCAACATTTTTGTTCTCCAAAAATAAGGAAAATATAACTAAAAATGGGTCTAAAAGTGACTAAATTTCAATCGCAAATATCTCGAGATTGTGATCTGATTGGGAAAAACTGAGTATGCCACTAAATTCTACGACCAAAAAATAAGTTTACGTTCTCGTCATCTTCATGTGTCTTTTTGACGTCCCTACAGTGTTATTAAATGAACGTAAAAGTGAATTTCATTTGTACATTTGTCAGTTTCACGATTTTTTAAGCTGTGTGTGAGTTTGCGATACTCAGTGGTTTTAAAAAAATGTTCTCCTCAAATTCTAGCGGTGACACTTCGTCTCAAGCACACCGATTAATGTATGCAGTTACGAGTCCAGAATTTTTAGTTGCAATTTATTTAATACATTTAATATATTAATTTACGTCAGCTTGGACTATACTGTTGTAAAAAATTGATAAAGATCTAATAGAATGATGTTATGGTTTCGCGCTATTAAATATTCATAAGGATATTTCTATGAACGAGGAAACTGTCATCAATAAATCGGTTCCAAAAAAATTAATGAACTAACTATGTAAGTATCTACAGCTATGTATGCTGTGCGACCTTTAACTCCAAAGTTATACGATAGCACAAATTTGGGTTGTATGGGAGGTGGCACTCCCCCTTGTCCAGCACCAATAAAATTTTACTAATTAAACTGTATGTGTAAATTTAGGTAGAATACTGAATTCCGACGCTGTGCGACCTATAACTCCTAAGCTATTCAATATCGCAAATTTGGGTTGCATGGAAGGAGCCACTCCCCCTTGTCCAACTCCCATAAAATGTCATTAGTGAATCGGTACTTGTAAATTGCGGTCGAATACCGAATTTCTAGGCTGTGCGACCCATAACTTCAAAGCTATTTGATATCGAAAATTTTTTTTATATTTGTGGGCGGTAAAAGGGGGTGTGGCAATTTTTTCTGAAACCACCTCGTTTTTGAAACAAATCCATTACCAAAATTTGAGCTCAACCGGACAAGTAGTTTCGAAGTCTTTTTATCTTATCTTAAGAGTAGGCGTATCTATAGTGCTACCACGCCCATTTTTAGTATAGCTACCGACAGTTATCATACGAACTTAAGGGACTAGGCCACTTTAGACGCCTAAAAAATATACATACTTTGAATTTTGTTTTTCAGAAATACTACGCAATAAATCAAGATTCCAAAAATGTATGCTTATTATACATATCAGTGACTGTATACAATATTTTTTTTGAAACGTTAAATTTCAAAATGACGGCTGTGCAGCGTTTTTGGGATGATGTCTTCGTTTTTAAGGGGTCCATGGGCGAACAAATAACTCCTGTAATTTTTGAGTTCAAATTTGGTAGAAGAAAGTATCCAATTTGGTCCAGTCGTTTCCAAGTTTTAAGCATCCAAACAAATCACGATCAATTTTTATATAAGTATATAGAATTTAGTTATAGATTGCTGAAATATTTGGGGTAACAATTTTAATACTGTAAAATTAGAAGATGACATCCGATGACATATCGTCTTTTGAATATGTTCCTCTCGTCAATGCAGAAGTAGAAAGAAGTTTTTCTGTTTACAAAAACATTTTGCCAGAAAATCGACGTTCTTTCAATTTTAATTACTCAAAAATGTACCTTGTATTACTGTAACGCTATGTAAAAAATTATATAAAATAAGTTTTAAGTTTAGTAATGTTTTATTTTTAAAGCTGTATTTTTTTATTTTTTATGTGATTATTTACGTTTTTTAGGTAATTTTTGTCAGTTTTAAAGAAATTTTTTGCAGTTTTTAGATAATTTTTGTCATTTTTTTAGGTAATTTTTTGCCTAATTGCCTAATTTGAATAAAATATTCGTATTATGTACTAATATATGGCGATTCTATGAATCCTACTGGTGGCTGAAAACTACGAATAAACTTCGTAGAATGGACGCAGTTATTGGTAATATTTACACACAAATATTTTTGAGTGTATGATATAAGGTTTTTTAAAAAATTAGTCCTTGACCCAAAATTGGCCTACTTTATTAAATTTCCTAATTTTTTTTCTTTCGCTTTTGAATTAGAAGATTTGCTCTCGCCTAAGTCGCTGCAAATTTCTTTAATTTAAATGCTGTAGAATTGTTTGTCATTTAATTAAGTTTCGGAAAAATTTTAAAAAAATCCAAATTGGATCATCTTTATGATAGAAAAATAAGTAGACTTTAAACATAAATGCACCTTGCTTTCTGTTGCTACGAAAAATGATATTGGACTAATAAGGTATATCATTCCTTAACATTCGTCAATTTCTCGTGGGAATAACTTCGTTATTTGTTTCTTTACATTCGTAGTATTTACTAAAAAATTCATTCGAAGGTTGACCGTACGCATTATTGGTAAAAGGTAGGAAGTTTTAGTTGAGTTTAGAAAATTTACAACTGAAATCGTTCAGACTGGTTTGTCGAAATATTACCGAATATAAGGAAATGTCATTGAAAGGTGGCCGTAGCCTACTGGAAGAGTACGTGCCCAATACGCTAAAGAACCGCGGTTCAAACCCTAGCTGAACAGAAGAATTTTTCGTGACTAGGTATTACGTTCATTCGTAAATGTAAAGTACAATATAAATTTGTTTTCGTGCGAATACGAATAAAATATTTGAAATGTGTACCTAACTACGTCTATTCTACGAACTTTATTTGTGTCTGAAAATTATGAATAAAATTCGTAGAAAAATTTTGCAATTTAAGAATACGTATTGAAAAGTTTTTGTGAAACAAAGGTAAATGAAATGGTATCATAAATTATTAGGCCGTGTTCATATTTCTCTTTTTAGTCGCGATTGTGACACCGCTCTCAATTTTTTTTTTCGTAAACGCGGCTGAGAAATACTGAATATTAAATAAATAAATGTATTTAAATACATACAATATTCAGTATTTTTCAGCAGCGTTTGCAAAAAAAAACGAGAGCAATCGTGACTAAAACGCGTAATATGAACACGGCCTTACTGCAACGGGTACAATATACTATTTGAAAATAAATGGTTTAGCTCTGCTCTATTTATAAATTAACCTAAAAAAGTATTTTTGTATTCTTTTCAAAATATATTAAATACATAATCATATCGTCATATGAAATCAAAAAAGCCATAAGTTAAAAAAATTCCAAATCGACTTTTTGATTGATTATGATGCATCTTATCAAAATACATTTTTCACAAAATTTTTCCTTTCTACAGCTAAAACCGACGTTTTTATTGACAAAGTTCTCAAAGCCCTACGTTTAAGAGCAACTAACAATTCAGAAAGTTTTTGATTTTCTCTTAAAATTTTTTAATTTAAACTGACGGTTTTTTTGATTTAATATGAAGATTTTTAAAAAATGTTCATTGCCTATTGTCCCTGCGGACGCCCATGGAACCTTGTAATCCCTGCATACAATTTTGTTAACTCCAACAGACTTTTTCTGTGAACGCTATCAGAATGTGAAATTTCTTCCTTCAAGAATCTTCAAAATTATTTTTTAGTACTTCAACAACAAAAAAGCTTATGAAAATTAATTAAGTTTTTGTGTTTGCTTGAGTTCATACTCTAAATTTACCAATAAAAAACGCAGAATTTAAGTTTTCTTAGATTTATTAGTACTCTATAATATTCTGACCATTCCTCCATAAAAATATTTTTTTGTGCCATTTATCACGAAATAACCACGAAAAGCTTAGTTTTTATATCATACCAGAAAATAAAGCCAATTATTGATTCAATTATCGATTGAAAACGAAGTATTTTTGATTTGAACGATCATAGGGACTTAGGCAGTTTTGAAAAAGTCAACATTTCTTTCTTGTTTTTACCATATAAAGGACAATAGCAATAATTTCCTTTTATCTATAATATTTATTTTTTAAACATCTGTCCGTTGAGCAAAAAAATCTAAAAATTTAGAACGATGGACTTAGGCGACTTTGATAAGTATCGACACTTATGATGGCATGTGATATCCATCGTGGAGACGTTATGTAACGAAACCTCAATTGTAAAATACCGTAATGCTTCACTTTTATTAGCGGGGCTAAGAAGATACATGTTGTCACGCCTTGTACGACAAGCCTCGTATATGCCCATTCGAACGCTCGTTACAGCAGACTGACAACATGTTGGCTTGAATTCAAAAAGTTCTGAATTAAAGGTTTAATGAGCAGCCATACTACCAATGTTAACCGGACGAACACGTCAAGTCATTGTTAATAAATTGTGAAAGAGTAAAGTCATGGCAGTAATTAATGCTAGTTTCTGTTTAGAACTTTTTTAAGTTTATAGAAGGCTTCCAGAAACATTATTATTTATATTATCTTTTATTATTACAGCTGCTGCCAAAATATTCAACATGTTGCTTAGACAAAATTTTTTAGCTTTTTAAGGTTTGACAGCATTTGAGATCGTTTGGTTGCAAAACTAAATTTAAAGTTCTTCAGCCATCACACCAGGCTTGCCAACATGTAGTACAGTCTGAACCCCGCTGATTGCTCAACGGAATTTACAATTACTTGAAACACCCTGTCCTTGAATAATTAAAAAACGAACAATACTACCATCTGTCAGCTTGGAAAAAATTCTTGAATTGTTTGTGATCTTTGTAATGTTTTATAAGAAAAACTATGACTGAAGTTTTTAAGAATTTACATATTTGTGGAAATATCTTAAGTTCAAGTAATTATAGTTTCTTTGCGTTGCAATGTACGCAATGCAGTGCGACTCTCGGACAGTGGTCATCATTTTTAAGGCATCTTGAACAAGAACATGGTGGTTTTAAAGAAGAAGTCGAGGAGGACTACTCTCAAAATGCAGAGGATGAAATTGAGTTTAAACCAGAAGATTTGTTAAATGAAACGATTACAACTGTGGATGTTACATTGCCATGCATTCAGGAAGAACACTCGATATTTATTGAAACAAAAAAACCAAAAGTTGATGTGGATAACGAAGATCTTATGATCGAAGTCATGGAAGCGTATGGTGAACAGGTATTTCTTTTAAAATAGGTATTTATACAATAGTGCAAGTGAAAACTTACTTACAGAGTAAGAGTGTCAATGAAACCTCTGAGAAGAATTTGGTGGAACAAAATTTTTCATCCGATGACAGTGTTCAAGATGCTAAAGATGACAATTTGCTTGAAGATTTTCTAATGGAGAGCTCTGATGACGAGGGGACCAGCTTTAGAAAGGTTAACATTCATGCCCATTTTGCTGTTACCCATCAAAACTTTAATTTCTAGCAGTTCAGATTTAATCTATCTGACTCTGATTACCTCATCATGTCGCTGGATTTTTTGAGAGTCTTTCAATCACATCGTCTTTTGTGGGATCCCAAACATGTGTACTATCGAAATCCTCGAATGCGATCGATAGCACAATCCAAAATGAAAAAATTTTTTTTAGAGAAAAAAATCGAGTTAAGTGACAAAATGCTGCAATCTACAATATCCACCTTGTTGAGAAAATATAAATTGGCACAACAAGAAAAAGAGGAAAAGGGCGAGCTGAACTCGGACACACAGAGACTACTGCGAAAGTGTTCCTTTTTAGATGTAGCAGTCAAAGTTGACTCTGGTTCAAGTGAAGATAGCGATGCGATTGTAAGTACTATGTGTTTAAGAAAAAGGTATTTAAAAAATAAATGTATTGATTTGAAACTATAAATGATTCTGAAAATAATAAAATGAGCAATTGTTTTTTAAAAGGCAACTCCAGATCCAGAAAATGATGAGGACTTCCGCGAAGAACCATTGCCCACCACAAAAGTCACAAATGTAAGAAATTTTTAACAATCTTACTTCATATAGACAAAAAACTCAACTTCTTACAGCTCATATCGTTTACCGTAGACGATCCTATATTTATGGATTTTATCGAACAATATAAAAAATACCCAATACTTTGGGACACCTCTCTCTACAACTACAATCACAGAGCCGAACGCAAGCGCATTTTAACGGAATGGAGCAATCATATAAAAACAACTTTCAAAACTGAACTGACATATGATGAACTCTCATTTAGCATTATTGAATTTCGTAGAGTTTATTATAAAAATATGCAACGCCGAGACACGGATGCACAAATTGATAAATTGGGCAAGTTCGTGTTGGAAAAAGGTAACTTCTTGCCGCCAAAAGCGACTAAACAGCCAATCAAGTGTGAACATTGTAGCAAAATTTTCCTCATGCCACATACGCTCAAACGACATATTTATGTGGATCATGGTATTGGTGAAAAACCATTCAAATGCAATTTTTGTGATCAGAGTTTTGAGGACCATTTGATTCATCGTCGGCACGAGTTACGCTATCATTACAAAGATTACAGGTTTAATTGT
Source organism: Dichetophora obliterata (assembly GCA_963920525.1). Classification (NCBI taxonomy): domain Eukaryota; kingdom Metazoa; phylum Arthropoda; class Insecta; order Diptera; family Sciomyzidae; genus Dichetophora; species Dichetophora obliterata. Next base: position 4,306,645 of record OY986435.1, read on the forward strand.
GAATATTGTAATAAGGCGTTCTTTACACGCGACGAACTGGAAAGACATGTTATGAAGCACACAGGCGAAAAAAAATTCGTGTGCGAACTATGTGGTCGTGGCTTTGCCAAAAAAACAAATCTCCGCCTTCACAATACTCGCGTTCATTTGCGACAGCGTAATTTTGCCTGCAGCATGTGTCCGAAAGCATTCTATACGAAACGACTTCTACAGGATCATATAAATGCGCATTTAAATATACGCGATAAAATTTGTCCAACTTGCGGAAAGGGTTTTACATCACATCATTCTCTTATAAGACACAAGCAAATCCATTCAGAAGTGAAAAGGTATGCTTGCAAGCTGTGTGATGCACGGTTTCATCAGTTTGTTGGCCTAAATTCACATATGAAAAATACACACAAATATGTGAGAGGTAAAAATGAGACCGCATCCGATGATGACGATAGGCATTTAGATTGAAATATCTTAACAATCGCTTAGCAAAAAAAAAATGTATTCAATCCTAGTTCAATAAGATTTGTGTTTTAATGTTTTTTTCTTAATTTCTCCCATTCGAACCAACAAACAATTTAAAATAGATCTGTATGGCATTTTGTATACAACAGAGCTTGATAGAAATAAAAAAAAAAAATAAAGACTTCATCACTTCGTTATCTTTTCGGATACTTGACCACTTTATAAGTAGTATTTTTAATCATGTTATAATTACTTTAGTTAAATGTAGCTACGTTGTTGAGCGTAGTTTGGGGAAAAAATAAATATGATCAACAACCAATTTGATTAAAAACATTCGAAGGAAAAAAAAAATCATTTTGGCGAAGAATAACAATTGATGCTTCGACATCTATTAAGGAAATCGTTAGGTTAGGTTAAGGCTAGGCTTAGCTGGCGGCCCACTAAGACCCAATTATCGGTCCGTTGTGATGCCACAGAATAAAAAAAGAAGCAATCAAGTGAAACTTTTTCTTTTAAGTGAGAGTTAAATAAATAACTCTTATTTGATAACTCTTTCGACTATCAAAATAACTTTTATATAATAAAAGTTTGTAAAGACTCTTATTTCAGAGACTTTTTGGAAAAAGTCATAAAAGTCTTAACCTTTAGCCATGGGAAAGGTTCATGGGAGATACCTGACGCCACGAGCCCGAGTGCTCCCCAGGTCTACTCGAGCAGCTGTTCAAGCCCACCTCTTTACCATTACCTCAATGTCCAACATAACCTCGCATTACCGTGTTAGTTCGTTTTTTAGTCGCACGATAAGGTTGTGGTATTGTTAATAGTTTACCTGCGAGCGTATTTCCAGTAATCTACGCATCCTCTAACTAACTATCACCCATCTTTCTAATCAACACAGTGCTTACACATTTATAGGGGAATCTCCTCTCAGCGTGGGTTCAGTCTAAAAAAATAATTACTTCAATGTATTTATCAAATTTTAAAATTTTAATACATATTAAAAATACTATGTGTTACATAACAAATGAAGCGCACGGCGACAAATAACGTTGTAAGCGACAAACGAATTAAACATGTTTCTTTTTGCTTACTACCGTTAAAAATGCTCTGACTTGGATATGGATATTTTTTTTTATATATACTGGCAAATTTTTTTACAACTCTTACGCCAATAAAGAGGAGATTGAAATCAAATAATTCTAAGTGAGCCATTAAAACTTTTTTTTTTAATTCCAGAAAAATTATAATTTTGTCGCTTACGTTATTCGCAGCAACGCTTTAAATGTTTAATATACATTAGGCCGTGTCGGTCTCCATACAAAAGAAAAGTGTTCGATAAACTCGGACTAAAATATTCTCTGGCTTATTGTTGTACCCTCCACGAAAGTATTTCACAATGTATTTACCGTAGGCTTCCTGGAATTTTTTAAAAAGTTTTGAACACAAACCCACTTTTTGTATGGGGAATTTTGTGTTCCTAAGAATTTTCAAAAAAAAAAAAAAATTAAAATAAAAGCTTAAAAAATTATTAATATCAGCATACAAAATTTTGAGGAATCTGCGCGTTTTGGATTTTTTGTAACTTTTTTGATGAGTTTTTATGTGATTTAGACCTCAATCGGCATAACTACGCCATTTCTTGTCAGACTATCTTCGATAAACCACCGTAGGAAAGGTAATAAAATTCTCTACACATATCTAAGTACTATGTTTTTTAAAAAAGTTAACCCGTTGAGAACGAATAAAAGATCCTCGTCTCCAGAGGGTTCAATTGGTACCGTAACTGTTTACTAAGGGGCATGTCACACTAGCGCGGACACGGACAAATTTGTTGTTGTTTTCGCGGGTAAAATAAGAAACTGGAAATTGAGAGAGCTTATTTTACCCGCGAAAACAACAACAAATTTGTCCGTGTCCGCTGTGTGTGACATGGGGCTAACTATTAATTTATTAACACGTTAAAAAAAAAATCGATTTTTAAATTTTAGCTATAATTCAAATAATGCTAATTTCCTTGTTTATTTTATTAAAATTAAAATAAATCTTTTCGTGATCCCAATTCGCTGTAGCGTTGGCGTGAATTTGTTTGCTTGCGATGTGTGCTAGGCGGTTTTAATCAATGACAGCCAAATATAATTCGTCTACAATCTTTACAAATCTTTCGGTACTCTGCGAATGGAAAAAAAATGGAAATTCTGAAAAAAATTAGATTCGTGCGTAAAATTAAAAAAGCTTTAGTTCTATGTCACGTTTACCTGGAATTTCAATTAAATAGCTGCTTGGTGGTTTCTAATCTGCATCTCGCCACCACAAGGTTGTTGATTGTTGAAGATGAGCTGTGTTGTAACCAATTTTGTTAACGTTTTTGTAGGCGTGTAGGAGAAGTTGAAATTTATGAACCCCACTACAGGAAGTAGTGATTTGAACTACTTCAATTTAAGTGCCATGTTTTGGATTCTTTGCAGGTTTTTTAGTTCGTTACAATTTTTGTAGGCCCAGCACATTGCCATGTGCATAAGGTGGGAGTGGAAAAGCGACATATAGATTAAATATTTAGTATCGATTGATAATTTATATTTACATTTTTGCAGAATTCCGAGTTCATACGCTAATTTGCTTTGCACTTTCTTATATGCTGATCCCACTTTAGATTATTACTCAGCTCGATCCCCAGAAATTTAACATGCTTGTCCTCAACAGCTTCCAACCCATTTATGTTCAACATAAAGTTCTCTCCTTCTCTGGATTGTGCTGATAATAGAATGAGCTTCGTTTTCGATACGTTGACATTTTGTCAAATCGGAAGAACTCATGAATCATTAGGGGTATTCAGAATTCAATGTGCTTGTCTGTACAGTTGATGACTTGAGAACTTGTGCACTTTACAAAAACAAAATACAAGCACGTCAAAAATCTGCATAAGTGGTTTTCTACTATTGCCTTTAACTTGAGCTGGTGTGCACTTGTGTTCTTAAAAAAAATTTTACAGCTTTCAAATAGTGATGGTAGTGTGTTCACGAAAACCTAACTGCACAATTGCACAAGTCCTCAACTGCACTGGTAAGTGCACTGAATCGTGAATACCCCTATTGAAATATCATATTCCATTTTGTCACGCAGTTCTGTTTTCTGATGGGTAGAATAGAGCCACGTCATCAGCGAATAAAAAGTTTACCATTATTTGACATATTTTTAATATCATTTATGAAGATAATAAACAACACACTTCCTTGAGGCACACCACAATAAGTTTTAACATAACTACTTTTTACTTTTCCATTAAATACCACTTGATATCTATCGTTTAATAAGGGCCGCTTTCTCTCAATGTCCGGTTAGTCAAGCTCTTAACCAGGAGTTAGCTAACCATATCATAGCTAAAAAAATAATTTTGATTTCACCAAGTGGTGGTTAAGCAACCATCGGTTTTTTGTAATCTTGTCCGCTGTTCCTTCGATTAGCAGCTAACCGAAACCACAAATTGTCGTTAACTTAATCAGCACTGATAGTTAAGCCTAACTGTGAAACCTAAACAAGAGCGGCAGCGTTGTTTACCTGTCACAAAATCGTCATGCTAATATAAATTGTATGAAACAAACCATAATAACGCGACGGCAACGCTGAGCGGTTGGAAAATCCAATTTTGACAGAGCGTTAGAAAGTGAAGTTTGATACAGAAAACAAAGAAAAAGTTGTCGTTTCTGTGAAAAAATTTAAATATGTTGACGATAAATATTTGCTTGCAAAAATGGAGGTAAGAAATTAATTAATAATTTAAATTAGATTGTATTTAATTTCATTTTGCACTAATTAACCAAACACTTTTTGACAACATTTGACATAATCCGCCGCTCGTATTTAGGGATGGCAATTCAGCGTTAACGCCAAGCGGCTAGCAACGCGCCGCTCAACGCTCTTGTTTAGGTTTCACAGTTAACCGAACATTGAGAAAGAGTTTTTTGCTAACTGCTGGTTAAAGTTCTGGTTAGTGCTTAACCGGACATTGAGAAAGCGGCCCTAAGTAGCTTTTTAACAATTCCAGTGTTTTCCCCTGGTAGAAGAATAAAGGTAGATGCATCAGATGAGAGCATTCTGCCGGAAATGTCAAAACGAAGCAAAACTTTTTACTTCTTTTGTTTAGTTTCCATCCGCCACACAGCTGAATTTGACAGACATGGCAGTATGGAAAGAGAGCACAGTCAGCGCTGCAGCTACCTCTATCCTTATACCAGTGTTTTCCCACACACGCCAACGTACTCCAGTTTTTTAAGTAGTATTTCATGGTTGACACATTCAAATGCTTTTTGCAGATCAATAAATAAGCTTCCAACCTCTGAACAGCCACGATCTAATCCTTCGCAAATGAATTCAACTGCTTGGACTAACGCTGCTTGAGGACCTGATCCGACTCGAAATCCGTACTGGTAATTAATTGTAAATAAAATCTATCATATCCAGATGGACACATATCTGTCTTTTTATAAGCTTTTCCACCACGTTATTCAGTACCGGTAATATTGCAATTGCAATTCGACGTTTGCTCCTAATACTGGCATCATTTTTTGCATTTTAAGTTTTTTGGATAAATACCTGTAGTGTCCATGAGAGTGAAAAGATTTTGTACAGCCTTAGATATTGCAGAAGACGATTTTTTTATAACTACGTGAATTTTATTTACTCCTGCAGACTTATTTTCTTTTAAATTCTTAATAATTTTTTCGATTTCTTCAGTTGGTGACTCACTTAACTCAAAACTCCTTCCAGAATCATGTAATGTCAAAAATGCATTGATGCTGTCATCCTCATATGATCCTATAGACGCCGCCACATCTGCAATTTAGTTCACAAACAATTTATTCAACTCGTGGGCCACATGCACAGAATTCGTGAGTGCCGATCCATCTTCCGCTTCGATTTCTTCCATTGAATTGCCTTTAGGCTCTCTATTAAGAATCTCATTCAAAACCTTCCATGTAACTTTAGTGTCGCCTTTAACCCTAGATAGTTCTATATGTTTGGAACACAGTTACACCAATAACTCAGTTCTGTCTTAAGTCGACTTAAACTGTTGTTGCTTAATTAAATAAATTAATTAAATTGTCAAATCTTTTTGTCTCAGATGGGAACCAATCCGGGCTACCGCAGCTCTGTAGTGTACGGGCTACGCACTCTAACCAGTATACCACATCTTTCAGTTTTTTTACTGATTTAAAAAACATATCACGATCCTGATACCCATGCCGATGACAGTAGTTATAACGATGGCGGATTTGACTAAAAGAATAATACGATCAGAATCATAAAAACGGCGAATATCTGTGTAATTTACGTGTGCATCTACGATTCCCTTCCTCTTCATAAGTTTCCTCCTCTAATAACATTTGTTAGTTATAATATAATGATACAATAATTAATATGCAGTATTATATTATAGATAATATAACATAGATTTAATAATGATATCACTAATTAAGTTTATTTGAGCCAGCAAGCAAAAAACAAATGTTAACTCATACAGCTGCTACTAATAGATGATAAGATGTGTGCAAAAAGCGCGCAAAAGAGAAGCAAAACAATTTTTTACTTGTTTTTTGTGAAGGCAAGTGTGCTCTGAAGACACGATGTTCTGAGACGAGCGGTTAAACGTTAATTGTCTACTGTGCTGAAATCTTGTTTTGCTGCAATAGAGATTGAGATTTTGATTAAATCAAAAGATAAGCAGCAAAGTATTGAAAATTCTTCGATTCGTGTTTTATTCCTTCAATCATGAAGTTTAACTTGATTGTTGCTGTTTGCGAAAATTTTGGAATTGGTTTAAAAGGTGATCTACCATGGAGACTAAGGTAAGCTTTAGTAGTTATTTTCACTGAAGCCATCCTCAATTAGTTTTATTTACATTTATGTCGTACAGATCTGAGCTGAAGTACTTCAGTAACACTACAAAACGAGTCCAGGATGCAAGAAAACGCAATGCTGTGATAATGGGACGTAAAACGTTTTTTGGCGTGCCCGCATCCAAGCGTCCGCTGCCCGACCGACTTAATGTAGTCCTCAGTAAGACACTACAACAGAGTGACTTGCCTGAGGGTGTGCTTTTGTGTTCCGATCTAGCGTCTGCCCTCGAACTGCTGCAGTCTGATGATCTGGGGCAAGATATCGAAACTGTCTGGATTGTTGGTGGCAGCGGTGTCTACAAAGAGGCAATGGCATCAAGTAAATGTCATCGCTTGTACCTAACAAAAATTAAGTCAAGCTTTGAATGTGACGCCTTCTTTCCGAAGATTCCCGAAGATTTTAAGGAGGTTGAGCCAGACGCTGAGACCCCGAAAGGTGTGCAGGAAGAAAATGGCATCCAATATGAATACAAAATTCTTGAAAAGCAAGTCACGTGTTAGTATTAAGATTTCAACGATTTTATTTTTAATTAAAACTTATTTTGATTAACTATTTTAATACTATGTGTTTATTTTTATTTGCTAGCACCCTCTGCTGCTTCACTTTCTCCCTTGGCAACCAACATCAATTCGTACAACTGCACTGCCTGGTCGTCGGTTAACATTTCCACAACCTGTGCATCTATTTCAGCACCCAACTTGCCCCTTGCCTTACCACGTAAGCCCAATTGATTTGTTATAGTCACTGCATATTTCTGGAATATGTGGAAAGTACAAGGTTTAATGTGATTAATGGGTAGTTGTTCTCACCGCCCACTCAGTCATAAAGAGCTGCCCTTCCATAGGAGAACATTTTAAATGTCGCCGGAATTCATCACGCACATATTTATCACCGAGATCTCGCAGCTCTTTTGGCAACCCTGTTATGTTGGCCATTATCGTTATTAATTCCTACATTTCATCAGAAATCATTGCAAGCATACCTCGGTGGAGACGCAGAATTGTTTTGTACAATAATCTCACTTTTTGTGGATGCGACAGATTTTCTACCAAAATTTTTTTCATTCCTACCTTTTTGTAAAGTACTAAGAAAACTCCCCTATCTTAAAATATTTTTTGAAAACTGCGAAATGGAAAAAGATTGGTGAGTTCAACTATTTTTATTAAAATTTTGTTCTTGGTTATGACAATCAAAATAAGCCTTCACCAGATGATGGGGTGGGGAAATGTGCAGGGCTGCAATCTACACAGCAAACTTACACCCAGTGATGCTCCTGGACGCGTCGTCTTTAATTGTCGACATTTTGGTGTCGATAATGTAGAAAGTGTCAACAATGTAAACAATGTCGAGAATTGTGTAAACAATGTCAACAAAATGCAACACTGCGAAAATGGAAGTTCTATTTAGATTATGCTGATTCCTAAATTCTTTTGAAAATTCTTTTAATTAACACAAACTAACAAATTTTACAATTAAACAAACAAAAACCATGCCCAGAAGGCGTAAAAATAAGGAATACTCCGTACTTGGACACAATTATTAAATATTAATTAAATTAATCACAATAAACATGCAGCCTCTTACATTAGTTATCTACACGTCGCTAAAAGCAATTGTCTACACGACATTGTCGACAATAGTATTGACGACATCATGTTCTCTACGCCGCACATCGCTGGTTTAGACCGCCTGAACGAACGAAAAATTTATCGCGAACAATTTATTGCAATAAATTCTTCGTTCGGAGTACTGTTTAGACCGCACGAACATCAATCGCGAACAAACATTGGCCGCCATCTTGTACGTTCAGGCGGTGTAAACAGCAATTTGTGCATTTGGCCGAACATCAATAAATACAGGGTTGATTACACCTTATTTTAATATTAGTACTAAAACTTATACTTCGTTTCTCAAAAACAAATGGTTTGCCACTCCATAACAATATATTACTCGTATTAGTTATTATAAAAAAGACGTGTGTTTAACGTAAGGGCCCATTTAAGTTTTTCAACGAACAAAAATTAAATGTTCTCACATTTTTCGTTTGTCAATAAATTTCGTAAATTTTAAGTCAATTAAAAAAAAATTGCTACCAAATTGTATGCACTTTTGAAGCAAATACAATTGGTACTTTTAGTCGTTAGATTTTTATTTTAGAGAAATACTTTTTATGTTATAACTTTAAGGAATCGCTTTTAGTCACAAATCGATTTTTCACCTATCATTTTAGTTAATATCCGCATTTTTCTAAAATCTTCGATTAAAAACTCAAAAAGTTTCAGCAGAACCTAAAATATTTTTTTATTTTATTTGAGCAAGCTCTTTTGTGGATTCCTGACATATTAAATAATATTTGCTCTCCATAAACATAAAAATTAGCATTAAAAGTTATATAGTTATTATTAAAAAAAAATTACCTCAAATAAACAGTCGCTTTAAAATTAAACTTTAAATATAGGGTTTTTTCGCTTAAAAAACTTTAATTGGCCCTTTACACAACACAATCATATTGCAGCGAAAGTTAACAAAACACTTTAAAAAACATGAAACATAAATTACTACATATTTTAGTACTTTTCATAAATTATTCTCTTAAGCTACTCCTCTTTGCTACTTTTCTTTTTTAAACACAGCGCAACACCGGATTCGCCCAAAAAGATCGAAGCTTGTTTGATCAGAGCGAACGAAGGAATCTTCGTTCGTTCGCCCTAATTTACTGTTTACACCGGGCAAACATCGTTCGCGATAAATTTATAGCGAACACTACTTACTACGTTTCCATGGCGAGTTGAGTCTGAATTGGATTTTCGTCAATTTGACAAAATAGCGTTTCAAGCTCAAAAGTGTTTCCATGTACAACATCGAGTCGAGTTGCAATCGTAAATTTTTTTAGGTTTTTCCACTTGTGCTCAATATGCACAATATTTTTATTTACTATGTCCCTTTTCTTTTAACTCACTTTCGACAATTTTATCTATTTTACGTCTTCTAAATTTTTTTCCATACATTATATCAATAATTTTCTTTTCTTTAAATATATCAATCAACAGCAAAGTCTCTGCAGCACTCCAAAAAACTCTTCCACTCGCCATTTTTCCTTGTGATAAATGAACTTATTCGCTTTGACAGATAGAATCAGCTAATTCTAACAAGTTTCGTGGAGTTTTGTGGATTTAACGAAGTTCAACTCAACTCGCGTTTCCATGGGGAGTTGATCCCTAGTAATCCCAACTCAACTCGCCATGGAAACGTAAACTGTTCGTTCGGGCAAAGTGTTTAAACCATAGAAGTAAAATATAAGGAAGCGGTGTAGTTGAAGTGAAATGAAGTATTTTACAAACACAGTGAAGTTGACACAAACACAAAAACCTTCAAACAGGGCCGCATTCAATTATGTAGTAAATAAAGGCGTACATTATTTTTTATTTTGTAGATGTATGCTTACTATGCCATTTTTATATACCACCGTTATATAATATGTTGCGTTACCAATTTTTTTACAGAGAAAAGCATTGCTAAAATAATGTAAAAGACGTGAACTCAGAATGAGACTGAAACGACAAAAGTTACTTTTAATGATTTTTTAAAAGTTCATTTCAAAAAACTATTTTTTATAAACTATTTAATTGATATTAAAATAACACAAAAACTAAAGAACTAAAATACATACCAAATTAAATTCTTTTAAAATAAATAGTTTGTGTACTTTTTCCGAACTGTGGGCTTTTAATTAGTTTTTTTATATATAAAAATACCTAGTTATAGCTTGTAACCTTAGGTTGCTAATCCACTTTAATTTCATGTCAAGTTTTCAAAGAAATTGTAAACAAATAAATAACTGTTAAAGCTTATCCCAATATGAAAAAAAAATTAAGGCCCTTGCCACCCTAAATAATGAATCCGCTCATGAAGCAGAACTTGTGTTTTGACAGATGCTCTTCCTCAAAAATAGATTTTTTTTTGCTCGGGAAGGGCTTATGTCATGATAGAATTACCAGGTACTATTAATCGCTACTTTTACTCGTTACTTTGGGCATATAGTGTCAGATTGGTGTCAAATAAAAGTACTGCAAACACACCAAGAAGTAAAAGGGGATTTTTACTTTTACCCAGATGTCTACATATGAACATTAACAGGTGACGAAATTGACGAACTGCACGAAGAAGTCTTAGAGTACGTTTCAGGCTACGTAATAAAAAGGCTACATTTTGAAAGTTTTCACAGTAAAGACTGCTCCTTTACATGTGTGGATGAAGTCGAGCAGGGAGGGCTGAAAAGGCCATCAGCTGCATTTATGGAAAAAAAAGAAAAGATTTGGAGGCGATCTTTAATCAAGCCAATGGTAGGAACATTTAGTGTGCAAGGAGTACAGAAAAAAACTCACTGAATTGTGTTCACCAAACGAACTTCCCGAACCTGTGAAAGAGCTCTTAATAAAATGCAGAATGCATTTTCGGATAAAAAAAATTTCTGATATGTTGATAAACCATTGATGAACGAATTTGCATTTAAAATTTCCAAAATGTTCTTGAGCTTTGTCTAAAAAATTAAAACTCCCTTTTCCGGTTCCGCGTGAAAAATTATTCATGATTTTGATTCTATTACGCTAAACGATACAAAGACTTTATAGTATATGAACGTTTTAAAGTCAGACATTAGAACATTAAAGTCACGCCACTAACATCAAGTGCAAGGACAAGATAAATATATAAATTTGATATTTGTATTAAGTTTTGTAAAATTACAAAAACAAAATGCATAATGTTTATTCCCAAAAGCATTTTTACTCAAAGCTACTGGCTGCATTGTAAGCTTATTTAATAAAAATTATTATAATGTGGTGTTTTGTATAAATTTTTTAATGATTTCCTACAGTAAAATGATGATTTCCATTTATATTTCCAAACAAAAATACACAAAAAATAAGCTGATTTTAAAAAGACAACACTTTATTAAAGGTTCGTTCACAATAACTTTAAAATATTGGATATTTTATAAAAACTAATCACAAATACACCACATTCTGAATACCCCTATCGTTTGCAGATTTCTGATTTTAAATAATACAAGAAGCAACACTGTTTCTACCTACTCGCTACATTTTGACACTATATGCCCAAAATGACAGTTTATCCCCAGCTGATTTTCAGCGAATAATAATACCTGGTAATTATATCATGGGCTTATGTCAAATAACGACGCTCTATCTCTCTTCCTCAGCGACGAAAATTCCTTCTACACACGTATAGTGTGTGTGAATATAACACCACTTCCTTATCTTTTATTTCTATGGTTTAAACCGAGCGAACGAACGAGGTTTCTTTCGTTCGTTCAGGCGGTCTAAGCGCACAGTTACAGAAGTTACGGAATTGTAATAGATTTTTGTTTTCGAAGGTTGATAAGGGTGATGTTATGGTGGTCGTCATATGATCCCTGGTCATGTCACTTTTTACTCTCTTTTTTTCGTTTGATGAGCTGTGTGACGAAAGTATGTTATGCTGGCGGTCATATGATGTCTAAGCACCAGTGCACTTTTTGCTACTTTTAGTATTTTTTCAACCAATGAGTGTTGCTATTAAGCAGGTTTCATTACTGCTTTATTACATTTCGTACTAAAAGTGTACTATTTTCGTGCCTAAACACAAATGTTGTGAATAATTCCGCAACGCAACACTGTTTTGATCCCATGATTTCATATTTTTGTCGAATCATTTGGTGACCGTGGTGGTGAAAATTTACTCTCTTGCTCTCGCTCTCAAATTTTTAATTTACATTGAAACAACAACAATGCATGACCATGATGAGCCCATGACCGCCACCATAACATGCCACTAAGGGGCCCTCAAACGATACTACATGACGGACGTACATGTAGTTCGATAAAGTAATGCATGATACAAAGAGCTACAGGTAAAGTATTCCCGGCGCAACAAACAAAATTTACTGCGCACCTCGTCATCGGTGCTCGTCAAATGTGACACTTGATGAATACATTCAAAAGAAAATGTAGAAAAGTGACGAAGATAGCAAAATGAAAACGAACAAACAGTCAAAATTCTGTCAAGCACATCAAGCAACGTAGCCGCTTTTTGTGTAAATCGGTAAAAAGAGGAAAAAGCACCCCTACAACTTATGTAAATTTTTCTTCACAAACAGTACTAAAAAATATATTTACTTTATTTTGGACATGTGCTTTATATAACTATATTTATTTCATATCAGTAAAACAAGTTTTCATAAGAAAATGTAGGCATTTTAAAATCTTTATACCCTATTAATAAATTGTGACTACGTTTTAACCAAGGAGCACCTTGCACGTCACAGCAAAGATGGCGGACATGCGCAATACTTTATCTGTAGTTCTTTGTATCATGAAAGAAATGGGACTTTTTTCGTTGCCCTCACACACATCGCACATGACGGATAGACTTTGGATAGACTTCATTATTTTTTAGCTGCCGAAGAGTTAACATCAATAAAAAATATTAATATTAATTGTTTTTAACATTTATTTTTATGGTTTTTGCTTTAAATATTCTAAGCCATTACAATTTAAGGTAAAGCGTAAAAAATTAGCGTCAAAATATAACATTTTTTACGTTCGGCAGTTTTGCTGCGAGATGTACTCTCTCTGAAAATTTTCAAAAAGTGGCAAAATGTACTATGTTGGATGGCCGCGCACGCAAAAGAGACCCTCAAACGATACTACATGTCCATCCGACCTGTCAAGTCATCACACATGTAGTATCGTTCGTGTGCAAGAAATCAAGGCGGATGGACATGTCCGATGGAAGTTGAAAAATTTTGACTTTTTGCTAAGTACGTCCGACATGTATTTCCGTTTGCGTGCGCGGCCATCCAACTTAGTACATTTTGCCATTTGTTGAAAATTTTCAAAGAGAGCACATCTCGCGGCTAAACTGCCGAACGTAAGAAATGTTATATTTTGACGCGAATTTTTTTATCTTTACCTAAAGTTGTGATGGTTTAGAATATTTAAAGCAAAAAACATAAAAATAAATGTTCAAAACAATTAATATTAATATTTTTAATTGATGTTAACTCTTCGGCAGCTAAAAAATAATGAAGTCTATCCAAAGTCTATCCGTCATGTGCGATGTGTGTGAGGGTAATGAAAAAAGTCCCGTTACTTTATCGAACTACATGTACGTCCGTCATGTAGTATCGTTTGAGGGCCCCTAAACGGCGCAAAATTACGAAGGCCACGACAAGAGAAGTGCCTATCAATCTTGTAAAATTTTGCTCGATCACGGATGCTGTAATTCGGCCCCAGGGTAGCATAAAAGTTCGAAAATTGCCCCTCAAAGCATACTACATGTCCATCCGACCTGTCAAGTCATCACACATGTATCGTTTGTGTGCAAAAAATCAAGGCGGATAGACATGTCTGACGGAAGTAAAAAATTTTTTACTTTTTGCTAAGTACATCCGACATGTAGTTCCATTTGTGTGCCATCCAACTTTCGTTATTTTTTCATTTGATAAAAATTTTTCTGAGGAGAACTTCTCGCGGCAACACTGCCAAACGTTACAAATGTTATTTTTGATGCGAATTTCTTTATCTACACCTAAAATTATGATGGCTTGGAATATATAAAGTTAAAAATATGAAAATAAATGATAAAAACAATATTTTTACTCGATGTTAACTCTTTGGAAGCTAAAAAAGAATGAAGTCCATCCGAAATTTTCAATGTGTGTAGGGGCAACGAAAAAAGTACCGTTATTTTATTGAACTTGGATGGCTACGCACATAAACGGAACTTCATGTTGGACGTACATAGCAAAAAGCCAAAATTTTTGTCTTCCATCGGACATGTTCATCCGCCTTGATTTTTTGCACAAGAATTTGCATACTACATGTGTGAAGACTTGACAGATCGGATGGGCATGTATGATCATTTGAAGGGCTCTAATGATAAAAGATGCTGATCATAAAAGATCTGTGAAAATTAGGGGTGTGCACATTTCAAAGAGCACATAAAATAGTTTGTCATATACTTGAAATTTCTATGGAATTCCCAAGTTGTTCTATTAGATTTGACAAACGATTTGATGAGTGTGAGCAGGGCACATGATGGAGGATAAATAAATAAACGTAGTAACACACAGAATAAAATTTAAATTTTGATAAAAGGCAAAAAAATATAGCTCTTATTCTGTTGTGCTTCACAACAGATTTTGTCAAGTTAAATACCAACTCAAGAGAATAGGCCCAATTATTTCAAACAATACCTTAAAGAACGCCCTGCTCAACTGACATTAGAATACATTACGTTGGTTCTATTATAATTGCACCTTTAAACTGTAAAAACAATTACTGTTTTTTGACAGTTTCGCTTTGGAATCAACAAAATTATCTGCTCGTCGCACACTAAAAAATTTCAAAAATAAATTCACACCGGTGAGCGGATATTTACATTTTCTACACCGAACGGTGTTAATTTACACCGCTTAATCGGTGTGAAATGACGAACTTATCCGATCGGTGTGAAATTTGAAAGGCAAAGAAATAGAGTAATATTGAAATCACATTCTCATTGATAAACAAATTAAAAATTGAAATTTCCGAATTTATTTTGTTCATTTTAATTTTGTAAATCTTGTATAAAAATTCAAACATTATTTTTGACACCACGAAATAGACTCCAAAAAAATTAAATAAGCACCAAAAAAAGTCCATACATTTTTTGGGTGTTACTTCATATGAAATAACTCCCTATTTTTGGTGACAATTTCATTATTTTTGGGA
Organism: Dichetophora obliterata; assembly: GCA_963920525.1. Taxonomy (NCBI): domain Eukaryota; kingdom Metazoa; phylum Arthropoda; class Insecta; order Diptera; family Sciomyzidae; genus Dichetophora; species Dichetophora obliterata. Next base: position 4,321,773 of record OY986435.1, read on the forward strand.
AATATTTAATTCTTTTTGTTGGTACTTATTCCAATATGAAATAAGTTATTTCATTTGACAATTAATAAATTTAATGACAATTTAATAAAAATTATAAAAAAACATTTCGAATTACACCGTTCGGTGTTCAATAAAATTATCATTTTGCGTATTATAAATAAACACCTAACAGGGTAGAAAACAAACATCCTATCTGATGTTTACTTTTTGACACCGATCGGTGTGAAAAAAATATGCTCTTTCGGATATAAAATTCTAGCACTTTGACACGGTGTTTTTTAACACCGAACGGTGTAGGACTCCCTGGAACACCGATCGGTGTAAAAATTCTATACAAATTTTTAAGTGTGCGGGCAAACGAGCATCGGCTGAGCTCACACTTTCACACATCCTACATCTCCATTCTACCTTTTAAGTCCATCCTACATGTTGTATGATCTGAAACCTCTTAATCTAGTACTACAAGTCTTGGAACGCTGTGCAGAATCTACTAGAACGATTTCGAACATTTATAAACAGTTGACAAGCCTGTTGGCCGCCATTCCGTGAAAAAAAGTGTGTTCGACCAAACGTGTTCTTTCCGCACGAGTGTTAAAAATAAAAAGAAATAGACGAAAGTGAAGTAGCACATTGCGATTAATTAGATCATAAAAAACTTAAAAAGAAAATCTGAAAGGTACGTACAAAGAAAACTTAATTAAAGTTTTAATTTTCAAGTAGAAATTCATTAATTTTTGATTAGAACGTCTTCATATAATAGATGTATGTATATGATAACACGTGGAGAGGCCAAGTTTAGCAATTTATTGATTGCAGATTGTAGACAATGACCATATAACTTGCCAAAGTATTCTGGTAAAAGTATGCATTGACTTTAAAAATTAAACAAAATTTTTAAGATCTATAAAAATGTATATATGTGTACTTCATAAAATCGGTTATCACGTTTCTCTTCATTGAGTAAAATACTAATTGGGGGGGGGGGGGGGGGGGGTTATACAAAGAAAAGTGGTTGAGAAAAATTAAGCTGTTTAACTTGTGTAAATATAAAATATTTCGCGAATATTCTATATACACGAAGAAGACTAGTCATCGCATCACTTCACTTTAATAACAGCATTCCGCCACCCCTTTGCCTTATCTGCTCCATGCAAACACTTCGTGCTGGAGCCAAACCTCGCACATTTCAACACCCTTGTTCTTCAACATAACCTTTAATACTACGTATTTGCCATTTATATACTTCGTGACTCACATGTTATACCAAACTTAAGCAGAGCACAGAATATATGTATATAAAATATATATATATATGGAACCGCCTTGACTGCAGTTTTGTTGCTCTTCCGCTGTTTCAAAATTGTGTTTCACAAAACAGGAAAATGTCTAGATTCAAATATAGATTTGTAAAATTTTTAAAACTGCCTCCATAGTTTCTGGAAATTAAACTTTATTGTATGTTCTGGCACGATTACGATTTCCGGGGCGCCGCGATTTGAAAGTGTTTTCTGGAAGGGAACAACAAAAACAAATGTTTGGCCGAACAAAAACTCGATTACTCAACTAGTTATCGAGTTATCGATTTTTTAGTTGGTTTTTTTTTGCTAAAAGATATTAAAAAAAACATCCATTTCTTTGCCATTATCCAATGGATCTAAAAGATTGGTATGTCATTTAAAAGATAATTAAGTTACCTTTTCAATGATATACAATACTTATATCATTGCAAGCGTATTTGTAATTTTATAAGCAAAACTATATCATATTTGAAATTTGTTATTAAAACTTTTATTTTCTACTAAATTTGAGTTATTAAGGTACTAAAATCATATTTTATTTTTAAAACTTTTAATTTAACCTCTCATTTGATATATTTATATACACATATATATTCTTTACAATTTACACTATATAACATAAAATTAATAAAAATTGCTATTTAAAATTTTCGCTAGCTAGAATAGAAAATACATAAAAAAGCACACCAAAAATTAAATAAATAATATGTTTTATTATATACCAAACGAAAGATCAATTTTCAGGCTTCAATAATTTACTTTTCATAATCCATAGTAATAACAGTAGTTTTTGAGAAAATAACGGTTTTATATAAGCAAATTTTTTACTTTTGCATACAAATAAATAGCTATTAAATACTCAACGGATTTGATTCATTTAAAATTAATATAAAAGCTTTATGTATTACCTTTCAAATATCACCTTAATTAATCAGCAATATCGGTTATACACTTAGAAAAAATATAGATAGTTTTCTTAAAACATCTAAAAAATAAAAATTTTCTTAAAAAATTTTCCTGCTGCTATTTTTATTTTTTGTTAAATACCTTCCTGAACCCATTGTCAAATCTCGGCGCCCCGGAAGTCGTAATCTCACCTATGTTCTAAGCCCAGTTTCTATGTAAATATATAAATACATAGGGCCCTAAATAAATATATCAATATGCTTTTACTATAATGCTGTTTCCAATCCTTGCAAAAAATTGTCTTGCAATATGGTAGAGTATATTTTTTACTTTACACTAAAAAAATATACTGGGATGCATTTACTGCGCTATTGCAAATCAGCAACATTAAAAACTCATAAGGGCAATTAAAAATCTGGAATAATTTTACTTCAGAGCTCGGACCCGAATATTTTTTTTAACTATTTTTGGAACTAATTATGACGTGACGATTTTCTTTAATTTTTATGCCAAAAATTACGACTAGTTTTATGTTTTACTATTAAACATTTAAGTTGGTAAAAGTTCAGAAAACACTGAAAACTTGTGTTTTCATTACATTTGTTAAAGTATTATGTTTTATTTGGACTAAAAATAATTTCATCAAAAGTGTTTGCGCTCAGAAAGTGAGCGTGCTCAAAATGTGAGCGTGGTCAAAAAATAAATTTTGCATTGCCATTAATATGTAATGGTAATGGGAAAAATGCATTACCACTAAATTTACATGGTAATGGAAAAAAATTGCATTGCCACTAAATTTTAGAAAAATGGAAACTCGATTTGCATTACCACTAAGCGTGTATTGCTAATGATATTTTTGAATGCACTAATAATTCAATGCATTATGATATTTCTATGATATTTCCTATACTTAAGAAATACTGAAATGCACAATGACAGCTGATAGTTGAAAAAAGAAAAACTGAAAAGAACTGATATTAAGAGATATAAAGAAGGCCTTTAGCTTTTTTTCGACATTAAATTTGTTTCAGCACAATTTCCAATAAAATAATTTTGCTTTTCATCGATCAGCTGTGAATTTTATATTTTGCAATAAGAATTCCAAAGCTAACCGAAAAAGACAGTTAACATTGGTGGCAAATTTTTACAAATTGCACAAATTTGCAATCTCAAATGCACAAGATTATGCATTGACCTTATAGACATGAGTAATGAAAAGGCTGTATAGTAAATTATATACATCAAGTTTATCATATAAAATTCTATTATAAATTCTAAAATAAGAATTTATCCCCAATTCTAACATAACCAAATTTATGACACTTCCTCTGGGACTTATCGTTGAGGTTAGCTTATAATTAAAAAAAAATAAAGCTGCATATATTTTTATATTCCTATCCAAACCAACCACGACAACTGATATTTTTCGCGGTTAATGACGCTTTCTAAAACATGTTTTTCCTTCAATTTGGTTTCGTATATAGTATAGCAATATTACTGCATTAATCAGGAATTTTCGCTCTATTGGACCCTACACTATTACTTATTTTTTATTTGATAATCACCAACCGAGAAATAGTCTTAACCTTTAGGTGGTGGCAAATCTTCTTTACTTGTTTTTATCCGCTTTAAAAGAAGGCTAGTGGAAATAACCGATGAAAGCTTGCTTTTAAACAACAAATTCTTTAAAAATCTTATTAGAATTTTTTAGTAAAAATTAAAAGGTAAAATTTGCCAACACAAGTCACAATTCTGTAACTCCAAAAATAATTAGAATTTTAAAAATACTTTTAGGCATTATTTTTGAAGGATTTTTGAAGGATTTTAGAAGACATTTATGAAAAAAAAAATCTATAAATTTTTTTAACCTCAGGTCATACCTTATAGCCCAAACAGAATAGGCATAGCCAACACGTAGCGAGCTGTCGAAAACGTAGCCAACGAAATGTTGTGCACAGAATAGAATTTGTGTTGATAACGCAGATAGAGCTTTATGCTTACAACATTTTGTTATTTTTTACTAAATTAATAGATACAGCCATTTGCATACAATAATTTGTTTGTTTTTTTACTAATTTTAACTAATGTTTTAGTCAATTTTAAGTTTTCTAATTTGAACTATGTATTTTGACATTTCGCTACCGTAGGCTGCGGCAAAAGTTAAAAGTTCGTCAACGTTTTTGTGTCGGCTGCGTTCGCTACGTGTTGGTTATTTTCATTATGTTCATTTCATAGGGTTGCAAGTCAACCAACTTCTAGGTTGACATTTTTTCTGTTGGCTGCGTGTTGGCTATGCTTATTCTGTTTAGGCTATTAACCAGTCAAATTTGATTGGATATCTATGCTTTAAACTACAGATAATCTTCTACATTACCTGCTGGTTAGATACCCAGAAGTGAACAATATGGCATATAATGATAAACTATTTGCAATGTTTTATGTCACTTCTAGTCAGCAACTTTTACTTGTCAGAATTTTTGGTTTAAGGGCCACTTTCTTTTTGATTTCACCAAGTGCTGGTTAAGCAACCGTCGGTTTTTTGAAATCTTGTCAGCCGTTCCTTCGATTAGCAAGCTAACCGAAACCACAACTTGTCGTTAACTTAATCGGCAATTAACCGATAATTAAGCCTTAACCGAACATTGAGAAAGAGCTTTTTTGTTAACTACTGGTTAAAGTTCTGATTAGTTATTAGTCGGATATTAAGAAAGTGGCCCTTAATATATTGCTTCTTAGATTTCTTACCAACTTATGTCTACACAATTCTTTGTTTTTATTTCCAGATGTCTAAAGCTCCTGCTGTTGGTATTGATTTAGGTACCACCTACTCTTGCGTGGGTGTATTCCAACATGGCAAAGTTGAAATTATTGCCAACGATCAGGGTAATCGTACCACACCATCATATGTCGCCTTCACCGAAACAGAACGTCTTATTGGAGATGCAGCCAAAAATCAGGTTGCCATGAATCCAACTAACACCATCTTTGATGCCAAGCGTTTGATTGGCCGCAAATTCGAAGACTCCGCTGTACAAGCCGATATGAAGCACTGGCCTTTCGATGTCGTCAGCGTAGAAGGCAAACCAAAAATTCAAGTTCTCTACAAGGACGAGAAGAAGACCTTTTTCCCTGAAGAAATCTCCTCCATGGTTCTCTCGAAAATGAAGGAAACCGCTGAAGCTTACTTGGGCAAAACTGTGACAAATGCTGTCATCACTGTGCCAGCGTACTTCAACGATTCACAACGCCAGGCTACCAAGGATGCCGGAACTATTGCCGGTCTCAATGTTTTGCGTATCATCAATGAGCCTACAGCTGCTGCTATTGCCTATGGTCTGGACAAGAAGGCTGCTGGTGAGCGCAACGTATTGATCTTCGATTTGGGTGGTGGTACTTTTGATGTGTCGATTCTCTCCATTGACGATGGTATCTTCGAGGTCAAGTCCACTGCTGGTGATACTCACTTGGGTGGTGAAGATTTCGACAATCGTCTAGTCACTCACTTTGTGCTGGAGTTCAAGCGCAAGCACAAGAAGGATTTGACTTCCAACAAGCGTGCATTACGTCGTCTGCGCACTGCTTGCGAACGTGCAAAGCGCACTCTGTCCTCATCCACCCAGGCCAGCATTGAAATCGATTCACTTTTTGAAGGCACCGATTTCTATACCTCAATTACTCGTGCTCGTTTCGAAGAATTGAACGCTGATTTGTTCCGTAGCACCATGGATCCCGTCGAAAAGGCCATTCGTGATGCCAAGCTCGACAAGTCGGCCATTCATGATATTGTCTTGGTAGGTGGTTCTACTCGTATCCCTAAGGTGCAGCGTTTGTTGCAGGATCTATTCAATGGCAAGGAATTGAACAAGTCTATCAATCCCGATGAAGCTGTGGCTTATGGTGCCGCCGTGCAGGCTGCCATTCTTCATGGTGACAAGTCCCAGGAAGTGCAAGATTTGTTGCTGCTCGACGTTACTCCATTGTCGTTGGGTATCGAAACGGCTGGTGGCGTCATGAGCGTGTTGATCAAGCGCAACACCACCATTCCAACCAAGCAAACTCAGACCTTCACCACCTATTCTGACAATCAACCCGGTGTGTTGATCCAGGTTTACGAAGGTGAACGTGCCATGACCAAAGACAACAATCTCTTGGGCAAATTTGAGTTATCTGGAATTCCACCAGCTCCACGTGGTGTGCCACAAATCGAAGTCACCTTTGATATTGATGCCAACGGTATCTTGAACGTTACTGCCTTGGAACGCTCCACCAATAAGGAAAACAAGATCACTATCACCAACGACAAAGGTCGTCTCTCCAAAGAAGACATTGAACGCATGGTTAACGAGGCTGAAAAGTATCGCAACGAAGATGAAAAGCAAAAGGAAACAATTTCCGCCAAGAACGCTTTGGAATCTTACTGCTTCAACATGAAGGCTACGCTTGATGAGGAGAACTTGAAGAGCAAGATCTCTGAATCCGACCGCACCACCATCATGGACAAGTGCAACGAAACCATCAAGTGGTTGGATGCTAATCAATTGGCCGACAAAGAGGAATACGAACATCGTCAGAAGGAATTGGAAGCTGTATGCAATCCAATCATCACTAAGCTCTACCAAGGAGCTGGTGGTCCTCCTGGAGGCATGCCCGGTGGTATGCCAGGCGGTTTCCCAGGTGCCCCAGGTGGAGCTCCAGGCGCGGGTGCTGGTGCTGGAGCCGGTGCTGGCCCAACTATTGAAGAGGTCGACTAAACTGGAATCCGTCGGATTTAATTTAATTTCATAATTTTTGTTAAAGCGGATTCCAGTTTATTTATTTATTGAAATTAAACTGGAATCCGCTGGAATAAACTGAAAATAAATAGCGAATGAAATTGAAAATAATAAATTCCATGTTTTGTATTTTATTTAATATTATGTTACAAAGAATGCATTTTGTTAAGGTAAAAAGCCAAAGTATTGATTTTGAATTTCTACTTTGTTGGTGCAGTACTTGGAAGCATACAAATATATATGGGTCTGTTCGGAAATGGAAGTGACGCTTGATAGAAAACTTACATTTTAGAATGTTTGGTGTTTGCAGTGCTGCAAAATTGGCCTTTTTTCGAACATTTTACTTGGGCTGCAAAAGCAGTTTGCGCATCATGATGTATTTCCGAAGAGACCCTAAATTGTTGGTAAAAAGCATTTGGGTATATAAAATTGTATAAAACAAAGATGTTTGCACAAGTGTGCAACACTAATAAAACAACATAATTTTAGTTAAAAAAAATCGTATGCATGTGACAGGAAATTTATTGTTCGCGTCTGTGCCAACAGTTCAAGGTCTCTCATTTGTGTGACGTTAAGATTTTAGTTATTGGACTTAATCTAATTTTAGCTCTTACATATATAATTTATGCAAGCATGTGCGTCTACAAGAAATGGAAAATTTTCTTTTAGAATTACAGATATTTGCACAAAATACGCGCTTAAACACAACTTACGTTATAGAAACACCAGTAAAGAAATTAGCTATCTCTTGAAGCCTTTTAAGGTTAAAACAATTTGAACATTTTGTTTCAAAAAAATAAGAGTTGTATTGCAATTATGATTTAAATAAAGCGTAAGAGTTGTGGACAGTGCTTCGAATAGAGATTAAAATCTTAACAAAATGTATATTATACAAAAAGGCACGATCTTGTGAAATTTGTGTTTGCAAGTAACTTGAAATTAAAGTAATACTAAGCCAGTTAAATTAGTTGATTTAGTTATATCATCAAGCAGAGCAGTTACTCTTATAGACTACTTAACAATTTTTTATACTTCATATAATAAATAAAATTAAATTTACAATTATATTAATAGTTCTAAAAAGGTTTCAATAAATAATTGGCGGAAAGCTGGAAATCGATTTAGGGCCAAATTGTTCACCTCTGGCCATTTGTTGAATTCGGCTAGTTATCTTTGCCTTAAACTACAGAAAATAGTGTTCTTTACCAGCTGGTTAGAGATAGATACCTAAATCGCATCATTATGTTGTTAAGAAAACGCTTTTGCATTAGAATATCTTACGGTCAAAAAGTTTTTTATGACTAAAATTTAAATAGAAAACTCGATTTGAAACATTTATTTTATACTTCTTCAAATTCACGTTTTTTAACAGGCATCCACCCATTTTTATGATTTTTTTCGCGTCACGTGCTTATATTACATCCAGGATTCCGAATCAAGCCTTGCAGGGAGGTTCTGGAATATGTTTAGAAAATGAATGAAACCCAAAACTCATATGCACATCTTTATGAATTTATTCATACGTTTTGAATTAAAAACAAATACATTTTTTAAATAATTCATATAATAGGTATGCTTCCAAACTCGATTTTAGTAACTTGCATGCTGCTAGAACGATGCATGTTGAAAAAATACATAAGTTGGTTGATGTCCATGCGGGGAACATTTCAAGAATAGCGACAACTCTAATTCTTAATTTTCGCGGATGATATGGATTCTTACCTCCTAAATCTAAATCTGATAAATTTCAGACCGCTCGCAATTGGTTTATGAGTTTTAGGCCACCAAAACTGGAAAAAATATTCTAAAAATCTTGCTGGTTTTATTCCTTTAAAAAAATATTGGGAAATTTTTGAATTCTTATTTGAAAACTTGGGGGTTAGATAGTAATTAATACGATTTTATTTAAGGATAAAGGAGACCTCACATTATTTAATTTACTAAATTACTAAGAATATAATATATCATACATATACATATTATGTTGAGAAATTTTTTTTTAAATTACTTGAAAAAAGAAATAATTTTGAAAATGGTTCGGGCATGATGTGAGAAAGATTCTTACCTCATCTTTGAAATATATATCATTTTCTTATGTGAACAAGCGTGTGTCAACCAGCGTATCATGATGACAAAATTAGTACCAAAAATCTCAAAAAATATAATTATATAGGCTACATTTTCTTCATGTGCATTCTAGACTTCTTTATGCTTTTTCCCCCCACCTAGAACAAATCCTGCGGACGCCCTTGCGTACGTGTATTTTGTTTTTGTAAAGTGCACAAGTCCTCAACTGCACTGAATCGTAAATACCCCACTTCATAAACGAAATTTCACCAACTTTCTTAATATTTTAATGTACGAAGTTTCCTATACATTTCGGTCTTCAATTCATTCACGAAATTTTATTAACTTTATCTCTCTTTTCGCTTACGAAACTTATACAACGTTCTGCATTGCGTTCTTCCACGAATTTGGAACATTTATATGAGATTTTCGTCAATGAAATATATGGCCGAATCAGCATGTTTCGTCAATGAATCGGAAAAATCACGCATGATTCTTGTACGATTTCTTTAAGAACGGAACTACTGGATCTTGGCAGCAAAAATCCATCTTTTGTCTAAGTATTCAGAATATATAACAATTGAAGTTAATAATAACCACGCTCTTCTACACTACGAATCGATTAAACATCGTACCAAACAGACGAATATATATGTACATATATTTGATATTTATTTAAAAGTATTTTCGAGTATAATTTCATTTAAAAGATTATTTTAATCAATCCAAGCGAAGTTTGCCTCCTTGTCCAGTTGCTTTGACGATATGATCGGTAGCTCAGTGTTGTTTTGTTTATAGAGATTACCCACGACACCATTGGTTAAATTAGTGCTATTCAAATTTCTATCTGCATTTTGTTTAATAGTCACCGACTTTAATTTTCGGCTGAAAATGTTACCTCGATTCTTTTTTTCTCTAACAGGTGAGTCTTTCTTCTTGTCACTATCTTCTGGATCACTTAAGTCGTTATGCGGATTATAGCGTGGAATATGTGGACTCATTTGGTCTAAATATGTTTGCCATTGCTGCAGCTTGTTATCAGCAGCTCGTAGTTGATTGATGCTCCGCTCATGACCAGGATTGTAACCGATCGGTTGAAGTCCAGCAACCGCGTTAAGATTAACTTTAATTGGTGCCAGTGCCGATATGGCGCGTGACAGGCCAATTTGAGAGTGTCGAATGCGGTGTTCCATTAGATCTGCGCCCAAAAGTTCTTCATTTGGATTCATGCGAATAGGGACGATCTTATTGACAATATAAAGTAGTAGAAACGTGGAACAAATACCCCAACAAGCGAGACAAATTGCCGAAAGACTTTGAATCCCTAATAAATACCAACCACCGCCCTTAAAGAGCCCCGATCGACCTTTGGTCGTCTGCAATGGTATAGGATTATCGGCGAACAGCCCAACAGCAATAACGCCCCAAATACCGCAGACACCGTGTACTGCGCTTGCACCTACAGGATCATCAACACCAAGGCGATCAAAGAGAGGCATTGCAAGCACACAGAGCATAGATCCAATAAGGCCGATCACTAAAGTTTCCCACGCACGGTAGAGAAAGCAACCAGCAGTAATCGAGACCAGCGAGCCAAGCACACCATTAATAAGATCGATTATATCAAGGCGTCCACCATGCCGCCACAGAGAAAAGCTAAAAATAAAAACGTATTAAGAAAATTTATTAATAAACATGCAAAAATTTTTTTTGCTGTTTAAATTATTTATTAATATTATTACTTAATTATAATTTTCATTTTAAATATATTAGTCTGTTAGATTGTTTATAATCTGTAGACCGAAATAAATAAATAAATAAATAAAAAAATAAATAAATAAATAAATCAATAAATATATAAATAAATAAATAAATAAATAAATAAATAAATAAATAAATAAATAAATAAATAAATAAATAAATAAATAAATACATAAATAAATAAATAAATAAATAAATAAATAAATAAATAAATAAATACATAATTAATAGTAAATTGGCCTTTACTTTCGGTGTATATCAACAGTTAATTTTTGTACTCATTTCGGGTGAGCCTTTTCGGGTAACAAAGTTAATTTTCAACAGTGGCAAATGGTTAATTTTGTTTCCTTAACCGCAAGATTAACATAATTATTGTGATGAGTACATTTTGTAACAGTTATTCCTGTCATAAATAAATAAGATTAACGTAAGTACCACTTTTTTTTAAAACTCACTTTTAAAAAGCAAACTATAGTTCTATGACAAAGCTATAAACTTCCAAAAATGTAATATCTTTAAGTAGAATTATTCTAAAGTTATAACTAGAGCTAGGAATCTCATGCACTTAAAACTTTAAAATAAACGCTTAAAACAGGTAAAATATGCAATTAAAAATATTTCCAATATTTTATTGTCGGTTCAAAACTGAATATGTATGCAATGTGTACATAATTAACAAAAAGAAACAATTAATTTTAAATTACACATGAAATCAATTGATCACAAAACACAAAAATATTAAGTAAACATAAAAGTAATAATTCTTAGTTATATTTATCAAAAATATGTCGCACTAAATTTAAATGGTTGCAAATCAAAAATTTACAAAAACCACATGCATTTATTGTAAAATATACAAAACTATGCGTAATAAATATGTAAAACAGGTATTTTCTGTAAAATATGCCACGATTAAATGCCATTTTGAAGGAAATTTCATGATTCGGTAAGATAACTTATCCATTTTCGTTTTAAGATGCCCAGTTAAACATGCATTTGCATGAGATTCCTATCTCTAGTTATTACTATCACAAAATTAAAGTTTATTCAAGTCAGCTATGCAGACAAAACAATCAAAATGTTCCTCCTCTAAAGTTTTTTTTTTGGTGCTAACGTTATTTCGCGTGCGTGGATCGTATACCAAATAATCGTACAGAGCCCGGGTTCAAATCTCACCTGACACAGAATGTATTAGGGGTATTCACGATTCAGTGCACTTGCCTGTGCAGTTGAGGACTTGTGTAGTTGTGCAGTTAGGTTTTCGTGAACACACCACCAACACCATTTCAAAGCTGTCAACATTTTTCAATGCACACAAGTGCACAACTGCTCAAGTCCTCAAGTTGAAGGTAATAGTAGAAAAGCACTTGTGCAGACTTTTGAAGTACGTACATTTTGTTTTTGTAAAATGCACAAGTCCTCAACTGCACAGGAAAGTGCACTGAATCGTGAGTACCCCTATTGTTAATTAAATTCAAATATCATTTGATCGGATTCAGTGAACAAAAATTAAGAGAAAGAATAATAACACAATTTGATCATTAGAAGCTCGGCAACATTATTGCCTTCGCAATAGAATCAAAATTTTTACAATTTTTGTTGACTTTTTTTATATAAAAACCTTAAAAAAAATTTTTGTTTTCCTCAAACGAGTTAGTAATTATGTATGGAATTTTTATTCGTCATTTAATTACGACAAAAGATTTATCATTTAGGATTATTTGAGGAAAATAATTTTACTAACGAAAGCTTCTTTAATGCAATGAACAGAAAAAGTATCATTTATGATTTCTTTGCCATTTCCTTTTTATTTAAAAAAGTTGTTTTTCAATTAAAAATAAATCTTTTTAGAGCTTAATATGTTCGGATTTTAATCATACTAGACTATGGATTTCTGCCACTTTAGATTTCTGATGTGTTATCTGCAAAATAAAAAAATGTAAAATTCTATGGATAAGTTTGTTTTAAAATTTTTTATTAAATGAGCCAATTTTCGAAAAGGTGATCATAAATTTTCGATCACAATTCAAGAACAAACAGATCGTCCGATTTGGTTATAAAATACAGATAAAAATTTAAAATTCAATAACTTACAAATACTGTTATGACACAGCATCATGAATTCCGAGAGAAAACAATTTTCCCTCGAAAAATTTTGTTCCAAAGACAAAAATTTCTGCGTTGCGAATTTTCCCCGGAACACTTTTATCGTGGAACAAGAAATTCAATTCGAAATTATTTTCGAATCCTTAAATGTGAATGTGAAAAATAAAATTTAAACAAAACTTCGAAATAATTACAAGAACATAAAAAAATAGTTTTAAGATGAGCGTCCGTTATTTTTATTGAAGTTCAGAAAGATTGCCGGAGAAAAAAGATGACCCAACAGAGATTAATAAGGCATGGTTAACAAGAGACAAAAGTAATCCTTTAGAAAAAATACTAATAAACCAGAAAATACTTCCATATTTGAAAAATACTTCTAATCTACTACAGACACCAATACTACATGCTTGCGATTTTTTGCGAAAATAAATTACCAGAGAGGAGTAGAAGTCCTACTCCTACTACCATGTAGGACTGGGTCAGTCAACATTAAGTGCTTTCCGAATGGCTTAGTGGAACGAAAGTAAACCGAAGTGGACTATCTTTAAAAGACACATAATCTCTAAATAGTATAGTATAGTATAGTATAGTATAGTATAGTATAGTATAGTATAGTATAGTATAGTATAGTATAGTATAGTATAGTATAGTATAGTATAGTATAGTATAGTATAGTATAGTATAGTATAGTATAGTATAGTATAGTATAGTATAGTATAGTATAGTATAGTATAGTATAGTATAGTATAGTATAGTATAGTATAGTATAGTATAGTATAGTATAGTATAGTATAGTATATTATAGTATAGTATAGTATAGTATAGTATAGTATAGTATAGTATAGTATAGTATAGTATAGTATAGTATAGTATAGTATAGTATAGTGTAGTAGAGTATAGTATAGTAGAGTATAGTATAGTATAGTATAGTATAGTATAGTATAGTATAATAGTATAGTATAGTATAGTATAGTATAGTATAGTATAGTATAGTATAGTATAGTATAGTATAGTATAGCATAGTATAGTATAGTATAGTATAGTATAGTATAGTATAGTATAGTATAGTATAGTATAGTATAGTATAGTATAGTATAGTATAGTATAGTATAGTATAGTATAGTATAGTATAGTATAGTATAGTATAGTATAGTATAGTATAGTATAGTATAGTATAGCATAGTATAGTATAGTATAGTATAGTATAGTATAGTATAGTATAGTATAGTATAGTATAGTATAGTATAGTATAGTATAGTATAGTATAGTATAGTATAGTATAGTATAGTATAGTATAGTATAGTATAGTATAGTATAGTATAGTATAGTATAGTATAGTATAGTATAGTATAGTATAGTATAGTATAGTATAGTATAGTATAGTATAGTATAGTATAGTATAGTATAGTATAGTATAGTATAGTAAAGTATAGTATAGTATAGTATAGTATAGTATAGTATAGTATAGTATAGTATAGTATAGTATAGTATAGTATAGTATAGTATAGTGTAGTATAGTATAGTATAGTATAGTATAGTATAGTATAGTATAGTATAGTGTAGTATAGTATAGTATAGTATAGTATAGTATAGTATAGTATAGTATAGTATAGTATAGTATAGTATAGTATAGTACAGTGTAGTATAGTATAGTATAGTATAGTATAGTATAGTATAGTATAGTGTAGTATAGTATAGTATAGTATAGTATAGTATAGTATAGTATAGTGTAGTATAGTATAGTATAGTATAGTATAGTATAGTATAGTATAGTATAGTATAGTATAGTATAGTATAGTATAGTATAGTATAGTATAGTATAGTATAGTATAGTATAGTATAGTATAGTATAGTATAGTATAGTATAGTATAGTATAGTATAGTATAGTATAGTATAGTATAGTGTAGTATAGTATAGTATAGTATAGTGTAGTATAGTATAGTATAGTATAGTATAGTATAGTATAGTATAGTATTGTATAGTATAGTATAGTATAGTATAGTATAGTATAGTATAGTATAGTATAGTATAGTGTACTACAAGAAAATTTACTGAAGGAAAAAATATCGACTCATAAATTTGCAAAAATCTTCCTTTTCGTTTGTGGTTCAGTGGGTTTATGTCGACAAAAACCATTCTGCTGTCAGTCATTAACCTCTGACGTGCACAAATAGTTGGAGATAAACTTACATACAACTTGTGAAGCCACCACCGAAGGATCCCATCATTGTCATAACAGCAGCTCGTGCGGCATATTGCCACTTTGCACCGCTCACTCCATACGTGCTTCCAGAGTTAAAAGCCAACCATCCCCACCATAGAACAAACAAACCCATGCAGGCATTCACTGGATTACCTAGTGGAAGTGGGTCATAGCCCTCGGCATAACGTCCCAATCGTGGACCCAACATAGCAGCAGATGCAAATGCAGCGCATCCACCTTAATGAATAGAAATTTAAAGAGACGATATTTTTTTGATTGTAGCATGTGCGTGTAAAAGAAACAAACCTATTAAATGAACTGGCCCACTTCCAGCAATGTCAACAGCACCTAAATTGTTAAGAAAACCATGTTCTCCCCAAACCCAACCAGCTGGTATGCAATAGACGGCGGTGTTAAGAAATGAAAACAAACAGTATGCCTTAAAATTACATCTAAATGGAGCAAAAGTTAATTGGTTGGATGAATTCAAGGACAACTTATTGAGAAATCATTTCAATAGCAGTTAAGTTAAATGTTTACCTTTCTGCCATTGCACCGCTTACGATGGTCGTTGCTGTTGTGGCAAAAGACAGTTGGAATAAAAAGGCGGCAAAAATTTGACCCATTAACGGGTCACCAACTGGCGGATCCAAAAGAAAGTCACCGATTGCTATAAAGGGATTGGAAAGTGGGCCACGTCCAAATGACATTCCGTAACCGAATAACCAATATGTGAATCCACCTAGCACAATGTCTATGACATTTTTCATCATAATGTTGACCTCATTTTTGATGGAGACACAACCCGATTCCAGCATGCCAAAACCTGCAAAAGAATTAAAACAAAAATAATTTAAGTAACCAAGAGCTTTACACTATACATATAGTAGATATGATATACATTAGGTCGGGTCGGTCTTCATAAAAAAAAGTTTTTGATAAATTCTGGCTAAAATATTTATTTGCTCGTTGTAGTACACTCCACGAAAGGATTTAGCGATGTGTTAACGTTTCGGCTTGCTGGAATTTTTTTAAAAAGTTCCCATTTTGGGCAAAAAGGAATGCAGAACGAGCAGATTTCGCAACATTTTTTGTACTTATGGCTATCATTTCATAGCACTATGCGACACCATTTTCGTGATTGATATGCCACTAAAATTTTCTGATAGATTTTTGCATGCTGAACACAAAATTTGCAATACAATTTTTACCTATGGATAGGATTTCGATATACATTTTTGAAATTTTGATCCGATTTTTCGGATATAGTTGCATATATTTCAACATACATATCTCGAGTTGTAGTTGACTGATTTGGTTAAAAAAAAAATATCCATTTACAGATAAATAAATTTAGTAAAAAATTCGGTAACAATTAAAATGTTGGCACCTTCACTTAATTGTCTATAACTTCGTTAGTCTACCATGAATTTTCTTCATGAGTAGCTAATTTTTTTCTTAACCCATTAATGACAACGTATGATATATCATAAGCGATAAAAGCATTTTTCAAAAATTCCTCAAAAATCCGCAGCCACTGTAAAACTTTTGTTTCCAACAGTGTCAGAAAGCCAAAAGTATGCTTTTTTTAAAAGTTATGAAATTGACATTAAAAGCCTTTTTGTTTAACTTTTCGCGCCAGTTCCGTGCAGTATTAAAAAAGAAAAAGTGAAAAATTCCACTCAGGTGAGCTATTTTGTTGTGTAAACATCAAGAAAAAAGAAAATATAGCTAAAAAAGTGCATTAGGTTCAAGTTGAACGCCTATGCTACTAAATGAAAAATTTTCCAATTTATAACTTTTCTAGTTTTTTTAAGTTTTTTTTTTGCATTTTTTTAACTTCAGAGCTTTTCGTCTAATATTAATACAAATATCGGCCTTTGTAGTCTAGTGGAAAGTGCGCTAGACTATCAAGCCAGAGGGGTTCGAATCCGGGCTCGGGCATGGTTCTTTTCACTTTCTTTGTTCTTTCCTGCATTTAAGAATTATGGAAATCTAAAAATCCACAACCAATTTGTGGAAGATGTGGAATTAAAGGACAGAAACAACTAAGGGCTGGAAATGCTTGCCGAGGTTAAGGCATAACACTAGCCTCGGTTAAAAGCAATTCAAATTGTATTTCACGTCTGTTTCGCCTAATCAATAATTCACGTATGGTTCCAGTCAATTCCTCTAAATAATCTATCACTTTCCTTTCAGGTCGAAGACCAAACATTGTTTGTATAAGGCGCATGCCTTTGTTCTTTGATCTTTAAAAAAAAAAATTAGGCTGAAAGTTTCAAAAGCTAAACTCAATGGGTTCTTGTAGTGAGCATTAATGCGTTAAAAGCGCCATATTTTTGCTTAAGGGTGGGTTTAGGCAAAAGCGATTGAATTTAAGGTTTATTTTATAAGATGTTTTATAAAAAAGTATATTATACAGACAAACAATTTCATTCTCATGTTAATTTTACATCAATTTTTTTTTGTAACATATAGTTTTTATATATAAAAAAGATGGCGTTGAAGTTGGTGTGCTTAAAAAAAGGTAAAAAGCTCGGCTCCAGATCGCAAAGATAATAGAGCAAAGTATAAATTTCTTAAATTCTATATTCTATAATTAAAGTATAAATGAAATTCTAGACGAAAATGTCAATGAAAAAAAATGCCAAATGAAAAAATCAATTTTTTGTTTTTTTTTTATAGCTTTCAATATTTCTCAGAAATGTATTCAGCACTGATTTGCTTCTCCTAATTTAAGCAGTAATTACAAAAGTGCTGTTCTCTTTTTCAGGGTTCGTATTTGCTCACTCAAGAAGCTTCATGAATATGAGGGAATTTTTCGTTCAAAAAATAAACGAGCTTATATTCATTTTCGTGAAGAGCTGAGCAGATTTTTTTGGTTCATGAACTGAAGAAGAGGAAACCAGTTTGCAAACAAGAATATTTTTTACTCTTGCGAAGAAACTGTTGCTATTCATTTCTTCTTCAATTCTTCACTTGTCGTTCGTTGGCTCTTCATTTATTCTTTAATTGTTCATGAAGTGGTGAAGGCAACGGTAAATCCTAATCCGTTGTCAGAATTTCATAACTTTAGTTTAGCCCCCAAATTCGTAAAATTAAAAAAAATTAAGGTGGCAACCCTATACACCATCTTGAATTTTAAAATTTTGACTTCAGATTCGGAATCAGCGACCCCCTAACACACTGTCTCCACTTACAATAATTAATTGCATGCGAACTGTCAAATTGAATTTTATGATATCCAGATTTCATGCTATAAAATTTAGGTGGGCACTTCATCTCATGCAATTTCATTTTGGAATTGTTTGTAAAAGTTTATTAAATTTATAATTTCTTCCACTCGCCATTCCATTTTATGTTTTTTTCACTCTTTTAATGCTTTTGCAATATTTTTTGTTTGAAAAGTTCTTAAAAATGCAGACACTTACATATTTTACTAAAAAGTGACAGCTCATCTCATTAAATTTATCTCTTGAAATATTTCTTGAGATATATTTCATGAGATGAGCTGTCACTTTTCAGTAAAATATGTAAGTGTGGGCATTTTTAAGAACTTTTCAAACAAAAAATATTGCAAAAGCATTAAAAGTGTGAAAAAACATAAAATGGAATATATCTCAAGAAATATTTCAAGAGATAAATTTAGTTTATTTCATAAAGTCTTTAGATACAGAAATCTTTACAGACTAGGATTAAAATAATATATAAAAAATAAGTTATACAGTTACAGGTATAAATAAGTAAAATGGTATAAGAAATAATAATAGGCTTATGTTAAAGAATATTATGAATTAAGTTTTTAAAAACATGTTTGGGAACATATAAATCAATTTCATGTGAAATACATAATTCATTAAAAAGAGTCAAAGCTCTCATAATTGGCTCATTTAAGGCATAATTAGTTCTACAATATTTTAAATAAAACAGTTTTGAATTTCTTAAATATCTTAGCGGAATATTGAAAGAAATGAGCTCTAAAAGAGAATTGCAGTCAATAATGCCAGAAACTATATCATGTATGAATAACAGCGATGAAATCTTTCGTCTTGAGTCAAGAGATTTAAGTCCTAGAAGCAACAGGCGCGTACTATAAGGTGGCAACGGATCATGAACATTTATTGATCGCAGTACAAATCTGGTAAAATTCTTTTGTATTTTTTCAAGTCTGAAAGAGGTAGAAGCATAAAATGGAGACCAAATAATGGAAGCATACTCAAGTCTAGATCTTACAAAAGCATTAAATAACATACTTAAGGTATGTGGATCGGAAAACTCACTACTATTTCTACGTATAAATGCCAGCAAAGAGTAAGCCTTAGGAATGAGAAAATTTACATGGTCAATAAATGTAAATTTCGCATCAAAAATAACACCCAGATCGCGATAATTATCGGCGGATTGGATTATTGAATTATAGAAAAAGTAGGAACTGCTCAATGTATTGAGAGTGAGTTTAGAGAAAGTAACATGATAACATTTACCGAAGTTTAACGTTAGACCATTAGTTTGACTCCAAGTTAAAACTCTTGAAATATCCGCTTGTAGTTCAATAACATCTGTAGAGCACGAAATTTTCTGAAAAAGTTTTAGGTCATCCGCATACAGTAAAAAACGAGATTTAAAAATGCATTTGGAAATATCATTGATAAAAAGTATAAAAAACAAGGGTCCAAGGATACTACCCTGCGGAACGCCTGAAGAAGCTATAAATTGAGAGGAATTAACATTATTAATACTGACAAAACATATCCTTTCTTGCAAATAAGACTTAATCCAAGCCAAAAATGAGGAATGAAATCCCATTTTTGATAATTTTAAGAGCAACAGTTTATGAGATTCTCTGTCAAATGCTCTTGCGAAGTCGGTATAGATCACGTCGACTTGATGACCCATCCCAAACGCGGATACACAGTACTCAGAGAAAAGGATTAAATTTGACACTGTTGACCGACCAGCAATAAAGCCATGTTGTTCCGGACAAATATAACGTTTGATCAAGAAACTTAGTTTAACTTTTATGACGCTTTCGAAAATTTTCGAGGCATTAGATAATTTAGAGATTGGCCTATAGTTAGCAACATTGCTTTTATTTCCGGACTTAAAAATGGGGGTTATAGAGGCAATTTTCCAGATCTTAATGAAATTACCTTCAGATAGGGACTTATTAAAGATGTCACAAAGTGGGACCGCTAAAGCATGTGAACATTTTAAGAATATTATTGTGGCAAAACCATCAATATCATCCTTACATGATTCTTTCATACTCTGGATGGCCTCAAGTACGTCGTTAACGGAAACAGAAAAAGTACCTATATCTGTAAAAGCATCAACAGATTCCACGGCATTTCCAATATAATTATTGTTGTCAACGGCAAAGTTTGACTTGAAAAAATCGGCAAACATATTTACAGTGTCTTGTAAGTTAGTTGAACACTGATCATTAAAAAACACTGAAGAAGGAATTTGCGATCTCCCTCTTTTGGACTGTATAACATTCCAAAAAGATTTAGGATTTTTTTTAATATTTGTTTCAAATTGCAAGATGTATTGCTTATATAAAAATTTATTAAGGAAATTAAATTAAACCACCGTTATATAATATGTTGCGTTACCAATTTTTTTACAGAGAAAAGCATTGCTAAAATAATGTAAAAGACATGAACTCAGAATGAGACTGAAACGACAAAAGTTACTTTAAATGATTTTTTAAGAATTCATTTCAAAAAACTATTTTTTATAAACTATTTAATTGATATTAAAATAACACAAAAACTAAACAATTAAATACATACCAAATTAAACTCTTTTAAAATAAATAGTTTTGTGTAGAATTTTTCGAACTGTGGGCTTTTAATTAGTTTTTTATATAAAAATACGTAGTTATAGCTTGTAACCTTAGGTTGCTAATCCACTTTAATTTCATGTCAAGTTTTCAAAGAAATTGTAAACAAATAAATAACTATTAAAGCTTATCCCAATATGAAAAAAAAATTAAGGCCCTTGCCACCCTAAATAATGAATGCGCTCATGAAGCAGAACTAGTGTTTTGACAGATGTTCTTCCTCTCAAAAAGACTTTTTTTTTGCTCGGGAAGAATTTATGTCAAATAACGACGCTCTATCTCTCTTCCTCAGCGACGAAAATTCCTTCTACACACGTATAGTGTGTGTGAGTATAACACCACTTCCTTAGTCCCCTTTTCCACACGGCAATTTTTCTTGCCGGCAAGTTTTCGATTCTCTTTTGGACTTGCCATTTGCTTTTCCACTCAGCAAGAGTTCTTGAGCAATTCCGATTTTACTTGTCTGACATTCGTGTTGTGAAATAGTTTTTGTTAAGGTTCAATAACATTTAATATTCAATAATATTTACAAAAAGAAGTAAAACTGTTTTAAAAAACTCTATATTTGTATCTGAAAAGCTCATTTTCAACACAAACACACGAAGGCAATGCTAAATTTATCTATATATGGTTTTACACTAATGCGCACGCATCTTAAGTTGACGAATAACATTAAAAAGAAGCATCAAAGAAAGAACAGCACAAAAGAAAACTTGCCGGTACGAGCAAGTCTGTACTCGTCCCCTTTCGTCTCGTTCCGATTGCCACCAAACTCGACTTGCCGGCAAGAAAAATTGCCGTGTGGAAAAGGGGTCTTATCTTTTATTTCTATGGTTATGACAATCAAAATAAGCCTTCAGCAGATGATGGGGTGGGGAAATGTGCAGGGCTGCAATCTACACAGCAAACTTACACCCAATTAGGGGGTTTCGGACAATCCTACATGGACGGATCTGACAGGTATGATGGACATGTAGAATATGCGAAAACAAATACTGCGGCCCGTTCTACATGTAGGATGAATATCAAAAACCTTTGATTTTTTGTTCTGGCCCATCCTACGTGTACGCACGCTCATCCGACTTCATACATTTTCTCATTCTAAAAAAATGTCGTGGAGTGAGCATATCAAGAAAATCGTAAACAGAATGCAAAGTTCAATATATAAAAATGGCAAGTGGTTCGCATAATGTTTTTTTAATAGAGTTCACTAAACTTTATAGAAGTTAACTTCATAAATTATAAAACAGCAAGAAATTGTTTTCCCATTGCACAATGCTATCTTCTTGAACGCTGAAAAATAATGAAGCCCATCCGACATGTAGGATAGTCCGAAAGCTGGAACAGACGTTCCCGCTATTCTGAGTCCTACATATCCATCCTACACGTAGGATAGTCCGAAACCCCTACTCACTCGTGAATTTTATAGTGCACCCTAAACAAGTGCGTTGCGCTGCGTTCCCAAGAGGGCTGTTCACATTTCAAATCGCTCATCAAATCGTTTGTCAAATACAATAGAACAACGTGAAATTTTCATGGAATTCCCACGTTGTTCTATTGGATTTGACAAACGATTTGATGAGCGGTTTGAAATGTGAACAGCCCTAAGCGCCACGCAATTTTATTTTACGCTTAACCTAAACAAGTGCGCTGCGAAAAAACTGCTTCTCTCGAACCAGCTCAGTCAGATGGTTTAAAAATCTTAAAGAAACTTTTAGTATTGTGTAAAAATCTATTAATATTGCAAATACTTCCATTTGCAATTGAGATTAATTACTTAATAGCAGCTGATTGCTGTTTGTTCTAATACTTTGGTTTTATGCAGCCAACTTCACATGCGCACGCACTGTCAAAATTGTAAATTCGATTTCGGACCTCAAACGTAACTGGTGAAATTCTTCAATCTACCATAAACCAGGGTAGTTTTCCGTTGATTTTACTACTACTTATAAATGTTTTGTGATTGTATTAGAGCCAATTTAACGTAAAATCGAACATAGTGCTGTCCCTCTCCAACGGAGTTTCCCATCTCTTTATCTCTGGTTTAATATTGCCAATATTGCGAGCAAGGAAAAATTGCTTGGCAGTATTTCGATGGTGGGCAAAATATTGCCGCAATGTGTATTATTTAAATGTATGTATATCATTTAAGTCTCTAGAAAACTTTAAAAGTTGCATAAAATGCTTTCATATAATTATTTTACTCATTTCCACAAACATTCTCGTTTTCTATATAAGTTAATTTATTTCATAGTTTGATTTTTCCTCCAATCTTCATTTGTCGCCTTTTTTGTTGCTCGCAAGAGCAATATTCTATGCAACGCAATATTGCCCTAAAAGCGTTTGGCAATATTGCTCGGCATATTTCCTTGCTGGAAATTTAGCGTCTCCACGAGCAATAAGCGGGGTTCACATGATCCTACATGTTGTCACGCCTGGTGTGGTGGCCTTGAATTTGAAATATTTCAAATTCAAGATAACATGTCAGTTGGCTGTATCGAGCGTTTGAACGGTCAAATACGAGGCTTGTCCTACAATGCGTGACAACATGTAGGACCATGAGAACCCCGCTACATGTAGAGAAACCACATTCTGGCAATATTTTATTGCTAGACATATTGCCCGTGGAAACGCTGTGTTAAAGGGCTTACATATTAGCGAACTGGTTCGTCGAACAAAATGCATGCGATTTTTTGTTATAGATATTGATAACGCAGCAAAATGAACAATAAAGATTTTAATTTTCGCTACAGAATTTCATTAGGTATGGCGCTTACGTTTGAATTATAGAACACGTTTGTCGAACAACTCTTGTTCGAAGTAGAAATCTCAAATTTTTGCCATCAAAACAACAGGTTCGACGAAGTGTCGAACTAGCATCTTAACTAGCGAACTGGCTTGATCATGGCCGACGCTCGACGAAACTGCTCGCTGATGTGTAAGCCCTGTTAGTGTCCTGTTACGGTGGCGGTCATGGGCTCATCATGGTCATGCATTGTTGTTATTTCAATGTAAATTAAAAATTTGAGAGCGATAGCAAGAGAGTAAATTTTCACAACCACGGTCACCAAATGATTCGACAAAAATATGAAATCATGGGATCAAAACAGTGTTGCGTTGAGGAATTATTCACAACATTTGTGTTTAGGCACGAAAATAGTAAACTTTTAGTACGAAATGTATGAAAGCAGTAATGAAAACTGCTTAAAAGCAACACTCATCGGTTGAAAAAATACTAAAAGTAGCAAAAAGTGTACTGGTGCTTAGGCATCATATGACCACCAGCATAACATACTTTCGTCACACAGCTCATCAAACGAAAAAAGACAGTAAAAAGTGTCATGACCAGGGATCATATGACGACCACCGTAACACCACCCTTACTGTGGGTTTAGACCGTCTGAACGAACGAAAAATTTATCGCGAACAATTTATTGCAATAAATTCTTCGTTCGGAGTACTGTTTAAACCGCACGAACATCAATCGCGAACAAACATTGGCCGCCATCTTGTACGTTCAGGCGGTGTAAACAGCAATTTGTGCATTTGGCCGAACATCAATAAATACAGGGTTGATTACTCCTTATTTTAATATTAGTACTAAAACTTATACTCCGTTTCTCAACAACAAATGGTTTGCCACTCCATAACAATATATTACTCGTATTAGTTATTATAAAAAAGACGTGTGTTTAACGTAAGGGCCCATTTAAGTTTTTCAACGAACAAAAATTAAATGTTCTCACATTTTTCGTTTGTCAATAAATTTCGTAAATTTTAAGTCAATTAAACAAAAATTGCTACCAAATTGTATGCACTTTTGAAGCAAATACAATTGGTACTTTTAGTCGTTCGATTTTTATTTTAGAGAAATACTTTTTATGTTATAACTTTAAGGAATCGCTTTTAGTCACAAATCGATTTTTCACCTATCATTTTAGTTAATATCCGCATTTTTCTAAAATCTTCGATTAAAAACTCAAAAAGTTTCAGCAGAACCTAATATATTTTTTTATTTTATTTGAGCAAGCTCTTTTGTGGATTCCTGACATATTAAATAATATTTGCTCTCCATAAACTTAAAAATTAGCATTAAAAGTTACATAGTTATTATTAAAAAAAAATTACCTCAAATAAACAGTCGCTTTAAAATTAAACTTTAAATATAGGGTTTTTTCGCTTAAAAAACTTTAATTGGCCCTTTACACAACACAATCATATTGCAGCGAAAGTTAACAAAACACTTTAAAAAACATGAAACATAAATTACTACATATTTTAGTACTTTTCATAAATTATTCTCTTAAGCTACTCCTCTTTGCTACTTTTCTTTTTTAAACACAGCGCAACACCGGATTCGCCCAAAAAGATCGAAGCTTGTTCGATCAGAGCGAACGAAGGAATCTTCGTTCGTTCGCCCTAATTTACTGTTTACACCGGGCAAACATCGTTCGCGATAAATTTATAGCGAACACTACTTACTACGTTTCCATGGCGAGTTGAGTCTGAGTTGGATTTTCGTCAATTTGACAAAATAGCGTTTCAAGCTCAAAAGTGTTTCCATGTACAACATCGAGTCGAGTTGCAATCGTCAATTTTTTTAGGTTTTTCCACTTGTGCTCAATATGTGTTTAAACCATAGAAGTAAAATATAAGGAAGCGGTGTAGTTGAAGTGAAATGAAGTATTTTACAAACACATTGAAGTTGACACAAACACAAAAACCTTCAAACAGGGCCGCATTCAATTATGTAGTAAATAAAGGCGTAAATTATTTTTTATTTTGTAGATGTATGCTTACTATGCAATTTTTATATACCACCGTTATAAATTATGTTGCGTGGTTATGCTAGCCAAACATGTTCGGTGTTCATTTTTGTTAATTTGTTCTCTTCGCTGAAATGTTTGTTTGGTGGTTATGCTATGATTGGTGGCACAGTTGCATTATATGTAATAGTATGTCAAAACACAAAAAAGCACAACCCTAATTTGCATTTTTGTACTTAAAATTAACGAATTAAAATATACGAACTGATATTACTTACTCTGAATTTTTATTATAATATCTTAAACAAAATGGTTTGCATATATCTGACATGATAGCTAGCTGTTTATGTTAAGGGTTACTTGAAGACACAATCAACTTCACTTTTTAATACATTTAGCTACTTTTTTGATGCTATTATACATAATGACTACAGCCAACACTGGAAAGTTCGGCATGTTTGGCGTTTCAATCAGCAATCAAAATGTTTGGTCTGAGAGCGAGAAAATGAATATGAGAAAAAGTTCATTTCTTCATTTTATACGTGAAACAATAACAACAAAAAATGTTCGGCAATCATGTTTGGCTATCATAACCACGGCATTACCATTTTTTTTACAGAGAAAAGCATTGCTAAAATAATGTAAAAGACGTGAACTCAGAATGAGACTGAAACGACAAAAGTTACTTTTAATGATTTTGTAAAAGTTCATTTCAAAAAACTATTTTTTATAAACTATTTAATTGATATTAAAATAACACAAAAACTAAAGAACTAAAATACATACCAAATTAAATTCTTTTAAAATAAATAGTTTTGTGTAGTTTTTCCGAACTGTGGGCTTTTAATTAGTTTTTTTTATATATAAAAATACCTAGTTATAGCTTGTAACCTTAGGTTGCTAATCCACTTTAATTTCATGTCAAGTTTTCAAAGAAATTGTAAACAAATAAATAACTATTAAAGCTTATCCCAATATGAAAAAAATTAAGGCCCTTGCCACCCTAAATAATGAATCCGCTCATGAAGCAGAACTTGTGTTTTGACAGATGCTCTTCCTCAAAAATAGTTTTTTTTTTTTGCTCGGGAAGGGCTTATGTCAAATAACGACGCTCTATCTCTCTTCCTCAGCGACGAAAATTCCTTCTACACACGTATAGTGTGTGTGAATATAACACCACTTCCTTATCTTTTATTTCTATGGTTTAAACCGAGCGAACGAACGAGGTTTCTGTCGTTCGTTCAGGCGGTCTAAGCGCACAGTTACAGAAGTTTACGGAATTGTAATAGATTTTTGTTTTCGAAGGTTGATAAGGGGCCTCAAACGATACTACATGACGGACGTACAGTACGTAAGTAATGCATGATACAAAGAGAGAACAGGTAAAGTATTCCCGGCGCAACAAACAAAATTTACTGCGCACCTCGTCATCGGTGCTCGTCAAATGTGACACTTGATGAATACATTCAAAAGAAAATGTAGAAAAGTGATAGATATCAAAATAAAAACGAACAAACAGTCAAAATTCTGTCAAGCACATCAAGCAACGTAGCCGCTTTTTGTGTAAATCGGTAAAAAGAGGAAAAAGCACCCCTACGACATATGTAAATTTTTCTTCACAAACAGTACTAAAAAATATATTTATTTTATTTTGGACATGTGCTTTATATAACAATATTTATTTCATATCAGTAAAACAAGTTTTCATAAGAAAATGTAGGCATTTTAGAATCTTTATACCCTATGAATAAATTGTGACTACGTTTTAACCAAGGAGCACCTTGCACGTCACAGCAAAGATGCGGACATGCGCAATACTTTATCTGTAGTTTTTTGTATCATGAAAGTAATGGGACTTTTTTCGTTGCCCTCACACACATCGCACATGACGGATAGACTTTGGATAGACTTCATTATTTTTTAGCTGCCGAAGAGTTAACATCAATAAAAAAATATTAATATTAATTGTTTTGAACATTTATTTTTATGGTTTTTGCTTTAAATATTTTAAGTCATTACAATTTTAGGTAAAGATAAAAAAATTAGCGTCAAAATATAACATTTGTTACGTTCGGCAGTTTTGCTGCGAGATGTACTCTCTCTGAAAATTTTCAAAAAGTGGCAAAATGTACTAAGTTGGATGGCCGCGCACGCAAAAGGGGCCCTCAAACGATACTACATGTCCATCCGACCTGTCAAGTCATCACACATGTAGTATCGTTCGTGTGCAAGAAATCAAGGCGGATGGACATGTCCGATGGAAGTTGAAAAATTTTGACTTTTTGCTAAGTACGTCCGACATGTAGTTCCGTTTGCGTGCGCGGCCATCCAACTTAGTACATTTTGCCATTTGTTGAAAATTTTCAAAGAGAGCACATCTGATGTTAACTCTTCGGCAGCTAAAAAATAATGAAGTCTATCCAAAGTCTATCCGTCAAGTGCGATGTTTGTGAGGGCAATGAAAAAAGTCCCGATACTTTATCGAACTACATGTACGTCCGTCATGTAGTATCGTTCGAGGGCCCCTAAATGGAGCAAAATTACGAAGGCTACGACCCAGCTGGACAGCTCTAACGTCTTCACAAACACAACGAAACAAAATTTGGTTTTCAGCAATACATTCATACGTTCTGTTATGTTAAACAAGGAAAGTTATGTATGTTTATATATCTTGCTTTTTTACGGCCAAAAATATAATAAACTAGCAACAAAAATAACAAACCAAACTAAATTATCAGACAATCGAAGGGAAGTATGCAAATAATACAAACCAAATAAAACAATTCAACATTTTTTATCTTTTCAGAAGACTAAATAAGATTCCTGGAAAACATTTCCATTGTCTGGATTGTTTACAATCGCAACTCAAACAACTGCTGCTGTCGCTGGAGCTATTGCTGTTGTAAGGAAATAATTGCAAAACCCATGGATTTTATATGCATTTTGTTTGTTTTTGTTCTAATTTTTAAAGCCGTAATATTTTAAACCGTAACCTTAAGGTAATTTATGCATTGCAAAAAATAAATAAAAATGAATTCAAAAATTGTCTTTGTAATTTAAAATAAACGTCAGAGTTCTATTCTCTGGGCTAGGGGGTGGTCATGATATAGCGGCATGGGGGGAGAAGATTTCAAAGCAGATTTTCTTATTGGTGCGAGCAGTTCAGCTAAACTTTTTTTATGGCTAAAACATGAGTGGCAGACAGAGATGCCAGATCATACAGATGAGCGTCTGTCCATATAAATAGTATTTTGGTAGAACAAATTTAACGTACAATGTATGGAGAATTTTATATGACTTTAACGTCAAGGTCGCTAAGTATATGCCATATATACGGAATATTTAACAGTTAGGCCTTTTCCACATGGAGAAATTGAAAAATAATGCAACTGCAACTTAAAAAGTTTCAAAATACTTCAATTTTAAACTGAACTGCAACCTACGCTTTCAGATGAGCAAGTCACATCGCAACGCAATATTGAAAAATTCACAACAAAACAAACACTTATTTAATGGAAGCTTTGTTAAATAAATATAAAAAATTAATTGAGGATAAAAAAGGATATTTCTTCACTTCCTGCACTTATTTCATACTTATTAACTGATTAATTATTTTCATAGCACACAACACAAATCGGAAACGTAACAAATTGCCGATTCAAATTGCAGCACGCCGTGTTGCATGAAACTGGTTGCGAATGCGTTAAAAACTTGTTGAGTACAAGTTGTTTCATGTGAAGGTTTCGGTATAAATACATTAGGGGCTTTCAGACCATCGTACATGTGCGATGACTTGGGCATGCTCGACGACATGTACGATCATTCGAAAGCAAATGAGACCGTCGGACCGACATGTCGGACCGACATGTCGGACGAAAATCAAAAATTTTTGATTTTTCTGCCGGTCGGACCGACATGTACGATGTTATGAACGCAAGTCGGTCCGACTCGCTGCATTTTTTCATTTCATTAAAAGCGTCAGCAGGTGAAAAGCAACGAAGCGGAAAAAATATTAGAGAAAATTAATATGAAAAACGTTTGAAACATTTTATAATTGTTTATAATTAATTAAAATGGATAAACAATTCTCTAAATATGAAAAATGACTGCTAAATCATAAGTTCATCAAAAAATTGTTCAGCCATTACGCCGATGTGCTCTATTTGAGAGCCAGCAATGAAATGAAGTCGTCGCACGTGTACGATTGTTTGAAAGCTCAACAAAATAGTCCCGTTAGTTTGTCGTCGTACATGTCAGCGTACAAGTACGTTCGTCTGAAACCCCCTATTGGTTAGCAACTTTTGTTGCAGTTGCATTAGTTTTCAATTTCATGTGGAAAAGGCCTTACTGTGGGTTTAGACCGCCTGAACGAACGAAAAATTTATCGCGAACAATTTATTGCAATAAATTCTTCGTTCGGAGTACTGTTTAGACCGCACGAACATCAATCGCGAACAAACATTGGCCGCCATCTTGTTCGTTCAGGCGTTGTAAACAGCAATTTGTGCATTTGGCCGAACATCAATAAATGCAGGGTTGATAACTCCTTATTTTTATATTAGTACAACAACAAATGGTTTGCCACTCCATAACAATATATTACTCGTATTAGTTATTATAGAAAAGACGTGTGTTTAACTTAAGGGCCCATTTAAGTTTTTCGACGAACAAAAATTAAATGTTTTCACATTTTTCGTGTGTCAATAAATTTCGTAAATTTTAAGTCAATTAAATAAAAAATGTTCCTAAATTGTATGCACTTATTAAGCAAATACAATTGATACTTTCAGTCGTTCGATTTTTATTTCAGAGAAATCCTTTTTATGTTATAACTTTAAAGAATTGCTTTTAGTCACAAATCGAATTTTCAACTACCATTTAGGTTAATATCCACATTTTTCTAAAATCTTCGATTATAAAATCAAAAAGTTTCAGCAGAACCTAAAATATTTTTTTTTTATTTTATTTGAACAAGCTCAATTTCGGACTCCTGCTATATTAGATAATATTTGCTGTCCATAAACTCAACATTTTTATTAAAAGTTATATAGTTATTTAAAAAAAAATTACCTCAAATAAACAGTCGACTCAAATAAATAAAATATAGGGTTTTCCGCTTAAAAACTTAATTTGGCCTTTTACACAACACAATCATATTGCAGCGAAAGTTAACAGAACACTTTAAAAAACATAAAACTAAATTACTACATATTTTAGTACTTTTCATAAATTATTCTGTAAAGCTACTCCTCTTTGCTACTTTTCTGTTTTTAAACACAGCGCAACACCGGATTCGCCCAAAAAGATCGAAGCTTGTTCCATCAGAGCGAACGAAGGAATCTTCGTTCGTTCGCCCTAATTTACTGTTTACACCGGGCAAACATTGTTCGCGATAAATTTATAGGGAACACTGTTCGTTCGGGCAAAGTGTTTAAACCGAGCGAGCGAACGAGGTTTCTTTCGTTCGTTCAGGCGGTCTAAGCGCACAGTTAGGTGTCTAGCTGGGGACAAGACAAGTGCCTATCAATCTTGTACAATTTTGCTCGATCACGGATCAGGGTTGATAAATGACTTTTTCATTTTGGTATAAAAATTTTGAAAAAATTGTACTAAATGAAAAAATAAAGTATGAAATAAATTTTTTTATTTAAATTTTATTGTTTTAATCAATTCAGCTCATAAACAAAAATGACAAAGGTTATTAAAAAAAAGGTCAAAATTTAATAAAAAAGTTTTTTATAATCGCAAAAGGAAGCACAAGTGGTCTTTAATATTCAGAGAAAGATATCACTAAAATCCAGGGCCGTAATCAAGGGGAGTTTTTCGGTGTTCAAACCCCCCAGAGGATCGAAAATTAATAAAAATTTTATATTTTTACAATCGTATACTCTTAAAATTTCAATAACTTCGTTTTCATTTTTTTTTATTATTTCTCACAATATTTTTTCAGAAGGTATTTATTTTATAATTAATATTTTAGCTTTATTATGCATAAATTTTAGAAATTTTGGTATTAAATCAATGCAAGCACTCAAAATTTTTCCAACAATATTTTGAAAATGAATATTGCATTAAAAACAATGAAGTTATTTCAACTTAAGTGAAAATAAGTTAAAAAAATTCAAAATAAGGCACGAGGAACAGCATTGTCTTTAATGCTTTTGCAAAACTTTAAAATTCTTTCTGACAGTTTTTTTTTACAACTACTATGCAAGTAAATATATTTACGAAAAACATTATTAATGCTTTTAGCTCACTGGCGGCTATCGTAACAGTCAATATATTTTGGGAATCATTATAAAATAGACCAAGGTTAATTTGTAGAGGGATACAAATGCAACTTTTTTCTAATGGATGTCGAGGCACCTTAATAAATATGCTTACATATATAATTATGGTATTCACAAGGTGTGCTATAATGTCATATTGTAATATTGTCCTAAAATTTTACAGCTAAAATTTACGAGATAAATAAATGCAAATAAGAAACAGCTGTTTGATTACGACACTTGAATTAACATAGCTTTCAGAGTTGTAATATTTTAGTACTTTTTATATGGCAACAATAAAATGTTTAAACGAGTGTAAAATCTTAGGATAATATGACATTATGACATGATAGCACACCTTGTGAATACCCTAAATTAAAAAAAAACTTAGGTTGAAAATTAAATTAAATAAGTACTTGTATATATTAATTTTTTAATACTGAATAAAAAATGTTATTCCAACCCCCCCCCCCCTCTCCCCAAGAGGTGAATACTGGCTACGGCCTTGATAACATCTATTAAAACATCAAATAAGCATAAAGTTTAGGTCCTTATATAATTAAAAAAACAAAATTTAATAAAGTGAAAAACTCAAATAATGTTTACTACAAACGTGCCAATCCAATATAGTCGAAAAATAGATTTTTAAAAGTGTTAGGTAGTGCTTTTCTATATTAAGGTAACAAAATAAATTAATGGGGAAACCTTTAAGTCAAGCAATTCTTCACTCTCGGTCAAATTTTCTGATTTTTTTTTTTTTGTTTTTTATATATTACTTCTGATATCAATATTGTGGCATTTTGTTCACTAGATTTTAAAAAATTGTTATAGTCTCTTTCTGCATTTGGTTTATTGAATTTTGAATAGAAAATATTCTTGTAACTTTTGCTGACGAATGAGAAGTTGAAAGAATTCGTTGAGCAATTTTATATATTTGGAGAAAATTTATTCTTTAAATTCAATTTAAATATTTTTTTTAAAGTGAAAAAATTCAGAAATAAATAATTTTGAATTCTGTTTGCTCTACATTCTGTATTTAGTAAAAAATTTTTACTAAACAAAATGTACTAAAAATGCTTTGGTAGTAGGAAAGTAGGAAAAATGTAAACCGTACCAAAAAAAGTACAATTGTACCGAAAATATCAACCCTGTCACGGATGCTGTAATTCGGCCCCAGGGTAGCATAAAAGTTCGAAAATTTCCCCTCAAATAGGGGGTTTCGGACGATCCGACATGTCGGACAGATATAGCATGCTTGACGACAAGTCGGATCATTCGAAAGCAATTAAGACAGTCGGACCGACATGTCGGACGAAAATCAAAAAGTTTTGATTTTTCTGCCGGTTGGACCGACATGTTGGGCATGTGAACGCAAGTCGATCCGACTTGCTGCATTTTTTCATTTCAATAAAATCGTCAGCGGGTGAACAGCGACGAAGCGGAAAAATATTATAGAAAAATAATATGAACAACGTTAGAAACATTGAATTATGGATATAATTAATAAAAATTTCTCCAAAGTATGGAAAATTATGGTCAATTCTAAAGGCATCTAAAAATTGTTTAGCTATTATGCTGATGTGTTTAGTTTAAGAGCATGCATTGGAATGAAGTTGGCGTACATGTCGGACTGTTCGAAAGCTCAAAGAAATTTGCTCTGTAAATCTGTCGTCGGACATGTCGGATGACAAGTCGGATCATCCGAAACCCCCTAATCATACTACATGTCCATCCGACCTGTCAAGTCATCACACATGTATCGTTTGTGTTCAAAAAATCAAGGCGGATAGACATGTCTGACGGAAGACAAAAATTTTTACTTTTTACTAAGTACATCCGACATGTAGTTACATTTGTGTGCAGGGCCATCCAACTTTCGTTATTTTTTCATTTGATAAAAATTTTTCTGAGGAGAACTTCTCGCGGCAACACTGCCAAACGTTACAAATGTTATTTTTTGATGCGAATTTCTTTATCTACACCTAAAATTATGATGGCTTGGAATATATAAAGTTAAAAATATGAAAATAAATGATAAAAACAATATTTTTACTCGATGTTAACTTTTTGGAAGCTAAAAAAGAATGAAGTCCATCCGAAATTTGCAATGTGTGTAGGGGCAACGAAAAAAGTACCATTATTTTATTGAACTTGGATGGCCACGCACATAAACGGAACTTCATGTTGGACGTACATAGCAAAAAGCCAAAATTTTTGTCTTCCATCGGACATGTTCATCCGCCTTGATTTTTTGCACAAGAACTTTTTGCATACTACATGTGTGAAGACTTGACAGATCGGATGGGCATGTATGATCATTTGAAGGGCTCTAATGATAAAAGATGCTGATCATAAAAGATCTGTGAAAATTAGTGGTGTGCACATTTCAAACAGCACATCAAATCGTCATATACGTGAAATTTCTATGGAATTCCCAAGTTGTTCTATTAGATTTGACAAACGATTTGATGAGTGTGAGCAGGGCATATGATGGAGGATAAATAAATAAACGTAGTAACACACAGAATAAAATTTAAATTTTGATAAAAGGCAAAAAAATATAGCTCTTATTCTGTTGTGCTTCACAACAGATTTTGTCAAGTTGAATACCAACTCAAGAGTTTTTGGAATTTGTTCATAAAATATTCTGCAGAATATTTAGCAGAATAGGCCCAATTAGTTCAAACAATACCTTAAAGAACGCCCTGCTCAACTGACATTAGAATACATTACGTTGGTTCTATTATAATTGCACCTTTAAACTGTGAAAACAATTACTGTTTTTTGACAGTTTCGCTTTGGAATCAACAAAATTATCTGCTCGTCGGGCAAACGAGCATCGGCTGAGCTCACACTTTCACACATCCTACATGTCCTTTCTACCTTTTAAGTCCATCCTACATGTTGTATGATCTGAAACCTCTTAATCTAGTACTACAAGTCTTGGAACGCTGTGCAGAATCTACTAGAACGATTTCGAGCATTTATAATGCCTATGTTATGGTAGCGGTCACGGCCATGAATTGTTGTTGTTTCAATGTAAATGGGAAATTTGAGAGAGTGAGCGAGGGAACAAATTTTGACCACCATGGTCACCAAATGATTCGGCTGTCCATACCAAATCACGGGATCAAAGCAGTGTTGCGTCGTAAAATTATTCAATATATTTGTGCTTTAGTATTAAAACAGTGCACTTTAAGTACGAAATGTGTGAAAGCAGTAATAAAACCTGCTTAATAGCAACACTTATCAATTGATAAAGTACTAAAAAGTTTACTAGTTTTCTGGGATCATATGACCATGAGCATAACATACATTGGTCACTAAGCTCATCAAACGAAAAAAGAGCGTAAAAAAGGACGTGATCTGGGATCATATGACCGCCACCATAACACCGCCATAAACAGTTGCTTATGCCTATGTTATGGTGGCGGTCACGGGCACGTCACGGCCATGAATTGTTGTTGTTTCAATGTAAATGGGAAATTTGAGAGAGTGAGCGAGGGAACAAATTTTGACCACCATGGTCACCAAATGATTCGGCTGTCCATACCAAATCACGGGATCAAAGCAGTGTTGCGTCGTAAAATTATTCAATATATTTGTGCTTTAGTATTAAAACAGTGCACTTTAAGTACGAAATGTGTAAAAGAAGTAATAAAACCTGCTTAATAGCAACACTTATCGATTGATAAAGTACTAAAAGTTTACTAGTTTTCTGGGATCATATGACCATGAGCATAACATACATTGGTCACTAAGCTCATCAAACGAAAAAAGAGCGTAAAAAAGGACGTGATCTGGGATCATATGACCGCCACCATAACACCGCCATTAGCCTGTTGGCCGCCATTCCGTGAAAAAAAGTGTGTTCGACCCAAGGTATATTCAACAAGACACATTTTCCATTGGATTTACGTAAAATTGATATTCTTGGAAAGGAATTAAAAGAAAAATAAAAAAAGAAAGCCTCTTTAAAGTCTCTTGAAAATTTCTTAAACTTGGAATCACTTAAAAATTTATTATAATAATAAAAAGACTTTTCCAGCAGTTTTATCTATTTTTTTTAACTATATGCCTAATTGTTGGTATCCGTAAGGAATTTATATTTTTAGAAGATTTGGATATATGTTTTTTGAATAATAAAAAAAATACCAACAAAAAACATGTTTTTTAACAAAAAGGTCCTTCAGGAGAATCAAAAACGCTCCGATAAATTTTCTCCGATTTGAAAAAAAGTATGCAGAAATTGTTTTTATGAGTTCATCTATCTTTAGAGACCCTGAACGGCGGAATCCAAATTTTGATCCGGTCTAATATATATGTCTATAGAAAAGTCGTTATTTACAAAATTATAGCATTTGAAGATACACATTTAAAAAATTTTTTTTTTATATATTTAGTATCACTAATTTGCAAAAATAACTCGAATTAAAAATGTATTAAAAACTAATTTAATACAAAAAGCATACACTAAAGGAAAACACATACACATCTTATACATATGTAGATGAGTTTTTTTGCAATTTTATTTCTGATTCCACCCTGAATCGTTTCAAGTGGAACCACGGCCTAACGGAAAAAGAAAAAAAAATTAAAAAAAGTTTTTTGTTGTCTCCAATAATGGGACATTCAATATAAAAATAAACTGGCCATTTCAGCCCTGGAAGGACTTTGGCCTGCTTCTATTGATCAATTGTGTTGTGCGTGTTATTAAATATTTGATCACAAATGATCGAGAACTGGACCTACGTGTTTAATGCCGACTCCGAACGGCGTATGTTCTCAAGAAGCTTTACATGGCAATTTTTACTCTCTGAGGTTTGCCATTGTCTGCAGAGAGGTGACGACCGAACAGAAAAATTAATTCAATTGAAAAAACTTTTCTGTCTGAGCTGGAATTGAACCCGGGCACCGCGGTTCTTTAGCTTAGGGGCCACGCACTCTACCCACTAGGCTACGGCCGCCACATCTGACATTCACATATATTTTTTCTAGCTGGCGAGACGACAACCCTTGGCGAAATTATGCCCTGGATCAGTTTGTGGATCATAGTAGCAATTAGTCAATTTTTAGTGAGTCATTATGTTGTTTTTTTTTATATGCGTTATTAAGTTGTCTATGGACCATAATCTTACCAATAATCTTCCAAATTCTTACCAATACATTGCATATTGGATTATTTATCAATAAAAAAACGAAAACTTTCAGCAAAAATGAAAAACAATTTTATTTACGCCACCATTTTATTATTTTTTGATCAATTACAATAAAACTTGTCTTTTCTATAATAACACTCTTACTAAACAGGAAAATTTTTGATTTTTGGTTTCAGCTGACGCTCTTTTTTTAGTGTTAGTAAAATTTTTTTAAAAAGGTACTATTTTTCTCTGCAATTAGGCACAATCTGAAAAATTCCACTTTCATCCCTGGCTTGAACACATTGAAGACAGATGATAGACAACTGATTGTGAAAATGTTGTGGAACGTTTCAGCGATAGCGTATTTCTTCACGAGGCACACAAAAAATGTTCCAATCTCTTTCTGAAGAGGTTTTCGATAAATTGCACAATTTTTTTGAGTTTAATTTTATTAATTAAATCAATTTAAATCACAAAAATTCACAACACAATTTCAATTGACAAGTTTAAGTTGTTTGCTTTGTTTTTTTTTTCGTAAACAACGGAATTTGACAGCTAAGTTACCCACCACAAGAGACAATTGTATCTACTAACACTACCTCATTATATATACCTTGTGTTCGACCAAACGTGTTCTTTCCGCACGAGTGTTAAAAATAAAAAGAAGTAGACGAAAGTGAAGTAGCACATTGCGATTAATTAGATCATAAAAAACTTAAAAAGAAAAACTGAAAGGTACGTACAAAGAAAACTTAATTAAAGTTTTAATTTTCAAGTAGAAATTCATTAATTTTTGATTAGAACGTCTTCATATAATAGCATGATACAATTATTTTACAAGGTAGCCGTGACAGCTTTTTGGCGATTGGTAGTTGTCAAAAACAGCTAAAGAATGTTGTAGTTTGCTGCTGTTGACTAGCTATGTGCTTATTTTTAACTTACCTTTGATTCATTAAGTTTATTCGCCAAGTTGATTGAAATGTTTTTAGTTTATTGCGGTTGACTACTTATGGTCCAGTTAGCCTCGCATGGCACAGCAGCGCATGCAACGCAGATAAGCAGCTAGCACACAGCCAAATAAATGGTGATTATGCAACGCATAGTCACATAGTCAAAATAAAACAATAAAAAAAGAAAAAAACGATTTTATTTTAATAAATGAACCGAACTTGGTCAAACAATTTTACAACTTCACATCTGTTTTGCCAGAACGTCAAATACATAGAAAAATACACAGAAATCAAAATGAATAGATCTTCCATGTTTATCTATGTAGTCAGAGATGCATTTCTGTTTTTATCTGAGCATTGCCATGCGTTGCCATGTTGTGCATAATCAGATACACACAAATCCCACTAAACAGATTTCGGTGTGACGCTTGTTAAGCCATGCACTGCTATGCCATGCGAGGCTAACTGGACCATTATTCTTAATTCGTCGCTTATTTTTTCATTTTTCTTTGATTAATTGCATAAACAGCTAATTTTGACAACTACCCATCGCCGCTCGTGAGAAAAAAGCCAGTCTACGCGGCTACCTTGTAAAATAATTGTATCATGATATAATAGATGTATGTATATGATAACACGTGGAGAGGCCAAGTTTAGCAATTTATCGATTGCAGACATGGTGTAAGAAATAGAGGTGTTAGTGAGTTTGACACTTCTCTCTCAAAATGATAAAATTATGTTTCCCCGCTCTTGTCAAAAACAGCTGATGGTGGATTGCAATGAAAAGAAAAATTGTTAAATTCGTGTCTTTCTGTAATTTTATAAGATTTTTACTGAGATTAAAGTGAGAATAAAGTGATATGGAAAACAATAAAAAATATATGAAACGCTGTGTGTTATGCAAATAAAACAACGATGTGAATGCAAGTCAGTTTGCATGCTGGCCGAAGCTTCATGTCAGCGGCACCTTCCAGCGTACGTTTCTGATAAAATGGCCAAAACATTCAATGACAAACTTGGCAAATCGGCAAAGACAACTGCAATAACTTTTTGTCAACACAACACGGTTTTCTTACACCATGGATTGCAGATTGTAGACAATGACCATATAACTTGCCAAAGTATTCTGGTAAAAGTATGCATTGAATTTAAAAATTAAACAAAATTTTTAAGATCTATAAAAATGTATATATGTGTACTTGATAAAATCGGTTATCACGTTTCTCTTCATTTAGTAAAATACTGATTGGGGGGGAGGGGGGGTTATACAAAGAAAAGTGGTTGAGAAAATTAAGCTGTTTAACTTGTGTAAATATAAAATATTTCGCGAATATTCTATATACACGAAGAAGACTAGTCATCGCATCACTTCACTTTAATAACAGCATTCCGCCACCCCTTTGCCTTATCTGCTCCATGCAAACACTTCGTGCTGGAGCCAAACCTCGCACATTTCAACACCCTTGTTCTTCAACATAACCTTTAATACTACGTATTTGCCATTTATATACTTCGTGACTCACATGTTATTCCATACTTACGCAGAGCACAGAATATATGTATATAAAATATATATATATACTAGCTGATATACCCGGTGTTACTCGAGAGTCACTTATATAAACATTTTAACATACACTTCTCGATTAAATGTTTTTTTTTAAATCGGGAATATTGAAAAACATGTTGAATTTTATTTGAATTTTATTTTATTTAATTTTATTTATCTACTGTTAGAAAGGGTATTGAACGAACATTAATCCAAAAAAGTTTAGGAAAATTTTTGTTGTTGGTGGTTCCATCTTGCGGTGAGCTAATTGAATTCAAAGGGGTACGAAAAGCATATTTTAATAATTAAAAAGAATTTTTATATTTACTTATTCTTAAAGCAAGCACAATTACCTTTTCAACAAAATAAAAATTATGGTGGGACTCAATGCGTCCTTGAGATATGGACATTTTAACGTCTAAACAAAGATTAATATTAAAAAAACATATTGAACTTTTTAACAAAAAAAATTTTGATGAAATATATTAAAAACAGCGGAGTTATTGGCATTAAAAGTAAAAACTTTGATTTCATATAATTTTTTTCTCATTATTAGCTATCAATGTTTTATGAAAATTCGTTGTGCTAAAAATGATTGTACCTACTAAAATTTCTATTAGCTGCGTTTTTTCATTGGAGATCAGGATCATATCATCGCATTTGCAAGCAAAGCAAAAACAACAAAAAGTCCAGCAAGTGAGCTAGATATTTAAATTGATCCAATTCTATGTTTTTAAGTGTTTATGACGCTAGATGACGCTGCGACTGAAAAAACTGGCAGTACTGGCATTATTTTACTTTTTAAAAGTTTGGTAGCAATAGCATTTTCGCAAAATATTTAGCAAAACTTATCTGCTAGCTCTATAATAACATCAGATATTCTTCTGTAATTCTGTCTGTAATCCCAAACGTGTGGGGTTAAATTTGAAGAAACTTTTGAAAAAACAGTATTCAGCTTTTCACCGCAAGGTAAGTATACCGCAAGGTATAGTCTGTACACACATCTTACAAATGTGGCGCCATCTATCTGTGAATTTAACGCACAGATCAAAACTAATGAAATTATTGTGCTGACCAGATGCGCATATGTTTTATTATATCGCCATATAGCTAAAACTGATTACATGAAAATATTAACTTTAACAGCATTCTTATTCACAGTCATTTTTTCGATAAAATTGTGATATATATACAACATTTAAAGTACCATTGATAAAGAACTAAGTGACAACGGTGACACAATAGTGAGAAAAAATAGAGCCAACACAACAAAACAAATTTAACAGGAGGGGGGCGGGGGGTGGGGAGGCAAAAAATAGGAAGATCACTATAAAGAAGATTTTATAAAATCCAAAATAATCGTAATTACTTTAGACACACAACTGCATTCTTAGAGATAAATGGGGACGTTCAAACTATATAGAGAATTCTAAAACGAAACTAAGTTTTATTAAATAGTCTGGTACGAAAAAATAGATTTTTAGCCATAACTTTTGATTGGAAAGAGATATTGGGGTAATTTTTTCACATAAATTATTTTTGTGACTTGAATTTTTTGTAAAAAATATAAAAACAACATTTTGGAAAAAATAAATTTCGCGAAAAAAAATCAAAGGGGGTACCCTTGTTGTTTTGATGACAAAAACAGTAAAATAATTTTTGCGCTTAGCTGGAAGAATTTTTGCAAATTAATGCTATGTCATATGAAAGGTAGCCAGATGTGCAATTTTTAATTGATTTCATTTTTACAA
Organism: Dichetophora obliterata; assembly: GCA_963920525.1. Lineage (NCBI taxonomy): Eukaryota > Metazoa > Arthropoda > Insecta > Diptera > Sciomyzidae > Dichetophora > Dichetophora obliterata. The sequence goes on from OY986435.1 coordinate 4,363,158, forward strand.
CAACAACAATTTTTGAGTCATTTTTTGAGTAAAAAGCCAATATTTTGGACCTTTTTTGACATAATCATACAACATATATACACTGACTTAACGGTACAGATCAACCTATTTTTGTGAAGTGATTTTATTGAACTTTTGAACAAAAAAAGTTTTAATGAAAAATAGTAATGGACAGCGGAGATATTTGCATCGAAAGATCAAACTTTGATTTTCATGTCGTTTTTTTCGCATTCTTAGGCAACGATGTTTTATGAAAAAGTCGTTGTACTGAAAATTTCTCCAATTTTAAAGATATGTGAGTGTTTTTTATGTCAAAATAACAAAAAAATTTTAAAATTAAATACACAAAAATCTCCGATTGTAAAAGTTTTATAATAACAAAATTACCGTTAGTTGAAAAATTTTAAAGGGGGCGTGGCAAAAACTAAGTATGTAACATTTTAAGTTGGGACGCACTTAATATGTATACCTAGTTTGAGCAAAATCCGTTGAGCCGTTTAGATTTGTATAAAGGCCAAACAAACAAACAAACAGAAAATGAGTTTTATTACTATAGATAGTCAATTGTATGAAAAAATAGATTTTTAGCCATAACTTTTGATTGGAAAGAGATATTGGGGTAATTTTTTCACATAAATTATTTTTGAGACTTGACTTTTTTGTAAAAAATATAAAAACAACATTTTGGAAAAAATAAATTTTGCGAAAAAAATCAAAGGGGTACCCTTGTTGTTTTGATGACAAAAACAGTAAAATAATTTTTGCGCTTAGCTGGAAGAATTTTTGCAAATGAATGCTATATCATATGAAAGGTAGCCAGATGTGCAATTTTTAATTGATTTCATTTTTACAACAACAATAATTTTTGAGTCATTTTTTGAGTAAAAAGTCAAAATTTTGGACCTTTTTTGACATAATCATACAACATATATACACTGACTTAACGGTACAGATCAACCTATTTTTGTGAAGTGATTTTATTGAACTTTTGAACAAAAAAAGTTTTAATGAAAAATAGTAATGGACAGCGGAGAAATTTGCATCGAAAGATCAAACTTTGATTTTCATGTCGTTTTTTTCGCATTCTTAGGCAACGATGTTTTATGAAAAAGTCGTTGTACTGACAATTTCTCCAATTTTAAAGATATGTGAGTGTTTTTTATGTCAAAATAACAAAAAAATTTAAAAATTAAATACACAAAAATCTCCGATTGTAAAAAGTTTTATAATAACAAAATTACCGTTAGTTGAAAAATTTTAAAGGGGGCGTGGCAAAAACTAAGTATGTAACATTTTAAGTTGGGACGCACTTAATATGTATACCTAGTTTGAGCAAAATCCGTTGAGCCGTTTAGATTTGTATAAAGGCCAAACAAACAAACAAACAGAAAATGAGTTTTATTACTATAGATATATGTATATATATATATATATATATATATACTAGCTGAAACCCGGCGCGTTGCTGCCCCGCCCCGTTTCCAAACACCCATAAAATGTTAACATTGTACATAGCATGTTTAAATTGTGGTTAAATACTAAATCTGTGCTACCTATAATTCCAAAGCTATTCGATAAATCATAAAGTAACTTAATCATAAAAGCCATTACTTTTGATTGGAAAGAGATATTGGGGTAATTTTTTCACATAAATTACTTTTAAGACTTGAATTTTTTTTAAAGATATAAAAACAACATTTTGAAAAAAATAAATTTCGCCAAAAAAATCAAAGGGTGTCCTTGTTGTTTTGATGACAAAAACATTAAAATAATTTTTGCGCTTAGCTGGAAGAATTTTTGCAAATAAATGCTATGTCATATGAAAGTTAGTCAGATGTGCAATTTTTAATTGATTTCATTTTTACAACAAAAACAATTTTTGAGTAATTTTGTGAGTAAAAAGTCAATATTTTGGACCTTTCTTGACATAATTATAAAACATAGTTTCACTGACTAAAAGGTACAGTTCAACCCATTTTTGTAAAGTATATTTATTGAACTTTTGAACAAAAAAAATTTGAATCAAATATATTAATGGACAGAGGAGATATTTGCATCCAAAGACCAAACTTTGATTTTCATGGCGTTTTTTTTCTCATTCTTTGGTAACGATGTTTTATGAAAAAGTCGTTGTACTGAAAATTTCTACAATTTTGAGTGTATGTGAGTGTTTTTGATGCCAAAATAACAGAACTTTTTTGAAATTAAAAAAAAACTCCGATAAAAAATTATTATAATAACAAAATTGCCGTTAGTTGAAAAAGTTCGGAGGGGGCGTGGCAAAAAATAAGTATGTAACATTTTAAGTTAGAATAAATTTAATATGTGCACCTAGTTTGAGCAAAATCCGTTGGGCCGTTTAGATTTGTAAAAAGGCCAAACAAACAAACAAACAGAAAATGATTTTTATTACTATAGATTGTCAATTGTATGAAAAAATAGATTTTTAGTCATAAATTTTGATTATTTGAGATATAGGCTTAGGCAGCAAATGTTGTAAATTTGATTGGAAAGAGATATTGGGGTAATTTTCACATAAGTAAATTATTTTTGACTTTTTGTAAAAAATATAAAAACAACATTTTGGAACAAATAAATTTCGCGAAAAAAATCAAAAAGGGTACCCTTGTTGTTTTGATGACAAAACCAGTAAAATAATTTTTGCGCTTAGCTGGAAGAATTTTTGCAAATAAATGCTATGTCATATGAAAGGTACGCCGATGTGCAATTTTTAATTGAATTCATTGTATGATGCCAGGCATAGTACCCTAAAATTTCCGTTTAAATCGGTCGACCCGCTTTTGCAGTTAGTGGTTACATCAAGAGTGGTTACATAAGACATGTATTCCTAGGCAGACGTTGTTCGGCCCCAGACCGCCTTAATGCCATATACGAAAATGTCAAGAAATGCCAAAAATATTCACCATTTTCAGTATAACTGCCAAAAGTAACCATATGAATTAAATTACCAAATTTTAGTCAAATACAATCAAAACTATTTGAAATATAGAATTTTTGTTGTTTTGTAAGCGGTAAAAAGGGGTGCGGCAAAATTATTTCCCTTAAACCATCTCGTACACGAAACAAATCGACTGCCAAAATTTTATCTCAATTTAGCTAAAGCCTGGCGCACTTTGCTTCACTCTACGCTGACCCTCGAAAAGTCAGTTTCACTAAAGTGGGACAGGCCTATTTTTAGTGCACTTGCCGAGAGTAACCATATGAGCTAAATTACAAAATTTTTGTCTAATACGACCCAAACCGTTGAAATAAAATGTTTTCATTGGTTTGTGGGCGGTAAAAGGGGGCGTGGAAACCAATTTTTAGTACATTTGCTGACAGTAACCGTACAAACTAAGCCAACATTTAAGCTAAATCAACCAGTAGTAAATTTTAATGATTTCTCAAAAAGTGGGTGTGGCTATATAGCGATTACGCCCCTTTTTAGTACAGTTGCCGAAAGTAACCATACAAACTTAGGTATCACATGTTAGTCTCATACGGCCAAAATTGCTTGAAATATAGTATTTACACTGATATGTGGGCGCAAAAAGTGGGCGTGGAAACCAATTTTTTGTACAGTTACTGCCAGTAACTACACAAACCAAAGTACCAAATTTAAGTCTTATACGACCAAAACCGTCTGAAATAAAGCGTTTTCATTTCTTTGTGGGCGGTAAAAGGGGGCGTGGAAACCCATTTTTAGTACAGTTGTCGACAGTAACCCTACATACTAAATTACAAAGTTTTATTCTTATACGTCCAAAACCGACTGAAATATAACATTTTTATTGATTTGGGGGCGGTAAAAGGGGGGTGTGGTAAAATTTTTTCCTCAACCATCTCGTACCTGAAACAAATCGACTGCCAAAATTTCAGGTCAATCGATCCAGTAGTTTTGGAGGCTATAGGCATCAGACACACATCGTTTTGCTTTTTATATATATAGATATTGATTTGTGGGCGGTAAAAGTGGGCGTGAAAACTTTTATATATAGTGTTTGCCTCTTGGAGCACCTACACAGCAAGTTTAACTGTAAAAATGTGTAGAACTCCGGAATTGCCATGGTTTCGAAAAAGTGGGCGTATTTATATGACGACCACGCCCATTTTTTGTCCACTTACCGACAGTAACCATCTGAACAAAATTACCAAATCTTAGTTTTTTACGATTGAAACCGTCTGATATACATCCTTTTTTTGTTTGTGATCGATGGAGCAAATTTGGCTTGTATGGGAGGTACCACGCCCCCTTCTCCAATCGTTACGAAACCTGACAGGAACACTCTCAAGATGTGGCTTTATTTTCCCTGAAAATTTCATAAAAATCGGTTCAGCGGTTTTGGAGTCTATACGTGATATAGCCACATACCCACCCACATACCCACCCACATACCCACATACCCACATACCCACATACATACATCCATTTTTATATATAAGAAGATATATATACAGGGTGGACCAGATTAAGTGTCCCCTTTTCATTATTTTATTAAAAATCCAAATATGATTTGTTTTTATTTTTATTTTTGTGATACTATTAACAATACTTAAAATATTTTATTTGCCAATTTTCATTCGATTCTACCACCTCCTTCACGAACAACACTACGTAATCGGGAATAAAATGAGTTGCATGAGTCACGCACCATATCCATAGGAATTTCGTCCCAAATTTTAACCAAGAGCAACTTAAATCTATCCAAATTCGTGATTTTGGTAAAATTGAGGTCCTTAAGTTTTGCTAGCATATACCCCCAAGCGAAATAATCCAATGGATTAAGATCAGGTGATGAAGCTGGCCATGAGTTTTTATCGATGAAATCGGATATGTTTTCCCGTAACCAATGTTGGACCACATTTGCGCGATGACTTGGAGCCCCATCCTGTTGAAATACCCATTGGTTGTTTGGAAAGAGTTCTTTAGAATTAGGCAGTAGGTGTTTTTTCAAAATTTCTTCCAGATAATATTTTGCGTTGATTTTTACGCCACTTTCAACGAAAACCAGGGGAAATTTTGTCGTTTTTGACATTGCACCCCAAACCATAACCTTTGGGACGTTTTGAAACCTTTGGACAGCTTTTTTATTTTTGGGAATGTCCTCCAATGCCACCGAATAAATGCGGTCGTTCTGAACATTAAGGCTTGGTTGCAACAAAAACAGCTTTTCATCGGAAAAAACGATGTTTGATGTTGCGTGCCGTTTCTGAAGCTCTTTGCATTTTTTCTTCCTCTCGTTCATATTTTTTTTGTGTTATGCCATGCTGCCGAGTTTTCTTAAATGGTTTCATCTTCAAGTCATTTTTCAAAATTCTTACCATCGAACTTCGGCTTATATTATGCTCAGCAGCCATTTTTCTCGCGCTTCTTTGACCATTACGCCGAATTTTCTCTCTAACACATTTTATTAAACAACTAGTTCGCACAGACTTTTTTCGGCCCGTTTTTTTTTTTATATCCACAGTTCCAGTTTCTTCAAATCTTTTTAAAGTACGTTGAATAAATTTTCGATTTATTTTACCGATATTTGGATGCTCACGAAGCTTTCGAATAATATCAATTTGTCTCAAGCCTTGATTATGCAAGCTTAAAACCAATTGTCTTTTCACGTCCATAGCTATTTTTATACTAAGTTACAGTTTTAAAAAATGTACGTGTTTCAGATTAGTGCTCATTAAAATGACAAACATAACGGGATATATTGAAACACTTTTACTCAACTTCTTTGCAATACATGGCGCTTGAAAGAAAGGGGACAGTTATTCTGGACCACCCTGTATATATATATATATATATGGAACCGCCTTGACTGCAGTTTTGTTGCTCTTCCGCTGTTTCAAAATTGTGTTTCACAAAACAGGAAAATGTCTAGATTCAAAGATAGATTTGTAAAATTCTTAAAACTGCCTCCATAGATCCTGGAAATTAAACTTTATTGTATGTTCTGGCACGATTACGATTTCCGGGGCGCCGCGATTTGAAAGTGTTTTCTGGAAGGTTATCGAGTTATCGATTTTTTAGTTGGTTTTTTTTTTGCTAAAAGATATTAAAAAAAAAATCCATTTCTTTGCCATTATCCAATGGATCTAAAAGATTGGTATGTCATTTAAAAGATAATTAAGTTACCTTTTCAATGATATACAATATCATATCTTATTGCAAGCGTATTTGTAATTTTATAAGCAAAACTATATCATATTTGAAATTTGTTATTAAAACTTTTATTTTCTACTAAATTTGAGTTATTAAGGTACTAAAATCATATTTTATTTTTAAAACTTTTAATTTAACCTCTCATTTGATATATTTATATACACATATATATTCTTTACAATTTACACTATATAACATAAAATTAATAAAAATTGCTATTTAAAATTTTCGCTAGCTAGAATAGAAAATAGTCCCGGTTTATACTCGTCAAGACTTGACGGTCAAGTTTTGCATATTCCCTTTTAAACTTGACGATTCAATTTACACTCGGCAAGAGTTGACGGTCAATTGTTTCTTTCACTCCTCCCTTTTCCTTCACAAGTTTGTAGTGATGACGCCGAAATAAAATTGAAAATAGCGGGACAACGAACGAACACAAAACGAATTGCCCAAGAATTGACGGTACGGTCAATTTCTTTCTTTCCCTTTTGTTACGATTCCCGCTCCCTCGAACGCAAGACTTGACCGTCAAGTCTTGACGAGTATAAACCGGGACATAGCAATGTTGCCTTAAGAACAGTAAAAGAAAGTATGGAATTAGAATACAAAACAACTACAAGTGCAAATCATTTCATCATAAAAAAGCACACCAAAAATTAAATAAATAATATGTTTTATTATATACCAAACGAAAGATCAATTTTCAGGCTTCAATAATTTCCTTTTCATAATCCATAGTAATAACAGTAGTTTTTGAGAAAATAACGGTTTTATATAAGCAAATATTTTACTTTTGCATACAAATAAATAGCTATTAAATATTAAATACTCAACGGATTTGATTCTTTTAAAATTAATATAAAAGCTTTATGTATTACCTTTCAAATATCACCTTAATTAATCAGCAATATCGGTTATACACTTAGAAAAAATATAGATAGTTTTCTTAAAACATCTAAAAAATAAAAATTTTCTTAAAAAATTTTCCTGCTGCTATTTTTATTTTTTGTTAAATACCTTCCTGAACCCATTGTCAAATCTCGGCGCCCCGGAAGTCGTAATCTCACCTATGTTCTAAGCCCAGTTTCTATGTAAATATATAAATACATAGGGCCCTAAATAAATATATCAATATGCTTTTACTATAATGCTGTTTCCAATCCTTGCAAAAAATTGTCTTGCAATATGGTAGAGTATATTTTTTACTTTACACTAAAAAAATATACTGGGATGCATTTACTGCGCTATTGCAAATCAGCAACACTAAAAACTCATAAGGGCAATTAAAAATCTGGAATAATTTTACTTCAGAGCTCGGACCCGAATATTTTTTTTAACTATTTTTGGAACTAATTATGACGTGACGATTTTCTTTAATTTTTATGCCAAAAATTACGACTAGTTTTATGTTTTACTATTAAACATTTAAGTTTGTAAAAGTTCAGAAAACACTGAAAACTTGTGTTTTCATTACATTTGTTAAAGTATTCAGCCCAATCATGAAACATTTTCTCCCGGGAGCTGTAAAAGGGAGTTTCCGGTTTTAAGGTAGCAGATAAAGACATCTCATTTTTTTATTTTACACTAATGAATATTGGCTGCTGATAAACAAAATTGCATTAAAAATTTTCAAAAAGTTTTTAAACTTTATCTTAAAAACGGAAACTCCCTTTTACAACTCCCGGGAGAAAATGTTTCATGATTGGGCTGAATATGTTTTATTTGGACTAAAAATAATTTCAACAAAAGTGTTTGCGCTCAGAAAGTGAGCGTGCTCAAAATGTGAGCGTGGTCAAAAAATAAATTTTGCATTGCCATTAATATGTAATGGTAATGGGAAAAATGCATTACCACTAAATTTACATGGTAATGGAAAAAAATTGCATTGCCACTAAATTTTAGAAAAATGGAAACTCGATTTGCATTACCACTAAGCGTGTATTGCTAATGATATTTTTGAATGCACTAATAATTCAATGCATTATGCCCGCCCATCTATGATATTTCCTATACTTAAGAAATACTGAAATGTACAATGACAGTTGATAGTTGAAAAAAGAAAAACTGAAAAGAACTGATATTAAAAGATATAAAGAAAACCCTTAGCTTTTTTTCGACATTAAATATGTTTCAGCACAATTTCCAATAAAATAATTTTGCTTTTAATCGATCAGCTGTGAATTTTATATTTTGCAATAACAATTCCAAAGCTAACCTAAAAAGACAGTTAACATTGGTGGCAAATTTTTACAAATTGCACAAATTTGCAATCTCAAATGCACAAGATTATGCATTGACCTTATAGACATGAGTAATGAAAAGGATGTATAGTATATTATATACATCAAGTTTATCATATAAAATTCTATTATAAATTCTAAAATAAGAATTTATCCCCAATTCTAACATAACCAAATTTATGACACTTCCTCTGGGACTTATCGTTGAGGTTAGCTTATAATTAAAAAAAAATAAAACTGCATATATTTTTATATTCCTATCCAAACCAACCACGACAACTGATATTTTTCGCGGTTAATGACGCTTTCTAAAACACGTTTTTCCTTCAATTTGGTTTCGTATATAGTATAGCAATATTACTGCATTAATCAGGAATTTTCGCTCTATTGGACCCTACACTATTAATTATTTTTTATTTGATAATCACCAACCGAGAAATAGTCTTAACCTTTAGGTGGTAGCAAATCTTCTTTACTTGTTTTTATCCGCTTTAAAAGAAGGCTAGTGGAAATAACCGATGAAAGCTTGCTTTTAAACAACAAATACTTTAAAAATCTTATTAGAATTTTTTAGTAAAAATTAAAAGGTAAAATTTGCCAACACAAGTCACAATTCTGTAACTACAAAAATAATTAGAATTTTAAAAATACTTTTAGGCATTGTTTTTGAAGGATTTTTGAAGGATTTTAGAAGACATTTATGAAAAAAAAAATCTATAAATTTTTTTAACCTCAGGTCATACCTTATAGCCCAAACAGAATAGGCATAGCCAACACGTAGCGAGCTGTCGAAAACGTAGCCAACGAAATGTTGTGCACAGAATAGAATTTGTGTTGATAACGCAGATAGAGCTTTATGCTTACAACATTTTGTTATTTTTTACTAAATTAATAGATACAGCCATTTGCATACAATAATTTGTTTGTTTTTTTACTAATTTGAACTAATGTTTTAGTCAATTTTAAGTTTTCTAATTTGAACTATGTATTTTGACATTTCGCTACCGTAGGCTGCGGCAAAAGTTAAAAGTTCGTCAACATTTTTGTGTCGGCTGCGTTCGCTACGTGTTGGTTATTTTCATTATGTTCATTTCATAGGGTTGCAAGGCAACCAACTTCTATGTTGACATTTTTTCTGTTGGCTGCGTGTTGGCTATGCTTATTCTGTTTGGGCTATTAACCAGTCAAATTTGATTGGATATCTATGCTTTAAACTACAGATAATCTTATACATTACCTGCTGGTTAGATATCCAAAAGTGAACAATATGGCATATAATGATAAACTATTTGCAATGTTTTATGTCACTTCTAGTCAGCAACTTTTACTTGTCAGAATTTTTGGTTTAAAGGCCACTTTCTCAATGTATGGTTAGTCAAGCTCTTAATCAGGAGTTAGCTAACCATATGATAGCTAAAAAATAATTTTGATTTCACCAAGTGTTGGTTAAGCAACCGTCGGTTTTTTTGTAATCTTGTCAGCCGTTCCTTCGATTAGCAGCTAACCGAAACCACAACTTGTCGTTAACTTAATCGGCAATTAACCGATAATTAAGCCTTAACCGAACATTGAGAAAGAGCTTTTTTGTTAACTGCTGGTTAAAGTTCTGATTAGTTCTTAGTCGGACATTAAGAAAGTGGCCCTTAATATATTGCTTCTTAGATTTCTCACTAACTTATTTCTACAAAATTCTTTGTTTTTATTTCCAGATGTCTAAAGCTCCTGCTGTTGGTATTGATTTAGGTACCACCTACTCTTGCGTGGGTGTATTCCAACATGGCAAAGTTGAAATTATTGCCAACGATCAGGGTAATCGTACCACACCATCATATGTCGCCTTCACCGAAACAGAACGTCTTATTGGAGATGCAGCCAAAAATCAGGTTGCCATGAATCCAACTAACACCATCTTTGATGCCAAGCGTTTGATTGGCCGCAAATTCGAAGACTCCGCTGTACAAGCCGATATGAAGCACTGGCCTTTCGATGTCGTCAGCGTAGAAGGCAAACCAAAAATTCAAGTTCTCTACAAGGACGAGAAGAAGACCTTTTTCCCTGAAGAAATCTCCTCCATGGTTCTCTCGAAAATGAAGGAAACCGCTGAAGCTTACTTGGGCAAAACTGTGACAAATGCTGTCATCACTGTGCCAGCGTACTTCAACGATTCACAACGCCAGGCTACCAAGGATGCCGGAACTATTGCCGGTCTCAATGTTTTGCGTATCATCAATGAGCCTACAGCTGCTGCTATTACCTATGGTCTGGACAAGAAGGCTGCTGGTGAGCGCAACGTATTGATCTTCGATTTGGGCGGTGGTACTTTTGATGTGTCGATTCTCTCCATTGACGATGGTATCTTCGAGGTCAAGTCCACTGCTGGTGATACTCACTTGGGTGGTGAAGATTTCAACATTCGTCTAGTCACTCACTTTGTGCTGGAGTTTAAGCGCAAGCACAACAAGGATTTGACTTCCAACAAGCGTGCATTACGTCGTCTGCGCACTGCTTGCGAACGTGCAAAGCGCACTCTGTCCTCATCCACCCAGGCCAGCATTGAAATCGATTCACTTTTTGAAGGCACCGATTTCTATACCTCAATTACTCGTGCTCGTTTCGAAGAATTGAACGCTGATTTGTTCCGTAGCACCATGTATCCCGTCGAAAAGGCCATTCGTGATGCCAAGCTCGACAAGTCGGCCATTCATGATATTGTCTTGGTAGGTGGTTCTACTCGTATCCCTAAGGTGCAGCGTTTGTTGCAGGATCTATTCAATGGCAAGGAATTGAACAAGTCTATCAATCCCGATGAAGCTGTGGCTTATGGTGCCGCCGTGCAGGCTGCCATTCTTCATGGTGACAAGTCCCAGGAAGTGCAAGATTTGTTGCTGCTCGACGTTACTCCATTGTCGTTGGGTATCGAAACGGCTGGTGGCGTCATGAGCGTGTTTATCAAGCGCAACACCAACAACATTCCAACCAAGCAAACTCGGACCTTCTCCACCAATTCTGACAATCAACCCGGACAATCAACCCGGTTCATCCAGGTTTACGAAGGTGAACGTGCCATGACCAAAGACAACAATCTCTTGGGCAAATTTGAGTTATCTGGAATTCCACCAGCGCCTCGTGGCGTGCCACAAATCGAAGTCACCTTTGATATTGATGCCAACGGTATCTTGAACGTTACTGCCTTGGAACGCTCCACCAATAAGGAAAACAAGATCACTATCACCAACGACAAAGGTCGTCTCTCCAAAGAAGACATTGAACGCATGGTTAACGAGGCTGAAAAGTATCGCAACGAAGATGAAAAGCAAAAGGAAACAATTTCCGCCAAGAACGCTTTGGAATCTTACTGCTTCAACATGAAGGCTACGCTTGATGAGGAGAACTTGAAGAGCAAGATCTCCACCATCATGGACAAGTGTAACGAAACCATCAAGTGGTTGGATGCTAATCAATTGGCCGACAAAGAGAAATACGAACATCGTCAGAAAGAATTGGAAGCTGTATGCAATCCAATCATCACTAAGCTCTACCAAGGAGCTGGTGGTCCTCCTTGAGGCATGCCCGGTGGTATGCCTGGCGGTTTCCCAGGTGCCCCAGGTGGAGCTCCAGGCGCGGGTGCTGGAGCCGGTGCTGGCCCAACTATTGAAGAGGTCGACTAAACTGGAATGTAATTTAATTTCATAATTTTTGTTAAAGCGGATTCCAGTTTATTTATTTATTTAAATTAAACTGGAATCAAAGAGAGTATATATAAAGAGTTACAGAAACAGAGAAATTGCTCTTTAAAATATTTTCAAGCATGTAAGGATTGGGTTCTGCCGGCGCGCTGCTATTGTTATGCTGCCGACGTTCTTGAGGTCTGTTTTGGGCAGAGCTTTTGCTAAATCTATTGGGCAATTCACAGTTCATTGTAATGTTTTAATATATTAATATTTTAATGTACTAATTGTTTACAACTGCGAGCACAACTTAACTGAAAAGTATTGATTTGCAGTTTCAAAACAGCGCTGGCATCTTTAAAATGCAGCTCAGATGTTTTGGATTCTATTAAAAGTTAAATAACTCAATTTAATATTCAGTTTTATTAAAATCTTCATCAAAATTATTTACCAGCAACTCTTTTTTATTCACGTAAAACAGCTGTTAACAAAATAACACATTAACACTCTACAAAAGCATGCCTTAGGGCATGTACAAAAGTGGCAACATTTAACACACCGGTTTAATTTGTGTTTACATGCAAAACAAAAACAACAAATTAACAGGCAAAATAGCACATTTCAGAATTAGCACATTAAACCTTAATTAGCATGAACTGTGAATTGCCTATATGTGTGCACAAGCGAGCTGGGAACATGTTTGTTCTATTTTCTTCCTATTAGAATTGCGATCATTTGGTATATTTAAGAAACTATGAATGAAATGAAGCAACCAGATATTCTTATGTTCTGTTTTGACTATCAAGTATGCCCAAAAACAGAGATAAAGAGATGGGAAACTCCGTTGGAGAGGGATAGCACTATGTTCGATTTCTGTCAAATTTTAACCAATGCTATCACAAAATGTATAATTGTGGTAGTAAATTCTCGAGGAAACTCACCCGAGCGGTAATATTTTATATGTTAACTCACCTAGCCCGTAATATTTTTCTGGATATGGTGAACATGAAATTCTCAAGAGAAGCTGTTACTTTTTAACTGTTTCAGACGATTTCACCTCAGAAGAATTCGCAGACTGCTTAAGATAGATAAGTTTCTGAAATTTTTCTTAAACTTTTTGACTGAATAATGATTTAATAATTTTTCTTAAAACTTAATTGAATTTCAAATTATTAAAAGTGCAAATTATTATAATTAGGAATAATTTAACTTTAGCGCCCACGCCTCCTTTTTTGTATTTTTTTCATGAAAATATTGTATTTGCATCATGGAAAAAACAAGATGCAGGTTGTTATCTATGATTTTAAGCCTTCTCAATGCAAAATGTGAAAAAATGTTGTCTCCTATGGTTTAGAAGATAAAAATTCATTAAAAAATTTATTAAAAATCACCTCGAGTGCTTCGTAAAAGTTGAAATTAGTTTCTACACACTTGGATAACTCATAAAAACTCCTAAATTAGATTTGTCAGATTTGAAATAAGAAGCCCTTAATACTTATGTTTCAGGAAAAATAGTTAAAATAATTAATTTTGGCTAAAAGTATTCCTTTGAACTTGAGAAAAAATAAGTTTGAAATGGTAATTTTTCAAGTTACCACGAATTTAATGTAATTAGGTAGGATTAATTACAGATAAAATGATTTCCCGTTTACGGAGTGTTAAAAATAGGCTTGAAATGGTAATTTTTCAAGTTTTTTATCTCCTAAGCCATTCGAAACCGACATTTTTTACACTTTTAGACTTACAGCCCTATTCTGAAAAATGAACAATTGTTAACTAAGTATTTTTAATATTTCTATGTGTTTGTTGTAATTTTTTTAATTTCAAAACAAAATTTTTTTGATGCTCAAAAATAATAAATTTAAATAAAAATTTTGAACTGCTTTTCAGTTATTGCCAATTTCATTAAAAAATTTTGTTTATTGAGCTTCAAATTTTGTTTTGAAAACAACAAACATATAGAAATATAAAAAATACTGGTTAACAATTGTTAATTTGCCAGAATAGGGCTGTAAGGAGACCCAAATTCGTTTAATAAAAATTAGAAAAAATTATTTAAGCTTGGTTCGTAAACTATAATTATTCCTGTGTTTGCAAAAAGATAGAACAAAATGTGGAGTTTCTACTGCAAACCCACCACTTCAGTTTAAAAGCACACTTAAGTATGTAGCTTAATGCTGTAATATTGAAATCGAAGCCTTCAACGGAAAAGTCCCTTCTGAACAAAATCTAAAAACAAAACTAGATCTTTATGCAGATGACTTTGATGTGAGCGACCTCCACGCGCAACTTAAATTGCTGAAGCAATTGCCTGGCCAAACACCTTCAAATTGTAGTGGCATTGTATCCCAATTTGCAAAAAATTCGGATACCTTAAAAAAACTATTAAATGAAGTGTAAAAACTTATTGCTTTGCTTTTGACTGTGCCTGCATCAGCAGCTTCATCTGAGCGTTCTTTTAGTGCATTAAGACGACTTAAAACGTATCTTCGAGCAACTATGACACAGAAACGACTCACTCATGCGGCACTTATACACATTCAAAAAGATAAAACCGAAGAATTGAATTCGATGGAGGTGGTGAAAGAGTTTGTTTCTCGCAAGGACAGAAAGAAACATTTTGGAATAATTTAAATTGATATAACTTTTTGTACCTTATTGCATTTAAACCATGCAAATATATACCTAGTCTTGCTTTATAAAAGCAACCATTATTTCTTATATTTTCATATTACCATATGAAAGATCCTTTAAAGAATGATCTCTAATATTGAAATTGGAAGAACTTTTAAAAATAGTGAAATTTTAATATTTTTTATATATTTTTATATTTTTTTTATTTTAAACTAAAATAAAAAATTTGTGTATTCACATTCATGTTTCTTTGAAGAAATTTTGGTGAACTTTTTTTGCACCACCATTTGTACTGCCCCCCATTTGTACTGCCCCCCCAGATGAAATTCGCTTCCGACGCGCTTGAATAAGGGAAACATAAATGTGCTTGCAGAGCATAAAATCAAAAACATTATTCATTCTATTAACATTTTATAATTATTTATTTGCCATACTATTATTAGGGCTGTAAGAAGCAACGCAGAAATCTTTACTTAATATATATTGCACATGGCTTCAATGTTCAGTCGTTTCACAAATTCCTTGAAAAATATTTTAGTTTATTTTTTCTGTTCTGTTTTTTAGCTGAAATAGCAATGCGTTTTCTTAGCTTTGATATTAGCTATGAAATCGTTAATATAAACAATTTAAAGTTATATATGGTTAGGTAGGCTCTCTCTCAAGCTGTTACACCCAATTATTCTACCACCAGCTGTCGTAAATAGTTTAATCTTTTATAACATTTTTTATGTTTTATTAAAAAAGAACAGTATGTTGAGCTTGTGTGTTTAATTAAACTTATTGTGAGTTTTTATTGACATTTTGAAAAGACAACTCTAATGTTCGCACTCTTTGAGGCTGTTCAGACTTGCCTCAAATGAGGCGACTCACTTGCCTCATTTTGACGTCTACTGGCGAAGGGAAAAGCGGGAAGGTGACATGTTACGTGAGGCAAGTATTTTAAAAATTTTAAAAATTTTGCGACTCATTTTGAAGTACGTCAGAGTGAAAATTGTTATGTTGAAATTTTTGCTCTTTTTAGTTTGTTCTGGCGCGAATTAATTTTGTTTATTCATTGTTGTTCGCAAATAAATATTCTTTTAATTGTAAGAACTTGAGCATTTAATAAATCAAAAGAAAACAAACGAAAAAAAAACAATAAACGCCAAAATGATGCAGCCTCAAAGTGAGGCAATAGTTTGTGTGTGAACACCTGATAGCTAACTTATGTCAAAATGAGGCAAGTAAATCGCCTCATTTGAGGCAAGTCTGAACAGCCTCTTTGTTATTTAAAGTTAATTTAACAATATTTTGGTTTAGAGAAATTAAGTAAAAAAATCATTTTCTTTTTTAAATAAAATGTTGCAACATTAAGCAAGCATTTCGTTATGTTTTCTTTGTCATTCACTAAATTTTAATTTAATTAATAGCACTTTTAGAAAATAGTTTAATACGTTAAAGTTTATAGCTCTTTAGTTAAGTTTAGTACTTGTTTTCCATCATTCAATTTGTTTTGATAAAATTTCTCTACAACGCAGAGTTGTGTAACAATTTTAGTGAGAGCAATTATAATAAATACATAATTTCATTACTTATAATATATTAATATTATACATATATAATCTTCTTATCTTAAATAACATTCTTTAAATTTAACAATTATTGTTATTTCAGTAACATTTTCACTAAGGTTAAAAAGTAGGATTTTTATTAAAAAAAAAACAAACTAAAATAAAATGTATTATGCAGATCATACACAGCAACAAAAATACATAGACACTAACGTTAAGAAAAAAAAATCACAAAATTGAAGATGTGAAAGGGTATTTTGACTATGGTTATGGGCCATTTACTTTAAGGATTTCTGCTACAATATTTTACCAGGTGATGCCTTGTGGAGTGTATCAATTGCTCAATTGCTTAATGGAGAGTGTCAATTTCGAAAAATGGCACACACGACAATTTCGCGCAAAAGTGTCGATATATCCAACAAATTATTTTTTAATCTTCTTTAAAATTGGCCTTGCCCAGGTCCCTTTTCCTGTGGAACATTTGTCGCTGTTATTTTCAGCATTGTAACAACAAATATAAAAAAAAATAAATGCAAACTAAATAACTGAACACAAAAATCAACGAAATAAAGATTTACTATCCGCAGGCAAAACAGCTGTTTTAATTGTCGGCTTTGCTTAGGTTGGGGATCGATTTTGCCTTTTTGCCTTACTTCGAAAAAATAAAACGAGTCTGTTTCATGACACCATTTGAAACCGATATCGTTTTCAAAACCGATCGTTTCAATTGTGTATCGGTTTTCACAACACCCCTTACTCTGTAATGCGATTCGAAAGCAAAATCACACCTTGTATGTATTTGCATGGTTTTCGACAACTTTTTGAAACAAAAACATCATTTTAAAGCAGTGCTAGAAGTTACTGCCATTTAGTAATCTTGTGGAAACAGATACAGAATTGAAACGAATCGGTTTTGAAAACGATATTGGTTTAAAATGGTGTCATAAAGCAGACTCGTTTTTATTCTTTTCGAAGTAAGGCAAAATCGATTCCCAACCTAAGCAAAACCGACATTTGAAACAGCTCTTTTGCTGGCGGATAGCAAATCTTTATTTCGTTGACTTTTGTGTTCAGTTATTTAGTTTGCATATACCCATATCGATGATTCCATATCCACTCGACTAATTTTGAGCAAAATCGTTCTTTGTTTCCGAATTTTTTTAAACTTCGTAGGTTAGTAGTGCCTATAAAAATAGCTTAAACTGTGTTTTTGTTTTTTGCGAAATTTTTTTTCTTTCAAAAGTTGTATTCGTTATTTAAAAATACTCGCATGCACACACACAGCAATCACACGGTTACGTGATTTTTTTCAACCAAATCATCAAAATATAATAAGCCCATAGACCATAACAAATAACTATCTGTTGCAATATATACGCATTCCGAATCATAGGTGCTCACCATCCCTTAGAATTCCATTTTTGTTTTCATTTCTTTTTCTTGACAATGTGTAGCCAGAAAATCTCGACAATATTGGTGCCATCAACCGAGCATCGAATACCAGCTAGTGAAGCAAAAGTTTTTTAGATTCATTTAATTTTTAATTTATTTATGTTTACCATTTTGCCAAATGTTTTCGTCACACTTGCTGGAACGAGTATTCGTCTATTAAGTACTAAACAGGCATAACACAAGTGATCTGTAGTTGCCCCATTAATTGTGCTCCTGGGATTTTCTTCAATGCGTGACTTTATCGTCGCTAGGCATAAATTTAATAAGCCTCTTCGGCGGTAAAGCATTCACACAATTTTTTTAACAAATAAAAAATATGTATGCGACAATAGTGTTTGGTATCCTTGGCCATGGCTAACGCTGCCATGAAACGTATGAGCCAGTTGCGTTTTAGCCGACATAAAAAGCTCCTTAACCATATCATCGGGCTTTTGGTCAAGTATAGCTAAAAATATTTAATTTAAGAAATAGTAAGAGAAAGTGTCCACTAGCTAGTCACCTTTACGGCATCTAAAGATTTGTTTGCGCAAATAAAAACTGCCTCATAGGTACCACTTGGTGTCTGCGTATAAATAATGAAGAGGCGAGGCAGAAATTTCTTCGCATATTTGCCCAAAGTTTCAAGTTTCTAGAGACCATCGAAGTTGGGTGTACGAAATTCTGTATACTTATCTAGAACATTGCCCAACATAGTCGCAATAAGACGAAAGCTTTCCGAAACGATGGCAGCGACTATCGGTTGTTCAATTTGTATACGCAGCGCGCTTTGCGTATCGTAACTATTGGCGAGTGTAGCCAGCGGAGCCAGCACTAAAAAGAGTATAACTTCAGTAAAAATAAAATTTATTTCACTTTAACACTTACCTAAAATACTCGCCACACAGTTCGAAAAAGATGGAAAATGAAATTATTAAACACTTGCTCTCTTGGCAGTGTTCCACTTTCCATCGCTTCCACTGGTTTACGCTTTAGATTTGGCTTTTAATCCACATTCTCTTGACTTCGGCAGCTTGTGACCTACAGTGGGAGCTGCTTTATTCAAAATATACTTTATCCTTAATGCTTCAGTACAGCTTTTCGTCTAAGACAGTCAGATCGTCAGGTGCTGCAGTAAATAAATCTTGCAGTGGTGTTCCGGGGCATGGTTTGAATTGCATTAAGTCGGGAAGCTTACTCAGGTTAGGCCAAGCCTCATCTGTTGTTGTACAGTGCTGCAAGACTTACCTGTGTATAAATGCGACTGGGTAAATGCGTTAGTATGATTTTAGGATCTTTGATAATAGTTTCTAAATTGGTGTCCATGAAATCGAATACGAGGGATTGGATGCATATCCAAAAACATTTACCAAAACAAAATAACGTTGTTGGTCTGCAACTTATTCAGTAGCTTAATTTCTAGCAGCGCCGAGCAATTCATTCCGTTTTGCGCTTCTTCCCGACTGCCAATATTTATTTTATGATGTGATATTGTTAATTTATTTCTTATTATGCATTTATTTTAATAAATTTATTACACAAAAGAAAACTTATTTGCAAATGGCTGAATTTAGGCTAAGCACTTGACAGATCTGAGGTGAACTCACGTACACAATACATGAGTTTCACCAAAGTAGAAAAAAACGGAAAAATAAAATGAAATCATATGTTTTGACGTCACAAAATTTAAGTTTCCTATCTCTTTATCTCTGCCCAAAAATTGTCAGTTTTGTTTTGGCTGATTTTTGTATGCATCTTTTTTGCAAAATTTCTTAATAGAAGATGTTTGATGCAATTCCATTTTATTTTCTAGATTTTCAGATTTTCAACAGAATCTTATGTTTTCTAGATCTATCATTTGGTATATTGAAAGAAATATTTTTGAATGAAGCAAAACGCCTTTCTTTCAATTTACCAATATAGATTTGTAGATATCTTTATTTTGTGTTTATATATTCATAAATGCCAAAAAGTGGTTAACTTTGCTTTGGGTAATTTTTTTTTACATGTGTTTGCTAAATTTTTAAAAAGATGATTTTAAAAAATAATTTAAAAAAATATCAATGCAATTGCAACTATATTTTATTTCAGAATTTTATAATGAAATGTTCTAAATTATTAATTTTTTGTAATATGCAAAGAACTAGTACCTACATAAGTAAAGGATTTTTTTGATTTGTCAATTTAAAGTTGTCTTACAATAAAATGTGCAGCCAAATTAACGCTATTTTATTCTATACACTAGCTGATATACCCGGTGTTACTGAGAAGTTAAATATATTTTAAATTTTAACATATGTACACTTCTCGTTTTTAGGTTTCTAAAAATGTCGAACATGTCCGCGAGTTACCAAATTTCAGCGTTTAAGTTACAAAGCCGAATTGCTTAAGATTTAATTTATGGTACTTTTTTCTGTTTGCGACTGCCCAAGAAATTACTCTTAAAGGCAAAGCATTTTTTAAAAATTATAAAAACGACATATTAAAAAATGTAATTCGTCACAAAAATCAAAGGGGGAAATATTCCATTTTTCTTAAAAGAAAGAGAAAAACAAATTTTTACGTCAAACTGAAATAGTTTTTGCATAAGAGTGATACGACATATGAAAGAAAATAAAATTGCAATTTGCGGTTTTAATTGTTTTTACAATAAAAACAACTTTTGTACCATTTTTTGGAAGAAAAATATATTTTTTGGACCTTTTTTTAAAAAAGATTAAAAATAAAAATCCTTAAGTAACGGAAATGTTGCATTAATTTTTTTCAAGTACTTTAATTGAATTTTTAGACAAAAGAAGATTGAATGAAATATATTAAAACAGAACGAAGATATTTGCGTCGAAATTCAAAACTTTGAATTTGAATACTTTCTTGGCTTTTTAGGTTATCTACAAAAATTCATTGCACTAAGGCAGTTTTCAAGATATGAGAATGTTATTGGTGTCAAACAAACAGAAAATTTTTTCTTTATTATCCTTAAGAAAATTAAAAAAGTTAATATATATTAACATATATTAAATAAAAGAATGCTTATTGTTGGGTACTCATTATAGATAAACGAAAACAGTCCAGGAGGTGTTTATAGCCCTTTTGATAATCTTTCATAGGTTATCCAAACGCATTTATAGTTTTTATGCTCATTATGCAGCAAATAGTCACATAGTAACAAGTAGTCACAAAATAAACTAATTAAAATAAGAATAAAACAGTTTTATTTTAATAAATTTGCCACACTTGGTTAAACAATTTCTCAGCTTCTTACCCGTTTTTCCAAAACGTCAAATTCATAAAAGAATTCACAGAAATTAAAATGTATAATTAGTAACGATTAGTAAAAATAATTAAATTAATTGAAACATTTAATTTTGATTAAAAATAATAAATAAAAAACATGAATTTACTCAAACATTTAATTACATTTTTATTAAAAATAATCTACAGAAATAAAAGCAAAGATTTCTGTTTGTAAATAAAATCTGTTACTGTGCGATCATTGTGTATGTTAAGGGATGCATATCCGCTCAAACGGTCTCGCCCATTGAATTACGGATGTATGTTTTAAGAAATTTAGGTGATGAGAACTATATTTTATTTCTCTCAAATATTTTCATTTTACACAAACTTCATAAATCATAAAACCTAAAAAATTACTTCAAAGATTAAGTTAAAACTTTTCATCGGGTCAGAATTCTGAAAAATCAACTTTGAAAAATCAAAATTGTAAGATCTATTTTGAAAATATCATGAATAACTTAACACATTCCATAAAAATTAAACTAGTTTTAGGCTCACATCTTTAATTCGAAAGTTAATTGGAAAAAACTCTTGACTACAAAATAGTCCCAATGAAAGGGGCTATATATATATATGTCATTCTTCAGTATATATATGTCGTTCTTGTTGGCTTTACTGTTATCATCACTACCATCATCTACAACTGCCGATGTTAAGGGTAGTGATGACAATTGTTAATGTATCACGTATGATCTGACAAATTAAGAAATAGTGCACCATTTAATATTGGAGTGCACAGAACAAATTATGCTTCTAATTCACCAATCGTGAGTCACTTAGACGATAATTTTCAATCAATTAAACTCAATTTATTAAAGTGTAATATCCATTTCTTTGCATGTACATGTTTTTAAGCATATAGTCAGGAAGGTTAACAAACCATTGATTAAATAAATAAATAAATAACGATACATCGGTTTTCACTATTGTTGTTTAGACGATTCAACTCATAACACAGAATTTAACACGTAAACGCAGCTTCAGTATATGACTTGCTAAGTTTTTTATAACGTATTAAAGTGATTCAATGAAATAATTGCTGAAATGTATTAATTTTTATTAATATGTCGGATCTCTCGGGGGGTTTGATCCCCCAAAACCACCCCTTGTCTACGGCCCTGCATGTAGTTCCTAATTTTTATATTAAATAATAAGCTAAATACTTAATTTGCTTGGAAGTTTTAAATTTAGTGGTGGAATAAAAAGGTTTTCAGCGGAAATAGAATTAGTAAGTAAAAAACCTCCCAATATTTGAATTCAATTACTTAAAATATTTAATTTCATTCAATTATGTACTTAATAAATGTTAAATATTTTTATAAATTAATTTATAATACCTTCCTGCAAACACTTAAAATAAATTGTTACTTTTCTGCATTTCTATTGCAGAAATTAATTGCAGAATTTCTTTTAAGAAAATCACAGTTATTTTAGCATAATCTAGAATTTTGCATTTCGAACATACGATGATTTAAAGTATCGCATGCTTTATCAGACATCAGCTGTATTAAAAAAAAATCGCAAAAATTTTTATGAAATGTTGTGAAAATATTTTCTTAAACAGGTTTAAAAAATTGTGCAATAATGTTCGCAACTTTGAACTTTTTTAAAAATAAAAAATTATTTCTAAATCAATAATAAATATTAATAAATCACAATTATTTTAGAATTGCGCATTTTGAACATCCCATAATTTGAAGTATCGCATGCTTTCAAAAGTAATCGCAAAAATTTTTATGAAATGTTGTGAAAATATTTTCTTAAACAGTTTTAAAAAATTGTTCAATAATGTTCGCAACTTTGAACTTTTTTAAAAATAAAAAATTTATTCTCAATAAATAAATGAATTTTAATTAATATTTAATTTAATATTTTTTCGGAGTTTGTAATTAAAATTTTAGAGTAAAAATTAAATTAAAATACAATAATATGTTCGATATTGGTAAATTAAAAGAAAACCGTTTTGCTTTATTTCATAATTATTTCTTTGATTCTACCAAATGATCGGATAAAGAAAAGATAAAATTCTGAAATAAAATATAGTTAAAAAATATTCATGAAATATAATTTCAATTGCATGAAGAATCTTTATTGCTAGAAATGTAGCAAACAAATGTAAATAAAATTCAGCCAAAAAAAGTTGAAAATAAAAACAGAACATTAGAATATCTGCAAATTGGTAAATTCAAGGAAATGTTGCTTTGGGGCATGCCACACTAGCGCGGACACGGACAAATTTGTTGTTGTTTTCGCGGGTAAAATAAGAAACTGGAAATTGAGAGAGCTTCTTTTACCCGCGAAAACAACAACAAATTTGTCGGTGTCCGCTGTGTGTGGCATGGGGCTTTGCTTCATTTCATTCATAGTTTCTCAAATATACCAAATGATCGCAATTCTAATAGGAAGAAAAAAGAACAAACATGTTCCCAGTTCGCTTGTGCACACATAGATTTAGCAACAGCTCTGCCCAAAACAGACCTCAAGAACGTCGGCAGCATAACAATAGCAGCGCGCCGGCAGAACCCAATCCTTACATGCTTGAAAATATTTTAAAGAGCAATTTCTCTGTTTCTGTAACTCTTTATATATACTCTCTTTGGTTGATGTTAAGTGGACTGATCGACTAGTTAGTTATAACACGCACGAAATTGTTTTCTTTTTGCCGCGTTTGTAAATATTTTTCGTTCTATTTTTTTTTTTTTTTTTTTTTTCTTTTATGTTCGTTGACTACCGTTTATGCTCGCTGTTAATGTTTATGTTCAATTTGAACAACAATTATTGCAGTTCAGTTTACAACTTTTGATATAAAATTATTTATCAACCGAAGTGGAGTCAAAACTATTGAGTTCGTTGTTATTTATTATTTATGTTGAATTTCAACTATATATTAACTTCAGATTTATGCGTTTACTATCAATTACTACAGAGCGGTCAAAAACACGTCCGATCGCTTAGATGTTTCACAGTTATCTTCATATTGTGGCCGTATACATCAAACTCAACCACCGGTGAGAAATGAAAGGATTGGCACAGTAAAGGACTTGACAAGGGCAAAGAATTACTATTTGCAGAAGCTGAAGCAGCATTATTAGTAAAAAAAGAGTTTAAAACCTCAGGGTCTAGTTGACTATCAACTTTATTTTTGTTGCATATCCCAAGGCTTTTGATATTGTTCCAAATCACTTTACTTGGAAGAGAGAGCTTAAGTTTGTTCGAGTAAAAACGCGTTTTAGCTTGTCGAGTTACAAGGACTGTTTCATTCCTCGCCATTCTATAGGCTTCCCAGTTCAGTTCTGAAGGGTTTAGCCGCCAAGTTTTTCGTAACTTGTTTATTTTCTTAATAAGAGACAAGACATGTTGAGAAAACCAGGGACACGACACATTTTTTATTCTACAATTACGTACAGGAACATGTTTGTCAAACAGAAATTTAATGGGTACTAAAAAAGAATTAAGCTTATTATTAATATTGTGTTGAAGCCAACAGTCATTAAAAGATAACAAAGACACATCACGGAAAAGAGATGGATAATTTATATTTTTAAAATCACTATAAGAAAAAGTACATGGGATAACTAAGTGAGACAAATTAACATTTAACGTGCCAAAAATCAAATCGTGATCAGAGACAAAGCACAATTGATTGAAAAAAGAAACAGCAGAAGGATCAAAAACAATAAAAAAGTCAAGAAGACTGGGAGAGGTGTTGATGGAAAAGCGAGTGGGTATAGAATCATTTACAACAGACAACCCTAACGAAGATATGTTATACAATATTTGCTTAGGCAGTTCGTTAGATATGAGATTTCTGTTAAAATCACCACACAGTAAAATAACATCATAATCAACAATACTATTTGATAATACAGAAAACAATGGCTCAACAGAGAAACATTTATTAGGATTATACACACACGACACGATAATTTTATTGTTGTTGTCTGATAAACATATATTAATAAATTCAATACCAGATCCGCTAGAACGACTGACAACATTAGCATTAAGGCTATTTTTACACTATATAGCAGCTCCCCCACCCTTTTTTTCATACCGGTCGTTTCTAAAGAGATTATACCCAAGAATGCTGCAAGAAACATCACTAATTTCGCTACAAAACCAAGTTTCCGAAATGCAAATAATGTCAACTAAGGAGTTATCAAATATATACCTGATATAGTTCAGTTTAGCCATGTTCAAGCTGCGAGCATTAAAGTGAACGACATTAAGTCCACTGCGTTGCTTGCATAAAACCTGAATTACAATTTTTTGGTTTTCATCAACGCCAGAAGGCGTTAAGTTAGAGTTGGGCAAAAGAAGAATCAAAGAGAGAATATATTTTAGGCAAGAAAGATAATAGTGAGATTAGAAAGATTAAAGAGAAAAATAGGAATGGCTTAAAATAAACTACTAGAAATGTAACAATAAACATTGATTTTAACAGAAGTGAGCATGAGTATTTAGTTGATCGAAGATGAGGTAGCAGCGCTGACATCACATGTATAACTCCGTAGCTCATCCAAACTACTGACACAAATGCTGTCAGAATTTTTCTCTTTTCTGATGTACACGCTGCCCCGAAAGGAAAATGCATTAAATATGCTCTTCTGTCGTTTGCAAGTAATGGCAGCTTGCAAGAGTTTGCGGGTATCGATGTCAAGGCTCTCATGAAGGTAAATATTTATGTCGTAATCAAGCCCAGCATCCCTCAGGTTAATAGCAGATCTTGTGCGCCTCCGAAAATCGCCGAAAGCTTTGAGAACTCGATTTCTGTCACCAGCTGACAAGTACTTTATTATGACAATTGAGCTCTGAGTGCTCTGGCTTGACTTTACCCTAAAAATATCCCTTATAAGAGGAGGTTGAAAGCCAATGTAGTGGCAAATGCGGTTGAAAATGCTCTTCAAGTTTTCATCATTTGACGCTGACAGACCAAACAAAACGGCATCAGAAGAGAAATCAGCAACCTTTTTGTTGTTAGCGTTGATGCTGATCGAGTTATCTCTTGAGAGTTCCACCTCATCACAGCGACGTTTAAGATCACTTATTTCACCCTCCAGCAGAACAATTTTCTTGCCCAACTCACTGCAAACCATGATACAATTATTTTACAAGGTAGCCGTGACAGCTTTTTGGCGATTGGTAGTTGTCAAAAACAGCTAAAGAATGTTGTAGTTTGCTGCTGTTGACTAGCTATGTGCTTATTTTTAACTTACCTTTGATTCATTAAATTTTTTCGCGAAGTTGATTGAAATGTTTTTAGTTTGTTGCGGTTGACTACCTATGCTTAATTCGTCGCTTATTTTTTCACTTTTCTTTGATTAATTGCATAAACAGCTAATTTTGGCAACTACCCATCGCCGCTCGTGAGAAAAAAGCCAGTCTACGCGGCTACCTTGTAAAATAATTGTATCATGACTGCAAACAGTATTAAGAACATTTACTTCAGTCTCTATTGCTTTTGTGAATCTAGTTTCGACGCTTGCAATTTCCTCTGTTAGCTGTCTGTAAGAGCTCTCATACTTAGAGATCAGTTCATCTCTAAGTAGATGCATATCCCTTCTAAAATTAGCGCAAAGCCTCTCTTCCATTTCGAGCATCAGAGCACGAAAAGATTTCGAATAGGTATCAGCATTCAAAAGTTTTGGCGTGTTGTTGTTGTCCTCTTTGTTGTTAAAGCGATGAGACATCTGTTGTTGTTGGCGCGTTAAACGTGGTGAAGGCGACATAGTAGGAGTCAGAGATAGTTGTAGCAGCCGCTGAGTGGGAGAAGACGACCAGAGAAAAGAACACACGTAAAACTGCCGAAACTTGCAACAGCCGAAAATTAAAGAAAGTAAAGATGAGTGCAATGAAGTAAGAACAGGCAACGGTGCATCAGTTTGAGCGTAGGCGGCAGTTGTTGTTATTATGTTTTATTACCAGAGAAAAGAACACACGTAAAACTGCCGAAACCCGCAGCAGCCGAAAATTAAAGAAAGTAAAGATGAGTGCAATGAAGTAAGAACAGGCAACGGTGCATCAGTTTGAGCGTAGGCGGCAATTGTTGTTATTATGTTTTATTATTTCTCGCTGTTTTGTGCTTTAGGTTACAGTTTTTAAATATTGACTTCTTGTTTGCAAAGTCTAGAGCACACACAGTAGAATACGCGAGCTTTATATTTAAAGTATGTGAGCGGAAAAGTATAAGTTTGTTATTAGAATTAGTTTTGTGCGCGACTAGACAAACATTTAACCACTTGTTGAGACACTATGTTGTTGTATATGTTTGAGTGTTTACGTAATAATAACGAGTTAAAGTTTAGCATATACGAACAATTCTTTAATTAAACACTAATTCCAGAATGCAATTTATAAAAATAATTAGTGAGAAAACTGTGAAATTTAACAATTGACATGAATTAGGTGATTTTTTATATAAAATAGAATGTTTATCAATATTTATATCGGCTTAAACAGAGCGCGCTAAAAAATACGTCCGAACATGAGCAAAGTATTGAGACGTTTTTGCCATTGTAATGCCTCAAATATCGCAGAATATCTCATGTAGAACCATTAGGCGTCGATTACAAGAAGCTGGTCTACATGGATGCATTGCACGGAAAAAACCGCACGTCTCAAAAAAAAATATTACGAAGCGTTTACAATTTGCCAAAGAGCACCTGCAAAAACCTCTTACATTTTGGAAAAAGATCCTCTGGAGTGACGAATCGAAATTTAATTTATTTGGATCAGACGGTAAATCTTATGTAAGACGGCCAGTGAACAAATCTTTGGATCCCAGATACACTATCAAGACTATCAAACACGGTGGAGGAAATGTGATGGTATGGGGTGCATTCAGTTGGTTTGGCGTTGGCCCGATACATCGCATAGATGGACGAATGGACCAACACCAATATAAAAATATACTGGAAACTGTAATGGAACCATTTTCGTTTGAAAATATGCCAGTTACGTATATTTTCCAGCAGGATAACGATCCTAATCATACTTCCCGAGTTGTGAAGCAATGGTTTATGGATACGAATACTAATGTTTTGTCGTGGCCACCGCAAAGTCCAGATTTAAACCCAATTGAAAATTTATGGACAGATGTCGAAAGAGGTTTAAAAACAAAAATACCCAAAAATAATGACGAACATTTTCGATATATAAAAGAAGTTTGGGAATCGATACCATCGTCAAGATGCCGAAGTTTGGTTGAGAGTTTGCCAAGGAGATTGACAGAAGTTATAAAAAATAAGGGTTATCCTACGAAGTACTAAGTTGTTTTTCCATTATTGTATAATACATTTTTAAAAAAGATATAATTAAATATTACTTTTGTTATCGTTTGTAATTCCGTGACCAATGCGTTTTTTGAGTTCAATAAGAAAATCTAGTTTGCACCTTTCACAAATATTCCTACATTTCGAAATATATCTAGGATATACAGTAATAAATGAGCCTTATAACATATGATATCTATTTTCTTAATTTTCGTTGTAAGGAAGTAGTGATGATATAAAATTAAAATGCTAAGTAGATGTTTCTAATTGTATGGCCACCACTGTATATAAAAAAAAGAATGGCCATTTAAGTCCTAGAAATCTTGTTCACAATGTAATTTTCAAGACAAACTAAAAAACAAAATGAGGATGTTCTAAATGTTGTAGAATTCTTATTGTTGATGTTGAAAAAAGCGAACATTTTTGTGTACACATTTTTAATAGAAATACCAATAAATAAACCAAGGAACCGTAGAAGGTTGCTAAAAAAATCTTGCTTAGATGAGCTTTACTTGCGTACAAACAAACACAAATAGATTTCTTTCTCAATTACATACTTTGGTCATTCCGGAAAATTTAAAATTTAACCCTTGTTGCATTAAGCGCATCATTAACTTTAACAACAATTTGTAAGAGAAACACTTTTTTGCTTTCTCGAAAATGCAAGAAAATTAAGGGGATAGAAGACGATAAAAAAAAGAAACAAAAATATGAAAAAATGCAATGAAAAAATAAATAAATGAATTTTAATTAATATTTAATTTAATATTTTTTCGGAGTTTGTAATTAAAATTTTAGAGTAAAAATTAAATTAAAATACAATAATATGTTCGATATTGGTAAATTAAAAGAAAACCGTTTTGCTTTATTTCATAATTATTTCTTTGATTCTACCAAATGATCGGATAAAGAAAAGATAAAATTCTGAAATCTTATATATAAAAATGGATGTATGTATGTGGGTATGTGGGTATGTGGGTGGGTATGTGGGTGGGTATGTGGGTGGGTATGTGGGTGGGTATGTGGCTATATCACGTATAGACTCCAAAACCGCTGAACCGATCTTTATGAAATTTTCAGGGAAAATAAAGCCACATATTGAGAGTGTTCCTGTGAGGTTTAGTAACGATTGGAGAATTGGGCGTGGTACCTCCCATACAAGCCAAATTTGCTCCATCAATCACAAACAAAAAAAGGATAGATATCAGGCGGTTTCAATCGTAAAAAACTAAGATTTGGTGATTTTGTTCAGATGGTTACTGTCGGTCACTGTTCAAAAAATGGGTGTGGTCGTAATATAAATACGCCCACTTTTTCGAAATCATGGAAATTCCAGAGTTCTATACACTTTTACAGTGAAACTTGCTGTATAGGTGCTCCAAGAGGCGGTCACTATATATAAATGTTTTCACGCCTACTTTTACCGCCCACAAATCGATATCTATATACATAAAAATCAAAACGATGTGTGTCTGGCTGTGTGATGTCTATAGACTCCAAAACTACTAAACCGATTGACCTGAAATTTTGGCAGCCGATTTGTTTCAGGTACGAGATGGTTGAGGGAAAAAATGTGCCACACCCCCCTTTTACCGCCACCAAATCAATAAAAATGTTATTTTCAGTCAGTTTGGATCGTATAAGGCTAAAATTTTGTAATTTAGTATGTACGGTTACTGTCGATAACTGTACTTAAAATGGGTTTCCACGCCCCTTTTTACCGCCCACAAAGAAATGAAAACGCTTTATTTCAGACGGTTTTGGTCGTATAAGACTTAAATTTGGTACTTTGGTTTGTGTAGTTACTGACAGTAACTGTACGAAAAATTGGTTTCCACGCCCCCTTTTTGCGCCCACAAATCAGTGAAAATGCTATATTTCAAGCAGTTTTGGCCGTATGAGACTAACATGTGGTACCTAAGTTTGTATGGTTACTTTCGGCAACTGTACTAAAAAAGGCGTCATCGCTATATAGCCACACCCACTTTTTGAGAAATCATTAAAATTGACTACTGGGTCGATTGAGCTAAAATGTTGGCTTAGTTTGTACGGTAACTGTCAGCAACTGAACTAAAAATTGGTTTCCACGCCCCCTTTTACCGCCCACAAACCAATGAAAACGTTTTATTTCAACGGTTTGGGTCGTTTTAGACAAAAATTTTGTAATTCAGTTCATATGGTTACTCTCGGCAAGTGCACTAAAAATAGGCCTGTCCCACTTTAGTTAAACTCACTTTTCAGGGAGTTAGCGTCGAGTGAAGTAAAGTGCGCCAAGCTTAACCTAAATTCAGCTGAAATTTGGGCAGTCGATTTGTTTCGATTACGAGATGGTTCAAGGGAAATATTTTCCCGCACCCCTTTTTACTGCTTGCAAAACAACAAAAATGCTATATTTCGCACGGTTTTGATCGTATTAGACTAAAATTTGGTTATTTAGTGCATATGGCTACTTTTGGCAGCTATACTGGAAATGGTGAATATATTTTGCATTTCTTGGCATTTTCGTATATGGCAGTAAGGGTGGCCTGTGGCAGAACAATGTCTGCCGAGGAGAGTGAGTGTTCCTGTGAGGTTTGGTAACGTTTGGACGAGGGGGCGCTATCGACCACAAACCAAATAAAGGATATATATCAGAAGGATATATATCAGTAACTGTACAAAAAATGGGCGTGGTCGCATTAAACATACGCCCACTTTTTCGAAATAATGGCAATTCCGGAGTTCTACACATTTTTATAGTGAAACTTGCTGTGCAGGTGCTCCAAGAGGCAGTCACTATACATAAATGTTTTCACGCCCACTTTTACCGCCCACAAATCAATATCTGTATATATAAAAATGAATCGTGATTTGTTCGGATGCTTAAAATTTGAAAAGGACTGGACCAAATTGGATACTTCCTTTTACTGGTTGGTTCGTAACTGCTACGCAAAGGTTTAGGAAAAAAGTAATGCCACACCCCTTTTATCGCCCACAAATCAATAAAAATGCTATATTTAAGACGGTTTTGGTCGTATTAAATTAAAATTTGGTAAATAAGTTCTTATGATGACGGTCATTAACTTAAATAAAAACGGGCGTTGTCACATTTCATCTACGCCTACTTTTGGAAATATCACAATACTTCGAAACTATTGGTCCGATTGAGCTCAAAATTTTGTAAGTGGCTTTGCTTTGAGTACGAGATGGTTTAAGAAGAAATGACAAACCTTCTTTTACCTCCCATAAATATAAAAACAATTTGTGTTATTGATTAGCTTTAGAGTTATGGGTTGCACAGCTTAGAAATTCGGTATTCGACCACAATTTAGACGTACCGTTTCAGTGATAAAATTTTATGGGAGTTGGACAAGGAGGAGGAGCACCTCTCATACAACCCAAATTGGTGATATCGAATAGCTTTGAAGTTATAGAAATTCAGCTTTGTAATTCAGTTTTTGACCTCAATTTACACATGCAGTTTCAATTAACCCAAATTAAAGATATCAAGCGACCTATAATCTTTGGGATTATAGGTCGCACAGTTTTTGAATTCAGTATTGGACCTGAAATTTTATGGGTGTAGGGAAAAGGGGAGTGGCACCTCCCATACAACCCAAATTTGTGTTATCGAATAGTTTTGGAGTTATATGTCGAACAGTTTTGGTATTCGGTATTCGACCTCCATGAACACATGCAGTTTAATTGATTACGTTCTATGAGGGGTGATCAAGAGGGCGTGGCACTTCCTATACAACCCAAAATTGTTATATCGAATAGCTTAGTGGATATAGGTCGCACAGTCTCGGAATTCAGTATTTGACCTCAATTTAGACATGCTGTTTAACTGATAACATTTTATGGGCGTTTGACAAGGGAGAGTGGCAGCAACGCGCCGGGTTTCAGCTAGTATTAAATATAATAACTCAATTTTATACAAATAGCAAATAGCTAAATAAAGAAAGTAATAATAAATAATAATAAATAACCATATTGTGGTCACAAGCCTGCATATGAAGTGGTTAGAAATTTATATCAATGCCATAATGTAGAACCTTCGATCATAGCAGTTATGCTGAAATATCCCTTTCGGTTTAAGTAGTGGTGTTTTGCCTGTGCTGGGGCAACAATGCCAATATGCGTGCCATCGACGCAACCGATAACTCCCGGGAATCCTGATTTTGCATAAAAAAGTTCCGAACCTGTTGTTTGTCCTGTTCTGACATGGTTGCTCTTATCCATACAGGGCAAATATTACGATTAGGGCAACTTCGCTTAAAACTGTGGACACCGTTAATTGCGCAAGACCTAACTCAAAATCGTTTCCAACGCTCTTTTAGTAACTACCCTAAGCAAAAAATCGTAGAATACTAGCTAGCTTAAGAATAGGAGGAATCGCACAACTTTGAATTGACTGCATGGAGTCTTCAATATTCTGCAACACAAAGACAAATGCTTCCTTGCTAAGCCTAAAATATGATTGAAACCTTTAAGAGATTTTAAATATTTCACTGAAGATCAACCGGGCATATAAAAATACTCACAAGTCGTCAGGAATCTCTAGCGGATGGGATTTATCCCTAATACTGCGTCGTAATCTGCACAAAGTTTGTGTTTCCAAATAATAGCTCCGTACTGCTTAACATTTTGGTGTATTTTATTAGTTATTTGTATTTATCGCGGCTTCATTGAAATTTGAGGTTTGAGTTTTGACGTTTCTAAGCGAATTTTAATGTTTTCTGCTTTGGCACCACCGTATCTGAGGCGAATAAGTAGGTTCGCAAACAGTAATAAAATAACAAAAATAAAAATTCGCCAAATGATTCGATTCGACTGAAGCATTCGATTCGCAGACGGTGATAGGGGCATAACTTTCTCTTTTCGCTTACGAAACTTATACAACGTTCCACGAATTTGGAACATTTATATGAGATTTTCGTCAATGAAATATATGGCCGAATCAGCATGTTTCGTCAATGAATCGGAAAAATCACGCATGCTTCTTTTACGATTTCTTTAAGAATAGAACTACTGGGTCTTGGCAGCAAAAATCCATCTTTTGTCTAAGTATTCAGAATATATAACAATTGAAGTATAATAACCACGCTCTTCTACACTACGAATCGGTTTAACATCGTACCAAACAGACGAATATATATGTACATATATTTGATATTTATTTAAAAGTATTTTCGAGTATAATTTCATTTAAAAGATTATTTTAATCAATCCAAGCGAAGTTTGCCTCCTTGTCCAGTTGCTTTGACGATATGATCGGTAGCTCAGTGTTGTTTTGTTTATAGAGATTACCCACGACACCATTGGTTAAATTAGTGCTATTCAAATTTCTATCTGCATTTTGTTTAATAGTCACCGACTTTAATTTTCGGCTGAAAATGTTACCTCGATTCTTTTTTTCTCTAACAGGTGAGTCTTTCTTCTTGTCACTATCTTCTGGATCACTTAAGTCGTTATGCGGATTATAACGTGGAATATGTGGACTCATTTGGTCTAAATATGTTTGCCATTGCTGCAGCTTATTATCAGCAGCTCGTAGTTGATTGATGCTCCGCTCATGACCAGGATTGTAACCGATCGGTTGAAGTCCAGCAACCGCGTTAAGATTAACTTTAATTGGTGCCAGTGCCGATATGGCGCGTGACAGGCCAATTTGAGAGTGTCGAATGCGGTGTTCCATTAGATCTGCGCCCAAAAGTTCTTCATTTGGATTCATGCGAATAGGGACGATCTTATTGACAATATAAAGTAGTAGAAACGTGGAACAAATACCCCAACAAGCGAGACAAATTGCCGAAAGACTTTGAATCCCTAATAAATACCAACCACCACCCTTAAAGAGCCCCGATCGACCTTTGGTCGTCTGCAATGGTATAGGATTATCGGCGAACAGCCCGACAGCAATAACGCCCCAAATACCGCAGATACCGTGTACAGCGCTTGCACCTACAGGATCATCAACACCAAGGCGATCAAAGAGAGGCATTGCAAGCACACAGAGCATAGATCCAATAAGGCCGATCACTAAAGCTTCCCACGCACGGTAGAGAAAGCAACCAGCAGTAATCGAGACCAGCGAGCCAAGCACACCATTAATAAGATCGATTATATCAAGGCGTCCACCATGCCGCCACAGAGAAAAGCTAAAAATAAAAACGTATTAAGAAAATTTATTAATAAACATGCAAACATTTTTTTTGCTATTTAAATTATTTATTAATATTATTACTTAATTATAATTTTCATTTTAAATATATTAGTCTGTTAGATTGTTTATAATCTGTAGACCGAAATAAATAAATAAATAAAAAAATAAATAAATAAATATATAAATAAATAAATAAATAAATAAATAAATGAATAAATAAATAAATAAATAAATTAATAAATTAATAAATAAATAAATAAATAAATACATAAATACATAAATAAATAAATAAAAAAATAAATAAATAAATAAAAAATAAATATATAAATAAATAAATTACTTAAATAAATAAATAAATAAATAAATAAAAAATAAATAAATAAATAAATAAATAAATAAATGAATGAATAAATAAATAAATAAATACAAAATAAATAAAAAAATAAATAAATAAATAAATAAATAAATAAATAAATAAATAAATAAAT
This sequence comes from Dichetophora obliterata, assembly GCA_963920525.1. Classification (NCBI taxonomy): domain Eukaryota; kingdom Metazoa; phylum Arthropoda; class Insecta; order Diptera; family Sciomyzidae; genus Dichetophora; species Dichetophora obliterata. The sequence continues at coordinate 4,398,033 of OY986435.1, forward strand.
AAATAAACAAATAAATAAATAAATAAATAAATACATAATTAATAGTAAATTGGCCTTTACTTTCGGTGTATATCAACAGTTAATTTTTGTACTCATTTCGGGTGAGCCTTTTCGGGTAACAAAGTTAATTTTCAACAGTGGCAAATGGTTAATTTTGTTTCCTTAACCGCAAGATTAACATAATTATTGTGATGAGTACATTTTGTAACAGTTATTCCTGTCATAAATAAATAAGATTAACGTAAGTAGCACTTTTTTTTAAAACTCACTTTTAAAAAGCAAACTATAGTTCTATGACAAAGCTATAAACTTCCAAAAATTTAATATCTTTAAGTAGAATTATTCTAAAGTTATAACTAGAGCTAGGAATCTCATGCACTTAAAACTCTAAAATAAACGCTTAAAACAGGTAAAATATGCAATTAAAAATATTTCCAATATTTTATTGTCGGTTCAAAACTGAATATGTATGCAATGTGTACATAATTAACAAAAAGAAACAATTAATTTTAAATTACACATGACAATTGATTTCACAAAACACAAAAATATTAAGTAAACATAAAAGTAATAATTCTAAGTTATATTTTTCAAAAATATGTCGCACTAAATTTAAATGGTTGCAAATCAAAAATATACAAAAACCACATGCATTTATTGTAAAATATACAAAACTATGCGTAATAAATATGTAAAACAGGTATTTTCTGTAAAATATGCCACGATTAAATGCCATTTTGAAGGAAATTTCATGATTCGGTAAGATAACTTATCCATTTTCGTTTTAAGATGCCCAGTTAAACATGCATTTGCATGAGATTTCTATCTCTAGTTATTACTATCACAAAATTAAAGTTTATTCAAGTCAGCTATGCAGACAAAACAATCAAAATGTTCCTCCTCTAAAGTTTTTTTTTTGGTGCTAACGTTATTTCGCGTGCGTGGATCGTATACCAAATAATCGTACAGAGCCCGGGTTCAAATCTCACCTGACACAGAATGTATTAGGGGTATTCACGATTCAGTGCACTTGCCTGTGCAGTTGAGGACTTGTGTAGTTGTGCAGTTAGGTTTTCGTGAACACACCACCAACACCATTTCTAAGCTGTCAACATTTTTCAATGCACACAAGTGCACAACTGCTCAAGTCCTCAAGTTGAAGGTAATAGTAGAAAAGCACTTGTGCAGACTTTTGAAGTACGTACATTTTGTTTTTGTAAAATGCACAAGTCCTCAACTGCACAGGAAAGTGCACTGAATCGTGAGTACCCCTATTGTTAATTAAATTCAAATATCATTTGATCGGATTCAGTGAACAAAAATTAAGAGAAAGAATAATAACACAATTTGATCATTAGAAGCTCGGCAACATTATTGCCTTCGCAATAGAATCAAAATTTTTACAATTTTTGTTGACTTTTTTTATATAAAAACCTTAAAAAAAATTTTTGTTTTCCTCAAACGAGTTAGTAATTATGTATGGAATTTTTATTCGTCATTTAATTACGACAAAAGATTTATAATTTAGGATTATTTGAGGAAAATAATTTTACTAACGAAAGCTTCTTTAATGCAATTAACAGAAAAAGTATCATTTATGATTTCTTTGCCATTTCCTTTTTATTTAAAAAAGTTGCTTTTCAATTAAAAATAAATCTTTTTAGAGCTTAATATGTTCGGATTTTAATCATACTAGACTATGGATTTCTGCCACTTTAGATTTCTGATGTGTTATTTGCAAAATAAAAAAATGTAAAATTCTATGGATAAGTTTGTTTTAAAATTTTTTATTAAATGAGCCAATTTTCGAAAAGGTGATCATAAATTTTCGATCACAATTCAAGAACAGATCGTCCGATTTGGTTATAAAATACAGATAAAAATTTAAAATTCAATAACTTACAAATACTGTTATGACACAGCATCATGAATTCCGAGAGAAAACAATTTTCCCTCGAAAAATTTTGTTCCAAAGACAAAAATTTCTGCGTTGCGAATTTTCCCCGGAACACTTTTATCGTGGAACAAGAAATTCAATTCGAAATTATTTTCGAATCCTTAAATGTGAATGTGAAAAATAAAATTTAAACAAAACTTCGAAATAATTACAAGAACATAAAAAAATAGTTTTAAGATGAGCGTCCGTTATTTTTATTGAAGTTCAGAAAGATTGCCGGAGAAAAAAGATGACCCAACAGAGATTAATAAGGCATGGTTAACAAGAGACAAAAGTAATCCTTTAGAAAAAATACTAATAAACCAGAAAATACTTCCATATTTGAAAAATACTTCTAATCTACTACAGACACCAATACTACATGCTTGCGATTTTTTGCGAAAATAAATTACCAGAGAGGAGTAGAAGTCCTACTCCTACTACCATGTAGGACTGGGTCAGTCAACATTAAGTGCTTTCCGAATGGCTTAGTGGAACGAAAGTAAACCGAAGTGGACTATCTTTAAAAGACACATAATCTCTAAATAGTATAGTATAGTATAGTATAGTATAGTATAGTATAGTATAGTATAGTATAGTATAGTATAGTATAGTATAGTATAGTATAGTATAGTATAGTATAGTATAGTATAGTATAGTATAGTATAGTATAGTATAGTATAGTATAGTATAGTATAGTATAGTATAGTATAGTATAGTATAGTATAGTATAGTATAGTATAGTATAGTATAGTATAGTATAGTATAGTATAGTATAGTATAGTATAGTATAGTATAGTATAGTATAGTATAGTATAGTATAGTATAGTATAGTATAGTGTAGTAGAGTATAGTATAGTAGAGTATAGTATAGTATAGTATAGTATAGTATAGTATAGTATAGTATAATAGTATAGTATAGTATAGTATAGTATAGTATAGTATAGTATAGTATAGTATAGTATAGTATAGTATAGCATAGTATAGTATAGTATAGTATAGTATAGTATAGTATAGTATAGTATAGTATAGTATAGTATAGTATAGTATAGTATAGTATAGTATAGTATAGTATAGTATAGTATAGTATAGTATAGTATAGTATAGTATAGTATAGTATAGTATAGTATAGTATAGTATAGTATAGTATAGTATAGTATAGTATAGTATAGTATAGTATAGTATAGTATAGTATAGTATAGTATAGTATAGTATAGTATAGTATAGTATAGTATAGTATAGTATAGTATAGTATAGTATAGTATAGTATAGTATAGTATAGTATAGTATAGTATAGTATAGTATAGTATAGTATAGTATAGTATAGTATAGTATAGTATAGTATAGTATAGTATAGTATAGTATAGTATAGTATAGTATAGTATAGTATAGTATAGTATAGTAAAGTATAGTATAGTATAGTATAGTATAGTATAGTATAGTATAGTATAGTATAGTATAGTATAGTATAGTATAGTATAGTATAGTGTAGTATAGTATAGTATAGTATAGTATAGTATAGTATAGTATAGTATAGTGTAGTATAGTATAGTATAGTATAGTATAGTATAGTATAGTATAGTATAGTATAGTATAGTATAGTATAGTATAGTATAGTATAGTATAGTATAGTATAGTATAGTACAGTGTAGTATAGTATAGTATAGTATAGTATAGTATAGTATAGTATAGTGTAGTATAGTATAGTATAGTATAGTATAGTATAGTATAGTATAGTGTAGTATAGTATAGTATAGTATAGTATAGTATAGTATAGTATAGTATAGTATAGTATAGTATAGTATAGTATAGTATAGTATAGTATAGTATAGTATAGTATAGTATAGTATAGTATAGTATAGTATAGTATAGTATAGTATAGTATAGTATAGTATAGTATAGTATAGTATAGTATAGTATAGTATAGTATAGTATAGTATAGTATAGTATAGTATAGTATAGTATAGTATAGTATAGTATAGTATAGTATAGTATAGTATAGTGTAGTATAGTATAGTATAGTATAGTGTAGTATAGTATAGTATAGTATAGTATAGTATAGTATAGTATAGTATTGTATAGTATAGTATAGTATAGTATAGTATAGTATAGTATAGTATAGTATAGTATAGTATAGTATAGTGTACTACAAGAAAATTTACTGAAGGAAAAAATATCGACTCATAAATTTGCAAAAATCTTCCTTTTCGTTTGTGGTTCAGTGGGTTTATGTCGACAAAAACCATTCTGCTGTCAGTCATTAACCTCTGACGTGCACAAATAGTTGGAGATAAACTTACATACAACTTGTGAAGCCACCACCGAAGGATCCCATCATTGTCATAACAGCAGCTCGTGCGGCATATTGCCACTTTGCACCGCTCACTCCATACGTGCTTCCAGAGTTAAAAGCCAACCATCCCCACCATAGAACAAACAAACCCATGCAGGCATTCACTGGATTACCTAGTGGAAGTGGGTCATAGCCCTCGGCATAACGTCCCAATCGTGGACCCAACATAGCAGCAGATGCAAATGCAGCGCATCCACCTTAATGAATAGAAATTTAAAGAGACGATATTTTTTTGATTGTAGCATGTGCGTGTAAAAGAAACAAACCTATTAAATGAACTGGCCCACTTCCAGCAATGTCAACAGCACCTAAATTGTTAAGAAAACCATGTTCTCCCCAAACCCAACCAGCTGGTATGCAATAGACGGCGGTGTTAAGAAATGAAAACAAACAGTATGCCTTAAAATTACATCTAAATGGAGCAAAAGTTAATTGGTTGGATGAATTCAAGGACAACTTATTGAGAAATCATTTCAATAGCAGTTAAGTTAAATGTTTACCTTTCTGCCATTGCACCGCTTACGATGGTCGTTGCTGTTGTGGCAAAAGACAGTTGGAATAAAAAGGCGGCAAAAATTTGACCCATTAACGGGTCACCAACTGGCGGATCCAAAAGAAAGTCACCGATTGCTATAAAGGGATTGGAAAGTGGGCCACGTCCAAATGACATTCCGTAACCGAATAACCAATATGTGAATCCACCTAGCACAATGTCTATGACATTTTTCATCATAATGTTGACCTCATTTTTGATGGAGACACAACCCGATTCCAGCATGCCAAAACCTGCAAAAGAATTAAATCAAAAATAATTTGAGTAACCACGAGCTTTACACTATACATATAGTAGATATGATACACATTAGGTCGGGTCGGTCTTTATAAAAAAAAGTTTTTGATAAATTCTGGCTAAAATATTTATTTGCTCGTTGTACTACACTCCACGAAAGGATTTCGCGATGTGTTAACCTTTCGGCTTGCTGAAATTTTTTCTAAAAAGCTCCCATTTTGGGCAAAAAAGGAATGCCGAACGAGCAGATTTCTCAACATTTTGTGTACTTATGGCTATCATTTCATAGCACTATGCGACACCATTTTCGTGATTGATATGGCCACTAAACTTTTCTGATAGATTTTTGCATGCTGAACACGAAATTTGCAATACAATTTTTACCTATGGATAGGATTTCGATTTACATATACATTTTTGAAATTTTGATCCGATTTTTTGGATATAGTTGCATATATTTCAACATATCTCGAGTTGTAGTTGACTGATTTGGTAAAAAAAAAATACCCATTTACAGATAAATAAATTTAGTAAAAAATTCGGTAACAAATAAAATGTTGGCACCTTCACTTAATTGTCTATAACTGCATTAGTCCACCATGAATTTTCTTCATGAGTAGCTAATTTTTTTCTTAACCCATTAATGACAACGTATGATATATCATAAGCGATAAAAGCATTTTTCAAAAATTCCTCAAAAATCCGCAGCCACTGTAAAACTTTTGTTTCCAACAGTGTCAGAAAGCCAAAAGTATGCTTTTTTTAAAAGTTATGAAATTGACATTAAAAGCCTTTTTGTTTAACTTTTCGCGCCAGTTCCGTGCAGTATTAAAAAAGAAAAAGTTAAAAATTCCACTCAGGTGAGCTATTTTGTTTTATAAACATCAAGAAAAAAGAAAATATAGCTAAAAAAGTGCATTAGGTTCAAGTTGAACGCCTATGCTACGAAATGAAAAATTTTCCATAAGTTTTTTTTTATTTCTATACTTATGCGCAGGCCCGCCAAGAGGGGGAGGAACGGGGTGTTTCCCCCCGGGCCCGGAGTTTTGAGGGGGCCCGGATTGGCGGGTAAGTAAAGCAACAAAAAGCTGATTTTTGATTATTAAAAAATGTTTTTTGAAAAATTGTATGACCAAAATAGCCTGCTTAGATGACTACATACTGAAAAGCTTGATTAGTTGTTAAAGAAGAGAGTTTTAAGGGGGCCCGGATTGGTGGACTAGTAAAGTAACAAAAAGCTGATTTTTGATTACAAAAAACCTTTATTTGTTTAAAAAATTGCTTGACCAAAACAGCCCACAAAGATGACAACAACGTTAAAGAAGAAAGTTTTAAGGGGGCCCGGATTGGTGGATTAGTAAAGAAACAAAAAGCTAATTTTTGATTATTACACAATATTTTTTTCAAAAAATTGTTTGACCAAAATAGCCCCATAGATGACAACATACTAAAAAGCTGATTTGTTGTTGAAAGTGAGAAGTGTTTTTGTTTCTTATTCTTCATATTTCTAACTTTCCTTTGTATGTATCATAACGAAAATTTCTTAGAAACATTATTAAAACAAAGCAAACAAAAAAGAGAGTTTAATTCATATAATAAAGACAGCTATCTATCTAGATATAATCGATGGTATGAAAGAATAAATGTTAGTCACACATTTTTATTAGAGAGAGATATTGGGGTAATATTTTCACATATATTATTTTTGAGACTTGGCTATTTTATAAAAATATATAAACAAGATTTTGGAATAAATATATTTGGCCGAGACCTCTTGATATTTGGATGACAAAAGCAGTAATCTCTCAAAATTAAAAGAAGCATTGGAAGAATTTAAGAAAATAAATTTAACATCGGAAAATCTTCGAGATATTAATGGAATTAAAAAATACATGAACAAGTTTGAATGTGTTTTAATGTCATCAAATTGGCTAAAAATTTTAAGTGCGATCAACGAGCGGAACGTTGTACTTCAGGCCAGAAAAGTCACCATAAACATAGAAGTTGACAATCTTGAAAGCCTTCTTTTGGACTTGCAGTTCATCCGAAGTAGATAGGATGCTATTTTAAGCGAAAGTAAACTCATCAAATGAATGGCACATTCCTTCAACTTTGCCAATGCAAAACTATTTTTCGACGATGGAGATGAAAGTTCAGAAAATTGTTGTAGTTTTGAAGAAGACAAATTTAAAAAAAGCACTTTCCTTGTCATAGTTGATTCATTAATCGCAGGAGTAACACACAGATTTGAAGCATCAAGAAATTTGTACACGCTGTTTTCTTTTCTCTGGGAATTGAGTATTTTGGATGACGATACGCTCAAGAAATCTGCAGGAAAATGTTTAGAGAAGTACGAAGCTGATGTTTCTGAAGAATTGAAGAGTGAAGTCATTCATTTAAAAAATATATATAAAGCAAATTTTCTTCAAAATCTTTCTCCATTTGACTTGCTTAATGCTATATACACGAAAAATCTTAACACTCTCTTTTCAAACATTTGCACCTTACCTGTCAGCGTTGCTAGTGGTGAACGCTCCTTCAGTGTTAAAAACTTTAATAGATCATGTTCAACACAAACACGATTATCCGGGCTCGCGATTTTATGTATGGAGTCCGAGTTACCAAAAAATTTAATTTTAATGTAATTATTGATTGTTTTGCCTTTGCCAAAGCAAAAAAAAAAATAAATTTGAATAAATAAAAAGAATAAAAAGGCAGAATAAAAATATTGTTATAATAACACAAATCATCAGTAGATTTAAATTATTTGGAGTGTCACATAGAAAAGTTGCCGTTAGATAGAGACAATTAATACAACAACAACGACAATAGAATATGTTTCACTTGTCATGGTGCATAGCTTAAAGATAACTATGGAAAATAAATAATAGCTTAGAACTAAATAATAATTTTCGACATGTTTTATTTCTTATTAATTTTTTTTTGTGTTAAAAACATTTTCAGAGGGGCCCGTATGCTGTAACCCCCCGGGCCTGAACTGGGCTCTCTACGGACCTGCTTATGCGTATGTGATCATACGCTTCGCCACACCCAAATCCTTTGAATTTTTTAACTTCAGAGCTCTTCGTCTAATATTAATACAAATTTCGGCCTTTGTAGTCTAGTGGAAAGTGCGCTAGACTATCAACCCAGAGGTCCCTGGTCCGAATCCGGGCTCGGGCATGGTTCTTTTCACTCTCTTTGTTCTTTCCTGCATTTAAAAATTATGGAAATCTAAAAATCCACAACCAATTTGTGGAAGATATGGAATTAAAGGACAGAAACAACTAAGGGCTGGAAATGCTTGCCGAGGTTAAGGCATAACACTAGCCTCGGTTAAAAGCAATTCAAATTGTATTTCACGTCTGTTTCGCCTAATCAATAATTCACGTATGGTTCCAGTCAATTCCTCTAAATAATCTATCACTTTCCTTTCAGGTCGAAGACCAAACTTTGTTTGTATAAAGCGCATGCCTTGGTTCTTTGATCTTTAAAAAAAAAATAATGCTGAAAGTTTCAAAAGCTAAACTCAATGGGTTCTTGTAGTGAGCATTAATAAAAAATATGGCGCTTTTAAGCCATATTTTTGCTTAAGGGTGGTTTTCGGCAAAAACGATTGAATTTAAGGTTTATTTTATAAGATGTTTTATAAAAAAGTATATTATATAGACAAACAATTTCATTCTCATGTTAATTTTACATCAATTTTTTTTTGTAACATATAGTTTTTATATATAAAAAAGATGGCGTTGAAGTCGGTGTGCTTAAAAAAAGGTAAAAATTGGGCCACATCATAGCTCGGCTCCAGATCGCCAGAAAAAAATTAATTAGAAAGTAGACCCTTGAATATACTTAATTTACCAAAATGGAAAAATATGATGCATATTAAGAAAATTATGAAGCGTGAAAGAGAAAATTAAAAAAATTTACGTTATTTTTGACTATATTGTTGCGACAACAAATTTTCTAAAGACGCTAATTTTGGTAAATGGTGTTGTAGAATCACATTATAAATAATTACAAAAAAATATTAAAATCGGTCCATTGGTTTGTTTGCAGGAGTGTGGCACGTTTTGAAAAAGTGTGTTTCGAGAAAAATGCGTTTAAAGTTACTCTGGCGCACCGGGTGCGCGTAGAATCTGTATTATAAGCGGGATTGGTTTCAAATTTTTTTACATATTTCTTAATAGTTGTACAATAGAGTGGAATGAAATGTATGGAAGCAAGAATATTTCATCGGCTTCATATATTTTTGAAAACTCCTCGTAAAAACAAATTTTTCTGTATCATTGGTTTTTTTTCTGCGACATAACTTTTGACTTTGCCCGAGGGTTTTTGTATTTCATTGCCATATTTTTTTCGCTGAAATTGTTTTTTTACGGAAATTAAAAAATCTACGTCCAAATTTTGTTGATGCAAACCTCTTAATTAAGGCATAATCGGTCGTTAGCGAATATCTGCGCTCCTCTATGTCGGACATAAAATATGTTTGCAACAAAATTGTAGATCAGACAGTTATCTTCAAAAATACCCTTAACAGTTTTAACGTAAAACCAACTATTTCTACGCTATGAGAATATTTATGTTTAAATAGAGCAAAGTATAAATTTCTTAAATTCTATATTCTATAATTAAAGTATAAATGAAATTCTAGACGAAAATGTCAATGAAAAAAAATGCCAAAATGAAAAAATCAATTTTTTGTTTTTTTTTTATAGCTTTCAATATTTCTCAGAAATGTATTCAGCACTGATTTGTTTCCCCTAATTTAAGCAGTAATTACAAAAGTGCTGTTCTCTTTTTCAGGGTTCGTATTTGCTCACTCAAGAAGCTTCATGAATATGAGGGAATTTTTCGTTCAAAAAATAAACGAGCTTATATTCATTTTCGTGAAGAGCTGAGCAGATTTTTTTGGTTCATGAACTGAAGAAGAGGAAACCAGTTTGCAAACAAGAATATTTTTTACTCTTGCGAAGAAACTGTTGCTATTCATTTCTTCTTCAATTCTTCACTTGTCGTTCGTTGGCTCTTCATTTATTCTTTAATTGTTCATGAAGTGGTGAAGGCAACGGTAAATCCTAATCCGTTGTCAGAATTTCATAACTTTAGTTTAGCCCCCAAATTCGTAAAATTAAAAAAAATTAAGGTGGCAACCCTATACACCATCTTGAATTTTAAAATTTTGACTTCAGATTCGGAATCAGCGACCCCCTAACACACTGTCTCCACTTACAATAATTAATTGCATGCGAACTGTCAAATTGAATTTTATGATATCCAGATTTCATGCTATAAAATTTAGGTGGGCACTTCATCTCATGCAATTTCATTTTGGAATTGTTTGTAAAAGTTTATTAAATTTATAATTTCTTCCACTCGCCATTCCATTTTATGTTTTTTTCACTCTTTTAATGCTTTTGCAATATTTTTTGTTTGAAAAGTTCTTAAAAATGCAGACACTTACATATTTTACTAAAAAGTGACAGCTCATCTCATTAAATTTATCTCTTGAAATATTTCTTGAGATATATTTCATGAGATGAGCTGTCACTTTTCAGTAAAATATGTAAGTGTGGGCATTTTTAAGAACTTTTCAAACAAAAAATATTGCAAAAGCATTAAAAGTGTGAAAAAACATAAAATGGAATATATCTCAAGAAATATTTCAAGAGATAAATTTAGTTTATTTCATAAAGTCTTTAGATACAGAAATCTTTACAGACTAGGATTAAAATAATATATAAAAAATAAGTTATACAGTTACAGGTATAAATAAGTAAAATGGTATAAGAAATAATAATAGGCTTATGTTAAAGAATATTATGAATTAAGTTTTTAAAAACATGTTTGGGAACATATAAATCAATTTCATGTGAAATACATAATTCATTAAAAAGAGTCAAAGCTCTCATAATTGGCTCATTTAAGGCATAATTAGTTCTACAATATTTTAAATAAAACAGTTTTGAATTTCTTAAATATCTTAGCGGAATATTGAAAGAAATAAGCTCTAAAAGAGAATTGCAGTCAATAATGCCAGAAACTATATCATGTATGAATAACAGCGATGAAATCTTTCGTCTTGAGTCAAGAGATTTAAGTCCTAGAAGCAACAGGCGCGTACTATAAGGTGGCAACGGATCATGAACATTTATTGATCGCAGTACAAATCTGGTAAAATTCTTTTGTATTTTTTCAAGTCTGAAAGAGGTAGAAGCATAAAATGGAGACCAAATAATGGAAGCATACTCAAGTCTAGATCTTACAAAAGCATTAAATAACATACTTAAGGTATGTGGATCGGAAAACTCACTACTATTTCTACGTATAAATGCCAGCAAAGAGTAAGCCTTAGGAATGAGAAAATTTACATGGTCAATAAATGTAAATTTCGCATCAAAAATAACACCCAGATCGCGATAATTATCGGCGGATTGGATTATTGAATTATAGAAAAAGTAGGAACTGCTCAATGTATTGAGAGTGAGTTTAGAGAAAGTAACATGATAACATTTACCGAAGTTTAACGTTAGACCATTAGTTTGACTCCAAGTTAAAACTCTTGAAATATCCGCTTGTAGTTCAATAACATCTGTAGAGCACGAAATTTTCTGAAAAAGTTTTAGGTCATCCGCATACAGTAAAAAACGAGATTTAAAAATGCATTTGGAAATATCATTGATAAAAAGTATAAAAAACAAGGGTCCAAGGATACTACCCTGCGGAACGCCTGAAGAAGCTATAAATTGAGAGGAATTAACATTATTAATACTGACAAAACATATCCTTTCTTGCAAATAAGACTTAATCCAAGCCAAAAATGAGGAATGAAATCCCATTTTTGATAATTTTAAGAGCAACAGTTTATGAGATTCTCTGTCAAATGCTCTTGCGAAGTCGGTATAGATCACGTCGACTTGATGACCCATCCCAAACGCGGATACACAGTACTCAGAGAAAAGGATTAAATTTGACACTGTTGACCGACCAGCAATAAAGCCATGTTGTTCCGGACAAATATAACGTTTGATCAAGAAACTTAGTTTAACTTTTATGACGCTTTCGAAAATTTTCGAGGCATTAGATAATTTAGAGATTGGCCTATAGTTAGCAACATTGCTTTTATTTCCGGACTTAAAAATGGGGGTTATAGAGGCAATTTTCCAGATCTTAATGAAATTACCTTCAGATAGGGACTTATTAAAGATGTCACAAAGTGGGACCGCTAAAGCATGTGAACATTTTAAGAATATTATTGTGGCAAAACCATCAATATCATCCTTACATGATTCCTTCATACTCTGGATGGCCTCAAGTACGTCGTTAACGGAAACAGAAAAAGTACCTATATCTGTAAAAGCATCAACAGATTCCACGGCATTTCCAATATAATTATTATTGTCAACGGCAAAGTTTGACTTGAAAAAATCGGCAAACATATTTACAGTGTCTTGTAAGTTAGTTGAACACTGATCATTAAAAAACACTGAAGAAGGAATTTGCGATCTCCCTCTTTTGGACTGTATAACATTCCAAAAAGATTTAGGATTTTTTTAAATATTTGTTTCAAATTGCAAGATGTATTGCTTATATAAAAATTTATTAAGGAAATTAAATTCACGCATGAAATGTAGATATTTTTCCTTATATGTTGGCTCATTGGTAGCCCTGAACAATTTCAAAAACTTATTTCTTTGGTTTTTCAACTTTTTAAGACCGACCCCTTGTATACCATGGAAGTTTGTGACTATTTTTTTTTCTACGCGAAATATGCGAATTGCACGTAGTCAAAACCTCAGATTTAAAAATACTAAAGCATGATTCGGCATTATAACCATCAAATAGTATGCGCCAGTTTAGATTAAGTAACATGCTGTTCAATATATGGAAATTACAACGATTAAAATTGTACAGTTTTTTATCTTCCGAAAACTCAAAATAGTCATAGAACTCTAAATCTATTATTAGTGGCCTATGATGCATACATTGTTTCTGGATGGGATAAAGACATTCTATGATATTGAATTTAATATTTGAGGTAATATAAATTAAGTCTAACAATTTATTTAAGTTATTAAAAATACAATTAATTTGATGTAAGTCTATACTGGATAGACTGTCAATCAAATTTATTTCTTGGGTCTGATTTATATTCGTTGGAGTTAAATCCCCTGCAATATATGTCCATGTAATTTTAGACAGATTAAAATCACCCAATACGCAAAGGTGAGAATTTGCATCTATAGAAGAGTTTATTCCAATTATGTTGTCAACATGCGCAGCATAAATTGAATCTGCACTATTTGGTGGGATGTACGAAGCGCAGATATACAGTGACTCATTAGAAGTAAATACTCGAACACATAGCTGGTCTAGCAAAGAGTCAGAGTTGATAAAGAATTGAAGAGTGGAGCAATAAATTCTTTTTATGGCAATTAGTACTCCACCACTACCAATTTCATGATATTAACAATTTTATGATATTCAATTTGACAGTTTGCATGCAATCAAATATTGTAAGTGGAGACAGTGTGTAACACTGTTAAATTGTGTTTAAAACTATTAAAAATACATATAATTAGGTGGCAACCCTATTATAAAAAATTACATAATTTTGAAATTCCGACAACGGATGCGGATTTAGCGACCCATTTTTACCAAGTGTTCGCGCCAGCACCGAATTCGTTCTCTGATACAAACTATCTATTGCCAGTGATCCGTTGCCTTCACCAATTCATGAACAATTAATGAATAAATGAAGAGCCAACGAACGAGAAGTGAAGAATTGAAGAAGAGATGAATATCAACAGTTTCTTCACAAGAGTAAAAAATATTCTTGTTCACAAACTTGTTTCCTATTCATGAGTTCATGAACAAAAAAAATCTGCTCAACTCTTCACGAAAATGAGCTGCTCACTTTGATCTTTCTTCATATTCTTAATTGAATGAATAGAAGCAGATATAAGCAGTTCATGAACGAGAAAATGCGAACCCTGCTCTTCTTCATGAAACACTCAAGTTTTAGCATGGTGTATTATCCAGGTGGAAGCGGTTTTTTTACCACACCATAAATTTTGCTTTAGTTGTCAAAAAATTTTCTCTAAAAGAGCGAGGTTGTTTATAAGAAGTGTCAAGTGATTCGTTATAGAAGCTCTTAGAAAAGTATTTGGTCGTTCGCTAATGCTGCTTTAAACTTTTTTGTTTTGTTAAATAATGTATGTTTTCAATACAAGCTGAAATTAATCATGGCAGAATTAGAGAAGGTATATGCATTTCAGACTGCGCTCTCTTTCTCATAGCCAGAATTGTCAAACTCAAGCATTTTACTATTCTTGCCTATTTTCGCTTTCTTATCGCATTCTCATCGTTTTCAGATTTTGTATGAGCTGTCAACTTCGTTTTGACAGTTGCGGCAGTCTCCCTCTCCAAAATGCATATACCTTCTCTAATTCTGCCATGAAATTAATCAGAAAGCTAAAAAAGAGCACGCGAGAGAAAATTGTGTGCAAAAGAAGATCTGATATGTAACGATTTTCTTACAGCAGCTTTAATAGTAGCAGCAGCAGCAGCAAATCTTTTGATTGCTTTAGTCGTAATTTGTTGGTATTAATTAGGCTCATAGCTGGAAGGTTGGTCTATTACAGCAAGGCTATTAGCTTAAAACACGTCGACAGAATAAGATAAGCTAGTTGAAGGTCTTGGCAAATACATAAAATTAAAAAACAAACACTTTCACAAACTTCATTTTATTTCGCTTTGCTTCAAATTTGCCATCAGCTGTTTTTGACAAGGCTAGTGTTCATTTTTGTGAGAGAGTTGAAAAAACCGCTTTCACCTGGATTACACTATGAGTTTTAGTCATTTCAGCTTCACTTTAAACTTTCTCTCCGCTATTTTTGAAAACGAATTTTTTATGCATTTACTATGCAAGTAGAGATTAAGCACAGTGATAAATTTTATACAACTTTTTCCGATCGCGCAAAAATCAATAATGTCCTTATCCTAATGACGTAGGAACTTAAAGGGACTTGGCACAATGTGCCTAAATCTTAATAGAATACATTTTTTTTATTAACATTCCACGAAGTGCATATGTCCTTAATGACGCGCAGTCATAATATATAAATTTAGTATTAATTCTTGTCTAGGTGGCAACAAATATTTTGTAACGATTTTTTACTATTCAAGAAGAAGGAGCCAAAAAGGATACTCCATATATGAAACTCACCCGTTTGCATTGTAAATATTATAAATGATGATGTTAAAACCCAATTTGTATCCTCGGTGCTGAGATCGTAAACACCCGGTATAACATAGCTGCTGTTTCGTATGATCCCTTTGAGGGCCGTCGCCTGCGATGCCGTAACATTCAAGATTTTCGAAGTCATTTAAGACTTGAATACTCTTTTGCAAAACGTCGCTTCACTTTTCAGGATGCGATTTTATGCGAAACTAATTATTAGCCACTTCATGGAGTGCACACTATTTACATGGGCCTTCAACGTCCAACTGCGTGTGACCGCGACTTTCATTCGAATGAAATTAATGTTGATTTCTTTTTATGTAGCTTTGCTAGGTGCCCAATGTTTTTAGGATTTTTTCTTTTTTTGAAAACAACAAATTATCCAGATTTGAATTTAATATTAAGCTAACTGAGCACAATTAGACTCGAATTAAAGTTTTAACGTATACTATACTGGCAGCAAACAGAGCTGTGTCAGGTGGGCGTTTTTTGGGAGTTAAGCCATTTCCCAGCAAAATTTTTGTTACAAATATGACGTGCATTCTTAGAGACACTGCTTCCAGAACACATTCTATAGATCCAATTGTGCTTCTTCTAAGCCTTATCAAGAAGTGCTTTCAAGAAGCATTCTAATAAGCCACTTCTCAAAGACATTCAAATAGCATTTAATTTCTATTATTTTTTTGATGTATTTTTTCATTTTCCTTGGGATTTTTCAAACCTCCAACAAAATGCAACCACTTCCTACTTCAAACACCTAAAATGCCGTGGAAATCGGGCAAAGTGATATTTTACGTGGATTTTTTTTAAACCCCCAACAAAACCCAAACACTTCTCATTTCCAACACTAAAATCGCGAGAAAATTGGGAAAAAGGATATTTGAAGTGGAGTTTTTTAAGCCCTCCTAACCACAAAAATCATTTAATTCCATGGAATGCCTTCTTAATGCTCTTCTCAAAAACATCTACTAGAATTCTTACATTTAAGGGCTCAAAGATACTTCCATAGAAAAAATTCTGGAAGCACTTCTAAAGAAGGCTAAGGAAAGCATTCCTCCCAAGGACATGAATATGTTAAAAGAATGCCTTCTGGGTATGAAAGTGGAAGGGATAGAATTCAAGACTTTCCCTTCCACTTTGCCTTCTTTTGGAAGCACTTTTTTTGCTGGGTTGCTGATGAATTTTGGAACTTGGATTTAAGACAATAATGTACAGCAGGGTAATAAAAATACAAACGAAATACAAATAATTTATTTTCCTTGCATTCCACTAAGGTCCAAAAACCAATTCTTGAATTTTAACTTAATTATTATATTTTCGGAACGTAGTTTATTTGAGTAAATTTTTGTGTATTTTGGCTTCCTATTATTCATGATAACAATGCTGAAAGTTCAAAAATTGCCTTGATTCTTCTATAATTGATTTGATTAAAATTGTTGGTTTCAGATTTTTTAATCATAAATTAAACCATTTTTTTATTTTCTTCTTTTCTATAAAAAAGGCAACCAAAATAATATAAAAGTATATTCATCAATTAATTATAATTTTATTTTTAATGGTTTTTTTACATTTTTTAAAAGACTACGCATGCTCATCTACGCCCACTTTTTCAAAAAATAAAATTGCCCACAATTTTCTTTATAAGAATGTCTTCTTTCAGGAAAACCTGCGCAACTTTGCGGATTTTTCCTAGATTTTTTGCAAATCGAGAAAGTTTGTATCTTTAACTTTTGTACTGTTTATTGTAACTTGTGGTGTTTCCATTCATTTATCGTAAAAAAATGTGTAAAGTGTTTTAAAGTAAATCTTGGTCTAGTAGATCAAATCTTGGTCTAGATTTTCGCAAATTGTCATAAAAATCTTTTACACTGAATAAAAAAAAAACACCACGAACATCAACATTACGCAAAATTTTGATATATGGTGCTTCAATAATCAATTCCAGTGTATTGCCTGTAGGAATACTTGCAGAAAAAGCTTTCGACGCCCGAAACAAGAGCTATAAGCGATTCAGAAGCTCACATTTTAGAAAGTTTTCTCGACAAGCAACCTTATCGGATCTGTTTTATAGATCGATGGACTGAACTGATCCAATAATATCAACAAAAAGTATTCCTTCCTTCCTTTAGAAGTATTTAACTTACTTGCAATTCCCAAATGACAAAATAATTTTGTCCGTTATGGAGACGAACTAATTGATGACGATGAATCCGATGACTGCACTGGGATTCAGAGGACATTTTCAGTTTTAGATTCACTGGAGCTAGAGAACGAATTAATTTTAAATGAAAACTAAATAAAAAAATACCTAAAAAATAAAAAAAAAAATAAAAACTTAAAGCATATATAAAAAAAAAATATAAAACACGAATTAAAAAAATATATAAAAAAAAATTTTAAAAAAACATGGGGAAACTACAAGGAAGTAGGCTAATTGCAGGTTTTTGTAATAAAAACATTTAGGTATTCTATAAAAATGGGAAAAATATATATGTTGACTAATGCAATTAAAACCATAGTTATACACTACACCAAACTTAATGTATTTCTTAGAAGTGGGCCCACTTCTTTTGCTTGGCTTAGAATTTATGCAATATACAAACCTACCATATTTTATTTAAGTATCTCAAATAAGCAATTTTATAGAGCTTTTACTATGTGGATGGTAGGGGAAGTCTCGGTTTTTGTTCACATCTTCCTTTTGACGACACATATTCACATATCAAATTGTATCTGTCTAACTCAAATATTAGCCATTTTATTGAGTTTTCACTATGTAGGTTGTGGGGAAGGTGGGTGTCTCCGTAGACGGATTCGTAGATTTTAACAGAGCATATCCTTGGGCCTATACAAACATGTGTGCAAAGTTTCATTCGATTATCTACATTACTAGCCAAGTTATTGAATTTTGCTCACTTTCTGGCTAAACATTTCTGGCCCACAGTGCATTCGTGTAAGTATTTTCTTTAATCTGTTTTTATTTATTATATTTTTAATATGCGACCATATTTTTAAAGTGTTATTTAAAATAGGAAACCATACATAAAATTTTAAATTTTGGAGCTGTTAAAAATATTTGTTGAATTTGTGCTGTTCATGATTTCTTAAAGAAACGTGCAACAAAGCATAGTATTTGCAAATTCTTTTGGTACGCCTCTGGAGTTAGCAGGTAGCACATTTGGAGTTGTTTTCGACTCGCATAGACTTCAATGAATTGCTTAGGTTGCATGTCAACAAGAGCGTAGATAATTCATGTTCGAAAAATATATTGTATCTGTCTTAAATGGCGTCACTTGACCAATTCAAATGATTAATTTAAATGACTTGAAAACAAAAGCAAACAATGGTTCCGCACGACGTTTTATAACTTTAACACACCTGTATCTCGAAATAATACTAATTCTCGAAAATGGTATTATTATAGTTTTATAAGTAAAACAGAACGATTGCTCAAAAAAATATAAAAAATAAATTTAAGTTTAATTAAACTATTTTGTTATTTATTAAAGTAGCTTTAATTTTAATAAATTCAGCATTTATTTCGCTACTTAGTCTATTGTTATAATAAAAAATAATCAATTTTTTTAAATATTTGCTTTATGATACGTTAATCAAAGAAATAACATTTGAAATACAGGAAACCCTATGTTTCAATGCAGTGATTTTATTTGTTTACATTTTTTAATTGTTTAATAGTCCTCTTGTTAAACGGTGGTAATACTATCCCGCTAGTAAACGTTTGTTGATAATGACATAATGCATAACTGTAAGCGGGATGTGATAAAAATTGTTTTGAGTTGTTAAGGGTGCCGATAGTTTCCTTTTATTGTTACACTCAACAGTTTGGCGTTCGTTTATTTTTAAAAAGCATTATTTTTCGTGTTTGAACCTTAATTAAAATTTAATATAAACAATAGCTAAAATATAATCAAATATAAACTCTGAAATTAAAATTAATTTTTGGCATCGCTTGTTTGTTTTCGGTGTGCTCTCATTTGTTTTCGTTATGTTTGTGGCATAGAAAGGAATTTCGTTTGATTTTCCTGTTCTTTTCTAGCTTATGCGTCATTAACAGCATACCTACTCGAATGGTCGCTTAATGTGTAATGTAGATGTCATCAGTGTTTGAATGGCAGGTCGCTTAATGTTTAATGTAGATGTCATCAGTGTTTGAATGGCAATGTCCGGACAAATGTAATTTAGAACTGTATATATGCGTTAGAGGCCTTGTAACTACATCGTATTTGATAAATAGTCGCTTACGTTGTGTTTTCATTTACTACTGGGATTATAAGAACCAGCCCAGCAGCGGAAGGAAAGTATTCCAAATATGTAAATACTCAATTATCAAGTAACAACAACTACTTCACACTGCATGAGGTAGTTCTACAGTAGTCTCTGACACATCCGACTTTGAGATATTATATAAAAATTTAACGTTAATAGCTTCCACTTAAGTGTCCAAAAATAAAAAAAAAATGTACAGCCCTATTCTGGCAAATTAACGAAGTGTTAACCAGTATTTTGAATATTTCTATGTGTTTGTTGTAATTTTTTTATTTCAAAACAAAATTTGTTTTTTGAGCTTTAAATTTTGTATTGAAAACAACAAACACATAGAAATATTCAAAATACTGCTTAACAATTTGTTAATTTGCCAGAATAGGGCTGTTAAAAAAATGCTATGTATAAGGTGTAATCCATTCTCAGGCTTGTACATTATTATATATGGCGCATTCTACGAGTAGCGGACCACAAAAAAAGAAATTATGGGTGTCGGATTTTTTTCAAATGTTGCCATAATGTTCTCCTGGAAGAACTATATTTATTTACATTTTGTTTTTTATTTGGCTTGGTTGCTGAGTTAAACAGCCCAATTCTGAACGATTTTTCCCGGGTAATTGGAAAAGGGATTTTTAATTTTTAAAATAGCAGATAAGATTATCACATATTTTATTTACTCATGACTATTCGAAAACTCCCTTTTTCGATTCCCCGGGAAAAATCATTCAGAATTGGGCTGATAGGCTTCTAAAGATTGGAGTTGTTGAAAAACAAAATTTTTTTTAAAAACATTTTTGTAGGTAAAAAAAATATTTGTAAATTTTTTTTAAAAACATTTTTGTAGGTAAAAAAAATATTTGTTTTTCTGTATTTATATAGAAAATAGATTTTTTTTTTAATTCCGGGATCAAATTTTAAATTCGAACATTTTTCAGTTCGAAACTGGAAGTTTGAATTTGGAATCCAAATTTAAAGATTGAGGATTTTTTAACATTTTTAGGTTGAAGTTGATAATACACAATAAGTTTTATTAGAAATTTAGAATTCGAATCCGACAACCGACATCCGCGTTGGTTCTGTTCGGGCTCTAATGTGTGTGACACACGCTCTTCATTTAGTTTTCTTTTGTTTGATATTCGATGGTCGCAACATGAACTGTCACTTCTACCTATATTATCATACCCATGGAATAACTAGACAAGGTAGTATTAGGGCTGAATGTGCTCCCTTTCTTACTGTGAAACCTAAATAAGAGCGTTAAGCGGTGCGTTGCCAGCCGCTTTCCGCTAACGCTGAATTTTCATCCCTAAATAAGAGCGGCGGCCTTATGTCAGATGTTGTCAAAAAGTGTTTGGCATACAAGCTGCATTCAGCGGAGTCAACACTTGTGAGCTGTTATGGTGGCGATACCTTAGTGAGCGATGTTTTTTTCTTAATATGTTGTTACTCTAAGGGCCGCTTTCTCAATATCCGAATAAGCAGTAATAAGAACTTTAACCAGCAGTTAGCAAAAAAGACCTTTCTCAATGTTCGGTTAAGGTTGAACTGTCAGTTAAGTGATGATTAAGTTAACGGCAAGTAGTGGTTTCGGTTAGCGCCATTTTAGGGTAAATGATTTCGAAGATGCTGTCAACTTTAAAATTTAAAATGGCGGATAGAGTTGCCACCTATATTTTTTTTTATTTTTGCGAATTCTTGTAATTTTGAAATTCTGACAACGGATTTAATTTCGAATATAATGTCACAGTTTTAAAATTTAAGATGGAGGTTAGGGCTGCCACCTAAATTTTTACCACAGTATTGCCACCTAATAATATGTCTTTTAAAGAGTTTTAAACGTCATTCATCAGTGCTAAGGGGTCGCTGATTTCGAATTTAAAGTCAGAATTTTAAAGTTCAAGATGGTGGATAGGGTTGCCACCTTCATTTTTTAGTTTTATAAATTCGGGGCTGGCAAATTTTAAAATTCTGACTTAAGATTCGAAATCAGCGACCCCTTAACACTAATAAATGACGTTTAAAGCTCGTGAAAATATATATTATTAGGTGGCAACCCTATTATTTCAAAATTTTATAATTTTGAAATTCTGACAACGGATTCGGATTCAGCGACCCATTTTTGGTATATCATTTTTTTTTGTCAGCCCCGAATTTATAAAACTAAAAAAAATTAAGGTGGCAACCCTATCCACCATCTTGAATTTTAAAATTCTGACTTTAGATTCGAAATCAGCGACCCCTTAACACTGATGAATGACGTTTAAAACTCTTAAAAAGGCATATTATTAGGTGGAAATACTGTGGTAAAAATTTAGGTGGCAGCCCTAACCTCCATCTTAAATTTTAAAACTGTGACACAACTTGCCGTTAACTTAATCAGCACTTAACTGACAGTTCAACCTTAACCGAACATTGAGAAACGGCTTTTTTGCTATTTGCTGGTTAAAGTTCTGATTAGTGCTTAACCGGACATTGAGAAAGCGGCCCTCAGTAAATTTTAACACAACAGTTGTCAGCTGGTGACTCCGCTGAATGCGGGCATAGTGGTGAATGACAAATTTTTCGCAGAAATTGAAATTTCATCGTTTTCTGCAGCCAACTTTACTTTCTAACGCTCTGTCAAAATTGGATTTTTCAACCGCTGAGCGTTGCCGCCGCGTTATTATGGTTTCTTCTTCTTCTTCTTAAAAATGCTAAACACACAATGTATAGCATTGACAGCGAACGAAAAAACTACCACGAACACAAGGTTCTTATTGTAGTTTTTGACATATATTGATACATTATCTTAATTTTGTTTTGTATCTAATCTTTTTCTTTGAAGGATTAATTATTGTTTAATTATGCATTTTGTATATTATTTTTGTCTTTTTTTATTTTTTTTTTAGTATATTTTTAAGCTTTTTAGGGATATATATATGTTTTTTCTCTAGTTTTTGTTTATTTTTTTCCCTTTTTTTTTTCCCTTCAGGGATTTTTATTATTTTTTTTTTTTTAATTTTTTCAGAATTCAAGTTTGTAAATTTTTCAAAGGATTTATTATGAAATAATATACGTTCAGTGTCATTGATGAAATAATTTATACAAACATAAGCAATACGACAAGTAGGCAGAAATTGAATTTACATTGATTATCAGATATGTAGGTCTGACTTAAGTACGGTAACAGAAAACTAAAAATTACATATATATTTAAGGTATATATATGTATATATACATTAAAAGTGTCATGTTATATTTATTATTTTTTTTTTTTTTATATTTTTAAAAGAAATTTGTTTGAATTTTCTGAGTGGATAAAGAAAATTACAAATATATAAAACGTACAAAGATTAAGGGTTTGAACTTTTTAAATAATTATGCTAAAAAGAATGAAATGACATGAGAAAATGTTATTAAAAAATGTTGTTTTATTATTTTCCTTATAAAAGGAAGATAAAAATCTTAGAATAAGATAGGAAACTCGGATGATACATCAGAATAAAATTAAATATCAACCAAGGCTTTAGAGAAGAAGATAAAAATAAGATTATATATCTCCACTTTATTGCTTCTCAACAATGAGACCATGTTAAGGTCATCAATGCCCAGTACTGACAAATCATTAATAAGATTAGCTCGTAGGGAAGAACTAATATTAGGGCAAGAGAACATTAAATGATTAGTCGAATGAACCTCGCCACAATTGCACAAGTTATTGTCAATTATGTTAATTTTAAAGATATGATCTCTACATCTGGTGTGATTAAACTTAAGTCTGTTGATCATTGAAATAACCTTACGAGTAAACCCAGAGTCTTGAAACCAAGGTAAAGAGTTTATTTTAGGCGCAATAGAATACAAATGACGACCAAATTCTGAGTTATCCCAGCGTGACTGCCAACTGCTTATAGCGTTCTGTTTATCAATAACACGGATATCTTGAGGAAAAATAGGTAAACATTCAGAAATAAAGAGACGTTGGTGATTGGATGCAACCTCATCCGCATATTCATTGCCCTCTATACCCATATGACTTGGAACCCATAGGAAGTGGACGCAAAATCCCTTGGACCGAAGAGATAAAATGAGTGATTTTATTTTAAAAATTAACGGATGCGTTTTACTGTTACAATATGAGGAAACAGCAGTTAAAACGGACCTACTGTCAGAAATGATAAGAAATCTACGTGAATCTTGTAAAGCCAAGAGTTCAATTGCTTTTAGAATAGCTAAGGCTTCAGCAGCAAAAATGGAACTATGGGGATTAAGAGGAAAGTATGCTTCGATATTTATATCGGGAAGCCAAATTCCACCACCAACATAGTCTGAATTTTTAGAACCATCAGTAAATATATTTGAAAATGTAGACCACCTTTTGCGAACAAAATCACTGTAAATTGCCCCTACTTCATGAGGTGTACAAGAAGACTTTTTCACTGGAAGAAATTTAGTTACTGGTTTGAATGAAATAGTTTCAAAGGTATTTGAAAACATAGGATGTAAGATAAAAGTAGACACTTTGAATTTTTGTAATTTTTCTTTAATTTTTTTGAAAAAAATTGGTATTCTATCATGATTAATAAGCTCAAAGATAAAAGGACGTGCAGGATGAGTTTCACTAGCTATTATTTTGTTCACCAAGGATTCCGAAAGGAAATCATGCCGTTCAGGCAAAGGTATTATATTAGCCATTTGTTCCAAACCAAGCGTATGAGTGGAAACCATAGCTCCAAGAGCTATTCGCAGGCATTTCCACTGAACTCGCTGCAATTTTATATAATCTTTACTAGTGCAATCCAAAAGTAACGGAGACATGTATTCTAATTTAGGCCTAATTAAACCTATATATAGACGAATGAGGCAAAGAGTATCTGAACCCCAAGACACGCCACAAAGCGAGCGCAAAACATTGACAAAATGAAAGCAGGATTTTATTACACAATCAATGTGATGTTTCATGGCGAGATTTTTATGAAAAGTGAATCCAAGAAAGCAAAAAGTGTCAACAAAGTCAATATTTTTAGTACCAATTTGTAAAGGAGAAATAGAATTATTAAGATGTCTTTTTTTCGTAAAAATCATTGCTTTTGTTTTTTGAATTGACAACATTAGTTGAAGCTCCAAAAGTTTAGAGTTAATGATAGAAACTGCTCTTTGAACTCTAGACCTGGCTGTGAGAACATCAGTGTCAGAGCTAAATATAACAATATCATCGGCATAACCAAGAATATGAACATCAGTGAGAGAAATATTGAAAATATGATCAATGTAAAGATTAAAACAAATTGGACTTAGTACACAACCCTGAGGAACGCCGGTAAATGAATGTCTATTTACAAAGCCAGTGTCATGCTGTACGTACAGATCCTTAAATTGGAAAAGACAAAAAATGAAGTCACAGAACTTGTTGGGAATACCAATCAGTTTTAACCTAGCGATTAAGAGTTGTATATTGACATTATCGAATGCACCTTTAATGTCTAAGAAAACCGCTACAAGAGATTCCTTTTTCAAGAAAGCTAAGTTAACCGCTGACCATAAGGTTATAACATTATCTGAAGTTGATTTTGATCTTCTGAACCCCGATTGAGAATTACAGTATTTCCCATGAGACTCAACAAACCACTCAAGACGGGAACATAAAATGCGCTCAAAAATTTTCCCAAGAGTGGAAGCTAATGCAATCGAACGATATGACAATGGCTCCGTAGTTGAGCAATTTTTTTTTAAAAGAGGCATAACTTTGTACTGAAACCAAGAGTACGGTATGAATCCAGTAGACAAAACTTCATTAAACATATCGAGCAGTTTTAGTTTATGGGATGAATTAAATAATTTGAGGTGTTGATTGCGCAACCCGTCAATTCCAGGAGCAGAGTTTTTGGAATTAACAATAGCTCTATCCAATTCTGAAAAGGTAATGCGCGATAGAAGGAAATGATCATTGTAGGTAGGACCAGGCATAACAAACTTAATCGGCCCAGCAGGACCCGCTAAATTATCACAAAATTGAAACAAACACTCACTAAAACCAGAAAGACAGCTAGCAAAATTACCCTTAAAACATTTAATGATCTTCCAAAGTTCAGACACAGTCATATTACAGTCAATAGATGCACAAAACTTCTTCCAACCCTTCGATTTTTCAGACCGAATAATATATTTGTAATGCTTTCTCGCAGCCTTTAGAACAGCATAGTTAGCAGAAGAAGGACAGACTTCAAACCTTATAACCGCCAATCTGAGAGATGCACTGGCTTTATTACAATTATCATTCCACCATGGGTTAGGGGATTTTATTTTCTTTTTTACTTTAACCTTAAATAAATCAAAAAAAAGCTGAGAAAAAGTATCAAATTTACTGTCTTCGAGAGGATCATCAAAGCTTGGAGATTGAAAAATTTTGACTAACTTGTTATTTAGGTAACATTTATCAATGTTTTTGGAAACTATAAATTTTGCAAAGCTTTTGACAGAAGGAGTGATATTTAAACAAATTTCAATGATGCAGTGAGTACTACCCAGAGTTTCTCTTTTTGTTGACCAAGAAGAGTACAGGCTAACACATGAAGAACATAAGGTAATGTCAATACATGACGGAGAAGGGCCCAAAAAAGTACAGGAGCCATCGTTAAGTAGAACAAGATCATTGCTCTCAATGAACTCAAGCATTTTCCTACCTCTGGAATCAGTAGTAGTTCCACCCCAACAAACATGATGGGAGTTAAAATCACCACAAATAATAATAGAAGAATATTTTAAATCATTAATTATACTGTTCAAATGAGAGACAGAAAAATTACTGTTGGGCGGAATATAAAAAGAAAGAATACACAGTAAACCATTCTGAGTTGATATCTCACAGCCACAAACCTCAATAGCTTCCGAAGGAGAAGATAAATTAAGATTTTTAAAAATTATATCTTTTCTAATCACAATCGCAACTCCACCACCATGTGAGGAAGTGCTATAGCGATCTGAGCGAACAATTTCAAAGTTTTTAAATAAAATAGAGTCATGCGGTTTTAAAAAAGTTTCTGAGAGACAACTAACTGAAATGTCGTTTTGAGTAACATATTGTTCAAATTGAGATTTTTTATTGCGCAAACTTGTGCAGTTAAATTGTAGTAACTTCATTTTCTGAAAGAATAATTTGATCCAATATGGATCTTAGAAGTTTCTTGACATTAGATTTTGAGTTTATTTTTTTGTTGTCAATTTTATTCAGAATGGATTCAAAAAAAGGTTTTATGTTACCAATAATATGACTTTCAGAATTGGAAATTTCAGAGTTAAGAACAGTTTCTAACTCTTTTACATCGTTTGAGACATCATGAGAAGAAGGAATTGATTTAAGTTCTTTGCCCGAACACTCACTAACTGCAACTGCAATTGTATCGTCATCAAGCCTAACTCTTTTAGAGGACACTGCAGCCTTACCAGTCTGGACCACAGCACGAGGACGAGAGACCACAGGAGAAGGAGATGTACGAATAGGCAAAGATGGAAAATTGATATGGTTAAACGAAAAAGCATTAGCATTTGATTCATAATTGAACAAATTATTGTTATGAACAATAGGCTTCGCGTAAGAAGAAAGAGATATCTGTTTCGGCTTTTTAATATTGGCTTGCTCAACAGTGTTGTTGAAATTTTTTTTATAAAGAGGACAACTTTTAGAGTTTGCACTATGCTCACCATTGCAGTTAATGCATTTTTTTGGATGCGGACATGACGAATGATCGTCATGTGTCATACCACAGTTTTGGCAAATTAATTTAGAGCGCGAACATACTCTATCGGTATGATTGTAACGCCAACATTTTTTACATTGAACCACAGGCTCCCTAAAAGGATTAATTGGGAAGTATACACCGCCAATATCAATATGCGATGGCAAAATATTTCCAGAGAAGCAAATTAAAACGGAATCTAAATCGTATCTTTTGTTTTTGTCTTTTGCATCACTTTTAGAAAAACGTTTTACCTCGACTACTTTACAGTATTCAGAAACAGGGCCATATTTGCTAATATTTTTTGCAAAACCATCAGTAAAGATCTCCTTTTCGGAGTATGAAATAGGAATTGGTGAAACGCCTTTTACCTCACAGAGAGGCGAGGGTATATAAGTGGAAAATTTATCAGTCAAATAAGGGTCAGCAACAATATTATTGGCCACATCAATAAGGAAAGTAGAGATTTTTATTTTTTTCTTTGTTAAAAAGAAAATTTCCACGTCTTTGTATTTTTCATACACATATTTACCGATTTCAGCGACTGGAAGATGTGAATTGACTTTGGATTGCACTAACACAAAGTATTCACAAACGGACGGACACGGAACGTACAAACGAACACGCGGCAACCTAACCTCAACTTTTTCGCCGTTGTCATCCATTTTGTTGGAAATGAGCCCCACAGGCCAAACCATTATAAAATTACACAAAACACACACTCGTAGGTATTCCAATAACCAACAATCTCAGTAAAAGATGCAGATACAATAAATACTAAGAGGTAGCAATAAAATGATGGTATAACACTTATCTTTAAAATGAAGAAATCAGATGACTTGCAGCAATAGATTTTTTTTTTTTTTTTTAAATATCAAATAAACACAACCGAAAGCTTTGATGTATCAAACGAGAGTCGTTATTATGGTTTGCTTCATATAAATCGTATAGGGCTGTTCACATTTCAAACCGCTCATCAAATCGTTTGTCAAATCCAATAGAACAACGTGGTAATTCCATGGAAATTTCATGTTGTTCTATTGTATTTGACAAACGATTTGATGAGCGGTTTGAAATGTGAACAGCCCTTATGGGCATGAGAAATTTTTGACAGATAAAAAACGCTGCCGCTCTGATTTAGGTTTGACTGTTAGTGACCATAACCGTCAAACTCAGCCATTTTGCTATTTTTGCTTTCTCATTGCATTCTCACTGGTTGCAGATTTTGTATGAGTTGTCAACTTTTTTGATAGTTTTGAATGTGTGTGACCCATGCTCCAAATTTTGTTTTATTTAGTTTGACATTCGATGGTCGCAGCTCTTGATAAAATAGTTAGCTGTCAAGGCTACCTAACATAATGTCTCCACGAGACAGCACATGCCATCATATACACCAAGGCATGCCCTACAAGAAATAGCTAACCAAAACTCTAACACAATCACACACATTTCTCTGTTTACAACCACTTTCTCATACTCATTTCAGTGTCAAAAATTGTGAAACAAGGAAAAATATGAAAATTTTAGCAAGTGAGTGTGAAAGAAAGAGAAGGTATCATTATTAAAAATCATGTCCAATTTTTGTATATCCGCCATTGTAGTTTACCATTCCAGGTTTCGCTAACAACAAAAACCAAGTTCTGCAATAAAAAAATTTAAATATCTTTAAATTGCTTACTGTTGGAACGCTGCTGCCCATCAAAGAAGGATGAACCAATAAGCACGCTTGCCAAAATCAAGAATGCAGTGAGCATTTCAACATTCGCCACATTTAATTCCATTATCAAAGTCGTCGGAACAGAAATGACTAGCAGTAGCAGCAGCAACAACAATAACAACAATAAAATGTTATAATAAATTTAAAACATTTGTTTCAAGACACCAACGAATTGCATGCATTTTGGTTTTTTAAGAAGTACGTTAGATAAAACTGATTTTTACGTTATATCTAACGGTTACATATAACTGCGTTTTCGGTTAGATCTGGTGAGATTTGGTTATCTATAACCTGTATTTATGTTAACCCTAACTAGAGAGAGAGCGAGACGGCTATATTTCGATGGTATTGGAAATTGATACGTGTGAAAAAGGGATGCCAGATCACACGTATACACGAGTTTCGGTTAATTTCTTCCCGAGGCTCTTCCTAGCATAACCGAAACTTTGTATGAAGAGGTAACCGATATTTCAGTTTAGAAAAACCGTTTTTCCTTAGTTAAATAACCGATAGTCTTCTTATAGGGTGAGGACCAACTGTCAAAACATGTCATAGTATTTGTCTGATTTACATTGGCCGCATTCAGCGCAGACAACAGTTGGCTACTGTTGTGTAAAAATTCGCTGAACGGTATAAATTTGGTAGCGCTAGCTAAAACTGATAAAGTAGCGAACGCCTTTTAATCGAGCGAACAAATTCTATGCTACATAAACACAACTGTTTGCTTAACTGTCAGATGCTGTTACTGACTCTGTTAAATTAATAAACGCAGAAAGAACGCAGCAAATTGACGTGAGAAACCGTTGCAGTTGAATTAAATTTACATAAAAATTAAATTGAATCTAACTTCTGACGTGTAGAGTAGCAACACATTCAGAGAAAAACATCGTGAACTAAGGTAGTGCTACCATTACAGTTCACAACAGTTGTCTGCGCTGAATGCGGCCATTCAATGCCATGGCATGTTAGCTGAAATATTTTCATTCCATTGAAATTCAGGTATGCAATACAGCTCATGCAATGATCATTCTCTTCTCTCTCATTAGTGGAGTTCACGATCTAGTGCAAATGGTCTTGCATGAGTGCTTTTGCAAAATATTATTGCATATATTTGCACTACACTAACAAAATACACAGATTTGCACTTGCTACATTCTTGCAGCAATGCAACACTAAAAACCTGTAGCTTACAAATGCTACGCATGTGCAACACTGGATTGCAAGCTCAATCGAACAATCAGCTAATGGCCGGAAAGTGTAGACAAATTAATTTTGTGTGAGAAACCAAAAGAGTCTATTATTGCCTCTTTTTCACTTTTTCTCGGCATAATATTGCAGATTTAAACAAAATATAAGAAATTATTACCTCACAAAGTAATTTTTTTATTATCTTTTATAAATCAGCTGCGTATTAATTTTGCAAGAAGTGTTGCAGAGTAATCAAAAAAAGAGCTGTTCACAATTCATTGCAAATGTTTGCAATTGCATAATTTTGCAATCTGGTGCAAATAAGATCGTGAACTGCCCTATTATAAACACAGGGTTGCATTTCATAAACTATGCTTCGTAGCATACATAGGAAATATTCTACGGTTTCTTACTTGTATTTTGTTGTTGCGGCGGTGCACGTATTGTATATTTCCTATTCTTGCACCGTGCAATGGTCATATCCTAGACACAGAGAATATCCCTATTGTATTTACCGCAAGGCATAAGAATTGTCAAAAATAGCAAAATTACTGAGTTTGACAGTTATGGTCTTTAAGAAAGAGAGCGCATTCAACCCTTACACTAACTTGTCTAGTTATACTATGGCCGCATCCAGAAGAGTCAACAGTTGGCAACTGTTGTGTTAAAATTTGAGTGAGACACTAGAGTAAAACAAAGCTCACCAAGGTTTAGAGTTTACAGTTTACTAGGCTTACAGTTTACTGAATGCGGCCAATGTGTGGCACACGCTGTCTATTTTGTTTTCTTTTGTATGACGTTCGATGGTTGCAAGACGATTTTTCACTCCTACCTTTTAGTTATTGTATCATTCATGATACAAGTAGGCCATTTATTGTTGCAACAATCGAATGTCAAAAATATAAAATATTTTTTGGATGACACATAGAAAATAAATAAATACAGTTCATGTGAATTGTAAATAATGTATACAAATTTATAAATTTAATAACTTATTAATCTTTTTCTCTGTTGATAGAAAGTGAAACACCAAGGTAAGACGTAGATTGAGAAATTTTTTAAATTTTCAAATTAATAATAGTGCATTTACACCAAACCCTCAAAACGTGTTTTCAGCATTTATCGCATTTAAGAGCCAAAACACGACTTATTTTAAGTGTTTTACCTTACAAAATTTAAAAAACCTCACAGAGCGTTTTATTATAAAACACCAATAAAACACTGCAAAGATCGAAACATAACATGGTAAAAATGAAAGGTAGCAACACCTCAAGCTGTCAAAGCTTCATTTTTCACGAAAATTAGCAAAATAAAAGCCAAAATGGAAGA
The DNA here is from genome assembly GCA_963920525.1 of Dichetophora obliterata. Classification (NCBI taxonomy): domain Eukaryota; kingdom Metazoa; phylum Arthropoda; class Insecta; order Diptera; family Sciomyzidae; genus Dichetophora; species Dichetophora obliterata. The sequence goes on from OY986435.1 coordinate 4,429,588, forward strand.
AAACATAAACGCCAAACTAAAACGTGAAAAAACGGTGTAAACAGTCGTGTTTTGAGACAAAACACAATAGCGATAAAACGTGTTTTAGTTTCGGTGTAAATGTATTATAAGGCTTTTTTCAATTTTCAAATAATTAATACCACAAGAAGGCTTTTAGTTTTGTTGTTTGACATTCGGCGTCATTGTGCTCAGTATTCTTAATGAGACCTTAAGAGGTTTATTTCTCACTGCATATATTTTTGCATAGCGAATAAGCATTAAAAGCTTTCAATAAATCTTTAGGCCCAACCGAAATAGACGAGTTGCTCCTTAACGAGTTAAAAGGTAAGTGCTCGGTTAAATACATTTTAATGTAGTTACCCAAAATGAGCAAACGTAACTGAACGAAACTAAATGAAACCGTTTGACATGACGTATTACGGCCTAACCAAAGTAGACGAGCCGCTACGTAACGAATGAAGACAAAAATGTTCGCTTAAATGCAATTCAATGTTGCTGTCCAAAATAGACACAAGTCAACTCATCGAAACTGAACGAAAAGGTTTGACAAAACGTTTTGTTTCATACAAAATTAATAGATACAGCCTTGTGCATAACATAATTTGTTTGCTTTTTTACTAATTTAGACTAATATGTTTTAGTCAATTTTAAGTTTTCTAATTTGAACAATGTATTTTGACATTTCGCTACCGTTGGCTGCGGCAAAAGTTAAAAGTTCGTCAACATTTTTGTGTCGGCTGCGTTCGCTACGTGTTGGTTATTTTCATTATGTTCATTTCATAGGGTTGCAAGGCAACCAACTTCTATGTTGATATTTCTTCTGTTGGCTGCGTGTTGGCTATGCTTATTCTGTTTGCGCTATTAGCGTCTCAACTCGTCAACAACAGCTGCTCAAAGTGTGGGATATTTTTTCACTCATAGTTCACAAATTCTTGTTAAATGATTAACAAAAATATAATTACACATCAATTAATAACTAAAAAACACTATTTTCGAAATTGATCAGCTGTTTCAAACGAGTTGAGCAAATCTTTTTATTTCGGTTTAAATGTCAAAACAAACGAAACGATTGCAGACATTCGTCAAGTTGCAATCGTCTCGTTCCGTAAGGACCGAACTGCTAGCGTAGCAACTCGTCAACAACAGCTGTGCAGAGTGCGTTTTTATTTTAATTTCATCAATTTGCTTAAATTTCACCATTATTTCACTCATGTTTCACAAATCTATAATAAAAATTAAAAAATGCACAAATTAAATAACACTCGATTGCCAACTGCTCAGCTGATTCAGACGAGTAACTCGTTTCATTTAGGGTTAAATCAGTAAACATCCGTAACGAGTGCAGACGTTCGCCAAGTTGCTATCGTCTCGTTTAGTGTATTTTGGTTGGGCCTTTTTCAAAATATATCTCTAAAGCTTGTCAAACTGTTTATATTAATTTTCTGGCAGCACTGTTCTTGTTACATTTTCATTGCCTCTCTCACTCATGGTACTTTTTTACTCAAAATTGTACTCAATTCCTTAGCCACCCCCAAACAGGAAAAATTGACAAGTTAAAAATTTTCAGTCTCTGAAAAGTAGATGAAAATTGTAGATATTCTCAAACTAGGTGGAAAAGTTTAAAATTCTTATTGTGAAAAGTGCATTTAAATAAAACAATATAATAATTAGCGATTTCAAAATTTATTTAGGAGCTAGAAAATGTTTATTCTTTTCATGCTTGCAATTAATTTCATTTATAATCTAAAAGGTAAAAAAAAAGAAACCAGCAGAAAAAGTGCAATGTAAAAAAAGGTGGACAGTTTTTCTCGACCATGGACAGATAAAAAAAGAAAAAAAAGTACATAAAAGATTGTTTCATGCTAACATACTTTTTATGAGCTATTCTCAAAAATAAATTGAAACAGAAACTTTAAAAGTAAACAAATTACAATGAGCTGTGAACATTTTGTATTTAGGTCGAACTATGAATGGGATAATTTTAATAAATTTATTCAACCGAAGCATTAAGCAAGATTTATGCTTGATAAAAAAAGGCATCCATCGTTCATTAAAAGTGCAATTTCAGAATGTAGCACAATTATGAGTGAACTTTGTACACACTATCGGAGGAGACAAGTGCAGCACATCTGTGCTGGCCAACAGGGCTGTATTAAAAAAAGTGGAATATGGATTGGATTTAGTTAATTTGAGGGCGCTGAACAATCCAAAATTAAATAATTTTGAAAGCAAATTAAAGGCTATAATATACAAATATATAATGTTGATTTTTACAAAAACCTAAAACCGTAGTTAAAATTCTAAACATTATGTTTAATTTTAAAAAATATTTTTAATTCATACAGAAATTTAAAAATTATGATTGCCCTCAAAAGATTTTGTATCGGAATTTGGGAAAGAGGTCAGAAAGTTTAGGTACACCTTAGAATGATAGATTAAAACAAAAACATCTGTATAAATAATAAATTTTTCGCTTTTTCTTCTGAAAGGATCATACACTATTGACCCTAACCTTGATTTTTTTAGAATTCAGCCGTTGATTTCAAGTAGTTAGTAGTTGACACAATAAGCTAGCATTGCTATTTCTAGGCAGGCTCTTTTCTCTAGTGAGTGTGCTCCGTAGCTTCCCAATATACAATTCCACCCTCAGTTAGTTTATGGATGACATTCGGCCTAAAACACCGTTCTGTACCAAAAACACATGAAAATGTGTGAAGAGAAACTACACCTTCTTTTATCCATTACATTATTTTAAAAATTCTAAGTACATAATCTAACTAGGTTAATTGGAAAATTGGCTAGATTTAATTTAAAACACTAATTTGTTTACACTTGTAGACGCATTCGCTGCCAGTTCAAGTCTGGTTCCAGGCAGCCACTGTCGGGATTTCAATGGAAAACTATACGAAACTGGTATGCATTATATGCCAGGTCCGGACTCTTGCCGTCTGTGTGTATGCGAAAATGGCTTGCCTAAATCATGTAAAATGGTTCTCTGTGAAGCATTTAGCAAATGCAAATCTTTTCAAACAGTTGGCAGTGGAAACAACTGCTGCGAAGTCATTTGCCTCGATGATCAATTTACCGATGGAAGCACTGATTTTGGCATCTGACTGGTAGCTAGCGGCATTACCGCCACGTTGTCACTGTCTCTGTTGTTTTTTTTGGTGAATCGTTTGCGACAGCGAAAGATACGAGCACGTGAGAGTAGACAGAATGCGGAAGATCAAAGAAGTATAGTGGGTAGTATTGGGTAAGTGAGCATAATTTTCTTGTCACTTGTTATTTATACATCACTTTCTTTTTTTTAAGTTATATTGCTGGCAACATGGGCTATATGGAGGGTAATCTAAGTGGTATGGACTATTCTTATGGTGGTGCTGCTTCACATTATCCGCTTTGGAAGCCACCAAGTGGTTATTTTCCACGTGGTGAGGCGCCACCACCGTATGAAGAAGCAGTTGCTATATCTCAAGCCGAGGCGTTAAGTGCTCAATGCACAGTTAGTGTGGCTACTTCAACCCATCGAGGAGTTGATATATCAGGTGAATTAAGACGTAACAATCAACTGCAACAGCAGCAGCAGCAGCAGCAACAAGCGATGCCACAGCAGATTCAACAACAGTCTCTTGGTCAGTTATCTCAGCAACAAGCTATGCAGAATCATGTTTCTGCTCTGCCTCATCATCATCAACAGCAAAACCAAATCACACAGAGCACAACTAATTTAATCAACATTAATATTAACAGTGGCGGAAATGTGACAACAATTGCTACAGGCGAGAATCATCAACCACCATACAGGTTAATACAATAAATAGTAGCATTTGCTCATGATTGTGTTTTAAGTTTTTTAAAACAAATGACAATTTTGCTGTGACAACTCCCCCGAAAGTTATGACAACTTTTTAAATAACCTAAGCTTTTAGAGTTATTCCAGTAGTTAACAAAAAACCTGAAACTGAATTTGCATAAAAAACGGTTAACGTTGCATAGCTGCAACAAAAGGAACTTTAACGAGCATGCAATTTAATATTTTAAACGAGATAAAAACAAACAACACTTTTTTATAAAAAATTTCAAATTTGATTCTACAATCGGTATCTAAAAAATTCCATACAGAAAATCGATTTGAAAATTCCCACATTTTGTACCTTCCTTTGAGCTATCAGAAGCAATAAAAAACAAAGACTAGTAATTATCTGCGACTGGACTGAATTTAAAATACCCCCAAGGTTGTGTTCTAATATTTTCAAAGTTAGGACGCTTTTATTATTTTAATGATGCCACTTTTTAAGGGAATTTTGTGAAATTTATGAAAGGATTTGGTAATTTCATTTTGCCAAAATTCTTACTTGAAGTGCAAGTTGAAAATCAAAGGTTATGTGCAAAATTTTTTGTTTTAGTAAAAATGAAAGGCATTTGCTAAAGTTAATGAATAAATTTTTGAGGCAAGAAAAGAAAAACATAATAAATTGGTTTTTTTCTAGTAATCAAATTGCATAATTGCTTAATTACCCAATTGAACTACAATAAAAATTTAAGAAACGTAACACGTAAACATAAAAAAAACAGAAGATTTTTAAATTTGATCACTTGGAAAATAAACTTATAGGCATTGTTTAAAATTCTTCTAAAAAAAGTTGTACACAAAAAGTCTTGCCCAATTCAAAGAGTTTTGCAAATTTTGTAACCCAAGTTTTTTGTAACGTTACGCCAGCACATATTTTTGCTTATACCTGCGAATCCTTAGGGTCGATTGTTTTTACTTAACCCCTTGAGATCGAAGCTTAAAGGGCTAGAGATATTAAAAAAATTACTTTGGAATTGGGTTCTACGTGGCCAAATTAAGAAAAACATTAGGTTTGAAAATTTGGGGAGCCCTATATAGCCCCATTTAGTGGGGTCATATCGCTCTCAAGTAAAACTTTTACTGTTTTTTTTCAGTTGTAGTGTGTGATGGATGGGTATCTATGGACATATTTTTAATAAAATATTAAAAGCAGTTTATGTGTTCAATGCAATTGAATTTCAAAATTAGAAAATTAATATACAAATATTACTTCATATTACTATCGACATGTTTTAACAAAACTGTGTTTTTACAACAAAAATCCAAAATCGCGTTCATTTTGTTTTCTTTCGTCATGGTATGAGCTGTAAACTTCGTTTTGACAGTTTTGGTCACCGACTCTCCGCCCTAACACTAAATTGTCTAGTTATACCATGCTTCCAGCTGATCAGCTGTTAGCCTGCCGGTGTTGACAGATTCTATAAAGCTTCTAAAACCAAATTCAACGTAGAAATTACCGGATTAACTGCAATTAAAGCAACTATAACAAAAAACCCATGGGGACATATGGTTTCAAGGGGTTAAGGCCAAGGTTAAACATGTCTCAAGAGTAAATTATTGAAGATATTTTTTTAAAAGTTTGAGGGTATATTGAGACATGGTTTAAGAAAACAAAAAATAAATTACGACTTAAAAAACTTATATACTTGTATATATAGTTACAGTGTAGAGTGTAAATACAGATCTCACAATTGGCGTGCATCCTAGCGCCGACATTATTCATATGAAACAAAGCGAAAAAAATTTTTTATATCGTTAAATATTCCGATAATGCCGTTAAAAACAAAGAAAATCATAAATTTTTTGAAAAGGCAACTAAAACATTTTTTAATAGTTTTTTATTTTTTCAAAAATCACTCTCTGGCATATTTTCACAAACATTTTAAAGTATATGTGTGCAAAATTTCGAATTGATTGGCTGAAATTTGTTTGCGTTATAATGCACGCCATTTATAAAAATGCAGTTTTGATGCCCATGTTCAAAATTTTGGGGTTGATAGAAGCCCAATGCTGGGGTTGTGGCAGCCGTACCCTAGTGGAAAGAGTGCGTGGGTCCTAAGCCAAAGAACCGTGGTAAACCGGGTTCAATTCCAGCTCAATCAGAATGTTTTTTCAATTGAAATAATTTTATTGTTCGGTCGTCACCTCTCTGCAGACAATGGCAAACCTCAGAGAGTAAAAACTGCCATGTAAAGCTTATTGAGAACATAAGCCGTTCGGAGTCGGCATTAAACTTGTAGGTCCAGTTCTCGATCATTTGTGTTCAAACATTTAATAACACGCACAACGCAATTGATCAATAGAAGCTCGGTCAAAGTCCTTTCTGGGGCTGAAATGGCCAATTTATTTTTTTTATTTTAGAAACCCAAATTTCAAATATAAAAAAAAATTTTAAAAATTAGACTTTTCCATTATTTTTTTTAATATTTCTTCGTACAAATGGTACGTAACGCCCATGAAACAAAGATAGTTCTTTGTATCAGGCGTAACGCCAGTTTGTAAATGACCATATGCATGTGCGTACACTTTTTTTAAACACTGTTTAAATATGCGCCAGTGCATATTTGCACTCTTTCGTGTACTAGCCAGGTTATTAACCTTAAACGACACACTAATTTAAATTCGAACTGTCGAAAATGTTATATACAATCAATCTAATGAAATATATTTTATTTGCATTTAGTTTACAAAATGATGGCAACAACCCGATGTTGCACCCTGCTCCGGAACATCAGCTTCAACAGCATCATCAACATCAATCAATTGTCAGCGGTCGTCTACATTTGCCCTCAAATAACTCCATTTGTGTGCAAACAATGTCACAGCATCAGCAGCAACAACAGTTGGCAGTTGTCACAACACCCAATTCAAATGCTGCCAAAATTATGCAACAGCAGCAACAGCAACAGTCACATCAGCAGCAGCAACAGGCACTTTGTCAAGCACTACAAGTGCCTGAGTGCAATTACAAAAACTGCCAGCTTAATGCAACTGCAGTCAGTGTAGCTCAACGTCGCATGCAGCGCACTTCATTGCCTGTGCATGCGCAGGACATGTTGCAGCAATATGTAACAGTGTCTGATGTCGATCTTTCTACTGCTGCTGCTGCAGCCGGTTGCAATATAACTGGGGGTGATTTTGAATTAATTGCTTCACCCACACAATTTAGCAACAGTGTGGGAAGCAATAATATGGCTTCAGCGCTTTTCACGCCAACCATTGATGTGTTGCCGCCTTTAACTACTAGTGAAATAAGCACCATTGCTAGCGCCAGTGCGGGTCATAATGCTCTACAATCACCGCACTCAAATACTTTGCAAGCAAAGAGCAGCAACAACAATAACAACAGCAGTAGTGGCGGCAACAAGACTCCATCATCAGCTAGGCGTTACCATCGCACTATACCACGTTATTTTGCCGTATCCGATCCGCTAAGAGCGAATGGAAATGAAACATTAACAACTACACCAGCAAAATGTGCTTCTAAATCAATTGCTACCAACACAATTGTACCAGCATCATCTGCTGCTCTTGCTGTTACTACAACAAATGCCAATTCATCTGCATCTACTGCAGCCACTACCACTACCAAAAAGCCTACCTGCCAATGTCCTATACAACATGTACCCATGTCGTATATGGGATCTAATCAGCTGAGCATGAATGCTCAGCAGCACGTATCCAGCAATGTATTTATTTCGGCCTTGAACCATAAGCTAAACTCATCCGGAGGTTCATCCTCGTCCGGATCAAACAATTCTGGTCGCTCATCACTAAGTTATGGCCACCGATCAAGATCATCCGCATCTAATGTTCAACACTCAACAAGTGAAGCCATTCCAACTAAACGTTCGACGCACAATTCGCCATTTTGCAATCATGAACCAAAGATTTCAACTATTTCAAAGCAGGTTGGCGATTCCACAGCAGAAATAGTTACTGCTGGCCATCATCATCATGCGCATCATCAACATCATCACCACAACGATGGACCGTTAGTGGTGTTGAGCAAAGTGCCAAAGAAGTCAAGTCAAGATCGTATGAAAAGCGCTGGCCGCTCGGAAAATAATGCAGCGATATATTTAAATGGAAAGGTAATGTAAAGCACGGTCCATTTTTAATTATGTGACATTGTTTTTTCGACTTATTGACATTGATCAAAAATTTGCTTTAAACTGCATCATCTCCTTTTTGTTTTAAAAAATGCAAGTTCCTTATATTCAAGAATGCATACCTTGAAAACCATTTAGTTCGTGAAATATTTGGAAGAAATACAAATAAATGTTGCTTTAATTTCAGTTAAAACACATTTTTAATTCACAAAAAAATATTTATAAATCCCCTAATTTTTTATCAGAAATAATAAAGAATACTTTTAGGACATAAGAGGTTTAGATTCAAAATTGGCCACATCCTCTTTTTACTGTTTTATGAAAAATACGAAAAACTGATGCACGGGATTGTAATTTATAAAAAAAAATGTAGTGATAATTGCATTGAAACTTATTACAGTGACTTGGCCACTTTTGAAACTTCTGAAACTAAACTATTCGTACTTGTATAGTTTTGAACAAATAAAAATTAACTTAGCCAGTTTTAAAATTAAATAATGTATCATGATCTTATGAAGCCTTTTGAACTCGACCAGTTTTAAATGAAAGCGCATAAACATTTTTCTGATTTTAAGGAGTAATTAATAAAATAATTTTTGTTGCGTATAAAATTTTGTAGATGTGTGTATGGAGCAAGTATTGAGAAAAATGTTATCATATAATATCTCTATTTTTTCTCATTAAAATTGTAAATTTTTGAATCTATACCCTAGTGATGGGCACTATCGAATGATTTCAACTATGGAACAATTCGTCCGAATATTTTGTTTATTCATTTACTTAAAAAAATAGTAAATAGTGCATGCAACTATCGAATTATTCACTTATAAATTCGAATTAAAAAATAGTAACTAGTACAAAGAGCTCTTGTACGATTTTTGCTATCAAATAAATTATTCATTCATTCGAATTATAAGAATAATTTTTGCTATCAATTCAAGTATTCATTTATTCGACTTAAGAAACCTCTAACTGGTGTGATTTCATTTTAATATTGATTTAAACACAAATCCAGCAGTGTTGTTAAACGTACTTTTTCAGTTAAATTATATAAATTAAATAAAAAAAAACTATCGAATGAATGATTTTAAGCTATCGAACAATTCGAATATTTTTATTCGATAGTTCCCATCACACTATACCCCTCAATGCATATTTTTCAATGTAAAACCATGATGAATCACTTCAATATGTTCTGCTTTACTAACCTAAATTCTAGGTCGATGCATACTTAAGTTATTCAAATCATCATCAACCTTATAGCCAAGCAACCGACTCCAATCCAGTTTTACCACCAAAATTATACAAATCTCTAACGAATCTTAAAGCTCCGTCACAAACAACACCTTATGCTACATCAAACACAACCAACCATTGTATTTCGTCATCAGTATCAGCAACTTCTTCTCCACAGATTTCACTTTCCACAAAAACATCATCATCATCCCACTGCACAACCAATGAATTGGCACCAAAAGCATCGAGTTCAACATCATCGTCCTCAAATTCGGGTCAAACCGTTTACTCGATCAAATCTTCAGATTATCAATCTGCATGCAAACCTACAACATTACGCAAGGATGAACAAAAGAACATGGCACCCTCACTAACATTGCCACCACCCTCGCCAGCCAATACCGTTGAGCTAAAATCTAACAAAATCAACTCATCCACATTTTATCCTCTACAAAACAATCACGTGACCTACACTCTGCCCAAACACATCAGCGGTAAAATTTCGCTAAATAGTACAATAGCGAATGTGGTTAGCAAGGTGCCATCAGTAATTAGTATTCCGACAACAGATAGTTACGATAGCAGTTTGCATGAAGCGAATGTGGAAAATTCCATTTGCAATAGCAAAACTCCCAAATCGAGCAAATGCACAACACTACCGAAAATATTACGCGTCAAAAGAGACACCCAGGATCCCACCATAGCTCAAGTTTCTGTTTCACAGTGTAGCATGCCAGTCTATCCGCAACAGTATAACACGGACACTACAGCAGTGTATCGTGTAAACAGCAACAGCAACAGTAGCAGCAATGTAAGGGATGGCTTGCATTTGCCTGTTTGCACCACATCGAAAAACTGTCTGAATCCCAAGGAACACTTTTTACCTAACGATACTAGTCTCGATGACGATTATCTAAGCGAATGTGAAAACTGTAAAATTGCTCAAAGCTCGAAATATTATTTAAACGCAGAACTGGTAGATCCGCCACAGGAAACAATGACATTGCAACGAAAGTCAATGGATGACAGTAAAGAGGATCAGGAGCAGGCCTATTATCGAATATCGCATACACTGCCTACAAATCCCAAGAAAAATACGTGAGTTAAAAATGCATACTACACAGAAACATACACAATATCTCATATATTACCATATATAAAAGTATATCAAGATATCTACTATTGATGTCTATTAGGAAATTTAAACAACTTTTGATTAAATTTTCAAAATCTTCGGACTGCACAAAAAAATTAGCAAACAAACTACCAGGACATTATTTGATCCACCATGCATTTAACCTTTATTATAATGGGGTTTGCAGGGCATTATTATTGTTAATTAGTTTAATCGAAATCGGAAACTGTGTCGTTTTTATCTTTGAAAATGATATCGTTAAATCTGAATTTTTTAAAACACTTGTTTTAACACCCTCTGGTTTTTTCGTCATAACTCCCAAACTATAGATCCTACAAAAACGATTTATGCACCAAAATGTTTGTAATTACAATACCCACACGACTGCATTCTTAGAATGATAATTATTCAATGATTTTAGTTTTTGGTATACGTCACTTTTGGTGATTTTTCTTGTTTTTTTTTTAGTTTTGATTTTCCTTATAACTCCCAAACCATACATCATAAAACGACGATCTATGCACCAAAATGTTTGTTAAGCCTCCTGGAAGACTGCGCCCTTGGAAGAATTTAAAAATAATATTAAGTTTCATTTTCATATGTCATTTTTGGTGAATTTTTTTTCTTCGTTTTTTCGCCATAAAAATCGCCATAAAATCCAAACTACATATCACACAAGAATACATATCGTCCTCAAGGCGGGTTACGTCTTCGTTGAAATATGTTTTGCTCTATCTCTTCTAGTTTTAGAGTTATCTTTACCAGATGTTTCACTTTTTGGAGTAGGCCAAAAACATCTGGTTTTTTCATCATAACTCCCAAACCATACATCCTACAAGGACGATTTATGCACCAAAATGTTTGTAATTGCAATACCCATACGATTGCTTTCTCAGAAAAAAGATTTTTTTCAATGATTTTAGTTTTATACGTCATTTTTGGTGATTTTTCTTGTTTTTTTAGTTGTTTCGTCTTAAACCATACATAATAAAAGAACGATTTATGCACCAAAATGTTTGTTAAGCCTCTGCCTACAATCTTGTGGCAACCCTAAATATTTCCTTTCCTCAAATGGTTCGAAAACCTTTAACAACCTTTTGTTTCAGTGTAAGGATGTGCCATTGAAAAGCTCTTTTTGAGGTTTTTTTAAACCGTGCGTTGATGATCACTGCTTTAAAATTACGGCTGTTATCGTGATCATAGACAGACGGACATACCGAAATAAACTCAGGAGTTGTTGCTGATCAAGAATATATATAGTAGAGTGGTCCTTTTTTCGAAAGTAACGAATTACGGACCGGACTTTTGTTCCTTTACAAAACAGAAGTAAACTGTGACATTAAAAAAAATTTATATGTATAAGTGCAGCTGGCGACCTTTAAGTTGAAAATCTGATTTATCAGCAATGTTCCAAAAAATGAGTGAAATCAGGTCGAAAGTGAACTTGCAAAAAAGTATTTTTTTTTTCAAAAAAAAATCCCAAAAACTTTTATTAAGTGCAAATTTAAAAAACTGGTACGCTGCTCGTTTTTGATTTAATTTTCTTTCAAAACGTGCTCTCAAACATGAAAATTTCAAAAAAATTTCATTGAAATGTTGTGAAAATATGTATATTCTTAAAGTATACACAAAACAGAAAAATTGTGCGACTACGTGGAATAACCTGGTAGTTATAAAAATTTTTGCTAGAAGTGTACTTATTTGGAAATTCCGAGTTTGGGTTTTTGTACGAAAAACCCAAAAAAATTTAAAAATCCATGTTTTGAAAAAATCACCAAGAAATGAATTAAGGATAGTTTTGAGCAATTTTGTGGTAAAAATTAAAAAAATCAAAATTCGGATACCAAAATTATAGCTATGACTTTTTTCCAAAAATCCTTAGTCATTTTCTGGCTTTTCGAACACAAAAAAAAAATCATTAAACTTTTGCAAAAGTGTATTTTTGCAATTGAAAAAATTGGGTAATTTTCAAAAAGTTGCATATTGTGAAGAAAAATTAAATCAAAAAGGTGGCGCGCACCAGTTTTTTTTAAATTTGCAATTTAAAAAAGAGTTATTAGGATTTTTTTTGACGTAGAATTACGTCTTACAGCGCGGTTTGTATGGGGGTCATTTTCACGAATTTTTTCAAAGTGATATTTGACACTTTGGGGTATACCTACAGCCTTTAATATTCATCGTACAAAGAAAAAAAAAATGCCAAAATATCAGTTTTAGTGGGAATAAAACAAATATCTAATAAAATAGCAAAATCTAAGAAGATGAAAAATTCATATATTCGTATGAGTAATGCACAAGCTGCTTAGCTGCAGTAGCTGCTTATGCTGCTTTTAAGGTTGTTGTTGTGTTTGCTTGTGTGGTTCGTTATTACGTCGTTCGTTGTTGTGCTGCTTTTGTTGTTGTTGTTTTTATTAATATGTATGTAAAACATACATATATAAATACACATGAGTTGTTTTTTTTCCCAGATAGCCAATCGGCTGCACTGAAGCGGACCGTTTCGTTGTCAGCAAACTATGCATTGTGTGTTTCGCATAAGCCTGCCATTTATTAAGTTGTATATTAATGTTGATTTTCTACGATTTAAATACAAAATCCTAAATGTTTGATAGTTTAAATCATTCTTGACTTTAAATACAAATTCTAGTTGTTTGATAGTTTAAAATCGTTCATTGAGCTTTAGGTCAGGTTAGAACAATTAATTGCTCTAACGAATTTTTTCAAAGATACAACAGCAACAACACTTTCAACATGAAAAGAAAAAAAGGCACAGTTTCGATAGTATCGTAAGTAGAATTCCTTTTTATATAGTAATAGAGAAAAATTCGGGTTTTTTCACTCATATTTTTAAAAACTATTTAAAAACATTTCATCTTCCAAATAAAAATTATTCAAAAACGAATTTGTTGTTGTTGTTGCCTTCTTCAAACTTACTTGATCTAAAAAGCTCTCAATTAAATTCATGTTAAAATTTGTTTTGTTTTATAAAAACTTTTCGTTTAATATATGTATATATTATATATGTTAATGCTCTTTACTACAGGAAAAATAAATAACTCAAATTTTACCGATATTTATTTTCATTTATTAAACGTTACTTTGAATATCATTTAGTTGTAACCAACATAAAAAATTAACAACAAATTCATCACTAAAAATATCAAACGAAAACTTTTCATAAACAAAACAAATTTTTACATGAATTTAATTGTGAGCTTTTTAGATCAAGAAGAAGGCAACAAAAATAACAAATTTGTTTTTGAATAATTTATATTTAGAAGATACAATGTTTTCAAATAGTTTTTAAAAATATGAATGAAAAAAACAGTATTTTTCTTTATTACTATATAAAATGGAATTCTACGTCTATACTTACGATACTATCGAAACTGTGCCTTTTTTAAAAGACAACATTTCCGTAATTAAAGATCAGAAAAACATTTCGCTTCATACAAGTAAGGACAACTCTAATATATACTTTTCTATACCTGCCACGCCTCCTTATCGGCGTTACAAATGAAGTGTTAATATACGCAATACAAATATTTTTATATAATAACATTATCCTTATTAATAATAATCTAATTAGAAAAATTGGCAATATTTTAAAGATGAAATATCCACAGATCATTAACTTTTTTTTATATAGTAAAATTAACATCCGCTAGAGCTTCCCTAGAGCGCCTCTAAATTTATACAAAACACAAAATTCTTACAAAAAAGTTAATTTTTTTAAACTAGCGGACGCAACTTTAATTTTTTTTTTTGAAAATGTTAATGACCTAAATTTTCAGATGTGCTGTCTTTAAAACATAGCTGTTAAATAATGATTACAATTAGTAATCGTAATTCTACTAATCGTTACTAATCGTAATCATTACTAATTCGATTATTTTTTTTTAAAAAAGGTGAAAGTATTGGTTAAGTACGATTCTTTTCTGTTTTTGATAGTAATCTAATAATTACGATTACAAATAAGAAAAAAATAATTACGATTACTTCAGATTACGAAAGTAATCAAAAAGAATCAGAAGTAATCAAGAAAAAATAATCCGACTGCTTTAAGAAATTATTTTTGATTCTTTTTGAATATTTAATTTTAGAAACTATTTTTGATTCTTTTTGAATATTCAAATAATTTCCAAAAGTAGTCGGATTATTTTTCTTGATTATTTTTTGATTCTCTTTGATTGTTTTCGTAATTTCAAGTAATCGTAATTATTTTTTTGATTAATTGCAGTCGTAATCAATTACTTATCATTAACTTCTCCACCAAGGATTATATAATGATTACAATTCTTTTTAAAATATAATATAGGGTCTGTTCGGAAATGCATAACGATTTGCAGTATGCGCACAACTGGTATTTTTCAAGCGTCCAAATTGCAGTGTGAATTTTTTTGATGGGAATGATGAGTGACGCTTGATAAAAAAATTGCATTTTTTAATGTTTGACGTTTGCAGTGCTGCATAATTGGCCTTTTTCGAATCTTTTGCTTGTGCTGCAAAAGCTGTTGCGCATTATGATGCATATCCGAACTGACCCATAATTGATTACTAATCGTAATCGCAATTTAAAGCTATGCTTTAAAAGGAGGATTAAAAAAAAGGAAAATCAAGGATTTTTTAATTTTGGTGTTTCCTATTTATTCTCACGGGCGACTCAAAAAAAAAATTATCAAAATGAGTTCGGGAGACCATTATGCATAAACTATGAGTTGTAGAATTGCTGGTTATGAGAATGCTTTCTATAAATAATTTGTTTTCAATGCTATATCTCTTGTTTTAATTTCTTTTCAGTCCAATTAAAAACAACAATCGTGAACAATGGTTTTCTGCAATTCCAGCGAGCTCCTCATCGGAGGAAGATGTGAACGAATGAGATTTAACGCATTTTCTCTAAGTTTTTGGGACATTTTATTCTCAATATTATAGATAAAAATAAAAATAATTTTAAATATTGATAGACTCTAACTACATTTTAGCACTAACTTTACTCATTTATAAATAAAAAACGTCAGATATTAATTAATAGAAAAACTTCATGATTGAAAATTGTCACACCTAAGGAACCAAGTTTATAAATTTAAGAAGTTGTTGAAGTTATAAATACATACATACATACATACCTACATATAAACAAAAAACGCTCAAAAGATTTCTTCAGTTATGACATGGTTATCAATTAAATGCAGATTTTACTAAAATAAGTCAGCATAACGAGTTATTAAAATTGTACAAAGCTAAAAAAATAAGCGTGAATATTATATATATAGGTTTAGAATTTAAAAGCAACCCAGAACAAAACCAAAAAAAATCTTAAGCATTATAATAACACTAAGAAAATGAGTGCATTTAAATTTGTTAAACAATTCTTAATATTTCGATTCTGAGTAATCCGAGTAAACCACAGCAACTGAGCATATACAGGACTTTTTCATAATTATTCCATGTGTATTAAAATAGACCAAAGAACTTTTTTGATCGTTTATAAAAAATGTTCAATTATTGTTTAACCCATTACGTATAGACTGTCGTTTTTTGTTAGCACTTTTCAGCGAGTGTATTCTCTATATAACAGTAGTGGAACTTGAGCCTGAAAGTTGAATGCTTGGAATTGTGAAGTTTAACAGTCCCGTTTTTACATAAAATAAACTCGCTGAAAAGTGTGAACAAAAAATCTCTATCCTGAACGTATATCCTGAACGTACTATGTTACAGTATCAATCAAAGAATAGTTTATTAGAATAAATAAGTTAAAACACAATTTAATTTTACACCATTTTAGAAAAAAATGTTCAAAGTGACAAAACACAACATTTTTTGCTAAATTTTTCCGCAATTGCAGTGAAGATAATTGTTATCTCCTTCATTTTATTTAAGCTATTGAATGCTCACACATAAACGGTAGAGGAAGGTCGTAGAAATATCACACTTGTTAAGGCCTGTTAAAACCAAAACAAAATGTACAGTATTACAACCTATTCTATCCTATTTTGCAAGTGGGCAAGAGTTCAGATTTTAAACTGACTAATTCACAATCCTAATATTTTGAGCCGATGACCAAATTGTGACCACCTCTGTTGCATCATTGGGATCATTATCTTGCATAGAAGTTCAATATGCAAACTGCAAATGGTTTCATCATATTCTACAGTTTGCCTTCGTCTATGTTCAACTCCATCCTGCCATTAGTTTTCACCAATGGCCACATTCCACTTCTAGTTTTATATGCCTAAGTACTATATATTACATATATGTATGTGTGTATCAGAGATCTGCAACGAATCACATTTTTGAATCAATGAGCTACTTACTCAAAAATGAGTGTGAATAAGTATAAGTAGTTTCCAAAGTAGTACTCATATGTTATTGATTCGAAAAAAAGTGAATCACATTTTGGAATCATCAGCCACTTACTCAAAAATGAGTATGAATAAGTATAAGTAGTTTTATAGGACATTAGGGTGTCCCAAAAATTTTTTTTTTGCTCAAGCTTTTTTTGGAAGCTTATGAGGTAATGTATTTTTGAGATTTTTTTCAGATTTTTTGGAAGAGGTTTAGTGGTGGCGCTAATTGGTATATCCCTAAAAATAAGGTTTTTCGAAATCGAAGCAAAAGTTAGTCAATAACAGACATTTTCTAAGTCTTTGAGTCGTCATTTCGAAAGACGATTGTTCAAACTTCACTTTAATGTACATAAATCAGAAGTTTTGTAATATTTTTTCGTCATTTGGGTGTCACATATTTAATTTTTTCGTGAAATTATCGTAAGTTTTTTAAAAAATTCTTCATAACTTTTAAAAATTCCATCAAAATGAAAAAATGTAATGATGCAGTTTGAATAATGGTAAAATTCTAAGCAATTTAAAAACAAAATATTTTTGATATTACTCTTGCCGTTTCAAACTTTTGCTTCGATTTCGAAAAATCTTCGAAAAACCTTATTTTTGGGGAAAAACCGATTAGCGCCACCTCTAAACCTCTTCCAAAAAATCTGAAAAAAATCTCAAAAATACTTGACCTCATAAGCCTTCGAACTAAGGTTAAGCAACTAGGAAATTCGAAAAAAAAATATTCTTTTGGGACACCCTAGTACTCATATGTAATTGATTCGAAAAAAGTGAACATAATAAGTACAGAATGAACTATATATAAATATTCATATGATTTAGAGTTGTTTGAGATCAAACTCATTAATATTAATAAAATAATTAAGTACTTAGAAAAACACATTTTCGAATTTTAAAAATTTTTTAAATTGAGGGTGGACCCAATAAATGTTACTTTTTACTATAAGTACATGTTTTTTTTTTTTGTTATAAGTACATTTTTTTTAGTATAAGCACATTTTTGGCAGTATAAGGGGGGATTTCGAGTCTGATGTGAAAATATAAAAAAAATTGTCTGACGCTAGGGTGGACCCTAAATTTTTATTTTAATTCCTTTTACATGCTAAGCAATATAAGTGGTCGCTGATTTCAAATCTTATACCAAAATTTTTAAAATATTTTTTGACGTTAGGGTGGACCCTAAAAATGTATATTTTGTTTTTTAGTATGAGGACATGTTCTGACAGTATAAAGGGGTCGCTGATTTCGAGCTTGACGCGAAAATATAAAAAAATTTGTTTGACGTTAGGGTGGACCCTATTTTTTTTGTTTTTCAGTAGTTTTACATGTTTTGGTAGTATAAGAATCTAAATCTGCCACCTTATACTACGAAATATGAAAAAGTACTGGAAAACAAAGAAAAATTAGGGTCCACCCTAGCGTCAGACAAATTTTTTTATATTTTCACATCAGACTCGAAATACTGTCAAAAAATGTACTTATACTAAAAAAACATGCATAGTAACATTTATTGGGTCCACGTCATTTTACGTCAAACGGACAGCGAAAAGAAGTGAGATTCTAAAATTTGTTCATATTTGGGCCAATTGTACATCCAGTAGATATGAAAGTGAGCACTAGCTATGAATAGTGATGTATGGAGATTCTAAATATTTGTTTTTCGATATGCTGGGACCTTTTTTGTGGATTTTGATAAAAACATGCAATAGCCAAAAAATTAAGAGGATGGGAGAGGCGTGAATGGCGTCTGCAAAAGTTAAAAAAAAAATTGTGAGGTTTTCAGACAAATCAGCATAGAATGGTGGTTTATATGACCGACCTTCATTTCTTTTCATCCCAACATTTTTTACAAATCAAGTAAAGAGTTGGCGTTGGGTATAAAAAAATGTACATGGTCAATAAAAGTGAATTTAATGTCAAAGATAACCCCCAAAGCGCAATATTAAGAAACCGATTCAATTAGACACATAATATGAACTACTTATTGCATTTAGAGAAACTTAAGAGAGTGTAAGATGGAAGCATTTAGAAAAATTTAAAGGGAGACCATTAGCTACGTTCCTAGTCAATACTCCCAAAATGTTAGATTGCAAATCAGCAACATCTGCTTAAATAATAATTTTAGATCATTCGCATAGAGGAGAAAGCATGAGCTTATTATATAGATATATCATTTATAAAATGAATGAAAAACAGTGGTCCAAGGATGCTTCCCTGAGGAACCCCTGAAATTGCGACAAACTTATATGATTTAAAATTATTAATACAGACTAAACATGTCCTGCCCGATATGACTTTCGGATCACTTCCAAAAAAATGAATGCAATCCCATCATTCGTAGTTTACTAAGTAACAATTTATGAGAAATTCTGTAGAACGCCTTAGAAAAAGTCGGTATAGATTACTTTATTAATTATTAGGGGACAAACAAAAATAATTCGGGGGTATTTTTTTACTGTGAAATAAAACTGGTGTTGCCATTTACATTATTATACTATTTTTCAAAAATGATGTACTATTTCTCTTAATTGTTCGTGTTTTGAAGTGAAACTTCTTAGGCTTGAGGGTAAAATGTTTTGAGTCTCGTTATAAAAATGTTCGTTATGAAAAATATTTCAAGACTCGTCACGTTTTTGTGTACAAGCGCAAAAAAATAAGTAGATAACTATAAGGAATATTTTATATAAATCAAAATGTTTGTAATTACTCTAGACACACAACTGCATTCTTAGAGATAAACAGAGACGTTAAAATTATATAGAGCATAGAGTAAAACAAAACTAAGTTCTATTAATAGTCTGGTACGAAAAAATATATTTTTAGCCATAACTTTTGATTATTTTTGAGACTTGACTTTTTCGTAAAAAATATAAAAATAACATTTTGGAAAAAAAAATTTCGCAAAAAAAATCAAAGGCGGTACAAACCTTGTTGTTTTGATGACAAAGACAGTAAAATAATTTTTGCGCTTAGCTGGAAGAATTTTTGCAAATAACTGTTATGTCATATGAAAGGTAGAGTTTGATGTGTAATTTTTAATTAATTTTATTTTTAGATACAACAAAAACAATTTTTGAGTCATTTTTTGAGTAAAAAGTCAATATTTTGGACCTTTTTTGACATAATCATAAAACATATATACACTGACTAAACGGTACAATTCAACCTATTTTTGTAAAGTGATTTTATTGAACTTTTGAACAAAACAATTTGAATGAAATATATTAATGGACAGCGGAGATATTTGCATCGAAAGACCAAACTTTGATTTTCATGTCGTTTTTCTCGCATTCTTAGGTAACGATGTTTTATGAAAAGGTCGTTGTACTGAAAATTTATACAATTTTGAATATATATGTGAATGTTTTTGATGTCAAAATAACAAAATTATTTTAAAATGCAATAAAAAAAAACTCCGATGGTAAAAGTATTATAATAACAAATTACCGTTAGTTGAAAAATTTTGGAGAGGGCGTGGCAAAAAGTAGGTATGTAACATTTTAATCCAGGATGCACTTAATATGTATACCTAGTTTGAGCGAAATCCGTTGAGCCGTTTAGATCTTTATAAAGGCCAAACAAACAGAAAATGAGTTTTATTACTATAGATAGCGCAATAGCACAGTGGTTAGAGTAGTAAAATTAAAAACTGAATGTCGTGGGTTCGATTTACGGTGTTTTTTTTATATTTTAATCCAAGCCTGTGCTAAGTTTAAAGCCAGAGCTGTATTAAAATCATATTTTAGTATTTTGCAAGTATTAGATTTGAAACCAAAGCTGGGGTGGTATTTTAGTATAAAATTTCTAAGCGTATAGTTATTATAAACCATTAAAATCCATTCAAATTAAATTGACCTTTTGAATAATAACAAAAGGAAGACAACTTCCTAGTTTATGCCTTTCACATAGCTATTGTGCTTACAGACCTGCAGTTAACGCTTTAGCACTCCTTTTAAATAGGTCTTTTTTCACTTTTCGAAGAAAGGTTTGAAAAGTACCCTTAAACGTAGTCGCAGACTTAGTAAAATATATGTCATATATTTAGTAGTTATATTACTTTTTATGCTGGTAAAAAGCTTAATTGTCAATAGAAAAAATGGTCTTGTACAAAATTTTTAAAAAATAGCAAAAGTCAAAATGGGGTTTAGGATTTATTTCACAAAGTAAAAAAATACCCCCAGAAAAATACCCCTAGAATTGTTTTTTGTCCTTATATAGAAATTCCATGTTAAAACTTAATTTTATAAAATCGGCCCTTGTCCACTTAAATACATGCTCATTAGGGTGGCCCCTAACTGTATGAGAATTTTTTTATAGATTGAATATGTGCGATGGCCTCGTTTGTTTCTTATCATGTCAGAAGTATATTTTGAAAATTTCAGGAAAAAATATTAATATATAAACGTGCCGCTTGCGACCTTAAGTTGAAAATCTGATTTACATGGGAGAAAATGTGCTCTTTTTTCTAAAAAATCCCAATAACTTTTTTTATGTGCGCATATTTAAAAAAATGTTACTCGTCTCGTTTTTGATTTAATTTTTTCTTCAAAATGTGTAGAGTTGTGATTTTGTATCAAAAAAATAGCAAAAATCCAAATTTGAAAAAATTTCATTGAAATGGTGTGGACATATTTTCGTAAACTATAATCAAAACAGATACAAAAAATTGTGGGATTACGTTAAATAACCTGGTCGTTATGAAATTTTTCGTTAAAAGTGTACCTTTTTGTAAATTTCGAGTTTGGGTATTTTTACGGAAAAAAATTCCAAAAAATTTAATAATGCAAGTTTTGAAAAAATCACAGAGAAATGAATTAAGGATAGTTGTGAGCTATTTTGTGCAAAAAATTAAAAAAACCAAAATTCGGATACCAAAGTTATAGCTATTGAAATTTGACTTTTTTTCCAAAAATTTTCAAAGTGCCTGTTTCTGGCACTTCGAACACAAGAAAATTTATAAAAAATCGGAAAAAATTTGTTTCTCACTAAAATTACTTCAATAATCTTAAAAATATATAAATGATTTTTTTTAGAAATAATTTTGGATTCCAGGGATGCCAACATATCATACCCTGGTTTTAGGGTAAAAAATATTGAAATTAGATTTTTTTTCGAAAACTAAAAAAATCACAACTCTAGTAGTGTCTAGTAGTTTGTCTAATTTCCACGTTTGACAGCACATTTTGAAGAAAAATTAAATCAAAAACGAGACGTGTACTAGTTTTTTCTAAATATGCACATAAAAAAAGTACTGGGGATTTTTTAGAAAAAAGAGCACTTTTCCCCCATATAAATCAGATTTTCGACTTAAGGTCGCAAGCGGCACGTTTAAATCTCAATATTTTTTTCTGTAAATTTCACAATTTACTTCTGTGTAGTAAAGGAATAAAACCCCTGTCCATAATTTGTTACTTACGAAAAAAAATTTGAAGTGCGATATTTCTGTGACGTACGTTTTTTGGGTAGGCAAAAAAAAATTTAATAAAAACTGTGGAAATTATTTTTTTTTTACTTTAAAGTGGTTTAAAATTGGCATATGCGGTTATTTATTTTACAAAAGTACTATCAGAACTGCCAGATATTTACATACATTTTTAACAATCACTCATATCTCATATTTAGAATTTAGTTCTTACAAAATCTGTTCATAAAATAAAAATTGAAGTCAACACATTTAAAAATTAAAAATGAGCAATAGATAATGTACTGTATTTAATAGAATAAAATTAAACGCATGAATTTAAACACAAAAAACCCATATTTATGTAAGGTACCATGAAAAAAAATAACAGTTTGATGCTTTAGTTGTTTCGGTCATCTTGACAAGCCATGAGCAAGAGCTCTTGCTTAGTATATTGAAAACTATAATTTTTTCTCCATAAGATTTTGAGATATTAATTAAATTTTCAGCTAAATATTCAGACAACTGAGCGACCATTGTTATTTTTCCAGGCTCACAGTATCTCAATCTAATTTAAATAAATATGCAGTGTATACATAGTTCAAAAACAGTATTGCAAGGTTAAAATTAAAAATCCATACCAAAAAATAGTATGTCAGTAAAAAGTATGTAAGTAGTTACTTAACATTCAAAAATAAAATTATTGTAAATTTATTAAATATGAGATAAGAAAATAAAATGACAGTGTATATTAATAAAGAAGCAACGCTTTTCATATATAGAGGCAAAAAATTCAATTGTATGAACATTCTGCAACGGTTGTAATTGAGCCATGTAGGAAATCAGTTAAAACATTACATAATTGTGGAGTTTGCATTAGCAACTAAAAAAAAAAACTTGCTTAAGAAACTCACCATCAAGCTAAAGCCACGTCTGTCACATTGACCGATGCTACCTGCTGATATCGGCAATGAATAAAAACCTAAGGACGCGGCTTTATGTGCTACCATATTTTTGCCATTTAGAGTGTTAATTGAATTTTTTACCCTAGACTAAAAATTTCACTGAAAGCGCGAATTTTTCGCACTTTTCCGAATACGACGTATCTTGTTGAATCGATGTAGCCCTAATAGCTTGGAAAAAAATGCTCAAACTTATGTTGATTCTTACTCTTAAACATGAAATGTAATTATCTATTGTTTTTCGAATTAGATGTATTAATCTACTACTTTTAACGTATGCAATTCTTTTATTTGCGGTATTTTTACACAAAAATCTATTGAATAAAATTAGTTTATATTATATTTGCATTTGAACGATTATTACAAATGTACCTTTAATTCAACGACTTGGTTTTTAAAACTTATACACAAACACACAAAACATAAAGATTAATTTTTTACAAGTTATTTTTTAATTTAAAATTAAGAGTGTTACGTATAAATTATTGTTAATATTAATACTTATATAATGAAGAAATTATTATTGAATCGAACTGTATTTATTAATGTATAAAATAAAAAAAATTAAGAAAAATAAAAACCTTTTACTGTACCATAGGGTACTACTCTTTGAAGTAGGTTCTTAACTATTGCAGCATTTGAAGGGCTAAATAAGAGAATATAAAGTAAGAGAAATGTACATAATTATTACAATGGAGGATTCTTCATAAATTTTTTTTTATTTTATTTTTTTTTTGTTAATAACACGTAATAGGTCTGTTCCCGTACTAACTTCAAGTAATTGTAATGGAATATAGATGTACATTTTGCATGTTATTCTTCTCTCTCGAGGTTAAAAAATTTGTAAAATAACGCTTTCAAGCAACTTCAAGACCTAATGAATAACGTCGAATTCCACGAATCTTGGCTTTTATAGTACAGTTGACTAAAAAATATTGTAGCGTCCAAAATCACAATTTTCTAAAAAAAAAATTCTTAATACGATTTTTTTTAAATACTTGAATTTTTCCGGGAAATAAAAATGTTCACAATTTTAAAATGCATAAGAATCTTGTACCTTCAACCCTCAACTTGCAAAAATGCGTGAACAGCTGTTGTGCTTGAGACTTACTTGAAGTCGTTTCCATACTTTTTATACCCCCACGTTTATAAAGCCGCTCCATGCTGAAGATTATAGAATAATTTGCTTTCTCTTAGAAAAAAAACTATAACATGAGAAGGGACGAGGGTTAAAAGTTTTGGATAGTTCATTCTTCTTTCGATTATGAAATTCAAAAACATTATACTAGACATTACTCCACTTAGCAAACGACATACAGTGTAACGCGCCAATATAGCAAGTGGCCAAAAATAGAAGGAATTCTCATGCAATCAGTAAATTTTGGTAGAATAAGATTTATATAATTAACTGTGATCTCTGATGATTTTACAAGGTTATAATTTGTGCAACAGTACCTTTTGAATGTTAAATAATTTGTTCCTCTCCATTTCTAATAGATACTAAAAAAATGTACGACACCCTTACAAATTACAAAGGCAAGCAAACCGTTTGTATGAACGAAAATTTAGTGTGTCCCAATAGAAGTGCACAATTAAAAAATTTTTAATTTTTTTCTGAAATTTGACATTTTTGAAATTTTATTAATGTAAATTACTTTACAATAAAGCAAACATTTTAATACTGACTCAATAAATCTGCGTTTTATTTTTAAATTAAATCGTGCACTTTTATTGAGAAACCCTTTATTTTGGTTTTTCTCAGCAACGCTGGTTGAATGTGTCCGAAAAGATAGAAAAACAGCTACAACAACCAAAGAGATCTTTTTCACTCCCGCTTTCTGCCCTTCCATAGCAACTCTTCTCAATAGAGCGAATGTTTCTTGTTGCTGTTTTATGTGTTTAGTTTCTAAATTTTACCTATCTAAACGACAAACATTTAAATAAAAATTATATTGTGCACTTGCTATGAACCTGAGCTTTCAAATGATATAAGTTTCATTAGAATGTGTTTTCTTAGAGTCGATGAAAAGGGGGCTAAAATTTCGTGTTTGCGTATGAAGATATGAAGGGCTTATATAAAATAAAAAATATATATGCCATGTAAAAAATATTTTGAAATAATCGACTCTTAAGTTTTGAAAAATTGTATTTTTGTATGAAGAATTGGAATTGAACACGGAAACTTTTACAAATTACTTACTTTACTTACTTAGTTGGCACTACAACCGTATGTCTGTCTTGGCCTCATCTAAGAGTTTGCGCCAGCCATTTCTGTCTCTCACTTGCTGGCGCCAGTTGAGAATTCCAAGCTTCGTCAGGTTATCCTCTACTTGATCTCTGCGTTGATCGCCGCTGGGTAGCGAATCGAATATTTTCTTCACTGGAGCATCGTCTTTAATGCGCTGAATATGACCTAATCCGCGAATCCGCTCGATTTTAATGCACTTGACAATGTCGATGTCAGCGTACAGCTCGTATAGTTCATCATTCCACCGCATTCGGTACTCGCCATTGACGCAGATTGGTCTTACGAAGAATCTTTCTCTCGAAGACTCCTAAAGTCTGTTCATCTGAAATGCTCAGCGTCATGGTTTGTGATGCATAACGTAGGACGGGCATGATGAGCGATTTATAGTGTGATTTTCGTTCGTCGAGAGAGGGCCCTGCTTCTCTATTGCCTACTGAGCCCAAAGTAACACCTGTTGGCAAGAGTTATTCTTCGTTTAATCTCAATGCTGATGTCGTTGGTTGAGTTTATGCTGGATCCCAGATAGACGAAGTCAACCTCGAAGGAGGTATTGTCAAGTCTAACGTGGGTTCCAAGACCCTGAGACTGTTTGTTTGTTGACACCAAGTATTTCGGCTTATCTGCATTCACTGTCAGACCCATTCGACTTGACTCTTTTTCTAATCTGGAGAATGCTGCACTGACTTCGTATTATGGCCAATGATATCGAAGTCATCAGCATACGCAAGCAGCATAACACTCTTGTAGAATATTGTGCCACTACGTCTCAGATCAGCAGCTCGGATGATCTTTTCCATCATTAGGTTGAAAAAGTCGCACGATAAGGAATCACCTTGTCTGAAACCTCGTTTGGTAATAAATTGTGGGGAGAGGTCCTTCCCGATTTTAACTGCGCTGCTGGTGTTGCTCAGTGTCATACTGCAAAGTCGTATTAGTTTTGCAGGAATACCAAATTCAGACATGGTGGAGTACAGGTGGTTCCTTATGGGGCTGTCGAAGACGGCTTTGTAGTCGACAAAAAGATGGTGGGTGTCGACTTGTTTTTCTGGAGTATAGTCCAAGATTTGTCGTAGCGTGAAAATCTGGTCGATGGTGGACTTTCCAGGTCTGAAGCCACACTGTCCAATCAGTTGGTTTATAATGGGCTTCAATCTTTCACATAAAACGCTGGACATGGCCTTATATGCGATATTAAGAAGGCTTATCTCATGGTAATTTGCACAAATAGAGGTTGAACTGAGATTACAATCGTTCAGAATGCATTCTTCCGACCATATTCTGCAATGAAGCTCGTGAATGCATTTAAATAGAGCTTCGCCTCCGTTCTTAGACAGCTCAGCAGGTAAGCCATTAGCTCCCGCGGCTTTGTCATTCTTAAGCCGAGCTATAGCTGTCATCCGTAATTGGGGTTTCTGGAATATCATCTCTATTGGCGGGTTTGTTGTCAGCGTCGCCATTGAGAAGCTTAGAGAAATTTTCCCTCCATAACGTCAGTGTATTCTGGACATTTGCTACTAGATTTCCGTTTTCTCCTTGCAGGAAGAGACCATCGGCAAGGCGTCTTATTTTTGGAAAAATTTTCAGGCCTCATTCCTGTCACCATACATCTCAATCTTCTCCTGCTCGCACTTTTCTGCAAACGCAAAGTAAGACCCAGTGCTGTCTGTTAACCCACAAGCGGGTGGATTGCCCCTTAACTCCCCTCAATATGAATGGTGTGGATCTAGTGGAATCGGCCGCTCTTGAGGTTTGGGCATATCGATCCAATCTGATCTTCATTGGAATGATCATATTTTCGATGTGTCGAAAGAAGCAGGCAAGTGCCTAGGTTTTTAAAACGGTGCAAAAAATATTTCACTTCAGCTGATCTTCGCATGGTTTACACCTCATATATAAGGCCGAAAATGGAGTACAATTCGCATATTTGGGCAGGGGCTCCAAAATCTTATTTGGAGCTTTGGATCGAATTCAACGTCGTGCGATATATTTGATAGGTGATGAAAGTATTTTATTCTCTCTCAATTCTCTTGGGCATCGACGTAATGTTGGTTGCCTAAGCCTTTTGTATAGTTATTCAAGGGAAGTGTTCAAGGGAGATACATGGCCTGACGCCACCAGTTCGTGTTTTTCCCAGGTCCACTCAGGCAGCTGTTCAAGCCCACCCCTTTACCATTGCATCGATGCCCAATAGAACCTAGCATTACCGTGATAATTCGTTCTAGTCCTATGACTGACAGTTTATTTATAGTACCTGGATTAATATACCTTGGTTCAATCTAAAAAAAAGCCCCAACATTTTAATAAAGCCCCAAAAGCATTATCCCCAATCACAAAATCCCCAAACACAAAAGCCCCAAACACAAAAGACCAAAAAACAAAATCCCCAAACACAAAAGCTCCAAGTCAAAGGAAGTATTTGGGTCTGCGTAGAACTACTTTTTGTTTTGAAAATAATAAGTATTTCCCTTGTACGAAATATATTTATAGATTTTTAAGCATGACTCATTGAAAAATAAAAGGCTGAAACAAATACTTAGAATAAAAAGTAAAAATAAGAAAGGAAAATTCCAAATTTGTGTTTGGGGATTTTGTTTTTGGGGATATCGTACCCAACCCGTTTTGGCGAGGGCGGTGGTAGCCAATCACCTCTTTAGCAGACGCACGCATGGAGTGTAAAATGTGTGTCCACTGCGCGCATATATCATCGATTGGAGGAGTGCTTTGCAGGCTGTGGACAGGTAAGTTTCTAAGGCTGTGGTCATTGAAGATTGGGTCTGTTCGGAAATTTATCATGATGCGCAAACTGCTTTTTAGCACAAGCAAAATGTTCGAAAAAGGCCAATTTCGCTGCACTGCAAACGTCAAACATTTTAAAATGTAATTTTTCTATCAAGCGTCTCTCATCATTAGCATAAAAAAAATAACGCTGCAATTTGGACACTTAAAAAACTCCAGTTGTGCGCAAACTGCAAATCGTGATTCATTTCCGAACAGACGCATTCCCTTGTCATTTAGATAACTCCAGATTGTACGAGGCTTAACCCTTTGCACCCCTCGAACATTTTTTTCGTATGTATGTATGAACTACACAACAGTAATTTTAATAAAAATTAATTATTTATTACAATAAAAGATATATAGCACCATAACAAGTGATGACGCCTGAGAGACACTGTTCGGGTGCAAAGGTTTAAGCCGAGTCTCTAACACCAGAATCTATAGCTAAAGACATTTGTATGCATGCTCTTAAACTATTTTTATCTTATTTCACCAAAAAAAAAATCAAATAATATTACTAGCTGCGACTGAATACTCTTCACTATTATTTTATCAATGGAATATATTTTAGTAATAAATGCAGAAATTGAATGGCCTATATAAATTGAGAAAACAACTCGTTTCGATTTAGAATATTAAAAAATACGCCAAAACAGTTTGTTTGTGATACTTACTTCTAGCATTCGCATTTAAGTTATTAATTCAAAAACGATTTCATTCTGTAATTTGCTATTTAATTATCTCTTATATTGTTCGACGTATTAATACAATATAATTCATTATATTCAATAATGTATTTAAAATCGAATATACAGATTTTGAAATTATGTTTATAGATAATAATAATATTAGCCAATTATAAGCATACTCGTATGTTAGCATAAAATTAAACTTATATGCAAAAAGATACGATAATTTGAAGAGTTTTCAAGATAGATATTACAGAGATACTGAAATTAAACTTATATCGAGTGATTCCATTATTAATCAATATAAACATATATATACATATATATGTGTGTAAGTGTATGTTATCAATAGTTTAAGTTTAATGAGATGATGAGCAGTACATTGTTTGTTTTTTTACTTCAGTTAATATCGAAATTATATACATATATACTTTGAACTACTATATGCATTTTTTAAGTTATCCAGTTTAAAGGGAATAATAAAAAAAAAGTATTCAATTATTGCGAAATGAACACAAAATATAACAAATTTATTTCAAACAAACTGATGTATAAATGATAATATTTTTAGTCATAAATGCAGTTGCGGAATAAAATTACGCTTCGATTAAAATGTAGAAAATAAAGCTTCACTATTATTTCAGACTTAAAATATATTGACAACGTCTCGTTATAAATTATATTGCAGCTTTTTCTATGTTTACTATACGTACATCTATGGAAAAATAAATTAAAATTTCACACACCAATTTCTAGCACTTATTTAAAGGTTTCATTTAATCGGTTAGTATAACAATTTTTAATATTTTGTTAATTGTTGAACTCGCCATGTAAAGTGCATCGTATGACGTTAAAAGTGTGCTATTACTTTTACCATCGATGTGTGTTTATTAACCTCTTAAATAGAACATCAAGTTACTTCATTTATAAAATGTAACGGTTTAGCCTCAACCTACCAGAATAATTTGGCATTTAACAAGAATAATGCCCTAAGTAAAATTTTTCAATTTAAAAAAAGAAAATTGCTGTTGTAAACAGCAAATAAATAATGGCTTAAACTAATAACACCATACTTTAAGTATTTACATTTGTGTTGCCATACGACATATGGTGATTCTGGTTTAACTGAGCACAATTTTCGAGTACGGTGCTTTCCATTAACATAAACTATTTTGAAAATTATTTTATAAATAGCATCATGCTAATTTTGTGCTATTGTAATTTCATTATGTATGTTGGATTTATTGTAATATAAGTGATTAATATCCTTAACGTATCTAGGTACTAACGGTAAGTTATAAATAAATGTGTAAGACTTTTTGTAATGTATATGACATTTTTTTAACTAATTTTGTTTAAATCAATTTAGCCTTTTTCAAATCGAGTGTAGCACCTCAAAGCAGCCCCTGAACGAGCTGATTTCGATTATGATTGATATTGGCCTAGTTTTAAAAGAAATATCAGTTTGCTTCTAACAAAATGTACATTTTCTATAGTTTTGGATGATTCTCCAAAAAAATTTTACTTTTACTTGCTTTTTAAAATATTAGTAAGGTCTAGCTTTTATAGCAGTTATGTGACTTATACTTTGTTGTTGCTTCTAAGGTTTGCTCTTACGCTTTTAGCTTAAAAGCTGACGTAACTAAAAGCAAACACGAGATGGCCATTTCAGCACTTGAAAGGACTTTTACGGAGCTTTTATTGATCAATTGTGTTGTGCGTGTAGAACATTAATGATCGAGAACAGAAGCTAGGAGTTTTAAGCCAACACTATACTCCGAACGACTCTTGTTCTAAAGAAGCTTTACATGGTAAAGAAATATTAATTTCAATTGAAAAAATATTGTCTCAGATGGAAACTGAATACGGACTCTTTGGCTCTTTTAGCATACAAAAAATTTTAATTTTTTTCAAAAAATTGTATGTTAAAGAAGAAATAACATTAGTGTTTCTCTACGTCTTAGAACCTTTTTATTGCAATTTTCAATAATATTATTCAAAAATAATGTAAATAATGTTAGTAGAACTTCTTTGCATTTCAGTACGATTTAATCGATTTAAAAGTTGTTCCACTTGATTTAAAAAAGGTTTCACACATGATTAAAAAAAAACAGTTTCGTCTCATTTTAAAAAGATTTCAGTGGTTATGAAAAATGTGTTTAATTTCAAACAATTTTCAGTTGATTTAAAATGATCTCACTAGAATTAACCAGTTTTCTTGCTTGCTTAAAAATGGTAGCACTTTATTTTAAAAAGGTTTGATACATTATTTCAAAACGATTTCTGTCTATTTAAAAATTGTTTGCATTTAATTCAAAAAAAGGTATATACATTTAATCTAATACAATGTATGCTAATATAATGAACGCATTTTTATATACATAAATGTTGTTGATTAAAATCAGTTATTCTATTAAATAATTTGCTTTATTTCGTAGCCGGTTCTAATATTATATTGATATCAACGTTATTATAACATAATTATCAGCTTTCATGTACAGCTGTGGCGCATGAAATATAAAATGTGATGTGCAATTTTTTGTTTGTTCATATGCGTTTAATATAAAAGTAATATTTTAAGCTAAATTACTCTTAAAACTAAAATAGTAATAATAACTTTTGGGTTTCTAACACAAGAGCAAAACAAATAAGATATTTTATAAATCCATCATCTAGAACAACGCTAAACATAACCTTTATGTAGGATACATAAGGTATATTCGTGACCAGCATCTTTTCCTGAGTGTGTTTAGCCATGTGTGTTGAACTCGAATTGAGACTTAATTTGTTTTTTCCAAGGTTGTTCAGAAAAGTTATGTATTCCAATTTGAAAATGTTTCATATATTGTTTTTGTCATAAATTCATTCATGAATTGTACAGAAAGTTTTCCTGTTAAAAAATATTATACATATTTGTATTTTAGTATACAACATCCTTGTTCATTGGCATATATGACTTATTGTAAATAAAATTAATTTTTTTAGTAAACTTCTATTTATGTGTTGCAATAAAACTAGTTTACAAACTTTTAGAATGGGTCTGTGATTTTGTGGTGGTCGAAGAAGCCTACGAAAATCACGTCTATTTTTTCTTCTGTTATTCCATTTTCGAGATATCACTCGCTTCCGCTTAATTTCAGATATTTATGAAAAAGTTTACATACACTTGTAATTCATAGCTAAAAATCATTCTCAAATTATTTTTTATTTAATATTCAAGCCAACAGAGGTCCAAAAAATTTTAGTTTATTAATTGATTTTTTCTTTCTAATTAAATTCATTATCTTTAATATACTATTGAATGTATTTTTAGTTTAAAAAATATTTTCTTTTGTATTTAATTTACAATTTATTTAAGTTTAATTTAATATGCAATATTTAAGTGAAACATACATTTTTGTTTTTATTTTGGAACAATTAACAAGTAACGCTACCAAAATCTTGTAGTGTACGTAAACATTTTCGATTCACTTTATATATTGTGGTATCTTTAACTTTTAAAATTAAACTATTTCTGAAATAGTAAACTTATTAAACTGTTAAATAGTGAATATTTATTTTTCGTGTGAAACTTGCACATTCGAAAAATGTACCGACTTTGGTTTTCCTTCTCTGAAAACTCAAAGAACCATCCCATCTAGTTTAAGCAAAATTAAAAATGTTGTAGGAACGCAATTTGATGATTTCATATACAAAGACTAAAAAAATAGACAAATTTGCAATTTGGGCGCTTTCATTGAACTGTACATAACTTTTCCATTTCTCTATCGATTTTCTTCCACGAAAGCTTATAGTTATTGTAAAGATACAGTCTTTAGACAAAAATATCAAACTGACCAAAATATTATTTCTTAAATTATTTTGTAAATCAATTTGTATAGCCCCAAGTGTAGTGCGTCGTGCGAAATTCAATACATAAGCTTATTTAAAAAAAAAGAAATTAAGATCAAGTTTGAAAATGAGTCAAATCGAATGGAAAGTGGCTTTATCAAAACGATCCATAAGAATTATTCGAGTGACTTGAAATTTTTCACATAAACTGTCATCTTCAATATGCAAGATAGAATGAAAAGCACCAATACCTCCAATTATAAGTTTGGTTTTGCGAAAACGGTAAAGTTTAAATTCCACAAAAATTAAAACAATGTCTTCAAATTTTACAAACAAGTTCTAATATTTACTATGTACTTTAAGTTTGAAATTTGCTTTAATAATATTTAAACTCCACCTACCTTTCATGCAAAAATTAATGTATTAACTTCATATTTTACTCATAACATTTGATATTCATGCTTTGAGTTTAAAATGGTTAAAATTTTAATAAAAACACGCTCTCAATCGTTTTTTATTTTTTTTTTTTCATAAAAATATGAAAATGTCTAGACAGTTTAATTGATTTGCCCGATGCTGATCAATCAAAAAGTATCAATAAATCAAAAGATTATTTATAGAAGATTTTTTAAGCTTTAATTTGATATGCTGAATGTTGGATTCGTGTCTCGCAAAATATCTCGCAAAAACAGAATATTAGGAAAGAATAAACGTGATTTTCGAATGATTTTACACTAGAAAAGTATAGCATTTTAGCTGTTAGCTAGTGTAATTTTTATTTAAAATTATTTTCATATCAATTTTTGAGCAATGCAAAAGGTTTATTTTTTTATATAATATTAAATATATATTTGGTTTAGTTTATTGGTTTATATGTCATATGAAACTGCAGGAGAAAATTTAAAAAGTTTTGTACTTGTTAGTTAAAAATCAAAAGAATAATGAATGCGAAAAAGAAAGAAGTATAAATCTTAATGTATGCTCCTTGTTTTTTCGCTGCGGTTACAGCTCTGAACAACGCAAAAACCTTTTCGGTCACCTTATTCCTAAAGAAAAATGTCTCTCTATTTACTTTAGCTCACATCAACATCAATCAATCTGATAAAACAAAATATCCCAATATCATGCAATAATAGCTTTCTAAAGTCATATTTGCTATTAAGAAACGAAAAATAAGACAATTAAATAAAGGTACAGCCAAAAATAAGCAAACAATATCAATCAGCTGCATTACAATCAGTGCTCGATAATTTCGAACATACGATAATTATGTTTGAACGTGTTGTAATACCAATTTTTTTACTATGTTTAACAAAAAAAAAAAACAAAAACCAAATTTGTAAACAAATCAAAGATAAAATTAGATAATTGTCTTCTTTTTTTATATTATATAATTATTATAAAACCGCAAAAAAAGTCTATAAATTTTGTGTCATAAAAACTAGTGTAAGCCTTCAGAAAAATGTTTATTTATGTTTATAAAATTCGGGAACTTTAATTTATAATAAAATAAAATATCATTTAAATTTTTGTTCTTCACATCACATGTTCTTTGTAATGTTCTGTGTAATGTTCTTATTTCACCTACAAAAACGATCTGTGGGTGGCCCAGGTGATTACGGCACTTGAAGTCATTTGAAACAAAATATTAATCAGCGCGATCGAATTTTTATAAACACCTGAGCCGATAAAAAAACGTTGTTTAGAGATACAAAAAAAAAAAGAGGAGGGAAGAGAGACATATTTTCAGGCGGAAAAAAAGAGAGGCAGAAAAGCGCGAGCAAGAGAAGATTGAGATGTATGGTGACAGGAATGAGGCCCGAAAATTTTTCGAAAAAATAAGACGCCTTGCCGATGGTTTTAAAACCGGGGCCTCTTCCTGCAAAGATGAAAACATAATCTAGTGACAGATGTCCAGAGTACACTGACGTTATGGAGGGAACACTTCACTAAGCTTCTAAATGGCGACGCTGACAACAATTCCGCCAATAGAGATGATATTCCGGAAACCCCAATTTGGGATGACAGCGTTGAGGTTCCGCTGCCCGACTATGATGAAGTTCTGACAGCTATAGCTCGGCTTAAAAATAACAAAGCCGCGGGAGCTGATGGCTTACCTGCTGAGCTGTTTAAGAACGGAGGCGAAGCTCTACTTAAATGCATTCACGAGCTTCTATGCAGAATATGGTCGGACGAATGCATTCCGAACGATTGTAATCTCAGTGTGCTCTGCCCAATCCACAAGAAAGGCGATCCCACTATCTGTGCCAATTACCGTGGAATAAGCCTTCTTAATATCGCATATAAGGTCCTGTCAAGCGTTTTATGTGAAAGATTGAAGCCCATTGTAAACGAACTGATCGGACCTTATCAGTGTGGCTTCAGACCTGGAAAGTGCACCATCGACCAGATTTTCACGCTACGACAAATCTTGGAGAAGACTCAAGAAAAACAAGTCGACACCCACCATCTTTTTGCCGCCTTCGACAGCCCAATAAGGAACCACCTGTACTCCACCATGTCTGAATTTGGTATTCCTGCAAAACTAATACGACTTTGCAGGATGACACTGAGCAACACCAGCAGCGCAGTTAAAATCGGGAAGGACCTCTCCCCACCATTTATTACCAAACGAGGTTTCAGACAAGGTGATTCCTTATCGTGTGACTTTTTCAACCTAATGATGGAAAAGATCATCCGAGCTGCTGATCTGAGACGTAGTGGCACAATATTCTACAAGCGTGTTATGCTGCTTGCGTATGCTGATGACATAGATATCATTGGCCATAATACGCGCGAAGTCAGTGCAGCATTTTTCAGATTAGAAAGAGTCAAGTCGAATGGGTCTGTCAGTGAATGCAGATAAGACGAAATACTTAGTGTCAACAAACAAACAGTCCCAGCGTCTTGGAACCCACGTTACCGTTGACAATACCTCATTCGAGGTTGTGAAGAACTTCGTTTATCTGGGATCCAGCATTAACTCAACCAACGACATCAGCATTGAGATCAAGCGAAGAATAACTCTTGCCAACAGGTGTTACTTTGGTCTCAGTAGGCAATTGAGAAGCAGAGCCCTCTCTCGACGAACGAAAATCAAGCTCTATAAATCGCTCATCATGCCCGTCCTGCTTTATGCATCACAAACCTGGACGCTGAGCAGTTTAGATGAAAAGACTTTAGGAGCATTCGAGAGAAAGATTCTTCGCAAGATCTACGGACCAATCTGCGTCAATGGCGAGTACCGAATACGGTGGAATGATGAACTGTATGAGCTATACGCTGACATCGACATAGTCAAGTGCATTAAAATCGAGCGGCTTCGCTGGCTTGGTCATGTTCAGCGCATGAAAGACGATGCTCCAGTGAAGAAAACATTCGATTCGGTACCCAGCGGCGGTCAACGCAGAAGAGGACGACCGCATCTTCGTTGGAAAGACCAAGTAGAGGACAACCTGACGAAGCTTGGAATTTCCAACTGGCGCCAGCAAGTGAAAGACAGAAATGGCTGGCGCAAATTCTTAGATGAGGCCAAGACCGACATACGGTTGTAGCGCCAACTAAGTAAGTAAGTAAGTAGTTAGAGAAAAACGCACTTAAAGGTTTAACAATATACAGTGCGCAATTATAAGCCTATAACTTCGTTAATATTTCGAATTTTGGTCTAAATTTTTTACAGTAAGGAGTTTCACAAGCTGTCGTATTGTTGTATTGTGCTATTTTTTCACAACAGTTGAAAAATTTTGGTTGCTGGCTTAAACATATAACTGATTTAAACGCAATACGACAATACGTGAGTTTGTGAAACCCTAAGTATATTATTAATACATTGTACTCTTGAAATACTTCAAAAAAATCGATTTTTTGAAACTCGAACACCAACCTACATACTTAAAACATGTTCAAATTAGCTGAAATACATTTATCTTCCATTTTCAGTGGGCAATGATAGGAGTTCGTTGCGCTAAAGTTGTTGCGGAAAAATTTAAAAAGGCCGTTCGTCCATTTTTTGCACTGAATTATCTTTTTAGTATAAAAACAAAAGTGTAAAAAAATTTCGTTAGTATATTTTTTTATACACACTTAGGGTTTTCACAAGCTGTCGTGTTGTTGTACTGTCGTATTTTTTCACAACAGTTGTAAATTTTTTGTCGTTGTCTTCCACATAAAACTAATTTACGACAATACAATTGCGTTAGGTATGTATACTGTTTGTCGTATGTCACCAGCGCTGTTCTTTCTTGTTACGAATTTGTTATTACCGTGTACATTTCATAAGTATCATCACTACCATAACAGCTTTTCATTTTATTTTCCCTGTAGTTCGGCTGGTGGCAGCATATCCCTTTGGACATGCCATTTCTCAAACCTTTACAGGTACGTCCCAATGGGACAGGAGAATTGTAAGGCCCATGGTAGTGCACCTTGGGTCCGTTCGCCCCTGTCAATGACATCGATGTGTTAAAAGGACGTACAAGATATGCGGCGAGGGGCATGCCCCTACCACTGGGGGTACATGAATTCTCATACCAAGTAGTAGGTCCAAGTTTCAACTTAGAACTACTGGGTTGTGAGGCAAAAATGTTTGGAGAAGAAATTTAATTTCTTGAAAGTTCTGAAGTGGCTTTCTGATTCATAACAAGATCAAGTCTTTTTGCACAAAGCTCTTATTATTTCATTATTTTCGTTTTGTTTAGGCATTTTAAAGCATTTATTTTTCCAGTCATCTGTCGGTGTCTTTAGTCAGCTGTATAAATACGACATACATGAAAATAAACCCTTAGGGTTCGTTCACAGTTGTATTTTTTTATTGAAAACGCAATACGACATACAACAATACGACAGCTTGTGAAAACCCTAATTATGTTTTTTAAAATTTAAAAATACAATCAGGCAGGTTCAGCATTTGACTTCCGAGTGAAAGTGAAATTGAATCATAATTGAATTCGACATTTGGTGGTCTTCATATTACTTTTTCGTTTTGTATTAATTTATTTATTTAATTTATTAGTATAGTTAATTGTATTAACAAAAAAAGTTATATTTTATAGAAGTAAATGACCTCATTCAATTATGATTCAATTTCACTTTCACTCGGAAGTGAAATGCATAACATGCCTGAACGAGTTGTTTCTTGAGTATTAAAAACACATGTGTACAAATACGTCGTTAGCTTGTGCAAAAATAAATTTTCTCAGCCGGAATTTTAACCCTTAACTGTTACACCTCAAAAACATTAAATTTTTAAAAATTGTTTGTGTAAAAAACAAATTTTGGTGTACCTCATACGAAAAAAAAACGACTTGGTTATTTCAGTCATTGAAAGGACTTTGGCTGAGCCTCTTATCAATTGTGTTATTAAATCAACTGTACCTACGAGTTGTATGCCGACTCTTAATCGGCCATGTTAAGAAGCTTTACATGGCAGCTTTTGCTCTGCAAGGTTTGCCATTGTTTGTAGAGAGGTGTTGGCCGAACAGAAATATTAATTTCAATTGAAAAAACATTCTCAGAAGAGAATTGAGTCCGAATCATTTATAAGCGGTTATTTAGCAACACGTACTCTAAGCAGTAATATAAATATTCCGAACTAAAAAACGAGAGAGTTCTAATTACAGTGCTTTGCACTATTTCAAAATAATTTAGATATTTTCATTTGTGAGATCAGTGTTGAACAGTGTAATTAGAAGGCATGAACTTTAAAAATAATTTTTAGTAAGGCCAACTAATAGTCGACAAGCAAAAAGTTTTATAAACAGCTTAATGTCAATTTTATTTTCTTCTCAACAAGTTATAAACTTTTGAAATCGGATAAGCGATACATTAAAGATGGAGTAAAATGTAATGACACATATTTTTAAGCTTTTCCTCTCTAGCTCCCAAAGGGGGGCGGGGGTCACTCTCATCCTTGCATTTTCTTACTCGCCTAATCAAGGAATTAATGCTATTTCTGGGCACCTTGTATATAATTCATGCAGCTTTAAATATACAATTTCAGGTGTCCCTATTAATTTGGCCACCCACTGTAATTTTGTTTTGCTACCAATATTGTTGATTTAAGTTCAACATAAGCTGTTTAAAGGTTTTTTAAATATATGATTGCATCCTAACTTTAAAATAATACATGTTATAAGTCATAATACAGCTGTCTGGTTTGCTTGCTTTACTTTTGGCCAACAGAAAAAACCTAAAAAAATTAGCGAAATTAGTTTTAACTTACACTCCAATCCCTTTTCTCATTAACTTTACCTTATATTCAATATATATTCAATAAAATTCATCTTAATAAAAGCTTAAACTATACTTATCTGAAAGTAGAGTCATGCATTTTGTGGTTAATGGTTATTCAAATTCGACAATTTTGAAATGTTACTTCAATGTAAAAATACGAGCAAGCGTAAAATAAATTACATGATCGATTGATAGATTAAATAAATAATTAATATTTACACGTGTATCTTCTGTCACGAGACTGATGTCGCAAAGAACTCCTGCAGCCTCTGCACCGTGTTGCGATCAAGCTTACACAAGTCGAAATCAAAAGTTTTTGCAGTGATCTCATAGCAGCCTGTGGCAGCAATCATTTCCACTACTTGTTGAAGTTCCTCGTTATCCTGTAAAGTCATGATTTTGTGATGTAGCTCTTGAAGCTCCGTTAGATATTCTGTGGGTAACGTTGTGGCGGCAGCTGGTATGGGGTTGTTGTTGTTGATGTTACTACTTAAAGCAGTAGCTACGGTGCTGCTGGTGCTGGTGGCGGTAGTGCTGATGTTTGCATTGTTGCTGTTGTTTGTATTTATTGTTAGTTCATTGGTTGAGGTAGGTGCTGCTGCAGCGACAGCAGGTGCAGGTGAGGACACAGATGCAATGTCTGTAGTGATGATTGAGGAACTGACGGCACCAATGTTGGAGTTTGTGGTGTTCGTGATGCTGTTAGTTGAAGGAGGCAAAAAGGTGTTACTTTCAATGCTGCTACTGCTGCTTCTACGACCACTACGCAGTGATGGTGATTTAGATTTTTCGCGTACCGTTTTGTTGGCATCTTTTTTCGGTTGCTTAATCGGCGGTTCCACAAATGTAGTCACGGCTGTAGAATTGCGTCGTCGCTTTTTGGCGACCTCTTCCTTTTCAGTGGGTTTGCTTGTTGGTGTTGTCGTGGTCGTTGCTATTGTGGCATTCTTTTCTACACGACTTTGCTTGTGCTCCTTGACAGTTTTGGGTTCCTTTGCTGGTTGAACAACATCGGAAGAGGAGGAGGAGGAGGAGGAGAGTTTGTTGGTAGCAGGCGTTGCGGGTGGAGGTAACAAGGTGTTAGACTTTGCTGATACCTCTGGAAAGCTGCTATTTGAGCTATCCGAGTGTTGCGCATGCGTGGTTACGATGGTAGCAGCTGGTGCTGCTCCTGTAACCTGTGTTCCCTGTGTGCCCGGCAATTCCAGACCGGAATGAATGCTATCGACTTCACAAATGTCCATGTTATTATTTGAGGTTGGGACTGCTGAGGGTATGGGTGTAATTGTTCTTGTTGTTGCGTTAGTGGTATTGCTAGTGGATGATGTTGAGATTGTGGATGCATTTTTGGCGTGTTTATTGCTGTTGCTTGCTGTTTTGGTGTGTTCATCGCGACTGCGCTTGTCTTCTTTGCTTGGCTTATCTTTGGATTTCTTTTCTTTGCTTTGAGATTTTTTTGAGGCAGGCGCAGTTATTGTTGGCGTTGTTAAAGCGCTTGTACTTGAACTTGTTGTTTGAACTGAGCTGCTATCCGCTTTATGGACAGTCTCCACCGGATGCACAACTACTTCCACTTTTTCGCGTTCTTTAAGTTGTTCCTTTTCCTTATCCTTTTCCTTATCCTTATCCTTATCTCTCTCTTTATCCTTTTCCTTATCTTTGTCTTTCTCTCTCTCTTTTGCTTTGTCTTTTTCCTTATCTTTATCTTTGCTTTTGTCCTTTTTCTTGTGCTTGTGCGATTTTTTATCCTTTTCAACGCTGGTCGAAGTTGATTTTTTGTCGGTACTGCTATTTGCTGAAGCAGTATTTGATGTAACATTAGTTGCAGAAGCGCTTGTTTCTTTTTCTATAATTTTTTCGACAGGCTTGTTTGTTGTTAACTTGGCAGGATCTCCTTTGGGACTCTTATCCGGTTTCCGATTGGCATCAGCGCCGGACGGATTTTTTGTGTCCTTTTCAGTTAAGTTTGTATTATGCCCTGGCGGAATGTTCGAGTTGGAACGCTCATCTTTTGTCTTAGCATCCGTGCGGTGTTTATCCTTGTGTTCTGAATTCTTTTCCTTTTCTTTGTCCTTGTCTCGATCTTTTTCTTTCTTTTCCTTCTTTGACTTTTTGCCACTTGAACTAGAACTTTGTTCCTTGGACGATTTAGAGGATTTACTGCTTACTTCCGGAGCACACTCTGCTTTACTGCCTATTTTAGTAAAGTCCTCCGCCACTCTTCCACTTGCAGACGAAGATGATCGTGGTGGTGTGGCGCGTTTGGGGCTTGTTGGGCCTATGGCAACATCACGACCAACAGTCGTCGTCTTGGGACTAAGTGAACGTTTACCGCCCGCACTGGTGTTAATTTTATCGCGACTACGATCACGATCTTTATCGCGCGACTTGTCTTTTTTCGGTTTGTCTTCACTGCGTTTATCGTGCTTATTTTGAGCTTCATTTGAGGACTTTCTGCTTTCACCGGAACGCGTTTCCTTGTTTGGACTTGTTTGTTTGTGTTTGTCTTTCTTCTCTGATTTGTCGCGTACTTTTTCCACATTACTTGAACTGGACAAGCCGGCACTTGATTTATCCTTGTCCTTGACAGATTTTTCTTTGGTTGTGCTAGTAACGTTTCCAGTGTTTGAATTCGGCGTACCTCCTCCTACTCCTACTAAACTAACTGGCACTGTACTAGGTATTATTGCGGTAACACTACCACCACCACCTTGATTTGAGTTTTTTCCTCCTCCACTCTTTCCATCTGGTGAGAACTTTGTAGTACTTTTTGTTATAGGTTTTCCGAAAAGATTCGCAAAAGCATTCAATTTGCTATCTTCACGGGATTTATGCTTCTTAAAAGACTCACTACTTAACTTCGGTTTGTTCACCATGCCGCCTTCGTCCACGGAAGATAGAGAAGTTGGTGTTGAGCCAGGTCCACTGACAACACCCGATACAGATATGCCACCACCTTTCATTAACTTTTGTCTAAATTCTTCAGATGGACACTCGAAAATAAATTTCTTAACATCACAACGATGTTGGGGCGGTCCTTCTTTTTGTAGATCTAGATCATAAGTAAATTGCACACGCTTCGGTTCATCACGATTGCGAAAGTATATATCGATTATGACCAAAAAACCAGCCCAACCAGACTCCTTCAGAATGTACGGCGGCTCTTTAAATACTGGAAAATATATTTAACAATATTATTTAATTAAATATTTTAAGTTTGAACATATAGTTAAGTATAGCAAAAACACCCCACTTAAAAATTCTGACGTAAGATATTGCGTCAGTAAATAAAATTTTTTCGGTTTTATGAATTTATATTTAAAACAATGTGCAAGTTCAAACATCAAAGAAGTGAGCACATAGCAGAAAGCATAATTCGAGGGCAAATACATGCCAATAAAATTTTTGAAACCTAAGGATCCAAATTGACTCCGTAAATAAAAAAAGCAATTTTTATATAAAAGATTTGTTAAAACAACAGCAATAATAACTTCTTTTAATGCAATTATATTCCCCTTAAATACTGTCGCTAAGTAAAAGCACATTGACCCTAAATAACCACCCTTCTGGGTCAAAAACTATCCCAAAAATATTTAAGCCAAGTTTTTTAATGTTTTTTAAAAAAATATATTCTTATATGATTTTATTTATTTATATTTTGTGGTTTTTAGGCTGTTTTGCGTGAATGCCCTACCCACAAGAAAGGGGAGATATGTATAATAGTTATGTTTAATTTTAGTTCTGAAGTGACTTAAAAGACGCTGAGTACTATTGAAACAAATATAAGCATAAAGCACTGGGTCGATTGACTATGTTGCTAGTTGCCTAATATGTATAAGTAAGATAATTAATTATATTTGATTTTAATTAAGAAATTAAAATATAGATGAGACAGGAGTAAGAGGCGATGCGATCTGCAGGAGAAAAATATACAATAAGCTTTTAGTTGAAAAGAAAAAAGCGTTGTAAAGAAAGGCGTGTTCGATCTACGCCCTATACTAGCAAAAAATTATATACAGCTATGGATATATTAATGCCACATTTTTTATGTGTCCGTACTAATGCTGTATTATGGTAAATATTCTAAATAGCGCACAAGCGATTAGTTTTTTTCAAAGGCTTATTCTTTTCATTCAATAGCAATTCAAACTTAAGTTATAATTCATCAACAAAAACGCAGAAATTATCAAGATGTAAAAAACAAGTGAAATGTGCTGGGCACATAAATGACACATTCTGGAAAAATAGAAAGATCGTGTTCAAAGTTCATTTGTTGATTTTTTGTGTTGTACAAATCTTAAAATCATTAAAACTTTTTACTGTAGAACCAAAGTTCATACATATTCCACAGGCTTCCAAGTGGATTTAAGTCAGGCATTTTTTAATAGTTAGAAGAGTGTTTGGGAGCATTGTCCTGCATAAATTTCAACTTGTCATAAAATCGAAGGCATATGGGTCCGCAAGAAACAAATTTTTTAATATTTGGAAGAGTGTTTGGGATCATTGTCCTGCATAAATTTCAACTTAATTGGCA
The DNA here is from genome assembly GCA_963920525.1 of Dichetophora obliterata. Classification (NCBI taxonomy): domain Eukaryota; kingdom Metazoa; phylum Arthropoda; class Insecta; order Diptera; family Sciomyzidae; genus Dichetophora; species Dichetophora obliterata. The sequence goes on from OY986435.1 coordinate 4,472,951, forward strand.
TAAAATCGAGGGCATATGGTTCCATATGGTTTTTTTTCAAAATGTTTAAGTATTAAAACTTGTCCATTTTGCCATTGATTTTTATAAGGGAACCTACGCCATGCCATGAAAATGCACTCCGAATCCGAATATTACCACCCCGTGTTTTCCTGTCTTCTGGGTGAACTTAGGTTTGTACTCTTACATATTTATTTATTTATTTATTTTTATTTATTTTTATTCATTCAGTTGTAACACAAAAGCCTTATTGGCCAATTATTATATTACAAGTCATCTCAATGTGAAAGATTAATGACAAAAAAAGTTATTAGATATTAATTTCAAAGTGTTCGAAAAGGTTGCTCTTAAATACGTTCAAGGTTCTCGAAAAAGTACGCATTGAATATTTATATCTATGCATATTTTTGCAAATCCATGAATTTGAGAAATCGTAAAATATTTAAAGAAAATGTAGAGATTTTATTTTTAAGGAACAATACATACAGTTGCGGTCAAAATAATAGCAGTGCTCTTATATTCAGACATGTTTGTATAAATAATAAGTACTAGTCTACAAATTTTCGATCCGGTAAACCGATTATCATTCCTAGATGCACTTTCAATACTCGTTCCAAATTTGTACACAGTTTTCTCCGATATTGTAACATTTTCAAAATACAGGGTGTTTTACGTTTTTGGCACGTGTTTAGTATTATTTATATAGAATCTAAACTACTAACCATAAAATAAAAAAAATAATATTTTCTATTTTAGAAGAAATATCAACTTTTCCATCAATCTATCAACCAATATCGTATTATGTGCTGTATCGGAGCTAAAATTTTTAGATTACCCAACGAAATATCAACAAATTTTGTATCTTTTATATTAGCAGAGCTGTTATCATCTAAAGTTAGAATTTAGAAAAAACCTGTTGATTAAGTGTATTTTTACATGAAAAACAGACATTTTAAATTTGAACGATTACAGCTCCGCTAAAACAAAAGATACAAAATTTGTTGATATTTCGTTTGATAATCTCAAAATTTAAGTTCTGCTACAGCACATGACACGATAGTGGTTGATGTATTGATGGAAATTTGATAATTTTTTTAAAATACAAAATATTATTTTATATTTTATGGTGAGCAGTTTAGATTCTAAATCAATAATACTAAACACTTGCCAAAAACGTACAACACCCTGTATCTGGAAAATTTTACAATGTAGGAGGAAACTGATTACAGGTTTTGAACCAGCGATGAGAGTACATATAGGAACGATAATGGGTTTACCGGATCCGACAAGTATTGTTTATACAAACATGTGTGAATAAAATAGTACTGCTATTATTTTGACTACAGCTGTAGGTAAGGCACAGAAAAGACCACGAAACCGTAGTTTAATATCTGAAAAGGGCTTACTATCGTTAGACACAACATAAATTTTTTCTAAGGTATGAACAAACAAACTTAATTATTCTGAGGTAATTAGGTGCATTAAGTTTCTATTAATTACATTATTTCACCCCTTTGCACATTACATTATCGTATTTGATGTTATGCTTGAGCTTAATGTCCCTTCCAAGAAAATTGTTCTTGGCACGTGCCCAAATGTTTATAGCTTTATTTGTAAAATATTTCCATTTGATTAACTCTACTATAATTTACCTCTTTTCGGCTTCGAAAAAGTATCGTGCAAATTGAAGACTACTTTGTCGACAAACACGCTAATGTCAGCCTTATTAACACCCTGCACGTACAGCTCCCAGTCGTGTGTGAATCCCTCGGCGGTCTTCTTGCTGCGAATCTTCGACGTGTGTCCAATCTCAAACTGCACCTTAACAGCCATCCCCAAAATAAATACACTTCAGTAGTTTAACGAGTACCTAAAATTCGATTGACCGATTATTGAATATTCATTTTGTCAATATGTAAAGCAGAAAGAAAAATAAAACTGCATGCGTGACTCGAACCAAGGCGTTGCAGACACAGGTAAGCAGCAGGCGCTATTGTTAACAGGATTCCGTGGCACCAAATCTCAATGAATAAATTCTAGGCAAATTACAGCATAGGCTTAAACTTAATTTACTCTTGCATTTACTACAAAAAGTTTATTTAGTTTATAATTTTCATTAAATATTATTTTTTCACTCATATCGAGCACACTTTTGACACTTGAATACAACGCAAAGCAGGCAGGGAAAAGAAATGAAATTTTCAATTTGTGTCAACTTTTGTTTGCTGCACTTTTCCCACGAACAAATTTGGTCTCCGGGCGGCACTTACTGAACGTTTTTCCTGTGGTTTTTCTAATTTCCTGTGCTTTAAAATCAATTTCCATTAATAATATTTCTAGTTTGTACACTTTGCTTAATTAATTTTATTGAATAACTGGCGCAATATATTTGACATATTTTCACTTCGAGTTCGAATTAGCGATTTTGTTTTCAATTTCTTTTGTTCATATTTTCGTGTTGGCTGTGTCTATCTTCGTTGCGCTTCTGTAGAAATATTAGTTCGTGTAAACTGTATTTTCTGTATTCTGATTAGAATTCAACGTGTGCGAGCGAACTGGCTATCTTCATAGTAGAGATAAGTATATTGAATAACTAAGTCTATTAAGGCTAGTAGCTCATTACGACAAAACTGTTTTAAAACAATTTTACTTTTGTTTTGCTGTACATGTTGAGTGCGCTCACTGATGGTGGGTCTAACTTGTTCGAAAGAGGTAGCGTTCAAATTAAAGCAAACTGTTCGTCAAACAAATTTGAAGAATTTTTTTTTCACAACCTTGGTTTGAAGGAGAAAATAAATATTGTTTGCCAACAGGTTCGACAAACCGTGAAATTAGTTTCTTAATTATCAAATTGATTCGAACATTGCCATCGTTAAACGACCACAGAGGTATCGTTCAAATTAAAGCAACCTGTTCTTCAAGCAACCCTTGTTTGAAGGAGAAACTACTGGATGGATTTTATTCAAACTTCGCATGTAGGTTCCTTACGTCCCTGGGACATAGGCTTCTTTTATCACAAAAAAAAGACTCACTTCAAAATAACGGTTCTTTTGTAAAATAATGAAAATTAAAAACGCTGAAAAGTGAGTTAAAAATTAGAGATACGTTTCAATAACCTATTTGCAACTTCCCCTCCAAGTCAACTGTCACTTTGCGCTCACAAATTCTATTATTTTGAAAGTTTCTTGCGTACGCGAACGCCAAAAGCTGATAATTTGTGATAATTATCACAAACTGTCTGAACACAAACAGACCTAATGAATAGCAAATTAAGTCTATTCCAAATTATTGCACCAATTTTAATGCAAGCGTGGATCATCGCTGGGGCGATCAGTACGATCGCCTCCCACCCAAAGCTTCTTGAAAATGCTTTTTGTTGATTATGGTCTTGAGCGTCATCAAAATTTTGATTACGTTCGAAGTTCATTTTCGCTATCGGAGATAGTTCATTTTTTAGCTGGAAAAAACAACAAATTCGGATTCATTCAGTCATTTGCTTCTCGTCTAATCTGCTTTTCGGAAATCTCTCCAAATTGCGAAAATATTATTCTGCTATTTTGCCGAATAATATTATTCATTCGAAAGGTCTTATGAAGATCTATCGATTAAATAAGTAAATTAGAATTATTAAATTCATGAAAAAATTATTGTGTTGGTCCCAAATTAAAAAAAAAATGGAGGCAAAGCCTTCAGCATTTCCGGTGGCTAAAGACTCAACCGATTTTCCTCAAATTCAGTATGTCTTACGTTTTCATCCCAGCTTTTTGACATAACTTTTCATATAATTATTTCGTATTACATTTTATATTCCCATATACCATCATACTATATACTCATTAGACTACTGCGATGCTGAAGTGTATCCTCTTCTTGAAAGCTTTTTTAAAATTTTAATAGGGCAATGCTATTTAAGTGGAGAAACTGAATTTTCTCAAGAATTAAAACCTATTTGAAACTAGTGATGGGCACTATCGAATGATTTCAACTATCGAACAATTCGTTCGAATTTGTCGTTCATTCATTTACTTTAATAAAATAATAAATAGTGCATGAAACTATCGAATAATTTAACTATCGAATAATAAAAAATTGTAACTAGAACAAAGAACTGTCGTACAATTCATTCATTCGAATTATAAAAATAGTAGCTAGTACAAATAACTATCAAATGATGTTTGAGCTATTAACTTGTGTGATTCATTATAATTTGCATTTAAACACAAATCAAGCAGTGTTGTTAATCGCAGCGATGTGCGGCGTAGAGAACATGATGTCGACAATACTATTGTCGACGGTGTCGACAATGTCGTGTAGACCAGCGTTTCTTAACCTTTTTCACTCCGCGGACCCCAAGAAAATCACGCACAAGTTCAAGGACCCCCTTAGTAAAAACACAGGAATACATGTTGGACAAATTATTTTAGTACTGAAAAAAAATTACATTTTTATAAAAATTAAAAATTCTGTATTAATGTGAAGGTTGGTGCTGCTTTTTTGAAACTATATTAGTAATATTTTTGTTGATATTTTTACTTAAATGTTATCTCAAATCTGAATCCAATTAGAACTATGTTCTTTTATAGTAAAAATTATCCTACCTATTTCTTTATAAACATTTTTTAAATTTACCCGAAAACTTGACTAAGACGATTCTTTCAAATTACGTTTTAAAGCTGAATCACATGATATTTCTATTAATTGATTTTCCTGTACCGTTGTCAAGCCGATTATATCTGAAACATTTGCATTGAAAGGGTCTGCTATCCAGTTTTTATTTCTGTCGGGTTCTAGAAAATAATCCCGAAAAGAAGACGTCAAACCGCGGAGGTTTTTAATCATTTCCTCTTCCAGAGGATTCCGAAAACGCTACCCGCGTAGGAAAAAGATTATAGTTTTTTTTAATTGTACGATTAGTCCAAAGGTCAAGTTTTTTATCATAGCTTCTATTTTATCTTCAACTTGGAAGATGTTATCTCTTCCTTGTAGACTTAAATTCAGCTCGTTCAGGGCACTAAAGATATCAGCCAAATATGCCACCATTGTTAGCAATTCAAAGTTATTGAAATGATTAGCATGTTTATTGACGCTGCCAACAGATTTATTAAAAAAAAACATTCTGATCTCATCTCAAAAACACGCGACACGACTTTGCCACGAGACAACCAACGCACCGCAAAATGCAATAACAACTGAATGTGAATGCTGCCCATTTCTTCACATACCATACCGAATATACGGGAATTTAGAGGCCCGGCTTAAATAAAATTCACGACCTGCACTATGTCGTCCAAAACTGTTTTTAATTTTTCTCGCATATACCTAGCAGCTAATGCCTCTCTATAAATGCAGCAGTGATTCCAGATAATAGATGGATTCATCTTCTTCACGCGCGCGGCTGAAGACCTGTTCGTGTACCGGTCATAGTCCGAGCACCGTCGGTACTAACTGCCACACATTTATCCCACGGTATTTCATGAGTGGACATAAAGTTGTTTAATACTTCAAATATTGCTTCACCTGTAGTATGCGAAGGCAGAGGCCTACAGAATAGAAAATCCTCAATTATTTTCCTAAAAATTTCTGTTATGATCATTAATTAAAAAAAAAGTTATTAATTCAAATGTTCATAGATTAGACGGCGGACCCCCATATATATACTCGCGGACGCCAGGTTAAGAAACGCTGGTGTATACAATTGCTTTTAGCGACGTGTAGATAACTAATGTAAGAGGCTGCATGTTTATTGTGATATTTTATTAAATTGAGTCCAAGTACGGAGTATTCCTTATTTTGACGCCTTCTGGGCATGGTTTTTGTTTGTTTAATTGTAAAATTTGTTAGTTTGTGTTAATTAAACGAATTTTCAAAAGAATTTAGGAATCAGCATAATCTAAATATAACTTGCATTTTCGCAGTGTTGCATTTTGTTGACATTGTTTACACAATTCTCGACATTGTCTACATTGTCGACACTTTCTACATTATCGACACCAAAATGTCGACAATTAAAGACGACGCGTCGAGGAACTTCACTGGTTAATCGTAATTTTTCAGTTAAATTTGTTGTACTTATAGTTCGTTTAATCAGTTGAAGGTAAGTGAAGTGAAAATGAAAAACTATCAAATAAAAAAACTATCTAATGAATGAATGATTTTAAACTATCGAATATTTTTATTCGATAGTTCCCATTACTTTTTGAAACGTATTACGACAACAGAAGAAAGATTGAATAGACTGGCTTTAAATTTATAAAATATTCATTATGACATTAAAGTGACTGTGGATCAACTCGTCGATAGATATGGCAAAGCACGGACAGATTAGATTTAATGTCGTGATGAGATTTTTCAAGCAGGATTTGGAAATTTTGTAGTTAATTTATTTTAAAAACTTAAAACAACAATTTTATTCGTTTCTTTTTATTTTCATTTAAGTTATGTAAACTTTTTTTGGATATCATACACACGAATTTTATATTAAAGTCACTGAAGACTGGATAACTCGACTTTTATTTGAATTAATCGGAAAACTGTTTTTTTTTAAATCGCCATATAAGTTTTATTCGAGAAACCAGTGTTTATATTTTGCCAAACTTAAATTAGTTTTTGAATTAAATTGAAATTTTTAGTGAATTGATTTTTTACACACCGAAATATTCTTTTTAATTAAATTTTTTCATATGCGACTATCATATGCGACATATTAGCTACTATAGCCAATATCTGCAATTACTATGGAGTCACATTTTTTGGATTTCCCCCCAAATGGAGTGTCTGAATCCGCCACTGTTTTAATGTCATTCTCATTTTTTGTTGGGTGATCTTGACAGCTCCATGCATCTTTTGAGACCTCTTAGGGCCAATTTTCAGTGCGAGCTTAAACTCTAGTCAAATTTAACTGAGGTTAACTCACCAAAATTGGACGTTTAAACTCGGTTTAACTAGATATTTAGCATTCTTTGAAGTTAAATTGACTTAAATTATCATATATTGTGTTTTTTTTTTGCCTAAATCGAATTTAACCCTTCAATTTTGGTGAGTTAACCTCAGTTTAATTTGACTAGAGTTAAAGCTCGCACTGAAAAATTGGCCCTTAGAAAACGATCTAAATTTTTTCAATCAAATCAACTCTGGAGTGATTCAGATCAAGAATATATATACTTTTATATACTTGCCATGCCTCCTTATCAGCGTTACAAACGGAGTGACAAAGTTAATATACCCCTTACGCATTTCGCATGGGCCCGAGTAAACATATGAGCGGGCGAACAGCGGCCGATCAATGGTCGATCATAGGCCGCACGGCCGTACAAGGATCGAAAATGGACTAAAAATAATCTAAAAAGCCCAGCACCGAAAAGTTGGGTCAAACAACGGCCGTACAGGGCCTAAATTAAGTTGTACGGCCGTTGTGCAGCCGAAATTATTGAAAAAGGACTTTGTACGGCCGCTGTACAGTCGGGATTATTGAAAAAGGCCTTTGTACGGCCACTGTACAGCCGTTATTATTGAAAACGGCCTCTGTACGGCCGGTGTACGCTCGTTGTACGGCCGCTGTTTGGCCAAAAAGTCCTGCAAACGACCCTTGTACGGCCGAGAAAAATATTGAAAATTAAGCCCTGTTCGGCCGCTGTTTGGCCTTTTCAGAAAAATTTTTATTTTTACTCGCATGTAAATAATCGAAAGTATTGTATATAAAAATTTTAATAATTATGCTTTTGCACTACGCTTTTTCAGTTTTTATTAAATATCTTATTTTATCTTCAATACTGATATTAATTAAATTAAAATAAATATCATTGTTTTATCGAATACAATTTTATGTTATGGCCACAGTTACTTCAGATTAAAAGTCACAAGAAAGCAAAACTATTCAGTGGCGAATAGTCTTAAATTGCGTGCTATTTTTTTAATTTTATTATCGAGCGTTTTGTCCTCATACTCGCATATATAGTTATGCCTTGACGTGCACTCCTGCCCAAAGTACTTGTACGAGTGTTTAGCTGTATTGTAGGATAAGCGTAAACAGCGTCCTTGCCCCATAATTTCCATTGTATTATTTAAAATAGTCTCATTCGCTGATGGATCGGGGATGTCCTTTTGCTCATATGAATCAGCTAATGCATTCGTGGTATCCTCACCCCCCTCATGCTGTGACATGGCTATGGATGTAAGGTTCATGTTAGGATTTACTGGCTTGGCTGAGTTCGACCAGATCCAGAGTAAGCCTGGGTTAAGACCACCGAGCCAATAATCACGACCACGGTAGTTGGGCTGATTGAGCAGATACGCCATTATTTCTTCGTTTTCAGATGGTTTCTCGAATTCAGCAAGATGTGCACTGAGCGCCTTGCACGCTGAGTTGGCAGTCTTCCAATTCACCTGCGCCTGACTATTGATGTGATAACAATTGTCACTAATACGTGTGAAGTTCGTGGGACAGGGATCGCGAACTGTTGCAGGAAAAGATGAAAGTTATTAGAGAATAGTAGCATTATAGCATTGTAGCAAAAAGGTCTCACCTTCTTTTTGATTATTGCCCGCCATTAGATAGTAAATAAGTTGTTCCGATCGGCGAATACGACTTTCTAAATAGTCGACACGATAGACCAATTTTTCAATTGCTCCTAACAAATATAGATCGTTTTCTGAAACAGCTCGAAACGTTTGCGTACCACCTAGCGGAAGTGAGTGATGCTGTTGTTGTTGTTGTTGTTGTTGTTGTTGCTGACCAGATATTGGTCTCTGCTGTTGCTGTGTTGTTGGACCACCCTGACCACTGCTTGCTCCTCCACCAAATCCAAAGATTGATTGCAGTAGCCCTGGTTGTTGCTGTTGTTGTTGCTGCTGATGATGCTGTTGTTGGTGCAACATTTGATTGGTCATTGGCCGAAATTGTGGATTAACAACTTTAACTGGTGGGCGCATGTGGGGATCCAGTTCCATGTCCTCGTCAACTCGCTTGGTGATATAAACACTAGGATTGTTTGTTGGTATATAGCGCTTGTACGCAGATGAGTGATAGTTAAGTGGTGCCTGGGCATTTTGCATAGGTCCAAAACCATTGCCTCCATTCATTTGATGTCCCGCAGTTGACGATCCAAACATATCATTTGGACTTCCATTGTTCATGAATGTCAAATCTTTTGAGGTTCTTGCGCTGGAATCTTGACTAAAAAAATTAACACAAATTGTTATTTGACATGTTATTTTGAAGATGTTATTGTTAAAGATGTTATATATGAAGATCTTATTTGACATGTTATTGTTAAAAATTTTAAGAAGTAGGTACAGTGGACACTCGGAATTAGATCACTTGGAAGTAGATCACTTCTTCGCTGATCAGTTGAGGTAGTATTCTAGTGTAGAAAATTGGAAAAATAAAATATTGTTTTTAATTTTTCGACAGTTTATATATTCAAGTGGCGGCCGTAGCCTAGTGGGTAGAGTGCGTGGCGCCTAAGCTAAAGAACCGCGGTAGCCCGGGTTCAATTCCAGCTCAGACTGAACATTTTTCCAATTTAATTAATTTTTCTGTTCGGTCGTCACCTCTCTGCAGACAATGGCAAACCTCAGAGTAAAAAAACTGCCATGTAAAGCTTCTTGAGAACATAAGCCGTTCGGAGTCGGCATTACACTCGATCATTTGTGATCAAACATTTAACAACACGCACAACACAATTGATCAATAGAAGCTATGTCAAAGTCATTCCAAGGGCTGAAATGGACAGTTTATTTTTTTATATACATATATTCAAGAATATCTCCTTAAAAGAATTTTTCGAAATTCGAATTATTTCAAAAGTGATAGCCATATTAGTGTCGTCAGTTAGACTGCCTGAAACTTTAAAAATCTGTTAATATTTTTAAAAAATTCATAACTTTGAAAAAAAGGCCAAAAAATTACTTTTTTTCAAAACAGTCGCCATTTCGCGAAAAATTGACACATCTAACTAATGTTTTTTTCCGATAACTAGAAGAGTTGAAATCGTGTCAACATTCTTTTTGCACTCTCGCAACTCTCTTTTTTAACACCCTCACCCAACCAGCCTGTAATTTGTTCAATTTTAATTTTTTTGTATTATTGAAATATTAGCTAACACATAGTAAAAAATATTATTTGGTTCTTTTTTATCGACCATCTAAAGAGGCCCAAAATTCGGCCTCTTATAATTGTTTTGCTTATGCTTAGTCGTCACTCAAACCACAATCTTTTGATTCAAATGCTGAAAAGCTTCTTGAATTTGCTTAAAAATACAAAGCTCACTTTCAATATTCCTGATAACTAGGGCTGGCAATCTCATACACTAAAAAAATCGAAAATATGTGCATATAACATGCAATTAAAACTCTTAAATATACGCTAAAAACAGGTAAAATATACAATTAAATATATTTTTCTAATATTTTATTACCGGTTCAAAAAAAAAAAAATACTGCATGTAATTTAACAAAAAAAAAAAAAAAAACAATTCATTTTAAAATTCATATACAATTAATTTATCAAAAACAACAAAAATATGAAGTGAACATATGTTAAAGTAATAACACTGTGCGACAATTTAGAATTTTTTTGTATCGAAGAAACCACTGGTTCTAGTACAGAAGCACTCCCAGAACACGACCTTATACTCCGTTTTGTCGTAGAGAGTCTCAATTTTTTTTAATTGGTCAATTCATTCTGCGGGTTGTGTGGCCTTTTCGAATTTTTATTATAATTTAAAATGACACGCTTGACGGCTTTTGCTATACACATGCAGGAGAGACCATGATTAAATAATATTTTTTTAAAATCAACGTATTGAAATAAAACATGTAAAAAAGAAAATGAATATTTTTGTAAAACAAAAAAAAAGTGTGAGTAGAAGAGTAGTGGATTAGGAGGAATCGAGAATGCATCCATACATTTTTATTGGGCAAATGAGTCATTTACAAGTATTTTTATGTTTTTCTTTCTCATTTCAAATTATAATGAAAATGCGAAATGGCCCCACAGTCTGGAGAATAAATTGACCAATTAAAAAAAATTGAGACCCTCTACGACTGTTTTTTGGGAGTGCTCCTCTACTAGAAACAAGCAATGTTTCTCCGATACATTTTGGCTGTAATACTGTGTAATTATAAGTTATCTTTTTCCAAAATATGTTGCACTAAATTTAAATGGATGCAAATCAAAAAAGCAAAAACCACGTGCATTAATTTTAAAATATACAAAAATATGCGCAATGAATATGCAAAACCAGGAATTTTTTGTTAAATATGCAAATCCATGCATTTATTGCAAAATATGCAAAGATATGCACTTACCAGAGTTTAAGATTTTTATGAATTTTTTCTAAAAAGTCTCTAAAATAAGAGTCTTAACAAACTTTTAAATAAGAGTCTTAACAAAAATAAAACTTGTTATTGATAGTCGAAAATAAAAGTTATCAAATAAGTGTTATTTTGTAGTATACTTGTTTATATAATGTACTTGTTCGACTATTTAAATATTTTTAAATATTCAAATATGTTTTATTTTAAGTCATTATGAAAAAATTATAAATTAATTAAATTTTTGATTTCAATAAATACACACGTAAAATCTCAGATGTGGGGTTGTACTCATTAATTGAACTTTTAATTTTGTCGTGTGGTCAATTTATTGAAATAAACTTCGCAAACATTTAGAATGGCAAGTCGTTTGTCGAAACAGCAATTGTTGGATGCACTGCGTTGCGCTGGCATAGATGCTCCAGTGGGCGCTAGTGTTGCCCGTTTGCGGGAATTGTACGAAGAATCGATCGCTAAAGCCGGTGGTGATACTCCTGAAGGACCTCATAGCGATGAAATGAGAAATTGTGAAGATGCCAATATATGTAATGATAATGTTATACCTGATTCAATTGAAGTAGCCAGCGCTACTGTGGTATATCAAGGAGGAGCTAGTAATCAAAATCATATGAGGCAAACTAATGTTGATCCTGATGCAATTGTAAATGCTTGCCAAGAAGATATTGAAGAAAATGCAGAGTTAGATCGAAAGTTGGCTATTGCAAAAAAAAGAAGAGAGCTTTTGATGTTAAATCAGACAATCGCGGAGTTGGAACATAACAATTCGCAAGCATCTCAGCGCGACTTCAGATCTGCTCAAACATCAGTACCCTTTTCTGCTACTACAAGTCGTGTAACATTTCGAGACATCGAACATTCGATAATAAAGTTTACTGGAGATGACACAACATATAGTGTTAATGATTTTTTCCGCAGCTTCGAACGGATTATGGAAATGGTCGCTGCCGATGAAATATTTCGCTACACTTCTTTATGTAATTCCCTTGCTGGCACAGCTAAACTACTTCTCAGTAAGGATGTATTGAACTATCAAGATCTCAAGGCCTTATTACTTAAAGAATTCGGTCGAGTAGTTAGTCGTCAAGAGATATACCATATCCTATCCAATCACAAATGGAATAAAAAAGAAAGCATTCGCCGTTACGTAATCGAGATGGAAAATATCGCTGCTCGTTGTGACTATGTTGACGATTTCGAATTGATTGGTTTTATCATCGATGGAATGCAAGATAATTCACCTGAAGCTTTTCTCCTGCTGAATGCCCGAACAATGCCACAGTTCAAAGAATCGTTGGATTTGTACGAAAAACGACGTACACAGCGTCCAATTCAGCATATCGCTGGTATTTCTACAAAAGTGTCTAAAATGGGTAACGCTAAGTCCGATCAAACTGATATCCGGTGTTATAACTGCATGCAAAAAGGTCATATAAAGAGAAATTGTCCGTTTGAGGTCAGACCAGATGGTAGCTGTTTTCGATGTTGGAGAATCGGCCATGAACAACGTAACTGTATTTATCCAAAAAAGAAATTATCACTTGTCAATTCAACTGCAGCTGCTATTACAAATGAAAACGATGAAAAGACTTGCGATGATGAAGATAATACTGATAGGCTTAAAATTATAGATGCTTTTAATTCGGTAAGTGTTGCCTATGATTTTGATCAAATTAAGCGCAAACAATTTATTAAGTGTTTATGTCTTTTTGATACTGGCAGTCCAACTAATTTCATACGCAAGTCTGAGGTGCCATTTAATGTTGATAAAACTGCAGTTAAATCTGAATATTCTGGTCTGAGTAAATGTTCTCTGATGACTTATGGAACTATTGAAGTTATCATAAAATTTAGAAAACGATGTGAAAGAGTCATTTTGAATATTGTACCAGATGAAACAATGACTATTCCACTAATTCTTGGTCGTAACTTTTTGAATAAATTCGATATTCATTTATATGAAATAACTAAATCATTTGAAGCCTCTTGTTACTATAACAATACACTTAATAAATTTGTTGATAATAAACAATCATGTTTCATGGCGCCTAATTTGAACACTATCCGAAAAGTAGAGGATCATTCAATTCAGGTTAATATGGAGGGTAACCATTGTCCTGTTGTTTTGGACAATGTCGATGAAACAGAGATACTGTTAGAAGAGGATATTGATTTAAACGATTTTTATGATTTTGATATCTTCATGAATCAGATTTTGTATGTTAATGCAGCTGTACGGAATATTGAAGTAGATGTTAATCCAAATCTAAATAAAGAACTTTTTAAAGTTCTTGAAAAAGCTGTCCAAGACAACTACTTTTGTGAAAACGATATTAAATCTGTACCGTACGATTATGAAATGCATATTCGATTGACGAGTGATGTGCCTTTTCACTCTTTGCCTCGTCGACTATCTTACTATGAGCGAGGTGAGTTACGAAAAATTACTGATGATCTGTTATCAAAGAACATAATCAGGCCAAGCGACTCACCGTATGCATGTGGTATTGTACTGGTAAAAAAAAAATCAGGTGAAATCCGTAAGTGCGTTGATTACCGCCCATTGAACAAGTTAACTATCAGGGATAATTATCCACTACCGCTCATTGAAGACTGTATCGATTACTTGGGAGGTAAGCAATTTTTTACTACCCTTGATCTTCGAAATGGTTTCTTCCACGTAAGAATGGCTTCTGATTCGGTTAAATATACAAGTTTTGTTACTCCATATGGTCAGTTTGAATACTTGAGAATGCCTTTTGGTTTAAAGAACGCTCCTGCTGTTTTTCAACGCTATATTAATAATATATTTAGAGACTTTATTGATAGCGGTTTGATTATAATATATATGGATGATATCGTGATTGCTACAGCGAGTTTTGAAGAGCATGTTTTTCTAGTTTCCGAGGTGTTACAGAGGTTAAAGGAGAAGGGTTTAGAGCTTAAGTCTAGTAAGTGTAGATTTGGATATACAAATATAGATTACTTAGGTTATAGTGTGAGTAAAGAGGGAATAAAACCAAGTAAAGATCACATCAAGGCAGTTTTAGAATATCCTACACCAACAAATCTTAAAGAGCTGAAAGCGTGTTTGGGCTTGTTTTCGTATTTTCGGAAATTCATTCCAAATTATGCTAGGATAGAAAGACCATTACGTTTACTAACTCGCGAAGGATGTAAATATATTTTCACTGAAGAATGCCTTCAAGCTTTAACTGAGTTAAAAAACAAAATGATATCATATCCAGTTCTTGCAATATATGACCCGAATAAGCAAACAGAATTACATTGTGATGCAAGTACTGCAGGATTTGGTGCAGCTCTCTTGCAGCGACAGTCTGATGAAAAATTACATCCAGTAGCTTATTATTCAAAGGCTACATCTCCAACAGAAATGCGTTATCACAGTTTTGAGTTGGAAACCCTTTCAATTATATATGCTTTACGTAGATTTAGGGTATATTTGGAGGGAATACCATTCAAAATAGTAACTGACTGCAATTCTATAACTATGACATTAAGTAAGAAACATCTTAATCCAAGAATAGCTAGATGGGCGTTAGAGTTAGAGAACTATAATTATGCAATTCAGCATCGTGTTGGTGTTAGTATGGGTCACGTAGATGCACTTAGCCGATGTTCAAAAGCAGGGACTGCTGATACCGCAGAATCTTTAACATCATTTGTACAAGCGAAGTCAAAAAAAAGGAAGTTAAAAAGTATTTGCGAAACAGTTTGTGTTCTCGACGAGGACGAAACAGATTTTCATATTCAAATTACTCAAAACCGAGATGAAGTAATTAAGACATTGCGTGTAAGATTAGAAACTGGGCCTGTTATAGGTTATGAGTTAGTTGATGGTTTAATATTTAAAAGGAGTACATCAAATCAACTTCAGCTGTATGTACCTCAGGAAATGGAAGTAAATGTAATTAGATTAATACATGAAAAAATTGCACACTTAGGTGTTGAAAAAACATGTGATCAGTTAAAAAAAAATTATTGGTTCCCAAAAATGAAAGAAAAAGTTCACAAGTTCGTCAAAAATTGCATTCGTTGCATCATGTGTAGTGCTCCAACGCGCGTCAATGAACATAATATTTATCCTATCCCTAAAGAACCAGTACCATTTCATACAATTCACTTAGACCACTTTGGCCCTTTGCCGTCACTTACCTCCAAGCGCAAGTATGTCTTTGTTATTGTAGATGCTTTTACAAAATATGTGCGTTTATATTCAGTGAACTCTACCAGTACTAAAGAAGTAATGTGTTGTTTAGATAAGTATTTCAGTTACTACAGTCGACCAAAACGTATCATAACTGATCGAGCAGCTTGCTTTATGTCATTCGATTTTAGTAATTATTTACTTAATCAAAATGTCTCTCATATAAGAATTGCAGTTGCATCACCGCAGGCGAACGGGCAAGTTGAAAGAGTGAACAAAGTTATAAAGGCAATGCTTAGCAAAATAAGTGAACCCGTAAGTCAATCTAATTGGTCGAAAATGTTAAGCCAGGTTGAGTATAGTTTGAATAATACTGTTCATTCAACAACCAAACAAACACCAAGTAAATTATTATTTGGTGTTGAGCAAAGAGGTGAACAAGTTGACCAATTAACGGAATATTTGGAAGAAAAATGTGGTATAAAAGAAAGATGCGATTTAAATGTTATTCGAACATTTGCTTCTAACGCTATAAAAAATTCACAGGAGTATAGCTCAAAGTATTTCCTTGAACACAGTACACCTGCAAAAACATATTCAGAGGGAGATTTTGTTGTCATACGAAATGTAGATACAGTGGTTGGAACAAACAAAAAATTGATACCCAAATATCGCGGGCCCTATATTATCTATAAAGTTCTACCTCATGACAGGTATGTGATTAGAGATATTGATAACTGCCAACTTACACAGTTGCCTTATGATGGTATAGTTGAAGCTTCGCGTATACGAATGTGGCTTACACAAAATAAAAATAGTGAATGATCCAAAGCTTCTTACATAGGTGACACTTTTATGTAAGTAATTTGATGCAAAATAATATGATTTTTTTACATTTTTAAAATTGAGGTCAATTTGTGTGTCAGATTGGCCGATTTGTAGTATACTTGTTTATATAATGTACTTGTTCGACTATTTAAATATTTTTAAATATTCAAATATGTTTTATTTTAAGTCATTATGAAAAAATTATAAATTAATTAAATTTTTGATTTCAATAAATACACACGTAAAAATTTATAACTTTTATTTTTAACTCTCACTTAATAACTCTTTTTTAACAGTTATTTTTAACTTTTATTAAATAAAATCAAAATCAACAGTCTTTGAAGACTTTTAAGTCAGAAAATGAGACTTTTATTTTATAAAAGTTTTTTTTTCTATTTTTTTTTATTTGTTGAATATAAATCCTTCCAATAGTCGACAAGATTAACAAATTCAATCGGTGAAATAAATTAGTAGCTGGTCATAAAGAAACATATTTTGAATTTTTTCGCAGTTTTTTTATTGTAAGATTTTTATTAAGGCTTCTATAAAATAAAAAGACTCTTAAAAATAACTTTTTAAAATAAAAGTCTTTAAAGACTTACACAAAATTTTTTGCAAAATAAAAGTCATTGAAGACTTAAATTTTACTTTTAAGTTTACAAGTTAAAAGTGAGGGAAAACTTTTATTTTTAAAAGTAAAAGTCAACTCTCAACTTATGTTTTTATATATTATAATTGTAATAGGCTTTGGACGTATAAAAATCAGGGACCGTAACGATTATTCCTTTTATAAAAAAAAAACCAGTAAGTAATAGTTATTTCCTGTCTTTTAATTTTTACTCAAAATTTAACTCGTTCTTTCTGCCTTTTTTTTTTACTAATCTATATATATAAAAATGGATGTGTGTATGTATGTAACGTATGGACTCCAAAACGGCTGGGCCGATTTTGATGAAATTTTCAGGTAATGTTCATCTTGGTACGGTGGGTAACATAGGCTATATTTGGACCCGATAGGCGTCCATGGCGATGGGGTGGACTTATATCGAAAATTTGAATTTATGGACCAATTTAACTGAAATTCAGAATGTATGTTTGTTTGATCATAAGAAAATAATTTGTGTATAAATGGACCCGATAGGTGGCGCTGGGGTGGACTATTATCGAAAATTTGAATTTATGGACCAATTTAACTGAAATTCAGAATGTATGTTTGTTTAATCATAAGAAAATAATTTGTGTATAAATGGACACGGTAGGTGGCGCTGGGGTGGACTTATTTCGAAAATTCGATGGCGTGAAAAGTGATTTTGGTATTGCCACAATTTTGAAATGTGGGCATTTGTATGTGGGGTGAACTTATTTCGAAAATTCGATGGCGTGAAAATTGATTTTGGTATTGCCACAATTTTGAAATGCAATCCTGGTACGAGGGGGGTAGCGAAGCACACCGGGTTCAGCTAGTAACGATTATTTTCTGACGGATATTTTTGCTGGAAATAATAAAGCTTGCTATATTTCGACAACTATGTATGCTAGGACAATGAAATTTGGTATGTGGGGGCTTAGTACGAAGATCTATACATCTGGAAAAAATGGGCGGGCCACGCCTATTTTTAGTACAATTATAATATCTCAAAACCACGACACGCAATGATGATGAAATTTGGTATGTGTTGGCTCAGCATGAAGATTTATAAATGTTGAAAAAGTGGGTGGACCACGCCCCTTTTTAGAAAAATTATAATATCTCATATCCACGTCACGCAATGATGATGAAATTCGGTATGTGTTAGCTCAGCATGAAAATTAATGTATGTGAAAAAAGTGGGTGGGCCACGCCTCTTTTTAAACAAAATTACAAAATCTCATAACCACGACACGCAATGATTCGGTATTTGTTGGCTCAGCATGAAAATTTATATATTTTGAAAAAGTGGATGTACCACGCCCCTTTTTAGACAAAATTACAATATCTCATACCCACGACACGCAATGATGATAAAAGTCGGTATCTTTTGGCTCAGCATGAAAATTAATGTATGTGAAAAAAGTGGGTGGGCCACGCCCCTTTTTAATTTGGTATGTGTTGGCTCAGCATGAAGATTAATGCCTTTTTAAAATTGGGTAGACCACGCCCTTTTTTGGACAAAATTACAATATCTCATAACCACGACATGCAATGATGATAAAACTCAAATGTGTTGGCTCAGCATAAAGATTTATATATTTTGAAAAATTGGGTGGACCACGCCCCTTTTTAGACAAAATTACACTATCTCATAACCACGAAATGAAATTACAATATCTCAAAACACACCCTGCCATGAACACACCCATACAAAAGAGTCTCAGCTATAAAACTGTACCAGTGTTGCCATAACACGGGATTTCGTCCATATTTCAGGTATTTTAAACCTCAAAAGGGCGTGCGGGATTTTGATTCTAAAACGAAATTTTCATTCAAAGCCGGTTTTCTTACTTGTTTTTACTATCAAAAATGTCATATTGAAAGCAATATTATTTTATGCAACCCTGTTTAAGATTGAACTGGAAAGTGTCATTGTGAATTGTTTAAAGAGATAAATAATTACCATATTGATCAAATCGCTTATCGAATGATTTGACAAACAATTTGACCAACATAAATTTATATGGATTTGATTGTGATTTGATCAATGTGAATACTCATTAAATCGTTTGTCAAATCATTTGATGAAAATCACAATTTTTTGATTTGACCAATCTTAAAATTCTGTAGAACGATTTTGTTAGTTGAAAAAATTTTTCAACCTGAACACATTGCGGCAAAAGAAGGAGCGGAAGAATATTTTTGGATTGACTTTATATAAATTTATTGGACATATCCAGAACTGTGGCAAATAATTTATAATAATTTCCAAGGTATATTAACCCAGGTACTATAAGATGCGACTGCGCTGCCGGCTTTTAGGAGTCTTATGTCAAAACCAAGTAATGTAAGCCTACACAGACAAATAAGGGGAATTTTTTTAAATTTAGCTTAAATTTTTCTTTAAATATTTTTTCCTAAGTTTACAGTTTTTTTATTGTTTTAAAAATTGAATTTTTCTTATTGTTGTGCTTGATGTGTTAATAGTGCGAAATGTTGAATTTCGCATATTTGCAACTGCATTCGGCATCAGCCCTTACTTAATTGATAAATTATTTTAAATAATGAACATATAAATTGCAATAGGGCTAATAAAATTTTATATTTGCAAATATTTCCTTCCAAACAATTCCAAAATCTTGAAAATAAATTTAAATTAGTTGTGCCATAAAAAAATAAAATGCCTCTTTTTTGTTTTTAGTACAGAAGCAACATTGCTTATTGTCATTTCCTCTGTTTGACATTATACTCCTGTGACTGACAGTTTATTTACACGGGGGTTACACGAGACAGTACTGTTAAGACAGTCGCAACATATTCACAAATTTTTATCCACACACACTCACTTTTGCAGCTTTTTGCTACTGTCTGCTCTACTGTCTTAACTTTTTTGTACACAGTTGGCGGGACAGTATCTAAGACCGAAGAATGATATTTAGTATATCAAATGATAGAATATGATATAATTTAATAGAATTAATTGGAAATTTGCAATACTTTGGCGTGCTCGTAGTTTTAACAAAAATTTCTTCATAATGTATAAATTTTTTACTATTTTGTCTACTGTCTTGCCAACTGTTTTACCAACTGTTTGGACTCTTATTCACAGATACAAAGTTTGACAACTAATACGTATTTTTCACTGTCTTAACAGTATTGTCTCGTGTAACCCCCGTGTTATAGTACCTGAATTAATATACCTTGAATAATTTCAAAAATTAATTTCTTCTTCCAATACGATTTTAATAACAAGTGCTACTTAAATTTTCCCCGTCATCGCGATGTGCTTACTTCGGTGTTCAAGCAAAAATAAAATTTGACAAAAAATTTTATGAGTGTGAACACTTTTGTTTTTAAAAAATCTTGAAACGGAGCAGAATTTGCCAAGAAAAATGACTCCAAATTTTCTAAGTATAAAGATTGGCTGGTTCCAGCAATAGGCGTTTGACATAAGGCTATGTGGAAGACTTGTGGCTGCACTTTCACGCGCGGATCGAGTGAAGGGTAGCGTCATCATAAAACTGAGAAACACATTAAAAGTCTTTGAGTTTTTCGCACAACACCTTACACTTGTACATTTTTATATATACAACTAATATAAAACTAATATATTATATTTTTTAAGAAAAATATATATATTTTTCGTGAATTGTTCTTTGAAAACTATCTTTTTAATGATTATTTGGGATCGGGATTTTTTCCGGAATTTTTTAATTTTACAACGGAATAAACAGCGAGTTTTAGAGTAAAGAAAGGGGTTTTTGGAGTTCGGCCTCTGGCAACACTGACTGACACTGATAACTGCGCTCATATTTACAAACATTTAATTAGACAAAATATTAGTTGACGAATGTAATTCTTTTAAACAGGTCTCTTTTTGTTTAGTGTTACAGGTAATTATTTTTAATGTTTAATTTTAATTGTTTTCTATTGTTTTTTATTGTAATAATAGGCGTGTTTTATTCGTTCTGGTTTAACCAGTGAACGAATAGATCGCTTTAGTTAAAACTTTGTAAGTTTTGCCTTAGACCGTTTGGGGCATTGTCGCCACATGATATGACCAAACGGCTGATTGCAAAACAATACCATTACTACTTCTGACCGCTTGGGGCATTGTCGACGATGATATGACTAAACAGCACAGATGTTTCTTTTGCCAGCATTGGGTGGCTAAGAAGGGTTGTAAGCCAAACTCTTACTTGCGAGTGCTGCCACAAACTAAACCAATAGCGACATCTATAGAGCCGTAGCGAAAAAAAAAATAGTTCAACGAGATGAACTAGCTACTGGCAAGTTCATCTTTTTGTTAGTGTTCTGCATGTTATTTAGAACTTATTTGGTTTAACCAGAACGAATAAAACACGCCTAATATAGTGTTTAAGTGTTGTGAGAAATGTTTCAATATTTTTTGTCTATGTAGGTCCTGATGATGACTAATTATTTTAGTCGAAATATCGATCAACAAATAAATATTTAAAAATTTAAACAAGTGTTTAGTTTTTATACGGCAATTACAATTACAATTATAAAATTTACAACAAAAGGCCTATAACATCAATAATTATATTTTTATAATTAAAAGTTAAAAGCAATTTTTTACTTTTTTAATTAAATTAAAAAAGTTAACAGTCGGACTTAACTTAAAAAATTAAATTTTTAAGAGTTATTTTCAGGCTCTGGCACCAACGATTGAATGCCATTTTAAAGGAAATTTTATGATTCGTAAAGATAACTCAACTTTGCATGAGATTCGTAGCTCTGCTAATAACATACGTGTTTACAGAGATCAAGCATCTAATTCGCCGCATTACATCGCTTACAGGTTTTACTCCCAGTTTAATTCACCGTATTGCTGTATACGCGGCTAAAACAGTTTCACTTTAAAAACAGCCTTTTTTGAGTTTTATTTTCATATTTTTAAAAATACATGATTTTTCAACTTTTTTCAAAAAAAGCGTGTCCTTACTTTGTTACTAAAATAACAAATAACTCAAATACTCAAAGGTATTTTCTATTTACAAAGCTTTTAACAAATTAAATTAAAAAAGTTTTTGCTCAAAATAAAACGTTTTCTGAGCAAAATAATTAAAAACTTTAATCTCAATTAAAGTATTTAATTTTTTTCAAATTAAATTGAAAATTCTTATGATTGAATTTAAATTAATTTAAAAAACCTATCTACGCATTTTTTCGTAAACATGTTTTCTTACCTCCCAAATTTAATTTGAACTTTATTCACTTAAAATTTTACAGTAAAATGTTGAATTTGAAGTGTAAAAGTTTAGAAATGTAAAAAGATTCATTTGTTATGTGTATAATTACATTTGAAGTGTAAAAGTTTGAATTTCAAGGCAAGACAAAAAATGTATGTAATTTATTAATTCTTCCAGAGACAGTACTGAGTATGCCTTTTGACTTTTAAAATTTTTGAGTGACTTTTAAAATTTTGAGCAAAAAATAATAATTATTTCTGCTTTATATTTTTTTAAGGCAAAAATAAAAATCAAAACTCGCCCGATATTTTTTTGGTCACAAAATAACTGGTAAGTTTTTATTTTTATTTTTTAAAGCAAAAATAAAAAGTAAAGTTTGCCCGATATCTTTTTGGTCACAAAATAACTGGTAAGTTTTTATTTTTATTTTTTAAAGCAAAAATAAAAAGTAAAGTTTGCCCTATATCTTTTTGGTCACAAAATAACTGGAATGTTTTCTTTTTTATTTTTTAATCCAAAAATAAAAAGCAAAATTTGTCCAACATATTTTAGAGCACAAAATAACTTGTAAATATTTATTTCTATTTTTTATTCAAAAATTAAAAGCGTACGTTTAACGATTTGACGTGTTGTAAGTTAATGTTTGTTTTACTATTGATCCACTTTCGCTAAAGTTGAATGGTTTTTATTGCCGTTTCAAATAGACAAATCAAAGTTACACCAAAAGTTATTCAAAAGTTTAAAATAATCTCATACAAATAAAAAAGTACAAAATGTACAGAAGTTAGTTAACGAGGACTCTTAATTTGAATTAATATACCAAAATTTTAAAATAACTTTGTTTTGATCGTTAATATATAATTCATTATAACATATATTATAATAACTAAATACCTTACCAATAAGATTTGCTTAAATAAATATTATGTTCATAAACTGTAATATTCCAAGCATATTCCTTATTTAACGTTACATTATTTGAATTACATATTATTTAAATTACATAACGTCTTCAAGAGGCATATCACATGCCATCAAATACATCAAGGCATGAGCACTAACTGTCAAAATATGCCAAAGTATTTGCTTGTTGGTTATTCTATAGGGGTATTCACGATTCAGTGCACTTGCCTGTACAGTTGAGGACTTGAGGACTTGTGCACTTTACAAAAACAAAATGTACGTACGTCAAAAATCTGCACAAGTGCTTTTCTACTATTGCCTTAAATTTGAGGACTTGAGGAGTTGTGCACTTGTGTGCATTGACAAATGAAAAATGTTGACAGCTTTGAAATAGTCATGGTGGTGTGTTCACGAAAACCTAACTGCACAATTGCACAAGTCCTCAAGTCCTCAACTGCACAGGCAAGTGCACTGAATCGTGAATACCCCTTATCCCATCATGGTATGATTGTTGAAATTTTTCGATTCCATTGAAATTCAGGTATGCAATACAGTTCATGCTAGAGATAGATGCCCTGAAAAATATCATGGCATTTATCGCATGGCATAGTCGGTCTCCACTAGAATTTTCGATGCCGTGATGTATATGATGGCATGTGCTATGCCTCATGGAGACGCTATGTTACAACTACTGCTCATGAATCAATCAATAAAGAAGCCAGAACACATTGAAAAATACATGTACTTATTTTTACGTAAGAATGGGAGGGGGAAAGCTTTTCTTACTTTCACTGACGAGGGGGCTGGGGGTTTAGAATTGCAAATAACCTGCTTACATAATACTTGAACGGCTCCTTATGAAGCACTTACGAGATGACATAAATCCCTTAATATAAATTTTTCAAACGTAAACTCAAATACTGATTTTGCTTAATTTTTTAATAAAAAAAAATTAAAATCAATGTTTACAAGTTATTTTGTTGTCCAAAATATGTTAGGCAAATTTTGCTTTTTATTTTTGGATTAAAAAATAAAAATCAAAATATACCAGTTATTTTGTGACCAAAAAAATATCGGGCAAACTTTACTTTTTATTTTTGCTTTAAAAAATAAAAATCAAAACATACCAGTTATGTTGTGACTAAAAAAATATCGGGCGAATTTTGATTTTTATTTTTGTCTTAAAAAAATAAAAAGCAGAAATAATTATTATGTTCTGCTCAAAATTGTAAAAATCAAAATTTTGAAAATCAATATGAAATCAAGTTCTACAATGTGAGAGCATTCTACATGCAATAACAATAGAGTTCAGCTACTACAGCTTTTTCGCACTTTCTCCACATTAGACTATCTTAAGAACCAACTTAATATCATTGAAATATCTCAACGATATACATAGATAAAAGTGGTCCAAAACAATCTAAAGTGAGAAAAATTTACCCACCATAATATGGGTAAAATTCTAATGCTACCTTCAAAACGGCGGTGCGACAATTTGTTTAAAAATCTAAAAAGAATTATTATTTACAGTTTCTGGATTCTTCATTTAACAAAAGAGCTTGTTGGTACTCCTCTTTTATTAAAATAACATACACTAAATTAAACTCTCTGTATATCAAAAAAAGCTCAATCAATTAAGTACCTATTATTTTTTTAAATTCACAGGATGATACCTAATTCTTTAACAATAATTTAAATTATTTCACAATACAGCTGTCGACAAATTATTATAAAACAATTAAGTTATTTTGTTGGGTAAATTTAAGCAAAAATCATGTATTATAAAAAAAAATATTGCTTTTAATAAAAATTTTTATACGTTGGAACTTAAGTTGACGAATAGAAAATACCTTAAAACGTAATCCTCTAGTATTTGTGACCAAACCATATCCGAAGTAGCTGCAAATAACTCCCTTTCCTCGACTAATGATTCATTCGCATATTTATGAATATTTCTTTTGTCGCCTTCTTTACATAATATCGAATGAGCCAAATTTAATAATATTACAACACATAAAATCATATTTGGCTTGTGTGTGAGTTTCGTCGCTAAGCGGAGTTGCTGTAGCATCGTTGGGCATTTCTTTATTTTTCGTTGAACTTTCGTTTTCATTTTGCTGCATTTATTTGTTAATTTTGGTTACAAATATTTTTTTAAGATCCCTTCTGTTGCTATGACTACAGCAATTTTACTGAATTAATTTTATGAACTTGGCATAACTTTTATTGACTTAGTTTATTTTGCTCTTGGTTATACATAGTAGGTAAGTTTTAAAATTTATTTGTTTAATTTATATTCATTTGCTATGCAAAGAGCACTTAAACAATGCCGATTTTTCGTACTGCGTCTGCGCGCGACTTTGGCGGAATGAACTACATAAACTAAACATTGCTTTTGAGTTGTAAATTTAAAAATGCTTTTTATGCGCCTTCGTTCGAGGTTTCGTACCGAAGTATTCACAAACATAGTTGAAAGGTGCAAGAGGGGAGTCTTGACAATGATTATACGAAATGAAAAATGTAACTTTCTCCGTTTTTTCGCTTATGCGTTAATAATAATCAAAACTGGTAAAAGCTCTGTTGAGGTCCCATTTGACAAATGCACATTTAAAATTAAGGCAAAGCTTACAAGGTATATATGTTAAGAGAAAAATCAAGCAAAGTAGCTTGGTAAATATCACCAATGTCTTCTTAAAAAAACACAATTACAATGACCCACAAGTGTGCAGATTTCCAAACGATGTACTTGAACAATTTGGACAAACTTGTGTCGGTTGAAAAGGTCATTACAACATGATGACCGGAAGTGCATAGATGTAACAGGAAATGAAACAAAAATAGCTATAGCTAAGTTTATTTTTCTTAGAGGCGCATAACGATAAGTAATGAAAATGTTTTTAAAATTCATGAAATAAACTCTTTTTTAAGATTATTTTTGAACATATATTAAGGTATGATCTCACTAGCTAAATTCAATTCAAATGTACTTGAATCAAGCATAAACAACTAAAGTACATATAGATATTGTATAAATCGGGGACGAGAAACATTATGGCGTATTCTAAATGTTTGTATAAGAGATTTTTTTTATGAGGTCTGAATACCTCTTAAGTTAATTTCAAAATTAATAAAGTAAATTTGATTTAGTATAAAAAAATTACATATTCTCAATGCTCAAAAAGTTAAGAAATAAATACTAAATACATAACTAAATGATGACTAGTAAGATGGCGTACTTAGTTTGTTCTCTTCACGTCCATTGTTTTTAAAACATTAGTTTTAAAATTTATTTTTTTTGCTATATCATATTAGAAAATGATAAGAAGCACTTAAAAATTTAAAAAATTTCACGGATCTAGTCGTGCTAAAAAATGATGTAAAGTTATAAGATGTATTATTATAAAAATTAAAGTTTAAATCGGTCATATCGAAAAAGATCGACAGGATCAGAAATAATTTAATAAAAAATAAGTAGATATACATATTCATAATGATGTTCAGAAGATATACATGGTCGTATGCCAATTAATATTAATGGTCATATGTCGCCCTCTTAGATGCACTTTGCCCTAAGACTTGTGATCGCTTACCAGTGATGCCATGAGAGAATTTTAAAGTGTACCTTTTTGATAAAAAAAAATGTACCTTTTTGACTAAGAACGTACTTTTTAAACGAAAATCTTACTAAAAAATAAATAGGGGTATTCAAGATGCAGTGCACTTGCATGTGCAGTTGAGGACTTGTGCATTTGTGCAGTTAGGTTTTCGTGAACACACTACTATCACTTTTTCAAAGCTGTCAACATTTTTCAATGTGCACACTCAAAAAATTTATTAGTAAAATTTCTACGAATGATATTCGTAGACAAAATATTCGTACATTCTACAAATATTCGTGAAATATACAAATTATTTGTATTGTGATATCTTAACGAATTCATTCGTAAAATGTTACTAATATCTGATGTAGTATCTACGAATATATTTGTTTAATATACTAATTATATTTGTAAACAAAAATATTTCAATTCGTATTGGTGCATTGTACAAAAGATTGTGTACATATAAATAATAATATTCGTAAATATCCCGTGTGAATAACTTCGTAATTTTTTCCATTACATTCGTAGTATAAATTTCTACATAATCACAATACGATTGTTGTAACTATTTTGTTTTTTTTGACCATTACCAAACGTTTAAATCTGCTAAGAAAACATAAAAAGTATCACAAAATAATGAAACTCTTAAAATTTAAACTAAAAAAATTACTTGTCTAAATAATGTATTTTGTTTTATCTTGTACTAGCTGAACCCGGTGTGCTTCGCTACCCCCCACGTATAAAATAAAATTAAAAGTATTTATATTAGGGCGGGTCGATTTATTTTTCGACAATTTCCCTATGATTTCCGTATTCTATGGGTTATTCCATAAAAATTTGCCAAAGGAACCATACCTTTATCGTTAAAATCGAGTCCCATACTTTTTGTTGGTAGATTTTTTCCCAAATTGACGTTCGTATGAAATATTACCTACACGTTCACATCCATAACTCAAAAACTATCGATCGCCAGTAGGCGCGTTAGAAAGGTGAGCTCATTTTGATAAATTTAAAAAAAAATCTCCAACATTGGTCCAACGGTTCAAAAGTTACGGGCATTTTTGTCCAAATTTTGGAGCATTTTTCCATTTTTTTCATAATTTTGTCCAAGAATATTACTTTCATGGCCATTTTTTTTGGCTCAATTTTTTTGACTTACGAAGCTTACGAACCTTACGTTACGACTGGACTGATTTGCGCTTTATATTATTGGCATATTTTTTCACAGGGTGCACAAGACTTTTAGAAAAAAATAATGTTTTTTTTTTCACATTTTGTCTTTTACTACACTCAAATTGAATATTTTTTTTTGATAATAGGTTGATAGATACTTTATTATCTCTTAATTTGAATTTTTGTAGAAAAAAAAATAAAAAGGGGAAAAAAATCAAAAAGTTGGTTTTATGTGTTATTTTGTTTTAGCAATATCGCATGAATTAATCAACCGAATTCGATAAATTTGGGCTTAAACTCTTCGTTTTGAATTGTAAATTGAATTAAATAATGGATTGAGCCAAAAAAATGGCCATGAAATTAATATTTTTGGACAAAATCATGAAAAAAATGGAAAAATGGTCCAAACTTTGGACAAAAATGCCCGTAACTTTTGAACTTTTTACCAACAAAAAGTAGGGGACTCGATTTTAACGATAGAGGTATGGTTCCTTCGGCAAATTTTCATGGAATAACCCATAAAATACGAAAATCATAGGGAAATTGGTGAATTTTTTCACTCCCTACAAATCGACCCGCCCTAATTTATATATTTACAAAAATTTATTTATTTAATTTAATTATTGCAATGCTTCGCCTCTTTTTTTGTTGCAAACCAATTAGAATTCAGCACTGAATCGCATGTAATTTGCTTCATGCTCCCCCTTTTTATTTTTAGACCAATCAAAAAGCAGCAATTACACAATCAGCTGTTTCGCAGTCAGTTGTGGGAGAATGAGAATGGGGTTACCCCATTCTCTATTTTAATTAACACGTATTATAAAATCAGCTGTTTTGAAGACAGTGGTGGAAGAAAGAGAATGGGGCTACCCCACTATTTTAATTAATATGTATTTTAAATTTGTGGTAAAGCCGTTAATAAACGTAGTAAAAAAGTAGGTGGAGAAGTGTGCATGGCCGAAAAATATTATCATGTAATAAGTATTCCTGAGTCAAAGCTGAACTCTGTGAAAATTTAAGATCGGTTATCAGGTCCAGCCTCCAATATATCGCAAACTAAGGGGCGTGCTCCACCCACTTTTCTTTTGGTACGTATTTCTATTCATGCCAAAACCATACATAGCAAATACTGCCGCCGTTGGTCAAAAAATGCCCAAGATATGACGATTTTAAATTTTGGGTTATATGGGCGAGGCCACGCCCCTTAGTCCACTCACAACTTTATATAGTCAAGAATTTATTATTTCGTAAGAATATCCTATTGTGAAAATTTAATGACGATCGGTCCAGTAGTTAAGACTATATTGCGATTTTTAATTTTCCTAAAAAGGGGAGTGGTCCCACCCACTTTTCTCCTGGTACGTATTCCTAATTATGCCAATACCATATGTACCAAATAGCATCAACGTAGATAAAAAATGCCCAAAATATGGCGATTTAAATTTTTGGGTTATATGGGCAGTGCCACGCCCCTTTGTCCAATAAAAACTCCATATAGCCTATTATTCTTTGCAGAGTCATAGTAAAATGCTGTGAAAGTTTCAGGAAGATCGGTCCAAGGGTTTGGCCTCCTATAAAGCACAAACAAACAAACAGACAGACAGACATTCATTTTTATATATATAGATTGAAAGCAGATTAATTATAATTAAAGTAAAATGGGGCGAAAAAGCGGGATTTGGTAATAAAAAAATCTATGGCTACCATACCTGTAGATAAAAAGTTTATAAAACTTTAGGTAAATACATATTACAAAAAAAGTATTTTGTATAGCAAACATTGTTAGTGGTAAAAGTAAGTATCTGAATTTAAAAAAGGGGGCGATGAAGTGGGCGTGGTTCATAGTAATATGGCGACGTTAACAGTATTAAGAGCAATATACTACCAAATAAAAAATAATCCGTTGGAAGGAACAAATTTGTACAGAGAACAAAAAGTTTAAAACTTAAATTTGGCGTGAAAAGGGGCGTGAAAGGGGCGTGGCGTAAGAAATGTTTATTTCTACCTCGTCTGGAGTATAATGTGTATACAATTTGAAGTAAATCTGTTAAAAACTATTTGGGAGCCATTACATAATTTTAAAAAAGTGCTCGTAAAAGTGGGCGTGGTCAAAAAAGTACCCTATTAATCATGCCAGAGTCCCAGTTAAATGCTGTGAAAATTTCAGGAAGATCGGTCCAGAGGTTTGTTCTCCTATAAGGTACAAACAAACAAATAAACAAACACACATTCCATTTTATATATATAAGATATATTGTTTATATTGTAATTGAAACTGTTTGGGTTTTTTCTGTTCAGCTTTGCTTTGTCATCATGGATTAACAAACGTTAATCGTTAAGTTGAAACTGTCATCGTTTTTACCGTTGTATTTTTGCTTGTTTTTTGCTTTGCCTGGTGCAGAAGGTGACGAAATCTCACATTTTAAAAATGTTTACATATAGCTTTTGGAATTTCCAAAACATGCTTGAACGATAAAATCGCACGCATGCGCAAAACATAACTGACCTCAGTCAACGTTCGCAACTGAGAGTTCGTGAAGAAAAGATGCTAAATGTAATATATTTGTCAGAATAGAACGGTCCATGAAACTGATGAAGAATATAAAATGCAATAAAACTTCTGAGGTGGTTTTCGCCCAAATTTATTGGGGACAAAAATCTCATATTCTTTTAAAAAAAATCTATACAACATTGTTGGACTGTACCAATGGGTATAGGAAATATGAACTCATTTATACAAAAACTAATGCGTTTGGTTAGTAGATGCTACTACTATAAATTCGACATATACTTGACGCAAAAAATTAAAAAAAATTAGCATTTTTTTTTTGTTTTGTTTATGTTTTTCGCTTTTTCTGTTTGTTGTTGTTGACGTTGAGTGTTTAAATATAAAGTATATTAGAATTATAATGATTTTACTCTTTTACCAAATCAAAAAATTTTACAAAATAAATAATAAAAAAATTATTAAATCGTTTAATAATAATAATTTATTTCAAACAACGCGCACTGGAGCGACATTTTTGTTGTTGATGATGTTGGTGCTGTTCTTGCTTCCGTTACTAGCAGCTCAGAGGCGACAAATTTACTAAAAGCATTTGTTGTTGTTGTTGGTATTAGATAAAAAAGTAGATATTTGTTGTTGATATGGTGTAGGACTCGTTGTTCAGTGGAAAATTGTTCAGAGCAATAAATTAATAACCAGCCAATTCGGCGAATGTGGAATCCATTTCGTCGGCCAAGGACTTGTATCTGTCCTTGTTGATGCCCAATTCGTCTGTTTGCAAAAGAGATTATAGATTATTAATAATTGGAAATTGGTGTTTTTTTTCAGCCAAACCAATAAACAAACAAGAGTCATTTTCGACCAGTTTCGACGACTTTTATTTGTTTTTTTGTTCAAGCTGAAATAGTTTTATAAATTGGATGCTAATTTTGTATATGTTTTTTTTTCAGTGCATAGTGAACAACACGTTTGCTTGAAGTACACTTGCACAATAACACTGAAGAGAGAAAGTATGTTATGGTTTTGCTGGAAGTGAGTGCGCAGGTTAGTATTGCTTTAAATGAGCTCAACGACGTGGGCAATTTTTAGCGTACTTTTATTTTTTAGTAAGTGGGCAGCACTTAAAGTTTAGGCAAGACCGTTAAGTTGTACACAAAACATTGATGATTTTATACCAAATGATGTAAAAACAACTAAGGCATTCAAAATTTTTTTGTGATTGAGCTTTAGATTCTTTAATTAAGTTTTTATCATTCAGAGAACGTAAAGCGAATCGAGGCGTATGAAATTTAAGGGTTCGTTTTTATTTGAAAACTTTTTTCGAATGTATTTCTTTTCATGAGCTTAAAATTTCAGCTCGATGACTTAAATTATAGCTAATATATACATATGCATATAAATATCTGTATGCACTGTGAAAAAAGCATACTAAAATCAAAGAAAATTTACTCAATATTCAAGAAAGTTGTACTTGTTTTAGCGCAAAGGATTTTTTTTCAAATGGGTCTTTTTCTTAAAAGTATCTAGAATCTAGAATGAAACGTTTGATTTAAGTAGATGAAACATAACTTGAATTCAGAAAACTATGAGTGTTCTGTTTATATTTCAGGGTAGTTTTTTCGTTTAAAGTTGAAGAAATTGGTTTTCAAAAAGCATTAAAGCATAATATTGGCTATTGACTGCTATAACAAAGATAAATAGATTTGAAAATAATCTGGCCTTAGAAAAACTCGTAAATAAAATAGATTCAAAGAAATTAAAGAAATCCTTTACTTGCATCAACAAAATGGTCGTTTCTTCAGAAAATAAGTATTTATTTTACTTAAAATAATGGAGTAGTTAAAATAGAGAAGTAGAAAAATTAGAGTATAAGTAATTGAGTAATAAAAAAATATGTTATAATCGGTAAAAAATCTGTTTATTGAACTAAGCAGGGCATCAGAAAAATAATACTTGGATTGAAAATTTTATGCATTTAAGAACCTATAGCAATTTATCTTGGTTCCTTGGTTGGAAACTTGGTTTTTTTCTTCAAAACTTGTAATGGCAACAGGGCATTTAAACTCCTTAGTGGAATTTGGTTGTTGACGAACTTATAGAAATTAGGGCATCCAATTTCGGGACGCTTCGGCAATCCCGTGATTTCGGGATTTAAAAAACACAATCCCGGGATCCCGGGACTAGTCCCGGGTTTGACAAACCTTGGAAATCGAATTTTTTGGAAGACGTAACATGAAGTTTCATAGTAGTTATGTCTTGTTTTACAACACAAAACATTGCAGAAGATTGTAAAAAACTAAAAAACAGAGTTTCGATTAATATTTATTTATCGATAGTATTTATTGTTTATTTTTGAAAAAACAAAGATCAATACCTTAAAAAAATTTATGAAATTAGATCATTCAAAAGGTTCAATAAATTATAAAAAAAATAGAATAGTTTAATAACACTGTAGGTAAATTTTACTCAGTTTTTACAAATCAGATTAAAGGGTCGAGCTATTCAGATTTTTAATATTTTACTTACATTTGACCTTCATTTAAAAAATTCTTATAGTTTTTTAACAATTAATTTTTACTGTCTTTTCAAAAATACCTCCAACGTGAAAATTGAATTAGCCTTGTTTATATGATTTTTCAAAAGTTAAGCAATTTCGCTTTCACTTCCATTTGGACCAAATTTGAATGTTGAACGTAAAAACTTAAAAAAATCTCAAAATTTGTTTGCTCAAATTTGTGTCTTTATTTCATAAGTGGACTAAATTCTGAAAGTGTAAGCAAAATCGGAGGTAGTCAAAATTTTGGTCTCTAAAATTTAGGAAAATATAACTAAAAATTGGTCTAAGAGTGACAAAATTTCAATCGCATGTATCTCGAGATTTTGATCTGATTGGAAAAAACTGAGTATGCCACTAAATTGTACGACCAAAAAATAAGTTTGTATGTCTCGGTATTTTCGTGTGTGTTTTTTTGACGTCCCTACAGTGTAGTTTTAGAGTTTTAGTATTTCTAAGTAAGAATTTTGTGATATTTTGTATGGCTTGTTTAAGGAAGGTTTTTTTATATTTTTAAAGTAAAATTTTAATTTTTTTTAGTTAAGTTTTTTAAGTATTTTGTAATATTTTTACAGTTAGTGCAAGGATTATATTTTTTATATTTTATATTTTGTACAGCTAGTTAAAAAAGATTTTCATTTTAGTATTAAAAAAAATCATATTTCAGTATTTCTAAGGAAGTATCATGTGTTTAACACATTGGGCCTTACCAATAGTCGATTTAATACCTACTCTAAATTTAGTGTGAACTTTTCTGACATTTTTTCTATAGATTTTGTTGTCAAAATCTTATGCTACGTTGTGCTGTGTTGTGTTATGCTATCTTATGCTAAATCTTACACTGAGAGCTAAATGCTCATTTACGAAATCCACATTTACGAAGGGCCCTTTACTCGTTTATATAGTAAATGCTCTAAGTGCGCATTTAGCTCTCAGTGTGAACATAGCATAACACTAATATTAGAGTCGGCATTAAAATGACTATTGGTAAGGCCCATTGTGTTATTTTGTACCGATAATTTTAGAAAGGTTTTTATATAAAAATTTTTTTAAATCACATAAATTTTTTTCTTAGGTAGCATCATTGAATTTTTGTTGGAATATTTTGGAATTTTTTTGCAGTGGAGGCAGTCCCGGGATCCCGAAAATCCCGTGATTTTAAGACTTGCTGTCCCGGGACTGTAAGATTACATACAATCATACCCAAAAATTCAAAACTCGTTTTTTAGAACGTTTGAAAGTTAAAAATAGGGTAATTTTACAATTTTTTGTTCAAATTTGAGCAAAAAAAAGAAATAAAATTCCGGTATCCCGGGATTGGATGCCCTAGCCAGAACCGTACTTGTACTTGATCGTTAACGTAATTTAGTTTAGCCACTAAGGCACTTATTGTCGTTTCTTAAATTTTGTTTTGAAATTCTGTGGAAAATGGTTTTTTTCTATAAATTTTTGTCAGTTTGTTTAAATTTATTACATCAAAACAAATTCGTATTTTGTCAAAGTGAGGCGTTTAAAAAGATAAAACAGACCAATTTTGTGTTTTTGTTTTTAAGCTATAATGGAGTTCAGCTATAATGGAGAACTTGTCCTAAACCGCTTAATTAATGTATTTACTGAAGATATGATTTATTAAGGTTTGTAAGGATTCAAAAACAATATCGTTTCTGGAAACATTTGGTGCTATTTTTAGTTTATATTTAAGTTGTATTTAAACATATCTTAAACATCACATCAAAAGGGTCGCGATTTGTCATTACTTTTAAATTCTCTATTTTGTTCTTGTAATGAAAAACTTATAAGAATTCTTTTGGTTTCATGAAAGTTGGGGTTGGTTTTTTTGGTTTTTTGTTCATGCCACATACACAAAACACAAAAATAACACATTTTATACATATATACTATTCTTTACACATATACAAACACAATATTTTTTTAATCACCTTTTTGTCCAAATTGACTTTTTGGCTTACTATACAGATGATGATTCTTTATGTACACTAATATATATAGTATGTATATATATAGAGAAATATATTGATTTTTACTAACGCTGCTGTTTGCATTTTTACAGTGTAATGCCGTGAGTGCATGTGTACGTTTGGGCTAAATGTTATGAACACTGTTAAATTTATACTAATTTTCTTTTTAGAAGCATTATTAATTAACATTTCGTTTTGTATTTACAAGTTTTTAACTTAAACGATGTTAAAAATATTTGCATTTCTAACAATGTTTATGAACACCATGAATAGTGTGAATACTTGGGCAATAATGCATTCGGGTGCATTCGAAAGAATACGAATCTTTAATGTGGGTGTGTGAGTGTGCGTGTGTGTGTAGGTGTGTGTATACCCTGCAGTCCAAGGCATCGTGCACGAATATGTCATGATGATTTCTTAAAGAAACTTACTGCATGAGACACATTTGTCTATAATTCTTTAACAAATTGTCTTGTTTTCGTTCATGGAAAACAGAAAGTTTTCAAACAGTGCACGAATTTGGAACTGTTATATGAGATTTTCATCAATGAAATCGTCAAATATGAAGAAAAATCGTGCATGATTCATTCAAGATTCCTTTAAGACTTGGACTACTGGGACATTATGGATGCATTCTTTTTGTCTTGAGTGTGTTACGTGGTGAGACAAGGAATATTTTGTTTGTCAAGGATACTTTTAAATATATCCAAGAGTAGACAAAGCTTAAGAGTTGGTATTTTCTTTGTGGATTTTAGTGAACTTTTGGGCTCTGCAGAGAAAACACATTGTGTGGAAAATGTGTGCTTATGTTGTTGTTTTGTTTTATGATATACGTATACGTTTTTATATTTGTTATTGTATTATTTTTAATATCCAGTAAGTTCGGCGAATGTTGAATCCAAATCATCGCAGATTGCTTTGTATTTTTCTTTCTCATGGAAGAGACGGTCTGTAAAAAGCATGTTTATAAGATTAAAAAAGCGTAGCAAATTACAAGTTCTATGTTATACTAATGTTGTTTTTTTTTACAATAACTAAGATATAAGGAAAAATTAAATTAATATTTTTTAAATTACATACATACGCAAAATAAACACATGTTTCAATATTGCTTTCAATATTAGTTTTCAATATTGAAAAATGTGCTTTAATTTTACTATAATACTAAGGCTAAACTAAAAGTTAGTAGCAAAGCAACAAGCTATTTTCTGCTGCATTATTTTGATTGTTTTTTAAAATTTCAATTTCATTTTTAGCTGGTAACCTTAACGTTGTTTTATTTTTACAGTGTAACCAATTCTGTATTCTACTAAAAACACAAGCGTTACCTTCTAGCCTGTCGACTTCCTTTTGCAGACGCTTCACTTGCTTCTCAGCGTGTTCGGCGCGTTGTTCAGCTTCCTTCAATTTGACGGAGAGCGTCTTCATTTCGCGCTTGAATTCTTCAACACGCTGGTTGGCCTTCTCCTCAGATACTTCCAAGGATTTCAATGAGTTACCCACAACCTTTTGGCGATACACAAATGGCATTAATAGCATAGCATATGGATAATTCTCAAATTTGCAATCCTTACCTTCAATTCTTCTTCCAGTTCCATGATCTTTGATTCACCAGATCTGACACGATCTTCAGCGACTTCCAACTCATCTTCAACGAAGGCCAACTTGCGTGATACTTCATCGGATTTGGTATCAGCATCTTCAGCCAACATGCGAGCTTCCTTGAGTTGGTTGGTCAATTGATCCATACGTTCCTCATCCTGTTGTGAACGGTTCTCCAATACTTTGCACATACTATACAAAAGATGAAACAATTAATTTGACTTTCTTTACTGCATACGTAGGTATATCATTTAGGTAATTTAGTCGTTGATTGTTTTAACTGTTCTCACCGGTTGTTCTCATCAGCCGCTTGTGTGGCCTCCAACAATTTCTGTTGGGCAGTTGTTGAGCGTTCTTCAGATTTTTCCAAATCTTCTTCAATCTGTTGTACCTTACGATTCAAAGTTGCTACTTCAGACTCGGTGGAGGTCAACAGTTTCTCCTTCTCCTCCAATTCGTGGTTAGCCTTCTCCAAGGCTTCCTTCGACGAAACCAAATCAACATCGACTTGCACCAGTTTTTTTTCCAAATCGCGCACCTCCTCGTTCAATTTGTCGGCACGTGAATTGGCATCTTTAGCTTGGTTTTCACAGGTATCGGCCTTATCGATGGCGTTATCCTTTTCAAGCTTCATCGCTTGCATCTTCTTCTTGATGGCATCCATGGTGTTTGTGTTTTGTTTTTGTTACTTTTGGCAGGAAAATGAAAAAATTGAAGAATAATTCTGTAAAAAGATAGATGGTAAAAAACAGAATGCACAGTGTTAATATTTTCATTAAGTTATTTAATTAATGGCTTTCAATATGTATATCAATAAACTTGAAATGTTTTTTTAACAGTAACTCTAAAAACAGTAAAAATGACAATAATTAAAGTTCAAGCCGGTAGATAAGTCATTACGAGGGCAATTTGAGAAGTTATCGAATTTTTTAATTTCCCGCGTAGTAAATTTAAATGCAACACTGAAGCGGCGAAGCTTAGTTTGTGTTTGCCAGCCATTGACAGCAGACGATCTTGTGAATTTTGGCGAAAATGGAAAAAAGTGAATTTCGTTTGTTCATCAAGCATTATTTTTTGCGCAAAACAACCATCATTCAAACCTATGAAAAGCTTGATAAATACTATGGGGACTCTGGAAACTATGGGGACAAGTGATTTACTGAATTCCGATGAGTTCGTACAAGCACAAGTGACGCCGAACGTTCTGGACGCCCAAATGAGGTCACGACCAGTGATGCTACATCAAATTTGTCTGAATACTGTACCGTTCGTGTACGTGTACTGTACTTAAAAAAAACCAAAAACGCAAGTATTCATAAAAAAATTTTATTTACACTTACAAAAACAAAATTATTTTAATAAAGTTAAAAAGTTAAGTAACAAAAACAATAACAAAAAATTAATCAACGTATTAAAAAAAATTATAATTTCAAAAGTTACATATTAGGTTTGTAACATGGTGTAAGAAATCAAGGTGTAATGCCTCATTTACACGGGTGACATATTTGTGATTTTTTACATCATTAAGTGCCATTATTGTGTAAATGATGTTATTTTGTTTCATTATTTTAGTCATAAAATAATGATTAAAATCAGATGTCATTAATGAGATCTCACTTAAGATGAAAGATGTCACTTAAATGTCATCGTGTAAACGCCGTGTAAACCCGTATACTCTCATAGTGACCCACTTAAAGAAAAAATGAAAAAGTTCATTCTTTACTGACAGAGTGCGTTTAACTGTTTCTAGAAATTTAACTGTTTGCTTAAAAATGGACTGGTTAGTATAAATTTAAAGAGTTCAAAGAATATAATAATCATAATCAATATTTAATCTCATTTTTTTTTAAGTGAACCCAGCCAGTATTTTTCAGAAGATGGAACGTTCTTATCCAGCGTTCTTCTTCCCCCTCGTCCTCTTCAATTAATAAATATGCTAAATAAGCAACAGCTTTTATTTTGTTGTCTTCCATTTATAAAATAGTTTTTAACTTCTTTGCTTTGTCAGTATTTGAGAATTATAAATTTTGTCATTCATTTAAACGCCTACTTTGTTGGTCAAACCATTATGAATTTGAAAGTTGCCAAAATATAATGAAACGTAGTGAAACAGCTCTGGGCAAGTCACTTTTTTGTGCCGTCTAAATAGCAGCGTCATTATGATAAGTCATTATTAAAGTCAGTAAATGTCACTCGTGTAAATGAGGCATAAGTGACGTCGACGTCGTTTGCTAAAGCTGTCAAACGTGTGAATGAGTGAAAGAGACAGAAAAGTTGATATTGTATGGTTTGACAACTTAAGTGTTGGATTTTTACAACAAAAATTAAAATTTGCTGTCACCTTGTTTTCTTACACAATTGGGGTATTCACGATGTGTTGTATTTGTGATAAATTTTTACAAAATTTATTATACTTACAACTTATTGTGAACAAACCTTCACTAAAGAATTGTATTTTTAAAAATCAGCTGATATTTTATGTTCTTTTATTAGGAAATATTAATTTAAATCATCATTTAACTAAAGGAAATCATACAAAAATTTAAAAGAAACACCAAATTATAATAATTTGTATTAAATAAACTCACAGCGTTTAGCTGTAGCTGGGTAGCAATGCTTTTGCGATCAGCTGATCTAATACACAACGAAATTTACAAAGAATACAATAGGGTTCCATAGTTGTATTTTTTCCACAGGGTTGTATTTTGAATAATGTACATTTTGTTTTTGTAATTTTACATAATTTACAACAAATATCAAATTTATCAAAAATACACAATACAAGGGCAAATACACCACATTGTGAATACCCCTAATGGGTTTTTAACATTCATAAGTCTTAAAGTCGTTATTAT
Organism: Dichetophora obliterata; assembly: GCA_963920525.1. Classification (NCBI taxonomy): domain Eukaryota; kingdom Metazoa; phylum Arthropoda; class Insecta; order Diptera; family Sciomyzidae; genus Dichetophora; species Dichetophora obliterata. Next base: position 4,512,293 of record OY986435.1, read on the forward strand.
AGTCTTATTATTTCAATCACATGTAGTTTTCAGTTTGTATATGGTATATTTATGAACATATTGTTTAGATTTATAAAAAATTTAATTTGAGGATTTTTTGGTGTTAAAATAATTTGCATTTTCTGGCGTTGTTTAATATTGTAACATTTTTTATAAGTTGGCACAAAAACATTCAAAGTACACAAAAATATTTTGATGAAGTGTTTCTTTTTTATGGGAATTTCGCAATGTTGCTACTTTAAAGGCGTATCACTATAAAAAGTAAAGGTAGGTAGATGTTAAAAATGTTTATTCGACAAAATTCTTTTTGTGTATTTCAATAAAATTACTGTACAAAACGTTCATTTTAGGGTGCAAATCCATAATTACTAGTATTTTATTCACTTCACTTATTACTGTTGGCCTGTTCGGGGCGCAAAATTACTGTAAAATACAGTAATTACTGTACGTGTAACATCAGTGGTCACGACACCAGAAAGGGGGCGTCCATTAATTACGTGAGGTGTTTAAGGGGGTCGGGGGATTAAGCCGAATCTCACTAAATCTCACGTGGGGGAGAGGGGGTTCTCGCAAAGATGACGCAATTTTTTATCCGCAAGAAACAGTGTAGAATTATGAGTTAACTGGTTAAATTGAGTAAAACGTGTTTCTCTACTAAAATATGGCTAAATTTTACACAATAATATTTATATTTAATATTTATATTAATAAATTCAATACAATAAAGCATAGATTAATATATTTACACTGAAAACACGCATTTTGAACAATCTCACGATATCTCACTAGGGGGAGGAGGGTCAAAAAATCACAAAAATCACCTCACGTAAATAATGAATGCCCCCAAATGGTCACTTAAATTCACGATATCGTGTTGGCCGATCGCAGAGTTAAAGTGCGCGAGATTGTTGAAGCCGTAGGCATCTCAAACGAACGGGTATGGAACATGGTTAAGGGTAAGAACTATATGAAAAAAATATAATTCACGTTGTTTATTTTTTGAAACTTATCTGGTATATATCTATGCTACTATTATTTGTATTCACTCAGCAACCTGAGCTGCGTTCAATCAATTTAGCAAACGTCATGTGAAGAGAGTATGAAAAGTTCCCTTTGAGCCTGTCTACACTGGCCTCACTCAACCGACCCACAGAATGTCAAATTAAAGTGGGTCACAAAATTTTTAAAATTTTAAATACTCTTGCCTCACTTCATTCACCTTCCCACTTCCTCATCTCTTCTGTAGACGCCAAAGTGAGTCGGCTGAGTGAGGCCAGTGTAGACCAGCACATTAATTGAGCGCGGCAGGGAAAGCTGCAATTTAAGTAACTTTAAATTAAAACTAAAATTAGTAGGGGTATTCACGATTCAGTGCACTTGCCTGTGTAGTTGAGGACTTGAGGATTTGTGCACTTTACCATAACAAAATACGCTTACGTCAAAAATCTGCACAAGTGCTTTTCTAATATTGCCTTAAACTTGAGGACTTGAGGAATTAAGCAGTTGTGCACTTGTGTACATTGAAAAATTTTGACAGCATTTCAAAGCTGATTTCAAAAGTGATGGTAGTGTGTTCACGAAAACTTAACTGCACAAGTCTTCAAGTCCTCAACTGCATTGGCAAGTGCAATGAATCGTGAATACCTCTATTAATTTTTTCGCAGCAGATAATCATCATAAATACAAATATTACCATAGCACACTCACTGTACATTTACGTTTTCAACAGAATTAGGCACGGTAAGTATACAAACCATTGTACAGCATAATTCTTACCTTATTTTATATCGAGAAATTTTAAGTTTTTTTGCTTTCGTCAAATAAAGCGGAATATTCCCTGGATTAAACAGAATATCTAGAAAAACTAGAATTTTGCTTATTTCTAGTTTCAAATTAAAAGTTCAAACAATTTTTACATATTCACTTTTTTGTGTTGAAATTTAAGAAACTTTGACTAAGCATACAACATTTTGGTTAGGTTCGGCAAACCTACAGTAAAGTTAATATTTGGATTATAATTTTATTGATACGTGCGAATGATATTTTCACTTCTTACGATAGAGTGCTCAATAATCGCTGAGATTTTTTGATAACACTGATATCAAGACTTCATTTATGTACCTAAGTATTAAAATATTTATGCGGGAAAATTTTTCAAATCGATCAGAGCATGCGCACAGAATATTTGAGCATGCTAAGCATGCTCCTGCTTAACCCTTGATACGAGACTGATTTGGACGTTAAGGATTATAGGTTTTGAGGGTAAAACTGCTCTACGAAATTATTTCCCAAGTAATTTTTTAATGTTACTAATGTTAAAAAAAATGTTCTTACAAAAACTGCATTAACATATATTTGACCTTGGAACTCGAATTTCTCAAAAATGGGCTGAAGGATATAAAAAAGGTTAACGCCATTAGTTATGTTATGTCCCCAACTTGTTTGAATTTTGAACATGCACCTTGCTATTATTTTTGTGGAATCCATAATTTTTAAAATTTTATTTTTTTTTATATTCAAACTATCTGCGATAGTTCTATCAATATCAAAGCACTAGTGAAAGCTTATTTTTTGGCAAAAATATTTGCAAACCATCGATAGTGTTGATTGATTAATTTTTCATACTAGTTGCAAGATTAACTTTGGTTTTATACTCACAATCAGTAATATCGAATCACTGGTAAACGTCAATATTGTAAATGAATAAATTGGAAAGGATAACTTTATGCATTTGAAGTTGAGAAACGTTAAACTTCTGTTTAATAAGCAATAACATAAAAGCTAACGCTATCAGTCCACCCTAAACAAGTGCGCGTGCGTGGTTTAACTGTCAAAATAGGCTCATGCACATACATTTTGTATGAAGCCTACCGAAACACGCACCGGACTACCGCAACATGAATCGAATTTCCAATTTTGACAGTGCGTTCGGATGTGAAGTTGGCTGCATAAAACCAAAGAATTAGAACAAAGAGCAATCAGCTGCTATTAATTAATTAATCTCAGTTGCAAATCAAAGTATTTGCAATATTAATAGATTTTTACACAATACTAAAAGATTTCTAAACCATCAGACTGAGCTTGTTCGAGAGCAGCAGTTCTTTCCGCAGCGCACTTGTTTAGGTTAAGCGTAAAATAAAGTTGCGTGGCGCTTGGGTACGCAGCGCAACGCGCACTTGTTTAGGGTGCACTGTATAAAAATAAATTGAATTTCCTATCTACACCTAGCAATTTTTTGCTGCCAATAAAAAAGGAAATTTGTTCCGTTAAAATGAAAAGGTATTTTAAAGCAAATACACATATTTTGCTTTTGCTAAAAAATATTTTCAGAAAAGCTTACTAACACCCACGCAAAATATTTCAGTTGCCCACTTTACTTTATGTTGTATAGAAAAAGCTTTTTTCAGTAGGTAATTTATAAAAATAACTTCAATAGAATCCAGTAAGTTTTGCGTGTTTTTGCTTTTCGACATAATTGGTAAGTTGTAGTTGTTGTTTCTGTTGGAATTTTTAGATTCTTAAGAATCTAAGTGGCATACATTCATTCGATTTCCAGCTGTTAATCGTTAACAGATTGACAGATGTTAATCGTTAACGCTATGTTAACACTGCTATAAAGTAGCATTTGTCGTTTGTTGTAGACCTCAGAGTGGAAAAGCCTTGGAGGGAGAAAAGGAAAATTTGAGTATTCAGCTTACCCTTAAATAGCGCATTTGGCAGCTTAAACTTAGCGACAAAAAAAAAGAAAGGAAAAAACAACTTTTTTAGGAATTTTTATGAGGGAATCCACTGGAGAAATAAGTTTTTTAAAGAATATAATTTTCCATCCAAAAATGTGCTTTTAACAAAAGGCCTCTCAGGAAAAACCAAAAACAGGGCATAAATAAAAAATTAATTTTTTCTTTAAAATAGGTGTAATTTAAGGAAAAATTGAGATCAGTACGAAACAATAAAATTAATTTCTTTTTTGGTTAGATTTCTCGACAGATTTTTTAGTTCTCGTAGTTCTGAGGCAACGTATGTTAGAGATTTAAACCCAAAGGCATTCGATAGTTGGTCCGACAAATTTGACGTACTTGAATTAAAACAGTAAAGCAAATAAATAAAAAATGCCAACAGTTGAATTTTGTTGGCAGTAAGAATTTATTAGTATTTTTTATAAGTTTTGATCCATTTAATTAACTGAATATGTCATTAGCTCTGTGAATACATATATGAAAAAATATTGTGTTGACATAAATTTATTCTAAAAAATAAATTAATTCTGATTAATTGAAATCAAATTCTCTGGAAAAGTCAAAATGAAAAGTTAGTTGAAAGTTAAAAAAATGACACGTCTACGGCTAGCACATATTCCCAACTACATCTTTACTTTCTATCTATTCGTAAGCTCTTTCTAATTTTACTTTGACGTGTTAAAAAATTAAAAAAATATTTATACAATATACGATCGACCCCAGGAAACCAGGACAACATAGTTTTTGTCGACTTAAATTATAAAAATTAATTATTACAAAAAACTCCAATCACTAATTTAGTATCAAAGCTCGAAAGCAGAAAGCTTTTTAATGATTCAAGATTTGTGTAGTGTTATATTTTGTTGAAAAGAGCAGACATTATTTTTAGGCCAAGTTAAATTCGATTATTGGGCACATTCATAAATACTTTCGAGTGCATAGTATAAGCCCAAAAAAAAAAAAAAAATAAATAAAAAAACAAATTAGTATAGTGACTTAAATCTACTAAAATAAAATTATAGTGGGCGGTGGTGTTGGTGGTCGTCTGTAAATTGCTCTCAAGGATAAATTGTGTTCGATGGGTTAAAGAGAAAAAAAAGCTTTTCAGAGCTTTTGCTACTACATGAAGGAAAGTTTAAAAATAATGTTTCTACGTGCTGCAGGTGTATTATTTGTGTGCGGATTTTTTTGTTTGTGTATGAGTGTTTGCATTCGTGTGTATATGTGTGTGCAAATAACTTTTGCGCGTGTATAGCCAAACAATGTTGAATGTATGCGTGCTTATAAGCGATTTAGTTACAAAATTCCTTATAAGCGAATTTATAGCAGCTTGTCGTAAAATATCCACTGTAGCGCTCGGCTAAACATTATTCTGCTCGGCTATTGCATAACTTTAAGTCCTTGCAAAACGAAAAAGGCTTATTTTACAATTTTCTCTAAACCTCTCCGAGTTGACTGAAAATTTTTTTATCATCACCTCCAAAAGTGAGATCATCTCGAGCTAAACATTAGCTCGTGACTTTTTTTTTGTTAAGCTGAAAAGCTTTAACGTTTTATGCAGCATTAAGCTTAGATAGTAATCTGTTTTTGCCTTGCTTGAAATCAGTAGCTTGGAGTTAGATTTTGAAGTTAACGATTGGCATTATTGGCACACACACACACACACCCACGCGCGCACACTCGAATTTTCTGAAATTTGTCACTTTTGGCTAAATTTAAATTTTAGCTTCTATTTTTAAAAATATTCTTGTTTGAGAAAATTTTTTATGTGCTGTAATATTTTTTCTGCACTGCAAAAATTTGCCTTAATATCATCAGATATTTTTTTAAAATTTTATTTATGGATTTGCAAGAAAAACTATTTGATTTGCTTTGTCCTTTTTTGCGTTCCACAAACTAACCTCTGCGTTCCAAACACACTATACGCTGTCAAAACCCCGAGAACACTGATGGCGACCAACTTTCTTTGCCCACAAAGCGACCAAATATTTTTCTACGCAAATTTTGAAATCTCCTAAATTTCAAACACAAACACGCACTCAACCACACAACACACACACACACAAACCCATCCAAATTCAAACGCATTCATTGAAAATGTTCAAATTGCAGATGCTTTTTTACACACAAAAATTTCCCAATAATTTTCCTCAATAGAGCTTATAGTATAGATAGAATCTTCACAAGATCTTTGAAAATTGAAAATCTGCATGATACACAGCTTTGAGCATTGAGCATGGAAAGCTTTTAAAATATTAGGAGAGCGCATGCAAAGTTGAGAGCGTTGAAATGGAAAAGTTATGAAAGTTAAAAATTTCCTTTTCACACATTTCACACAAAAGCACCGTGTGATCATATTTGCCTGTACATATTCTATACGTGTGTCCCGTATGAATCTTATATACATACGTAAAGCAACTTGTACGTACAGATACTATATCTCATGAATACATTCTGCTGATCGCAGCGCTACGATACGAATACACTGTGCTTGTATGTACATAAGTATCTGAATGTATGTTTTATTTTAAAAATAGCATCTTGTTTAACTCCTAGACGTAAGCATTTAGTATTTAATAAAAAAAAACAAAAAATATTTCGAATAGAATTTTGGAATTCTGAAAAATATCGAGTCTTCATTTTCCGTTGGGGGTCATACATAGCTTTGTATTATTGTGTTTGATACAAAAAAACAAACACACACACGCTCTTTATGATAACTGATAATGTTAAGTATCTAGGTGTATTTTGGAAAAATGTAACACAAAGTCAGTTTTTCCAAAATTTGTTTTATGTCACATTTTATTGTTAACTAAAGAGAGCTCATAATCACATAATTTAAGTTAAACCTGCATAATTACTTAAAATTTATTTGTTGAATTTGGAAATATGATAGGTTGGTTTGTACATTTGCCTTGCGATAACTTTGCATCTTGGGAGCATATATTTAAAGCTTTGATTTTAAAACAAGTGGGTGTTTCTTTATAATGAGGCAAACATTTTTAATGGTTTCTGTTTTTTTTTTTTGTTAAAAAATAAATAAAATCTCGATATATTTGTCTTCAATGAATGTATTTAGCATAACTGAAAATTCGTGCCTGAACACTTTTAGCGGGAGGCGAATTTTTGGTTCTGAAATAAGAAAATAGTTATTTCTTTTGACCATCATCATCTCATTTGGGCTTTTTAACACTGAATATTCAAAATTGGTTACTAGTTTAAGTAAATGTCTACCATTTATTAGCCCTTAAATGATTAGTGCAATTGTGTACCAGCGCACATTGGGGTAAATAATGCCAAAATTGGAGATTAATTAAAAAAATAAATTGAATGTACGTAGTGATGTTTAGTAAGCAATGAAAGAAGATATAATTCTGCTTTTCTAGGTGAAAGAGTTGGAAGAGGTGAATGCACTTTGAAAGTCATATTTTTTTTTTTCTCTTTGAGTGCGCACAGTGACAGACGTGTTTATCCGCAGTTTTTAAAGTGTTTTTTTTAGTATTATTTTAAAAAATTACGTTGTTTCTTAGCAACACAAAATCAATTTTTGTTTTGTGAAAAAGTATTTTAATGCATCTGTGGTCACAAGGAATAACGACTAAGCTCAAAGCATCGTAAAAAAGCTATATGGAATTTATTTTATTGCCAATTTTTGGAAGTATGCACATATCCATTTCTTGCCCAGAATTGATCATCACTTATGTCTGCAAATATTTTGTTTGTAACGGTTCATATATTTCAATAAAATTGGTCATAGTTCGTGCAATTAAAATATCGTTTTTTACGATACTTTGAGTTTAGTCGTTACTCCTTGTGACCACAGATATTTGAATTTTTTTAAATTAATTTACCTTAAAAAAGGTCTTTTTATTATGTTAATAGAGATATAGTTGTGTATTGAGTGGAGTTAAAGAACGATGTTCTGATATTCGTAAACTATTAACATTCTAGTTACATTCTGTAAAAAAAAAGTTGCGACAATCCTGCGCATTTTTGCGGTATTTCACTTTTTTTGCTTTGAAGTAACATGTCAAATTTATGATTTCATGAGAAAAAAAAACAAATAAAACGTGCAAAATAAATGAAAAGACTAAACAGATTTTGTTGTTTTTTTTTTGTTTACCAATTCACTTCTTGACTTTTTTCGTTATCCACTTTTTTTTAACCTGCATAACGGAAAGTGGGATTCAGTTTACCTTTCCACACTTAAGATAAATAATTGCTTTTTGTCTCAAACACAGCCTTTTTAAATAAAAATGAAAAAAATAAATAAACTGGCATTTCAGCCCTTGGAAGGACTTTGACCTAGCTTCTATTGATCACTTGTGTTGTGCGTGTTATTAAATGTTTGATCACAAATGATCGAGAACTGGATCTACGTGTTTTATGCCGATTCCGAACGGCTTATGTTCTCAATAAGCTTTACATTGCAATTTTTACTCTCTGAGGTTTGCCATTGTCTGCAGCTGGAATTGAACCCGGGCTACCGCAGTTGTTTAGCTTAGGGGCCACGCACTCTACCCAATAGGCTACGGCCGCCACGCCTTTTTAAATATTATATTATAAAATGAAATTAGATCAAGAGAAAAATAGTCCAATGACATATTATAAATCCTAATAAATGTTATAACCACATATCTTGTAGCATATCTATAAGGTTTCGTCGTTTCTTTTTTTTTTGTGTTATAGAATCTGTGGTACAAACAGATTCGCCTATTTTTGCAAATGGCCTAAGGTGATTTTTTCATCTCATTTCAAAAAACTTAACGAACCAATTTTGATGAAACTTTTTGAGGCCAAAGTTCATGCTGTCTTTTAGCATATCTATAAGGGTTCGTCGTTTCTTATTTTGTTCTTCAGAGTCTGGGGTACTTACACTTTCGCCTATTTTTGCAAAATGAACAAAGGCGAATTTTCGCTTCTCAATTAAAAAAAACTGAACGATCTAATTTTGATGAAACTTTTTGAGGTCGAAGTTCATGCAGTCCCGTAGCATATCTATACGATTCGTCTGTTACTTACTTTGTTTTAAATAATCTGTGTTACTAACACTTTCGCCTATTTTTGCAAAATGACCAAAGGTGAATTTTCGCATCTGATTTTAAAAACCAACTGAACGACATAATTTTATTGAAGCTTTTTGAGGTCAAAGTTCATGCAGTCTTGCAGCATATCTATAAGGTTTCGTCATTTCTTATTTTGTTTTATAGAATCTGTGGTACTAACACTTTCACCTATTTTTGCAAAATGACCAAAGGTGAATTTTTGCATTTCATTTAAAAAAACTAAACGATCTCATTTTGATGAAACTTGTTGAGGTTAAATTGCATGCAATCTTGTAGCATATATGTAAGGTTTCATCATTTCTTATTTTGTCTCATAGAATCTGTGGTACTAACACTTTCACCTATTTTTGAAAAATGACCAAAGGTGAATTATTGCATTTCATTTAAAAAATTAAACGATCTCATTTTGATGAAACTTGTTGAGTATAAATTTCATGCAATCTTGTAGCATATATATAAGTTTTCATCATTTCTCAGTTTGTTTTATAGAATCTGTGGTACTAACAGTTTCGCCTATTTTTGCAAAATGACCAAAGGTGAATTTTTGGTACTCTTTTAAAAAAACCTGAACGATCCAATTTTGATGAAACTTTTTCAGTTAAAGTTTATGCGGTCTTGTAGCGTATATATAAGGTTTTAAGGTTTCTTATTTTGTTTTATAGAATCTGTGGTACTGACACTTTCGCCTATTTCGGCAAAATGACCAAAGGTGAATTTTTGCATCTCATTTAAAAAAACTAAACTATCTCATTTGGATGAAACTTGTTGAGGTTAAATTTCATTCAATCTTGTAGCATATATATAAGGTTTCATCATTTTTTAAGTCTGTTTTATAAAATCTGTGGTACTAACACTTTCACCTATTTTTGCAAAATGACCAAAGGTGAATTTTTGCATTTCATTTAAAAAAACTAAACTATCTCATTTTGATGAAACCTGTTGAGGTTAAATTTTATGCAATCTTGTAGCATATATGTAAGGTTTCATCATTTCTTATTTTGTTTTATAGAATTTGTGGTACTAACAGTTTCGCCTATTTTTGCAAAATGACCAAAGGTGAATTTTTGGTACTCTTTTAAAAAAACCTGAACGATCCAATTTTGATGAAACTTTTTTCAGTTAAAGTTTATGCGTTCTTGTAGCGTATTTATAAGGTTTCATCATTTCTTATTTTATTTTATAGAATCTGTGGTACTAACACTTTCGCCTATTTTTGCAAAATAACCAAAGCTGAATTTTTGCATCTCATTTTAAAAAAACTAAACCATCTCATTTTGATGAAACTTGTTGAGGTTAAATTTCATTCAATCTTGTAGCATATATATAAGGTTTCATCATTTTTTAAGTCTGTTTTATAGAATCTGTGGTACTAACACTTTCGCCTATTTTTGCAAAATGACCAAAGGTGAATTTTTGCATCTCATTTAAAAAAACTAAACGATCTCATTTTGATGAAACTTGTTGAGGTTAAATTTCATGCAATCTTGTAGCATATATATAAGATTTCATCATTTCTTATTTTGTTTTATAGAATTTGTGGTACTAACACTTTCGTCTATTTTTGACCAAAGGTAAATTTTTGCATCTCATTTAAAAAAAACTAAACGATCTCATTTTCATGAAGCTTGTTGAGGTAAATTTCATGCAATCTTGTAGCATATATATAAAGTTTCATCATTTTTTACTTTGTTTTATAGAATCTGTGGTACTAACACTTTCGCCTATTTTTGCAAAATGAACAAAGGTGAATTTTTGCTTCTCATTTAAAAAACTTAACGATGTAATTTTCATGGAACTTTTTGAGGTCAAATCTCAGGCAGTCTTGTTGCATATTTTAGGGTTTCGTCATTTCTTATTTTGTTTTATTTTCAGTGGTACTTACAGTTTCGCCTAAATTATCAAAGGTGCGTTTACCACACTTTCGCATAAAAATACCGAAGGTCGACAAAAGTCAAGTTTTTTCTTAAGAATTTCAACTTGGATTTGACTGCTGTTTTACAAATATGGTTAATTTTTGATTTGTCATGAAGCATGTTTATTTAATTTTATGAATTTATTGATTTTTGTTGAAGAAGGTTTCTCCAAAGACCATGGGACCTTCTGTCCGTTTTCTTTCCCCCCCCTCCGTAATTTATATTGCATTGAAAAAAGCGGAGTAACTTCCTTTTGTAGTCAAAAACTGACTGCTCAGCATTGAGATTTAATTGATCCGACATTAAAATTAAATATCTGATATCCGAATACTTGACAATTTTGGTTAACAGGATATTTTCAAGCGTTTGTTAGATTGAAAACTTCAATAAAATTAGCATAAAAATTATTTTTTAGGAAAACAAATTTTACAAATTTTTATAATATGTATTCAACTTTCGTTAAATAACTCAGATAATTTTTAAACAGATTATTGAAATGCGTAAGATATTCGTAAGCTATTTAATTTTTTTTTATCGGATTTGTCGTTCCGTTCTTTATAAAGTGAAAGCGAATGACTCCAAACTTAAGTTTGGGTTTACTTAAAATGCTCATGGTTTTATTTAATTATATTTTATAGATTTATATTAATTTTTATTAACATATTTATTTATATAGATATATAAAGTGGAAATAAAAATGTAGATGTTTTGACATAAATGTTTTTTTTTAATTTCACATAAAAACATATTCATACAATACATATCAGATATAAGAGGTTAAAACGTTTAAATTTTTGTAAAAAATGTAAGCTAGAGCAATTGATACACATAAATTAAAATTCCGTTTCAAATATAATATATCGACACCTACCTATCCTGATTTTCCATTATTCCAAAGATAAAAATGAACACAAATTTGATAATTTTGCAAAATAATTTTTTATTTCAATATACATATATGAAAATTTTTTATTTTATTTAGTAAAAAATACATATTCTATACATATAAATAAATTTGTAAAAGTATTTAATGAAACAAATGCTCACATATACAAACTTAGTTATATGAAAATATCAAGGCTTTTTTATAAATTTGTTGATTTAATTTGGATGAATATCTATAAGCTTTAAACTGTATATTTTTAATATACTTTATATATATATATATATATGTGTATTAGGGCGGGTCAAATTCTGGCTCAGCGAAATTCGTAAAATACATGTAATTTCAAGACTTTTTCTCCACTACAGCATATACAAATTCTGAAAAAAAGCTGTGCGGACTTTCGTAAATAGATTCATACACATACATTCATACATTCATATTTTATAATTGAGAACAAAATCTATTTACGAAAGTCCGCACAGCTTTTTTTCAGAATTTGTATATGCTGTAGTGGAGAAAAAGTCTTGAAATTACATGTATTTTACGAATTTCGCTGAGCCAGACCTCCAAAAAATTCGTCCATACAAATTGACCCGCCCTAATGTGTATATATATTTAAGCTTGGAGAAATGCCTTTTAATCTTTAATTGCTAGAGAACACATGAATGTGCTTTTTGTATAGCTTACGTTATTTGAATTTGTGAACTTAGTTTATACCAATACATTAAATTTTCAGATTTTATAAATCTAGGTGCAAGGTTCAATCAATACAAGCTTTCAATTCTTATGCTTATTTTAATAAAATAATTAAATTTCTTTTTTGAGGCTAAATTCGAGAAAATATATTGGGTCAAAAACTTTATATTTTTTTATTTTATTAGAAAACTATCTTTGACATATTATGATCATGTACTTTGGAAGAAAAAAAATCTGGCAGTGCATGTAATAAAACTTGTGTAAAAAAGGGACATATATTAACGAGTCATTTGAAATAAACGTTAGTTATCTGACATTTTCATTATTGGACTTGTTTAAAGTACTTCCACATAAAATGATATCTATCATTCTTGCCTCCACACTATAGGGGTATTCTCTATGTCTAGTATATGCCGTTGCACGGTGCAAGAATGGGAAATATACAATCCATACAATGTCGCAACAACAAAATACAAGAAGAAAAAACAGTACAATATTTCCCATGTGCGCTACACTGAAACCAATGTATTTATAATGAGAGAGAAAGCAGAAGGCGAGAGGGCTGTCAAACAGAAAGTGAAATTAACATACAGCTCATTCTAGAGTTCTTGCACGACGAAGAAGATTTTGAGGTTACCCTTCAAACCTTGCCTTTTGCGCTTTTGATTTTACTATGCTCCACTTGTACAACAGGGCGCTCTCGTTCAATTGGATATTTTAGTAAAGGATTGTTAACAGGGTTCAGAATATTCACACACCTTCACTCACAAACATTTGCTTGAAGCACACAACACACAATGTTATTTTCATTTCATTTTTGTGTGTAACGTAGTTATCGTGTTGTTGATCATCCAACATGAATTCTTCGTTTTGTCAAAACCGCCTTTGTCAAAACCAAAACAAAGACAATTTTTCCAACATGAATAAGTGGTGTTTGCAAAATTGTCTTTGTTTGTGTCGGTCATTAAGATCGATCACTACCGTCGTGTGGCGTAAAAAACAAATGCTGTTCTGGTTGCTGTGCAGCGTATTGAATTGGTTTTTGGCCAAGTGTAGCAAATTTCGGCGTCAATTAGAAAATATTTTAAAATATTAAAATAATAACCTAATAATATGTTTTTTCAAGAGATTTAAACGTCATTTATCAGTGTTAAGGGGTCGCTGATTTCGAATCTAAAGTCAGAATGTTAAAATTCAAGATGGTGGATAGGGTTGCCACCTTAATTTTTTGTAGTTTTATGAATTCGGGGCTGGCAAAAAAATGGTACACCAAAAATGGGTCGCTGAACCCGAATCCGTTGTCAGAATTTCCAAATTATAAAATTTTGAAATAATAGGGTTGCCATCTAATAGTATGTCTTTTCAAGAGTTTTAAACGTCATTTATCAGTGTTAAGGGGTCGCTGATATCGAATTTCGAAAATTTTATAATTTGAAAATTCTGACAACGGATTCGGATTGAGGGACCCATTTTTGGTTTACCATTTTTTTTTTGCCAGCCCCAAATTCATAAAACTACAAAAAATTAAGGTGGCAACCCTATCCCCCATCTTGAATTTTAAAATTCTGAATTTAGATTCGAAATCAGCGACCCCTTAATACTGATAAATGACGTTTAAAACTCTTGAAAAGATATAATATTAGGTGGCAACCCTATTATTTCAAAATTAAATAATTTGGAAATTCTGACAACGGATTTGGGTTCAGCGACCCAGCGATTTTTGGTGTACCATTTTTTTTTTGCCAGCCCCGAATTCAAAAAACTAAAAAAATTAAGGTGGCAACACTATCCACTATCTTGAATTTTAACATTCTGACTTTAGATTCGAAATCAGCGACCCCTTAACACTGATAAATGACGTTTAAATCTCTTGAAAAAACATATTATTAGGTTATTATTTTAATATTTTAAAATATTTTCTAATTGACGCCGAAATTTGCTACACTTGGCCAAAAACCAATTCAATACGCTGCACAGCAACCAGAACAGCATTTGTTTTTTACGCCACACGACGGTAGTGATCGATCTTAATGACCGACACAAACAAAGACAATTTTGCAAACACCACTTATTCATGTTGGAAAAATTGTCTTTGTTTTGGTTTTGACAAAGGCCTGAATTCTCCAACATGAACATTTTGACGCAAACATAAGTGTAAAACTGAAACACAGAGAATTGTTGAGATCGATCATTGTTTGAGTTTGTGACGCACAAGCAAATATTAAAACGAAGAATTCATGTTGGATGATCAACAACACGATAACTACGTTACACACAAAAATGAAATGAAAATAACATTGTGTGTTGTGTGCTTCAAATAGTGTTTATTGACATTTATGTTGGAGATTTCTGTTACATGAGTGAAAATTTCTGAACCCTGATTGTTACAATGCAATTATGCTAGACATAGAGAATCCCCCTTATATGTTTTTGCTTCTGTATCTGACTTCACTGATTCTACTGATGAATAACAGATTAAATTAAAAATGTTTTTAATTTCAAAATTCTCAAAAGAAAATAGAAATGGAATGTAGATTGTGTAATAATACAGGTAGTAGCGACAGTTCTAGCTGCGGTCAACGGATGTCAAACAAAAGAAAATCAAAACGAGAGCATTCTATGGTTGCTATGGCAGCTGATGCAAAATGGAGATATCAAAAATGTTTTTTGTCAAAGTGTTTTTTAGTTTTCCTTTGTCTGACACATGCTGACCGCAGCTCGTGAGAAAATAGGTGATTGTCATGGCTACCTAATAGATTGTTTTATCATGACTGCGTTCATTCGTCTCTTAAGTTTGGCATGTCATTTGTACTGAAACATATAGTACATTTAGAAGGTTTTTTTCTAAACTTATTTACCCCTATCGTACGCACAAAAGAAAGCAGAAAAAAATTTCTTCGAAAAAGTACACTCTGCATAAACATCTCTTATATTTTCGTGTGGATTTTCAGTAAATTGTTAATAGGTTAGTTGACTAACTGATTATTAATAGAATCCGCTCCAAGCAATAAGCTTTTCTCTAATCCTAGAATGCATCGTTTTCGATACACCGTTCTATATGTCTTCCTTCACTCATTATCTTTATTTCGGCTTCAAAGTTTTGACAGCTGGCAAAAGCTCAGTTTTGCTGGGGAAGTAAAAGGAAGCTAAACTGCTATAGAAAGTAAAAGGCCTACCAAGATCTACACCATTTCCATTTGTAATTCAGAAAAGATCAACTGAAATTAAGAAATTCAGATTCTATGAAATCACAAAAGATCGCTTAAATCGAAAAAGAAATTCAGAAAAGATCTATTGCTATTGAGAACTGCATTTGGAATTCAAGATAGATTAAAATTTAGAATAACATTTAAAATGCAGAATAGATAATATTAAACTCAGGAAAGTTCAATTGAAATTTACGAATTCCATTTGGAAAAGAGCAATTCAAATTCAGAAAAAATCAATTAAAATTTAGAATAGATCAACTGAAATTCAGAATTCCATTTAAAATTTGAAAAAGATCCATTCAAATTCAAAAAAGATTAATTTAAATTTAGAATAGATCAACTGAAATTCAGAATTCCATTGAAAATTTAGAATATTTAAAATAAAATTTAAAATAGGTCAATTGAAACTCAGAAGAGATTCATTGAAATTTTGAAATTCCATTTAAAATTCAGAAAAGATGCACCAAAATTCAGAAAAGCTCAATTAAAATTCAAAAGTCCATTTGAAATTCTAAATAGATATATTGAAATATAGAATTAAATTTTAAATTCAGAAT
This sequence comes from Dichetophora obliterata, assembly GCA_963920525.1. NCBI lineage: Eukaryota > Metazoa > Arthropoda > Insecta > Diptera > Sciomyzidae > Dichetophora > Dichetophora obliterata. Next base: position 4,528,357 of record OY986435.1, read on the forward strand.
AAATAAAATGAAATTCGGAAATGGTGAATTGAAATTCAGAAACCATCAAATTGAAACTCAAAAATTTAGAATATATAATTTAAATTTTTAAAATTCCATTGAAAATTCAGAAAAAAAATCTTTGAAATGCACAAAGATCATTTGAAATTCAGAAATATTATTTAAAATTTAAAAATAAATTTTAAAATTTTTCAATTTCAGAATTGATCAATTGAAATTCAGTAAAGATCATTTGCAGTTCAGAAACGATCAACTGAAATTCAGAAGAGAATTAAAATTCAGAAGAATATCAAATGAAGTTAAGAACAGATCGATTGAAATTCATAACAGATCATTTTCAATTTAGAAGTTTCTATCAGTGAAGTTTAGAAAAGATTCACGCAAATTCAGAAGGAGTCAAAAGAAATTTAGAATATATAAATTGAAATTTATATTTATCATTACAATTTCATGTTACATTACAGTATGCATGGTATGTATGGTATTATTATTAAATGGTCTGGCAATGATGTAGGATCAAAATCGTTTAGTCATAAGGTAAATTAAATTTTTTTAACATCAGTTAATTTTTTCTGAATTTCGATTGATCTATTCCGAATTTCATTTGGAATTTTGTTATTTCAATTGATCTTTACTCTATTTTAATTGACCTTTTATTTACTTCAATAGATCTTTTCTGAATTTCAAATGGAATTTCTGAAATTAATTTATTAACTATGAATTTAATTGATCTACTCTGAGTTTCAATTGATATTTTTTGAATTATAGTTGGAAATGGTGTAGTTGACTACTGTTCTCAAAGATTCAAATTTAAGTTGTTGTTGTAATTCATATTAATCAGTTTATTTAACAGATGTGTGCAAAATATGGCAGTCAAGAAAATTTTGTGAATGCATTAAAAATGGGTTAAAACAGAAAGATAATGCATTCTAAAGTGTTACTTTTTGCAATCTGTTTTAAGTTCTTATTCTAAACTGTATAAAATCTAAAGTTTAAAAGAATCATGGTTAAAATAATAGATATTGACATCGATATTTAGAGTGGCCATCTCCCTTAAATTTTAGAACAGAGTTCGATCTATACACTTTAGTCATTCTCAGACTAGTTTTTCCAATGTGCTTGAAATCCGAAAATTACAAACCATTGCAATATATTCTTTCACTTCAGATTTAGTGGGGCCGCTTGAGAAAAGAATGCAATAGCTATTGAAATCTTTTATAAAAGGTTTTTAACCTTTGGTTGTTTAGGGTTGTTTAGGGTCTATTTAAAATTAAATCTAGACGATAATTCATGATGAAATTTGGTGCATAAGGTTTTTTAGGTCACTGACCATAAACAAGTTTAAAAATTCTGACTGTCAGTCCCCTAACACTGCGGCTAGACATGGGTAATATATCGAATACAGGTTCCAATCATAAAAGTTGCAAAGACCACATCTGAAGTCTTCTTCATTTTTCTCAAAACCATTAAATTTTCATCCTTGATCTGGCTCATGGGCATTTAAAGTTTCAAATGTCTTAGGACATTAAAATATTTTCAATTTTCAATTCAAAGATTCATCAAAACGTGCACTTTTGTGGACGGTGATAGTGAATGCACGCTCGGAAACTTTCCAAATGAAACATTATATTTGATTTCGTGAAGTCTACTTGAGGCCAAACTAAAAGTACTTCACCCCAAGGTTATGGCACTTGAGAGTAATGCGCTCTTTTCCGCCTTTGCTTAAACTGTCATCTGTGCTTTTCTTTGTTCTATGCATTCATTTTGACAATTTTTCTTGGTTTCTTTCAGAGATCTGCAACGAATACTTAAAAATAAGTAGTACTCGAGTACTATTCGTTTACAACTCAGTGATTCAAATAAGAGATCTGCAACGAATCACATTTTTGAATCAATGAGCCACTTACTCAAAAATGAGTATAAGTAGTTTCCAAAGTAGTACTCACATGTAATTGATTGAAAAAAGTGAACCAAATAAATATAGAATGAATTAAATATAAATATTCATGATTTAGAGTTGTTCGAGATCAAGCTCATTAATATTAATAAAATAATTAAGTACTAAGAGTATTCGATTCACATTTTCGAATTTTAAAATTTTTTGATATTGAGGGTGTACCCAATAAAAGTTACTTTTCACTATAAGTACATGTTTTTCTAGTATAAGTACATTTTTTGACATTATAAGGGGGGATTTCGAGTCTGATGTGAAAATTTAAAAAAAAAAAAAATTATCTGACGCTAGGGTGGACCCTAAAAATTTTTTTGTTTTCCAGTACTTTTACATGTTTGGCAGTATAGAGGGGTCGCTGATTTCGAATCTTATACCAAAAAAGATCGCGTATTGCGAGTCTGATGCGAAGATATAAACAAATTTATTTGATATAAAAAAAATCTGCGACCACCTTATACTACCAAAACATGTAAAACTACTGAAAACGAAAAAAATAACATTTTTAGGGTCCACCCTAGCGTCAAACAAATTTTTTTATATTTTCACTACAAACTCGAAATCAGCGACCCCTTTATACTGTCAAAACATGTTTTCATTCTAAAAAACAAAAAGACACTTTTAGGGTCCACCATAGCGACAAAAAAATTTTTTTAAATTTTGGTATAAGATTCGAAATCAGCAACCCCTTTATACTGCCAAACATGTAAAAGTACTGGAAAACAAAAAAAAAATTTAGGGTCCACCCTAGCGTCAGACAAATTTTTTATATTTTCACATCAGACTCGAAATCCCCCCTTATAATGTAAAAAAATGTACTTATACTAGAAAAATATGTACTTATAGTCAAAAGTAACTTTTATTGGGTACACCCTCAATATCAAAAATTTGTTTAAATTCGAAAATGTGAATCGAATACTCTAAGTCAGCGTTTCTTAACCTGGGGTCCGAGAGTATATATATGGGGGTCCGCCGTCTAATCTATGGACATTTGAATTAATAATTTTTTTAAGTATTTATGTCCACTACACTATACAACTTTATGTCCACTCATGAAATACCGTGGGATAAATGTGTGGCAGTTAGTACCGACGGTGCTCGGGCTATGACCGGTACACGAACAGAACTTCAGGCGCGCGTGAAGAAGATGAATCCATCTTTAATCTGGCATCACTGTTGCATTCATAGATAGGCATTAACTGCTAAGAATATGCCAGAAAAATTAAAAACAGTTTTGGATGACATAGCGCAGGTCGTGAATTTTATTAAAGCCAGGCCTCTAAATTCCCGTATTTTCGGTATGATATGTGAAGAAATGGGCAGCATTCACATGCAGTTGTTATTGCATGCTGAGGTGCGTTGGTTGTCTCGTGGCAAAGTCGTGTCGCGTGTTTTTGAGCTTAGAGATGAGATCAGAATGGTTTTTTTAAATAATTCTGTTGGCAGCGCCAATAAACATGCAAATCATTTCAATAACTTTGAATGGCTTACAATGGTGGCATGTTTGGCTGATATCTTTAGTGCCCTGAACGAGCTGAACTTAAGTCTACAAGTAAGAGATAACAACATCTAAAATGTTGAAGATAAAATAGAAACTATGATAAAAAACTTGACCTTTGGACTAATCGCACAATTATAAAAAAAAACTATAATCAATTTCCTACACTGGTAGCGTTTTTGGAATCCTCTGGTGGAGAAATGTTGCCAACGCAAGTAGAAGAGGAAATGATTAAACACCTCCGCGGTTTGACGTCTTCTTTTCGCGATTACTTTCCAGAACCCGACAGAAATAAAAACTGGATAGCAGACCGTTTCAACGCAGAAGTTTTAGATAAAATCGGCTTGACAACGGTACAGGAAAATCAATTAATAGAAATATCATATGATTCAGCTTTAAAACGTAATTTGAAAGAATCGTCTTTATTAAGTTTTTGGGTAAATTTAAAAAATGTTTATAAAGAAATATCAGAAGCACTAAAATATTTACTGCTTTTCTCGTCCACATATGTGAAAAGGCATTCTCTGCTCTTGTATACACCAAAAACAAATACAGAAACAGATTACAATTGGAATCAGATTTGAGATTACAACTAAGTAAAAACATCAACCCAAATATTACTAATTTAGTTTAAAAAAAGCAGCACCAACCTTCACATTAATACAGAATTTTTAATTTTTATAAAAATTTCATTTTTTCAGTACTAAAATAATTTGTCCAAAATTTATTCCTGTTTTTATTAAGGGGTCCTTGAACTTGTGCGTGATTTTCTAGGGGTCCGCGGAGTGAAAAAGGTTAAGAAATGCTGCTCTAAGTACTTAATTATTTTATGAATATTAATGAGTTTTTACCTCAAACAACTCTCAGTAATATGAATATTTTATTCATTCTTTACTTATTTGGTTCACTTTTGTCCAATCAAGCACATATGAGTACTACTTTGGAAACAACTTGAAATAAATGAATATATTCTTATTCATTTTTGAGTAAGTGGCTCATGCTTCAAAAATGTGATTCACTTTTTTTCGAATCAATCACATATGAGTGCTACTTTGGAAGCTACTTACTCATTTTTGAGTAAGTGGCTCGTGATTCAAAAATGTGATTCACTTTTTTTCGAATCATTAACATATGAGTACTACTTTGGAAACTACTTATTCATACTCATTTTTGAGTAAGTGGCTCATTGATTCAAAAATGTGATTCGTTGCAGATTTCTGGTTTCTTTTCATCCATTCTGACAGTTTGACCGAGCTCGCTCTCAAGTGCCACAACCATAGTAAAATTAGAGAAGGTAGATGCATTTCAGAGAGGTAGACTGCCGAAACTGCCAAAACGAAGTTGAGAGCTCATAGAAAATCTGAAAACAATGAGATAGCAACAACTGGCCGCATGCATCGGAGTCAACTGTTGTGAACTGTTTAATAGCGATACCTTAGTTAGCGATGTTTTTCTCTGAATACGTCTTTACTCTAAACGTTAAAACAGTTGAAAATTATTTAATTTAATTATTATAATTGTTTAATTATGTAAATAATTTAAATGCAAAGGTTTCTCCAGGAATTTTAGCACAGCAGTAAGTTACCAACTATTGACTCCGCTGGATGTGGCCATTGATTTCCATTTGTTTTCATTCGCAAAATGCTGATTTTGACAATTTTGGATATGAGAAAGAGAACGCTGTCCGAAATTCATTTATCTTCTCTAGTTCTGCCATGGCCTCAACCTTATAAATGAGCCTGGCTTCACCCCTAACTGAATTCGCTGCTCAACTCACCGCAACACGTAACTAAAGCGATTTTGAATAAATTGGTCTTTGTTAATCCAGATACACAAAACAGCTGTTAATCAAGAATTTCTTCAATAAGACGTCATTTTATGGCGCATTCTTTTCTGGAAAAAATTCTGCATTTTTTCTGACCTCTTCAAGAATTCTGCATTTTTTGTTCTTTTCTAAAAAAAAAATGTTGACCTTAAAATAAATCGTGTTCTTTTCTCGAAAATGTTGGCTGCAAAAGTATAACAAATGCAAAAATTTTTGACCTGGGAAATTCTACGATTCAGCACTCTGCTCTCTGATAGTACAAACATACAAACAAAATAAAATAGTTTTAACATTTCATAAGGTCTGTTTCCGTACTTTTTGGACAAGAATAGTAAAACTGTCAAAAGCGTGAGAATAAGAAAAAATCCCTCAAAAATAGATAAAACCACAAAAAAGTACGGAACGTTTTTTGTACTAAAATTGTGTAAACTTTCAAATAAAATAGTTTGTCGAAATGAAGAAAATTTGTCACATTCGTAAGTATAACAATAAGTTTGTTCACGTACTTTACTTGTCAAAACTTGCAGGGAGAGAGTAAAAAGATAATTGAAAAGAATATTGTCACAAAGAGAAAAAAGCACAAAAAGTACGTGAACAGAAAACCAGTAGAAACTTGCAAAGTTACAGATGATTGAGCGACTTGACAGTTTATTTGAAACCCAAAAAATTATTTAAATTTGTTTTTTTTCTCAAATATTTAAAATTATTAAAAAAAATTAAACTAAGCCATCCAAAATTAACTTAAATCATCGTAAAACAAATATAAAAAATGACAAAAGAAAAACATCAGAAATATATTTTTTCCACTTATTTAAATAGATTGGTTGTTTTTTTTTTGACAAACAATTTTTTTTTTTTTTGACAAACAATTTTTTTTGGTAGCTGCTAATTCTTGCATGTAAAAATTTGACTAGCAGAAACTTGTAGCTACTTTTTTTCTCTCACTTTTTTATGCTCTCGTTGCAAGTTTTTCTGGTAGTAAGAACTTACTAGTAATTTGTAACAATTTTTTGTTAGTGAACAAACCTAATATTGAAATTGATTCTCAAATTATAATTTACATCTAGTTTTTTACAATTTAACATGTTTCTGGTTTCCATTCCAATAATTTTTATTTATTTCAAAGAACTTTTTATGTTTTGCAACTTTGTAAACAGCTCGTTTTAAGCAGTTTGACACTTTTACCATTTTTACCAGAAGAAATTTCTCGGACTAAAACTGGCAACTTTTGACAGTGTGGGAAAATATTTTACTCTCTCAACTGCACTCTCTTTTACCGTTTTTTCAAGTACGGTAACGCTTTTCGGACTAAAACCTGCAAAACTGGTAAATTGGACTAAAACTTGAGAGTATAGGAACAGACCTATATTTTGTGCTGTCACAATTGTAAGATGCAAAAATTTGCAATTTAGAAAAATTTCTGAAATTGAATCCAGTATATTTTTAATTAAAGTGGTTAGTTTTATTAAAACTGAATTGTTCGATGAATGTTTAATTGAATATTTGTTCAAAATTAAATGCAGTTGGCACTATACATAACCTCAATCGTAGATACATAGGTGCAGCCAATATTAAATGAATATAAAAATGTTGCATTTTTTCGCTTCTTTTCCCAGCTCGAAAGAGGTCAACATTTTGTAAATTCCGGCCAGAATCTAAACAATTCTACATTTTTTGAGGGCAGAATTTTTCTCAGAAAGAATGCGCTGTTAATCTGAAGCGTTTTTTAATTATAAATTTACATTACACTATAAATATTAAAAGTTTGCATTATAAATATTAAAAGTTTTGCATTTTGCACATATTCTCTTTTTCTCCCAAAGAACTGATTAAAGTACTTATGCTTAAAAGTATTAAGTAACTAGATTATTGAATCAGGCAGTTAATATATTTATTTGTTTGTTTGTTGTTTGCATATATGAAATGTTAATTGCAATGATTTTAAGTATTGATCTCTTTAAATTTGTTTTGGAATGCATTTTAAACACGTATTGTTTTCTTTGTGTTACCAACGCGAATGGTTAATAATTTGCTCGGAGTGTATCACGTTGTTGTTGTTAGAATGATTAGTAGGTGATTTAGTATGCATTCATGTCAGCATATTCCAGTTCTTGAGCGATGCTTTTGTACTTCTCTTTACCTTTACTGACCTCCTCTGAAAAATAAAACCTCGATTAAATAAAAGTTTAAAATATTTTAATGATATCAAAGTTTTTATTAAATTTTATTAAGTGGGTTTTATATGTATAGTATAGTATAGTATAGTATATAAAATATTAACAAAAAATCAATTTATTTCATTTATGCAGATAATAACCAATTTTATTTAATCATTTACATATAATAGTTTGTAGTTTACGGAAATTTTTTTAAATTAAAGAGTAAAACAGGAACAAAAATTATTTCTGAAGTAACAAGTGTAGCAAAGGAAACATATAATAATTTTTATATCAATATTTTGCTGGATACTTGGTGGTAGATGGTGAACATCAAAATATTTATTCCTTGAGAATAAGTTCGACGAAAGCGGTGTCGAGATCGTCTCCAATATCCTTGTACCTTTCCTTCTCCAAGACGAGGTCGTCTGTGTTATTGGTTGTATTGTGGAAAATAATAATTTTAATAATAATGATGGAAAATAAAGAAAGAAAAAAATAGAAAACAAAATAAATCAATAAAGTTTTAAGGGAATAGCAAAAACAAATAAGACCAAACATATATTTAAAAGAACTTAAAGTAGACATAATAAACATATTTCTACAAACAAAAATAATAAAGTACCAACATTTTTCAAATAAGAAATCCATTTTGTTTTAGTTAAAAATTAATTGATAAAAAAAATGTTAAAGCTATAAACAGAAAGCTCCCTGCAAACACTTTCAATCGCCTAATAGCCGCCAGCGAATCGCTTGGAAGATAAGACAATCGCCGGCGAGCTCATTTGGGTGGCATCCTGGTATCGCCGGCTGTAAGCAGCTGAGGCCATAAAAGCGACTCGCCGGGAAGATTCGCGAACGAATCGCCTAAAGGGTTTGTAAGCAATTCGCTGGAAAGAGTCACTAACGAATCGCCGAAAGGGGTCTTAAGTGATTCGCCTCGAAGATTCGCCTCGAAGATTCGCAAACGAAGCACTTAAAGGCTTCGTAAGCAATTCACTGGAAAGAGTCTCAAACGAATCGCCAAGAGAAGTCCTTAGCAATTCGCGGGAAGAGTCGCACACGAATCGGCAAAAGGAGTCTTAAGCGATTCACCGACAAAAGTGGCACACGAATCGCTTTTAGGGTTTCTCAGTGATTTTTTGCGAAGCCTTGAACGTTACAAGTTGTTTTATAAAGAGCATTCTTTGTTAAATCGGGTAAAAAACAAGTCTAAGATATGAATATTTTCAGTTTCCATGCGGCAATTCAGTACAAAAGGAAATTTTTTTAATTTTTCGATGATTATTTTTAGTGGAGAAGTATATAGAATAGCCTGCTTCATATTCCAACAATCGATCTTTAAATTTTTTAAATAAGCCGTAACCCAACGATCGCCGGAGTGAGCGAAGGAAGATTTTAAAGATTTTTTTTGAATCGCGCATTCATCTCTTGGACGATCGAAAAGCGATCCATTTTCCAACGATCGCCGGAATGAGCGAAGGAAGATTTTTCTTGAATTGCTTGGACGATTGAAAAGCGATCCATTTTCTAACGATCGACGGAATGAGCGAAGGAAGATTTTGAAGATTTTTCATGAATCGCGCTTTCATTGCTTGGACGATTGAAAAGCGATTCATCTTCCAACGATCGCCGGAATGGGCGAAGGAAGATTTTGAAAATTTTTCTTGAATCGCGCACTCATCGCTTGGGCGATTGAAAAGCGACCCATGGGCTCCAAAGAACCCTTGGGCGTACCGCAAGTGCTTCGCCAAATCAACTTCTCTTCCAATCGTCTTCCAAATGTTTGCATGTTCGATATTTTTCTTAATTTTTTGTGTTTTTTGTATGTATTGGGGGTTGGAATTAATTTTAAAGGTTTTTTTTCGGTTTTTGAGCATTTATTTAGAAACAACGGTACAATGTATATTATTCAAAGTATTGTCCATCGTTAGCTACAACATTTTCCCATCTTTCTGGCAGCATATGGATTCCGCGCCGGAAGAACGATTCGTCTTTTGAGGCAATCCACGAATCGACCCATTTTTTAGTATCCTCGTAAGAAGTGAAGCGCTGCTCAGCCAAGCCATGCGTCATCGATCTGAATAGGTGGTAGTCGGAAGGGGCTATGTCTAGGCTATAAGGCGGGTGGGGTAGCACATCCCAATTCAGCGCCTCCAACGTTTCCTTGACGGTTCTTGCAACATGTGGCCGTGCGTTGTCATGTTGAAAAACCACTTAGTCGTGTCTTTTGGCATATTCCGGCCGTTTAACCTTTAATGCTCGGCTCAATTGCATCAATTGTTGTTGGTAGCGTTCCCCAGTGATGGTTTCGTTAGGTTTTAGCAGCTCATAGTACACGACACCCTTCTGATCCCACCAAATACACAGCATAAGCTTGGCGCCATGAATATTCGGCTTGGCCCTCGATGTTGATGCATGGCCGGGTGGTCCCCACGATTTTTTTCGCTTAGGATTATCGTAATGGATCCACTTTTCATCGCCAGTGACAATACGATGCAAAAAACTCTTCCTTTTATGCCGTTGAAGCAGTTGTTCGCACATGCAAAATCGCCGTTCAACGTCTCTCGGCTTCAACTGGTACGGCACCCAATTTCCTTGCTTTTGAATCATTCCCATGGCCTTCAAGCGTTTGCCGACCGTTGATAAGTCGACTCCCAATGATTCTGACAATTCTTGAAGGGTTTGACACGGGTCTTCATCGAGCAAAGCCTCCAATTCCTCATCTTCAAACTTTTTCGGCTGGCCCGGACGCTCTTTGTCTTCCGTATCAAAATCACCACTTTTAAACCGACGGAACCAGTACTCACAAGTAGAAATCGATGGAGCATAGTCCCCGTAAGCCTCAGTAAGCGTGCGTTGTGCTTCAACCGCTTTTATCTTCAAATGGAAGCACAAAAGTAAACCTTCCCGCAAATTGCGTTTTGTTGGAACGAAAGTCGACATGTTCGCAGAGAAAAAAATATATGTTGTTTACACTTCAGTGGAATGACACATACTGAAAAATGAAGCTTACACAATGTGCTTTGAAATGAATATAGTCACAGGTGTGCCCGATGCGATCTATTGATAGTTACGCCATCTCTTAGAAAACCTTTAAAACTAATTCCAACCCCCAATATGAGTAGAAAAAATAATAGCACGAGTTCATACATTTCAGCTCTCTAGTAGTCTCTATTTCAGATTAGAGAAATTTCCAACATTTTTCTACACATTTTGTGTTTTTGTAGGAGGGTTCTTCCCGAAACTGCGGCAGATAGGGGTTACAAGTGTTCCGGGTGAAAAATAATAACACATACATGACCTTATTTGGCCGCTATAGCTGTCAATGTGGTATATCATTTGGGAGAGGATATGAACTAATTTTGACATTTTTTGATTTTTTTGCATGAGTGCCACCAGAAGAGAGCCAGCTGGAGGGTGGGTGTGTTTCAAACAAATATTGGCCCTTATTATGAGATGCGTTCGATCTTCTACTGAAATCAAATGGCCTGGGGCCGAATTACAGCATTCGTGGCCGAGGAAAATTACGAAGGAAACGACGAGACCAGTGGATATCAACCTTGAACAATTTTGCTCAATCACGGATGCTAAAATTCGGCCTCTGGTCGAACGAATTTGTATTTTTGTATTTTATATTATGACATTCTTTCGACAAAAAATAGTACCCTTTTTTTATTTTTGATTTTCGATAAAAACAACTTTAAATCGATTTTCTGTAAAACAACATTTTTGAAGCCGGTAAACACGATGTCGCAAAATCTACTTAACCGATCGTTTTGATATTTTTTACACTATTTCTACACATAAATCAACAGGTAATGCCGAAGCATTTTTATTTTTTTTTCCTATTTTAAAATAATAAAATAACGTCAATTTTTCAGCGAAAATCGCGTTTTTGACTTCAAAACGCTACCAAAAAAAAAAACATTTAAAAAACTCTTCGGTATTACCTCGGGAAACATATTCAGCCCTATCAGGAATAATTTTTCTTGCGGAATTGAAAAAGGGAGTTTTCATTTTGAAGATAAGAAAATTTTGAAAATTTTTTAATGCAAATTTGTACATCAACGGTTTATCAACAAATTTGCATTAAAAATCTTCAAAATTTACTGTTAAAATTAAAACTCCCTTTTTCGATTCCACGTGAAAAATTATTCCCGATAGGCCTGATTACCTTTTAAACTAATTTTGAATTTTTTTGTTTTTTTCGAATTTATTTATCGATAATTTTAAATTTTTTTTTCAAATATAGTTAAGAAGTCAAACTATAACATGTATATAAAACAAATACACCAACATTATTCATGTTTTTCAAAAAAAAAAAAATATGAAAACATGCCTTACCCCTTTCAGAGGATTTGCCCCATATATTGGGAACGTCAGAAAGTAATTTTTATATTTATTTTGCAACGCTTTTTTAAATTAAATCGTTCGGTTCTATAAAAAATGAACCAACATGATAAAAATAAATTCAGAGATATTTGCTATTAAAGTCAGTTGGATTTTCGATTTTGTGCCGAAGAAAAGCAAAACAATTTTTTTTGCCTATTTTTAAGAAATAATCAACCGGACAAAAATCAAATTTATTTTTTTTATATCTTTTTATGGCTTTAATGATAACAATTTTAAGAGGGTTTAAAAAACAAAGATCTAAAGGGTTGAAAAACCTTCAAAGGATTGGACCTAAATGATAGGAATAATAACTCAAAAAATTATTTTGTTCTTAGTTTAGCCTAGCCATTGAAAGGGTTAAAAAGTCTTGACCAGTGTACGTAAAAATGGTAGGTCGTTCGTTCTCAATGCAATCTAGAGCTTTCTGAATACAATCTAGCCATGACATTGAGTTGAAAAAATAATTTTGAAAAATTTAAATAAACATTTAACACAAACTTACATATATAGAATAAAACATAAAACTTAATAACTGATAATTTAAATAAAAACAAAAAGTTACCTCGATGCAATAATAACTGCAGAAAAAGAAGCCGGCGTCATAAAAGCATTTCTCAAGGCGTGTGTTAGTACGCAGATAGCTAGTTGTTGTTTCAACAAAATTTTGTTTTTTTTTAAGCATATTATTTTAGTTGGTTGCAATTTTAGCAATGCTTTTTGCTGGTTTGACAGGTGTTTTTCGCAATTGATTAGCTGCTTACTTTGTAGCTTAGGTATTGAGATGGTAACAAAATATTTTGCTGCTGATAAAAATTATAAAAACATGCAGAATGGCAGCTGGTTGTAGCGGTTCTTGTAAAAGATAAGCTTTTTGTTTTATACTTATAGAGAAATCGGTTTGGTTTGGTTTGGTTTAATTTTGAGTTAATTCTTAAATAAAAAATTTGGTTGTCGAGAGGTTAAGCGTTAAGTTTATGCAGGTGCGGCTTCGGCGGCTGGTGCAGCTTCGGGTGCTGGTGCAGCTTCAGGAGCTGGCGCAGCTTCTGGAGCTGGTGCTGGTGCAGCTTCAGGAGCTTGTGCTGCTTCAGGAGCTGGTGGTGGTGGTGCTGCTTCAGCAGCAGGTGGAGCAGCGGCTGGAGTCTCACCTTCGGCGACTGGTGCAGCAGGAGCTGCCCCTTCAGCAGGTGCAGTCTCAGTTGGAGCTGCTTCCGTTGCTACAATGACAGGTTCTGGCTCTGAGCCAGGTGGTGGTGGTTCATAGTTCTTCACATAAGGTACTTCAGCACCCTCTGGAGGCAAATCGATGGAATACTCGAATGGTGGCGGTGGTGGTGGTGGTGGAGTAGGTTCTTTCACTGGTACTGCCGCAACCTCAGCAGCGACTACAGCTACTGCACCTTCAACACCTGGCTCTGCACCTTCAACAGCTACGCCTGCCTCGGCAGCAGCTGCGGCAGCTTCAGCATCTGCAATAGCAGCAGCTTCAGCTTCAGCCTTGGCTGCCTCTATTGCGGCCAGCTCTTCGGGTGTGGGTGTTGGCAATTTGGGCGTAGGCGGCTTGGGATTCCTTGGTGTATAGAATGGTTCCAGTCCAGGTATCAGATCCAGGAAGGCCAGATCTAGACTGTCGCCAACGAGACAGTAACGCTCTTTCTCAACGATGAGATCGTCTGCAGCAATTGTTATGTATTTTGGTGGGCGAGCAATAATGATGATCGTTTTTGTGAATGAAGATTGATGATCAAGAGAGAGCGAGGAGCGATAGAGGAGGTTATATGCAAAAAGCGATAAAATAAGAAGCAGCTTGTTTTAATAAAAATAATATTAAAATAAGTCAAAGAGAATAGTAGAGATAGATAATTAGTTAAATTAAGAAAATAAAAAGTTATAGAGACATAGATAGATAGAGAGAGAGAGAGAGAGAGAGAGACAGAGTGGAGGAAAATATTTTATGGTTTAACACTTTTTGGTTGGAATACGAGAGCATGACAAATACACAAATAGTAGTTATACAAGCTGTCTATTGATATTAGATATTGTCTAATAATTTTGTAACTCCTTCGTTTATTTCCAAAACTTTCCATCACAGCTTTCATGCAGCTCGTTTTTTTTTTTGACTTTATAACTGCACATACAATCTAACACATAAAATATAATGATAATATTCAGTTCTAGGCTGGAGGTGCTTCAGCGGATGGTGCCGCTTCCGTTAGAGCGCTGGCAGGCTCTACTTCTGCAGCAGGAGCATTTTCTGCAGCTGGTGCAGCTTGTTCTAGATTTGGTACAGCACTCTCTGTGGGCTGAACAGGAGATGGCTCTTCCGCATCGCCTGTAGTTGGCGCAGCATCAGCTGCCAGGCCTTCAAAGTTTTTAACGTACGGCACTTCAGCGCCTTCTGGCGGCAAATCTATGGCATATTCAAATGGTGGTGGTGGTGGTGGCGGCGGTGTGGGTTCCTTAATTGGCTCAGCAGGTACAATGACAGCTTCTTGTTCTTCTTGCCCTTCCACAGCAGCTGCAACTGTGACACCTTCGCCACCTTCTATGGCACCCTCAACGCCAACTGCTGCTAATGCAGCTTCAGCGGCTGCTGCCGCATCTGCAGCTCTCTGCTCAGCGGCAGCAATTTCCTCGGGCGTAGGTGTTGGAACTTTAGGTTTTGGATTGCGATCATTATAGTCCGGTTCAACGCCCATCAAATCAACAATGGCAGCGTCTAAACTATCGCCTATTATAGCGTAGTTTTCTTTCTCAGTAATCAGCTCATCTTTTTGTAATTATCGTAAGAAAGGGCAGCGTAATATTGAAAACATTTAATGCAGCGGAGTGCAGGGCAGGGCAGGGTAGAGCAGTTGGGTTTGAAAGGGTAAAAAAAATAATTTATTTCATTAAAAAGCGTTAAATCAAGGTTCAATACAGGTCATGTCATAGGGTGAATGACTATATGATCTCGTGAGGCAACATCCAGTCAAAGTTTTGGTACAATTAGTAAACGCAACACAGAAATAAATGCACAATACATGCATGTAGATGTGTTTTCTCTTTGGACTGTAGTAATAGGTTCTCAGAGAACATTTTGAGTCAAGATTTAATCGAGTTTCTGCAATATTTTGATGTATTGCAACAAAAATAGTTTAATTTCAAGTGTATTCTTGTTTTACTTGTCAGTGTAACGTAGTATTTTTGAACTAAAAACTACCAGTGAGTCTTTTTTTATGTTTTGAAGAGCGCTAAATGTCGAGAATTTGGTATCTACACTATTCCACAAACAGTGCTATAATTTTTAAACTTTTTTCACAATCATTTTTAACTTAGCTACTAGCTATAAGCAGATTTGTCTTAAAACTATTTTGTCACTTTAACACTAGAACTAACAGACTTAAATATAAACTAAACAATTTGTAGTTTCAAAGAAAAAGTACGGTCATTTTAGCAATTTCAAATAAAAATATGAACATTTACATTTTTTAATCTCATGTATTTTGGTTTTTCGGTAGCCACCAAGAAAAACCTACACGTCATGTCGCTATTTCAATCGCGATCCAAGTACTTAGAGCTTTAAGTATCTTGTTATAAAGTGTAAGCGATTAGCATTAAGAAAAGTTTCATCTGGACATTTCATAAATGGGAAAAACTTTAGGGTCTTCCATATAATACGACACACGTTTTTGGTCTACTTGACCCGTTCTCAATTTATTCTTTTATCTCCATTTTGCATTATTTGTTTTGGTTTCGTGGTGTGGGCCTTGCCATAAGCATCATATAGTTTAATATACATACAATGATCTCAAACTGGACATGACTCTTTCTAGTTCCCGTTTGCGAGAAAATCCCGAATTTTTATTTTTCCTGCAGAATTTTAAAAATTCATTTTAATAAAGTAAGAAAATTACTTCACCAAAAATGTAGCAGTTCAAGTTTAGTTTTAAATGCTTGCACTGAAAGGTGGTACTACATAGAAAAAAGAAAATTATTTTCAACAGTTTTTTTTTGTACAAAATGTTTTATCCGTAATTTTAACTTTTGATTGTTATACATCAGTAAATTTACATGGGAATGTAATAATATGTAGTTGTAATGTTTTTTAAAGCAATGTTAATTTCTCTATACAATCTTTTGAAATTAAAAAATTAAGACGATCAAATTATCTATTAGTAAAGCAATTTGTTGATACAGAAAAAACAACAAATATTTAACATATGGTTTGCACAATGTTACAACATCAGTATTTTCTACTGTTAACGAATTTTTTACTTTGATGTGACAAAACTTATATAAACGCGGTTGAACCGAATTATATTTTAACAGTGTTGTCTTCTTAGTAATTAACGATAGAAAAATTTCAACTGTCAACTTTTAATATTATAAAATTTTGGTTTTTCGATAAAAACGAATTATACGATATGTAAGAAGATATTAAAAAAAAGGTTTTTTTGTGACGTATTATATAGACGACACCTTATCCAAGGGACAGACGGCAACCAAGAATGTTGACTGATTACTGCTAGACGATCAAAAGAGACTAACTTGAAACAAAATTTTTTAGAAAATCATGGACCATATTTTTGAATATACGTTTTTTATACATCTTTTTAGAATAAACTATACTTATACTTTCCTGTAAAAGTATACCATTTAAAAACAACAACAAAAATGTGCGTGCCACGACAATGATTCAATCAATTATATGTTTGACATATCCTTATTTTATGTAAAGAAACACATATTCTCTCTCTGAAATTAATGGCAAACGGGTTTGTATAGTCTTCTCAAAAAAAGTATCAGTTCAGTGTTTTGCTGCGTCTTTTCTTTTAAAGTAGTTTTTCAGTTGCTACACTTTTTTTTAAAAGACTATGCTTTTTCTCATTGCATTTAAGAGAGACTTTAGACAAAATCGGTTAAGATTAAGGCATATTTTAGAAGATGTTTTCTGAAAAGTATATTATATATTCGAAAAAACCCTTTGCGTGTTAACATCATCAGTTTAAGTAAAAAAAATGTTTTTTTTGTTCTAACATATATTTTTTATATATAAAGATGGCGCTGAAGTTGGTGTGCTTCAAAAAAGGTGAAAATCGACCCACATCACAGCTCGGCTACAGATTGTTTTAAGACAAACAAAAAAATGCATTTGGAAATATGTTTTTGAATGCACATCTTTTACCAAAATGCAATTAAAATTAAGAAAATTATGAAGCATCGAAAAAGTAGTCAAATTTATTTTATTTTTAACCGACTTCAAAAAGGAGGAGGTTCTCAAGTTGGTTGGTTTTTTATTTTATTTTAAATGTATGTACATGGATAACTCCTAATTAACCATACTGTTGCGTGTAAAATCTAGACAAATTTTGCAAAGACGCTCATTTTAGTAAAAGATGTGTAGAGCTACATTACAAACTGAAACGCAACAACTGAAAAAATAAAAAAAATGTTGCCCGTTTTGAAAAAGTATGTTACAACAAAAACGCGTTTAAAGTTTCTGTAATTAGTTAAAGGTACTCTGGCGCACCGGTTTTTTAGCACTGTACAATCTGAATTATAAGAGGATTTAATTTAATTTTTACATATTTTTGAATAGCTTTACAACAATAATCAATTAAAACAAAAATAGATTTTAAAAATTTTTTCGCCTAAATCCTTCCTGAATATTTTGATGATTTAAAACAGTATTTCGAGAGCTTATATTCAATATGACCCATCTCTACATTTTCCACGAAAATAAGTTTTTTATGGCAAAGAAATCGTTGGCTCATTTGCCACCTGAGATTTATTTTAATACAAAAAAAAGAGAGTTTAGCAAAGTTTTCCCCCTTAAATGTTTGACTTATCTACAAAAAGTTTTTTGTTTGTGAATACAAAGGACTCATCTATGCAATTTTTCGGACATATTCAAAAAAATTATAACAAATTGGCGTTCAACAACAATGGCAGGGTAAAATAGAGAAAAAATGCATTGAACAACATAGAAGTACATTATGCACCATCAACGGAGAAAGATATTGGACAAATAACAGGTGCTTTTATAATCGAATATGAAATTATCTTAGAATATTAATAAATTTTAATGCAGATTCCCGAGTAAAAATTACAACTTTTAATTGATAGTAAAAAAAATTACAAGGCCAAACATCTGCCGTACAAGGCCTAATTTTAAATATTTTTCTCGGCCGTGCGAGGGTCGTACAAAGGTCGTTTGCATCGACTTTTTAGCCAAACAGCGGCCGTACAGAGGCTGTTTTTTTAATAATCTTGGCTGTACAACGGACGTACAGCGGCCGTACATCAGCCGAGCAGTGATTATGAGCAGCTTTTTTTTAACTAACTTCAAACACAGTAAAAAATTATTTTGCACCACACACAGTTGGCGATACTATCAACATCAGCATCACTGAGTAAGGAATGCATTTGTTGCTGCGCATACGTTTGCTGTCGAATAAGAGCTTTGAAAAATTTGGTGGCATACAACGGGCGTTCAGCGGCCATACAGCGACAGTAGAACTTAATTTAGGCCTTGTACGGCCGTTGTTTGACCCAACTTTCGGCAGCTAGGCTTTCGCAAGCTGCTCGCAAGCTCATCTTTTTACTCGAGTCCGGACGATAACGCGGCAATGGGACTTATCCGCAGAAGAAAGAGAAATCATGACCCTAATTTGCATAATGCTCCGCTGCCTCTCAAGCAAAAAAGTGCAACTATTTCTATATATGAATATTTTATGAATATTTTATATATTATATAAATATTTTATGAATATTTTATATATTATATAAATATTTTTATGATAATATTGAAAAAATGTAAGCAATTAAATTATTAAACCAATATCATTCCTTACTGCTATTTTGATATTATTCTCCTGGTTTTGTTAATATTGTTATCAACAAACTTTTCTTAAAATCTGAATAAAATCGTCAATGAATTCACGAAGAACTTACTTTTCCTGTTGAATAAAAAGACTTATCTACTGATTTAATTTAAGAAAAAATATTTGAAATAGAAAACAACCTATCCACGCTTAAATGAAAAGTACGAGATTAACTAATCTTTTTTATGGAAGCTTGTCATTCTTTTAATACAATATTCTGTTACTTTGGGTGGTTAATATTTGTACACTGAAAGACTTAAACGGTTTTTTTACTCTCCTGAAAAAAGTTTTTTTGTAGATAGGTCATATTGTATATAAGCTCTCGATTTATGACCGGCGAGTTGAATGTTTATGACTAATAATAGATTAGTTTTAATGTTTTCATATTGACACTAAATATATGAAAAAGTAAGTCTTTTTGATTTTCCAAAATACATATTTAACTATATTCATACAATTTGTAACAAAGAACTACAAAAAGTTGGCATCGCATAAATTTTATAATGAAAAGCATGTTTTCAGTACGTTCTATAATTCGAAGCTTAAAGTTTTGGAAATATTCACATGTAAGGTTTATCCATTTTCTACTCGTATGTACTGTGTTTTACTTTTATTCTTTTACAAGTATAAAAGCCTGTCTTACTAGGCCTCCGCACTGGCCAGGTCCTCCGCACACTTCCTTTTTGGAGCCTTTTGTCCAAAGCACTTTTTTCTCTTTTTAAAGCTTGATCTTTTATACACTTGATTTTTGCAAAATACAAATGTACCACTTTAAATAACACTTTACGTATTGAAGCAGTGTTGAAAAATTAGTTCAAGTGTAAAAGTGCAAAAAGTCGACTTTGGTCACAATCATATTCATACACAACTTTCCAAACTGGCCTTACAACCTTCATATACGTAGCAGCTCAGGTGTCGTTATGCGGCTGATACAATTACATTTTTTGGTACAATCGACTCAAATCGACTGAAAAGAATTTCATTAAATTCGCCATAACCTTTTTATAAAAGGATGAAAAAAGAGGTAGTTAGATCAAAAACGTACTATTGTAAAAACCTAATATTGTCACTGATAAGTATCATATATATTTTCTGTGCATACTTTCAGGCTGAGAACAGTGTGTCCTGTAAAATTACTTTACTTTTCAAAATATTATTACAATTTGAGAAATACTGTGTGCGGAGCAGCATGCTTGCCCTTTATGTATTAAGATGTGCATACTTTCAGGCTAACAGTTTGAGAGATATTCGGCACAGAGCAGCGTGCTTGCATTTTATATATAAAGATTACTGTTTTACATTAAAAACGTGGCTATTATATTTTTTAAAACTCATAGTATAATTTTGAGAGAAAATAAATAAGTAATAGAAAATGTAGTATAAAACGTGGTAGTCAAATGTACCTTTGGATATTTTGTACTATGAAAAAGTTTCATATTCATGCAACCAAGTGCTTGTTCTGCTATAAAAAAATTACTCTTGTGCTCTCCTCGCATTATTGGGGTATCTAAGTTCATTCTTGTGAGTAAAGGTCAAATGGCTGCATAACCTATATGATTGAATCATGGCCACGACGAAACATATATTCTGTTGACCAGTGTTATAGAACAATTTTTGAAAAAATTCTACAAACTCATCATCAAAATTTCGTTTTTGATAGTTCTAGTGTTAGAGGGAGCTGTTGTTGTTGAGTCAGTTGTTGTAGAATTTTCCTGAGTGGAATTTTTAAATATTTCTCCACAAACCAACTTTAAACATCGTTGATTGATTTTTGTTGCAGAAATGTAAACTTGTTTATTTTTTGCGTAAGTTTAATTTTACATACATAAGATTTTTTTTTTCTGTTAAATAATTATTGTAAGTTTTGCATTTTTTTTTAAATACTTTTTTATTTGTTGTGCAAGTTGCAGCAGAATGTATTGTTTTAAATATATAATTATTATAAATTGTAAATAAATGATAAATTGTTTTTCTAAAACGCTTCTCTTAATTTTTCTTTTCTTTTGTTTATATTTTATATGTGTAAATATATAAGAAAACATTGCGAAATAAACGACATATAAACCATGAGTACCTAGTGGGTTAAATAAAATTTTAAATATTTTTATAAAATTTCAACATGGAATGATTGATACTTGTTTGAATGCTTTTATAACGATTTTTAAAACATTTTGTCTTTAGCTTGGTTATCGCTATTTTGGTTTTTTTTTAATATTTTTTTTAAATAATTTTATAATGTGGATGTTTTTTTCATTATTTTGTTAATGCTGTCAATAAAATTATAAGCTTAATACATAAATACATATTACACAAATTATTATCGCTTCTGATGTGATTGTTGTTGTTGTTGATTTTTTACATAACAAAATTAGAGTAAAATTTTGTAGTTATTTTCTTAATACAGTTTAATTAAAAGCAAAGCGCGAGCGAGCGCGTCGAAATTAAACACACACAATGGAAAAAATGGTACAAATACATAATAATTGTTTGTTTTTAAATTAACGTTAAAATTAGAGGTAAAGTTTGAAAAATGTGTTTTTAAATTTAAATAAAAAAAAATTATCAAGTATAAGAAAGAAAAAATTATAAATGATAATGTAAAATATTGCTGGCAGGAAGAAATTTACACATAATAAAACAAAAGTTAAAAAAAACATAATCTTAAGCTTTTTGCATAATTTTTATAGAAGGCTCTAAACAAGAGAGAAAAAAAAACAATAATAATGCAAATAATGCAGCTAGCGAGCGTGTGAGTGCCTTAGTCGAGCGGGACGTAGGTGACGTTATAGATATAAATTATTTTTTCTTTCTTGTCTGTTGAAGCTTTAAGTTTGATCAACAGTTTTGTTGCATTTGAATTGTTATTATTGTTGTTGTTGTTTGTTATGTTTATACTTTCAAGTTATAAATTGTTGCGTTTCTTTTATATTTTTAACTAAAATATATTCCGCTTAAGATTTAATAAAATATAAATCTATTTGATGATTTTTTATTAGAAATTATTTTGTTGCATATCTTAAGGCTGTTGGTTCTTATGTTTGTTGTTTTTTTTTTTGACGTAGCAACAAATACTCGTGTTGACTCGTGCGTGCTGCTGTGAGTTTTACATATTTTGAATATCGTGTAGTGTGGCTTCCATCTCCTCCTGCAGCAACTTGTTCTTGGCGCGTTCGTTCATCAAATCGTCTGGCGTGTTTTAAGTAGGAATGGATGCATAGCATTTGATGTATAGCGAGAGCATTTTTGTAGGTTAGCGCAGGCGCAATAGTGTACATGTGCGTGTGTTGTTTTTGTGCGTTCGTGTTGGACAAAAATATTTTGTTCAGGAGCACAACCACGCATTCACAAATTGTACATTAACAATATTTTTTTATTTTGTTAGATAGGTAGCGAGCAACACAATATTAAAATGTTTAAATAATAAAAATCCACACGCAAAACAACATAAAAGTAAAAAATAAAAAAATTATGTTAATAAATAATATAAAAATAACAAACAAAATAATATAAAAAATTTAAAAGTAAAAAATAACACAAAATTCAAGACCATATAAAACATTAAGGCGGAAAAGGATATTATTTTTTAATACGTAGCTATAGAAGTTATAGCAGCATAAAAGTGGTATTCATGAATTAGAGAGCTTTGCATTTTAATTAATTTTTTTGCTGTCTTCTTTTAAGCACTTTTAAGCTTGAGGAGGTAAATAATACAAATTAAAATAAACAAAAGCTTTCAAATTCAATTTCACTTAACTTAACTTGATGTATTGTAAATATTCGAATTTTATAAAATAAAAAATATGCATATAAATACAATATATCTTTCACTTATTATCAATATATAATGAATCATTGATATTTAAATAGAGAACATTAGGAATTCTTTGATTGACATACCTTCGAGCCTGTCGACTTCCTTCTGCAATTTTTGAACGGAACGTTCAGCGAATTCAGCACGAGCTTCAGCCTTTAAAGAATAACACATATGAATTAGTACAAAGTAAATAAGTGATTGGAGATAAATTTTGAACTGAATAAAATAACAAACAACAAGATAATGGCATGATGAATTATTTATTATTCTACTTTTTTCAATTTCATTAATTTCATATTATCAATTTAGTTGCCAATTATTTAAAATTGTTGTATGTATTTTATGCATATGGTTACTAAAAAGCTTCTCAAAGGCTACCAAAACCAACCAGCGTTACCATATTTAAAGAATTTCTATAATTTAGCTTTATACATTTAATTTAAAAAATTTTAAAAATTTTTCAAAATCCAATAGAACAAATTAGTTAAGCGAATAACAAAAGTTTTTAGTAAATATTCTTAATATTTTTGTAATAAAAAGGAGCAAAACTTTGCATGCACTTAAATATCTTAGTTAGGAGGGGATATGTAAGGATCAACAAATTTGACCATAGAACAATTTTGGGGTGAGTTTTAACAGGGTTCGGAATCACAGGGTGTCCAGTGTAAGAGTATGAATATTTACGGAGGTGAAAGAGGAGGTCGAGTTAAGCAAAAAAATCGTATGGGAGAGTTTCTATTTTCGCACTCTTACGGAGTTACGTGGTTAATCTGTATTTCATGACTTTGATTCTGTTTGTAATGATTGCATTACTGTTTTTAGCAGAAAAACTAACTCAAGGAAAACTTATCTAAAAACGCAAGGAAAACTTTGTTTTACGCAAAAAAATAACTATTTCTTATGCACTAATATATGAATAAAACCTAAACTAAAATATATTAAAAAAAGAAATTAAAATAAATTAAAAAAAAGCACAGGCAATGTATTGACCTTTCTAAAGGTGTATGCAAAAACCCACCCGATTTATCCATTGCAGATTTATCATATAAAGATTAAATATAACCGTTGAAATTAGTAAATTTTAAGTTTGAGCGCAATTCTATCAGAATTTCGGGTAATAAATCAAAATTTTTCTTAACATCAAATTTGTAATTTATTTCATTTTCTTTCCAATGACATCAAAATCATAAGCATATCTATAAAAATAACAAAGTTGGTTGTACTTTAAAAATTACACTAAATTGAAAACATAATGAGATTTAATTCAGGGACCGTAATCATTATGAGCAATATGAAAAAACTCAAGAATTAATCATTATTTTATGATTTATATTTTTTTGCTCAGAAATAAAAATCCTTTTTTGATGTTTATTATTTTCATCAAATATTAAAATCGTTTTTTGATTTATATTCTTTTCCTCAAAAATAAAAATGGTTTTTTGATCAGAAATAAAAATCGTTTTTTGATTTTTATTTTTATTTTTTTTTTTGCTAAAAATAGGAATCTTTTTTTATTTTAATTTTTTTTTTCAGAATTATAAGTCATTTGTTGATTTTTCCTCAAATATTTAAAACGTTTTTTGATTTATATTATTTTCCTCAAAAATACAAATAATTCTTTGATTTTTATTGTTTTGATCAGAAATAAAAATCGTTTTTTGATGTTTATTATTTTCTTCAAATATTAAAATCGTTTTTTGATTTTTATTGTTTTGATCAGATATAAAAATCGTTTTTTGATTTTTATTTTTTGCTCAGAAATAAGAATAGTTTTTTATTTAAATTTTTTTTTTCAGAATTATAAGTCATTTGTTGATTTTTAATCAAATATTAAAATCTTTTTTGATTTATATTATTTTCCTCAAAAATAAAAATCGTTTTTTGATTTTTATTGTTTTGCTCAGAGAAAAAATCGTTTTTTGATTTATATTATTTTCTTCAAAAATAAAAATCGTTTTTTGATTTTTTTTATTTTGATCAGAAATAAAAATCGTTTCTTGATTTTTTTTTTGCTCAGAAATAAAACCGTTTTTATTTTAATTTTTTTCAGAATTATAAAGCATTTTTTGATTTTTCTTCAAATATTAAAATTGTTTTTGGATTATATTATTTTCTTCAAAAATTTTGATTTTTATTGTTTGATCAGATATAAAAATGGTTTTTCTTTTTTTTTCGGGAGCGGTCCGAATGCTTGAAGGTCAAACTCTTGAAACAACTTGAAAAAAAAAATCTTGAAACGAAAATCTTGAAAAAAAATCTAGAAAACAAAGTTAAAATCTTGAAATTTTAAGAAATGTTCTTTCGAATAAAATGTATAATTTAGAATATAATAGAAAACAGTGTCTAATTTCGAAAACAAAAATGTCAAATTTTGGCGAAATTATAAATTTTTTAAATATTTATGGTCCCACACTTGCGTCATCCAGACAAACGACGAGGACGTGGTGGTTTTTTGTACATTTATGAACATTTTTTTGCAAAATTTGTCACTTTTGAAAATTTGCACTTATTCAAAATTATATATGACATTTTTTACAAAACTTGCACATTTCGAAATTCGAAACTTATTCAAAATTTTCCAATTTTTTCAAATTTGGCCCTTATTCCAAATTTTACACTTTCTTCGATATCTGACATTTTTTGAAATAATTGGACAATTTGACAATTATTCATTATATTGATTATTTTCGAAATTTGACATTATTCGAAAAATTTTATACTTCTTTGGAAATTGGACACTTTTCGAAATAGTGTCAAATTTTCAATTAAGAAATCTTAATCCGCGCGCGCGAATCAAAGAATACGTTCTATGCGTAGGTTTTTCAAGATTTTGAGTTTCAAGATTTTTTTTTCAAAATTTTGTTTTCAAGGTTCTTTTTTAAGATTTTGATTTCAAGATTTTTTTTCAAGATTTTGAAATTCTGCGAAAAGGACCCAACCCATTATGACCTACTGACAATTGTAAAGTGAAATTTCGAAAGGTTATAATAAAAAGCAATTGACAGCTTTTCCATACGTAGACTGTTCTGTTTTTTCTCTTGTTAAAACCATAATTCAATAATATGCAGTTAAACGTATTTTGGACGTTTTCTCAAATTGGTTTGCTTATTTTGAAATAAGAGCAGAGTGAGAGCATGAGAGCAATGCCATTTGAGCGAAAAATGCACACGGTTGCTTTATTATCATACTATTTGGTATTAAGTTGATTACAATTATTTCTATCTAATACTTTTAATGCTCGTTTTTCTTTGTGCATTATTTAATTTTTTAACAATTTTTGCTTTCTAAACTTCATTGAAAACTCATTTAATAAATATATTAGAAATAAAAATACTAAAATTACAATTAATAGGCATATACGTTTGACCGGTTCAAATTACAAAAATGGTAGATGGCTTCCAAGTAGATTGCTATAGCACTTTGGGTAGCACAGTGCTGTTTAGCGAGCATTATTTAGAATCATTTAACAATTCAATAAGCAAAATTTTTATGGTCCTAAAATAAAGCATACCCCCTTAGTATATGAAAACAATAATTTGTTATTGGTTTTTACATGCACATTTTATACCTGACCAAAAACAGTAAAATCACTAAATAATATTGATTTCTAAGCAAATAATTAGGAATCATAAAAGGATTTATATTTAAGAGCAAATAAAACATAACATCAAAAAATGATTTTAATTTCTGAGCTCAATAATAAAAACTTTTCAAAGCATTTTAAGTTTTTAAGATTTTTAAGTCTAAGTCATTTTAAGTCTAAGATTTTTATTTCTAAGCAAAAAAATTTAAATCTAAAAACGATTTTTATTTCTGAGCAGAAAGATAAAAATCAGTAAACGATTTATATTTTTGAGGACAAGAAATAAAAATTAAAAACAATTTTTATTTTTGAGGAAATAAATCAATCAAAAACTGATTTTTATTACTGAGCAAAAAAAAATTAATTTATAATAATAATTTTTAATTTTTATTTATAACGTTTACAAAATAAAAATCATAAATGATTGGAAAAGGCAATTCAAATTGCAACAATTCGGTATACTCAAAAGTGTTCTGCGACAAGTAGAACATGCAGATTTTTTTCATTAAAATTTGAGAATTAATCATTATTTTCGGTCCCTGATTTAATTGTATTTCGTTAAAAAAAAAAACTATTAAAACTGTTCGAAGTGAAATTTTTTAAGTATAATTAACTTTGTTATTTTTTAAGATATGTTTATGATTTTGATGTCATTAGAAGGAAAATTAAATAAATCAGAAATTTTATGTTAAAAAATTTTGATTTATTACGCCAAATTCAGAGAAAATTGCGCTCAAACTTGGAATTTAGTAGTTTCAACGGATTTTATTAAAACTGTTCGAAGTGAAATTTTTTAAGTATAATTAACTTTGTTATTTTTTAAGATATGTTTATGATTTTGATGTCATTAGAAGGAAAATTAAATAAATTAGAAATTTTATGTTAAAAACATTTTGATTTATTACGCAAAATTCAGAGAAAATTGCGCTCAAACTTGAAATTTAGTAGTTTCAACGGATTTTATAAAAACTGTTCGAAGTGAAATTTTTTAAATATAATTAACTTTGTTATTTTTTAAGATATGTTTATGATTTTGATGTCATTAGAGGGAAATTTAAATAAATCAGAAATTTTATGTTAAAAAATTTTGATTTATTACGCCAAATTCAGAGAAAATTGCGCTCAAACTTGGAATTTAGTAGTTTCAACGGATTTTATTAAAACTGTTCGAAGTGAAATTTTTTAAGTATAATTAACTTTGTTATTTTTTAAGATATGTTTATGATTTTGATGTCATTAGAAGGAAAATGTAATAAATCAGAAATTTTATGTTAAAAACATTTTGATTTACTACGCAAAATTCAGAGAAAATTGCGCTCAAACTTGAAATTTAGTAGTTTCAACGAATTGATTTCATCTTCAAACGAGCACAACAGCTCAGTAGTGGAATTCCCAAACACGTTAACGACGATTGTCGATATCGTTAGTTAGCGAAAACTGCAATTTTCTATGAACGTGGCAAGCACAATGACCGATAGCGACAACAGATAAGTCGGGTGAGTTCGTTGATACATCGTTAGAAAGGTCACTTTATTGCTTTTCAAATGACTTCTTAAAATAAGTTTCTCGTGAGTTAGTTCTTCTGCTAAAAACAATAGTGTGCATCAAAGTCATTAAACACTAATTAACCCTGTACTCCTAAGGGTATGAAAATAGAGCCCCCCCTTCCACCCAGACGATTTTTTGCTCAACTCGACATCATCTTTCATTTCTTTAAATAGTTGCACTTTATCGCGGGACACCCAGTATATGTTACATACGAACATAAGGACGAACATTCATATGTTCGATTGTCGTCTGGTGCATAACAAGCCAGTCTTCCCAACATTTTCCATTAGTTTTATATTTTTTTTTTTTATATATACGAAACTAAGGGTGTAGCGAGTTTTTGACTACTGAAGTGCAATTTTTTTGACTACTTTTTACTTTGCCAAGGCATTTTTTATTAATATTTTGCTAGAGCTTTGCTATTAAAACTTTTGTTTTCTGTTTTTTTTTTATGAAACAAAAAGTCGGCGCTTTAACTTACAGCTTCAACCAAAGCTTTCGATTGTAGATATTCCTGCTCAATCTCACTTTGAGTAACACGGGCCTAAACGGTGCAATAAAAACATGAAAACAACACAACATTTATAGAAAATTGTATTGTATGTATGTATGTTTATATCATGGTTTAAAAAGTTAAAAATAATATAGAAGAAACATTATTGCAATAATATTTGCGACATTTTCGATTTCCTGAATAGAAAATATATAGTATATATATATATATAGTATATAGATAAAATGTCTACCGAATTATCTACACTGTTGACAACATTTTTACTTTCGTTAAAAAATTGACATACTAACAAATCTAAGGAAATGCAATTAATTTAACTAACTGTGTTGTTAAAAAACACAGCAAAAAAATTATGTCAATGCAAAATTTTAAATATAATAAACGATTTTCTGAGAAACATAACAGAAGAGCTAGTGATATCTTTAGCCAGAAAAACAACGCCAAGTGACAGATCATCTGACATACACTTTTTTGTCGTTTGTTATTCTTGTTACACAAAATATCACACAGCTTTATAAATGCATGTTTTCTCTACTCATTTATTTACTTTGCAATCAATGCACAAAAAGTTGTTTTCAATTTTATACAAGTGTACATTACATAATAATTAATAACCACTGCTTCTTCCATTTATTATTTGTTCTTTTCTTTTCTTTTAATCTGCTATAATTAATGCTATGCGTTATACTTTTTACCTGCCATGATATAGTTTTTGCTTAGGGTTGCTTCATGTTTTGCATGTTTAGGTCCGTGTTTTTATTCTCTGCTTCATTTTTTTTTATAAAAAAACTACAACTTATTATTTATATTTAATAAAAGAAAATATTAAATTGAATTAAGCCAAAAATTAAACACTTTTTAAGAGATGCCACCAATGTAGTATTTTTTTAAACAATATATTTATACATATGTACATTAATTAAAATTGAGAATAACGATTTGTGCAATTCAATATTTTCTTTTCTCAAATTGTTTGTTTTTTTTTAATTATTCGTTTTGTTAATTAAAAACATTTAGATAAGCCTAGTTTGTTTAAGCAATTTTAAATATAAGAAATACTTTCTTGTTATTGATGCATTGATAAAAGAAAAAACAGCATAAGCGTAAAATAATGTAAATTAATTTATTAATTACATTTGATGATGATATTAAAAATTTTTTAAGATGCGGTAATGCATAAGAAAGAATAATAAAATAAAAAGTTGCCAAAAGAAATAAGAGTCGAAAATGAAGTTGGTCCGGCTGGTTCGGGTCGTAAGTGCACTTATCCTGATAAATTTCCATAAAAATAGTCAATATTAAAACAAAAACAAGATTTGCTACATTGAAATGTTGACATTCGAACACTAACTAACTAACTAAAAAATATCTTTTTCAAATTCAACTAAGTAGTTGCAGAATATCCAAATTTGCTCCTCTTTTTTGCCTTTATATATCGCATATACACATATATGTATAAAGGGTGCTCCAATAAGAGCTTCCTACTTTGTTTTCTAAATTGATGCAAATCTTTATTTGAAATGATAGTTTGGTTCCTACAACTCAATGTTTACAAATTATTTCGTTCAAATGTTGCCCACGACTAGCTCTTAAATGGTCTATTCTGTGGGTCCCATTTTCAAATTTCAATAAAATTCGAGATTGGCGACGATTCGATTGTTCGCGGGACCTCTTATTGGATCACTCTTTATATATAGTAGTGTATAGAAAATCTGACCTCCAATGCGGATACCAAAATAAAATAGTATTTAAAAAATCCTTTCGATCGGTATACTTTTTTGGTCTGAGCCAATTTTGGCGTCCCCCGAAATGCATTTTTGTGCATTTTGAAGCAACTTTTGTACTGGAGACCTACTCATGCTTGATTTATCAAGAAAATAAAGCTTATCAATCAATTCCTTGCCTACAAAAACATAAAACTGCAAATTCTCACCCCGTTTGACATATGCTCTAACGAGATTTAACGATTTTTTTTTTTTCAAAGTAAATCTACTTGTTATATTATTTTAATTATATTTTTGTTTTTTCAATGAAAGTTTTTGAGCACTTTCAAATTTATTTTAACTGAGAAAAAGGCGTTTATTTGGGGAAACCCGTCTATTTTTCTTTTTTTTTTTCTTTTTTTTTTAAATCAAAGAACCAAGGCCTTATACAAACAAGGTGAAAGACAATTTTAATTGCTTTTAACCGAGGCTAGTGTTATGCCTTAACCCCGTAGAGCATATTCAGCCCTTAGTTGTGTTCCTGTCCTTTATTTCTACATTTTCCACAATTTATTTGTGGATTTTTCGTTTTCCACAATTCTTAAATGTAGGAAAGAACAAAGAAAGTGAAAATAACCATGCCCGAGCCCGGATTCGAACCAGGGATCTTTGGGTTGATAGTCTAGCGCACTCTACACTAGTCTAAAAAGGCCGACAAAGTACTCTATATAAAAAATTTTATTAAGGGTATTCACGATGTGGTGTATTTGTGATAAATTTTTAAAAAATTTACAATATTTACAACTTATTGTGAACGAACTTTAACTAAAGTATTGTATTTTTTTGTGTATTTTTTATTGATTTTTGTATTTGGAAATATTAATCATTTAACTAAAGAAAATCATACAAAAATTTAAACAAAACACTAAAATATATTCATTTTTATTAAATAAACTCACAGCGTAGTCGGTAACTTCCTTCACGCTGAGTAGAAATGCTCTTGCGATCAGCTGATCTAATACACAAAGAAATTTACAAAGAATACAATAGGGTTACGTTGTTGTATTTTTGCCACAGGGTTGCATTTTGCCACAGTGAAAGTTGTTTTTGTAATTTTACAATATTTACCACAAAAATCAAATTTATCAATGACGAGCAAGGGAACACAATACACAATACAATACAAGGGAAAATACACCACATCGTGAATAGCCCTATTGTAATTTTCCGTTGTAATAAAAGTTAATAGTAAGATATGCACCAAACCATTTGTTGAAAATAGCATGCCACCAAATATCGATAATATTGCCACAAGTACAGATCAAAAATATTTGATCGACATAGCAACAGCAGGGTCGATTTCACGGAACCTTGTCGATTTCACTTGTTCGTTACCGAAAAAAACAATTGACAGCTTAGCCGTTTCTGGTAACATGATAGACGATGTCGACATTCGACAGGTACCTTGCCACATTCAGGATACTGAGAGGCATGTTAAGCTCGTCACAGAGGCATCATTGGCTGCTGCTGCTGCAGAACGAAGAAACGGAATAATGTTTTCTACGTTGGAGGGCCGTTCAAAAAGGCCGAAATTCGAAACAAAAATCAATTTTTAGTTTCTTACAGGATCTAGAAAAAAATGAATTGTTGTTATTTTGTTAACAGTAACAGTTACAAAAGATACTTTACTTTTGCGTTAAACAAAAATAAACCTAAAAGTGTTCAAGTACTTTCCTATAAAAAACCAAAATATAATAAAAATAAAGTAACAAGTAGATTCAATTTGAAAAAAACCGTCAAATCTTGTTACAGCATTGGTCAAATGGAAAGAAAATTTGACGTTCTAAGTTTTTATATGTAAGGAATTGATTGATAAGCTTGATTTTCTTTTCAAATCAACAACAAGTTGGTCTCTAGTACAAAAGTTGCTTAAAAATGCATTTCGGGGGACGCCAAAATTGGCTCAGACCAAAAAAAGTACACCAATCGAAAGGATTTTTGATATATTATTTAATTTTGGTACCGGAATTGGAGGTCAGATTTTCGATATACTCTAATATACACACATATGATGATATTGACTGTCGATCCTAATTATAATACTTTAGTTTCTCTTTATTAAGTTTTTAACGCTTATTGTCGAAAAATTATTATTAATTAAAAACTATCAAGGAATGTGAATGAGTAATTAAAATACGTATATCTAAAGTTCTGATCGTATTCAAACAAAAATAGCTACACGCAGAAATTGTACTTAAAAAATTTTTTAATTTCAAGTAACACCTTTGAGTTTGATTATTCTCATGCTAGCTTAATGTTTGGCTTCAACATCAAAGTTGTGCGAACTGACAAACGAAAACTTATTGAGCATAAAAAAGTAATTTTCAATTTTCTTAAAATTTTCAAGTTTTTCCGAGAAGAGAGGCCTGATTGAGCCTAGTGAATTCAACGTAAGCACTTGCTTCTCCTTGAAATTTCCAGGTAAGTGCTTAGATATGATATGCATAAAAATCAAGCTATGCTTTTTATCTTTAGCAATGGCAATTTTTAACCAAGTAAATTTTTATGATATATTCCTTACGTTTTAAGACATTGCTTAAAAGCAAATTAATAAACTGAGGAATTTCTTGATCGAGTTAAGGAATAACTTAGGATTTTTCAAGCTGCTGTACCCCAAGCTTGAAGTGGTTAAAGTTATTATCAAAAAATATTTTTAAAAAATTTGTTTCAAACTAAAACTTTTAGCAAGAGCCAAGTACGTTGCAGCATCATGTAAACAATTTATATTAAAATAGAAAATATTACCAGCATCATTGTAAATGATACTGCCTCAAAACACTCTGCAAAACTAATTGAGTATTGTTAAGGAACATAAAATGGCTACACATAATGTAATTTTGGGCAAACAATTTTTGCGAACAAAAAAATGCGATTTTTTTATTAACATATACTATATACTAGAGCAAGTTAGAGCAACTCAAAAATAAGTTTTACTACTTGTAGTGTCGTACGCGTTGCTTCTCTGAAATCAACCGACTTTATTTTGTATAATTCATAACGACATATAAATCAAAACTTCGATTGAATACAATTTAGATACTCAGATACTACACTAATAATTTGGACTTTTACAACACATTAAATTGTTTGTTAAATGCCCTTTTTGTTAAAAGCTTGTTGGCTTTTTTGTAGCTCAAAATATGCCAAAAACCGAATAAACGATTGCTAAATTGGTGTCGCTTTATATAAATAATCAAAATCTGAACTGTAGCACTGGTGTTATATCAAAAAATAAGTTGTGTAGTATATATTTTTATAAATTTCGTACTATTTCCGTACTGTTTCCGTACTAACTTCAAGTAAAGTTCGAGAAAAGTTAAGTTTGTGAGAGTAACTCAATTATCTGTCAAAATGTGAGAATATGCAAAAAAGGACGGAAACGACTTCAAGCAAGTTTCGAACAGAACAGTTGCTGTTGGCAGCTGATTGACAATAAAATAAAAAAGAAATAAATTGAAGCAATTGGAAGAAGAAGATTCGTGCTCGAAGAAATTTTTCAAGTGAAGTTCAAGAGTTTCGGGTAATAGTAATAGAATAGAGAGTGACATTTAGCATGTTCTTCTTCTCTCTCGAGCTTGAAAAATGTGTAAAGAAACGCTTTCAAGCAACTTCAAGTTACTGGAAGTTAGTACGGAAACAGACATATTATAGAAGTATGGTTGGTGTTTCTGAAACTATCAAGTCAGAAGTATGAACGTAATTTAACAGTTAGGTGACGTTATTTGCCAAAACCAGAAAAAATATACAAAATTAAATCTTACATAAACATTCTATAAATACAGCATAAACTTGCCATAAATTTACCATTACCTCATTATCGCTTACAAATAAGACTGTGATTGAATTGTTGAAGAAAAAAAACAAAAACCAAAAATACCTCTTTCAGTTGATGATCCAAAATTCTGATCTGGCCCTCGAAAGTTTCCTCTTTTTGTGTGGCCTAGTTTGTGTTTGGCAACACAACAAAAATAAACCAGCAAAACACACAGTGTGCAGTTGTTAACGTTGATGTTGTTGTTTGTGGGTGAAGGTGGTGGATTTTTAGATATATATATATATTTTTAAATTTAAAATTAATGTCATCATGCACAAGCAATTTAAAAAGTTAAAAATAACGTTGCAGCAGCATTTTGTAGATGTGCGTATTTAAGTGAAAACACACACACAAATACAAATTCAAGTTGGTTAATTAATATATGTAATTACAATCAACAGGGTGTTTTGTAAATACAACAGCAAAAACAAGCAGCGGCAAATATATGAAAATAAACAAAATTTAAAAATGTGTTAATACAAAATAAAATTTAAATAAAACAAATTAAAAATGCATATTTCGGTAGATATTTTATACAAGTGTTTTAAGAAAAAATAATAATAATTATTTCAATGTATATAAATGTATATAAATTGTACAAAAGTGTAATGTGTGTTATGTTAGCATATAAATTGCTAAAAAAAGAACTTAAAACTAAAAACTTTTTGCGGTCTTTGCTGCAAAAGTTAGAGAAATAGAGTTTCAAGAAAAAAAAATCAGCAACAACAATAAATTGTCTTCAGGGTTGGTAGGTAGCAGCGGCAGCGACAGCAACAACGATGCTTAAGCAATTTTTTTTTTAAATATTTCGACGCTGTTTTCGTTGGTTTTGTCTTATTTTTTATAAATGGATTCTTGGGCTTGAGAAATTGAGAAACTTTAAGCATCCACCGGGGAGAGCAACAAAAAGTTGCAATTTGTAGCGTTTGTTTTTTTTGCATTTTAAATACCTCCTTTAGACGGGTGTTCAAGGTCTTAATTTGGTTCTTGTATTCCTCTTCACGTTGGTTGGCCTAAACAGCGTCGTATTGCGGTTTGTAGGTTGATTGAATATTTATTATTGTTGTTGTTGTTGGTGTTGTTGAGAAAAGTACACATAGAATAAGCAATATATTTATTATGTTATATATAAAAATATTTCTGTAAGACTTTATTTTGTTGCAACGTTGAAAATAAATCCTTCAAACTTAGTAAAAACTTCTTTTTTTTAAAATATACATTCTTTATCACTGATCAACCAAGATTATATCAAAGAAGTTTGTAAAAAACAAAATATTACTGACCTTTTCTTCCGAAACTTCCAGGGATTTCAAGTTGTTGCCTACAACGCGGAGTTCTTCCTCAAGTTCTACGATTTTGCTGTGAAATTAAAAAGTTCTATTAATTTTTCTTTCTAAAATAGTTACAAAATATGATATTCTTGTATAGATTTTTAAGTTGCAAATATTGAAGTTTTTCGGGTTGCATTAATATTTGAAGTTCAACCGCCGTGCACTGCAAAAATTTTTGCTTACTTTAAAAAATCAAGCTGAAAAATGGTCTTCGTACTCCTGTACCTTTTTTATACCGTAATAATCCGTATACTTTTTTATCCTGGAAAATCCCAATATGAATTTTACTTTCTACACAAAACCCAAATTATATTAAAAATTGAGAAAATACATAAAATAGAACATTAATGCCTCATTCAGAGGCGCAGCAGAAGAGCCTAATGGACTAGAAAATACACAATAGACTGACCATGCATATTTGTATGAAAGATTTCAATGTTTCGAAAATGAAATAATGACTAGTTACAAACGTGAGGTTTGGAATAAAAACAAACATGTATCAATATGAGTTCGATAGGAGTAAGCCGAGTGACCGCGAGTTGATCCATTTGTTTGAAATTAAAAACCATTCAAAACTGTAATGACTTTTTTCGTATTTCTCAATTTTTTGCACATAAAATATAATTTTGTGCACAAAACTAGTATGCACTTCGTTTTTATTTAATTGTTCCTAACAATGTGCTATCAAACATAAAAATTGGATAAAAAGTATCAGAGTTGCGATACTTTACTTTACGAAAAAATTAAATTTTCCTTCTTGCTATAATAATAATAAAAAATTAATGTTTTAATGTTTTCTGTAAAAACACTTAATACAAATACAAAAATATTGTGATTACGTCGAATAACTTCTTCGTTATGCAATTTTTTACTAGAGTGTAACATTTTGTAAACTTTGAGTATTTTTACGAAAAAAGTTACCAAAAATCCAAATATTAAAATTTTTAAAAAATTACACCACGTGTGACAATTTCATTGTTTTAAGCTGTTTTTTGCAAAAAAATTACAAGAACCTAAATTCGGATAAAAAAAGTTATAACTTGACTTTTTTTCAAAAATTCTCAAAGTGCCTGTCTTTGGCATTTCGGACACAACAAAAATCTACCTGTGTGAAGTTGGAAACCCACTTAACGGAAGGGGATTTATTTTTTCTTTCATTCAATTGTACCTGATTGTACCACCTTAATTTTCGTTTGTACCTTAAGGGGGAAAAATATAGGGGTAAGAAAAATTGGTCCGCAACTCATGTTGAGATAAATTATTTTTATTAAAGCTATTGTGAAGGGAATAGTTTGTACCCATGTTTTTTTTAGAAATTTTTTAGATTTAAAAAAATATTTTTTTATTACCGAGTACGAACGATGATACAAATACATAAGTACAGAAATTGTTTATACCTGTTTGTACCAACGAGTAATCGTTTCTACTCGTTCGTACCGATGATTAATTATACCGTTTTTACCTGTTTGTACCACAAAGAAATCGTTTGTACTCGTTTGTTTTAACGATTATACCGTTTGTACCTGTTCGTACCACCGGTAAATCATCTGTAACCTTTGTACTTATGTATTTGTACCATCGTTCGTACTCGTAAAGAAAAAAAAATTTTAAATCAAAAAAATTTTCAAAAAAAAAAACATCGATACAAACAGGTACAAACGATTCCCTTCACAATAGCGTTAAAAAAATAATTTATCTCAACATGAGTTGCGGACCAATTTTTCTTACCCCTGTATTTTTTTCCCTTTTAATCTTAGTATGCTGTAGGAACGAAAAAAATTTCCATAAGAAATACATTGAGATTTTTGACAACGAACAGTCAGCGAAATTTGTTTTTCGCTAGCTAGTACGCTGTAGAAGCGAAAATTATTGCTATGTTGCCAAATTTCCATTCGTGAGTGGAGAGTTAAAAATTTCGTTGTCGTTTATATGCCCGTACATTTAATTGGCGCGGAAATTTGCCATTCAACAATCAAAAATAAGCAGTAAGTATGCTTAAGTATTGAATTTGTTATTTAACATATTTATTGTTGCTTTTATATAGTTTATTAATGTGTAGTTATGCTTTTTATAGGATATAAAATTTCAGCAATATAAATAAGAATGTGTCAACCAGAACAGCAAGTGCTTTTTCTCCACACAAAAATTTTGACTCTACACCAAAATTTCGCGTGTAGATTTGTATGCCCAAAAATTTTCGTTCCTACAGCATACTAAGCTTAAGGTACAAACGAAAATTATGCTATGTTCACACTGAGAGCTAAATGCAAATTTAGAGCACTAACAATATATATTTGTCCCTGTTACTTCTACAATGAGTAAAGGGCCGTTCGTAAATGTGGATTTCGTAAATGCGCATTTAGCTTTCAATGTGAACATAGCATTAAGGTGGTACAATCAGGTACACACCGAGTACAATCGAATGGAAAAAAAATAAATCCACTTCCGTTAAGTGGGTTGCCAACTTCACATAGGTCAAAAATCTTAAAGAATCGATAAAACTGTGTTTCTCATTTAAAATGACTTCAGTAATTTAAAAAAAAAATATTTCTCATTTCAGTTAGTAAAACTTTTGGAATTCCAGGGCTGCCAACATAGCAGACTCTGGTTTTAGGGAAGAAGAAAGAAGAAGAAAAAGTTGTGATTTTATTATTGGTTTTTGCGTAAACGCTTGGCTAAAATGTGCAACATAAGAAATTTTGATTTCGATTTTTTAACATCACCAAAAACAAAAACAAAATCTTAAGGGAGAGGTTTTACCTCATTTTTCGAAATTTTAGCTGATAAGCACAAAAAATTTAGATTTCGATTTTTTAACATCACCAACAAAAAAAAATTCTTAAGGCAGAGGTTTTACCTTATTTTTTTCGTAATTTTAGCTGATTATTAAGGAAGAATTGCGAAATAACGGATAGCGATATTTTAGTGAAACATTTTTTATTTTTTACATTTTTATTAAATTTAAAGAAAAAAAATTTTTTTTTTTGCGACCTCATTTTCGCGTGACAGAGGCGTACTGCGTCGTTGAAAAAAAGAAGTCCAAATTTTTTGTGCAGGATATCTTGACTTTGGATAATTTGACAAAAAAAATTGATAAGAGTTGAATAACATAATATAGAGATGACTTCGAATTTTTTTTTTAAAATGTTCTTAAAAATATGTACTTAAATTATAGGTATTTTTTTAAGTTAACTTTGCGCAGCCGCCATTTTCTTTCTAATTAATTTTTTTGAAAAACTCAATGTCAACCCGAAATTATATGTTTCAACTGTTACCAAATTTTTTTTTAAATTATCCAAAGTTAAGATATCCTGCACAAAAAATTGGGACTTATTTTTTCAGCGACGCACTTAATCCCCTCCCTCCCTGTCACGCTTAAATGAGGTTACAAAAAATATATAAAAATGTTTTCTTTAAATTTAATAAAAATGTAAAAAATAAAAAGTTGCACTCAAATATTTCTATCCATTATTTCACATTCCTTCCTTAAAAATCAGCTAAAATTTTAAAAATTTAGGTAAAACCGCCCTTAAGTCCAAACAAATAACGTCAGATAATAAAAGCTGATAGTACTGCTTAAATCTGTATTTATATAGCAATTAAATATTTTATAAATCCTTTAAAAATGAAAAATAAATAAATAGAAGCTTATCACAATATACAGAAGCTAACAATAAAATATATTGGTTTTTGGGGTTTTTGAATATTTTTTTACCCCAAAACCTGGGTCTAATATGTTGGCAGCCCTGGAATTCCTAAATTTTTACTAACTAAAATCAGAAATATTTTATTAAATATTCAACTCATTTTAAATGAGAAATAAAGTTAACACTTTTTATGATTTTTTTTGTTGTGTTCGAATGTCAAAACCAGGCACTTAAAGAATTTTTGAAAAAAATTCAAGTTTTAACAGCTATAATTATCAGAATTTTGGTTTTTGTATTTTTTGCAAAAATTGCTTAAGACTATGCCATAGCTACACGTGATGTAATTTTTTAAAAAAATTTTTTTATATTAATTTTTTTTTTATAAAAATACACAAACCCGAAATTTACAAAATTTTACACTTCTAATTAAAAATTTCATAACAACTAGGTTATTCAACATAATCGCATAATTTTTTGTATTTGTATTAAGAGTTGTTTCAGAAAACATTTAAACAACTTTTCATTGCAATTTTTTTAAAATTTAAATTTTACGATTGTTTTATTACAACAAGAAAATGCAATTTTTTTCGAAAAGTCAAATATTACAACTCTGGTACTTTTTATTCGATTTTTATGTTTGATAGCAAAAAACCAGTTTTATGCACAAAATTATTTTTTATTTGCAAAAAATTGAGAAATATGTAAAAAATCATTACAATTTTGAATGTTTTTCCATTTCAAACAAAACTATTAACTCGCGTTCACTCGGCGTACTCCTATCGAAGTCATATTGATACATTTTGGTTTTTATCCTAACTTCGTTTTTAACTAGTCATATATTTGATTTTCGAAAAATTCATGAAAAAGTCCAGTCTAATACACAACGG
The DNA here is from genome assembly GCA_963920525.1 of Dichetophora obliterata. Taxonomy (NCBI): domain Eukaryota; kingdom Metazoa; phylum Arthropoda; class Insecta; order Diptera; family Sciomyzidae; genus Dichetophora; species Dichetophora obliterata. Next base: position 4,567,946 of record OY986435.1, read on the forward strand.
TGAATGTTTACTCTAATTAACTTTCTTGCAACCTATCGATCGCTTCAAAACGATCTGGGCTACTTTGTCATTTAATTTTTTTTTTAATGTCTTAGTGGTTTTCCACAAATCCACAAAAAATCACCAAATCCCTATTATTATTATTATTACGAATTATTGTACGCTTACAGTGGATCAATAAAGAAGTCGGACAAAGTGTTTACCACAAGCACTATAAAATCGTTTTTATAAAAGAATCTAGTTATTATTTTATAGAATAAGCGGTCACAAATCAATATATTTTTCTAAGCTTTTTTGTTTAATAATCAAGAAACAGAAACAAGGTTAATCTAAATGCGACCTAAACTAAATTGAAAATTTGCATCCCTGCAAAAAATTGTAATGCAGTGCAAAATGGTGTGTGACTTGCCTAATTTATTTTTGACAGTTCATTCCTAAATTGAGATAAGAAACAATTAAATAAATACAATAAAACGACTGCAGGAATGAAGAAAAGAAAGTATTTAGATAGATGTATGTATTTGCGCGAAGTATTAATACACTTTTTTTTACAAGGCCCAGATTCCCAGCTAGCATTTTGGAAGACGAGCGTGATCATTTCGCGATTATCGTCCAGGCGATTTTTGAAGTAGAATTTTATTTTGCTCTTCCAAATGATGCTGAAAATATTTAGCGATTGCTGGACGAGTGAATCGTCGTACACGCATTTTGGTGAGCATTTAAAGATCGCTAGTTGTCAAAGATCGCATATTTTGTAAGATGTCTATCATTCAAAATTCAAAGCTGACAATGCAGGAATTAATAAAGAGCTGCAACAACATTTTGTTAATGCTGGTGACCGACTCAGGAAAGGTGATCGGACCAAAGAAGGGGTATTTGACTACCAAATAATTTATTTTCTTCTATTTTTTTATCTATATCAAAGTGAACTGTTTTTTTTTAATATAATAATTGAATTAATTTTATTTTATATATATAAAATTATTACTTTTAATATTATAATAAGAAAATTGACAATACAGAACAATGCTTTTTTATTTTGAAGCATTTAGGATCAATTAAAGATCGTCTTGACAATAGTTTCAAGACTCTTCAGCGATTCTTTTTGGCGCATCGTAGACGACTGATTTAGGCGATTGTTTCGAAGTAGGAATAAAAGCGCCTTGCACAATTCTTTTCTGCGCATCGTAAACGACTCAAATGGAAGTCACCGTCTTGACTCAGTTTCTTCCGTTGTACTGAACTTGCGCGATCGGAATAGGACATCGTCGACGATTTATTTAATCGCCCGGTCCGATAGCGGAAAAATCGTCTACGATTGAAAATGCCAGCTGGGATTAGTTATAATTTGTTTATATGTATGTATATATTTTGTTGGGTCTGTAGAAGCATTTAGGTAGCTCGGAAATTACCTACTTTATTTAGAAAGCACTGCCTTATCGACACAATTTAGCTTAGGTCGCATTTAGATTAACTTGCCCGCAGCCTAAATATTAAAGTAAATAAAAGTTTTTTTTAGTATTTTTTATTTAGTATTTTGTTGGAAAACATTTGGATAACAGCTTTTAATCGCTTGGACATAGATTCAACAAGTGTTTTGCAGACCCAGGGATCGATTCTAGGCGTGTCTTCTTTTAATATAGTATCTAAGTACTTTTTGTTTGAAATCGTATGCTTTTTCAGCTCGTTTTCCAAATGTTTTCATAAATGTTTCTTGATCCAATGTAAGTATGCAAAAATTGTTCGCAACTCTTCACAAATCCGTTGTCATACAACAAACATTTGTATTTGCTGCTGCTGCTGCTCAACAATGGCACTGAAGATACTAGCCAATGTAAAAAGTTGGAAGCGAGCATACAAAATTTAGCTTTTCACAAATATTTCCATTTATTTTCAAGTTAAGAAAGTGACAATATCGCGGTAGTTTTTTTTTATTTTTACTTTTTAACAAACATTTGTTTCATTATCAAAAAACAGATATTTGCAAGCAGATTTCACTTTCAGTTGGTTAAAAAAGAGCTAAAAGAGTTAAAAAATACGCGCATGTAGGCGATTTGGGATACACGAGTACACGCAACAGTTAACAGCATTGATCAAGTAGTTTATGCGTCAGTCAGTAGTAATTGGCCATTAATAAGGCCTTAATTCATTAAAAATCTTCAATATTTGCAAAAAAAATAAAAATTTCAACATAGTAATAAAATAGTTGCGGTAATAAAAGTAATATGCATCAAAAATTTTGTTAGATAACACAAAAACAACATAAAACAGAGCAACAGTAAAAAACAAACCTTTCGCTAAGCTCAACCTTTTCCTCGGAACGCTCCAGATCCTGTTCCATGAGGACAAGTTTTCTGGCAACCTGATAGTTCAAGTTTTACAATTTAGGTTTTTAGTTTTTGGCAGCGGCAGCAATATAGGCACAGACAGGCAGCAGCAGGCAATGGTTTTGTTTAGTTTACGAGTTATGCATAGAGATCAATGCGTTGGGTTAGCAAAAAAACAACAACAACATCAAACATTTATTTATGTTTGTTGGTTTCAGGTGATGATAGAGGTAAAGCGTGCAAAAATTAAGGAAAAAAGAAAAACAATATATTTTTATTAGTTTCTTTTTTAAAGTTATATAAATGTTTTTTTTCTGGGGGCGTGGCAATCAAAGTGAATGTGTGAATGAATATGTAGCGTCAACTTATTTACATGTGTCAAAGATTTGACTATATCCATATTTATGTAAGGGAAAATTAATTTAAATATAAAAAGAGGACTTTCTTTTAATAAAGTATTTAATTAATATTTAACCAAAGCTATCTACACAGAGATATGTCAGAATTGAGATATGTAAATATGAATGGCAGAATTGCTGTGAATTGTGTCTTTCATATTCTGTAAAAAAAATTAATTTTTTTAATTTTTGCTGTATTTTAAAAATGTAACTGAAATATGTGCTGCAGAATGATGTTTTTCCGACTTTATGCACAAATTTTGCAAGGAATTTTGCAGCCGAAATTTGTGCTGGAATGTGCCTGAGTTGTGCTGCAATGTGACGTAGATGCATCAAGCTTTCGTCCAATGCATCACATAATAGCTCACCAGCAGCAGTCTCGGGCATCATCGAAGAATTGTTCTTTGGTGATTTCTTAAAGAAATTTCCTGCATAAGCCAAGCTTGCAGAATATTCTTAAACGTGTCTGTCTTTTATTCGTCAATAACTTGAAGAATATTCTTTAACTCATCTGCATTGTGCTCGTCAACAATAAAGAAACAAAAAGAACAAAGCAACAAAAAAGGAATCTGAGACCTCGCGATAACTCTTCTCTCTCTTTTGTGTTTCTTGTCGAAAATTCATTAACGCTTGTCTTGTATTCGTCAAAAAAAAAAAAAAAAAAAAAAAAAAAAACAAAGTAACAAATCAGAAACACGTGTTCTCGGAACGCGGTTGAACAAACCAAAATGCAACAAAACTTAATTGTCGGAAGTCAAGGTGGTCTAGTGAAGAGTGCTCTAGACTATCAACATGGTTTTTTGGCATGGGTTTTTACGCTTTCTTTGTTCTTTAATACATTTAAGAATTATTGAAACAAAAAATTCACAACTGAATTGTGGAAACTAGCCTCGGTTATAAACAATTTAATACTATGTTTCCATCTACTCGAAAACTTGAGATTTTGTGAGATTTCTTAAAATCCATATTGAAATGAACACAGTTTTCTATACAAGTTTAAGATTTTTAAATTTTGTGATTTCAACAAAATCTAATACAAAATCTCATAAAATGCAATGCGGTATCCCTGTAAAGTTATATCAGTATCCAGCACTATTCAGCTTATGTCAAAATTCTCATATTGACAATTGACAATTACATCTAATTATTAAAAAAAAAACAATAAAAATGAAAAATGCCTTTGTTTTCACAAAGGAAATATGGAAATATATAGGCTAGAAGCTTCAGTGAGGAGCAATTGTTAGTGGCAATTTTGGAGAAAAAAATTGAAGAGCTCCGTAAATGGCAAAAGAAATGAAACAACACAAATGCTCCTTCACGATTTGCTCATTCATGTCAAATGAAATCTAGCTGTCATGACATGCCAGATGAAAACACTTTGAAATCACTATTTCAAAATCTCAAGATTTCGAGCAGATGGAAACTAGTATAGTTTTTATTTTTTAAAAAACTTACAGTTTTCACTTCATAAACGAAATTTCATCAGCTTTCTCAATATTTTCATGAACGAAATTTCCTAAACATTTCGTTCTTCACTTCATTAACGAAATTTCATTAACTTTCTCTCTCTTTTCGTTTACGAAACTTATACAACGTTCCGCATGGCGTTCTTGCACGAATTTGGAACATTTATATGCGATTTTCGTCAGTGAAATGTAATTTTCAAATGAAGTCTTAATTGTCAAATGAAATCTAGCTGTCATGACATGCCAGATGGAAACACTTTGAAATCACTATTTCAAAATCTCAAGATTTCGAGCAGATGGAAATACAGTATAATTTTTATTTTTTAAAAAACTTAGTTTTCACTACAGTTTTCATAAACGAAATTTCATCAACTTTCTTAATATTTTCATGAACGAAATTTCCTAAACATTTCGTTCTTCACTTCATTAACGAAATTTCATTAACTTTCTCTCTCTCTCTTCGTTTACGAAACTTATACAACGTTCCGCATTGCGTTCTTGCACGAATTTGGAACATTTATATGAGATTTTCGTCAATGAAATGTCTGGCCGAATCAGCATGTTTCGTCCATAAAACGGAATAATCACTCATGATTCTCTTACGATTTCTTTAAGAACGGCACTACTGGGACATTTCGCTAATTTCTACATATATGTATGTTGTTAGTAATGGATCAATAATGGCGGAGCCTTACTTTATGCAAATAAAAAAATATCATTAACTCTATAATCGACATTGGCGCTGGCTCCAGTAAAAATAATCCGATGAAAATTAAATTTGCATTGCCATAACAGACAAAATTTGAGGAAACACGTTTTTTTAACCATTTTGCTTAAAAGATAATGGCTCTAAATTCAATTTACCAGCAAAACGGATTTTTCCCAAACATACAAACCGTATGGGAAAATTAGAAAATGAACACGTGACCTCTAAACCTTTACCGATTGAGATGCGCTTCACAGAGCGTGTTTGTAACAAATCTGGTCAAATGACACGATTTTTTTTTGGGACACCCTAGTAAAAAAAAAGTTGGCCATTTCAGCCCTAGAAAGGACTTTGACCGAGCTTCTATTGATCAATTGTGCTGTGCGTGTTATTAAATGTTTAAACACAAATGATCGAGAACTGGACATACGAGTGTGAAGCCGACTCCGAATTGCTTGTGTTCTCAAGAAGCTTTATATGGCAGTTTTTTTTACTCTCTGAGGTTTGTCATTGTCTGCAGAGAGGTGACGACCGAACAAAAAATTAATTCAACTGAAAAAACATTCTGTCTGAGCTTTGAAGAATTGAACCCGGGCTACCGCGGTTCTTTAGCTTAGGGGCCACACACTATACCCACTAGGCTACGGGACACCCTAGTGGCCATCCTAAATCAACCAAACTTAAAAAGCGTATTAAAAAAACAGTGGCTAACTCTTCGAAATTCTTTATACTGTATAGTTTACCTTGTTTTGGAATTTTACGGGGATCGCAGCACATGACCCTCAAATTGTGTCACAGTGTTATGATTTTATTCACTTAGCAACTCTAGTCGTTCAGATTGTTTCGTGACATTATTGAATGCTCCCTCTATATCTAGGAGTGAATTCATTATGCAGTAAGGTTCTTTCGATGGCCCCGACCAGTGAGTGTAGAGCCGTTTCCACGGACCTTCCCTTGCTAAATGCATGCTGTGATGCCGATAAGAATGCAGAGTCGATATTGCTGCGAAGAGGATATCTTCAAGAGGAATGACGTTAGACTTATAGGCCGAAAATCTTTAGGAGTGGTGTGTGATGTCTTACAAGAGGCTTAACCCAGCTTTGCACTCAAACCTAACACTCTGTGTAGATATAGCATTATTTTGTGTAACGGTTATAATTTGTCGTACATTTAGACTTGCTTAAGGTTAAAAAAATGCCCAATGAAAAAATCACACATACTTATCTTTATGAGATACAAGTTTGCACATTTTTTGACGTAACCCTTTCGAACTCGTCAAGACAATACAGGTTCTTAACTTAAATCACTTTTTTACTTACACAAAATTTGTAAAAAATTAAAAGAATATAATTTTAAGTCTTAAGTTTAAAATCTGTATTTGTATTTTTGTTACTGTTTGAGATACAACTCAAGTATCTAATACTAGATAACTACTGTATTTATCAGTAGTTTTTGGTCTAGTTCGAAAGGGTTAATCTGCTGCGTTTTACAATTAACTTCTTACTGTGTTATGCAATGATTGTAAAGATGAAGCAAATGCAGTTGTAAAGGGTTTGCGTCAGTTTTCTGTGTTTAGGAAAATCTAAAACAAACTAAAGCATGCTCTTTGCACTTTTACATATTATTCACAATTCAATTTAATTACTTAATTAACAAAAGCTAGCTAGCTAAAAACTTGATAAACTTTTTTGTATTGCTTAATTTTTTTAATTAAATATACAAATAGGTTTGTGTTAGTTTGGCAGGAATTTCAGCGTTTCGGGCAAATTTTCAAATATATAAAATAACGAAATAGTTTTAAAATAATACGTAAAAACTAAATGTTTATAAAAAATGCTATTAGTAATTATTTTGTTGACACATTTAAGAAAAAATTAAGAAAATTCACGGAAAAACAAAAAACGAAAACGGCAGAATGGCGGCAAACATTTTATACATGTAAACTTGCGGTGTGAAACCTACTTTTCTCCTTGCTCGGCACGTTCTTCAGCACGCTCCAGATCAGCTTCAACCATGGCCAATTTACGGGCAACCTTTTATTGTTTTTTTCCGATTTTTTGATTAAATTTTGAAAATAAATAAGAAACATATAAGTAAACACGTCACACGCTGCAAGAAAAAGGGGGCGTAACACAGAGACCAGGCAGCGGCACAGGATGATACAAGTAGTAGCAGAGCAAGCGGAACGGAGCGAAGTAAACAAATTATGACGTTGTTATGTAAACATGTAACTTTTTTAAGCCAATTTTTAGTTATTTTTTTTATTGGTACGAAAAAAAGTGAATTTATCTTTTTAATTAAATGTTAGCTTGTTATATGAATTAATTGTTGTAATTAGGGTTGTTTAAAAAACAAAAGAGCTTTTGTTTTTTTTTTTAAAAAAACTTGTACAGCTTAAATCCTAGTTAAACAATCATCACTTGAGAGCAATTTTGGATGGCATTTTTTATTATGATATATCTTACACTTTTTATTGTTGGATTTATGGCTTTAAATCCCCTGGATTTATGGCTTTAAATCCCCTGTATTTTTCCTTGCAACAGCAAATTGTTGTTCACACATGATATTTGAATCGAGCAAGTTGTTGTTTCAAAAAGGAGCATTTATTTTAGATTATAAATTCGGGAACTCTGCAGATATTCTAACTGTACCTATTTGAAATATGTATTTTAATTATATTTAACTTAGTTTAACCCCTTGAGACCAAAGGGTACTATATGAACCCATGCATTTTTTAGTTATAGTTGCTTTAAATGCAAATAGTACGGTAATTTCGACCTTGAATTTGGTTTTAAAAACCTTTAGAGAATCTGGCAACACCGACAGGCTAACAGCTGATCAGCTGGAAGTATTAGTTTTTCGTTCAAAGTATGTTGTTTATACAGCTTGTGCAAACGTAGAGCTGTGTGCAAAATAATAGTTGTGCTCAACATGTTTGTATAAATGATGCAATTGATTACTTCGTAATTGATTACAGGTAAGTTATACTTATAACTACAACTTATAATCGTAATCTTAAGAAAAATAATAATAACGATTACTGTAATCATAACCGAAATATTTTTGATTACAATTACAGCAATCGTTATTAATAAAAAATTACAATTACAAATGCTGTAGTCCTAATCAAAACATTTTTTTATTACGATTACAGTTATCGTTATCAATAAAAAAATTACAATTACAATTACTGTAGTCGTATTAAAAAATTTTTTTATTACGATTACAGAAATTATTATAAAAGCAAAATTACTTCAATTACGATAACTGTATTTGTAATCACTGTTTTTTAATTTAATTCAAAAAGAAAAAGAATGTGAAAGTTTAATTAAAATTCTAACGTAGATGTACAAATTTAATTTTGGGACGAAATTTCCTCCCAAAAGTTAAATTCTTGAATATAGCAATATGATGCTTGTTTGGCAAGGAATAACAATCTTTTATGATTTAAATTTATCTGATTTTTTTAAAAAGTCAATATATAGTCGTTATTTTTTGACCAATTTTATTTCCATTAAAAATATAAGTTAAAATTTGACTTTTATTTTTTGGCCAATAATAAAAGTTAAAATTTTACTTTTATTTTTTCGATCAAAAGTAAAAGTCATATTCTAATTCCTAGTTGATAGTTTGAGAAATAAATGAAAACAGAATGTGCAATGATAAGCAACTAAGCGATGCAATGCAACGATATGAAGATAAACAGCACAGTTTTTATCTCTGTGCAAAAATGTTACGAATATAGGTGTAAAAGAATAAAACATGAACTCTGTTAATTGTTTTGAAAATTAAAACTACTATAATAGTTAATGAGAAATAGATCTGTCAAATTTTTAATCTCTATTTTTGATCGGAAAAATAAAAGTTAAAATTTGACTTTTATTTTTTTGATCAAAAATAAAAGTTAAAATTTGACTTTTATTTTTGATCGAAAAAATAAAAGTAAAATTTTAACTGTTATTTTTGATAAAAAAATTAAAAGTGAAATTATAACTTATATTTTTGATCGAAAAATAGAAGTCACATTTTAACTTTTATTTTTGATAAAAAAATAAAAATCAAATTTTAACTTTTATTTTTGATCGAAATGAAATCAGTCAAAAAATAACGATTATTTGTTGACTTTTTTGAAAAAAAGCATAACCGTTACGGTCCTTGGATTTAAATTCTATAGAGCACATATGGGGAGACGTCGAAAAGGTATAAGCTCTAAAAATATCACGAATTTTAGTGACCTCTTTGAGAAAATCAAGGTTGCATGGGAAGCCATCCCCGTTGAAAGATTTCGAAATATTATACGGTCCATGCAACGCAGATGCCAAGCCATCATAAGCAAAAAGGTTATTTTACCAAATATTGATAACGAAATACATAAAAGCAGAAAAACGCTGCTATTTTAATGAAAGACCATTTATACTTTATGCTTTGGTTTTTATGTTAAATTAATAATGGGGATAAGCAAACAATATGTTACAACACAACACATACCGTTTAAAACAAAGTAAGTTTTAATTATAAAAAATTCTAAAACTATCCTCTACTATCAAGTGTTTCTAATTAGATGGCAACAGCTGTATCTTAGTCAATTTTTCGTATTTTTGCATGGTATACCCTGGTAGATAAGATATTAAATCTGATATATCGTCGGTGTAATTCTAAAATGTAAAGGATTTTTTTTAGCTGCATGAGAAGTTTCAATGGTTGTTGTCTATGGTTTAACATTTGAGAATGTCAAACTGTGTTGACATTTCTGTTTACTTAGGTTTGGCAATTCATCGTGTATCGTTTAACGTCAGAACAAAGCTTCAAAATTGTGAAAATGTACTTTCAAAAAATAAATCTGTTCGCGAAGTTCATAGAGCACTTAGTCCATTTTACGGTCAAATATTCGGCCTAGTGAGCAAGCAATTCGTGCAGTTATTGATCGTTTTCGCACTAATTTTACTCTTTTCGATTTAAAAACCATCAACAAGACAAAGAAATCTGTGTCGAAAAGGAATAACGACTAAACCCAAAATATCGTAAAAAAGCGATATGGCATTTTCTTCACTGCCAATCTTTGATAGAATGCAGGAAAACATTTTTTGCACAGAATAGATTACCACTTATTTCTGCACCTATTACCATTTGTAACGTTTCATATATTTCAGGGAAAAGGTCGGAATAAGTACAATAAAAATATCGTTTTTTACGATAATTTGAGTTTAGTCGTTATTCCTTGTCGACACAGAAATGTGCGTACCGAAGAGAATGTTGCTGCTGTAGCGCGTAGTGTTGAAGAAGACGCCGAAATGTTATCGTCGCCGTACTACGACCCACTTTTTAAAATATATGAACCGTTACAAACAAAATATGTGCAGACATAAGTGATGATCAATTCTGGGCAAAAAATGGATATCTACATACTTCCAAAAATTGGCAATAACGCAAATTCCATATCGCTTTTTTACGATATTTTGAGTTTAGTCATTATTCCTTGTGACCACAGAAATATGTTATAGAAATCAATGAAAACTTTTAAATTCATCAAAAATTCAACAATTTACTCTCAAAATAACGATTAAGTCTTATGAACTGCCCTAATTTGATCAAAGCACATGAATGTGACCAGAGTTGAAAGAGTTTTCTGTCATTACTACGAATATTTGCGAATATATTCCGCAACAGATAAACTCTACATACAAACAACAAGCGAATTTTGAAAGTTAACGTAAAACTATAGTATATGAATCATGACCGCTGACCGAGCGGATACGCATCTTTTTTATTACCTTAGCAATGAACACAAACATCAATAAATTGAATTTTACAATTCAACTGAATATTCAACTGAAATTTCTTTCTTGTTTTTTTTTTTTTTTTTGGCTGAAGTTATTTTTAAAGTAGTTATTTGTGACTCATTAAAAAATGTCAAAAGGAATTTAAAATATTTTTGCTGAAATTTGCGTTGAATCAATTGGGTCAGTTGAAGATAACCAACTTCTGGTACGAGTGTTTGAGGAAGCTTTTTCTGCGTTAAGTTATGAGTAACTCAAAACTAGTCTACTTACGTAATCAACGCCGCATCTATACCAATTTTATGTTTATCTGGTAAACAAATTTTTGTAAAAAACCCATGACAAATATCCAAAAAGTGGCATCGCGTATGAACACAACTAGTTGTCTGTATTTTTTCATACAGGAAGGAATATAAAATATTTATACTCGTATAGTGATTTGTTTAATGGGAAAACTTTTAGCGATTTGAAGGAAATAAATGCATTATCTTTATATTAAAGAAGTCATTTCTTTTCGAACTTTTACAAAGATGCTCTAACGAACTTGTATATTGTTAGAAATTCATATCATTTCATTTGAAAAATGAAGGACTGACAATTTAGTAAGAAAGTTAATGCTGCGAAAAGCAATCTCGTTACATTATTAACGTAGAACTAATAAGGAATTATCTTCGACTGGGCCGAAGTTAATATACCCCCACGGCCGAACCAGAGTATATATAAAGTCTTAAGCAAACTGTTAAATATATTTAAAGAGATTTTCCCGTTTTGGTTAAGTCACTTTGTATGGGAGGTAGGTGTGGTTTTCATCTGATTTTAACAAATTTAATACTCAAAATAAATATTAAATATTTAAGAACTGTGCGAAATTTGAAGTCATTAAATTGATTTTTGTGGAATTTAAAGAGATCTCACCGTTTTGGTTAAGTCACTTTATATGGGAGGAAGGCGTGGTTTTCATCCGATTTTGTTCAGATTCGAACTTGACCTCCATTTTTGAATAAAAAACCTTTATATTTTGAATTTCGTTATGATAGCTCAAAAATTACGGCTGCTATCGTGGACACAGACGGACAGACGGACAGAAGGACATGGCTAAATCGACTCAGGAGGTGATGCTGATCAGGAATATATATACTTTTCTATACCGGCCACGCCTCCTTATCGGCGTTACAAACGGAGTAACAAAATTAATATACCCCCATTACGTTTTTTAAACGTGGGAGATTTTTGCATGGAATTAAAGGAGATTTTTGCAAGAATTGTGAAAGGTAACATGTAGAAAATATTAGAATTTAAATATAAACCCTTTGGCAAAACTATTTATATGATATAATTTATAGGCCTATGCGGTTCACAGCAATGAACTGCTGTGTCTTCTTACGAATAGACACAACATTCAAGAAGACACAGCAGTTTCGAGCTATTATGGTTCACAACAATACGTTGGTGTCACGCTTGATTGTGGAACGTATGTAGAATTCGTTGCTTTGACTGGTCCAGGGTTGCTTCGGAGAACAATTAAAAAGGTACTCTTCAAAAAGTATTTTCTAAATAACAAAAAGTACTACCACGATAAAAAAAAAGTTTTGCGATATGAACTGAAAGAATCGTGAGCCTATATTTAACCCGTTCATTTCAATTGGCGATAACAAAGAATCAAATCTAGTTTAATGAAATAACTGGAATTAAAAGCTTTTTTTAAGTACAAGGTGTAATTTTTTACTTAGATTATGCTGTTTAAAAAAATCCCGCTCTTTTTCCTTCTGGCCGGGAAAGGCGTTTTTAGTAAAAAAATACGTATTTTAAATTGGCTATAGTTCTTACATTATTATACGAATATCAATATTATAAGCAATATAAGGAATTATTTATGACCTAATATAATAATATCAGATCGAACTTATTTTAAAATTTATAGCATTTTTGTACAATTTTCATTTAAATTGAGGTACTCCAAAAAAACATCTGAACTATGAGAAAATCTTAAAAATCGGATATTTTTTGTGTCCGATCGAATGTGAATTTTCGGCCGAAGCCGAATACTTACAAAATTTTTATCAAGTCGATTTTTCATCTAGTATGTCATCATTTCAAAACTACAGAATATTAAAAAAGTTAGAGTAATGCCAATAATGGAATATATTCACACAGCGAAGATTTGCTTTACAAAATAAAAATATTCGGCAAATATTCGGCTACTTTGGGCCGAAGCCGAAGTTTAAAAGCATATCGGTCGGACACAAGATATTTTACAAACTCTGCTATGGGTCATAAAAAATACATTTTTATAGTGACAACAACATAATAACACTGTGCAGCAGTCAACAAAATAACAGGATTCTGCGATATAGGATCGATACTATGACCAGAGGTGAGTAAAACTCTAGCGGGGTTTCGCGATTTTTGCGAACGTTTTCTTTTTATGGCCCCCATATATTGGGGTCTTATTGATTTTGAGAAAAAATAGTATAATTCATTTTTGTTGAACAGCTCATTCAGATATGGATATATCGGTTTACTATTTTTGGCAAAGTTGTAGCTAACAGTCTAATGAATAAACTTAACCTTTACCTGCCATGCTCATCCAGAGTAACATACCTGGACTTGTGGGGTACATACGAACCCCAGTGATTAAAATATTTGTAAAAATTTAAATATTGATTATTTTGTCTTAAAAAAATTCAGAGATCATCTATAGATACCACTTTAAATTGTCAAATAGTCCAAGTTGAAAAAATAAAGATCAGCGTTCATAAAAAAATCCGAAAAACTAGAAAAAATTCCAAACAAATCAAAACGAGAAAGAACGTGGGGTATGTACGTACCCCACGAGGCCAGGTGAAGGTTAAAGACAAAACAAATTCATAAACTTTTTTTGAATAATTTTTTTTAAAATAGCGAATTTTTTTGCATTTTTTCGCTTTTTTGGTTATAACTTGAAGGAATCCAAATTTTTCATACACAAAATTGTAGCCGAAAAAAAATTTAAGCACTCTTGTGAACAAATTTATGGGATCTGAATGTGTCTACACTACTTAAAAAGATCAGAGATGATTTTTTAGATGAAAAATACCAGTTTTTATGGCTGTTTGCGAAGTTTTTCGATTATAACTCTTAAAGTAAGCAAATTTTCAGGCCATTTTTCAACTAATTTGTAGCCGAAAGTATTATGAACAACTCTTGAGAACTTACTTTTTTGGTTTGAAAGTTTCTACATTAATTAAAAAAAAAGATCAAAAAGATCATATTTTCATTTGAAATATTATACATAAGTGATAATAGATGAGTTTTGGAGCCGTTGCTAAGCTTACCTCGAAGAACCAATAAATATATTCTATATTTTCATAGAAATACAATATACACTTTTTATAGTGGTAAGAGTTTACAAAAAACCACTTTTAGTCGTGTAGTTTTTGGGATAACTTAAGCAGCAAGGTCTTACAAGTCTTCTCACTGCTCAATGGTTATCAATAAATTTGCATTGAAAAAAAAAATTAAAAATTAAAACTTCCTTTTTAGATTCCACGTGAAAAATTATTCCTCTCTCGGCCAAAAAGGAGCGGCATTTTTTGAACACATTATAATCTACGCAAAAATGCTACCTTGTGTCAAATAACATTTTGAAATTCCAGGATTTTCATTTAACTACGTTTATGTCGAAATTTCAGCCCACATATTTTCCCCTTCTACACTATAGAATAGTGCTTCCCTTAACCATTAAACGTATTTCTCAACTAATAAAATAGCACTTCTATCTACCATAAAACTTACAAAATAATAAAAAGGTAGCATCACAGCAATTTTTCGTACTCTCAAAATAAAAATGAGCTCTAATTAGTACGTATCGATGCAACTGTGGACTGGTTTCGATGCAACACTGTCAAAATAAAAAAGTAAACAAACAATTTTCAATTCAATTGATGGATTCTATACAATTCTGTTTCCACTACTTTTTCCAATAAATCAATTTTCTGTGAATATTTTAATAGTTAATTAAGAAAAATCCATTTTTTAATACAACTAGCTGAAACCCGGCGCGTTGCTGCCACGCTCCCTTGCATGTGTAAATTGAGGTCGGATACTGAATTTCGATGCTGTGCGACCTATAAATCCAAAGCTGCTCGATAGCACAAATTTGGGTTGTATGGGAGGTGCAACGCTCCCTTGTCAACGCCCATAAAATGTTATCAATGAAACTGAATGTGTAAATTAAGGTCGAATACAGAATTCCGACGCTGTGCGACCTATAACTCCAAAGCAACTCGATATCGCAAATTTGGGTTGCATGGGAGTTGCCACAGCCCGTTGTCCAACGCCCATTAAATGTTACCAATTAAACTGCATTTGAAAATTTAGTCCGAATAATAAATTCCGACGCTCTGCAACCAAATAACACAAATTTGGATTGTATGGGAGGCGTCACGTTCCCCTTTTTCAACGCCCATAAAATAAAATCAATGGACTGCACGTGTACATTTGGGTCGAGTACTGAATGCTGACGCTGTGCGACCTATAACTCAAAAGCTATTCGATATCGCAAATTTGGGTTGTATGGGAGGTGCCACTATCCCTTGTCCAACGCCCAAAAAAATGTTACCAATGAAAGCGTATGTGTAAATTCGAATCGTATACTGAATTCCGACGCTGTGCGACCTATAATACCAAAGCTATTCGATAGCACAAATCTGGGTTGTATGGGAGATGCCAGTCCCCCTTTTCATACTCTGATAAAATGTTATTAATGAAACTGCATGTATAAATTTATGTCGAATACTAAATTCCGATGCTGTGCAACCTGTAACTCCAAAACTATTCGACATCGCAAGTTTTGGTTGTATCGGAGGTTCTACTCCTCCTTGTTTAACTCCCATAAAATGTCATCAGTGGAACGACATGTGTAAATTGTGGTTGAGTACGGACTTTCGAGGCTGTGCGACTCATAACTCCAAAGCAATTTGATATATCGAATTTTTTATATATTTGTGGGCGGTAAAAGGGTTGTGGCAATTTTTTCTAAAAACATCTCGTACTCGAAACAAATCCACTGCCAAAATTGAGCTCGATCCATCAGTTTCGAAGTCTTTTTATCTTTTCTTAAAAGTAGGCGCAGTTATAGTGGGACCACGCCCATTTTAAGTATAGTTACCGATAGTTATCCTATGAACTTAATTACACAATTATAGTTTAATACGACAAAAACGTCTTAAAAATAGCATTTTTCTTAATTTGTGGGCGGTAAAAGGGGATGTGGCAACATTTCCTAAACCTTCAGCCTAAACCTAAACTTTCGCGTAGCAATTACGAACAAATCCGCAGAAAGAAGTAGCAAATTTGGTCCAGTCGTTTTCAAGTTTTAAGCATCCTAACAAATCACGAGCCATTTTTATATACAAAGATTTTAATTTTTATTCTATTTGGTTTCTTCAACACAACATCAAATTAGCTGTCTTAAAAATTTGCCAGATAACAAGACAATAAAGCACAACTGTTGTGTTGCATAGTAAGTTTATTGAAGACACAGCATTGTTGACAGTAGGGATGGATAGTCGACTTTTTCATAAAAATTTTTGACTTTTTAAAGTCTATTAATGATTTCAGTTATTATTCGAAAATGGATTTTTTTTATCGACTTTTTTCGGTTTTTGTGAAATTTTTTTTGTTCATAATACAATTTTGTTTATAGTTTTGTTCATAATTTGAACACTGGTGTGTTCAGTTCGCCAACAACGCAGCTAACTTTGAGAAAACAATATAATGTTAATTGCTAATTTGTGCCAGCGCTGCCGAAAGTACTACAGCTGTAGTTTTTTACTCCTATTGGATAGTGCGTACTACTATACTCTCCAAATATGAAAAGTAGTACTACAATTATCAGCAACCTTGAAATCTAGTCAAAAAGGATTTATTTAGTTTTATGTTTGTTTTCTCCTAATTTGTTTTTGTCTTTTTTATTTAATAAACTTTAATAAAACAAGGATTAAAATAAATAATAAAAAAATTTTATTAAAAAAACATGTTTATTCTCAAATATGCATTGAATTGAGGTTAGCACATTTTGGACACTTTTAATCTCAGTGTATAAAAATGATGTAAGAGATAATGGAAAAGTCGAAAAATCTAATTTAATTTGAAAATTTAACAATTTAGGCAAAAAATCGTTCATTGAAAAATTTAAAAAATTAAGTCGAAAATCGATTTTTTTTTTATTTGACTATCTATCCCTAGTTGACAGACAGCAGTGGAATGTATTCAGTTGTTTTGTTATCTACCGTAATAGCAATTTACACATTGAAGACAAAAATTACTGTTGTGTTGTGAACCGTAATAGAGCTATTAATTATTATTGAAGTATGAAATAAAAACTGCGACCCGCTGCTTTACTAAGAAAGCGATTTATTTGTTATAGAATTCAACTGTTAACTAAAATGTTCTTGGTTATAATTTTACAAAAGCCATACAATTTCTTTGATTCTAATGGTTCAATATTTAAATCAAAGGTTTCATTGTTTAAACGCAGCTGACATATGAAACATGCTAAATGAAGTGAAATTAGCCATGTGCCTTTTTCATTTTTGAAGATTAAATACTTTGAAGTGTTTCAAAATGTTCGTTGAAATTTGTTTTTTTTTTTTTATATATAAAAAGTATAGTTTTTAAGTTGGTGATATAATTACTTTCTTTAGCACTTTATCCAGTCTTTAGCTCTAAAATCTTACTACCTGATCAAATATATTAATATACAGGAAGACAGATTTTACACCTAAAAAAAATGTGTAAAGAGCTAGTGAAGTAAACAAAAGCGAAATAAAATAATTACAGAATTAAAAGCAAATTTTTGAGGCCCTATAAAATATTTTTTAAATTAATATATTTTTTAATCATCTAATGTTTTAACTATTTTATTTTATATGTACTTTTTAAAGTAATGTATTTTGTATTTCATTCTACTTTTTAGTTACTTTTTAAATTTTTTAAAAATTGATTTTTTTACATTCACGAAAAAATGTCGACTTTAAGTAAGTGTTGTCTTCACCTGGTGCTAAGTCGTTTAGTAATATGCTTGTTGTATTGTAAGCAGAACCGCTCTGAATTAACAATCTTGTCAAATTAGACATAATTGAAATAACACCTTTCAACCTACACTGAAACCTTATCACTTTCTATTGAAAAATCACTATTTAAAAAACTTACACTTCGTTGTGTCGGCTTTTTGTTTCAACTAATCGTTAGTCCAAATTTTTTTTTTCTTAATTTTCATGGTTAAGAACTCACTTCTTGTATTGCTGAGTTGACCACTTTGCTAGTGGTATTTATTGCTTTGCAAATAAAATTTAATTCTCATTCTATCAATTAAATTTCTATAACTTTCCTTAAAGACACTTATTAAATCTATCCCATACCCCGTTAAGTCATAGTTTCCCCAAAAGTTTAGAGACAACATTTGAAACCATTATTGGTATTGCTTAAAGCCAAAAACCATAAAAATGTTTGTTTTATTTTTAGCCTGTACCGGTTTTTCTGCATTTTAAAAACAATTTTCAAACATCATATGTGAACAACAACATGGAATTTTAAAAATGTGTTTCGTTTACTGCCACAGGAACAATACCAACGCTGATAAAGCCACAATAAAAAGTAGTAAAACTTGATTAAATGAATTTAAACTTTATTGTCACTTTTTTTTTAAATAAAATAATAATCAATTTTACAATATTAATGAATAAAAATAATAGAATTTCAATAAAATCATACGGCAAGTATGTTACTTTAAGACATTTAGATATAACCATACAAAAATATACGATATTTTTAACGCAAAATACACAAAAGATATAAATAATAAGCTAAAGAGAAATAATTGAATAATACATAGATTTTGGTCAAGAATAAATTGTTTTTTTAAAGGATATACATCTTTATTATATTGCTTTGTGTCTGTTTCATTTGTGTATAACAAAAATATAATGCTTTTTATTGCCATTCCTTTTTTTTAATCATTGTTACAACGCTGAGTGTTTTATTTTGTTACATTTTTTTTTTTAATAAAAATTTGCTCCAAGCTAGCTCAAATATGATATATCTAGTGATTTAAAGGCTTCGCTTAAGACTGTTTTCAACTACATATTTTTATATACATTAAGTAGATGATATTTTGATATGCTATTTTTACTTTTTTTTACAAGTTTTAGTATTATTGCAAAACATTTATTTATATATATTTATAATATGATTTCTAATAAAAGCTATTTTTTCCTGTTTTTTTTTTTATTTAAGCTGCACAAGTTTTCATTAAGGCTTTCGTGTGATCATAGTGTTTTTTGTCTTGTTTCAAACTTGGTTTTACTCCAAGCGCACGAATTCGGTAACAAGCTTAAAAGCTTTGTCCTTGAATTTTGGCGCCATTTTATTCTGTTCTGTCAGTTTTAACAGCTTTATTTCATAAGCTGATGGTTGCTGTTGTTAATCATATTCATATAGTTTATGCTGGACGAAACATTTTGATTTTTGTTTTGGTTGCAAGAGGCACAGATAATAATATAATCAAGTTATTGGTGATGGAGTTTGCGGTGTATTTTTGGAAGCTTCACTATTGTGGGTGGTTATAGCATTGATACTTGGGGAAGTAGTAATAGTAGTAGTGGTAGCAGTATTAGAATTAGTAGCATTGGTAGTATTAATAGTAGTAGTGGAGTTGGTGGCAGATAATGATTCAGAGATAGAAATAGCTGATGATGAACATGTTTGTTGCACCTCATCGTATTTCTTGTCGGCCTCCTCAGCAAGGAAACGGGCTTCCTTCAATTGATTCTCGAGGGCATCCATGCGTTCTTCATCGGCAAGGGAGCGGTTCTCAAGGATCTTGCGAGCGCTGTTATGCGAAAGCAGCATCATCAATTTTGAAATGTCAAGTTTCATTGCGATTAGGAGAGACGGCAAGTGTTGAAAATACGTTTTCCATCATCGTCGTCATCATCATCAAATTTATCATCATGGTGATGATGAACAGCATTTGTATGGCCATCATTGGTTGTAGTTGTTGTGGTGTTGTGTTGCAGTATGATGGTTATTGTTGATGTTGTTGGTTGACATTTAACATAATCATTTAAATTCACACATGGAAACAGTTTTTGAATATTCGTAGGATATAACATTTATTTGTATAACGTTGATCGAGCATCAGAGTTGATTTGTTTTTGGAAATATATAAAAATTTGTGATGGTTGCTTTTAGTAAACATATTTTTTTTTTTTATATATAAAAGATTTATGCAAAACATTTCAATGGGTGAATAAGAGCCTCAACTGCTTAAACAATTCTTTAGTGTAGAACATTTTTGTAAGTAATTTAAATTTAAATAATTTAAATTTTTATTTTAAATAAAACTATTTTTTAAAAATATTGCTGTTTTTTTATGATTTTGTTATAAAAAAATTACTTCATTATTCATATTGAGACCAATATTTCCTCTTATATTGCTTGAAAGAAATGTGCATATATCTTTTTTTTAGGTACATTATAAAAACATATACGACATGTAGTACTTAAAATAAATTAAATTTAAGATATGTACACAAAAATTAAAGTAATCAAATAAATCATAGATATACTTAAAGTAAAATAGTTATAATAATTTAAGACATAAGAATACATAAAACCGGATACATCTTTGGTATGTTGATATGAATACCATACATGATAGTTGTTGTGGTAACGTAGTTAAAAAAATAGCTGTAAAAAAACAATAACATCCAACGTTGAATACCAGGAACCAAGAAAGGGAATAGAGAACAATGGAGAGTGGAAAGATAACCGAAACCGCAGAAGCAAAAAAAAAATACCTGTCGAAAGACCCTAATAACCCTAATATCCCTAATCTTTATTTTTTTTATTTTTTTTTTTATTTCATTGCAACTTCTTTTTATACCTCTTCGTATTTTTTGTCAGCTTCTTCGGCAATTAACTTGGCTTGAGATAATTGCGTTTCCAAAATAGCTACTCTGTCATCTTCCATATTTGTACGATTTTCAAGAGCTTTTCGTATCCTATAAGATTATTTAGCAAATTAAGTAAAATGGTTCCACTTAGTCATAAGCTTAAAGTTCTTAATTTTTTTTCTTTTTAAATACCATCATAATGTAATAAAAGATAAATCAAAATCATAATAAATATTATAATAAATAGTACATAAAATAACATATATAAAAATGTAAAAGGAAAAAATCCCTCAATACAATTCGTTTTGAAGGTGTACTAACCGTTCGCTCTCATCGGCAGCTTGCGAAGCTTCTGAAAGCTTAGCTGTTGCAGATCCAAGACGTTCTTCCGAACGTTCCAAGTCTTCTTCGAGCAACTGAATGCGACGATTCAATGCAGCAACTTCAGATTCAGCCTAATTTTGGGGTTGAAAATAAAACAGCACGAAATAGAATTTTGTTGTTTTCTTTTCGAAATTACTTAAAGCTACTTGTATTAAATAAAATTACAAATAGACTCAAACTAAAATAAGCTTAAGATATAATTTACACTAGTTATAATTGCTTAACAGATGCTCCGCTTTTATAGCATAGACCTTATCTGAGATTTCCCTTCACTATGCGAACGAACTGATCTTTAAAAAATTATAAACTTAAGATATTTACGGTAGCGTGAAAAGCTCTCGTAAGGATTAAACTAGCTAACAGGCAAAATACAGCAGTCACAAGTGTCAAAGATTCCGCTGAAAGATATAGATTTTTGCCCACCAATCTTTAAAGTGCTGAGATAATGCGAAATTCGAATTTCAATAAAGTTTCAAGTTTTTTATTTAGTTAACGGGCGTGGTAAGAATAATATGCCTAACCAAAAATCATAAAAACTCAAGTTATAACGTTCGCTATGACAACAATTTAAATTCCATTCACCATTAATAGCCTTTTATTTATCATTTATTTTAATTCTATTTTTTTTTTATTTCGTTCAAATTCATTAAACTTTTCTTTGCTCTGCTTAGCTGCTGATATGGTTGGGTGGCGGTTTTATTGTCTCTAGTTTTGGCTTAACTGGCGATATGAACAGCAAGGTTACGTCATCGAAGTAAGAGCATACCAAAAATATAAAAAATAGAACAGAAAACATAAAACAAAACTTGTGTGTGGTGAAGAAATAAAACAGAATATTAGGAAATATGCAAACGAACGAACACACAAACGAAAGAATGGAACACTGATTGGAAGCAGCAATGGATAAAACTAGAAGCACGAGCAACATTTAAGATTGGGTAGAAAATTAAATGTATGCGGCAAAGCACTTGTTTTAACTAGCATACATTTAATTTTTAAATTTATAATTGTTCAAAAGTTTACTGCGAGCGAGCAAGAGAAATTTTGTATAATTAAAATCGTGGAGTAAATATATTTGGGTAAATGAAAAATGTTTTACCCAATCTATGCTTTAAATAATAGCTAGCTACTCTTTGGTATTAATGTTTGTGTTTAAGAAATTTTTGCCTAGAGCAAATATTGCACAAAAAAAGTTCTTTGAACTTTAAAGTTTTGATTTGAAAAACAAGAATCGTTGTTAAAATACATACGTATCTATAAAAATACGATATAGCTTTTGGTCAATGGTCAGATGTGGTTTAAACGCCTTGTCGCACCTTAATTGACGTTGAAAAATATTGTTGTTAATGGCAACAAGATAACAAACAACAGTCGAACACACTCACATGATATTTTTTTTCAAC
This sequence comes from Dichetophora obliterata, assembly GCA_963920525.1. NCBI lineage: Eukaryota > Metazoa > Arthropoda > Insecta > Diptera > Sciomyzidae > Dichetophora > Dichetophora obliterata. The sequence goes on from OY986435.1 coordinate 4,590,345, forward strand.
AAGTATCTATGTATATCAATACTACCATTTTGGGCAGCATTCAATCGACTTGGCACAAAGTTGGAGTTTATATAACATTTAAGTTTTTACCCAAGTAAAAACTAACTGTAATGTCGTTGTTTTAAATATAGTTTTAAGCAGAAACACGCTCAAACTTTTTGCAGTGTAACACTTTTAAAAAGAAAACACAAATTTTAAACAATAACACCCTCGATTATAGGATTTTGACGTGTAGCAAAGGTTTTCAATTTCAATTATAACTAATGCTTGGTTTTCACTATGTCATTTTCAGTGGTGAGTTGTTGTCAATCAAATTGAAAAAACCAACATGTTGACATTTTTTTCTAACTATGGCAATCTTGGAAAATTAAAAACAATTAAATTTTTAAATAGAGCTATAAATAAAATGTTCTAGAGTTTTATTAAGTTAATATTTCAGGTGATAGACTTTTGTATCGTCATAAAAATGACATAGTGAAAACCAAGCATAAGCCACTTGCAATGTGTGACCATGAATGGCCATTAAAGCAATTTTTTACATTATTTTTCAAAATGCCACAGTCTGCATTAGAAAACATTAGATTCCACTGCTAATAGTTGGTAGGGAGAGACTGGCTAGCAAAATGAATGCCAAAATAAAACTAAACTAATGTTTGTATAAACACAATCTTCGAAAATTAGCTCCAACAGGCTAAAAACATTAGGGGTATTCACGATTCAGTGCACTTGCCTGTGCAGTTAAGGACTTGAGGACTTGTGCAGCTATGCAGTTAGGTTTTCGTGTACACACCACTATCAATTTTTCACAGTTGTTCTTCTCCACGTGAACTAAGTTAATATGTCTTAAAACATGTTAACGCTGACCGCCAAAATTTTTGCAAATTTTAATTCTTTCAAATTCTTAACACTTATATCTCTCGCTCGCTCTCAAATTCAATGCTGTAGCTGTTTGCTTAGCGGCCGTTAATGGTGTCATTGTATTGTTTTTTTCGTCAAGAACAATACGTACGAGTGTAAAAAGAAGTCTCATCGAATAAAGAATGACCAGCTTGAATTATCTGAAAGCTTTCTTATAAATTCTTTAAATTACATTTTGTTTTACTGAATACAGCTAAGCTTTTGTGTCGGTATGAAAACAAGTTTTGGGACAAACTTGAGAATATGAAAGGGCAATAAGTTTAGAACACAACGGACACATAACTAAGGATTAATGTTCAAAGCCCTAAATTTATGTTTAGATAATCATTCATATCAGTGATATCAATAATTTTTTTACTTTAGATAGTTAGATATTTGAAAATATTTTATGCATATTTTATGCATATTTTTTTAACTTGGAAAGATTTACAAATAAAGCTCAAATTTAAGTTGTTATAAATTTGTATGCTTAATTATATAGGATCATTTTGAAGCTTTATTTATTACAAAAAAAAGTCCACAATTGTCCTTTCTTATGTTTTACTTACCCTACTATTCCACAAATTCCACAAACGATTCAATTCCAATTCCTTGGAATTAAGAATTGGTAATTGGTCCTCTCAATTCTTAAGGAATGTAATTGGAAAAAATCGTCGATTCCATTGCAGGAATTGTAATTGGTAATTAAACACCTCAATTCCTTGGAATGGAATGGGGAAAAAATCGTCAGTTGCATTACAGGAATAGTAATTGGTAATTGAACACATAAATTTCTTGGAATGGAATTGAAAAAATTGTAAATTCCATTACGGAAATTGTAATTGGTAATTGAACGCCTCAATACCTTGGAATGTAATCGGAAAAAATCGTCAATTCCATTACAGGAATTGTAATTTTAAGTTAAAATTTCAATTACTTTTTCATTAACTCAAAACTACTTCATGAAAACTTTTTTCGACTGCCAAAGTTAGTCGGTTAATGAAATATTTACAAATATATGTATTATCAAAGATACCATTTTTTTAATTTAATACATTTTGAGTTAGAACAAAATATATAAAGCTGCTACGCTACCTGGCTCAATCCCGCCGACTTTTTGCAAGGTGCTTGGTACATAAATTCAACACCCTTGCATAAAATTTCATTAATCTACTAACAAAGCGATGTTTTTCAATTATATTCCTTAGGAATTGAGGTATTCAATTACCAATTTCAATTCCCGTAATGGAATTTAAAATTTTTTTTTAATTCCATTCCTGAGGAATTGAAGTGGTCAATTATCCGTTGGAATTCCTGTAATGGAATTGACTACTTTTTCCAATTCCATTCCGAGGAATTGAGGTGTTCAATTACCAATTACAATTCCTGTAATGGAATTGACGAATTTTTTCCAATTCCATTCCTGGGGAATTGAAATGTCCAATAACCAATTACCAATTACAATTCCTGTAATGTAATTGAGAAGTTTTCCAATTACATTCCTGAGGAATTGAAATGTACAATTACCAATTCCTAATTCCAAGGAATTGGGATTGAGGCGGAATTAAATTAAAAAGGAATCATTACAACCCAGCTCTGACCACAACAAACGGCAATAATATTTTCTATAGTAAAATTTCCCGTAGTATCCGCATATCATAATGATTTTTTTAAATTTTGGGAAATCCACTCTTGAAAGCAATACATTACATAAATGTTTGTAAAATTTTAATTTTCTATTAATGAATTGCCAAATCATTGTACATTGTTGAGGAGAGGCAGATGAAAATTTTAAGATATAAAACGATATTCGGATTCTACGGAAAATTTTACTACAGAAATTGTCTAGTAGTGTTATTTATCTGTAGCGTGTTAAGTTCTGAACATTGTAGCTTTTGCTACGTTAAGATCGTATTCTTTCGATGAATGCTCGCTTGTTACAAACGAATTAAAAAGCATAAGAGTGATAAGAAGTATATTGAATAGATTTGAGAAACCAAGGATATCGTTTTATCTGTAGCATGAAGTGTTGAACTTTTAACCTTTTGTTCATGTTTCTTCAATGCGTTTCTGTTTGATGATTAAAAATGGATAAAACAATTGCTAGGTGATTCGTAGAAATTTTCTTTTAGTAGATTTTCGAAAATAATATTATTTTGTCTTTAACGTAAGTTTTTCATATTGTCGTATTTCATAATCGCTTCATTTTAACGGATAAAATATCGCCTTCAAATGAAAAAGGAAAATTTGTTAGTCAAAAGTATTGTGAACATTTTTGTTTTGTTTGTAGCGTGAGGTGTGAAGTTTTTTATTAAAATATTTGATAAACTTATAGATTATTAATCTGAAGCGTGAGATTTTCAACATTGTATCTTTTTCCCAGATAAACTAAGTGCTGCAGATGATTGCTCGTTATAAACGAATAAAATTAGCGAATAGCAAATCACATCCATAATCGTTAAAATATCTTCGGCGTTGTGTAAAGAAATTTTTTATTTATAGATTTAAGAAACTTGATAAATCGTGTTTGTCAGCTGTGCTTCAAATTTTTGCACATTGCTACTTTCGCTTAAATTTTATCGTTTTTCTTTGGGGATCGCTGTGTGTTAACAGATAGATAGAACTGCATCTGAAAGCTCATTAAAAAATTTCAGAGACATAGGATATCGTTTTCTCTATAGCGTAAGGTTTTCAGCAGTATATTTCTTGCTTTGCTAAGATTGTGTTTTTTTTAGCATACGAATATTTATAACACATCCTCTTCAAGTATAATATTCGTATATGTCTACTGTTCGATAAGCATACATTTAAGCAGCATACGCAATAATAAATTTCTAATATAAAAATATTTTAAGATGTTTTCTTGAAGTAATAAAAAAAAAGTAAGGAAGCAAAATATTTCTTTAATTTTCTGCAAATATCTTAAAAGTATAAAATTACTTGCAGTAAACATTTGAAAATTAACTTTGTTAAAACAAAAAATTAAAACGAAAAACAAATACCAGAGACAAATATGACAGAAAACAATTGCCGTCGTTTCTTGCCACTCAATATTTAGGCCGCGTTCGTAGTGACCGCTTTTTGCTGAGCTGAGATGTTTTGCTGAAAAACGGGCATGACTACAACTTTCGGGGCGCTGCAATCTGAAAGTGCTTTCTGGTAGAGAAGTACAAAATATATGATTGGCTGAACAAAAAATCGATTACTCAACTAGTTATCGAGCTATCGATTTTTAAGTTTTTTTTTTTTTTGCTAAAAGATCTTAAAAAAACATCAATTTCTTAGCCATTATCCTTATTCTTTGAATGGATCTAAAATATTGGTATGTCATTTAAAAGATAATTAAATTACCTTTTCAATTTTATGCAATACTTACACCATTGCAGGAGTATTTGTAATTTTATTAGCAAAACTATATCATATTTGAAATTTGTAATTAAAAAAACCGTTATTTTCTACTAAATTTGCGTTATTAAGGTACTAAAAATATATTTTATTTGTAAAGCTTACAATTTAACCTTTCGTTTGATATATCAATATATATATATTCTTTACAATTTAAACTATATTACATAAAATTAATTAAAAAAGCTGTTTGCTATTGCATTGTCCAAAACTGATTAACTAAAAATTTAAAAATTTTTTTGCTGGCTAGAAAATCCTATTCATTCATATAAATATTGCAGCTACAATGTTGCCTTAAGAGCAGTTATTTATTGTAATGATGATATAAGAAAATATAGAATAAAAATACAAAACAACCAAGGTAAATATGCTCGAATTAACATTAACATAAAACATAAAAAAAAATCATATATATTATATACCAAATGAAAGATAACTTTAAAAGCTTCAACAATTTAGTTGTTATTATCCATATTAATAACGATAGTTTTTGAGAAAATAACAGTTTTATATAAACAAATACTTTACTTTTGCTTAAAAATAGCTATATAACATTAAATTCTCAACAGATTTGAAGATTTGATTCATTTAAAATATATGTGAAAGCCTTATGTATTACCTTTTAAATATCGGTTATACACGAAGATAAATATAGCCAATTTTCTTACTCGATCTAAAAAAAGTTCTTAAAAAATCGCTAACTTGAGAAGAAATCTATAAATCGATTTTTTCCTTCGGTCATTATTTTTTTTTTAAAGTTCTTCATGAATCCATTTTCAAACCGCGGCGCCCCAGGAATCGTAGTCTCCCCGAAAAACGCTTTGTGTATAATCATATGGAAAAAGCTCAGTGTACATAGTGCAAGCTGACTCCGAGCATAAAGCTACTTTCAAAACACTTTTCAGCGCTATATCTCCATATCGCTTGCTCAACCTATAAACTAGACACCAATAAGCTAAAGAAGCTACTTTGTGCAGCGTTGAATAAGCGTTCACTATGATAAAAAATGCTCGATAAAGCGGATTTATGAATCAGCTTCAGCCAAAGCGTCCACTATAAACGCGGCCTTACATTACGAATCCTTTATATTGAGCAGCGCAGGTTCAATACTGGTAGTCATCACAAAATATTTAGGTTAATTGATAAAGGTCACGGTGAAAAGGGCAGCAGTTTCAAAATGATTAGCTTGAAATTTCATAAAGGTTTGTATGCGTCTGGTTATTTGAAGGATAAACCATCAAAGCCAAAGTGTATGTAGAGGGTTATAAGAAAATATGTCAGGAAAGTTCAAACAGATCATAGAAAAAGATAAATTTTAGAGAAAAAATTAAACAGAAATCGATTGATCGTTCAATACTCGTGAAACTCTATTGTCTTCGTTTTGTATGCAAATCATATTTTAATGTTAGAAAAAACGCAACAAAATATTGGCACAATTTCAATCAAATCCTAATTAAAACGTGATATGTTGCACTCTGTCATAAGTGTATCTTTTCTTCTCGCTATTTAACGCAACACCCTGTAAATAGTTTTTTTTAATATTTCAATTGGCAAGAAATGAACAGCGCCGCCAACAATTAAACGAAGGATAAGATGATGACGGCGACCACGATAAAACCACTCAAGTCGATGACATCCACGACGGCCACTCAACGACCTACAACCAACAACAAAAATGTTCAAGAAATGCTTTCACAATATTATACAGCTAGCTCGCTTCTACTTAGGCACTTTAAGCCTAATTTTAGGAGAGAAATATACGCAGAAAACATGAAAAGAAAATAGAACTAAGTGGAGGAGTAAAATTCAACGAACGACAAACACAAAAGAAAATAAAATAGGAAAAATATTTTTTAATCCCAAAGAAAGTGATTGCAAAACAAAAAGAAAACCTGAACCAACATTGCAAAAATCTTCAAGATAGTAACTAAAATCCCCATTATAGATAGAATTATTGCCTGCGCTGGAGCATCTACTTAATCATTGATTACTTCATCTCATTCAATTCTAACCTCTATACTAAAAAAAAAGTAAAGCTTTTCGCACTTACTTCTTCGCGGCGCACCACCTCAAGTTGCAACCGCTTGTGATACTCCTCACACTCATCTTTATACTTTTCCATTTCTTCTTTGGTCTGACGCATCTTCTTCTTTAGCACGTCCAAGAGGGTACCTTGAGGAATGCTGGTCGTCATTTTTGACAGCTTTTTCTTTCTTTTTTATCTATTGAGAATTGAGTATTCTGAAGTTTGGCGAAAGGTTAAGAAACTTGTTTCTTAACTTATTCTTTTGGAAAATTTTCAAAACTTAAGAATGCGAACTCAATTTTTTTATTTTATTTTCACTAGAGCACCAAGAATCACACGTATTAATTCTTTTATGGCAGGGAAAAATTAATTCAAACACGACAACGACTCGAATGACGATTAAAGACGAGCGCAGCAACGAGCACTAACGACAACCACCGGTTTCTAGTTATTAGAGGCAAAAACGTATGAATAAAAGCAAAAAAATTTATTTCTCTACACTTTGCTTATATCATGGAGCCTTTTTCTTTAACAAATTAACTAATTTGCTCCTTTTAGAAACATACAAAACAAGAAGCTGCTGATGTATGAATTAATGAAACAAATTATTTTTTACAACAACTTTAAACCACGTCCCGACTTGGCAGTAAAATGAGTTTAGCGCTGAGTAAAATGAATTCGAATGAAATCTTTGAGGAGTTGTGAATTCTTTGGAAGCGGCAACAGCAGTAGACAACGAGTTGATTAGCACAAATTCCAAACGATGACGAAAAAATTACGTTGACAAGTTGTTGGAATAGAGTTGAGTCACAGAGATGGATAGATCTATCTATCTCTGTGCAGCCTCGCCTTAAAATCTGACTCAAAAGCGCAACACAAACAGCTAGAGGCAATCGTTTGCAATCGTGTTATGGCCATCGAATGCCAAAAGAAGACAACTAGTTAACCATGGTGTAAAACTATGAATCGTTACGGAATGACCACAGAGAGTACATATGCTATGACTCAAATTGCTCTCTTTAAAGGCTGCCAGTTAAAATTCGGAGCAATTCCCACGAAAATTACCCTTTTCCCACAGTAACATATATTAAATACCTCTAAAATTACCACGGTAACTCCTGATTTAAACTTGTCAGGACTTGACGTGAATTCTCGGTCATTCCTGTTTGAACTTCCACGTCTCTCACATTGATATCCGCGGAGAATAATTTTACTTTAGGGCCCGAACCCGAATATTTTTTCTTAGTTTTATTAAATGTATTTGAGCCTCCTTTGCCTAAATATGAAAACAAAAATTGTCGCTCTGGTATGGTTTAGGAGATGGAATTCGCGAAAGTTTGATTCAGTGCAAATATTTAGGGTTGATGCTAATCACTCTTACGAAGTCTACTGTCTACAGTATATCTATACATAATTCTCTTTTTATTTTATCACTTGTAGTATAAAGACACTTCATTAAATTCAAAAAACGAAAATTTTCAATAAGATAAAACTCGCCGCGATTATTTCGTAAAAGGGGAATTAGCTTCAACACACTAAAAAATTTGAAATGAATTTTCAAACTTTCGCGAATTTTATCTCCTAAACTAAACTAAGGCGACAGTTGTTGTCTTAATATTTAGGCTAAGAAGGCCTAACTACATTTAATACAGATAAGAAAAAATATTCTTGTCCGGGCCCTAAAATAAAATTAAGCCAAAATCGCCGAAGGAAAAGTCGATTTTCTCAAATTATCGATTTTATAAGATTTTTTTAGATCGGGTAAGAAAATTGGCTATATTTATCTTCGTTTATAACCGATATTGGTGCTTAAGGTATTATTTAAAAGGTAATACATAAGGCTTTCACATATATTTTAAATGAATCAAATTTTTAATTACAAATTTTAAATGATATAATTTTGCTTATAAAATTACAAATACGCTTGCAATGATATAAGTATTGCATATTATTGAAAAGGTAATTTAATTATCTTTCAAATAACATATCAATCATTTAGATCCATTTGATAATGGCAAAGAAATGGATGTTTCTTAGAGATCTCAAAACTAAAACATCAGTAACTCGAGAACTAGTTGGGTAATCGATTTTTTGTTCAGTCAATCATATTTTTTTTTTAGTTCTCTACCAGAAAGCACTTTCAAATTGCGGCGCCCCGTAAATCGTAGTAGTGTCATATCCGCGTCTTTAATCCACAAATGTAAGAGTTGACCGTCAAGTTTTGACGAGTGTTAACCAGGAGTAAAGGTAAACAAAAAATTCCCACCGCAATTAAAAAATACCAAAAAAAACCAACAACAATCCCATATGCATTTAAAAATCCCATTCGCATTAAAAAATACAATAAATCACATATGCATAAAAAACTTAAAAAGATTTAGAATTACCATAAAGAACTAATAGTGGTATTCAATGAACGCCGTATTTGTGATGTTAATAACGTAAGAGCAATATATATGCGAAAGCGTATTTTTCATCAACAAAAATGTAAGGGATTTAACATACGACACAAGATCGTGGTAAAGGCAGAGTGTATAATTCTTTGCAATTGCAACTGTGATTTAATTTTAAAATATTATTTAAGGCGAATGCATTCGTTGAGTAAGCTTGGAGCAAAAAAATCAAAACATCAGAATAATATTGGTATGTGGGCATTTCCAAACTGGCGTTACGTACGATTTGTACGAAGAAATATAAAAAAAAATGAAAATGTCTCATTTTTAGAAAGGCTTTTATATATTTGCGTAGCAATTGCGTAGCACTACATTAAGTAAAAACAAAGACAACAGTCGGCTCTAAGGATTTAAAGATATAAGCAAAAATATGTGCTGGTGTTACGTTACAAAAAACGGAAGTGATTTATAGCTTGGATTACAAAATTTGCAAAACTCTCTGAATTGGGCAAAACTTTTTTTATACAACTTTTTTTAGAAAGGTTTCAAATAACATAAGTGTATTTTTCAAGTGATCAAATTTAAAAATCTTCTCTTATTTTTTTTAGGCTTTTTGATCTGGCATTGCGTTACTAAAATTTTCATTATAGTTCAATTGGGTAATTAAGTAATTCTGTAATTAAGTTATTAAAGAACGAATTTCATGTATTGTCCTTTCCATGCCTTAACTATTTTTTCATTATCTTTAGCCAATGCCTTCCATTTTTACTAAAACTAAAAAGTTTACGAAAATTTTATTAAAAATTTACGAAAAAGAAAAACTACATTTGTGAAACATTGCAGACTATTTGATCATGGTAAATGAATTTATGCATAAACTGATTAAATGTTTGTCTTAGATTATATCATAAACTAATAGGTTTTTAATAAGTTTTAATTTTTTGGTTACTGCAGACTTTTCTGCGGAAATGCCCATATGTCAAAATATGTTTTTTTTTTAATTTTAATGCAATTTGTGATGGCAACTTGTTCTTAAAACAAATATGGAATTTAATCGTTTTTATTCAGGGTAAATTATAAGAAATATGTTGCGTAAATTTATAGCTTTACGCTCCCGTATGTATACGTAGTACATCGAATATCCTTTTTAAGTTTTTGCTTAATATAAGTACAAAAAAATTAAATTCCCAAATCCTCACGGCAATTAAAAAATATCACGCTGAATTCCCACGCCAATTAAAAAATACCACGCTGAATTAAAAAATACCCTGGAAGTTCCCAAAAAAATTTTCCAAGGCAATTAAAAATAACCACAAATGGTATTTTTCCCATAACTGGCCACCTTGTCACAGAGAATAGATATGATATGACTAAAATTACTCTTTATATGTATTGAGAGTAGTTTAAGCAATGCACAAAATTCTTTATAAGAAAATTATACATGAGTTTAATCCTTGATTTGGACAAAATATGTGTTTTAAACATTGTGAAACGAAAATATTTTTATTTTGCAGTTGCGATTGGACAGAATAAGCTTTGAGATATGGTTGGAGTGGAAGTTGATTGAGTGGAATTTCCCAATGAGGGTCCTATTTTACAAAGCTAGCTTAACAAAGTAGACTAACAGCCCTATTCTGGCAGCTTAACTAAGCTCACTACATTAACAAAATAGTTAATATTAACAATTTGTTAAGGTTTCGTATTCTGCTGCAAATTTAAAAGCTCTTTTCCTTACAATTTTGTTAATAACAGAAAGAGTCTTAACAACGAATGAAATGTATGTGCTTAGATAGAAAATTGTTGTGAAAATAATAAAAAAATACAAATTAAAATATAATATTGAGTTTAAATACATTAAACTGAAAAATGGAGGAATTTTTTACTTATTTTAAGTGTTGATAATGAAATCTTTCAGTAGCCGTGGCAAATTTTTCAAGCGCTTGCAAAGTCACAAGCTGCACTCGAAGCATCTGTTTATATAGCGCATCTCTTCTTTCAATAGGCATATCGATTTTCACCATGCATGGTGAACTTTAAAAGCTTTTTAAACTTTTATGTTGTTAATGATTTTTAAGAATACCAACATTTACATAACATAACAAGCAGCTTAACAAGAGCTCCTTAACTATTTCTTGTTAAGTTAACAACCAGAATAGGGCTGTAAGTTTAAACTTTAAAGTACACATGTGTATTAAATACAGAGCTTTTTTAAAAAATTACATTTAAAAAGTTGACAACATCGATTTTGTATGTTTTAAAACACATTTTATTCAACACGTTTTTAGGAGGAAAAACTCTGTAACATTACGAGCTTATACAAATGTTCAAATCAAATAATTTTCAGCCAAATATAGATCAAAGATCGAAAATTTATTAAAAATTTGCATGTACGGGATTAATAGTCTTAGCGGCTCAGATAAAAATAAAAATTTTAAATGCTCAAGTTTCTTTAAACTTTAAACCTCCAAATTGATTTTAAACCTCAAATTAATTATTAGTTAACACTTTTTAAATCTTGATTACAAAATCTTAATGGCAGTTCCAGCCGTCTTTGGAATGGTTACTTATTGAAAACTGTAATTTTTTTTCTATGAAATCTTAAGAAATTTTTTAAAAGTTGTTGTTGTCATGGATTTTGACGAATATTACAATCAGTGAATTAATTTCTTTGGAAAAATTTTTAAAATGTCCATGACATTTGATGATATTTTTTTCGTAGAACAATTTAAGTTCTATAAAATTTTTCCTAGATAGAAAGTAAGAAATTATATTTTTGTTTTAAAAGTATCTCAATGAATACTATTTTTTTACTTTCGACAGAGTTAAACTCGGCTTACTGCACTATTTCTAATGAAAGCAAATTTTTATACTATTTAGCAACGGTGATCTTTATTCAGTGCGATCTTTATTCAAAATTAAACATTGTGAAGTATTTGATTGTTATGATTTTTATTCTTAACTATTTGAATTTGAATTGTTATGATTTATTTTACAAGAAAATTTACTTAGAATTTCATAAAGTCTTTTTTATTGAATGCGAATTAAAATAAATCTTGAGACTTACATGTTCTAAAACAAGATTAACCGAAGATTTTAAAGAAAAACCATTTCTCGATATTTAAAAAAACATTATTGCTCAACACATGATTTTAAAACCAGGGACTTAAAATAACAGTTATTTATGAAATTTCTATTCAAGAAGTCAGATGGAAAGAATTAGTCGTATATTCGATATTTGAATATAGCAATGTGATGCTTGTTAGCTAAGGAATAATGATTGGAATTAATGATTTTAGTTTTTCCGATTTTTTTTAAAAATGTCAATATATAATAGTTATTTTTTGACCGATTTTATTTCGATCAAAAATAATAGTAAAAATTTTAAATTTTTCAAAAAATAATTTAAAAAATATAAGTTAGAATTTTACTTTTAATTTTTTTATCAATAATTGAGCTAAAATTTTATTTTTTCGATCAATAATAAAAGTTAAAATTTTACTTTTATTTTTTCGATAAAAAATAACAGTTAATATTTGACTTTTATTTTTTCGATCATAAGTAAAAGTCAAATTGTAATTGCTTTATCATATGCTTTTAGTCACTGCCTCAGTTGTTTCCGAAATGAATGAAAACAGAATGTGCAACGATAAGCAATTTAGCAATTCAATGCAACGTTATGAGGATCGATAGCATTAATTTTTTTCCGTGCAAAAACGTTACCAATATAGGTGTAAAAGAATAAAAAATGTGCTCTATTAATTATCTAAAAAATTTAAGCTATTATAGTTAATAAGAAATAGCAGTGTAAAATTTTAAATCTTTATTTTTGATCAGAAAGATAAAAGTGAAATTTTAACTTTTATTTTTGATCGAAAAAATAAAAGTCAAATTTTAACTTTTATTTTTGATCGAAATAAAAGTCCAATTTTTACTTTTATTTTTGATCTAAAAATATAAGTAAAATTTTAACTTTTTTTATCGAAATAAAATCGGTCAAAAAATAACGATTATTTGTTGACTTTTTGAATAAAATCATAACCGTTACGGTCCCTGTTTAAAACACAAGATGCAAAAAAATTACAAAGTTAACAATTAAATAAAGGTTACCACATCATTTACAAGTAAAATTCAGAAAAACATATTAAATTTAAAATCCAGAAATGATATTCGAATTGGAAAATATATCAAAACTGCTATTTAGCTAAAGCTAAACCAGGCTTTAAGACATGGAATTCCACTATGACACATTTTAGTAAAGTCTTCCTTTTTTCGAACTAGAGTTAAAAATGACAACATATAGATTAGTGATAGGTAAATCAATTTAAGTGAGACGTTAAGCTGTAAAAACATTAAGATTTGAGGCACTTGCATGTCTTTACCTCAGACAAGTTCTGAGCGATCCTTAGCACAATTTTCTCTACTATCTACTACAAGTTATTAAATTAAGTGAAAGCAATTAAAAAGGTTTAAAAGCGTAAAACCATTCCTGGCCAGAGTTGCAAACCTCAATCTCTGGTGGTAAGCAAGAACGCTGCCACTTTCACTAACGATGTTGCAGAAAAGTCGTAAATTCATTAAATGTGTTTTTGAATTTAAATTTTCAAAATTCAATTTATAATTTTTATAATATTAAATTTTAAATTTATATTTTCTTAAAATTTCCTAAAGTAAAAACAAACTTCAACCAATTTCTAAAATATTATTAAGCATAAACATAAAGCAGAGTTTTAAAAAAATAGAACAACGTTATGCAAGCCCTAAATCGTAAATATGTCTCAACAGTGAGAAAAGTCTTTAATTCAACACGAACAAATACAAAGCAGTGAAATATGCTTAAAAAATTTCGAAAGAAAACCTACTGGAAATGATTCAGTTCATCAATTTAATAAATTAGGACTATCTGTTATCAGCAGAAACCAAGTAAATCGACGACGACGACGACGACGACGACGATAATAATGACTAATAAGCGCTTGTTTTGGAATCATGACGTGATTGCTTAATGATAACAAATAAAAACATAAGTAGTGTTTGCCTGTTACAGTAAAATTGGAGAAGAAACAGTTGACCAAATAAGAATTTAAAAAACCAGCTCCAGGCTAGAGTATCACATAAAAAAATAAATAAAAAGAGTATCACATATCAGAGAGAAATATGTGTGATTTAAATACTTATCAGCAATTAAAACTAAAACTTAATAGCAAAGAATAAAAAAAAATAACGCTTGTCTTTGGCTCATTGCGAAATTGTCACTAGCTCAACAGAATAGCATTGAAACAACCAACAACGGTGGCGACGATAGCTTGCGAGAGAGAGAAGCAGAGCTGAGCTGGGTTGTTTGATTTTATGGAGGCAAATCCATATACAGCCAAGTCAACAAAAGACATGATTTAAGGCACTGACTTAAAGAAAAGAAAAGTTTTTTGTTTTGCACTTAATAAAATATTGCCAAGCGCAGTCAGCAAGGTCGTTGCCACAAACCAAACTAAACAAATAAATAAAAAAAAGAAAACAAAAACTATTTAATAACACACCGAAAGTTGATTGATTTAATTAGCGCCAAATACAACAACACAACTAACACAAACAACAACTTATGGCCAGGACAACTTCTAATAGAACACCGGTACGCTAAATCGAGGTTTGCCTTATAAGGCATAAAAATATTGTTTTTATGGTGCTGAATTGAACCCAAAAAGGAGCGTGGAGTTAGTGAAGAACATTTGGCATTTATTAAAGTTTATGATTTAAGAAATGATTATAAGAAAAATGTTGAAAAAAAAACAAACGTTGCAAAATATTGTTTCACTTGTTAACTAAATAAAGCTATATTTAAAAAACAATCAACACCAAGCCCAAAATAGGAGATTATTTTGTGGGTAAGATAAGAGGCACACTCAGTAGCCTTGTTTTACACTTTTTTGCTGCAATTTTTCGACTCGAGTAGCGTTTAACATCAGCGAAAATTTTAAGCTTTAAAAGTACAAGAAAATTGAAGTTTAGAAATAAGCAATGCAGTGAATCAAAAAGTTTAGGCACAAGGCTATTTAAAATGTTAGTTTGTTAGTACAATTTTGTCCACTTCACTTACAGAAAAAAAAATAGTACGAGCATTTAAAAAAAATAAACTTTTGACAATATATTTACAACAAAAGATAATTTAATTTAATATTTATTTCAAACTTAATGTTAGAAAAACTAAAAAAGACATGATTTTGAAATCAAAAAAGTTAAGGCGCAAATGAAAATTAGTACTGTTTTTTATCAGGATGAGTAAATTTTGAGTCCTCTAATACTTTGGCATGAATTTTCGCCTCTAAAAGTCTTCGCATGCTTCTTACTAAATTTGATATCTCCTCAGGTATTTTTTTTAACCATTTGGTGCGTATGGCCCCTTGGGCGTATTTTTGACGTTATGTGATGATTAAGTTTTGTTTTTGTTTCTAGTAAGTGCCAATGTTGTGCATAGCAGATGACTTCGGAGGTGTTTTTATCTGCTTCTAGTGGTAGATTAGTCATTATTTACAAGATAAGTCGAATGTTTTGGGTCGTTATATTGTTGAAATAAATGTTGTTTCCCAATTAACCCCATATTTCAACAGTGGGTTCCTAATTTTTCTTTAAAATATTCAAGTAAATGTGCTTATTCATTTTCTCTGATTAATAAAAATGTTATTTCTAACTCCAGATGCCGTCACACACCTCTCAGCCATAACATTGCCGCCACCGTTTTTCACTGTTTTAATAGTATTATTTTCCTGCAGCTCTTTGTTCGATTTACTCCACACTTTTGAGCGCCATCCGAGCCAAATAAGTTGTATTTGGATTCATCACTAAATATAATGCAATTCCAAAATTAATCTGGCTCATTTACGTAGAGTTTTGCGAATTCCAAACTCTTTTCCTTGTTTGTAGACGAAATAAACGCCTTGCGCCGAGGAACTCGCCCATGATATCCAGCTTTATTCAGTGTATTGCGAGTTATTTGAGCATCAAAGTTTTTTTTAAACCATTGCTGCATTTCATGGCACTAACAGCCGAAATCTTTGGATTTTGAGCAACTGCTGCCACTACAATAAACTCCTGGCGTGGCGTTAATGTTTTTGGCCGCCCAGATTGTCTCTTACGCTCTACTTTAGCGGTATTTACATAATAGTTTATGATGTTACGTACACTTGAATATGGCCTCTTTACTTTTTTTACCAATTTCGCGATACGACTTTTTCTGTACGTAAAGATTTATTATTATTTTACGAACGTCAACCGAAATTTCTGTTCCACTGCCCATTATGCTCAATCTATCACGAATTCAAGATCAACACAATTATTATGCGCAACAATTGTGCGCAGAGAAATGGAATAGATCAAAGAAAACTAAAAGATTATCGTTATTTTTGCAATGGTACACAAAAAGCATGTGCCTATACTTTTTTGATTTCAAAATCATGTCTTTTTCTAGTTTTTCCAACATTTATTCTGAAATAACATTCTAATTAAATTATATTATGTTGTAAACACGTAGTAAAAAGTTTATATTTTAAATGCTCATATTATTTTTTTTTTTTTCTCTAAGTGAAGTGGAAAAAATTTTACTAACAAACTAAAATTTTTAATAGCTGTGCCAAAACTTTTTTGATTCACTGTATATGACAGAAATCCTCTATGTGAGTTACGTAGACCCCTGCCATGTAGCTTTAATTTTACGGCGCTCCATCGCATGGGACCAATATTTAGCGTCGGCCAACGCCCCTTCGGAATTTAAAGGATCCACCAGATAGGTTCCCCTAATTTCATAGAACAGACCAACAATTAAATGTTCAATTGAACTATGTACATGACCGTAACACCTTCAGCCACTAAAATTGTACATGACTAGGTTATTTAAAATAACCATGGTTATAAATACCCATAATATAACCCATTTTTTGGCACACAACTTCGTTATCACAATCAAATGGGTATACACGAGAATGGGTTATCTTTGTTCTGAAAACTAGGAGGCGATACCATATAACCAAGACCTATGGTACTGTCGCTTATGTTATCAGGTTCCCCTATCATTTATGGACGCTTCTCAGGTTGTTTAGGTTTCCCCGTCACCTGTCCTCAAATTCCAAAGGTAACAGTAAAGTGATCCGGTAGTTGCTTACCTGCCTAACATTTCAAACATTTACTGTTTGAAATTATCGAGAATTCTATCTGCCATCACTCTCTTAGTAATTTACGGGAGTTACCAACCCGAGTTAAACAAGGTGAGCCAGTACCCGTGCAAAAGGTTCCATCAGACAAGGCTCTTCAACATCCCGTCTACAGACCAAAAGTTCTTAGAACATTAATATTTGACTGTGACACATTCAGTCACTATAATATTTCATGACTATGTTAATATAACCATTGGTTTCCCGATAATTTATTACCGCAAGAGAATCACAGTCCTATTTACGCAACTTCGTTTGCTTAATTAAGGCTTCTTAAATGCCTCTTTCGGAAATCTAGCAAGCGTGCCGTAGTATATCAATTGGCATTTACTAGGGTCAAGGATTCTGTGTCTTTGACATATAACCCTAATTCTAAAACAAAGGTCTGTAGCCAACGATAGATCAGGTCTACCCATCCTGATGGGTGGGTTCAAGGTTGATCTTTTGTTTTAAGGAAATCAGGTGAATCATTCAAGAGCCGTGCCTCAAGAATAAATTCATTTTGAGATCAATTCATGGGCCGTGGCCCATAAATTTCCACCCATTATCCAACCATCACCATTTTTTTCTGGCTTTGGACAGGCAGACATCCCTAAGGTTCTCTGGCGGGTTTCACCGTACATGACAGTAGAACTCAAAGGAAATATCCTCTAAAAACTTCGTTTCATTCAAAAAGTCATTTAGAGTAAATCTCTTGAAGCTATCGACAATGGAACCCGACGCGCCTTAATTTTCGAAACTTAAGCTTAATAAAGCTTAAAATTAATATTCGAAACTGCATCGAAACATTGCTTTGAAACTTTTTAAAATCCGTTGCCAAGATTTTTCGAACCAAGATTTTTTTAGAATTTTCCGATCTTGCCCAAAGTTTTATTTTATTGTGATATGCAAACAGCTCTTGAAAAATGCTCGAAGGCCCGAATGCTCTAAAACCGCGGTAGGCTGGATTCAATCCTCATCTGTGACAGAATTTGTTTTTCAATTGAATTTATATTTCTTTTGGGCTGTCACCTCTCTGCTGACAATGGCAAACTTCAGAGAGTAAAACTTGGCATGTAAAATCGACTTGAGTCGTTTGGAGTTGGCATAAAGCACGTAGCTCCATTTCTAGCCCAACAAAATTGATCAAAAGAAGCTCGGTCAAGTCTTTTCAAGGAACATAGGAAAATATTTACTTGGTTTTTTTTTTTATCTTATTACTTTACGTAAAATTACTTTACGCTTGTCATCAACTTGCAGCAAAAAATATAAAAATAATTTAATTTCACAATTTCTTCGTTTAATTAACAGGCTCACAGCTTATTTCAACCAGCACTTAAAAAAACTTTATGTAGCTATAACAACTAAACTAAAACAGATATCATGCTTTAACTTATCAAATATGACTTTATTTTTTGTAATTTTTGTTTCTTCAATATTTTATAGCAATTCAAAACGAAAAAAGCTACCAAAAACAGTGTCATGGCTTATTTCAACCATGTAGCAAATTCAACTATTAAATCAAATTTGTAGCCAAACTAAAATATTTTAGTATTTATTAAGACAACTCTTCTGATCTATAACCAATTAGAGCCTGTTTGGCATGGATTCGGACAGCTTTTGAGTCATTTTCAGCGTAATTTTAACCTATTCCTCAACTAATTCTGTTTTCATATCGAATTTGTTGGATTCTTTACGTTTTCAGAACTTTTTATCCAAAATGCCACACAAATTTTCAATCATGTTCATGTCGAGCGCACATTTGGTGGTTGCATAACATGTGGACAGTAAATTTTTATTAAAAATTTCAAGATAATGAGATGAGATGAGATAATGAAATTAGCTAATTGTCGTCTCTATAAAGGTTCCAACGCCGGCAGTCGATAAACAGGCCCTCATCATAATGCTGACAGCCGAGTTTAACTCCTTCAAATGCAGCCTTAAATTTCTGCTTGCAACTATGTTTTTGGCTTACGTCCCACATTTGAGGTTCCATCTGAGACAAAAATATTAAATTTGGACTCATTATAAGCTAAGACGTACTTCAAAGCCTACATTTCTTATACTAGTTCTTCTTGGCAAATTTTAAACGCCACTTCTGATTTTTGGTGTTTATAAAAGGCTCCCATTAAAGTCATTGGGCTAAAAAGATTATTCTCTTATTAAAGTCATGCTCCCGAAGCACACGGAGGATTTTGGGCTCTGCCTCCAATTCACTGGCCACTTTTGGAGCAGATAGTTTTGGATTATCCCAGATTTTCCGGACAATAATGCGCTCTACTGTGAGTTCCATTATCGCAAACAAATCTTTAAATGATGTTCTGGACTGTGTTCCAACCATCTTTAAAATGACTGAGAACAACTTATGGCTGCCTCGTTGTCGTACGTGGTTCTGGAAAACAAATTTTTCTGCAATAAAAAACTCACAAAAAGTTTACTTTAACGTATTGCGAAAATAATGACTAAAACATAGAAAAAGAAACAACCGTTGTATTGCAAGATAATGGATCATTGCTCTGCTGCAAAGTATTTTGGTTAAAATAAGCTGTAACTTTGTTTTTGATTGCTTTTTTCGTTTTTAATTGCTATAAAATAATATAAAAAAAATTATAAAAAAATAAATTAAGTCATATTTGATAAATTTGTACATTGTACCCACAACCTGCGTTTATGTAATTTTTATATCTTTATTGGTTTAGTTGTTATAGCTACTTAAAGTGTTTGTAAAGTTCTGGTTGAAATAAGCTGTGAGCAGCTGTAAATCTTTTTAATTTCAAATTAAGCAGTCGCGAATTATGTTGTTTCGGAAAACACGCCTATTTTCCAAAATTTTTTCATGCACAAAACATTTTCAAAATGTTACTTTTTAACGGACAAAAGTTTTTATTAATAAACTAATTTTATACTTTTATACCCTCAATAAATTCACAAATGTGTTTTGTTTTCGACTGCTCGAATCACACTTAAAATATTTTTATTAAATTTTTTTTAACCGAGAATTAATTTTTTAAAATAGACATACCTACTTTAGTTTAAGCCGATTATTTTCTCAGTTTGAGAACAGCAAACCAAAGTAATAAGGTCATTTATTAAATATATTTTTTTTCGAAACAACTTTTAATAGGTCAGCATTTGCAAAGTAAGTGATAAATACAATACTATGTATATTTTCTTTTGACTTTTTTTGTTTTGCTTTAAGATTTGGCAAATATTATTTTGATTTTTCTTGCTCATGCAGCATTGCTACACATATCTTGTATCTAGCTGTGAATTAAGTTTATCGTGCTTTTGATTATACAAATGCTGAAAACCAAGAAGCAAAAAACTTAAGTGGCAATGGTAGCAGAAAATAGCACACAAACGAAAACGAAGACCACGACTACGTAATCACACAAATATGCAACAAAAATATTTATTTCTTGAGCAGCGATTATGGCAGAAATGAAAAAGTTTGTTTTGCGATATACTCGAAACACAGTTTTTCCGTAGATAGCTTGGAACAAAATTTTTGATAAATTTAATTATGTTATAAAACGTTGGCAAATTTGTGCCAAAGTAAGCCATTGAAAGCAATAATTTTAAAATAATGTCATAATCAAACAGTTAAGAAACAAAATTAAACGCTTATCTTTTTGACTCCGTTGACTGATCAGACCCGTTATACTATAAGATATGAAAATCATTTGGTTATAAGGAACATTTCCATGAAAATGGAATTAAAGGAGGAAGCTATAGCTAGAATCAAAAATCATTTTAGCAAAAGTTTTACAAAATTTTAAGAAAAACTTTGATTTGAAGACAAATGTTATCGACAAAGCAGGACTTGGCACTTTAAGTGTTCCGTAAAAACACTCACGACGCCTTTTTTGATATTCGATCATTACTACAGGATTTTACGTTCGATCAAAATTTTTCGATTTTGAGTCTGGAAAAAGTGTCCCAAAAAAGAGATTACTTTTTTGAACTATTTTATTACTAACAGGATAAGCATCTATCCATGACTGCTGAAAAAAATAATACTAAAATTAAAATAAAGTGCAAAGATGGTCAGTCAATTCCTGATAGGAATTTAACACAGTTCTAAACAAATGAAATTAAAATCTACTCTGTTTACGTTTGGAGCTACAAACATTTAGTATACAAATTTGTTGTTTTTTATATTGAAAATGGAAAAGTAAAAATTCTTTTATGAAAAGCGAAAGGGAAGTTGGACTTCTTACCACTACAACTTAACTGTAACTTTGTTGAAAATTTGAATAACGCAATGCACTTTAAAACATTACCCACCACCACCACCCACTGACCCAGCTAAAAACTCCAAAGAAAAGAGAAGAGAAAATTTGATAAACATTAGTAAATACAAGAATTTGTCAAAATTTATCTGCCAATTACCCGCTTCAGCTGTGTGTTCATGATGTTGTGCAGCTCGTTACGTATGATATTAAATTTCATCATAGTGTCTGAGCTGAAAATGGAGCGACCAAATGCCAGACCGGGGTAGTCGGCACACCGTCCTTTATTGCGACGCGCTTCACGCTCCGCAACAATCTCAGCCGCTTCGCTAGTGCAGCGCAGCTGAGCCCACTCGGCAACCTGCGAGTCATCATCATCAATTGCAATGCCTTCGTCGACACTTGCAGTTGCATCGAGTTGCTTGGGCGTTAGCATATTGGCATCGTCTAGGCAAGCGGAGGCACGTTTATTCTTATCCTTTTTGGATTTCTTTGTTTTCCTTTCTGACGTCGTCGATTTTTCACTCTTTTCACGTTTAGGCGATTTAACTTTACCACTAGCGCCAGATTTGTTGGAAGTTGTAGTTGATATTTGAGCGCTTGACACGCCCTCGTCTAGCATGCTGCTGTCGTCTGTGGGCGTTGGACTGTTGCTGCCCAACGAATTGGTTACCGAATCGGAGAGTGGCAAATTGAGCGTTTTGTTTGCATAGACAACATCGTTGGAAGTTTCCTCATCTGGCTGATCATCGGTGTATTGCGAGAAGGCATCATCGAGTGTAGACAGTGACTCCAAATCACTGCCATCACCACCACCAGCATCTTCTGCATCGCCACGCAAATTTGATAGCGCTGTCTGCGAGTCGCCGCGATAAATCGCTGCTAGAATCTCTTGTACATTGGGCACATTTGGTCGCCTGGTGCCACTGAAGCGTGGATGATGTTGATGACCACGACGTTTCAGTGATGTCGGCACCAATGGCGAGGACGTGGATGAGCCCGCTCCGCTGGTTTCGCTCTGATCAGACATAAGTTCCGCTGCTTCGTCGTCGACAAAGTTGCAGTCGCTCCAATTGCCACAAACTGGTGCTGCTGCTGCTGCCTCTACCACCTCCTTCGCCCCGTTTGAGTAAACGTAATAATCAGCTGATGTTGCTCTTTTTCTTATTTTATTTCTTTTATACGATATTGCGTCGTCGCCCTCTTCGTCGTCAACTGTATATTCCACTGCCTGCAACTGCTCCTCATCACAAAAGTACAACAATTTGTCCAACAAATCCAACTGCTCTTCAATGGAACACCAACTGGATGAAATCACTGAATCAACTTCTAATTGTTGTTGCTGTCGTTCGCTGCGGTCACAGCTGTGCTGTTTTTTGCTTTGTTGCTGTAATTTCGTACGATTTCGCTTTTTTGCTGCCACTGTTGCTGCACCAACGCTACACTGATTGCTGACAGCGCCGCCACTGTGGGCATTTTTGTCCAAATTTTCAGGTTTTCCTTCTTTCTTTTGTTGTTGTTTCTTCGTGCTCTGCTTTTGCTGACAGTTCTTAGCCTGCTGCTGCTGTTTCTGCTGTTGTTGTTGTCGTTGTTTAGCTTCTTTGAGCTTTTGCTTTTGCACAGTTGTTGCACCTGTCTGTTGCCAATCGGTGCCGCCACTCGTTAATAGATGGCGATGAGCGCGTTTTATTTGACGCACTTCCTGTTGATTCGAACGCCGCCGACGTAAAACTAACTGTTGCGTAGCAATCGGCGCATTGCCAGCGGAATTTGAAATTATTGCCGCGTTGCCAACTGCGCTAGTTTTATTTAAAGTAGGTGCTCGCTGTTGAATTGAATTGTAGGAAATTGTTACGGTTTTATTGTTGCATATAATTGAACTTTTAGCTGTTTTATTGTTACTAGCTGCAACAGGCTTTATTTTAAGCGTTGAAGCAGAAGTTGAATCTGTTTTTATTTGTGCATTTCTTGAATTGCCACTTTTTGTTGTGTGAATAACAGATGTATTTTTTGCACTAGATTTTTTGCTATAAGTTACTTTTTGCCAGGTATATTTTTTACTATTTAAATTATCACAAAATATTTTATCAATCATATTAGTTAACTGCAACAAATAAGCAGTAAGATAACTTTGGTTTAGGCGTTAAGATTGCGTTGAAGCAGCTTCACTTGTTTCTATGCATTTTATAGCAAAAGTTTTTCTGCAGTAATTCAAATTAAGTTTAAAATTTGCATTTTTATAAATCAGTTGTAATTTTAAGTATTTATTTTAGAAATCTCTGCTGTCTATTTACGATGTGAGTATTTGCCTATTTGTTGTTGTCTTTTCATTGTTTCATACAACTTGCACTAGTTAAACTTTTCACAAAGTCTTATCCGGCCTTTTTTACAATGTTTACACCTTAAAGATAAAGATGTATTTTAATTACTTTCAAAGTTAAGTTATGTAAAATATTTTAAGTTTATTTTACCATCAGCATTTTTTTTTTAATTAAACTGCAATCTGTTATTATTTCTGTTGAATTAAAATACTTTAATTTTGCATCCGTGTATCAAGTAATTGTTTACGTTTTGCACATGATACGTCACAGCCGTAAATTTTATAAATATTTTCAATTTCCGTTGTACAAATCCTCTGAAATTTTATTTAATTTTCTATTAAATCAAAATAGAGATGATGTAAACTTGAAGAAACCTCAATTTCCTCAAGTTTTACTTTATCTTGTGGCGTTGTCTGTCGATACTATGTACACACATATATTAAAATTTCTTGAAAAGACTGCTTCTTCTGCTATCTTCTATTGTATATAGAGTGTGTAGCTGCTCCCTGTCAGTTCCTGCTGCTTCGTAAAGCACAAGCAAACATATGATTTTTACGGGAGCACATTTAAATTACCCCCAAAAAGTTAACTAATTTTCAGATCTTCAACGATGAAGTAGTTGGAAAGAGACACAAAATACTAGCTCTCATTTAAAGTAGCTTTTCTTACTAATTAGTGCTCTCACACCAAGTGTATCTTGTTTATATATCAACTGGCACGAATGCCGCTCGTTCATTATCATCCCACACTTTTATTCATGCTATGAGTTGGCACCGTGGCCGCAGAGTTTAGCCGATCGAGTGCAACAACACATCTCTTGAGTATAGCGTATTTTAGTATAGCTCTGTCATCCTCGTTGTTATGCGTAAAGCATGAAACACCGCATTTTCATACTCAGAGCTCGAAAATGTTCTTTGTGCTTATTTTGTGCCACGCCGCATTATTACTCATAGAGCTATACAGTCATTATTATATTTGTTTCTGTTGTAAAATCATCTGCCACAAAGAGCACTCACATATTTTCATGTTAAAATTCCTACTTGATTTTGTATTGATAGATTGATCATCAAACTATCTTTGCCACAACATATATTTTCAAATCCATCACACAATTTATTGTTTGAATCAAACAATTATCAAACGAATAGCAATTTGTTCAGCATAGTTGTGAAATGCGCGCTTTTTATCCTTGAAAAGATATCCAAATCAATACACTTTTACACTTTATTTCACAAATGGTTGATGCAATTGTTTTAAATATTTGAAATTTCCTCTAAGTTCGATATTGAAGAAGAAGAGAGTTCGTGTGAAGGTAGCATTACATTTTTGCAAATGTGAATGTGTACAAATTTTTGGAGAGTTTCTATATCTTAATGCGCATGCGTGCTCAGGAAATTTTTATTGAATCTCTGCTTTTTTTTTGCATGATTTTTTTAATTTTTTTGTTATTTGATATTTTGAACAAAGGCATGTTGCAAGTTCTTTCTACTTAAAACTTGGCATCCGCCAACCGTATTTGGCTGAGAGAAATTGTTTCATTTCTTAATTTTTACATTTTTTTGTATGCTTTTTCTGAAGCTTTTATTTTTTTTCACTATCTAATGTTATAAAAATAGCAACATTTTTAAAATTTTTTGATAAGTTGGCAACGCGCCGCATGGCCACGCTAAAGTGACCATATTTTTTTTTTTCATTGGGCGTTTTCCAGTTTTCCAATTCTTTGTCGAAAAAGCTACCACACACATGAATCAATTTAACACTTTTACACTACGTTTATGTGTATGTATATATTGTATTTAAAAGAAAAATTTGAAATTTTGTACTTCAATGCCAAACACATGGTATCTAAATTGCTGGAAAATGGGAAATTTCAGCATATAAATATACAACTTCTCTTGTTCAAAAAGACATTTCTTAGACATGCAATAAAGATTCATTGTTATTTTGAAAATTTTCTTTACAAGACTTTATTTTTTATAAGTAATGCCCAACTGTATGACCTCTTTTATATTAGCCAAGACTTGAGAGCAAGTTTTTTCAGTACAAAAACTTGCCAGTACAACGCAAGTGCACTCTTTCCCCTTCGTCACCAAAACTCATCAAGATTTGTCCTACGAACTCAAATTCTTGCTCTCAAGTCTTGAACAATGTAAAAGGGGTCTATGCTATGTCTTGTACAGGGTGTCCAGTGTAAGAGTACGAATATTTAAGGTGGTGAAAGAGGAGGTCGATTTAAGCAAAAAGTTATAAGGGAGGGGGTGGTATATTTTCACACCCTTAAGAGTTGCGGGGTTAATTGGTATTTCATAACTTTGATTCATACTATTGTTTTTAGCAGAAAAGCTAACTCATGGAAAACTTGTTTTAAGAACGAATTTGAAAGCCAATGAATTGACCTTTCTAACGGTGTACCAACGAAACCACCCGACTTATCCATTACCGAGCTGTGCTCGTGTGAAGATATAATAAATCCGTTGAAACTACAAAATTTCAATATATAGCGCAATATTCTTAGAATTTCGCGTGCTAAATCTAAATTTTTTAACATCAAATTTGACATCAAAATCATAAGCATATCTTCAAAAATAACAAAGTTATTTGTACTCCAAAAATTTCACTAAATTAAAAATGAACTGACATAAAAAAAAAATTATAAGAACTGTCCAAAGTGAATTTTTTTAAGTACAACTAACTTTGTAATTTTTTAAGATATGTTTATTATTTTTATGTCATTAGAAAGAAAATAAAATAAATCACAAATTTTATGCTAACAAAAATTTTGATTTATTACGCGAAATTCTGAGAAACTTGCGCTCAAACTATATATTTTGTAGTTTCAATGGATTTATTTCATCTTGACACAAGCACAGCTTGACACAAGCACAAGTAATGGATAAATTAGGCAGGGTTGTTGATACACCGTTAGAAAGGTTAATTCATTGCCTTTCAAATGGGCTTTTAAAATAAGTTTAGTGAGTAAGTTGTTCTGCTAGAAACAACAGTATGAATCAAAGTAATGAATTACCAATTAACCCGTAACTCCTAAGGGTGTGAAAATAGACCTCCCCCATCCCATATGATTATTTGCTTAACTCGACCTCCTCTTTCACCTCCGTAAATATTCGTATTCTTACACTGGACACCCTGTATATCGATATGCGTATTACTTTAAGTACATTTTTGACGAAGAAAGTAAAAGAGATATTTTACATAGTTTTCGAATTATGACGCAAAATCTTGTAAAAATTTGGTTGGAAAATAACCTTTTTTTTTTTTGTTTTTACGACCCATAATGTTCATTTCTCTACATTTCACCCAGGAAAGCATATTAAAACATTGAGCCGTTTGCCAGTTATGCATAAAAGAAATTTTAGGGTGACCATCCTAAATCAACCAAATTTAAATAGCGTATTAAACAAAAACAGAAGCTAACTTTTCACTTTGTTTTGGAGTTTTCTGCGATCCCCGAGGCGTGTAAACTAACTTTGAAAATATCACGACTTTTGTTATTCTACATACAAGAAGTGATTCTACTCTTCCACCAACTGTCTCGCAAACTGTTTTCAAAAAAGTTCAGACAATTTATAGGACAGATACAAAGAAGGGATTGTATGGTTAAAAAATTATTGAGGTACAATGAATGGGTCCCAGCGTTGTACTTACGGGTGTTTTTAATAAAAGAAAAGTTCAAAATTTAGTTAATATTTTAATTTTTGTTTTTTTTTTTAAAAAATAATTATTTAAACCCACAGACTAGTTCTCTTGCAGAGCTTAGGTGAATTAAGATGAAATAATAACATTATTGAAATTTTAATTTATAGCATTAGAAAAGTGCATTGAAACTAAAAAATAAAATTCACTAGACATCCTTTTTGAGGTTTGACAATTGAAAGGTTAAATCTTCGCTATTTATGTTGATCCTGTAGTGGTAGCTCGCTTAACTGTCACCCAGGGGTCCCGGGTTCGAAACCTGGCCTGGCCTACTCTTTAAACTTTCTTGCCTTATTTCTAATCAAAAGATTTTTAAAACACATCAATTTACGACGTATAGTTGTAGTTGGTGGTGGTAGGAAAGTTTGTGGAAAGAAACACTTAGTAACTTGATTTGACTGAAGCATAGCACTTGCTTCAGATTCAATATCACTTTTTTCTACAGCATTCTTCCACATTAAGAACATCCAACACAAAAGTTTCACTTTATTACTTCTTTTATTCTGTGGTATCACAACGAACCAAAAATCTGGTCTAAGTGGGCCGGTCTCAAGACCTGCCGCCACCTTAACCTAATCTTATCTAATGTCATATGATGTTATATTTAAAAAATAATGACAAAGTCAAAGTCTTGTCCTAGTTTTTTTTGCCAATAAAATATTTTTTGCAAGTGTGTTATATTTAATCTTGGTTCTCACAACGAAATTAGAAATCTCTATATAAAAAGTAACTTTTAAAGTTAATTTTTTAAAAAAGGCTAGTTTTTAGCGACCGCTTGAAAAATTAAAAATAAAAAAAATATTTTGAAGGAAAATTATGTCTTTATACAAACAAAAATCGGGTTAAAATAATTTATAATTTTTTATCGCATTAAGAACGACTTTGTGCAAGGTGCTAAAAACTTCACATATGTTTTTAAAAATTTGTCATCGTTTTTTAGGGACGTTCACACAACGGTGCCGGGACATGGCCCTAAGGGACATAATTCCAAATTTCAAATTTCAAAAAAAGGGGACATAATCCCAAAAATTGTATTTTGGATTATGACCGCTTAATACAGAGAGTTGTAATCCCTAAGCAGCGGCCGAAGGCCTATTTAAGAGATAATTGTATCCAAAAGTACTGTAGATAGCGATAATTCTCTTTTCAATAGGCGGCCTTCGTCCGCTGCTTAGGAATTACAACCCTTAGTAAGTCCAACACTGGCTTTGCCGTCTACAATAAAAATAGCTTAAGTCGACTTAAGACAAGTCTGAGTTATTGATGCAGCTGTAATCCACGCATATAGAAATATAAGCACACAAAATCTGGAGCTTCTAGCATGATCTAAACCAAAGTTATGAAACAAAAATAAAAGACCCTTCCATATAGCTTATACGGCGATTGAAAACTTTGGAGCAAGATTTTTCGAAACTTTGAAATCAGACTTAAGCTGTTATTGCTTATCGACAAAGATATCAGTATTTGTTGAAATCACTTGGGATTATGACCTCTTTAAAGCGGACATAGTCCCAAGGGGTCAGAATTCCAAATCGAATTTTTGGGATTATGTCCTCTTTTAAAGCGGTCATAATCCCAAATTTGAAATTTGGGACTATGTCCCTTGGAGCTATGTCCCGGCACCTCACACAACTATGCCTAAATAATTGCAGTAAATTAATAAAACTACTGTTTTCGCACACCGTATATTTATATATGTAAATACACAATTTGTTTAGAAGTACCTAAACTATAAGCAAAATGTCTGACCCAACCCAAGTTTGGCCTGAAATATTAAAAATTAATGGAATAAAAATTAGAAATTTTGCTTTTTAATGATTAATTAATTTAATTTACTTATGCCCAAAACTCTTGAAAAATAAACTTATTTAAATTATTCTAGATTTTTATAGAAATTAATGATAAATCATTGATAAAAACTTGAACTTACATTTTGTAGAGCTTTGTTCTTCTCTTCCAATTTGCCAGTGACCAATGTGAGAGCTTCCTGCGTTTGATCCAATTCATTTTCAACTGTTTGGATTTTCTTTTGGAGTTGACGAGCCTCTTCTTCTGCCTATTGTGTGCAATAAAAATAATAAACATAAAATATTTTTAATTAATTTAATAATTTAGAGATTATGTTACTGTATATCGTCAACTTAAATGCAAGAAATCGTAACAACAAAAAATTCAAAATTGACTTTTTGATTGATAACAATGCACCGTATCGAAATACATGTTTCTGCAAAATTGTACACTTCTACAACTTAAAACGACTTTTTGTTAACAAAACTCTAAAAGCCCTCAGTGCAAGCGCTTCAGAAATTTAGAAAGTTTTTTGCTTCTCCTGTAATCATCATAAAAAGTGTTGTTAAGCCTTTTTGCATTTGAGGTGACGCTATATCAAATTGAATTTTGAATCGAAAAGTTTTGTTGAGAAACGAGTAATACAGAAGTGCTACAGAGTGATACAGAAAATCATCATCTAAACCGATAAACGGATTTGATTTAAAAAGAATTCGAGCCTGGGGACTGGCTATATAAAAATTTATTACATCGTTTTTATGGCTAAGCTATTGAACTATATACAATAGAGTATGGAAGCTTGGTAAAAAATACCATTTATCAACATCATCTTGCTAAAGAAAAATATATGAACATTGAAAAAAGGGGAGTAGCCATACAAGTTGAGTGCAAAAGGGGGGGTTGACCTGTCATACGACTAGAATCGTTTTTATGGTTCTTGAACTATAAACAATAGAGCATGGAAGCTAGGTAAGAAATTATCATTTACTACGCTGCACAGTGCGCTTTTTTAATTTAAGTATGACATTTGGGGTTTTTTTTGTTTGTTAAATTTTATAAAAAAAAAATATTTTTATTCGTCAGACTATAAAACATGTGTTATAAATGTGATATTAAAAAGTTGATGTATTGTTTGGTTTTTTTTTTATAAAATTTGTCAAAGTTAAAACTTTTTTAACAAAAATAAGCTCAATAAAACCCAAAAAATAAAGTCAAGTTGAAACAATAATAACTTCGAGCACAAAGTATATTTCAAGGTTTTGTTTTTTGAGCATTTTTATGTCTTAATCGCCATTGAATTAAATTAAAATACAATAAGAAAATGTTAATAAATTAAAATAGAAAAATCGTTGAAATATGTCTATAAATTTTTCAAGGAATGAAAGTTTAAGTGAAATTTAGTAGAAAATATCTAGCTTATTAAGCATTATTAAAGTCGAAGGCTATAACTAACAAAAATTATAATACTTCTACCTTCTGTTTCTGTAAAAACCTACTGCATCTAGCTACTATTAAGAAAAACCACTTAATATGAAGTCTTAAAAATCAAATTTTGCCCCAAAATGCACTGATTTCCAAGACAATTTGTAGGTACTCTTAAATTTAAAGAAAAATAAAATGGAATTCATAATTAAAAACAAGTTGTGATCTTATTTTGTTTTAGCAACCATTTTTTGAAAAATTTTTTTTTATATTTTGTTATTTGGTAATATTGGCCGCATTCAGCGCAGACAACTGTTGTGAACTGTAATGGTAGCGCTACCTTAGTTCACGATGTTTTTCTCTGAATGTGTTGCTACTCTACACGTCAGAAGTTAGATTCAATTTAATTTTTATGTTGTGCCATCTGTTGCCAACTGTTGTGTAAAAATTCGCTGAATGGTACAAATTTCGTAGCCCTAACTAAAACTGATAAAATAGTGAACGCCTTTTAATCGAGCGAACCAATTCTATGCTACATGAACACAACTGTTTGCTTAACTGTCAGATGCTGTTACTGACGCTGTTAAATTAATATACGCAGAAAGAACGCAGCAAATTTAAGTGAGAAACCTTTGCAATTGAATTAAATTTACATAAAAATTAAATTGAATCTAACTTCTGATGTGTAGAGTAGCAACACATTCAGAGAAAAACATCGTGAACTAAGGTAGCGCTACCATTACAGTTCACAACAATTGTCTGCGCTGAATGCGGCCATTGTTTTAAGTTATCCAAAAGTTAAAAGTTATCCAATTTGAAATATTTTTAGCATGACGTTTAAGTGAAGTAAAATAAACTAAATTTAGTCTTTAAAAACATAAATAAGCAATTTTATGCGGGTTTTTATACCTCTACATTTAAAAAACGTAATATAATATAAATGTAGACAAAATACGTAATATTAACTTTGCCACTCCGTTTGTAACGCCGATAAGGAGGCGTGGCCAGTATAGAAAATATATTTTATTCAAAAATGAAGGTCAAGTTCGAAAATGAGTCAAATCGGATGAAAACCACGACTTCAAATATAATAATAAAATGACTTCAAATTTTGCACAGAGTCTTTAATATTAATTATAATCTTTGAGTATGAAATTTGTAAAAATCTCTTTCAATTCCACAAAAATTAATCTTATAACTTAAAATTTTGAAAAAAACCTTTTAACAATTAATATAATCTTTAGGTATGCAATTTGGAAAAATCATCGTCCGTGGGGGTTTTTTAACTTCGGCGCAGTCGAAGATAATTCCTTACTAGTTTTTATTAAAAAAAATATTGTTTGTATGGGAGGTAGGCGATGCAGTTGACCTTCAATTCTAATTTTTTGTATTTTTACTTAATTTAGGCTAAAACTCAGTTTTACAAAATTTCATGGCTCTAGTTTTTATAGTTTCTGAGATAATGCAAATGTCATCCTAAAATCGAAAAAAGCGCACTGTGCGCTGGCAGGGTTCGAATCACTGTCGCAATTCAACACAGGGGAGAGTTTTACAAAATATCACATGGCTAAGTAAATTGTATGATATAACGCATTTGTTTTATTTTAAGTCTTTTTAAATCGATTAATAAATGAATCGGAATTTTTTTTTTAAGGCAATGGCGAATTTGGAAAACAGTCTAAAATGTTGGACTAAATTATAATAAATTCTGTATTGTATTTTTTCCGGTATGTTTAAAATGGAATTGCTGTATATAAAACTTTTATCGAACATAAATGATGCGATTCGCTATTTTACTCTGACATTTTTAATTTGAGCACTAACCATTCAAACTTGTCAAATAAGTTACAAATTCTTAGTCCTCGTAATTTTTAGGTTATTTTGAACGTTTTAGTCCGAAAAACTTTTCCAATACTCGAAAAAATAGTAAAAATTAGTGAGAGAGTAAAAACTTTCTCCTCTTTGGCAAAGGAAAAAATTTTTTGTTCGAAAAGTTTATGCTGTCAAAAATGGTAAAAGTGTTAAATTTCTTTAAATCAGGGTAAAAAACAAATATAAACAAAAACTAATAAGGAATTATCTTTGACTAGACCGAAGTTAAAAAACCCCCATAACCGTGTTTGAAAGTATTCAAAGGCTTTAATGTTTTATTATTCAGATGACGTGATTTTTTATGGGACGTGCAATTCATTAAAATTTTTCAAATTTCAAACCCAGAGTCTGATTTCAATATCAAAGCTGATGTCTACACCCAAAAATTTTAGGATAAAATTACAAACAAAATCTTTGTAGAAATGCAAACAGAGGTTATTCGTAGAATGTACAAATGTTTTGTACATAGTTAGTTTTCTAGATCTTTTACTACTTTTATCTTTTGTAGATGAAACGAATGCGTTTGTAAAATATACAAATTTTTCTTTGTACAATGTACAAACGGTCATTTGCATTATTCACAAAGTCGTTGTTAGGCTGAAAAGAACAAACAGCTTTGTAGAATATAATAATTTTTTTGTACATAGTACGAGCTCTTTTTTTTTTTGGGTGTATACTAGTCTTGTTCATAGATCTATATAAATTTTAAAACATACCTCCGATTTTCGCTCCCCTCAAGAAACCTGATTATTTGGACTAAAAAATAAGATATAAGAAATAGTATCATACAAATGTTTAAAATTGGGTCAAATATAGAAATTTGGAGCAAATTTAAAATTGTAAAAAATATCACTTTTTATAAATTGTGTGTAATTTATTTTTGATCTTAAAATTATTTTTTTAAAATTACTTATTTATGAACTTTTTGGTATGCCCTATCGATTAATGAAATAAAAAACAAAAAAGTTGGCTTTTCTAATGTTTATTATCAAAAACACAAAAAAAAAGACATAAAATTTTTCTGAAATTTTGACTTTGAGCTACTTTTTTACATTTGGCTGTAGCGTATTTTATTACCTTTAAAAAAAAGGATTCTTGGGGAAAGTTTTCGTTTTACGTGAAATAAAACGTACTGCCTCCCATTTTCACTTTTTCGTTACATTCCAACATTTTTGTACTGGAGCAAATAGTTCGGGTTCAAGCATGTCAGAAGTGAATTTCATCTCAGTGGGAGCAGTACTAATGGGGAGGCAGTACAAATGGTGGTGCAAAAAAAGTTCACCAAAATTTCTTCACATGAAACATGAAGAAGAGAGAAAGAAGAGGAAAATATATAATACAAAAATATTATCGTTGTAAAAAACTGATATTTTGAACAACTTTTCTTTTGAAATTGTTTATCTAGCTAAAAAAGCGGGGGGCAACTGCCCCCTTGTCCCCGCTTGCTACGCCAATGTTTGGGTTTTAGAAATATGATGCCAAACAAAATTCATCGGATTATAAAACCTTACTTTGCAAAGTTTTAATGAAATCGATCAGTCGAAAACGAAGTTACAGCACTCTGAATATTTAACACAGTGAAAAAGTTCTGTTTAGTAAATTTTGTACGCGAGCCCCCCTGATGGTTTTTCTAAAATCTGATGCCAAAAAATAATTTCTTGGCTCATAAAACCTTACTTTGCAAATTTAGAACAAAATCGATCAGTCGAAAACGAAGTTACAGCACTGTGAATATGAACACAGTGAAGAAGTTTTGTTAAGTAAATTTTTCTTCTTTCGAACTACTTCACTGTGCTAATATTCAGACTGCTGTAACTTCGTTTTCGACCGATCGATTTCGTTGAAATTTTTTTAAGTGGGGTTTTATGAGCTGAGGAATTTTTTTTTGCATTTTCAAAAACCCCAACCCTTAAGTTGGGCTCCACTACAAAATGTTCGAAAATGGCAAAAAAGTAAAAATGTCATTAAAGTTTTATTTCACGGAAAAAAAATATACCCCAAGAATTCTCTTTTTTTTTAAAGGTAATCAAATTCGCTACAGCCCAAGCTATTGGTTTTTAACTTTTGTCTGTTTAAAAATGTAAAAAAGTTAGGTCAAAGTCAAAATTTTAGAAAGTTGTATGTTTTTTTTGTGTGTTTTTGATAATAAACATTAAAAAAGTCAACTTTTTTCTTTTAACGTCCCCAATTTTTATTTCACCAATCGATTGGGCATACCCAAAAGCTCATAAATAAGTTATTGTAAAAACAAGTTTTAAGGCCAAATTAACAAGGTCATCTAGAAAAAACTTTAGCCAAATTAAATTTCACACAATTTATAAAAAGTGATATTTTTTACAAATTTTAAATTCGCTCAAAATTTCTATGCTTGGAGAGGGAGACATATTTTTGATGTCTTACTATTTTAGTCTAAATATTCAGATTTTTTTGAGGGGAGCGAAAATCGGAGACACATATGCCAATATGAACAACTCTAGTCTTTACATTAATTTTTGTGGAATTAATAAAGGTGTTCGTTTTAAAATTTTTTTTACAAATTCAACACTTAGGGTGTATAGCAAAAATTAAAACTAATTTGCAAAATTGAAAGTCATTGTATTAATATTGAGGAATTTAAAGACGATTAAGAAAACCATGTTTATAGGCACTTTTCATAGGCGTTGTTTTCATTCGATTTTATTAAATTTCATAATCGGAGTGCGCTTATTCGAAGTAAAAGCATACGTGCAAAATTTTTAAGTCATTTAAATAATTTTTATTGAATTTAAAGATATTTTACCATTTTGATGCTGTTACTCTGTGTGGAAGGTAGGCGTTGTTTTTATCCGATTTGACTCATTTTCAAATTAGGCGTTTATATTTAAAAAATAAGCTTATATGTATACTGACTTTCGTTACGGTATCTCCAATATTACTGCTGTTATCTTGACCACGCACACAGACGGACGTGACTAAATTGACTTGGGAGGTGATGCTGATATGTAAGTATATACTTTTCTATACCTGTCACGCCTGCTTATGAGCGTTACAAACGGAGTGACAAAGTCCTCCCTTACGCAATACGCACGGTAATATAAATCCAAAATGTCTCGCGAGCTGTCACTTTACACTAAAACTTAGCTAATTGTTCACTGGCATGATTTCAAAAATGTTCCTTTATGACCCTATATTTTTTCGGAAAGTTCTAAGTAATTTAACAGTTGTAACGTCGAGAGTGCAATTTGTAATTTGAAGTAAGAAGAAATAACATTTGAAAAATTAGTAAGTATTTATGTTCTTTAGTCGTCTGGCTCAATAAAATTTTTTCCAATGCTGCACCTATTTCTTGTAATGTTCTTTGTAGTAAATTATGTGATTTAGCATTACACTTATGTGTAGCATTTATATTAACAAATTCGAAAATTATTTCACATATTTCAGTTTGCATGGGCTCAGTATGTATTTTTCGTATTTGACTTACCTTTTCGGCACGAATGTTAGCATCGCGTGCTTGCTGTTCGCAGACCAAAGCGCGTTCCAAAGCTCCATCCTTGTCGATTTTCATCGCTTGCATCTTCTTCTTGATGGCATCCATGGTGTGTGATTTTTTTGTTTGCTCTATTTACGCGAAGAAACTGAAATTTAAAGAAGATAACGTAGTTATAATAATTGTAAAAAAGCGATTAAATCAGTTGCAATAAAATAAATTAAAATCTCAATCAATTCAATTCATGCTAAGCAAAAATAGTAGCAGATGATGAAATTACTATCGTAATTCTACAAGTAGCAGATGATTTTTTTGCTTATGTTTTTACGCGTGTTAATGAATTGAATAGAAGAAAGCAAATTTTAATTGAAATAATTATTTATTAAATTCACGATAACTGATAAAAAATTAACAATTGAATGATGTTTACAAATAGTAAAGGAACATGACACATTTTGAGCATCAGCAAAATGGATTTGTTTCATTCAGCCTAACCAAAAAACATTTTAATGTCGACTCTTAATTTAGTGTAAGCTTTTTGACAGCAAATTCTATAGAAATAATGTCAGAAAAGCTCACACTAAATTTAGAGTCGACATTAAAATGTTTTTTGGTAAGGATGATTGAGTTTGGATGTTAAAAATGTACATTTTGTCATCTTATAACCGACATAAAAACTCAAAATTATAACATACTTTAGACTTTAACTAAGTATGTATATGTAAATATATGCAGATTTGTTGTTAAATTAAAGCTTAGCCTATATTGGAGTTAATTTCTCTCCATTTTGGCATTTGTATATTTATATTCATGTCGCATCTACAATTTTTGGGAACCTTCTTGGAGCCAATGATCTCAGGTATTCCATACACTCTCGTTTAATTTTTTCTTCATTTTGACACACATTTCTTGCTCTATAAAAAAAATTGCTCAAGACTACGCAAAATGAATTTATAAACTTAATTCTCAAAACTAATTTTCAGTTCTTATGCTAAATAATTTTTCGTGGATGAGAAAATTGTCATGTTGACTTGAATGGATATTATAATGAATTTGACTTTAAGTAAATCAATAAATTTCACTTATTTGAAGTAAATTGCTTGATAAAAGAAACTTTATTTTTATTTACGAAATTCTTCCCGATCTAAAGGGGACACAACTAGCTAGAATTTTGGAAAAAAAAACATCTATTTTAAAATTTTCTAAAAGTATTCTTTTAAAATTTCAGACTAATCGGATTATTATTTATGGAGATAAATAACTTATAATAGGAGTTTTTATCTGCAGCCTCCAGCTACAACTTTTCTGAAGTACGTTAAATTATCTGAGGAAAAGTTAGAGTAATGTCCGGCGACGGTAATTAAAAGTCGGCGCAAAACTTACAAAATTGAGAAAAAAGTTGTTTTCCTAGCAGTGGGAATTTCTATAAAACACAATAAGGGTATTCACTTCACTGCTGAAATATCCGAAATGCTGAAATTTACGAAAACTTCAGTGCAATTGTTATTGTTTTGGTTTTCCGAAGCAAATAATTAAATAAATAATTGAATAAATAAATAAATAAATAAATAAATAAATAAATAAATAAATATGTTCAATGAGTGTGAGTCATTGTGATTATGATAATTTTGACAAGAAGAAGAGCATTTTGTCAAATACCACCCAAAAGCTGTTGCAATGTCTGCAAGCAAGAACAAAATTATCATTAATTCTATTGTAGCTGAGTGGCAGTCGATTTATATATCTGTATATTAATCTGTGTTTAACAAAATATGAACAAAATCATTTGTTTTGGTAACAAGCGCACTAACGAAAAAAACGAAACATTACAAATAGGTCGCTCACTTCAACTCGTCGGAAATTTTTGATTTCTGAAATTTCAGCATTGAAGTGAATACCCCTAATATAAGTGCTGTAAAAACTGTAAAAGTTAAGTATGAACAACAAATAATTAACTTTTCATCTACACTCTGCGTCTCATAACTATAGCACACTTTAAAATATTATTTTAACTGACCATGGACATTAATTGAAACACCCTGTATAAAAAAACTAAATTAAAAGAACATTTTCTTACTCTCTTCTACTTCTTTTCACGTCATTTTTTTTTCTTAAATATGCTCTCTGAAATGAACCGTTAAAAATAGCAAAGTGATCGCATATTTGCACCTCTTTTTTCGTTTCATAACTATAGCACACATTTAAAAAGGTAACGTAGAAGTGACAACACGTTCATTTAAGATAATAATTCTGTGTTTAAAGTTAAAAAACAAATAAGAAAGTAAAATGCCACGAGGTAAGAAGCTGTCAAAAGTAGAAAAAGGGAAACTCTTGGATTAAATGAAGCAGGCATGAAAATTAGCGGTGTTTCAAGGAAAATAGACAGAACTCTACGCTTAGTTGCAGCCAATTTGCTGCTACAATAACAACAAAAATTTCTAAATCAACGGTTTTGAGAGTTCTGAATGATGCACCGAAAATCTGTCGACAAAAAATTAAAACAGCACCCAAATTACTTAAGCGTCATAAAGTTCCCCGGCTTAATTTCGCTAAGCGAAATATGCAAACAAACTAGTCTCAGGTATTGACAGTACATAAATAACTCTTTGTCATATTCTGAATAATTTTTGTTCTATTTATTTTTTCTGGTGAGAAAAAATGGAATCTAGATGGCTCTGATGGTCACAGACAATATTGGCGTGACTTAAGAAAAGAACCACAATATTTTTCTCAGAGAAATTTCGGTGGCGGTGCGTTGATGGTATGGGGTGCATTTTCAGCGCATGATGTGTTAGAGCTGCAGGTTGTTCCATAAAAAATGAAGAGCATGGATTACACCAAGGTGCTTCAATGTACTCCACTTCCATTTTTGAGGCAGAATGTTAAAAATTACGCATTTCAACAAGATATTGCTTCTATACACTCCAACAGAGAAACAATACAATGGCTTCAAGCCAATAATATCTCTATTCTGGAATGGCCAGCCTGCTCACCTGGGCATATTTACAAGAAAAGTTTTTGCAGAATACCGCCAGTACAACTCAGTTCCAGAAGTAAGAAATGCAATTTTTCATGCTTCGGAAGATATTGAAGAAAATGTTATAAAAAAACCTAGTTGATTCCATGAAAAATCGAATATTTGAGTGTCAGAGCTATGAAACGAAAAAAGAGGTGCAAATATGAAATTACTTTGCTATGTTTAACGGTTCGTTTAAGACAGCAGGATTTAACAAATAAAATATTTGTGAAAAGAATTAGAAAAGAGTGAAAAGGTTTTCTATAAAAATCAATTTTTTTACAGGGTGTTTCATTTAATTTTTATGAGCAGTGAAAAAAAATGCTAAAAAGTGTGCTATACTTATGAGACGGAGTGTATCAGAGTCACCATTTTGGCACTTGAAAAACTTTGCCGCATGTTTGCGCATTTCAAATGCATCGATCTTTTGCACACGTTACATTTGATTAAGTTGTTTAGAGTCAGTTTACATGGCAAAGGCTTTATGCAAATGATGCAAAAGTCCTCTTCAGACGATGATGAATTTTGCGATGATGGCGGTGATGGTGGTGGCCTTTTGGCGTGCTTCGTTCTAGGCTCAGTCACTTTTATCTTTTTCGGCGGAGTTTGAACTTATTAAATTATCATTATGATGATATTTGGTTGGCAAAAATGGAATTTGCACGAATTCCCACTGCTGCATTTTATTGAAAACTAAAACAACAAACCATGTACTCACTTTTTTGTATCACAGCCACGAAACTTAAGGCGCCTGTTACACGTTCAATATTTATTGTGATACTTGGATCGCGATCCAAATTCATGGATTGATGGATCGCGGTTGAATGCTACACGTTCAATATTTATCACGTCAGTATTCATAAAATTTTTGCTAAGTGTGTTCACGAAAACCTAACTGCACAAGTACTTAAATGCACAGACAAGTGAATACCGTGAATACCGCTAATTTTTATTTCACTGCCTACTGCTGTATCGCGTATTGATGACACAAAATATGCTACACGTTCAATATTTATTGACAGTTTTGCGATCCGCGATCTAGATTTCAAAATATTTAAATATTTTGCGATCTGGATCACGATCCGTCAATATTGCATGCTACACGCTCAATAAATATCACGATACTGTATATTGATCAATATATATTGAACGTGTAACAGGCGCCTAAGACTTGAAAAAAACCAAAGAACAATATTTGATTTTTTTTAACACCGTTATTAGCACAGTTTAGGCGAACGCGTCTTTTCGTTTCAAAACAACATGTAAAGTGAAAAGGCAATACAACCAGCGTTGCCAAGTGTGAAAATTTTACCGTAGCAGGTAAATTTTTTTTCGATGTGAAAACGAGAAATTTAATTCCATTTTGGTAAATTTTTGCAGTGACGAAACAAAAAATTTTTTTTTTCAAAAAATGTTCCATTACTCTACGTTAAAGAATACACTGTTTTGTGTTACTTGGCATTTTTGCTACGAAAAAACAGCACTGCTAAACTTCAAAGGAAATTACTACGATTTTCTAAATTTGATCTAAAAAGCGACTTTTGGGACAGAGTTGCTTCTTTTCAAAATGGCATGGAAGAAAACTGTTATATATAACAAACAAATTTTGTTAAAAATGTAATGACACTTTCCACAGTTCAGCCGCTGCTGAAGGAAAATTTTCAGATTTTTCTTTAATCTTCTTATATATTAATACGCAAACATCAAATGTTGTCGTACACTTTTTGATATTTAGTTTAGAATTAGGGCAATAAAACGTATATCATTCGAAAGGTACTGCACCATAGATGTGCTGAATCATGTTAGATTTTAAATTTATGAACTCTGACCCGAAATATTAACGTCAAAAGTTTATAATAATTTTAGTAAGGAATCTCAGGGCTAAGAAGAGGTAGAATAGTGAATGAGGTATCAGATGAGAGGTCTGGCTGCACAGTTTGATTCGACGTTAAATATGAGCGTTAAAAGAGCATTTATGAAATAAAAGCTAAACTGTAGGAGATAGAAAAACATGATGTAAAAGAAAATTTTAGACATTGATAAGATGTGCAAAAAGTATCTCAGACATTTTTTGGCATCTCTTGCGTATACCCTACTATAAGAATTTTTTATGTAACAAGTGAGAATATATATTGTTATGGTAAAATTTCTTACAAATAGTAAATTTTAAAAAATGTCCGTTATTTTGACATTAAAATAATTGTGATATCTCGAAAATTATAGATGTTTTCAGTACAATGTATTTTTGTATGAAGTCGATGGTTCAGAAATTCTGAAAAATTCGCTTTATTTTGAAATCAAAGTTATGCCGATATCTTGAAATGTTTTCACAGATATTTTTAAAAAAATTTCGACTATTTTTATATCAAAATTATTGCGATAATTTGAAACTTAAGATTTTCTTAAAGCAAGGTCATGCCTCAGAACTAGAAAAAAATTATTGAAATTTCAGAAGGTTGGTTGAGTTTCGGCCACAGGCGATACTAGTAAAAATAAAACTAAGAAACGCTTTCCAAAGCATTAATTAATAGTGAAAATAATCCGCACTTCATATGGTCAGCAAAGAAATATCTGTAAGAGCATACATCTAGATAGACTTTAATTTACAAAAAGAGAAACAGCTGTGTTCAAACAATGTTTATTTTTTCTTTTATTCCATATTTCGTGATTTTTTAGCAAAGTTTATTTTGTTTTTAAATTTTAATAAATTTCAGTTAAAAACATGAAAAATAAGCGTTTCTGGAAATTTAAAAATTTTAACTCATTACTTTTGTGTGCTTAACCATCGATATGCAGTGGGTTGCCAAATTGCGTATACTAATAAAAAATGATACAAAAGTTAGTTTTGTTGTAAAATTATTAAAAATTTTAAGTTCAAAATATCGCAATTGTGTATTAAATTAAATTTATTGTTCTCGCAGTGTAAACATATTTTAAGCAAACAGAAAATGAGTTAGATTTATAGATTTTTAGCGATAGCTTTTAATCTTAAAGAGATATTTGTATACATTTTTCACATAAATTATGCTTGAAGCTTGACCATTCTTTAAAAATTATAAAAACATTATGACATAAAAGCTAAAAAATTCTCGTTAAACTGGAACAACTTTTTCTAATAAATGCCATGTCATATGAAAGCTAGTTAGAAATGCAATTTATCCGACCACTGTATATGTTTCTTAGCTTTAATATTGAAAGTTTTTACGCTTTAAGAATTATCAACTTTTAGGATTTTTGTTTATTTTTGCACAAAAAAAATTGATATAATATTGATCTCATGCAATCATTGTAAGTACAATAAAATAATACATTTAATTGAATATTTATGTATCAAATATATTAACTATAAATTATATGTTCGTTGGATACTTTAAAACTTATTTTAAAAAATTAATTGTTTGATTTATCATATTTAATAAACTTTTATTTTGGATGTGAAATATTTTCTTAAATGTGAAATTTTATTTTTGGAAGTTTGGTGAAAAAAATTTCAGGCTATGGCAACCCTAAATACAACTTGCCTGTCAAAGTTAAGACATTGCTATTGCCAGAGCAAAAAACGCCGAAAATTCAAATTGCCACTGCTAGACAATTTCCCCTGATGAGTCCTCCTGATGAATGCAGGATTATTTTTTTTTTTCCAAAAATATAAGTGAAATTTGGTCAAATAGCAACTTTGAATTTCAACATCCACCATTTTTCGAAAAATCCATTTTTCAAAGTTTTTTAAATTCCTTCACTCATCAGGAGCACTATTTCTTCAACTAATGATCCCTTTTTTTATTTCGGATGATCCAGTGACGAGCAGCATCCCTCGCAAATTTGCTGTATCCCACTAATTTATCCAATATTTTGTCATAAAAAACAAATATAATCTTCTTCAAATATATATCTTTCATGTAAAAAAAAAATTGTTATTAATTTTAATGTGTGGCCAAAAAAAATCCTAAACATGACCTTTTCCTGTACATCACAACTAGTTATGCCCCCTTAAGTCATTAGTCACTTTACAAAAACAAAATACACGTGCGTCAAAAATTAGTGTAGGCTAGGGATGTGCAACTGCCAGCAAAAGTCGACTTCGACTTTTTTAGTCGACTTATAATTTATAATTACAACTTTATTTAAAATTGTAAAAGTCGACTCATCGACTTTTTCAACTTTTAACAGTCGACTTTTCAACTTTTTTCGACTTTTTTCGCATGACTTTTGTACCGCTTTTATTTAGCAGTTAAAAAGCAAATGATTCAATATAAAAATGTGTTTTATTTTTAAAAAATAAAAAAGTTCAGATAATATCAGTTAAATAGACAATATTTTTATGCAAACCTCCCATAACCGGACACTGATGGTCGTTGTATTTTTGTGCGGCTATGGGAGTTGTCTTGTAAGTATCAAAAAATATTAAAAATCTTTATTTACTTGAGTTCAAAAAATGTATTAATAGTTAATTACTTAAAAATGTAACAATAAGCTAGTGTCTAGGAAATTTGTCCGTTTGTGGGAGGTGTTCGCAAGCAGAGGTTTCACTGTATGTACATAAAAATATACTTCCTATATATATTGGCTTATTCTGGGAAT
Source organism: Dichetophora obliterata (assembly GCA_963920525.1). NCBI lineage: Eukaryota > Metazoa > Arthropoda > Insecta > Diptera > Sciomyzidae > Dichetophora > Dichetophora obliterata. Next base: position 4,633,652 of record OY986435.1, read on the forward strand.
TGACAATTGCAAATTCATTTACAGTTATAAGGATTTCTCAATCTAAAATGATATCAAAAGCTTCTTGACAAAACTGTCAACACACAAAAAGGTCTCGACAAGAACTAAAGGTATGAAATTTTTGTAACTTTCCAACTTCATGTTAAAAAAAAAGTATTGTAAAAACTGCTTTTTAAATAAATTTACAATCGCTTATCACCAAAATAAGGCCATTATTGCTCCATTCGAACGTATAAAAATTAAATGAGATCAAAAAAATTAGTGAAGCAATAAGCCCTTGAAGAAATTTTAGTTGTGACTTTTTAAAATTGTTTGAAAATATACAGTTTCAGTATTATGAAGGAATTTTTTATCAATTTGTTTGTCTCTTTTAAAATTTTTTTTTTAATTTTTCAATTAGAAAATGTCTTTTTTTTTTCTTTAGCAAAATGTTTCCCTTTTTCCTTTTGAAGTCAAAAGGCGATTGAAAAATCCCTCGTAATGGGAAATTACTTTCGAACTGGCATCACTGTCTCAGAGTAGTATCAAAGTTTTCTTTCGCATAAAATGAAAAAAGTCGAAAGTAAACTAAAAGTCGACTTTTTTCAACACTAGAAATTCAATTGCCAAAAGTCGAAAATTATCAAGCAAAAGTCAATTTTCGACTTATTTCGACTTCGAGTTCCACATCCCTAAGTGTTACCTTAAACTAGAGGGCTTGAGCTGTTGTGCACTCGTGCACATTGAAAATTGACAGTTTTAAAAAAAATGGCAGTGGTGTGTTCATGAAAACCTAGCTGCACAAACAAGTGCACTGAATCGTGAATACCTCTATTAAAAGTGTTATCTTAACAATCTTTAAACTTATCCTTCTCAACGAACAGCTGTGAGTAGTTAGTTGTGGCAAACCATATTTTTGCTGAACTTTCTTTTTCATGAGTTTGTTAACCAAGCATATTCCAAGTCATCAAAAATTCTCATTAGCAAAATATTCTGAAATGTTTTTCAAGATTGTCATAAAGCAGTTTATTTGCTTAAAAATTAAAAATTCTGAACCATTGAGTCAGACTTAAATGGCATATCAATTTTTTGTTTGTGTTTGTTTTCTGTTTGCACAAATGTAATGCCTTGCAAATTTCATAAAGCTTTGGAGACAGATAAATAATTTGTTAACAACGCGTCTGTCATTGCTGGCTGCCATAAACGCTGCAACTGCATATTTTTTTTTTGTTTTTTAATGGACAAGGTCATTGACAACATATTGTAAGGCATGCTAAGAATAATACACAATATATTTTTAATGCAATATATTATATGGGGCAGTATGTTTGGCCTTATCAAATAACCTATCTTAGTGTCATTGGATTTCACATAGATTTCACTTTCAATGTTTTTGCTACTAATTGACAAAGAAAATCAATATCAATTGATGACAACAAAGTTGCAGCCTGCCAAATATCTAAAGTTCAAGTTTAGTCGTTTTATCTTTATACTTTAATGTCATTGAATAAAAATTTCACTTCTACACATCATTTTTGAAAATCGAAATTTTTTGAGATTTTCTTTCTGAATCGAAGAAAAAAAAATCAATTTGTTTGAATTATTTTTTGATGAAGGTTTAGATTAAGGTCTCAAGTTAAGCTTGATTGATTTTTAAGAATTTAAGTTTCTGTTTAGTTTCTCAGATACTTTTCTGACTTTCCGATTATTAAACAATCAAGTTATCTGATTTCTTGTCTGACTTTTTTGATGATAAATAAGTTTGTTTTCACTTTTAGATTTAAAAGAAACGCTGATGATTCAAAAACCATGTAATGCTCTTAAATTTGTTATAATTTAAATTTGTGATAAAATAAAGAATAAATAAAAAAGGGATATCGCCTTAAAATACAATAAAAAAGAGCAAGCAAAGTCTTTTTCAATTACCTCATTATGCGTTTTTGTAATGTAAAACTTTTTATATTAAAAAATTAAGGTTAACTTGCTGAGTTTTTTTAAAGAAACGTACTACAAGCAAGCCATTGAATAAAAAAATAAAATATAAAAAATACCACAATTTCCTTTAACCCATTAACCGCGGTTGGGTATTTTTTTACCCATGAAAATGCTTCTGCAGATCATAACTCAGGATTGGTAACAGCTAAGTGTTTGATTTTTTGTTTGTTGCTTTCAGAAAACATAGAGCTATAAATTGTTTTTGGAATGTGTCAAGAAATTTGTACGTTAACTACTACATTTTTCAAAGTCAAAAGTGATTAAGTTGAAAATTCGGAAAATTTGTGTTTTTAGTATCATCAGTAAAAAATTTTAAATACTAATATTGACAGAATTTTCTGATATAAAACTGCGCTGTCGTTGCAGAAGGAATTTGTGTCCATTTAGATAACATTAACGAAGGTTAAGTATTTTTATACCCAACGCATATCTCGACTACGGTGAAAGATACAAAGTTAAAATTTGATATGGTAGTTCCTGTGATCAATACAAAAAAGCACAGGAAATTTTTAAAAATCGTACGAAGCGTTTGAGAGCCGCGGTAAATGGGTTAAATACGATCCAAATTAGAAACTATTGTTTTATGATTGTTGAGATAATTAAAGATTGCACCACATCGTATGCATATGTATTGTAATTATTGTATTTTTCTTTAATTAAAAATGATATTTTTTGCGAAATGGTTCTTTCAGTGAATACCCCTAATATGCTTAAAACATTTTTATGGTGTTAGTAAACCCAAGCTTTCAATTTTTTTTTTCGAATAAAAGTCGCTATTCAAAACAAATTGTTTTGTGTTTGGAATGTTTCTTCTTGGATTATTTGGGTTAATATGGATCAATATAGATTCGGGCATTGTGATTCTATACAAAATATTCTAAAAAATGCCCCACACGTTTTTCCCCCAAAATAATTAAAAATGAGCAATTTGAAAAAAGTTCTGAGACAACAAAAATTATAGTGATCATCGCTGCGCATGAACGGAAAGTGTAAAAACCATGCATGTAATACATACATATATTTTTAGAAAGCTCTTCCAGAGTATACCTACACAATCTATTGTAGAACATTGAAGACGAAACACTTGACGAGGTGCTCAAATTATAAATAGCCTGAAATGTTTCTTGCGTAGATACATAAAATATATTATACTTTTGAAAAACATAGATATACACTACTAAAAACAGAAAGCAATTAATTCTGTGCTGAAGTTGAAGCAAAAAGATTCTTTAAAAATGTTAAATCGTGAGAGAGTTTTTGTGTGTCTGACCAAATTGTTGGCAGACATTCTGCTTCAAGTATAGCTGCATGACACACGAATTTCATAGGTATGTGTTTCAAGAAGATCGAATTACATAATACGAAACTGTTGTTTAAGCACCTTTTTAAATATAACTATAGAGTATTTCGAAAAGCGGCTCTAGGCAAAAAAAAAAGCGCCAATTATCTATCAATCATGTGTGAGATATCCTTCATTTTAATTTCTTTAAACATGACTCATAAAATATAACAGGAATTCGTCGTAGAGGTTTTTGCGAAATGATAAACTGCAGGCTTATATTAAAGGAATTCAATGAGTGTCTCATACTTTAAAAAAAAATAAACTTTATAAACTTCCATAGTATTCAAAGCTCTAACTTTTAAAGACAAACTCAAATTAATCAACCAAATTGATTGATGATCGTTGATATTGAGACGATTATCGTCGATACACCGACTTTTCACTTTCAGCAAACTCACAAAAAGTTCGCTTTATCCATAGCTGCAGTATATAAAATGCATTAATTGAATGCTTGATACTAATATTGTTACCTAATGGCACAAAACCCTACTCAATAATGTCAATACTTGCGCTGTGGTTTACGTTGTTTTTGCAGATCTTGCGGATTTTTGTATGAAGCATGTACAAATGCATTCAATAGATAGAAAAATTCAAACCAAATTTTGTTGCTCCAGCCAGCAGCAGCAGCAGCAGCAGCAAATATAACTAAAGTATCAAATATCAATGGAGCAACGAAGAATACATTTTTGTTAATGGCTGGCTTATTATTATATAATAAGAATTGCTCTAGTGCAAAAAAGATTTTTTTCAATAATCAGCAATCTGCCTTTTGATCAACACGCTTATCATGCGCTAAGTTTTGAAATAAAAGCTGTTATTTAGCGAAATAGTAGTGAGAAAGGAACTCCTACTACTATTTAGAACGTTTGCCAATTTTAACTGTATTTCACTGCAGTTATTCACACACACACACACATATATATAGAAAAAGTAGTTTATACGTTACTTTTCAAATTTTATAAAGGTGTATTTAACACTTAACTTTAATTAACAAAAACTTTTTCTTTAAATGCAAAAGTTGCCTCTTATTATCCTTAACTATCGTTATTTCAAAAATTATTTGTTCAATTCTTTAATAAATTCTTTTTATATATTTTTCTTTTTTTTTCTTTTCAGTACTTACAATATAAAAACTTATTTCGGAGATATCCGCGACTTGAACGGATTGTGATGTTCAACTGAAAATTTTGTGAAAACAGTTGAGACAATTTGCTATTCAATTCGGTGTCTGCTGTTTGGTGTTGGTCTGTTTTGTGCTGCTGCTCAATGTTGTCTGTCTGCGGCTGTATGCGTTTAATACATACATAAAAACAAACACACTAAAACTACATATCTGCGCCCATAATTGTTGGTATGTAATTTTTGTGCTCTTATTGCCAAACAGTAGCAAAACGCGATCAACAGAAATAACAACAAACAGTCGCAGCAACAACTCGCTGAGATCTACTCCCAAACTGGGGTGGGGAGCGGAGTGTTGAATTTTTTGGTTACTTTTGTATGTGTTATTAATTTATAGCGGTGCAACCATCCAATTGCTAGATTTTCTTATAAGTATTGTGCTTCATTTCTCTCATTTAGCTCGTTTTTTCTAAATTTCAAAAAATATTTTAAAAAGCTTTCGTTAGAGAATCTTTTCACGACCGATTTCCAAAATATGAAATTATATTTGGAGCTACTTTGTTTAGGTATTGGAGCGTACTATTTGTATTAGTTATTGGTTATTGTATATGTTTTTCGGTGCTATAAGCTTGAGAATTTTTCAAAAATTTCCCGTTGTGCTTTTAACCAGTATTTTTTATATTGCTAAAAAAATAGTTTTTTTCCTTGTTTTTTTGAGAAATTTATGTATACATTTTGATGTGCGCTATTTATAAATTTAGTTATCGATATCTTAAAACATGCTCTATATTCAAAAGAAACAACATATTTGACAACAGCTTTATGGATATAATTTTTTATTGCTTCAAAAATGCTGTTTCAATATATGTTTCAAATTATGCAAATATAAATTTGTACATAAATTATACGATACAGTTTGCAGCATTAACACAGAATGGACAAAAAATGTTGATAAGAGTTTCTAAGAAAGAAGGTAATATTGAAATAGTGAACTTCTGGAAGAATTTTTATTTTTTTAAATTTTCGATATTATTTTTTAGTGTATAAAAGATTGAAAATGTTATAATTAATTTTTATTTTTGGAACGAAGTTCTTTTACGCAGCTTGCGGGTAGTGCGATTTGGTAGAAAAAATCACGTAACAATGTGATTGCTGTGTGTGTAAGCGTCAGAGATCTGCAACGAATACTTAAAAATAAGTAGTACTCGAGTACTATTCGTTCACAACTCAGTTATTCAAATCACATTTTTTAATCATGAGCCAATTACTCAAAAATGAGTATGAATAACTATAAGTAGTTGTCAAAGTAGTATTCATACATTCGACTCGCGTCGTTTCATCACCGAGGTCGTGAAGCGCGACTAGCCAACGGTAATTATGTTTGTGGTCCATCCGCTGATGCGACTGACGCAATTAAAGTACAGTTTTCAATAGAATCAAAAAGATTCGTAATTTGTGATGGCGTTATAAATCTAAGATTTGGATGACTTTAAATAAAAAAAAAAGTAGTATTCATATGTGATTGATTCAAAACAAAGTGAATCACATTTTTGAATCATGAGCCACTTACACAAAAATGAGTATGAATAAGTATAAGTAGTTTCCAAAAAAGTACTCATATGTAATTGATTCAAAACACAGTGAATCAAATAAGTATAGAATAAATAAAATATTAAGGTCTGCACCTAATAATATGTATTTTTAAGAATTTGAAACATAATTTAACAGTGTAAGGGGGTCACTGATTTCGAATCTGAAGTCAGAATTTTAAAATTCAATAGGGTGGATGGGGTTGCCACCTATATTTTTTATTTTTACGAATTCGGTGCTGGCGCGAACACTAGGTAAAAATGGGTCGCTGAATCCGTTGTCAGAATTCCAAAATTATGTCATTTTTATATAATAGGGTTGCCACCTAATAATATGTATTTTTAAGAGTTTTAAAAATTATTTAACAGCGTTAGGGGTCGCTGATTTCGAATCTGAATTTAGAATTTTAAAATTCAATGTGGTGGATAGGGCTGCCACCTAATTTTTTTTTTTATTTTTTCGAATTCGGTGCTGGCGCGAACACTAAGTAAAAATGGGTCGCTGAATTCGAATCCGTTGTCAGAATTTCAAAATTATGTAATTTTTGTATAATAGGGTTGCCACCTAATAATATGTATTTTTAAGTGTTTTAAACATCATTTAACAGTGTTAGGTGTCGCTGATTTCGAATCTGAATTTAGAATTCAATTTGGTGGATAGTGCTGCTACCTAATTTTTTTTTTAGTTTTACAAATTCGGTGCTGGCGCTAACACTAGGTAAAAATGGGTCGCTGAATCCGAATACGTTGTCAGAATTTCTAAATTATGTAATTTTTGTATAATAGGGTCGCAACCCCCTAACACTGTTGAATGATGTTTAAAACTCTTAAAAATACATATTATTACGTGACAACCCTATCCACCATATTGAAATTTAAAATTTGAAATTCAGATTCGAAATCAGAGACCCCCTTCGATGTGCGGCACTGTTAAATGATGTTTAAAACTCTTAAACATCTATATATTATTACGCAAACAAGAAAAATATGGTACTATTTTATCTGTGTTAACGTCAGCATATTCACAAAAATCGTTTGAAAGGTATTTTTGAGTACATTTGCAGAATATAGGTCTTATTGGAATAAGTTGTCATTAAGATAGGTTAAACTAAGCAAATGTAAAAACCTTTTTTCCTAATGGGACAGTGCAAACTAATAGCAACACCCCTACAAGAAGACTATCGGTTATTTAACTAAGCAAAAACGGTTTTTTAAACTGAAATATCGGTTACCTCTTTATACGAAGTTTCGGTTATGCTAGGAAGAGCCTCGGGAAGAAATTAACCGAAACTCGTTCTCACACGAAGCAATTTCCAATATTATCGAAATATAGCCGTCTCGCTCTCTCTAGTTAAGGTTAACATAAATACAAGTTAAAGGTAACTAAATCTCACCAGATAAATCTAACCGAAAACTCAGTTATATATAACCGTTAGATATAACGTAAAAATCAGTTTTATCTAACGTATCTCTTAAAAAATAAAAATGCATGAAATTCGTTGGTGTCTTGAAACAAATGTTTTAAATTTATTTTTTATTTTTGTTGTTGTTGTTATTGTTGTTGCTGCTACTGCTAGCCACTTCTGTGCTGACGACTTTGGGAGTGGAATTAGATGTGGCGAATGTTGAAATGCTCACTGCATTCTTGATATTGGCAAGCGTCTTTCCTCCTTCTTCATCCTCCTTCATCCTTCTTTGATGAAACCTGGAATGGTAAACTACAATGGCGGATATGCAAAAATTGGACATGATTTTTAATAATGATACCTTTTCTTTCTTTCACATGCACTTGCTAAAATTTTCATATTTTTCCTTGTTTCACAATTTTTGACACTGAAATGAGTATGAGAATGTGGTTGTAAACAGAAAAATGTATGTGATTGTGTTAGAGTTTTGGTTAGCTATTTCTTGTAGGGACAGCTCTGTTGAGCATCGTTGCTGTAGCATACACGAGAGAGAAGAGAGTGACTCAGAACACTATATATAAGATATATATATAAGGAGGTAGTGTTAGTAGATACAATTCTCTCTTGTGGTGGGTACCTTAGCTGTCAAATTCAGTTGTTTACGAACAAAAACAAAGCAAATAAAAAACTTGTCATTGGGAATTGTGTTGTGAATTTTTGTGATTTAATTTGATTTAATTGATAGAAATTGTCCAATTGTGCAATTTGTCGAAAGCCTTTTCAAAAAGAAAATGGCTCATTTTTTTGTGTGCCTCGTGAAGAAATACGCAATCGCTGGAAAGTTGCTTGTTCTACAATATTTTCACAATCAGTTGTTTATCATCTGTCTTCAATGTGTCCAAGCCAGGGATGGAATTGGAATTTTTCAGATTGTGCCTTATTGCAGAGAAAAATAGTACCTTTTTAAAAAAATTGAGCTTGCACTAAAAAAAGGCAAACAATTTTTTTTTATTTCCATAGGGATTTCTGAAGGCCTAAAATCTTTCCAATTTCTCAACCGATTTCAACAGTTAATATGAAAAGAGTTAATGAAATTTTATTTATTTTAAGGGTCCAGTCTGGTTAGACAGGCAATTTTCATGAATAATTTTTGAAATATAGGTACTCAAAACTTTTCAAGTATATTAATAGTACTTTGCAGAAGATTTTATAAAATTTTCATTTTATTTAATTAATATTCAAAACAATAATCAAAATAAACAAAAAAATATTCTAAAGCCAGACCACGGAAGACGTGCGCCAGTGCGCAAAGCTGACCGTGTTTTCACTCGAAACGATTCAGGTTCGCCCAAAAAAAACAGGTTTTAGTTGCATAAGATTTCCCTTACATCTTTACTTCTAAGAAATGTATTGACTCAATTTAAAAATAAATTAACATTAAAGTAACTAGTCCTTTAAGTACAATAAAATTGATTTTTATTTAATTATGAATAAGGTTTGAAAAAGTATTTAACCTTTGGAAAAATATCAAATTTTTTGATTTTAACCACCCCGTTTTCCGAAGTCAGAGTTTTTAAAAATTATTCATTTTTTCTAAATTCTTATTTAAATATTTTTTGATAAAATTAAGTAAAAATGTATAAAAACAATTACAGGTTTGCAGATATCATGCTTTTAAAATATGAATTTACGAAAAATGTGTCAACTATCGGACACTGTAATTCCGAAGACGCACATTTTAAAAAATTTTATTTATTTATATATTTATAATCACTCATTTGCAATACATTGATACAATTTTAAGAGCGTCTTTTGCCTTGTTTTTGAAAAAGTGCACGAATCAGAAATAAAATTGCAAAAAAAAACTCATCTAGTACTTATAAGATGTGTATGTGTATGCCTTTAGTGTATGCTTTTTATATTAAATTAGTTTTTAAAACATTTTTAAAAACGCGTTTTTTTTTAAAACAATGCAAAATGCACTTTCAAATTTTATCAATGTATTGCAAATTAGTGATACTAAATATATAAAAAATAAAAAAAAATTTTTTTAAATGTGTATCTTCAAATATTTTAATTTTGTAAATTACGACTTTTCTATAGACATATATAATATTAGAGTGGGGCGATTAGTATGGAAGGAAACAAATTAAAAAACCGTTTTTTTGTTTTTTTTTTTTAAATTTAATGTTTCAAGCCCAATATCTGAAAATTATTTTATGGGTGATAAAAAGTTAGCCCCTTAATTTGATTTCATTAAAAAATTACGGTGAAAATCTGAGAAAAAACTGCAAGTCAAAATCTGGAGCTCGATTTTCACCGTAGACGTATGGTCTAGTGGACTTTTTTGCTCAGTACAATCCCAAGAATCAGAAACGCGAAGCGCCCATTAAGATGTTCAAATCGCCTCACCCTAATATATATGCTTTAAATTTTTTAATGAAATCAAATTAAGGGGCTAACTTTTTATCACCCATAAAATAATTTTCAGATATTGGGCTGTAGAAAAAAACAAAAAACGGTTTTTTAACTACATTCGATCATAACAACCATACTACATATTCTATTGGCACATTTTATACCTAAACATTTTTGTTTGACTATTCTCTACAACATACAACAATTCATTGAAAGAAAATTTTTTACACGCATTTATAAAAATTATTGCTCTCCACAGTGGATTTTTTTTTTCATTCTGCCATTTATATTAAAAATTGGAGCTTGGAAAAATTTGGATTCGACGAAAAGTTTCATTATAAAAAATGTTATCGCTGTTTACTTTAGTGAAAGTTTTCCAAAATTTTTGGCGTAGTGTAATTATGTTCAAGTAACTTTATTAGCAATGATAAGAATAACGAAATGTCAAAGTAAGCAACAAGGTGCATCAAAAATTAATTATATTTACATGCAACTTGATTTTTTTAACTCCGAAAAATTTAAACAGTCCGAAATAAAAACTAACGTGCCTAAACTCTCGTCTGATCTCGAAAATACCAAAAAAAGCACATTTGTGGCTATAGTTCTATCCCTGGTTCAAGTTCTTATTCATTGTCTTTTACGCTCTTCTTATGTTTGACAGCTACGGTACCCAACTCTCTGGGACGACTCTACCATGTTGAATACACCTTGGTTATCGTTGCTGTTTCTTAATTACTCTCTCGAACAGATAACCTGAACAGAATGAAGTAATTTCATTTAATGAACCCAGTGGTAAATAGACACATGACGTAACCAGTTATTTCTTTTTAACCTACAATGTAGCTGCGAGACCTCCTACGCCTGTAGAGAATTTTGTGCAGAGGAAAATCTTTACTTAAACGAAACTCATGACATGACATTCACAAATTAAGAGAAATGCCATATTTCTGACAGTTTTAGTCGTATTAGCCAAAAATGTATAAAATGTAATAAATTTGGTATGTTAGTGCTATTTAAAAAAAGTTGCCATGACTACTTTTGACGGCTGTTAAACGACAACACTATTTGTTTGTTTGTTCGTCCCTTATCCCTTTCAGACCTGACGCTAAGCCACTGAGAATTTTTTATGATTTTTTGAGTAAGTGGGCTTTATATGATCTGAAAATATATTCAAAGTCAAAACTTTGATATTTTCAAGTCCTTCAAGGATTTTCAAGAACAAAAAGTTTGTACAGAAAAATTTTCTTTTGGATCAAATGACCTCAAATCAATTAAGATTTTAAAATATATTATTTTATTTGTTAAAATGTGTCAACTTCACAAAAATTGCGCTATTAGGATTTTAGTATATGAAAAAACAGCTAACGTCCGCTGCTCATTTTTTAAAAAAAGTGTGATTCGAGAATTCAGTGAAAATTTAAGAAACGGCAAAATGAACATCGAAACAATATGAGTAGCAAACATAAACAATAATCAACGCAATCGATACATGAAAATCTGTTTTACATTCTGATTCTGATAACAGCGAGTTCAGAGTACGTAAAATGAGTAGTGGATATGTATAAGCCAAAAGTATTTAGCAATGTAATGTTTCTTAATTTTGACAAACGTTTTCCAATAAAAATTTAAAAAAAAAAACAAAAGACAAATCGATTTTGATATGGTCGAACTTCGACCACAGGCGATACTAGTACATTTTATTAGGTGGTAATACTGTGATAAAAATTTATGTGGCAACCCTAACCTCCACCTTAAATTTAAAAACTGTGACATTAGATTCGATATCAAATCCGTGGTCAAAAATTACAAAAATTCGCAAAAATACAAAAAAAATCTAGGTGGAAACTCTATCTATAATTTTAAACTCTATAATTTTTAATTTTGACATCAATTCTGAAATCAGCTACCCCCTAAAACTACCAACCACAGAGTTCACAGAACCTTAAAAGTACTAATACGCTTAAGCTTATCCTGCACAAGCTCATTGAAGTTTTTGGATACTTGCTTTTAATTGGATACTTGCCTTCAATTTCAAGCTTTTCAAGTTTTTTGCCGAAGGCATCAAGTTTTCCTTTACTATGAACTTCGTGCCGTTTGCTTGTTAGCTAGCATACTTGCAAGTCGCTATCTGTCGTGGGCTTATTTATAATCAAGTTCAAGTTATACTTGATTGAAAATTATCAAGCTCAAGCAAACATGAATTTGTATTTCAAGCAAGTACTTGAAATAGACTTCAAGTAGGCTTGTGCAATTCTCTGTAATCCGAGTCAAGTTCACGGCTTGTAGGCTTGTGCAATTCACTGTAATCCGAGTCAAGTTCACGTTCATGGCAAAACTAGACAAGGTAGTATTAGGGCTGAACGTGCTCTCTCTCATGGCGACCATAACTGTTTGAAAATGTTAAGCCATTTTGCTATTTTTGCCTATTTTTGATTTCTCGTTGCATTCTCATTAGTTGCAGATTTTGTATGAGCTGTCAACTTCGTTTCGACAGTTTCGGTCACCGGCTCTCCACCCTAACACTACCTTGTATAGTTTTGCCAAATTTGCCAAGTTGAATGCCTACAGAAGTTTTCTTGAGGTCTGCTTCTGAAATACGCTTGATTTTTTTATCAATTAAGGCTGTGGTTTTCCGTGGGCGTTTCTTGCATGAACGTTCATGTGAGTCCCGTAATTTCGAAAATGCTGCATAGCATTAAAAACCATATTTTTGGAACATTTCGAAAAAGTCTTGTACGAAAGTCTTCACGCTTGGATCTCAATAATAGCTTTTCCTATGGCTGAAGTACAGCTCATGGCTTCACCCATTTTTACTATCAAAAAATTTTAATTATTTGGACTCAAAACACTCTTGGACTGATTTATTATATCGAGCAAGCAATAATTTGCACAAACTTTAATGATTTTATGACTGACCACTGATTTTGTTTCTAATTAACTATAACACTTTATCACCACAACTGTACTGCAATAATGGGACATTATTTGCATAAAAAGGAAAAAAAAGTTTAAGCACAAAATATTAACGGTGAATCAAAACACGCATAACCCAGTGAACAAAATATAACGATAGCAGAAGCATTTCTAATTAGTTGGTAACAGCTGTATATGGTGCAAAATTTGACCTAAATCTTTATTAGCATTTATCTAGTTGTACGATATTTATGCGATGAAAAGCACTCACCAAACGATTTATAAGATTTAACAATCTATTTACATACATAGAGATAAAAATGTTATCTTATATTTTTGCACTAAATCTTATAAAATATGGTGCCAAAGCTCTGCGCAAGAAATTTATTTGTGCTTGAACGGTATATGAATTATATTTCAATCCCATAATTTAAATGAAATCTCTTAAATCCTTTTGGATCGACTTTTAGCAAGGTGGTGCCAAACATTCTACATGAATGTAATGGTCAGATTTAGACCTACAAACATTATTTTAAAAATATAAAGAAAATATAAAAAAATTAAATAAAATTTCTTAAATTTGAGCTTTGGCATTTTATCAACTTTAGCTTCATAAAATGTTTGGAAATATTTAAAAATATATCTTTTTAATTTGCATTTTTCAAAGTCCATGTTTTGCAAAACATGCAATAGCGACCTTTTTATCGTTTTCGCATTTTCTTTCTTTTATTCGCCACATTTCACGCTATTATTAAAAATTTACTCTTATAAATCAGGGGGTCCAAAACGAGAAGCAGAGTCACAAGTCAGAAGTTGCTGTACGGCAACACATACGCCGAAAGGATTGAATAAAAAAATAAAGCTTTTAAATATAATTTTCTGCCCACATTACTACGTCAGTAGGAATGTATACGTATACATAAAGATTTAATTCTATTTACCAAAAAAATTTTTAATTAGTATACTAAATTCTATTCTTAAATATGCATACATAAAATTATATTCCTTATTATTTTTTCTTTTTGAACTCTTTTTTTTTTCGTTTTGGCATTAATGTTTAATTTTTATTATCTAATTTTCGATTAAATGATATTTATTTAGTAAAAATAATCTATTAAATTCTATCTTCGTTTTGGACTTTTTGAACAAGTCTGTTATAACAATAAAATGTATTTACAAAAATTAGAAAATGTGTTTATTCGATTAAAAATGTTTAGAATTTAACATAAATTCCACACAGTTTGATAAAATCCAATGCTTCAAATAGCAGTGTTATTTTATGGAAGGCAATTTATGTGTTTTCCCAAATGAAATGAATTAAAACATTCTGCTTCATGTGAGCAGTTCTGAGAACAAAATGAGTTTTCTTTTTTTAACATTATCAGGTGGGAAAAATGAATTTTAAAAGCAACAAAAAATGTAGCATTGAAAATCTTGTTTTAAAAATTATTTCCATATATGGTAAAAACTGATGCCAACCTAAACATTAGCAACTACTAACATATAAACTAGAGGTGCAATGCATAGTGTACTTTATTCAGACATAAATGACGTAAAATAACGATCGCTAATCACGCTCAAATTGTAGTAGCATACATATAAATTCTATCTGAATGTTAACAATAATCTCCTTTTGAAATACACAACCGGTATTGCCGTTTGGATTTAATTGGATCGATTTGGATACTTTTTTCCTTCAAAAATTGATGGATACTTTTTTAAGACTCAGTATGGATACCTTTTTTAAAAAATCTTTTTTAATATGAATACTAATAGAAAAAACAAGTTGTTCGGCAAAAATGCTCGAAATAATCCTTGGTTTATGTTATGATGATTCCCCAAATATTTCGACTCTAGCGATAAGCATCCGTGAGGTTTGAAATAACCTCTAAAAATCGAGTTTGTTGTAAAAATATTGTCTGGTGTAATAATTGTAAAAAATTAACTGTCAGAAATAAAAGGCCGGAAAAAGCTCTTCTAATCCACATCAAACAATTGTAAATGTTTGCAATCAGATTAAAGATAACGCTATTTTGCATGCATATTTTTGATATTTTATTATTTTGTTTCCATTCAATATCTTTCACAATTCAAATAACTTCATTACTTTTACTTTTTTTTTTAATTTCTTACAATATTTTTTAAGTAGGTGTTTATTTTATAATTTTTAATATATATCACCTTAAGCAATTCTGACTAGGAATTAATCCGAATGCAAACATTTGAATTTTTTGATGCAGATTGGTAGAACTTTTTCCGGGCTATAATTTCGTCCAGTTTATTTGTTGCAACTATTACACAAGCCAATATGGTTACAAACAAACTCGATTTTTAAAGTTTTTATTTCAAACCATTACAGCTCACGGATGGCTATCGCCAGAGTCAAAATATTTGGTGAATCGTCATAACATAAACAAAGGATTATCTTGAGCAACTGTGCCGAACAATTTTTTTTTGTGAGGCGCCTTAATGAATACATATTTTTGTTCGCAAAATATAAAAAGTAAGCACTCCCTTAAATTCGACAAAAAAATTAAGAAAAATCATAATATTGTGACATTTTTGAACAATATTTTCTTATCAAAAAATGCACTAAAGCTAAAAAGGTTGCTAAAGAATTTTTAAATTTTGTGAGAAATATTTTCAATCTTCCATAGCTCCTGCTGAACGTACTTTTTTCTGATTTAAAACTAACTAAAAACGACAAGACTAATAAATTTTTTTTGGAAATGGTAGAAAATATATTGTTTTCCAAAATGCTTACATATGAATATGCATATTTGAACTTCTGAATTTAAGATGACATTGCACGTTGTCATCTGTAATTTTTAACCCTTAAGATTCCCTTAGCGATTGCAAATTGTAACGAAACTTAATAATTATAGTATAGGTTGTAGCGACAGGTACGTTTATTAATATGAATTTTCATTTTTTTGTTTCCGATAAATTAGGACCAAACTATCTTGACCCTGTCTGAAAACAACTACTTTTTTTACGCTGCCTAGCGAGAAGAAGATGCAGTAAAAACAAAGTAAAAACTTTTTTGGAATATTGTTTTTTGTACTACTTGCGTAAATAAAATTTCAAGTCTTTAAGATAATTGGTTTGAATTAAATATTTTTTTTTAACGTGCAATGATAGCTTTATATAATTAATAGGCAATACTGCCCAAAAAAAACCATTTAATGTATGTTACATGTTTTTTTGCTTTGTACGTTTTTTTGAATTCTCCATGCTTTGTTTCATAATAATACTCTCGTTCCTTTTTAATTACGTGTGTGTGGCGTCTCGTTTCGAAATTAGAATATATTTACATTTACACTTAACTGCAGCAAAATGTTATAAATGCAATGCAAAAACAGTTAATCGCCATTTCACGTTTTTTACTCGTACATATTTAAAGTTTAAATCAATGAGAGCACAAAATTATGCAAATCAAAATCCATTTAAAGGTTGAGACAAACACAAACGTCTAATTATCTCAAAACTAGAAAAATGCACTTAACTGTTTTTTGCTTTGCACGGCAGAATAGCAACCCATATAATTTATTTAACACTAAGCTGAATAAGTTATTTAATTTTTTTTTCCTGTTTTATGCAATTATATATTGTTTTGTATATTGATTTTGTATAAATATTATAATTTCAAAATAATGTAATTAAAGGCCAATAGCAACACATATAAAAGGCAGAAGAACTGAAGTTTATGCCATTTTATGTTATTATACATGTTTTGTTTCTTATTATTATATATAATAAAAATTATTGTCAGTCGTAAAATTAAATAAATAAACTTTTTAAGAAAGCTTAAAATTTTGGGTTTCCTTATTTAAAAATATTAAAGTTGTATTTTTGTTTTAAAATAATGAATATATTATTGGTTTTTATTTTATTTTGATATGTGGATACTTTTTTTCTTTTGGATACTTTTTTGACTTTTTCATGAATACTTTTTTTAGAATCGTCGCGGCAACACTGAGCACAACTCCAAAATGCATTTAGTTCAAAACACATAGTACATATTTATAAATCCAAACTTAAAGGCATTTCAACTTTGAACGATTTACCTAGTTGAGGATTGTTGCTGCAATAAATTCACATGCTATAATTTTCTTAAAACACGTTATTTCGACTTCTGCATAGAAGCCATGCTATCGATTTTACAACAAACATCGATGTTTAAACTAAAAGATTGAACGGTATTGTTATTTAATTGCACTTGACATCAATCCTAATATAAATATAATTATCATTTAGAAGTTCAGCATTTGCGAGATATGTTAATTGGGGATATGGTTGGAAAAACTAACTAAACGCGAAAATCTAAAAATATGAAAAATACTTAAGAATAATTTAAAATAACATAAGTTTCAAAACTTATCACTTTTTATAAAACTTCTTCGAAAATGTCATCCGAGCTAGGCCGCGTTCA
Organism: Dichetophora obliterata; assembly: GCA_963920525.1. Classification (NCBI taxonomy): domain Eukaryota; kingdom Metazoa; phylum Arthropoda; class Insecta; order Diptera; family Sciomyzidae; genus Dichetophora; species Dichetophora obliterata. The sequence goes on from OY986435.1 coordinate 4,650,845, forward strand.
TATTACGCGTTTTTCCGCGATTGCGACACCTCTCCAAGCGCATATCCACGATGGGACGATCGGGGCGATCGCCCCCTCCAAAGCTTCTTGAAAATGCTTTTTATACTATTTGATAATGTGATAATGGATTTAAAAAGTTGATTTTCAACAACAACCTTGGATTTATATTAATTTTTAGTACTAGCGCTATCTGCCAAAAAAAAAACCATTTAATATTGGTTTCTTGTTTTTTGCTTTGTACGTTTTTTTGAATGCTTTGTTTCATAATATTACTCTCGTTCCTTTATAATTAAGTGTGTGTGGCGTCTTGTTTCGAAATGAGAATATATTTAAATTAACACTTAACTGCAGCAAAATGTTATAAATGCAATGTAGAAAACAGTTAATCGCCATAACACGTTTTTTACTCATACATATTTAATGTTAAAATCAATGAGAGCACAAAATTATGCAAAGCAAAATCCATCTTAAAGTCCTCAATGTTTAGTTGCTCTTTGAACAGACGTAATGTAAATTAACGCAGAAATCTAAATTCAATGGACTTTACGTCCCGTTATCTTACGTTACGTTTATTATAATCACTTGTATAAGAAAGTATTGTTTAAAACAATAAGTGAAAGAACGCACTGCTCAATTTACATTAGACCACATTACGTTACGTCTATTATAACTGGGCCTTAAGTCAGCGCTGGGCTCCCCATAGCTCACTGAGCGCTCTCTAAGCGTAACTTTTCACATGTACACATGGCAAAATTAGAGAAGGTATATGCATTTCGGAGAGGGAGTTGGTTGGTTGGTTTAGATGGTGACTCTACATGCAAGCAGGATCCAAGTAGCTCTAGTGAGCCGTTTTGATACCATAACCTCGTGTTTCTGTTGGTTGGCTGGGCAGCGCACTGCTAGGTTATAACCATCCGGTGCGATTGATGAACGTTAGGAGATTGTTGATTTTTGTTGTTGAGAGTTCCTCTAGGTTGCTGAGGAAGGGCCTGCCAAGCGTTGCTAGTCTGGACCTGGCCAGGGCCGGGCAGGTGTACAGAAAGTGTGTTAGTGTTTCTTTTTCATTTGGGTCATCGCAGCTGCGACAGTGGGTGTTGAAAGGTAGTCCGATTCTCTCGGCATGAACTCCGATGCACCAGTGACCCGTAATAATAGCCGTTAATCTGGCTATGTCGCTCCGGGACTTTGATAGCAACTGTTGAGTTCTGCCTATATTGTAGAGGGGCCATATTTTTCTTGATGTGCTGCAGGTTGGTAGTTCTCTCCATCTACGACCGGCTAAGGTTAAGTAGTAAGAACGAATTCCTCCCTTGACTGTGTTCAGTGGAACTTCGACTGGTTCCGCTCTGGAAACGTCAAGGGAAAAAACCCCGCCTGGCCAATTCATCCGCCTTTTCATTACCATAAATGTTCCTATGGCCGGGAACCCAGATTATGGTAATGCTAAGTTGGTGACTTAGCCGGGCCAGTTCATCCTTACACTGCCTTACCAGTTTGGAGTTGGTACTGATCGCAGCTAAAGATTTAACGGCAGCTTGGCTATCCGTCAGAATAGCTGCGTTAAGGTGGTTGGTATTAGCTCTCCTTAAGGTGCGACAAGCTTCTCTTATCGCAAAAAGCTCGGCCTGAAAGACGCTGGCTGAGTTTGGTAGACGAAACGAGTCCGCCACCCCCAGTTTCTCAGAGTATATGCCCGCTCCCACTCCGCACTCCATCTTGGAGCCATCCGTGTAAAAGGACACATCGAAGGCTAGATCAATTCCCCCATTGCGCCATTCCACCCTGGTGGGAAACTTGGTTGTAAAGGATTTCGTGAAGTCGAGTTTGGGGGTGTCGTAGTCCGTTTTTCCAGGAAGCAGTTCCCGAGGTAGCGGATTAAGAATGTTGCTGTGTCCATATGGTCTATTTCGCCAGTTGTACGACTCTCTGAGTCTGACTGCACTGTTTGTTGCGGTAAGCTTAATGTGTAAATCTATGGGGAGTAAATGTGTCAGGACATTAAGTGCATCAGTGGGGCATGAGCGGATACCCCCCGTGATACCTACGCATGCGGATCGCTGGATCCGAGCAAGTTTAGTTGTGTTGTATGCTTTATTCAGTGCAGGCCACCATACTAGTGAACCATACGCCAAGATGGGTCGCACTACTGCTGTGTATAGCCATAAGAGCATTTTTGGTTGAAGACCCCATTTTCTACTAAAGGTTTTTTTGCAGGCGTAGAAGGCTATACAGGCCTTCTTGACCCTTTGTTCGATGTTAGTTTTCCAGCTTAGCTTAGGATCCAGAATGACACCTAGGTATTTTGCGCTACTGGATAGTGTAAGAGGTTGGTTATTGAGCTTTGGAAGGACAAATTGTGGCGCTTTGGTTTTTGTGGTGAATAACATCAATTCCGTCTTGCTAGGGTTAACTCCTAGGCCGCACCTGGCAGCCCAGACACTGAGTTTTCCCAAAGCAACCTCCATTAGCTCACTGAGCGTAGAGGGGAACAGTCCTGACACCATAACAACCACGTCATCCGCATAAGCCACCACTCGGAGAGGGAGACTGCCGCAACTGTCAAAACGAAGTTGACAGAATGCGATACCTCTACTAGTTCTACCTTGCATGTACACAAAACTCACAACAGAAGAGAATATAATTCAGTCGTTCGCTGACGGCGATGCTGTAAAAATATATGTTGGAAATTTTATCTACTCTCTTAAAAAACCAACCTTTTAATTTGTAGATTCATAATTCTTATGCATATATTTTTTAATTCGTAGAATTTCATTCTATTAAGATTCTTTGCATTATTTTTTCATATGATTTGTATTAATTAATTTTTTTATGCTTAATTTTTTGATGTTTTGATTATAATTTTTATTTTTCGTATATAAAATTTTATAACATTTAAATAAAAACAAAAAACTAAAAACAATGTTTGCAGAGAACCTTTACGGCGAGGCAGAATGTTTAACTTGCCACTGGAAGCAAACTAATATAATTTATTTGCTTAGAATAAAATGCTGGAGCAATAATCACATAGAAGAAATAAAAAACAATACCGATGACTAAAAATAAATACATAGAACAGTTTTTGTAGGGATATAAACATACAAACTTGCAAATTTAAATAATTGTGACAACTATTTCGCTAAGACTGCGCTATTCGAGAGCGCACCAATACTAACAAGACAAAAAAAATGTGACTGTGTTATAATTAGTGTCCGACCGAAACCGGAATTTTGGCCAAAACCGAAACCGAATATTTGGCCATTTAAAAATATTCGGACGAACCCGAAACCCAAACTGGTATTAATATGAAAATTTAAGTTTTTACAAATGATTGTTTTTATTAAAAGGAAAGTACTACTAGTACAAAACAAGTATTTTAATATTGAAGTTTATAATAATTAATTTAAGTTTACTATAATAATAAATGAGATAATTTTTTTTTATTTTTTATTACACACTTCCGTACGCACTCAAAATAGTATGCACCTACAGTGTACATTTTTTTAGAACTACAAAGCAAAGTATTTCTGTTTTTCTTAAAGGTTTAGTGTTATAGAAATAGAAATATGTATTTCGTTTTCTTTTCCTTTATTCCACACACACAGAATTCGTTCGGAAGTTTAATATCAATTTTTGGCTTAAGTACCTATAAAACTTTAATGGTAATTGCAATAGAGATGATAATATCGAAAATGATAGTATCGAACTCATAAAATTAACCAAAATGATTTGCATTAACACGATAAATCAAATTATAGACGGATTCATAATTTTTGTTTTGTACAATGCGTTGTTAATATTTTTATTAAACCAAACTTACATATTTGAATTAAATGACAACTTATATATTTGAAAAAAAAAATTTATAATTCAAGAATAGCAAAAACACTATTTTTTAATATTTTTTTGTTGCATTATACGGATTTTAACCTCCTAAATCCAAATCCAAATTTCAGGCCGCAATTGGTTGCCAACAAAGTTGCAAAATGGGCTACAAATCTTTCTGTTTTTTTTTAGTGGTCCGCGTTATGGGTACCAAAAGAAAGTTAATGCGAGTACTTATTCCACGAGGTATCAAACATGAAAATCCATTCATAACTTTTTCAGATATACCTATTATTATATTTACAATTTGTCTGAAAAACTAGTGGTTTCCCTTTTACGAAAGCACGACACTTAAAATGTTTATATCTTTAAAAGTTATGCATGCATTTTCATATTTGAATTGATACCTTGTTAAATAGGTACTTAAATTACCTTGCTTATGATACCCATAGAGTGTAGTTTTGTTGAAAAATTTAGAAAAATAGCAAGATTTGTAGGCTATCTTTTCCAACTTTGGAGGCCTATAACTTCTAAATCAATTGCGAGCCGCCTGCAATTTTTTCAGATTTGGAGTAAAGAGATCAAAATCAATGTAATCTGCAAAAAAAAATTCAAAATTAAAGTTGTCGCTATTCTTGAAATGTTCCGAAATTTATACTAAAAGTTCGGCCTCGATATGGCCGAATAACCTAAACTAGCCGAAACTGCCAAAAAGGCCGAAACTGGCCGTAACCGAAACCGAAACCGAATATTCGGTCGGACACTAGTTATAGTGCCCAGCCCTGCTCTCACTGATGTTACACGTACAGTAATTACTGTATCTTACAGTAATTTTGAGCCCTGTACAGGCAAACAGTAATAAGTGAATAAAATACAGTAATCATGAATTTGTACCCTAAAATGAACGTTTTGTACAGTAATTTTATCAAAGTACACAAAAAGAATTTTTGCAAACTATTTTAACACCAAAAAATCCTCAAATTCAATTTTTTATAAATCTATAGAATATGTTAATAAATATACCACATACAAACTGAAAAATGAAACTAAATGTGATTGAAATAATAAGACTATGTTAAAGACTTTAACACTTATGTATGTTACTAACCCATTGTGTAAGAAAACAAAGTGACAGCGAGTTTTGATTTTTGTTGTAAAAATCCAACACTTAAGTTGTCGAACCATACAAAATCAACTTTTCTGTCTCTTTCACAAGTTTGACAGCTTTAGCAAATGACGTTGAGGCCACTTACACCTTGATTTCTTTCACAAACCTAATATGTAACTTTTTAAATAATAATTTTTTTTAATACGTTGATTAATTTTTTGTTATTGTTTTTGTTACTTAACTTTTTAACTTTACTCAAATATTTTTGTTTTTGTAAGTATAAATAAAGTTTTTTTATGAATACTTTTATTTTTTAAGCGTTTTTTTTAAGTGTACAGTAAATTTCTGTGGCTTTAATAACTCGTGTAAAAACAGTAAAATTTACTGTTCCGTACAGTATTCAGACAAATTTGATGTAACATCACGGCCTGCTCTAAGTACTTTATGAGTATCAGCGAATCATTGAGCAAAGTGAGCATAAGTATTAAAATTTAAGAGTTGATAGGATATGAGAAGCATGTGTTCAGGGTTGAATATAAACTTATACCTCTTTTTTGTGAGTATACGCTGAATGCTAAAAAAACGACTCATTGCAGTTCTTTGTTTCTGAGTAGCAAAAGTATCAAAACTGTTAACGCACTGTAATATTAAAGTGAAAAAACATTTTTGGTTACTGGGTACTAACTAGTTACACGAGTTATTAAATCCACAGATTTTTAGCTGTAGAAGTCAGCTAATTTTGGCATATTAGTTTAGCACTTTACAATCAAAGTGTCTTAGCAGATGCGTTCACATCAACAGCTGCTAACTTTAACAATTTAGCAGTTTAGCAGGACTTAACAAGTTTACTGAATACAATATCAAAATACGTGCCTTATCAATTTGCTCCACACTTGCTGGCTGACGTGAAACCCCTCTTATATTCCAGAATTAATTTGATAAAAAGAAAAACATAACTTTAAGTATCTCATAGAACATGGTGATTGTTTTCCATTAATTTAAATGCCAACCCTTTACAATTGCAAATGTCTTTTAATACATAATATTAATTTCAGAATAAATTTGATAAAGCTATGGCAAACTGTGATGAATGCCAAGATTAAAGGAAAAGTACCGGCTTACTTAGTATCCTTTGATTTATATGAAAATTTCATACAAGCTGACAGGTACGAGTACTTGGTACTCTGTGCAATTTTTCTTTCTTTGAACTTTATACGTAAACTAGCTGAACCCGGTGTGCTTCGCTACTCCCCTCGTTATAAAATAAAATTAAAAGTATTTATATATTTTTCACGCCATCGAATTTTTAAAATAAGTCCACCCAGCGCCACCTACCGTGTCCATTTATACACAAATTATTTTCTTATGATCAAACAAACATACATTCTGAATTTCAGTTAAATTGGTCCATAAATTCAAATTTTCGATATAAGTCCACCCCAGCGCCACCTATCGGGTCCATTTATACACAAATTATTTTCTTATGATCAAACAAACATACATTCTGAATTTCAGTTAAATTGGTCCATAAATTCAAATTTTCGATATAAGTCCACCCCAGCGCCACCTATCGAGTCCAAATATAGCCTATGTTACCCACCGTACCAAGATAAACATTACCTGAAAATTTCATCAAAATCGGCCCAGCCGTTTTGGAGTCCATACGTTACATACATACACACATCCTATTTTATATATATGGATAGATAAACATCTAAATGCTAGAAGTGCTGTCAAATAGCTATAATGCAAGTTAAACGAACCAAGTTTGGCCACACCAAGAGAAAAATACACAGAAAAGCGATGAAAATAAAATTGTACTAGTACCGAAAAAGTGGTACCTCGTACGTGAAGAATAAAAAGTGTCCAAAATAGTACGAAAGTACGTACTTGCAGTTAGTACCCTATCTAATTATTATGCCATCGCACACTGCTCATTTTTCAATTTTAGGATGACAAAAGTTATTTGTTTTAAATTTAACCATTTTTTTTCGACAGATAATTGATAAAATATTGAAATGATATTGTGAAATTGATGCTCTCTTCTGATATTTTTATGGAATTTTTGAAATTTTAAACTTTTTCGAACAAAAAGTAGCGCATTCCAAGCTTAAAAAGAAAGGCAATTTGAAACATTTATTACTTAGAAGATAAAGCATATATTAAAATTTGGTTTTTTTTATTTTGTATTTTTTATTGACTTAATTACCATTGAACTTGTAACAAACTAAAAAAATATTAAAAAAACAAAAGTTAGAAAAAACGTGGAAATATGTCTCTAAATTTATTAAGCAGTTTTTATTTTACTAAAATTTAGTGGAAAGAATCTTAACAGTCCAACCTCCTTACAATTGGATAATTATACTTTCATAAAATATAGTACATATATCTGCCTTATGTTACTTAAAAAATTGATGGCGCAAAGTTGCGCACAAGAAAAACACTTAATTTAAAAAAACGCTTAAAAATCATATTTTGCCTTAAAACGCACAGATTTCCAAAACAATTTGTAGGTACTCTTAAATTAAAAGAAAAATAAAATAGAATTCATAATTTAAAACAAGTTGTGATCTAATTTTGTATTAGCAAGAATGTTTTTTTTTAGTTATTTTTTTACCGTTATTACCGTTAATTTGGTAATATAGTTTTATAGGAGACTAGCTGATATACTCTGTGTTACTCGATAGCCATTTATATAAACATTTTAACATACACTTCTCGATTAAATGTTGGTTAAATTCTGGAATAATGAAAAACATGTTGAATTTTATTTGTAAGCTACCGTTAGAAAGGTAATTGAACGAAATTTAAGCCAAAAAAGTTTTGGTAAATTTTTGTTGTTGGTGGTTCCATCTCTTGCGGTGAGCTAATTGAATTCAAAGAAGGTGTACGAAAAACATATTTTAAAAATTAAAAATAATTTTTATATTTACTTAATCTTTAAGTTAGCAAAATAACCTCTTCAACATTTAAAAATTATGGTTTGACTCAATGCGTCCTTGAGATATGGATATTTTAACATCTAAACAAAGATTTCTATAACTTTTGATTGGAAAGAGATATTGGGGTAATTTTTTCACATAAATTATTTTTGAGACTCGAATTATTTGTAAAAAATATAAAAACAACAAATTTTTAATGAAATATATTAATGGACAGTGGAGGTATTTGCATCGAAAGACCAAACGTTGATTTTCATGTCGTTTTTTTTCTCATTCTTAGGTAACGATGTTTTATGAAAAAGTCGCTGTTCTGAAAATTTCTACAATTTTGAATATATGTGAGTATTTTTGATGTCAAAATAACAGAAATTTTTTAAAATTAAATACACCAAAAACTCCGATGGTAAAAAGTATTATAATAACAAAGTTACCGTTAGTTGAAAAATTTCGGAGGGGGCGTGGCAAAAACTAAGTATGTAACATTTTAAGTTGGGATGAACTTAATATGTGTACCTAGTTTGAGCAAAATCCGTTGAGCCGTTTAGATTTGTATAAAGGCCAAACACACAAACAAACAGAAAATGAGTTTTATTGCTATAGATATATTTAAAAGTTAACCGATTTGAAATATTTTTAGCATCTCTTTAAAAACATAAATAACAATTTTGTATGGGAGGTAGGCGATGCAGTTGACCTAGAATTCTAATATTTTTGTGCTGTTACTTAGGCCCCTATTATGTGCAATAACTCAACTTAAGTTGACTCGATTCAACTTAATTTTTTTCATATTACGTATTACATTTATTTTAGTTGAACCATGTAGTTTGCCTCAATCTTTTAATAATTTTCAAACAACATAGTTCAGCTGGAATGTATGTAATAAATTATACGAAAAAGAATTTTAATCTAGTCAACTTAAGTTGAGTTGAAATACATAATAGGGTCCTTCATTAAGGCTAAAACTCATTTGTACCCCTAAATTTCATGACCTTAGCTTTTATAGTTGCTGAGATAATGCATAGGTGGCATCGCCGATTTTCTTTGAGCATTTTAAATATATCTCAATGGTTGCCCTTACAAAAATCAACATATGTTAATTTACATTTTCTGTGAACACAGTTACAAAAGTCTCTTTTCCACTCATTTCTTTAATTAAAAGTAGTAGTTAATTAAAATGATGATAAATTTTACTTTAATTTCTCTAATTTTGTGTTGTTCGACGTTTTATACTTTCACTTCCAAATGTCAAACTTTGCTATTGAAAAATACATGTTGTTGAGTAAATGTAGTGGCAAAAATAAAGCGTGGCGAAATATACATGGGAGTAGCGGAAACTGATACGTGCCGTTCACAAGACTTTTACCCAACAGTTGCAAAAAATTCAGTTTCGTAAGCGCAACCAATCACATGTGAATAAAAGTCAAAATATTTACATTATTTTACCAAGGAATTTACATATATTTTAAGAATGACTGGCAGGAACAAAGGAAAAAAAAGCCGCGGCGGAGCTCACGGAAACTACAAAAATGTTAAATCGAATAGAAACTGTGCCCGCAGCTTTGCGGAGCGACAATGTGAATTAGCGGAAAGTGATAGCAACGACAACAGCGACAGCGATTCTTCCAGCAATGGCCTCGATGGCCATGGCGATCCGCCAAACTTCCCGGTTGCCATGTGGGATTTAAATCACTGTGATCCCAAAAAGTGTTCCGGTCGCAAGCTTGCACGCCTAGGGCTTATTGAAAATCTACGCTTAGGACAAAAATTTCCGGGTTTGGTTTTAACACCTGTTGGTGTCAATTGCGTGAGTCCGTTGGATCGGGAAATAATTGCCACATCGGGTATAGCAGTTGTAGACTGTTCCTGGGCAAAGTTAGATGAAACACCATTTAACCGAATGCGCAGTCCTAATCCACGTTTGTTACCTTTCCTTGTAGCAGCAAATCCTATCAATTATGGAAAACCATGTAAATTAAGTTGCGTCGAGGCTATTGCGGCAACATTGTACATATGTGGTTTTAACGAAGAAGCCAAATGGTATATGGGTAAATTCTCTTGGGGACATTCATTTATTGAATTAAATGAAACGTTGCTAAATAAGTATGCCTTATGCAAATCGAGCGAAGAAATTCTAAAGGTTCAAAACGAATATCTAGAACAGGAGCGAGCTGAGCGCGAGAAACCGAAAGACTTAAGTGAGTTCTATCCTAAAAGTAGCAGTAGCGGGGACAGTGATGAGAGCGATAAGGATGATAACACAAAATCTAAATCTAATGAAAATGCAAAAGATGATATAGAATAAATATGAAAATTAAAAACCTATGAATGTTTCGTTTTTTGTTTAGAAGACCTCAAAAACTTTTTTGGAAGCTTATAATCTAATCTAAGCCATAGTATAATTATTTCAAAGTAGGAGCGACAATTTTTGCTGCGGTCAACGTGTGTCACAAAAAAAACAGCGTCTATGGTTGCAATGGCAGCTGATGCAAAATGGAAATATCAAAAAATTTTTTTCACTTAAAGAAAATAAATAAATTTCATGTAAGTTAAAAAAAAATTATTGAAAACTCGTTTTGTTTTTTTTTTTTGTTGACGTTCGTTGACCGCAGCTCGTGAGAAAATAGGTAGTCGTCAAGGCTACCTGATAAATAATTTTACAGTGATCTTAGCTCTGTAACTGTAAACGGAGAGAGCCCCGTGAAGGACGTCCTCTGTAGTCTATTTGTAGCGCGATGCACAGTAACCAGGTGGTCCAAAGCCAGTCGTACGCTCTAATCTTTTTTCCTCGATTCTAACCAAAATAACTGGAATTACACTACAAAAAAATTTTTTAAATAAGATCTCAAAAATCGTAGTAGAAATATAAAAAAATTAATGAACTCGTAACTATATTGCTGTTCGTTATGTTTCAAAACAACTTATTTCATTGTAAAACGAAGCCCTACTCTATTATGCACAATAAACACCACATTTTTAGGTTAGTGCCTTATTTCGTATTACCTATGATATATACATTAATCGGGGGTGTTATGGAAATCGACAATACTCAGAATCGGTTTTTAAATTGACACATATTTCATTCATAGAAACCGATTATCGACTAAGAAACACAAAACCAATTTCGAAAATGTAACCAGTTTCTAAATCAATAATCGGTTTCTATGACACCAAACTAAATCTGTGTCCATTTCAAAACCGATTCTGACAATTTTCGGTTTGCATAACAACCCCGAATAAGGATAATTTTTTTCAAACTGATTTAAGGTCCTTAACACTCAAATACACAAACTCTCTTTAATTAATTTACTCAAATCAGCTCAACTTAAAGATCGATATCAACTCGACAAAGTTGATGTTGTCTCAAGCATGCCATAGAATAGTTATCCTTTTATCTATATCTCACTTATTTGCTTCAAACTCTTGAGATTATTTCAAAATGAACATTATTGTTAAAATGATATTGTTGAAATAATAAAAAATAATTTTTAAATAAAAATATTTCATATTCAAGAATTTCTTACAAAATAAAGTCAAATATCTGTCCTTTCTTGTCGTAATTTATCTGTTAGGTATAAAATGGTTAGAAAAATCATGCAAGATATTCTGGAACAATAAAATATTTTTACTTGCAAATTATTCTTAAGTGTTGCAATACATATAAGAGAGTGATTACTTTTTATAAAAATCACTAATCTAAAAAATTTGAAGACGTTATCTTTCATATGTGAGGAGCTATTGCATTTTTAGTGCCTAAATTATATGGTTATATTTTGTACAATGCTTATACTTATATAATTGACCTTTGTAGCTTACTTGAAGGTTATAGCTTTTATAATAATAAAGCTAACAAAATAGCTTTAGTTTTTTTATCAAAGCCTTAAAATAAATAATATAGGTTTATCGGGCTCAAGATCCAAAAGATCTTTTTAATTAAAATAACACTTTTGATTTGAATTAACAATTACGTTAAAACGTAAGGGTTACGTTACCCTGAAAATGATTGCATACGGTAACCGAAATATCGGATTTAAAGTTGCTAATTAAAATCAAGTGTTATTTTAATTAAAAAGATTTTTTGGACTTTGAGCCCTATAAACCAAAATTAAATATCGAAACATCAGGTCGAAATATATAAGAAACGTAAATAAAAATAATAATTTAGGTTTTAACAATTGGATGCCGTGTATTTAAGGTACACTTCGCGTAGTCCAATTAAGAGACGAATTTGTCCATACTGTTGTATTGTCATCGGAACTTAATATGTGTGAAAAATTCCAACTCAAACGTACAACGGGAAAATGATGAAAGTTCAATCACTAGATAGTTTCAATAAATATGAAAGTAAACAAAAAATTTTAGTAAAAACATTTATATGAATTTTAACAGAATGTTATTTAAACAACCAAGTTATAAGTCAATATCATCAAAGTTATATTTAACTATCAATAAGAAAAATTGATAAATTATAATAAGATCAAGCAATCTAAATTTAAGAAAAAATAACTTACCAACTAAAAAAAGCAAAAAGATCGAAAAGAAATACAGTTAAAACAACAAAAGATACAATTCCTTTTGCTTGCAGTCGTTCTCGCTCATGCCATATAATTGTTTACCAAATGCCACGCATCACTGGTTATTTCGATGATACTCCGGGCTTACATTAACAAAATTGGTCATACTAAAATAAGTTGCACTATTTTTTACCAAAAATTTAAGAAAATCATTTAAATGCCCTAACAAAGTTTGCATTGATTTCTCATCAAGAGCCGAAAAGCCCAACATTGATCCGAGTTTCACAAAAAGACGCAGCAAATGAAATGCACCATATAATTTCGAGAGCGGTGTTTCCGGATGCTGCTGTAATATTTCAGCATACTGCGGCCGCTCGAACTTATAGAGTAGTTGTGAACCGAGCATAACATTAAAATACTCAATCACACCATTGAGCACATCATTAATAGCTACTTCTTTAGAAGCGTTAGTCGATTTAGAAGTTTTCTTAAAAGCTACATACTGATCAATAATATCCTGAACAGTTATTTTAGCCGGAATGTCAATGAGTTTGTGTTGACGTGTTATGGCATCCCAGTCGTCTGCAAGACATTGTTTGAGTTCATCAGGTATTTTAATTTTTACCTCGACTTTGGACAGAAAGTGTTCTTCGCTTTCAACGCAGGCTTCTATACGTTGCGTTACACTATGTGAAGTCGGAGTGGCGTTTGGCAGATGGGCGACACTGCCGCTACCACTGATGCTACTATTGGTAGCGACACTAGCAGCAGAGCTAGCAGTTGACTTTTCGCTAGAGCTGAGGCTAGCGGCACCGCGTTTTTTCTTTAGCGAATCTATATCTTTGTTGTCTGCGCCTAAATCCTCCTTTGGTTCTTGGTCTCTTTTAGCGCTATTTTCGCTAATAGTTTCTTTTGTTGTAGCTGCTGTTGGTGTTATCATGCTAATCGGTGTGACGGGTGTAGCGGTTGATTTTGATCGATTGCGACTGGTTGTCGGGGCCGCAAGAGGAGTTGCATTCAATTCCTTGGACGGCGTCGAAGCACGGGATTCACTACCGCCGCTGCTTGCACCATCTTTTGGAGTAGCTGAACCTGTCTCTCCTTTCTTCCCTTTCGGTGTTGCTTTAACAAAGTAGTGAATTTGAACCTCTTGGAAAAATGTTTTAGTGTTACACTTACCTTTCTTGTTACGTCCTGCTGAAGAAGAATGCTGCTTAAAAACCTCTTTTTGTCGCTGTACGTTGGCTTCATTGTATTTCAGCACACGATTCTCGGGCACCCACTCATCCCAACTGTAATACGAAATAGTTTAAAATTAACTCTTCTTGAGTTCTTGCACCATATGTTTTATGTGCTGCAAGAGCGAAACTTACTTTTTGTTCCAGCCTGCATAATGGATATAATATTTTATTTGTTTATCTTTTGTAATTGTACTCTTGAGTGCTTTGGCTTCGTATATTAATGGTCCATGAAAACATAAAACTTTTTCACCTGCAACAGATATAACAAAATTGTTTAAAATGAAATTGATGCATAAAACGCTTGGTGGCTTAAACAATCTCTGGACATTGAGCACAGAGACCGACCGAAAAATGCTTGTACCTTCGGTGAATTTAAGTTTCGGTGTCATTTCACAAAACAAATGGTTTCGACGCTACTGACAAAAGAATAAGTTTTAATTTTTTGGTAAATTGTTGCAAGAAATAAATATTCCTCGACCAAACTTGTACAGCTGTAACAAAAATTTTATGTTGCTATGACAGAAACGTCAAATGGTTGCTGTCAAAATAACTGAAAGCGCTGATTTTTTTATTATAAAAAGCTGGCTGTGTTCAACACATAAGGAGGATTTTCATTTGCAATACATTTAATATTATTGTGTCCAGTTAACAGCCGATTAATTCAACATTTTGTATTGTTTATAACAAATAAATAATAACTGATTCAACATTTTTTCAAAGTGGTAAGTTTTTACATCCCAGCACTATCATCGAGAATAAACATTATGCTGGCCCTGGTGCTCCTTTTACAGTTTCTTCCCAAGGCCTTGGTCCACGTTTGTTTTCCCAATGGTCAATATCCAAATTCTTAATCTTATTGAATTCCGTATCTAGCGTCACTTCCTCAGGTTTCTTCATTGTTATTCCGTACTTCTTCATTTCTTCCGGACTCACAGCACTTTTCTTTGAAAATTGGTATCTGCGGATATAATTGCAGTGAATCTTAATAATTGATAGCGCTAGGATTATACCTTAATTGTGTGAACTCTCTTAAGCCAAAGGAGCCGCCAACCATAAGCAACAGGAAAGGTATTCCATATTTAAAAGTTCTTTTACGCGAGAAATTTTTAACTTTTTGTAACCAAGACATTTTCCTGTCGATGTTTATGTAAATGATGAAGTGTCAAGCACAGGTGATAGCCATTTATGAGTCAGTGCTGCCACTCTATTTATGTGCAGTAAGTAATAGTTTACACTAGGCCATACTGTTAGACAACGAAGAAAGGTTTCTGCACACGACACGTAACGAAACGGCTGTAAAACGGCGACGAGTGTTCAATGCACACTTAGCGGAACGGCGGCACAAACGAAACGTCAGATCATATTAAAAACTAAGAAAAAAACACTGAACATACCTAATCCTAAGCAAAAATATGGCAATACTTATGTCACTCAGTGAGAGATCCGTCAGCCGTTAGAGAAAATATAAAATAGATTATATCCGTAGTGCCATGATAAAACCATCTATTAGGTGCCTTGACAACTGCATATTTTCTCACGAGCTGGGGTCAGCATATGTCAAACAAAAGAAAACTAAAAAACATTTTGACAAAATATTTTTGATATCTATTTTGCATCAGCTGCCATAGCACGCTCTCATTTTTTTCTTTTGTTTGACATTCGTTGACTGCAGCTGGAACTGTAGCTACTTATATTATTATGGTTTAAACCAGCTTCACTCAATTGACTCATCGAATGTCAAATCAAAGTGAGTCGCAAAATTTTTAATACTCTTGCCGTACATTATTCACCTTCCCACTTCTTCATCTCTTCAGTAGACGTCAAAGAGGCCATTTTCATAAGACAATAATTGCCTTCGCCTCAAACAGTTCGTCGATTATTCGCAAGCATTCGGGTTGAAAGGGGACTTTCGTCAACCCCCCCCCCCCCCATGTGACTAATACGGCTAAGGCAATTATTGCCTAATGAAAAAGGCAAAAAGGTAAACTTTGTATTTTATGTAATATGTGTAAAGTCTAAAACCAGTAGAAAGAACTAACATAAAAAACTCAAGACTGAACAAATCTAGCGTTAGTTTAGGGATTTTTTGATAAAAAGTCCTTTACGATTAATTAAAATTATTATAAATATTTTTTACTTCTCTTCTTAAAATAATTATTGAAAAAATTTAAATAAATGATTTTTTTGTATTGACTTGCCGTATAGCTACTATCATATTCATACCAGCACGATTGGCAGTGGTCAATCTTTTTGTTGACCGATTTATCAAAGAATTTCCCACATATGTAAAACGATTTCGTTCAAAAAAAGAAACGATGTGACGTTCGTGATTTTGGCACGAACCAAACCAATAAGCAGCTACTGAAGCATTTACTGCTTAATTTTTCTCGTACTATAAGGTGCATTTTTCTTTTTATATTTTACAATTTTGTAACTATTGGAAAAATGATAAAATCCAAGTGATATATTCGCTTTTTCTGGTACCAGTTCGTTTTCAATACGTTATTATTTTTTAAAACAATGGAGTCCAAATATGTCAACCTGCAATCTTGTTCCTCTTCTAACGGAAATTTGATGTAGTTGTTACACTTGTTCAGTGTGTTTAATGTATTGTCTGTTTGTTCCGTTTCTACAATTGGAAAAATGTTGTCTACGTACTTAGTTATTAGTCTGGGGCCCTATTTTGTAAATGTGAGTTTTAAAGTGAACATTTTTTCTGACTGAACTAACCGCCTGAAAACCAGTGAGTTTTTGTGACAGCCCGTGTTCACTTTAAAACTCAGAGTTACAGAATAGAACCCTTGGGCTCTCATCACATATGACCAAGCGTTTGCACTGCCCGAACGAACGAAGAACTCAGCGTTCGTTCAGGCAGTGGAAACAGTTTGGTGCGCACCAAGGTTCGGAACATTTGTTTTTTTCAAAATGCTCGTGAATGCTATTCGTACAGTTGAAACACCTTTTTCAGCACGAACGAACGAAGATTTCGTCGTTCGCTCTGATCGGCCGGCGCTCGAACATTTTGGGTGAATCCGGTGTTTCTTTGTGAATAGAGTAGTAGATTTGTTGAAATGGTATTTAATAACATAGGAAAAAATAAAAAAGGAAAAAAATAAATTAAAAACTTAAGACAAAATAACACTGTTTTATTTGTGTAAAGTTTTCTAAGTATTTAAGTTTTCAATATCGCAAATATTGAATTTAAGTCCTTAAACTGCACTTGTGTTCCTGCAGTGGAAACCGTGGAAACGAACGAAGAATTCATGGCTAAGTTTTGTTCGCGATAAATTCTTTGTTCATTCGGGCAGTGGAAACGGTCGGTGACGAGAATCATTTGATGATATCGTTTCAACGATACTTTAACATCACGTTACCTTTAATTTGTATAGTCTATACGACATCGTTTTGCTAGCTTTATGTATGACAAACCCTAGTGAATAAATGGACAAACCACTACAAACGAGTGCATTCAGTCATTTGAACCAGTCATTTGAAAAAATTTTTTGTGGTAGATTGGACTAAAAAAGTGTGGTAGATTGACAAAAAAAATGTGACAAATTTGATATTTCATATAAAAACTATATGTCTTTTATTAAAAAAATATTCATTACACGGATTACAACAACAAAAATAGTATATATTTAATATAAACAATTTTAAGAACGATTAAGAAGATTAAGAACGAACACACTTTCAGTCAATAAAACAAAACAATATGAAACAAATCTTGTTTAGTACAGGAGCCTAATTTTATTTTATATATGTGTTTTTACCCCCTAAAGGCCCAATTTCTTCACAGTTCGGTTAAAGTTTTCCAGCAAGTTGTGAGTTTACCGAGACGGTAACTTTTACGGAACGGCAACTTTTAACGATTCGTGCGATATGAAAGTTTTCTCAAAATGAATATTGCAGATGGAGACAACTTTTGCTCATGTCCTGAAATAAGTGTCTTGCGATATATTTTAACATTCATTTTAAGCAACGAGCTGTAATTTTTCGCCTCTTCTTTCATTTCATTTCAATATGGAAAATTATAACATAGAATGCCTACGTACAAAATTTTACTTAGCATATGCATACTAACCCTACTTCTCGGCAGGCAATTTTTGATTGCTTACCTTCTGTCAAATTTCCTTTCAAGCAATGGCAATATTGCAAGGGTGGGCATTTATATGTTATGAAATCAACAAAAAATTTTCCTTCAAATATTTCAAAATATCAATTTCATTCACAATAACAAGCGTAAGTCAAAATCTAATGATATTAAACATTTAGGGCCAATTTCTCAATGCCCGGTTAGACTAGCTCTTAACCAGGAGTTAGCTAACGATAGCTTAAAAAAATAATTTTGATTTCACCAAGTGCTGGATAAGCAACTATCGGTTAGATGACTTATTGTGAATTTTTCAATTGTGGATACGTAAAAACATCTTATCAGCTGTCTCGTGTTTACATATTTTTTGATTTTGTGCTGCAAATACATAAAAAAATTCACATCATACGAGTTAACATTTTTCATTGGCAGAAGAGCACGCCCACATCATTGAAAATAAAAAAGATGCTGATGCCTGGGAGAAAAAAAAGAAAGTGTGGGGGAAGATTGCCTTAGAGTTTGAGGATCGGTATGGCGTCGGTTCGATAACTGCAAACTTTAATTGTAAACTTTAATTATAAAGAAAATAAATTATTGAAGTTCTGTCTATTTTTGTGTAAAATAAACAAACAATAGTTTACTCTATTCAGCTGTTCTTCCGATTAGTAGCGCCAACCGAAACCACAACTTGCCGTTAACTTAATCAGCACTTAACTGACAGTTAAGCCTTAACCGAACATTGAGAAAGGGCTTTTTTGCTAACTGCTGGTTAAAGTTCTGATTAGTGCTTAACCGGACATTGAGAAAGCGGCCCTAAGTTTTCTAGTGTTGTGTATATTAAAAGTATTTCATGGAGAACTAATTCAGTAAAAACTTTTATGATAGCGGAAATAGTGGTATATTTTAAGCCTTCGGTGGTAAAAGTGGTAGATATTAAAATGTTTAAAAAATGTGCTAGATCTAATACAACAGTGGTAAAGTCCGTGGCAAGATTACGATAACTGTGGCGCCGCGATTTGAAAATGTGTTTTTGTTCAGAACAAAAAATATATTTGGCCGGACAAAAAATCGATATCTACACTAATTATCGAGTTATCAATATATTAAATTTTTTTGATACAAACTCTGTTCAAGAAAACATATATATCTTTACCAGTATCTAATGCATCTAGAAAATTGGCATGTCATTTGAAAGATACTTAAATTGTCTATTTGGAAAATTACAAATTAAATACATTTCATCAAAAAATTTCATTTTATGAGCAATTTTATATTTTTTTGCGGATAAAACTATTATTTTCTCAAAAATATGCAGAATTAAGTTAATAAAAATATATTATATATTTAAAGGCTAAAGATTCACCTTTCATTTGGTATATAAAAGTTTATATTTTTTTTTTTAAATTAAGACTTTATTTAATATAAGTGTTACTTATAAGAAGTGCAGAACTATTTCTGAAGACGCCACTCTTCTTCATCAGCGATCTTTTGTATAATTCTCAAATAAAAATATTGAAAAATTTTCAAGCTTCGAATGAAGTAGAGGAAGATGTCTATTAATAAAATCCATATCACAACGCACTTAACACACGTACTCAATCGCACTTGTTAAATGACTCATAACGTGGTGATTAAATCAACCATAATTTCCGGTTTATTCAAAAAGTAACGTTATTTATTTTTGAT
Organism: Dichetophora obliterata; assembly: GCA_963920525.1. Taxonomy (NCBI): domain Eukaryota; kingdom Metazoa; phylum Arthropoda; class Insecta; order Diptera; family Sciomyzidae; genus Dichetophora; species Dichetophora obliterata. The sequence continues at coordinate 4,670,248 of OY986435.1, forward strand.
CAAGCAACATAAAATGCCAAATAGGGTGACCCAGATAATTAGTGATATTTATCATACCAACCCAACACCAGCTACGCGGTCAAGTGCTTCATATTTATTCGTAAAACTTTTTTGTGATAAACAGTTTCAATAGCAGTATGCAGTCAAAATTAAGTTGCGAAATGAATGAAAAACTTATGGAGTGTAACAAAATACGAACTAGAAAGATATTGTTAAATAAAAGTGATGCAACCAGTTTTTGTAATGTTCCTTCATAAATGCATTTTTTGGCAAATGGTTATATAAATCGCAATTGACAGTGACTACATTTGCATTTGTCAATGGCTTAAGCGAAGATCAACTATTTGATTTAATAAAATGGAAGCCGTTGACCAAAACCGATCAGCTAAAAGTTTCGAATTTTTTTCACTGGCTGGAAAATCCTATAAACTCAAATAAATATTACAGCTACAATGTTGCGATATATGCAGTTATTTATTGTAATGGTAATACATATAAGAAATCAGAAAGGAATAAGAAAGCAGAACAACTAAGAAAAATATGCTGGAAATAACAACATTCCGTACAAGGGCAAACCAATTTATAACAAAAAAAAACCTAAAAAAAATAAATCATATATATATTATATACAAAATGAAAGAAAAATTTGTAAGCTTTAAGAATTGACTTTTCGTTAAAATTAGTAATTACGGTACTTTTAAAGAAAATAACGATTGTATGAAAGAAAAAATTTTACTTTTACATATTTTATTTTTACATGCTATAAAATTTTATTTATTTTACGTTTTCAAAAGGTTCATTTTATAATCTTTAAAATTATATCTCAATCATCAATATTGGTTTTATAGAAACAAAAATGATAGGCAGTTTTCTAAGAAGATCTAATAAAAACAAAATTATTTTGAAAATCGATAACTCGGTAGCCAATCGATTTTTCCTTCGACCATTCCTATTTTTATGTTAATTTTCTATGATTTAAAACAAATTCTAAATATTTGATAGTTTAAATCATTCAACAACATTTTCAATATAAAAAGGAAAACATCATTAGCAGATTTTATTGCAATTTCGCACTACAGGCTTCATGCTTTCCTTTTCATATTGAAAATGTTGTTGTTGTTGTTGTTTCTTTCAACTTTCAACTTCAACATTTTCTTTTCATATTGAAAATGTTGTTTCTTTGGAAAAAATTCGTTAGAGCAATTAGTTGTTCTAACCTGACCTAAAGCTCAATAAACGATTTTAAAGTATCAAACAACTGAATTTGTCTTTAAAATCAAGAATGTTATAAGCTATCAAACATTTAGAATTTGTATTTAAATCATAGAAAATTAACATAATAATAAATCATGTCATATAGAAAACTTTCAATTCCTATTTTTACATAAAGCACTTCAAGAATCCATTGTCAAATCGTGGTGCCCCTGTTATCGTAATCTCCCCAAGTCCGTGCCCTGAATTGAACCCATTCATTAACTCATCGTTCTCTTAATTCTTATTTCTACCACGTGTGACGAATTAGCAACCAACTGCTTGCGGCGAAAGCAATTATTTCCTCTGAATTGCCTTGTGAAAAACTGATTGGTAAAATAATCTAAAAGCTTCGAAAAAGTAATTCCGGCAAACATCACTTAAAAGCTTTCTCATCGAAACAAAAATTAAATTAGCTTTTTTGCAACCATTCAAACAATGGCCAACTCATGCAAATACGTATACTTGCGTACAACGCACCGCGCCCTCTTGTCTAGTGCTGTTCAGTATACACACTAAATCGACGTCCAACAAAAACAATTCTACACTGCACCATATCCAACCACCACAGCCGTGGCTTGTCTTCGTTATATTTTGTAACTGCGAACGACCTTCGTCAGGTCGCCATTTTGGTTTAATAATTGGAAAAAACATTGAAAATAAACGATACAAGCGGACAGCAGCGAGTAAATTTTCGTTAAATTTATTTTCATAAAGTTTTTCGGCCGCAAAAATAAAAGTTGTGAATAGTAGCGACGACAGCCGATAAATTCTTTGAACAAAAATAATAATATAAAGTTCAGCATAAATTAATACTTAGATTTCTTTAAAGCTTGTTTAAATTGTTCTAAGAAAGGGTTAGTTTCAAAGCCAGATAATTGTGTGTTCTGTAATAAAAGATTGGCTAAAATTAAAGTGCTCGTAAAAATCGAATTGCCGATAAGATCCGCTCTTTTTAATAATTACTTTTTTGCGGAGTTAATAAGGACTACGTTTTGTTTATTGTTTAATAATTGCCAGCGGAGCACTAGACAGACGCTCGATAACGAAAGCTTTATCAGTTCAATGCGGTGGGCTGCTTAACGAATTTGTGCTTTTTTAACCCAAATAAAATTTCATTCAATTTAATATAATGAAAAGCTGTTGGTGATAAAGAGATTTAGTTGAAGCCATTTATTTAACAGAATAATTCTTTCAATAATATTGAATAATCAATACAACGAATGTGTAAGATATTTGTAATGCTATTATTCCATATTTCCGCAGTTGAAAACAGTCCTTGGAGTACAGTTGATCCTCATAGAGTGTAGTCCAAAGACGAACATTCAGTAACTTGAACGGCCGCGGCCCAATTCCTTACCAACAAAATCATCCGCTTACATCAAAATGGGAGAAATAAAATCCGTTAAAGTGGATAATTGGGGAGTTTTTTTCCTGCAAAAACTTCAAAATTTCTTCAACAAAACTGATTATTGCGATTTAACTCTTCAATTTAATGATAACTCTCAGCTAAAGGTACATCGTTTGGTACTTAGCGCTTGTACAGACTATTTCAATGTATTGGAGCAGACATGCGAGATGATCGATGATGCGCTTCTTATGCCCAATGAACTTCAAGCAGACGTGGTAGTCCCCATTGTTAACTTCATGTACACGGGTACACTGGAGTTTGAATTGAAAATGTATGGAAAACTGCTCCGCACTGCTAAGGAGATGAATATGACAGTATTGTTGAAACTACTGGAGGCACATCGTCGTACCATGGAAGGCGTCAATAGAGCACAACAACGGGTAGGTATTCGAAACGCACACGAGATTGAACACCTTATATATGTTCCAGTAATCACGATACATTTAAACTTGGAAATTTTTCACATGTTTCATATGTCACAGTAGGATACTTAGTTAAAGTTGTTGAAGATGGCAAAACTACTAAGATCCAATTTTTCAGTACGAGCTTAAACTCTAGTCAAATTAAACTGAGGTAAACTCACCAAAATTGGACGTTTAAACTCGACTTAGGCAAAAAAGAAGACATTATATGATCATTTAAGTCAATTTAACTTCAACGGATGCTAAAATATCTGGTTAAACCGAGTTTAAACGTGCAATTTTGGTGAGCTTACCTCTGCTTAATTTGACTAGAGTTTAAGCTCGAGTTTAAGCACTGAAAAATTGGCCCTAAGAGTAAATATAAGCTCATAAAATCATAACCTTACTAAGAGTAAAATTGTAATATTTTCTTTGCTAAGAACTTTCGAATCACTCCATAACTATTGCGATAAAAAAAGCTAAAAAAACTGCCAAGCATTCTCTATAGCGATAGAACAATGATAAATTCGTTTAGTAATAATACTGAAAATACATTTTGAAAGAAGTCTGAGCAAAATGACAATCCATCAATCGAATTGGCAGAGTTGTGATTGGTTTTAGGTGTAACGATTTGTGAGAGACTCAATTCAAAAGGCTTTTAGCTGAAACATGATTTGAAGTGCTTGTGTAAGTTGAAAGACGTAATGGGAATGCTATTGGGTTTTCAAGTGAATCAAATTGTCGCAATTCCATGCAGAATCTTGTAATTTGCTAAATCTATAAGTTTCGAAGCAACCCCATTCAAATAATGTAAAAATTTAAAAAGATATAAATATTTCTGGACAATATTAGTAGGCACTTGGTTATGTTTTACTTAAGGCCAGTAATACATCAAATCAAGTTTCAAAAATAAACATTTCTCAAGATTAAATTATTGAAGCGATTTATTTGAAATGTTTAAGTATATTCAGGCATGTTGGAAGAATAAAAAAAACATGACTCAAAAAAATTTATATATACTAGGGTGGTCTTTTTAAAAATCGAGTTTCATTTTCGCAGTTTAAACTCTTTCTTAGAACCCAACTCTATAAGTCTTAAAAATATCAGTTAAGGTTTAGAGGTGGCATTTTGTTATTTTAGTTTTTCCATACGATTTGAATGGGGAAAATCCATTTGAGGGTTCATGGAAAATAGAAGTCTTAAATATAAAATAAATTCATTTCTAAAAAAATTTTCTAATACATACTATTTTATCTTGATTATTAAGAAGATTTCAGTAATGCTCGGTTATTATTCACTGATCTATGGCTTTCTTCTCAAAGCTAACTTATGAAATTAATACATTTTCTCAAAAATATATTGTTAAATCTTCATACTTTTTTAATATTTCAGTTACAGGATTGACTCTTGCCTTAAAGTTCAGACAATGATATTTTAAAACAATATTAAACAAAAGAATTAATTAATAAGCAGTTTTTTAGATAAAATCGTACAAGTAGTGTTTTTAGTATTACTTGCATTTTTTCAAGTACATAATACAAATTTTTTAACTTAACATGTGATTTACTACAAATCGTATGGAAAAAAAATCAAAAAGAGCCACCTCCAAGTCTTTGCCAGTTTAATTGAGATTTACACAGTTTTGTCCCTGGGTCACACGGAAGTAATTAAAGCTGTGAATATCTGGAAATATTAATAAAAATTGGAAAAAAACCTCCCTAATATATATATATACATATATCTGTGGAGTTTTGACAAATCAACTTAAGTCTATCTTAAATTCATAGGCAAAACAACTTAAGTCTATATGAATTTCATATGAACCTAAAGGGGTTTGTCTATGAATTCCAGATAGACTTAAGTTGTTTTGTCAAAACTCCACAGATATACATATATATAGTTATAGTTTAGAGTGTAAAGACAGATCTCAGTATTAGCGTGCAAATCTAGCGTCGACGTTATTCATAGTAAACAAAGCGAAAAATATTTTATATCTTATATATCATTCTCTTGAATATGCCAGAGCCCGATTTTCGAAAAAATTTCGAAAATTACGTTAAAAACATAAAATCGTATATTGACAACTACAAAAAACTTTTTAATAAAATTTTTTTTCAAAAATCACGCTCTGCCATATTTTATTTTAATATTGTAAAGTATATGTGTGCAAAGTTTCGAATTGATTGGTTGAAATTTGTTTGAGTAATGATGCACGCCATTTATAAAAATTCAGTTTTGAGAAAAACCGTTCAAAGTTTTGGGCTTGATGGAGAATGGGCTGGCCCATGAAAAAACCGTTCAAAGTTTTGGGCTTGATGGGCCGGCTGCAACTTTGAAATCTTTAAACTTTCAAACGGCTTCGAATTTCGCTTTAAAGTTTGAACAGCATATTTTCAAGATGTTTCTGAAGTAATTTATCGATGTTTCAAAATTTCGATTTTCTAAAAATTTTCATGTATTGCTGGCCTTAAAGCAAGTGAAAATATTAATCGTTATATATAAAGTATGTAGATACAACATATTAGCATGAAAACACATTGGCGTGGCGTAGTCATAGAAAATTATTTTGAGCTGGAAAATTTCTATTAATCTTTCAAAAAGTATATTTTAAAAATTTAAAATGTTTCAAATATTTTCACTGCCTTATAAAGACTTCTCAGTGCCTTAAAGTTGACTTCACTTTGTATGCATCAATTTTCTATCAAACTGAAAATCGACCCATGAGACGAAATTTCAACAATTTTTTTATTCGTCTGCCGATTAATTTATGTATATGCAATAATTTTTTAAGCGTAAACTATGTTTGCTTCATTAAAATGTAAAATGATTTCAAGAAAAAACTAAGTACTGTTCTAAATAAGAAAGGGCACGGCAATTTTGTTTTCCAGATGTTTCATGGGTGTAAGTATAAATATTAACTATCAAAATTAAAAAATTTGAGAACATGCTTTTAAAAATAAGCTGTATATTACAAATTAATACATTATTATTTTCACGCCATGGAGATAACTAATCAGATATTTGTGTTTCGAAATCTGTTTCAGGTCAATGAATTCAAAATCTTTAATAAATCAATCTCTTACATATCTTACATTATTGTTCAAATTTAAAGAATCTCAAAGTTAATTCACAAAATTTAAAAATATTTAAAACATGTTTTTAACTGGTTGTGTCCAACAAGCAGAGCTGAGTTAAAAAAGTACTTATTACAATTCAATTCCAATTCCGTGGAATTAGGAATTGGTAATTGGACCTCTCAATTCAAATAGGAAGACTGATAAACAAGGCTATTAAAGTCTTATTTAATAAACAGCCAACAATATCTACAAGACAAAACAACAAAACAATTGGACGTAAACCAGCTTATATTTGCAGAAAAATGTAAATATATCTACAAAATCAAAAATAGCATGCAGAAATCAAAACTAGTTCTCACAACAAGAAACAATATACACCAACATAACACTCGTCAAAAACACCACTTCGAAGTACCAAGAGCCAGAACATCCAGCGCAATCAAAAAATTCAATTCATTACCAGATAAAATTAAAAACTCAAGAAATATTCAACTATTTAAAACTAACTTAAAATTGTACCTAATAAATTTAAGATAAGTTAATCAAAATATTTGATCTCATATATGTGATATCATATTAAATTAATCAATATTGCTATTTATTTATATATTTTTTATTAAATTTTCCTCTTATACACGGAACTTATTTCCGTCTGAGGATGCCATGTAACATAAATTATTAAATTATTAATAAATTATTTTGCATAAATAAAAAAAAAAATTCCTCAGGAATGTAATTGGAAAAAATCGTCAATTACCTCACAGGAATTGTAATTGGTAATTTAACACCTCAATTCCTTGGAATGGAATTGGAAAAAATGGTCAATTACATTACAGGAATTGTAATTCGTAATTGAACATCTCAATTCATCAGGAATGGAATTAGAAATATCGTCAATTCCATTACAATTACAATTCAATTACAATTCAATTACAGGAATTGTAATTGGTAATTGAACACTTCAACTCCTCGTAAATTGAATTGAAAAAATCGTCAACTCTATTACAGGAATTGTAATTTGAAATTAAAATTTCAGTTACTTTTTCATTAACGCAAAACTACTTCAACACCCCTGTATAAAATTTCATTAATCTACTAACAAAGCGATGTTTTCCAATTTTTTTCCTAAGGAATTGCGTTCAATTACCAATTACAATTCCCGTAATGGAATTTACAATTTTTTCGATTCCATTCCTGAAGAATTGAAGGTGTCAATTACCCATTACAATTGCGAGGAATTGAAAAGTGCAATTCCCAATTTCAAGGAATTGGAATTAAATTAAAAAGGAATCCTTACAACCCAGCTCTGCCAAAAAACAAGTTGATGTTCTCAGTCATTTTTTGTGAACGGCTCCCGTGATCGAGAGTTCTACCGTTTTCGCTATTACTTGGGGGGAGAATATGATTTTATATAAAAATTAATTTTCAATGGGTTACTCGATATTTTTAAAAAACTGTAAGGCTAATGTACAATAATATTTTCTTGCATGCTAGTTTTCTTTAACTGTGTCATTAAATGTTTCTCAATTGTCTATATATGCAGCCCTCCAGCCCTAAAAACGTTCGTAAGCGTGGTCCAGCGGCACAAACTCAAATGCGTCCTATACCAACTTCGCCGCAGCAGCAACAACAACAACAACGCCGCATACTAACATCAGCAAATGTATCTCCACAACGCCGCCTTGTACAGACAAAACCTATGGCAACAAATGCTAATCAGCAGCCCCAAGTGCAACAATATCGACAACAAATTGGCTCAACATCTTTGCTTAAGACATCTGTAACGGGAACGTCACCCTTAAAAATGCAAAGATCCACATATGAATCAACAAATTATGCTAGCGGCGGTTCAGCAACAACATATGAATCGACAATGCAATTTAAAGAGGAACAACACGATGATTACGATATGCAATTGGGGACAATTAATCAGTCCACTTCACCATTTGAACAACTAAGAAAAGGCTACAACAACAACAAACGGCCAGCATCAGCAACATTTATATCTCCACCAGCGAAAAAACCCAATATCGAAGATGTCAAGGAATTCGCAGAACAACAACGCATGCGTAAACAAATTGCTGCAGAATATGGTGAAGATCAGGAATATGAAGGTCCTATGCTGGACGATGATATACATAATGATGATGATGACGAAGATGCTGCTGCCGCCGCAGCTGCTTCCAGTTCAATTGCATCAGCGTCAACAACTGCAGTAAATGCCAGACAACATCAACAAGGACCTTCAATTATCATTAAGCAAGAGCCAAATGAAAAACCTACAATCGTTGTTAAAGATAGCGCAAATTCAAAAATGAATCATGCCAAAATTATATCTGAGGTACTGCGTCAGTATCCACATCTTGTAAAAAGCAACAAAAACATCAAACTCAAAATAATGCCCAATATTGGTGGCCAATCACAGAAAATAATTGTAAAGAAGGAACAGATTGACAATATATCCGCTGAAATGAAATCAAGTGCAACAAACAGTGGTGAACAATGTCAAAGCATTTCGAAATCTGTTGTCTCACAACCAAAACCAGTTTCGAAGCCAGTAGAAAAGTCATCACCACCACCACCGTCACTACCACCAATACGCCCAACTCAAAAATTAGCTGCAGTTGCCAGCAACGCGGCTGCCACAATAACAACCACAACACCTAGTGTTGCTCCAAATGTTCCATCGCAAAAACGTCGCATAGATAGTAAAACAATGCATGCTCTGATAGCTCAAGGCGCTGAAAATACGACAGGTAATCGATTTGCTTTAAATGTTTTTAATTTTATTTACTTGTAGAACTAGAAATAAGGTTTAGGAGCAGCGTGGTCATAATATAATATTTATTATTTTCTAATTTCAAATAATTAAAAAATGTTCGGCCATTTCTATTTCTTTTTTCCAATTGCTTTGGAATTCGATGAATAAAAATTAATGGAAACCGTAAGATTAAAATTAAAAAGCCTTATTTAACTAGTTATTAAACTGGAATATTTTTGGGAAATAAGAGAGATATTTCACAGACTTCATGCATGTGGTTGACAAGCACATAGTATAATTTAAATCAATCAAAACTAAACTTATTTCTGACCGCATCAATACTATAATAAAAAATAGAAGTGAAAATTCATTAAGAATTGATTTTTTTCTATTTAAGGTCCTTGGCTTTGCTTACGTTGTGGCGTTAATGGTCGCCCCATTAGTATACCATCATATCGCGGATTTCGTCGTCATTTGATTAACACTCACAAGGAAACTATCGATCCTGCACTCTGTGAACATTGTGGATGGCGTTCATCATCAAATCGTGATTTACACTTCCACACTCAAGTGGAACATAAGATCAAAACTTCTGTCTACAGTTTTCCCGAATGCTTGATGTGCACTGAGATATTTATAGACACAGAAGCTCTGAACGAGCATATGGTTGAAAGTCATCCAAATGAGAATCAGCAACAATGCATATATTGCAACAAAATATTTGCTAAAGAGATACAGTTGTATACACACATGAAAACCTACCACAAAAAACAAGCGATTGATGATGGTATTATTGATTATTCGGATGATGATGATGATGATGAAGCAATGCAAACTCAAGAAGATGAAGCTCTACATGATAGCATAGAAGAGAAACCACAACCGCCGCCAATCAGCAACAAGGATAAGAAAATAAAAATACTTTCGGACATAAGTCTGCCCAGCACGGGATCATTAATGAAATTGGAGCCGAGCTCAGAAGCAGCTGCATTGACAACAATTGCATCTGGTATAGCAGCTAGCATTGGTCTGGAAACCTCTGAGGAATTTATAAGTACAAGAAGCGAAGCAGCCATCACCACAGCACCTACAAATGAGCCTACTGGAGAACCAAAATTTGTCACAGCTGATGGCAATGAAATGGTGCTAACTGATGAACAACGTAAAGAAATCATGTCACAGCTAAATCAGGAACACGATGGAGGAGTAGTTATGGTACTGAATGAAACGTCATTCTCGGATCCTTCTGCTGCTGCTGCTACTGCTGCAGTTGCTGTTGCAGAAACAAACGAAGACACTTCACAGGATATTGCGTCAGATCAAAATGAAGAGCCTGCTCGTGGTGAAAATGAAACAGCAGATGATGCTGAAGCTTCTGCTGATGAAGATGAATTCGATGATAACATTATTTACAGCGAGTTTGTCAACAAAACTGGAACAGAAGTCAAAAAGGATATGTCAGGCCTAGAAGAAAGTAAGGGGTCTATTGATAATTTAGAATGGGCTGAAAATCTTGTAACGGCCCATGAAATGGAAGAGGAAATAATAACAAAGAAAAACACAAATCAAACTGAGGTAACTTTAATATTTACATTAAAAAATTCTTATATAAATTAATTTAAATATATTCCAAAAGGCGAATTCCACTAAAGTGGAAGATAGCGCAAAGGACCGCAAAAAAAATGAAGATATAAGCAAAAAACTGAAAGAGCTCACAGGAGATTGGTCGGATGACGAAATTGATGAAGATGAAGAAATCGATAAAGACAGCACTACACATGTTAAAGAAATTGCCAAGGATCCAAAGTCAAAAGATACAGAAATTTTAGAAAGTTCAAAACAAAACGTTGAGGAGGAACAAGCTTCAAAAATTCTGGAAAAAGACGAAGATCAAGCTGCAGAAGAAGATAAATCAGCTGATATGGAAATGACAGATTTAAGCGAAGAACGAGAAAATGAAGAACCTGAAGATGATATTGATATTGCTTTGAAAAGCCTGCACCAAGAAGATGTGGAAACTACAAATGCTAATGTTACAGATGAACTGCATGATACTTTCGATTCAGTAAATGAAAGTTGCGTTGTTAAGAAGGAAAATGCTAGTTCGACGGATAAAAATAAAAAAAATGAATTAAAAGAGGAACCAGAAATCATGAGCATTGATTTGCCTACAGAATCTGATGCCACTGCCATTGAAGAAAAAGCAAAAGGGAGTAATGTGGAGGACACTTCTACTTGTTCTGATAATAAAAATACAAAAGACTTGGAAGATGAACCAACATACAGCGATGATCACGCTGCGTGTAAAGAAATCAAAGAGGATACCATTAAATATGAAGATAAAAACAAAGATGTAAAGTCAGATGAAGAAGACATTCAAGCCGCGGAAAGTGCATTAAAAACCAAGGATAATGGTGACGATGATGATGCAAATGTTGCGAACGATAATATCGGCGAACCCCAAGATACGGATATAGATGCTAAATCACCTGCGGTCGAAACTCCAAAAACACCAGAAGCTAAAACATTAGCATCAGTGGATTCTTTACCCGTTACTGCGGTTCCAACAGAAGCTGCAGAAGATAAAGTTAAAACCTTAATCAGCGAGTGGGGAGATGATGATGATGATGAAGTAGAAGATTTAGGAACTCTTATGTAGATCATTTAAGAAAGGTATTTAAAAACAAAGGTATGTTTATATATATGCTTCATACTTTCCTAAACTACACATACACATATACTTTAATTTGTAAGGTTTAATTAGAGTTTAAGACAATTTAAATTTAAAATATTTAATTTAAAGGTTTTATATACTTTGTTTCGAAATTTTCAGTTATAAACCATTTAAATAACACTAAAAATTCTAAAAAAAAAATTAGGAAAAACATATAAATGTGTTTTGTATGAAATGAAAATTGAAGATTCAATCTTCACAAAATGTACACATAATAAAACATTTTTAAATTACATACGCAGAAATAAGAATACTTCACAATAATATTGTATTGTAGCAAGCATTACTTAAAAGATTTAATATACAATTTTATGTTAAATATACAAATCTTTCTTTCTATTTTAAACTCTTCATGGCAATATATGAATGTTTTTAATTCGTTTTCGGCTTGGTTTCAAATTAAAAAAGAAATATTTATTTTGTATGATTCAAAGACAAAATTTCATTTGTACATAACAACTTTAGAAATCAAAAAACACTAAATTCAACTAATAAAAACTACACTTATAATAAAACCGGCGTGCGTTTGGAAAAAAATTTTCTCATTCAAGAGTCGTCATCTAAAAGGAGAAAAAACAAAAAGCGTGAATGTCATATTCAATAACTTCTAATTTTATTGTATTACATACCTAAATAAAAGTTTATAATACACATTGCAGCAAAACCAAAAAATACAGCAAAGAACTGCGCGAAACCTGCTGCTTTTCTCGCTGTATTTTGATGCCAGCGTGCTTTCTCTCGTGGTATAACTTCAGAGACAGTAACATAAAACAAAGTTCCGCCCGCTAATGCCTGTATAACAGGCAATGTAGAGCTACTCCAGCTCGTAGGTATATCAATTATAATCATACCAATTCCGATGCCACAAACAGCACCCAGAGAAAATACAAGTATGCCAATGAATTGCGAGCGTACCGATGTTTGTGGATTTGAACGAAATTCAAGACCCAAACAGAAGCCCATCACAAATTTATGGCATGCCACAGCGCCAAGCAAAATAAGAACCTATAACAACAAATCAAAGCAAAATAAAAATTTATTCCTAAAGAACTAAAATAGTTTTTTTATATTAAATAAGTAATTGCAACCAAACACATTCGATAATGTATTGCAATAAAGATATTTTACAACTGTTTCATAGAGATAATTTTTAACTTTATTCAGATGTCTTGTGAGCCGAAAGGCCTTCTTTTTTGATCAAACATGTAATTAGTCAGGGGCCTTACTCTGTAATGCGATTCGAAAAGTAAATGCGTTTCGAAAACAAAATTTATATTATTACTCATAAAATTAATACGTTTTAATTGAGAATGAATAACATGTTTTCTATATTTAAAATAAAAACTTTAATATCTTAAAAAAAGTTTTTTTATCAAAGTACTGTTTTCGGGTCATCTATTAAATTTTATAAATTCTTATAAAAAGCCTCATGGTTTAATCGAAACTCCACATCTATGGCGGTAGTCGTAAAAATAAAACTCTAAAACAAGCGATATTTTGTGAGTACAGAATAAAACTTAACTAGTAAGGACTTATCTTCGACTTGGCTAAAGCAAAAAAACCCCATTTTCATGTTTAAGTACATATATTCAAAAGTTTAAAGATATTTATTGTTTTACTAATGTCACTTCGTATATTTTTGTAAATTTAAAATTTCTAAACTTGGAGTAAAGGTCTGATTATAATAGACGAAACGGAACACTATAGAACGTTGAGAAATGTCAGTTTACAATCTATTACATGAGTTTATTATGAGTTCGATTATAATAAGATGAAACGGAGCGGCACACGACGTTGAGATCTATGTATTTTTGATTTTTCCGCTGCGTTCCGTAACGCTTTGATTAAAAAATGTATGTTGTCAGATACTACTATTCAGGGGTGTTGTGGAAACCGATTGTCGATTTATAAACTGGTTTAATTTTCGAAATTGGTTTTGTGTCGGTATAAGGTGTCACAGAAACCGATTTATCGATTTGGTTGTCGATTTTAAAACGAGCAGCTGAAAGTGGTCAGAATTGCTGATAAGTGTGTGTTAGCTTCTGCAAAGCCGCGAAAAGTTATGAAAAGTTTAAGAAGTGAACGATTTTAATTGTTTTTGTTTAGTTTATAATTTATTTGCATTTTTTACTAGGGGACAACATAAGAACGCAGCCCAAATTGCAGTTGTAACTGATTTCATAGAGAACCACCCGGAACTGGCAAGGGCTTTACAAAAAAAGACAAGCCACTTGTTGAATCAAGCACCATAACAAGCGCTTCCTTCTTTAGCTGGTATTGATCAACAAATCAGCACAAAAATTAGGGCATATATTCATATAAAGCGCGAGCATGAGGGGAAGATTGAGATGTATGGCGACAATGGAGTCCAAAAATTTTTTCAAAAATAAGTTGCCTCGGCGATGGGGCCTCTACGGGGCATCTTCCTGCAAGGGTGAAAACTGGAATCTAGTGACAGATATCCAGAGTACACTGACGTTATGTAGGGAACACTTCTCTAAGCTTCTAAATGGCGACGCTGACAACAAATCCGCCAATAGAAGTGATATTCCAGAAACCCCAATTACGGATGACAGCGTCGAGGTTCCGCTGCCCGACTATGATGAAGTTCCGATAGCTATAACTCGGCTCAAAAATAAAGCCGCGGGAGCTTATGGCTTACCTGCTGAGCTATTTAAGTACGGAGGCGAAGCTCTATTAAAATGAATTCACGAGCTTCCATGCAGAATATGGTCGGAAGAATGCATTCCAAACGATTGGAATGGAATCTCAGTCTGCTCTGCCCAATCCACAAGAAAGGCGATCCCTCTATTTGTGCCAATTACCATGCGATAAGCCTTAATATCGCATAAAGGTCCTGTCGAGCGTTTTATGTGAAATATTGAAGCCCATTGTAAACCAACTGATTGGACCTTATCAGTGTGGAAAGTCCACCATCAAACAGATTTTCACGCTACGACAAATCTTTGAGAAGACTTTAAAAAAACAAGTCGACACCCACCATCTTTTTGTCGACTACAAAGCCGCCTTCGACAGCCCAATAAGGAGCACCTATCAGCTGTAAAAAATGCAATCATTTGTGATTTGTATTCAAAATTAATGCAATCATTTTTCCAAACCATTGAATGTGCTTTGAAATTTCATTATGGAAAATTATTAACTGCATTCACTTGATTTCATTAATTAATTCAAATCATTGAAAACGGTAATTTGAATACCAATTATATGACGTTTTAAAATATCAGTGTGAATTACGATATTTACACAATACGAGTGCGATATTTTTGATTAAACAGTGTGTTTCAATCAATGCTTCAATCCGGCTTTGATTAATTCCTTGAGCCAAGATGAGAAAAAAATTGTGTGGCGGGGGTCCACGTTTTTTTTTAAACATATCTTTTTATATTTTATTATCCTTCTTTTTAATTCTGTCATATTCATACAAACACAACTATAAACAAATAGCTTTTGGACCCACACAGTAGTCCAAGTCTTAAAGGAATCTTTAATGAATCATGCACGATTTTTCTTCATCTTTGACGAAACATGCTGATTCGGTCATACATTTCCTTGTCGAAAATTTCATATAAAAGTTCCAAATTCGTGCACTGTTTGAAAATTTTCTGTTTTCGATAAACGAAAACAAGATAGATTTGTTAAAGAATATTCGACAAATGTATCTCATGCAGTAAGTTTATTTAAGATATCATCATGATATTTTCGTGTACGATGATGCCTCGGACTGCAAGGCACATCACGTTGATGATTTATGTATGAAAATAAACTAAGACTTGTGTAAAATAACATATTGTGCTAAATCTAATTCTTAATCTACTTAAATCATTTGTTTTGCCGGTTTTTAAATCTGGTACTACTTCCTTAATATACCGGGAATTTTTTTTAGATGTTGTCGAGCTCAAATTTGTGCCTGTAGAGACTAGAAAAAATTGGTGATTCGGCTGATTGTGCCAATTATCTCCTACTCAGATATAGTGTATAGTAAAGTTGATTCCCGATCCAAGCTTAAGTTGCAACTTGTGTTTAATAATGCTGTAAGATACATTTTTGGTCTTAGAAAATTTGACCGCATTAGTCACTTGAGCAATAAAGTAATCTGTTGCACCATCTTCAACTATTTGGATACTAGAAACTGCATCTTTTTACGCAACCTGATCTACACTCAAACTCTTGATTACTTATTTGTAAAGCTACAATTTTGTAAGATACAACTAGAAGTCTGAATCTTATAATCCCTTCTTATAATTTTTTAAACTCCAACAGACTCTTTTATGTGAACGCCATCAGATTGTGGAATTCATTGTCTTTAAGTATAAAAAGTATTGCAATTAAAAGCAACTTTAAGCATGTAATTTTCCCAACATTTCTCTTAAGTCTCTCCCTCTAATTCTATGCAAATGTTTTTAAAAACCTAAATTTAATTAAAATTGTTTAATCTGTATCTGTTCTCAATTCTCTTTCTTTCTCTATTTTTACGCAAATTTTATCAAAACCTTAACTGAATCAAAATTTTTCAATCTTTATTTGTTGTTATTCTTGATTTTGTCGATTTTTATTTTGAATTAGTTTTCTACTTTGATTAGATCTTTCAGTTAAATTGTATTAAGTTAAATTATACTCTTTTTTTTATTTATACTTGTTATTTTTTATATGTATCAATCAATATTCCTACTGCATCTAAAAGACTGTCTTGCTTGTGAACATTTTTTTAAAATAAAAAAATAAATTAAATAAATAAACATACCTTAGCAGATGAATTCTGCACACCAATGGCCAATCCCTCGATCGCAGAGTGTAAGGATAATGCCGTAAACAGACCTAATGTACCAGTCATTGTTTGGGTGCAAGGTTCCTCGTGAGTCGTATGACATAGTCGAGCATTTGCAGAGGCTACAATATCGTCATCACACTGCATATGAGAATGACTACAATCATGTGAGTCACTTGACGTGAAAACAATACTATTATGATCACTGTTACCGCTGAAAATTATAAAGCACAAAGAATATTATCACAAATCGAAGGCAAATTGTGTTACACGTGCTATACTTTCTTAAGTTTGTACTTTGCAGCAACGGCTCCGCTTCAGCATTAAGAGAGCCATAATTCCTATTATTTGAATTTAATTGTTGTTGTTGTTGTTGGTACGTTTCCGTTGCTGAATGCGCGCTGTGTGTGTGTTGTATAGCCTCGCCAAAAAAATAATGTATGAATTCGTCGATGAAATAGATTATAAAAAAACCACCACATAATGAAATCTCAGCAAAGTTAGAAGACATTCGCTGACGAACCTTAAATGAAATATTTTGAAGTAATTGAGGTTGTATGGAAATTTTGACAAACCTCGGGCAAAATATGTACTAACGCAGTGGCCAACAAGACGCCTGCACCAAAGCACAGCATCAAAGATGTGGTCAATGGAAAGCGACTTCTGTTGTTCTCTGAAATAAAAGCAGGCAACATACCAGACAAGAAACTGCCTAAGCCCAGTGTAGCCATTGCCAAGATCTTCTCACCATCGCCTCTACCGTCCGAGGCAAATATATTAGTATTGTTGTAAACCTCCATTTTTATACAAGGACCTTTTTTAAAAATTGTTCTTAATAAACGGACACTTTTTATTCAGCACAACTCGATCTAACTTCTATAGCTGCAATCTAGTGTATGATATTTATTAGATTAATATACTTATGTTCTGTATTTCTTCGCCCTAGTTACAATAGATAAGCATTTATCTCCAAATGAAAAAACTTGTCTCTGTGCTAACATCGGCATAAAAAATGATGGATGCTGCTATATAGTGTATATTTCTTGTCTATTTTTTACAACAAAAATGGAAAAGTTGCTTTATCTTGATTAGTTATAGTTAATATCAGCAACAAGATAAACAAAAGAACTTAACTAAAATATTTACACAAAAGATTTAACATGTTCGAATGCGGGAAAACTGTAAACAAACATTAATTTTAAGCATGGTTGCAAAATAAATAATACATTTTCGTGTTTAGTATTTTCTAGGGTAGCAACCTAAATTCGTACCAAAAATTTCTTTATTCCACCTCACAAATAAAAAAATCCCACTCTTTTAAAGTAGAAATCTTAAAAAATCACTGAGAATATTCCACAGTAATTGAAAAATCCCACAACATATCTAAAATCTATAAAATAAACACCTAAATTCTTAAAAAGTTAAACATGCTCCTCATTCAAATGTTATTAATCCCTTTTTCATATACATCCCAATTCTTAATGGTTTTTCCCGGGGAGTCGGAAAAGGGTTTTTCATTTTTTAGATAAAGTTCAAAAACATTTTGGAAATTTTTAATGCCAATTTGTTCATCAACTGTCAAAATTCATGAGTGTTAACAAAAAAATGTGATATCTCTATCTGCTATCTTAAAAATGAAAACTCTCTCTTCCAATTCAGAATTGGGCTGATAGTAAGTAGATTATTAAAAACCCGAGATAATGGCGCTGAATTTCATCTAAGAGCCTCTTCAGAATACGTATTTACGAAATTTTAAATCATATAATAATAATATAATAAACATATTAAAAATAAAAAAAATTACAAAAAATAACATAACAAATATTTTTAAAGTTGTTGTGGATAAAGTGGTATCCCCTACTTCCAATGCCAAACTGTCAAAAATTTCTGAGCTTACAACAACGCCGAGCAAACGGACATCGCGTTATATGGGCACTGGTGACCATAACTGTCAAACTCATTCATTTTGGTATTTTTCCGTATTTTTACTTTCTCATCGTAATCTCATCGGTTGCAGATTTTGTATGAGCTGTCAACTTCGTTTTGACAGTTTCGGTCACCAGCTCACCCGCTCTAACACTACCTTGTCTAGTTTTACCATGATTTTAATGACCAATGCATATGCTGGAATTAAGAAGTGGTGATAGCCATTTAATCCATTGATCTAAAATACAAAGTACGAGTCACGAAGCAATTATTTATATTTTAATTAAGCATATTAACATTCGCTCAAAAAGCATCGATAGCCATGATACGTCGCTGTCCTGTTATTGACTGCGGCAATACGGAAGATCAAACACCTGGACATCGGTTTCCTCAGAGCAAAGAGCAGGCGCAGTATTGGAAAGACAGTCTTAAACTAAAGGAGTTCCCAATAGAACTTTTGCAAACAAAATTCTTTGTGTGCAAAAATCACTTCAAAAGCTGCGACTATGCAAACAATGGCCACCTACTAACGACGGCCATGCCAAAGCTGAGCGAAAGAGACAAAACCGAAACACAAATGGATTTAATGGACGAAATATTGCTACAGGTGGACACGGTAAACTCAACTGGTTCGGCATATGCCACTGACTCGGAAAGCATTGAAGTTGTCGCACCCACTTTAGAGACGATCACGTGCCTGGAGAGACTGACTTTGCCAACAAATTGTCCAAGTATTTGCACCGCTACAGAAGACTCTTCCTATAGTCATGACATTTGCATTTTAGAAGCCCATGATTCCCACTATGGCATGGAACCGTATGGAGAAATGTTACCAAGTTGCGCGCTAATGCAATCAGTCGATGCTCCAGACTTTACGGTACTTAATGCTGATGGAGAGTGCAAATATTCTATGATGCACAGACACAATACTTGCACATCATGTAAAAATTCCAGCACAATTGTCTTGGCACAACAACATGCCAAGCCAAGTAATACTACATCGGGAACAGATTCTGATGTGGAAATTCTGATGTCCGAAGAAATTATTTATTCTGACTGGTCTGCAGATAATAATGAGGACTTGTTGACACTCAGTACGAGCGGCAGTGGAGACAGGAGAGATAAAAAAAAGGCTGATTCAGCTCCAGCAGCTAAAACTTCAGAATTTTCGGATCAAGACGTGACTGACGAAAACGTAAGCCTAGAGTCACTGGATACATTTGATCTAATGACACATACACAGCTAATAGATATAATTAGAAGTCAAGCAGCTAAAATTCGCGTTATGGAGGGGGCTTTGAAACGTTACCGCGATGCTCAAAGCTCACTGTTCCTGCATGTTGATGAGCTGCGTGTGAAATTTGAGAATGACGATTTTATCAATGGCTTTTCCAGATATCCAGATGAAATAAAAAAATCTAATAGCTGTAAAAAGTAAATACAAAATATCGATTATTTATTTATACTTAAATTAAGCTACTCCATCTTTATTGTTTGTATTGATCGCTCAATCTTACGAGCAGCATTCTAGGATTTGTATGTGAATGCATATTGCATTTTCAAAATAACAAACATTGAGTTTTTGAATGGTTTGTGTTTAGTTTAAAACGCATTTTTAAGATCTGATCGTAGACTTAGGCAGCGGAAGAGATGACGGAGGTGTACATCTTAACTTTGGTAGCAATGCTCATATCCACATATTTGTCGCCAATGGAGACAATCATACCACCAATGATAGAGGGATCAACACGAGAAGTGACCTTTAAAGTTTGATTGGACTTCAGGAAAGCCTAAAAAATTAATTATATTAATTAATCATATAAAAGAAATGTGGCTAATTTAAAATTTTTATTCTCTCAGCTTTAAGAGTAAAAATTTATTCTTAGCTTTATTACTGACCTAATGTTTAGAATTATTTTGAAATATAGAAAAAAAATAGAAAAGTCTATTAATTGTTTTTTACCGCGTGTAGTTACCTTGAGGGCACCTTCCAATTGTTTGTTCTGTGCCGAATCCAATGGCTTAGCAGTGACAACTTCACAAACGACCTCACCGCGATGAGCAGCCATAATGGTTTTGAAGGCATTGATGACTGTATCTAATTTCTTCAAGCGTCCATTATCGGCCATGAGGCCGAGCAGATTAGATGTAGATTGAGCCATACGCAGCTTATCGCATGTTTCCTTCAGAGCATTGGCCATAATTCTACGATTAATGATGGGACTAACAATAATTTCGCGCAACTTCTTATCACTTCTTAGCGTTGACTGCAGCCCTAGCAAATCTTTCTCGGCCTGATCCAATTGCTTCATTTTTGAGGCAGCCGAATATAGGGCGGTAGCATAGCGACCTTCCAAGCCAAATACCTGTATGGGAGGCTTCACCATTTGAGTTGAAGTGCTCAAAGCACGGGTCTGTAATAAACATGACAAATACAATTAAAATTGAACCAGTTTAAATTTTTCAGTTTCACGTATCATTACATAATCAAGACGTAAAATAATTTTTCTAGTACGCGCAATTTTTGCTTTATTACGTGATTAAATATCTAAAGAGAATTTAAAATATTATAAATAAATTTTTAAACATTACGCATACCATAATCGCTAGCTTATTTGCGGCTGCCATTGCTTTAGAATTGGATATTAAAAATATATTAACAGCTCCCCGTAGTCGCACGATGAAATTTATGTTTGACGCAAAGATAACGTTTACGCACAAGTGTCACTGCTACTGTCATAAGGAGTACCGATGAAACTTGGTAGCACTGGAATAAGCTATGACATCAAGCCGAGACATCATGACATTCAAAGGGCTTACACATTAGCAAACCTGTTCGTCGAACAAAATGGCGGAGCGAGCCTGTTGGGAAAAGGTAGCGTTCAAATTGAACGAACATGTTCGTCAAGCATGCGAATTTTTCTTGTTTTCCGCCATCTTGTTATGGATTTTGTTAACGCAGCAACATGAATAATGAAGAAAACCCGTTTACATTTGTGCTGGTCATGTTGTCGCTACAGAATTTCATTAGGTATGACGCTTACGTTCAAATTATAGTACACAAGAGTTGTTCGACGGAGAAAATCAAAAAAATGTTTGGCCACCAAGCCAACAGGTTCTACGAACTGTCAAACTAGCTTCTTAGCTAGCGAACTGGCTCGAACATGGCCGGCGCTCGACGAGCCTGCTCGCTGATGTGTAAGCCCCTTTAACGTTGTTCCACTGAGGTTTGATCAGTGGCCGGATTACAACATCCGCGATCGACCAAAATTGTACAAGATTGATTGGCACTTGTCTCGTCATGCCCTTGGAAATTTAGCGCGATCACGGATGCTGTAATTCGGCCCCTGATCTAGTGCCACGGTAATGCTTCTATTTGGCCCAACCAAAGTAGACAAAACGAGAGGATAGCAACTTGAAGAACGGATTTAATCCAAAATGAAACGAGTTGCTCAACTCATCTGAATTAGCTGATCAGTTTGACAGTAATAGTCACTAAGAAAGCACATTCAGCCCTAACACTAGCCTGTCTACATATACCTTGAACAACATGGTGTTACGTATGTTGGCAAGACGTACTATTAAAATTGAATACAAGGACTATTTTATACACCAAAATGCTTGTTTTAATTACTCTATACACAAAACAGCATCCTTAAAATAGTAAGGTTAGGTTAAGGTGGCTTAAATAACACATAGACCAGATATTTGGTCCGTTGTGATACCACAGGGAATCTGTTCCTCCCCTCCTAAGCGCTGTCTTAAACCACCATGAACTAATAATAAAAAGCAGTAGACGCATAACGTCTACCTCCTCAAGATCCCTAAGATCATTAAAACAGAGGACACCTTGATACTTATGTCTGCTGCGGGCTTAAGCGGGGCATGAGCAGACGAGATGCGATATCGACTCCTCCTCTTCCTGAAACTCGTGCAGAAGTCATTCGTATGAACCCCCATTCTAAGGACATGCCTACCTATAAGACAGTGTCCTGTTATAACTGGATGTCATGTGAGGTGGTAGCAGAGCAAAAACTTTCAGATTATCCAACGCAATATTAACAAATTTTGTATCTTCTTTTTAGCGCACTTGGACGATAACCCAAATTGAAAATGTATGTGTTTCATGAAAAAATACACTTAATCAAAAAATTTTTCTAAATTCTAAAATTTGGACGATTACAGCTCCGCTAAAAGAAAAGATACAAAATTTATTGATATTTCGTTGGATAATCTCAAAATTTTTACTCCGCTACCGCACATGACACGGTAGTGTCATTGATTGAAAAGTTGATATTTTTTTAAAATACAAAATATTATTTATTTTATGGTGAGTAGTTTAGATTCGAAATCAATAATACTAAACACGTGCCGAAAACGTAAAACACCCTGTATCTTGAAAATTTTACAATATATGAGGAAACAGTACAAATTTCAAACCGGCGTTGAAAGTATATATAGGAATGATAACGACTTTACCGGATACGAAATTTGTAGACTAGTATAATTTATCCAAACATGTCTGAATACTGCTTTATGGCAAATGATATCTATATAATCAAAATAAGTATAATAAAAAATCACCTTTACTGAAACCTCATTTGGTAACAATTGGCGAGAGGGAGAACCGTTTCAATTTTAATTCCGCTGCTGGTGTTGTTCAGTTTCGTTCTGTAGAGTATTAATTTTGCAGGTATACCTAGCAGGTGGAGGTGATTGCTTATTGAACTGTGAAAGGCGGTCTTGTAATGAACAATTATATAAGGTTATCAACTAGTTTACTATATATAGGCTTTAGCCTATAGCATATTGCGTTCGACAGGACCTTATATATTATATTAAGACTTATCTCTAGTTGGACTTATCAGTAGTTGGCTCAAATTGTGTTAACAGAGGCGCACTGTCGGAATGCGTTCTTCCAACCATGTTCGACATGAAGCTCGCAATTGCGTTTAAGCTTCGCCTCCATTCTTAAACAGCTCAGCATATAAGTTAATTATTTGCGTATAATAATGATGTAGGAAATTAAAATTACTTTTCAATCATTTTCTCGAACAACTGAATCACCTGGAAACATTCTTTGGTTGATGTTGAATTCTTTTCCACAACAATCTTTAGCTTTTATCTATTTGTGTTTAAAACTTTGACATTACATAAATTGCTTTGATTGTAAAATAAATGTTTGTTTAATCTATTTGGACAGTTTATTCAATGCCAAGAAACTAAATTCGAAAATATCCAATAAAATTAAACAATTCTAACGTCTTTTCTTGATGCTGTTAACATCGGAGGAAATAAGTATTTTTAGCTTAGTTTATATCCAATTAAATTATATAACATATTGAATGGTTTTCACTGTAGTTATTTTCCATATAATCGTTATATACGCATTTGTATGTGTTCTTGTTTTAAAAAGACATTTTCCGTACAATGAACGCTTACTTGGCATCTTAAATAAAATAAAATATATTTAAATTATTTACTACATTTTTGAAGTTTAATAATTATATCATACCTTCTTCCTCTTCTTCTTCACCTTCAACATCTTCATCATCGAAAATTTCTTCTTCGACATCATCATCATTGGAGATTTCATCTTCATGGTCTTCATTATCTTCGTCCTCATCTTCAGGTTCAACTTCAATATCAGGTACCAAATAATACTGTAAGGGATTTGGCCACAGATCATCTTTAATCAATTCAGCTATTTCATCATTGACTGGATCACTGTTGTCAGTGAACCAATCGAAGAATGTTTTATATTCAGAATTTCTCTTCTTTTTGTTATTGAATGGTTTCGAAAGCAATTGTTTGAGCAAATTTTTTCCCTCTTTCCATTGGATTGGTGTGCTCGTCGAGGAAGGACAATCACTATTTTCAGTTGCTACGAAGAAATTAATAAACATTCAACATATATTCAAGGAATTTTATGTATTTACGAAAACAAATTTTTCATTTTAAAATGTGACTTTATAAAGTGTAAAATTAAATAAAACATAATAACTAAAGTTGATTTAAGCTTAAATTTAAATTTTAACTACATTTTTTACCTAAAAATTTATTTTTTAAACTGTTATTTTATTAAAAATATATTATGTTTTGTAATGGCGCAGTGAAAGAAATTCCAAAAAATTAAATAACACCCAAATCAGAAAATAATATAAGTCCAAATTAACAAACTCTCAAAAATGTAAAAATTATGTTTTATTATAAATTTTAATAAATTAACCAGAACCGCCAATAACGATTATCGCTATCAATCAATCATTTAATAACAATTATTTTTTGGATCAGATATAAAGGTTATTTCTTGGTCGTTATTTTTTCAATCAGAAATAAAAGTTATTTCTTGCTCTTTATTTTTTGATCTGAAATAAAAGTTATTTGTTGACCGTTATTTTTTTCGATCAGAAATAAAAGTTATTTTTTGATAGATTTTTTTCGAACAGAAGAAAAAATTATTTTTTGACCGAAATAATTTCCATCAAAAACTAACATCTCCATTAGAGAAATTTTGTTTAAATTTTACATTGTGAGAGTGCTGAGAGCTAATCTTTATTTTAATATTAAAAAAAGTGACAAAATAAAGCATGCCACTTAAAGTTGGAAAATGGTGATAAAAGTAAAAAATTTTTAGCGAAAGTTTGAATTTTATAAGCATAATAAATACTCTTAGAATTCAAAATTTAATTAGATTTTTTCAGTTTTGTTTTTTCGGTCCTGAACTACAGTGTAAATTTTTTTTAGATCAATAAAATAAAAAAAAAACTTATATTTTTTTAGTTGGACTTTTATAGTGTGCATACAAAAAACTAAAAAAGATTTCTCAACAAAACTATTATGAATGTGCAACAGTATTCCAGATTTAGTAAGTTTAAAAAAAAAAATCATATATCGTGGAGTTTTCTCACGTTTTCCCTTACACAAAAAGTAGCTATGGTGATTGGTTTGTTTTGACAGCAATTTGGCTTTTTCCTTGTTCGTATTTCGTTTGGTTCCCTATAAAACAATCAGATTCATTTGCTTTGTTCATTACATTTGCTGCATTGCAATTTCGCTAATGTTATAAGAGTTGAGTTAAGAAAAATCATGGGTTTAGTCGAAAAACACGATTAAAATATAACTTTTATTTTTAATCGAAAAAATTAACGGTAAAAAATAACTGTTTTTTTTGATAAAAAATAACTGTTATTTTTGATAAAAAATTACGGTCAAAAACGAAAAAATAATGACCACGAAATAACTTCTATCTCTGTTTGGAAAAAAATAACGAACACGAAATAACTTTTATTTCTGATTGAAAAAATAACGACCACGAAATATCTTTTATTTCTGATCGAAAAAATATCGAGAAAAATAATTGGTTTGAGGTGATTTTTTTTTATTTTTAAAATCATGAAAAAAATCATGTAAAAATGGAGTCTCTAGCTCCTAGCATTACATTGTTATATTTAAATGAATTATACAACAACTTTTATACATGATCTTTTGATCTAAAACTTCAAAATAACCGTTTTTTTTTTGGTCCCTGAAATTAAAAATTAATTTATTTTAGTCTTATGTTTGGTTAAATAATTAAAAAAACATGAAATGCCGTGGAGCAGCGGCGGATACGCTAGTATGAATCGCCGCACGTTTTAGTCATGTCCGCCGCCACACGCCATCGAACTACCCGATTTCATATTACTGGTATCCTATCTTTTCAAAGTACTCAATTCAACAAGCCAAATAAGCAAAAAAAAAAAAATAAATAAGTCCCAAAATGTATGGACATTTTTGAGGGTTATTTTTTTTAAACTTATTTCACTGGACATTTTGTAATTTTTATATTTAACAAAATTACAAATCCTTAATTTCCCAAACACTCTTCGTTTTTAAAAATTATTATATTTTTTTTGTTTTTTTTTTTTTTGTTAAAACTTTCTAGTGTTTGACAATTTAGTTCTTGGAAAAAGTCTGGTAGCACTAATGAACAACCAAAAGAGAGAACAGTAATTATCCGTAATCTCTTTATATCATTGCATTTTTTCATAAGTCTAGGGCTATCATGATTATTTTTGCAGATCCTCGAAATTCTATTCCGAGACTGATTAAAAAAAAACGAGATATTCGAGTTTTTATAATTCGGCTTTCTAATTGACGGGCCTTTTTAGCAAAATTACGATTATATATTACCATATGGCTTTTATGTTATTATTATATATTTTTATTATAATTGTGTCCTGAAATTTTCAGAACTTAAACATTTTCCAAGTATGCACCTAACAACGTATAGTTAAATACAATATTAACCCACATAGCGCCAGAATTGTCCCAGTATATTGTTTAAGCGCCACTTCGATAGGCATACATGATTTCAATTTTAGTTACTTTTATTGTAACACAATACTATTATAAAGAATATCTTCAAAAACAAACTTAAACCTAAGATCCACTTCCTTACCTCCCGAACCTAAGTGAAACTCTTTAGTGAGAACCTTGTTTTCAAAGAAGGGATTTTCATCGAAATAGAAATGGATGCGATATCCGGATTTGATGTCTTCGAATTCCTCTACTTCTAATTTGGTCAACGCATGCAGACACTCTTCCTCTTCTTCATCCAAAATGCCAGAAACTTGCGGATGATTTATAAACTGCAATTGTGATAAGCAAAATATAAATACATACATATCATCTCAATTCGAAATCACTTCATACAAGATTTCTAAGCAACCGAATACAACAAAATAATGCAACATTTTGCTGTTGTTGCCGCGCTCTTGTAATAGGCAACCAACTATATCAACAGCAATATATGTACAGCATCACAAACCATCACCAACAATACAGTAGGTATAAAGTATAAAACTATGCAGTGAAAAATTTGTGTGTGTACACAAAGCACCACGCTGCGGCCGACCACACAACAGAGCACAAAACAAGTTAAATAGAAAAGTTTACGAGTACAGAAAAATTTGTATCCCTAAAGTATATTTTGTACTTCAGTCCCGATAACCGTACTCCGTAGATATATTTAATGAGCCGAAAAAATAATGACTTAATTAAGCAAAATTTTGTTGCATAAATTGTCGGTAATGATTGTTTAGCCCCTCATTGCAAAGCTTTTAGCCACATTTTTGCACTTACCGCCGTAACCCAAAAGTTGGGAATACTTTTGACCAGTTCACTGCGTTTCTCGTAGCATGGTTTTCGCAATTTGTTATATTTCTGTTCCACTTTAAGAATCTCTTCGCTTGCCTTCTCGTTGAGTGCGTCAATTTCATTTTGACAAGCATCTATCAGCTCCAGCGCCTCCGATTCTTCTTCATTGGGCGCGTTTGTGGCGCCGTCACCTGCATCGTTAGATAGCTTCGCACGTTTACTTGGTACACTGGACATTGCGTTAAGAATAATTTAAATAGTTTATTTTTGGCGTCACCAAAAATGTACAGTCTTCTTTCCTGGGTATATAATTTTTTCTAGTGCACACACAGGCGTGATTCGATTTTTATATTTTCTTGCTTTTCTTTCTTTCTAGAACACTGAATTTGCAATCTGCCCCTGGTACAACTGTTGCAAAGTATTGGTAAAGAATGAATTGAAAATGCCGGCCCCACTCTGGTCTATTCTTTCAACAATTTTCTATAAAATTTGCATTTACAAGAAAAAAGCCAATGTCAAAATATACAAAGAAAATGGCGATATAATAAATGCTGATTGGCACCACTTTATTCCAGACTGTCGTGAGAATGATTTTACACGAATACTTTTGTTTTGATTTCACAATTCCATGCGTAACCATCCGTTTGGCGCCTGCTACACGTTCAAAATATGTTGAACGCCATCCAGTATCGCAATACATGAACGTTTAGCATACAATATTGATGGGTCGTGATCCAATATCGTATAATATTTAAATATTTTGAAATCTGGATCTCAGATCGCGATCCAAATATCACAATAAATATTGAAGTGTTGCAGGCGCCTTTTGTTTATTTTATATTTTCTTTATAATCTGATATTTATTTTGTTTTTCGGCACCATTATGGTTTCCCAGACACAAAGATCTGAAAAGCAGGGCCCCAATTCTCTAACTGTGAGTTTTAAAGTTTACACTTCTTCTGACTGAATTCACCGACTAAAAACCAGTGAGTTTTTGTGATAGCCCGTGTAAACTTTAAAGCGTGGTACACACATAGAAGTAAAATATAAGGAAGCGGTGTAGTTGAAGTGAATTGAAGTATTTTACAAACACAATGAAGTTGACAAACCGCATTCGGTTATGTAGTAAAGAAAGGCGTAAACTATTTTTCGTTTTTTAGGTGTATGTTTACTAAGTAATTTTTATATAGCACCATTATACAATATGGTGCGTTACCGATTTTTTTACTGGGAAAAACATTAGTAAAATGAAAAAAGCTACTTTTAATGATTTTTTTAATAATTCATTTCAAAAAACTTGTTTTTATAAACTATTTGATTGATATTAAAATAACACAAAATCTAAACAACTAAAATCCATACCAAATTAAACAAATTAAATTCTTTTAAAAGAAATAGTTTTGTGTAGTTTTTCCGAATTGTCGACTTTTCATTAGTTTTTTTTTTATATAAAAGTATCTAATTATAGCTTCCAACCTTAGGGCGCTAATCCATTTTAATTTCATGATAAGTATCCAAAGAAATCTGTAAAAAAAGATGTAAATAATTAAGCTTATCCTCATACAAAAAAAAATGAAGGCCCTCTTATTTGCCACCCTAAAGAATGAATGCGCTCATGAAGCAGAACTTGTGTTTTGACAGAAGCTCTAGCTCTCAAATGGCGGGAAACAATTTTTTCTCCATTTGTTTTGCTCGCAAGGACTTATGTCAAAAAATTATGCTCTATCTCGCTGCCTCAAGTGACGAAAAATCCTTCTACACACGTATAGTGTGTGTGAGTAGAACACCATTGCCTTATCTTTTATTTCTATGGGTACACATTAACCGGGACTTACACGATGATCGTTGATCGGCGTTCAAAATATTTTTGTTGTTGCTTTCAATGCGAAACTGTCAAAAAACACTGAGAGCCAGAGCGGATGAACAATTGTTAGGGCGATCAAGATATGTTCATTTTTGAACGCTGTACACGACAGTAATCACAATCGAAACAGTGTTGCTGGGTGGCAAAATTTAAGATGTGTTCACTTTTAGCAGCTAAAAAGTACTAGAAGTACTGCTTTTTGACTGAAAGGTATTAAAAAAAAGGTTGCATGAAACCCTTATATTTAACAAGAACTCTTACTGGAATAAAGAAAAAAAAAACAATACTTGATCGCGATGAAACGATCATCATGTGACTTACCAACGATCAAAATGTAAAAGAGCGTAAAAAAGTGTTCATTGAACGCCGATCAACGATCATCGTGTAATATGTGCCTTAGCGATCATGAGTAACACTCATACTCAAATTCTCTCTTTTTACGCAAATTCGCGTATGAAAATTTTTGTGGTTGAAATTTTTGTGGTTGAATTTTTGAATGTGCACCCCGCTTAACCGAGCGTTTTCACTGGGCTCGAACGAAGAGTTCATATCGAACAAAACGTAGCCAAATTGGTAAGTCGAATTATATGTTTGAATTTTTGAAGTGAAACTTTTTAAGCCGCGTATACAGCAATACGGCGAATTAAACTGGTAGTAAAACCGATGAAACGATGTAACGTGGTAAATATTGATCTCTGTAAGCTCAAATGTTATCAGAAATATTCTGTTACGTGAAATGAGCTTTCTAATTGTTAAGCGAATTCAAAAAGCTTTTCAACATTCGAATCAAAAGATTGTGGTTTGAGTGACGACTAAGTTTATGCAAAACAAATAAAGCTAGTCACTCCAGACAGTGCTGTAGTCGCACTTAGCAAATTCAGGCTAGCAAATTCTATGGCAACGGCCCATATGAATAAAAAAGACACAGTCGATAGTATCGTAAGTATAGACGTAAAATTCCTTTTTAAACAGTAATAGAGAAAAATTCTGGGTTGTTTTCCCTTATATTTTTCAAATCTATTTTAAAGCATTTCATATGTTTTTAAATTAATTTTTTGTTTGATATTTTTAATTATGAATTTGTTTTTTTTTTTGTTAATTTTTATGTTTGTTTAACTTAAAAGTAATTCAAAGTTATGTTTAATAAATGGAAATAAATATTACGGAAATAAAAATAAATGAATTATTGATTTTTTTCTGTAGTAATATGTATATTTTAAATAATTTAAAATTTAAATTTTAGTTAAATATATTTTAAATATGGAAAATATAATGCATAATTTGATATTTAAAAAAAATGTTCAAGGTACAACGCATGCGCGAACCTGCGTATTTTTAATATATACTAGCTCTGTAGCTAAACGCATCTGTATTCTCTATTTTATTTATCTTGCTGAAAAAAACAAAACTAATAACAAAGGACAGAAACGAAACAAACAAACGACACGAATGCGAACCAAACCAACAACCATAACAGCATAAGCAGCTACATTTTCATAAGAATATATGAATTATATCTTCTTAGATTTTGCTATTTTGTGACTTTATAAATAAATTCAATGAGTTTAATATATATAATTAAATTGCTACAAACTTGTAGTATGCCATTTTGCTTACTACTCTAATACTTTTGAAGGTATTTTATTTTGAATTGCAGTAAAGTCGAATCTGCTACTTTTATTCATATGGGCCAACATATTGTAACTTCGATATTTTTGAAGTTGTCAAAATTATTGAAAGTCGGTATGTTGTAATACTTTCGACAGGCGATATTTTTGATAAAATATCACTTTGATTTTGTGGCAGTGATCGAGAAGTGAAGTAAATATAAATGCAAATATTTATTATTTAAGCATTATTTTATTATTTATTTAACATTGTTAGATAAATTATAAAGGTATTGGCTTTAATAAAAGTATATATACGGTAGCCTTAGAACTGTTTGCTCAAATTAAGTTTCCTTTATTTTTGCCAAACAATGTTATTTGTTGAAAGTAACTAATGTCTCATTTATATTTTAAATTCAATTTTCTACTAACAAAAAATTTGTAAAAATAATAGCTGCGTTTTTTTTCATGGGAGATCAGGATTATAACATCGCATTTGCAAGCAAAGCAAAAATAACAAATGATCCAGCAAGTGAGCTGTAAACTGTAAGAGTAGGCAACACTTAGCCGTTATTGTCATCTAGATGGCGCTGCGACTCTAAAAATTAGCAGTAAAACAATTGTAGAAATGTTTTAAATGTGGTAAAAAGATCATCAGCTGTTTATCTGTCTGTAAGTAAAATACAACGAAAAAAAACCACTTGCTTCATCAATCAGCTAACGAGCTTTTGCTTGCTCATAGGAACTGTTGGATAATTCAAAATGTTTCTTGTGTTTTAAAAGTTCTAGAATGAAATATGATACAATATATATTCTGCGGACATGCCAAAATATAACAGAATCCTGAGTATGAAATGAAGGTTATTTCGTAGAAACGTAGTTACGATGTTTCGCCTTTTAGATTCCGTTACATAAGCAGTTTTGAAGTTACAGACTTTTGTCCCCGTAAACTAAAAATATAGTACACTGTGTCTGAATAGCAACGCAAGAAATAAGAAGAAAAATTCAACGGAAAATCGTGGCTTTATCGGAATGTATAAAATCAGTCTTATAATTCAGACATGGAAGAAGTGCTGCCACTTGACAGCATGCTGAAACATTAAACTTAACGCTGACACTACACATTCTAACCATTTCGCGCTTAAAAAATAGCTAGTTTTCTCGCTTACACACAGACTCCGACAGTGCCGCGTGAAGTTGGCACAATTCTTTTAAAAGTTGCCTGATAAATTTTGATGTTTAGGCGTATCGAGATTGAATTATTTTGAATAAATTGAACGAGAAGTTGCTCAAAATATAAGAAAAAATGACAACCGTAGAAAATCAAATCGGTGTTAATACCAATTTGCAAAAGCAGGACCTTAGCAATTTGGTAAGTATGTGGAAAATCAAAGTTTAAAAATTAAAGCAACTAATGCGGCAGCAAATGTAAAGAAATCTGACAAGAAAAAATGTCTGATTGTTGGGGCGAAGAATTGTTGATTTATCTGACTTAAAAGCGTGTCTGTAAAGTAAATCCGAAATTCCAAAGCAAAAAATTAACAGATGAAAAACAGACTGAAATGATTGGCGCATCTGGCTGTGAGCATGAATAAGTGAAAACTATTGCACGTGGCTTCTCCATGGAACTTCGAACGTTAATACAAAATATGTGTCATTTTTGGTGCTTTGAATTGCTCTGGAAAGCTAATTTCTGATGCAATATTCAAATCTAACCTTAAATCTCCAAATCTTATCCTTGTTTGCAGAAGACTTTTCATTAAGATTCAGTTCACTTATCGAATTAGAAGTTTATACTATAAAACTAATTAAAAATATATTAAGTATATATGCCGCATTGTTATACACAAGCTGACAGCGACTAATTAGAAAGTGTCTTAAAAATATTTTCATGCCCAAAATCATCTTCAGATCTTCAAGATCTATTTAACGGGCATCCATTCACGCAATTGCCACGTCTATAACAAATGCTGATGCTACTTAAATCAAGTGTTTTGTGTTTATTCCTTGTCTATGTATATATTGGTAACAATTCCTTACGGAGTTTTGCTTTTATCCATAAAAGTTGAACCACTTCATTTTGCGAAAATTCTTATTCTTTAACTAAATACACATGAAATACATGAAATCGGTTGTTCAGACTGTCGTGTGCAAAAATAACAGTCAACAAATTTCGGATCCGGTAAACTCATTATCATTCCTATATGCACTTTCAATACTGGTTCCAAATCTGTACTCAGTTTCCTGCTATATCGTAAAAACTAAAAGATACAGGGTGTTTTACGTTTCTGGCACGTACCTAGTATTATTGATTTAGAATCTAAACTACTCGTCACGAAATAAAAAATAATATTTTGTATTATTTTAAATAAAAATCAACTTTTTTATAATCAATCACTGTCGTGTCAAGTGCTAATTAAAATTTCTAAGCATACAAACTCACGAACAAGGAAAGCTATAAAGGAGTTCAAAGAAAAGTGAATATTTTATCCACATACGCTCTGAATATTTTAAAATTATAAACTCATAGCAAAGCTAACACAGAAGAGCGGGAGCCTATTTTGATTGCTTTACGCACCCTAGGATATACTCAAGTTCCCATTTTTCTCAGTTTCATGTTGAAATACGCTAACGAAAAGAATGCGGCCATTAAGTATTGTGAGCGCTCTCTTTGTGAGTATGTTTAATTTTTGACGAGAGTGATTTGCCAAAACAACTGTCAATGCTAAATGGTCTGGTTATAACATGGATTACTTTTGAAAAAAAGGCGACCATTTAAAAAAATTGGAACAGAAAAAAAAAGCATTTAATGGAAATGTGAAATTCGATTTTGCGATGCATTGTAACGTCATAAGATCACCAAATCGTAAGTTTCGCCAACTATTATGGGTTGGTATGGTTTAAGGATGGGTCGTAAAACAAAGTTTTATATATGAAAAGACGTGCCATGGTTTGAAAATAATTAAGGTAGAACAGTTCATTAGCGTATTTCGATAATTTTTTTTTTTATTACAAATATAAAACAGAAAAATGGAAATTTTAGTATATCCTCAATTTTTCCTTAATATATGAGCTGTTCAGAGCACAAGTGGCGTAAGTCCATTTTTTAGGGAAATTGTGTTAAGTACGTAGAAGTGAAGAGAAAAATGTACCCTATTTATGAGTACGGGCTAGAAACTCCTAGCTTACGTAATCTCTGAATAAAATGCAACACTTTGTTATTGCTCTGACAAATACCATTATTTTTTCAGAGCACAAGTGGCGTAAGTCCCTTTTTGGTAGTTTTGAGAAAATCGAACATTTAGAAAAATTCTTAAGATAAATTCCAAGTATGAAGAACTCAGTTTTGCTTATAAGCTTGGTCAAGAGCATAATTGGAGCTATCCATATCGTAAAACATAAACTAAATAATACATCAAAATGATGCAGAATATTGCATATTAGTAAAAACATTTGGATTTGCGCCACTAAAAATTATTTTAAATTTCTCGTTTCCGCTGTAGGAATCTAAAAGGAGATTTTTCAAGAATTTTTCGATGAGGAATGGCAGCATTTTTTACCTAGAAGTTGAACAAAACTACCCTTAGCGATTATCTTCATTATTAAGGGAGATATAAAATGAATGGACTTACGCCACTTATCCTTGGAAAATTTTGTAAAATTTCTCCTTTCCGCTGTTAGCATGCAATGGAAAATATTTTTAAGAATTTTTTCATGAGGAATGACAGCACTTTTACATAGAAATTGGACAAAACTATCCATTAGCGATTATCTTCATTATTAAGGAAGATATAAAATGAATGGACTTACGCCACTTGTCCTCTTAAAATTTTTAAAAATTTCTCCTTTTCGCTGTAAAAATGTAATGGACAATATTTTTAAGAATATTTTTATGAGGAATAACATAATTTTTACATAGAAATTGGACAAAACTACCCATTAGCGATTATCTTCATTATTAAGTGAGATATAAAATGCATGGACTTACGCCACTTGTCCTCTGAAAATTTTTTAAAATTCCTCCTTTCCGCTGTAAATTCTTTATTAATAGGACAATAAGACAATATTTTTAAGAATTTCTTGATGAGGAATGACATCATTTTTACAGAGAAATTGGACAAAACTACCCATTAGCGATTATCTTCATTATTAAGGGATATATAAAATGAATGGACTTACTCCACTTGTCCTCTGAAAATTTTTTAAAATTCTTCCTTTCCGCTGTAAAAATGTAATAGAAAATATTTTTAAGAATTTTTTGACAAGGAATGACAGTATTTTTACAAAGAAGTTGGACAAAACCATCCCTTAGCGATTGTTTTCATTATAAAGGGAGTTTTGATATACCTTTTCGAAAATTTACCATTGCTCCAAACAACGAAACCGATAAAAAAAGATAACGATAACGATGATAACTCACATTTGCAAAGATTTTTTATAACATTTTTGAATATATTAATAAATATTACATATTATTACATCCCTACTAAATAGAAACAACTGTTTTTAATTTCAACTGTGAAACTTTTATAAGAACAAATGCATTCTGGCCTCCTCAATTATTCAAAAAATCACAAACGGATGCTAAAATCGCACTTCTGAAACTAACTTTAGTCAATCCTTACCAAAAAATTCTTAAAAATATTGGCCATTACATTTTTACAGCAGAAAGGAGAAATTTTAAAAAAATTTCAGAGGACAAGTGGCGTAAGTCCATTCATTTTATATCTCCCTTAATAATGGAGATAATCGCTAAGGGGTAATTTTGTCCGACTTGTAGGTAGAAATGCTGCCACTTCACATCAACAAATTCTTAAAAATATTGTCCATTACATTTTTACAGCGGAAAGGAGGAATTTTAAAAAATTTTCAGAGGACAAGTGGCGTAAGTCCATTCATTTTGTATCTCCCTTAATAATGGAGATAATCGCAAAGGGTTGGTTTTGTCCAACTTCTAGGTAAAAATACGGCCATTCCTTATCAAAACATTCTTGAAAAATATCTTCTATTAGATTTCTACAGCGGAAACAAGAAACTTAAAAAAAATTTTTACAGTGGCGCAAGTCCACATGTTTCTACTAATATGCAATATTCTGCATCATTTTTGTCTACTATTTAGTTTATTTTGTACGATATGGATAGCTACATTTATGCTCTTGACCTAGCTTATAAGCAAAACTGAGTTTTTTATACTTGGAATTTATTATAAGAATTTTTCTAAATGTTAAATTTTCTCAAAACTACCAAAAATGGACTTACGCCACTTGTGCTCTGAACAGCTCATATATATATATCTCGAAAACTAGAAATCTCAGGTAATCGAATGATATATCAAAATGTAATATCACAACCTACAAATGTTTAATACATGCCAAAGACGTTTTTTTATTTATACAGATGCTATGGAACAAATACGTCAAAAAATTATCTTTATTTATTTATTTATTTATTATTAATTCAAGTGTAATAACTAAGCCTTCTTTGGCCAATTACTCTATTACAAGACGTATTAGTTTGAGTTTCTTAAGCTAAAACAATATTGTGTCTTACAATTACTTATAAACTATTTATTAATTTTAATTGAAATGCACAAATCTTTAGGTGCAACTTTAGGCCCTAATGGCGCTGGGTTGAAGTCATTCAATCTGGATAAAATTTTGGTAACTTAAATTCGGCACCAAATTGCACATTTTGGCCCTGTTCAACTTAACATTGAATTTTCGAAAAAAGTTTATAAGGTCCTCTCTACTGTATATAAATGAAGCATCGTTTGGCAAGTCCGTCTTTTCACATTATGTGTATTTTTGTTTAAAAATTTGTGTATGGTATTTAAGCTTATCGAATACAAATTATTGTTAACTAATAGAACATTTTTTAATATTAGTTTCTCAATAAAAATTGTGTGCGGGTTTTGAATGTTTGAACACAAATGATCGAGATCTGAACCTAGGAGTTTTATGACGACTACGAACGACTCATGTTCATAAGAAGCTTTTCAAAGAAGTTTTTACTCTGAAGTTTTCCGTTGTCTGCAAAGAAGTGACGGTTGAACAGATGGTTTAGCTCAATATTAAGTCTAAAAAGTCTCTAATGATCGCTCAAACGCAAAGGAAGAAATTTTAGATATAATTTACATCCTAAAGAATATATTTTCAATGTTTTAAGCTCAATAGAAAGTCTAAAAAGTTCCTAGAAAGTCAGTGAAGTGATGAGCATTGAGATTACCGAGTACAAGAACGAATACTTTAATAACGTTTTTCTCAAAACCTGTTTTTTCCCGCGCTGTGAACTATAAGTCAAAAAGTAATTAAGATATCAACTTGAAATTTTGCACAAATACTTTTTAATGTATTGGTCTGTGCATAAACTTAAAAGTTTGTATTAATTATTACTATAAATATTGTTTTTTAAAAATTTGTTTATAAAAAAAGTGTAATTTTTTCTTTTTGTGTTTAAATTTACATTTATTTTAATGAAAAACTTTTTCGTTGATGTCAGTTGACTACAAGGGGCGTAAATTGAAGGAGCCAAGTTTGAGGAGCTGTAGCGTATTGTTTTTTTTTTTAAATTTGTATATATACATTTGAATATCAATGTCAATATGTAATTTCATTCAATGTTATAACCAATCTCAGTTTTTTGTAAAAAATTATTGAAAAACCTGTTGTCTGAAGCAAGTTTCCCCTTAACACATTCGCATTTTGTGTATTTGATATGAAACAAGTAAAGATGTAATTATTAAATTAAACTTTCTATATTCCAGGATATTAGTAATTTAACACCATTATCACCGGAGGTTATTTCGCGCCAGGCAACCATTAACATTGGCACCATTGGTCATGTAGCTCACGGTAAATCCACTGTAGTGAAAGCCATCTCTGGTGTTCAAACTGTACGTTTTAAAAATGAACTTGAGCGAAACATTACAATCAAACTTGGTGAGTTAAATTTGCTAAACGGGTATAATATTTAGTTGAAAAAGTATTCAATTTATATAAAAAAATTTATTTATATCCTTGTTGAATATTTTCAATGTTAATTTCCAACGGTTATAATGTTTCAATCTTTATTTTGGAACACTATTGATTTAAATTAATCATGAGTATTTAGATAATGAGTTTGTTGAGTTTATTTAGAGAGTGTCGATTGTAAAGCATTTCAATTAAATAAAATATGTTAGATAATAATATGAATGCATACACCTGTGGCCAATACTAAAGCAACCAAAATCTTTTAGTTGGATTATGGCAAAAATATTTTTAATTTTTGTCTTTGAAATTAAGTTTGTTTTATAGTATATTATTTAATAATGTAGGATAGCTTGAATTATTTGTTCATTTCAATATGTCAGGCGTTGACCCTAATGCGATCAAGTTGCCTTTAAAAATATTAACATCGAAATAACTCCAAATGCCTATGTTCTTTTACAGCAATTCAAAATTAATTTTGAGAGTTTTTTTTTTAAATAAATAATTGCGTGCACACATTAATCAAAAGAAATCATATAATAGGTCTAATATTAAAGAATTGTTAAGTTATGGTTGGTTGATTTTTGTTATCTATACTATGCACGAAAACTAAAGTTTTATGCGAATAATCCTGTATTTTGTTTTTGGTAGTTTTTGGATTTTTTTTATACTTTCCTGCATCAGAATGAACAGGAAATAAAACAGAAATAAGCATTTCATTATAAATTTTAAGTGCATTTTGATTTAAGTTTTTCATTATAAATGGTTTTATTAGGTCAAATAATAAGTAAAGGTAGATTAGATTTCTTACATTTTAATCCATTTAACACGAGAGCCCAAAACAGTAGTTAAGGTTAAATATCACATAGTAAAAGGGACACCAAAACATGGAACATAATTTTGAACGAAAGTATTTGCTATAGTTTGTGCAAAGATATTTTTTAGAAGGACTTCTGGCCAACGTGTATGTCTATCTATGATTGTTAACATATATCGAAAATCATACAGGTAGTGATCCCACCAGATCCATATGAATATATTCAAATGGGTTAATATGTTAAAAAATTTGTTTTTCATGCATATTATAAATTACATTTATTTAACCATTTCAATGAATTACAAAATATTTTATTGACTTTTTCTATTTGAAGAAATTTTCTGAATCTACATTTTTTATCTCTGACTTTTTTATGATTATAAAAAATTGAAAAAATTAAACAGGAAAAGAAATTATTTTAACGATAATATGAACAGTTATGCTTTTTTTGTGCTTATATCGTACGCACACCACCTTAAAATTGTATCGCTTCGTTTGGTGTGTAACTCTACTGAGCTTAAAAACTTTACGTGGTTGGTCCAATTATAAAAGAAGTAACGTAATGTGATCTAATGTCAGTTGAGCAGTGCGTTCTTTAGGCCCAACCAAAGTAGACGATTTGCTCCGTAACGAGTAAAAACGTAAGTGTTGGATTAAAGTAACTGAACGAAACTAAACGGAACAGTTTGACAAGACGTATTATTCCGTAAGAACCGAACTGCAAGCGTAGAAACTCGTCAACGACAGCTGTGCAGAGTGCATTTTTATTTTATTTTCATCAATTTGTTTCAATTTCACCATTATTTCACTCATCTCTCACAAATCTTTATTAAAAATTAAAAAAATGCAAAAATTAAATAAATAAATAACACTCGATTGCAAACTGATCAGCTGATTCAGACGAGTTGAGCAACTCATTTCATTTTGGGTTAAATCCGTAACGAGTGCAGACGTTCGGTCCAAGTTGCTATCGTCTCGTTTCGTCTATTTCGGTTGGGTATTTTCACTTATTGTTTGAAACAATACTTTCTTATACAACTGATTATAATAACATTACGTCTTGTCAAAAAGTAACTGAACATTGAGCTTAGATTCGATTAGTGTACTATTTGTATTGTGAAACTAAGTTTTATGTTGAGTTTTCGTTATAATTGTGATAGTTCTATATATCCACAGCTATGGATGACTAAGTTTTAATTGAACTTGTACGGGAACGTGCAATAATTTACGACACACAACTGCCTGGCTACTGCATATTATAATTGCTATAACGTTTTTTTACATTGTGTCCCGTCACGATTACAGTTGACAACATTACGTTACGTCTATTTTAATTGGACCTTTACTAAAGCTAAGTTTTTTCCTCTCATATTCAGCATTTTTCGACTGATTTACATGAATTCTTTTCTTAACACGCGTTGAATTTTTTGACGTAGAATTACGTTTTACAGCGCGGTTTGTTTGGGGGTCATTTTCACAAATTTTTTCAAGCACATTTAAGAAGTTTACCTACATAAAGGGGTATACCTACAGCCTTTAATATTCATCGTACAAATAACAAATATATGCCAAAATATCAGTTAAAATACGAATAAAACGAATATCTGACTTTGGATTTTGTCACTTCTTTAATAAAAACATAAAACAGCAAAATTTAAGAAGAACAAATTCATTATTCGTATGAGAAATACACAAGCTGCTTCAGTAGCTGTTTATGCTGTTGTTATTGTTGTTCGTTAGGTTCGTAATCGTGTCGTTTGTTGTTGTGCTGCTTTTGTTGTGGTTATTGTTTTAATATATATGTAAAATGTACATATATAAATACACATTAGATGCTTTCGTTTTTGTCGTTTGTTATTGGTTTTGTTTATTTTCAGCAAGATAAATACAAAAGAGAATACAGGTGCGTGTAGGTATATAGCCAGTATGTATTACTGCTACGCAGGTTTGCGCATGCGTTACTAAGAATGCGTTGTGCTTTGAAAATCTATTTGCTTTTGAAATACCATAATAATAATTTTTTAACTAAAATTTAAATTTAAAATTACTTTTCAAACATACATATATGTATGTGGGCATTTCGAAACTGGCGTTTCGGACGATTTGTATGAAGAAGTATTAAAAAAAAAATAATGAAAAATTTCTAATTTTTAAAAAGGCTTATTTTAATATTTGCGTAGTAATTAAGTAGCACTATATTAAGTAAAATCAATGACAACAATCGACCCTAAGGATTTTAAGATATAAGCTAAAATATGTGCTGGCGTTCGTTACAAAAAACGGAAGTGATTTTTGACTTAGATTACAAAATATGCAAATATTTCTGAATTGGGCAAAACTTTTTGTATACAACTTTTTTAGAAGGTCTTAAAATAGCATAAGTTTATTTCCAAAGTGATCAAATAAAAAATCTTTTGTGGTTTCTTTTTTATTAGGCATTACGTTACTTTAATTTTCATTGTAGTTTAATTGGGTAATTAAGTAGTTAGGTAGTTAAGTAATTATGTAATTTAGTAATTAAAAAACAAATTTAATATATTGTCCTTTCTTTGCCTCAACCATTTTTCATTATCTTTATCCAATGCCTTCCTTTTTAACTAAAACAAAAAAGCTTACAAAACATTTACGAAAAAGGAAAATTACATTTTTGAAACAGTGCAGACGATTTGATCATCATGGTAAATGAATTTATGTATAAATTGCTTACACTAATAAAATTAAAATGTTTCTCTTAGATAATATCATCAAATAATAAGTTTTTAATAAGTTTTAATTTTTTGGTCACGGTAGACTTTTCTGTGGAAATGCCCATAATAGGCTCTTTACTACAGGAAAAGTCAATATTTAAAATTTTTCCGATATTTATTTCCATTTATTAACATAACTTTTAATTACATTTAGTTTTAACCAACATAAAAAAGAACAAGAACAACAAATTTACTAAAAATAGCAAACGAAAACTTTTTATAAAACAAAACAAATTTTTACATGAATTTAATTGTTAGCTATTTAGATCAAGTAAGTTTGAAGAAGGCAACGACAACAACAAATTTATTTTTGAATAATTTTTATTTAGAAGATGAAATGCTTTAAAATAGTTTTGAAAAATATAAATAAAAAACAGAATATTTCTCTATTACTGTATAAAAAGGAATTCTACATCTATCTTGCTATCGAAACTGTCTTTTTTTATGTAAAGTGTTGATCAATACTTGTTTATAAATAAAAAAAATTAAACCACTTAACATAGAACTTTTTAAATTTTCATAAAACTTACAGATTTTATTTGCTTTAGTTTTGGTCACCGGTGCCTATCTCTTCGATGTTATTTGTTCGTAAATACACGGCATCAACAATTAAGTCTGTATTAGCTGAGGTGTTTTATTTTTCAATTCTTATTACGAAACGTTTCTTAAGTGGCAGTTTAATATTAATATTTAATATATATTCACTTTAAAACTTTTAAAATACATTTTGCTTATTTTTTTCACATAACGAAAAACACCCATTTAAAAAATAATCAACCTTATCCCTATCATTTATTCAATTTTATTATACTAATTATTTGTATAGATTTCAAAATACATTTGTACAATTTGTGTAAAAATGTTTGTTCTCTTAACATAAAGTAGTGACGTGCGATCTGCAAAGTTTCAAATAAAATTAATAAATAAATTGCTGGAATAATTTTCAATGATTTATTGAAATTTACACAAGCATTTCAATAAATAATTGATAGGGATTAATTGATTAATTTCTTATTTTAGTTTATTTTTACGATTTGTTTTTTTTTTTTTTTTGGTTTAATTGAATTTGTAAATTGTTAGCATTGGCATAAATGTAATTTAATTCTTGTAATTTAAATTATTTCAATATTTTTCTCTTATTTATTGTTCCATTTTTTAAAAAAACTATGCGTTCTTTTAAATTTTGTTTGCATTTTCTGAACGACGAAAGTTTCTCCAGCAATTTAATATTTTTTATTTTTCTTTTTCATATGAATAAAAACAAACTCTGCAGAACGCATAAGCTATGAACACCTTTTAAAAATAAGCGAATCACCCGAATTACTGCGCGAATACGAAGCTCTCGAAAATATTAAACTGAAACGGTTGCAGTACGAGCGAAATTTTAGCAGCCCGACATCAAGTCTTGATACACACTCTTACCACTATAATCAGCAGCAAGATATGTTTCTGTCCGCTGTGCTGCAGCGTGGCAATTCCATCAGTCCCAGCAGCGGTTACGAAAGTTTCAATGACAACGCTTCAAGCTATTGCAGCGAATTTAGCACAAAATTGCGAATATTTAAAAGAAAACATTCGCATACCAAGCAAATATTTTTTAATGCGCAGAAGCATTTACAAACACAAACGCCAATAAAGCAGGCTCTCAAGCGACGTGCCTCGTCCATACCATCTTGCGATGGTGGTGCAGCACCCAACAGTAAGCGTCGTAAATACACCGCAAACAGTGAATACGTTGTGGAGCGCATTGAATCGCTGGAATCGGTCAACGGAAAGCCGGTTTTCTTTGTGAAATGGCTAAATTATCCAGAGGAGCAAAATACCTGGGAATCAATAAGCAATCTTTTTGAATGTAAATTGCTGGAGCAGTTTATAGAGCAACAGTATGAGTTCTACGAGGTAACCATTAGCGATATAACGGCAGAAATAGAGGCAGAAATTGAGCGTGATTCGCTTGCCTTTGAAACTTCAAAGTTGAATGTGGAGGACCTTGATAATTATGAACCGCTGGTGCTAAAATCCGATTTGATTTTGCTGGCACAATTTCGTGATGCATATTCTCGAAACCAGAGAGAACCAGCACTGATTCGAAAGCGTGTAATAGAAGCAATGCTTCTTAAACCTTTTTACTATCTGCGTAAAAAGCAACTTAATGACTTGCAGCATTGGCAAGAGCGTATGAATGAAGTGGAATGTCAAGCGCATGTGTCCATTGAAAACAATGTCGACTTAGAAGTTTTAGACATGTCATTTGAGTACATAAAGGAAAGTTTTCCTGGCGCTGGAGTATGCATTTCGGAGCATCCACCTT
Organism: Dichetophora obliterata; assembly: GCA_963920525.1. Lineage (NCBI taxonomy): Eukaryota > Metazoa > Arthropoda > Insecta > Diptera > Sciomyzidae > Dichetophora > Dichetophora obliterata. The sequence continues at coordinate 4,714,050 of OY986435.1, forward strand.
TTGGTTGTAAATGCGTTGACGGTTGTGCACCGCTTAGTAAATGTTGTGCGCGTATGGCGGACAGTTACTTTGCCTATGAAAAGAACGGACGTCTACGCATACGCCCGGGAGAAGCGATTTACGAATGTAACCGCACATGTGCTTGCAACATGGACTGTGTAAATCGCGTCATACAACGTGGTCGTAACAATGCACTATGTCTCTTTAAAACTTCTAATGGCTGCGGTTGGGGTGTACGAACTGAGCGCTTAATGCGCAAGGGCGAATTTGTTTGCGAGTATGTAGGCGAAATTATTAAAACCGAAGACGCCAATGAGCGTGGCAAGCAGTACGACGCCATTGGGCGCACCTATCTGTTCGATTTGGACTACAACACAGCCGCGGAGAGTGTTTATACAATTGATGCTGCTATGCACGGCAATATTTCACACTTCATCAATCATTCCTGCGATCCTAATTTGGCAGTTTTCCCATTCTGGATAAATAACTTGGACGTAAATATGCCGCGTTTGGCTTTCTTTACACTTCGTGGCATTAAGGCTGGTGAAGAGCTATCATTCGATTATATTCGCACCGATTCAGATGGAGACGACTATAATAATTTGTCAGAAGCTGAGAAGGTAACGTGTCGGTGCGGCGCTGAAAACTGTCGAAAAGTTTTATTTTAATTTGCAAAGAAAGCAAAAACAAACAAAAACAGCAGAAAGTAAAGAAATATTTTCAAATTATAATGAGTTAAATACGCTTAAATATCTTATTTCCTTAAGAAAAATAACAAAACTGTTAAAACTTTGACACTGCCTAGTTTGTAAAAAAATTCACCTTTTAAAAATGAAAAGAGACTTCATTATCATCTTTTAATTATGCAGGGTATACCGCAAGCTAAAGTTTTGTCAAACCGTAAATACTTTCGATATTTGATCAACCTATAAACTGTAGTATTATCTTGACAAAAAAAAAGCTTAATCGTAAATTTTAACGTATCTTAATTTTTTTAATGCAAACACTTTTTATAAATCACTCTTTTTACAACTATTTTTTATAATTTGATATAAACTAACAAATATAATTATTATACAAATGTTTAACGCAGCACCTTTTTGGTTTCTCTAACATAATCATTTGAATTTAATGCAACTATTATTATTTTGCTTTTCCTTTTTTTAATTTTTTTAAATTATTTTTAAAATTGTTTATAAAGTAAAAGATAATTATACAAACAGTTGAGGACATTTTTAAAAATTATATAGTCGTATATGTATTTCTTAAATATAAATGACTTTTTGTTAAATCTATTTGAGATCTGCTTATTAAATTGAAAATAAAAAATAAACATTGAGACTTTTGAAATATATTTTAAAATAATCCTGGCTAATGGAAAACTAAAAAATACTATATATATAATATTCATACAATATTAAAACATAGCCATACTGCAAGTGTTTATAAATCGAAAACTTAATTGTTGTTTAGCAAATAAATGTTTATAAAATATTTAATTTAATTAGTTCATCCAGAAGAACGTTATTGGGCTCAGGCTTTTGGCAGTGTTAGCAGCGAATATATTGCAATCTAAGCAAACGAGGTTTACTCAACTGTTAACTGAATATAAGCATCATAATAAGCAAGCAAAAACCTATCAGCCGGTACTTCAGAACAGAATATTCCATCCACAACTCACCCTCCGTCATGCAGTAATGCCTACATGATGGTAAATACCCTACATGTAGAGTTTTTATCGAAAAAAACGGTTGTAGGGCGAATGTTGTTATTTTTAAAATATTTTATTCAAAATTGGAAGCTTCAAATGAAAACTTTGAAATTTTTATATATAACGACTCTTTGCATAAGGGCATTTCCGCCAAAAGGTCTACCGCGACTGAAAAATTAAATGTTACTTAAAATTATTTTAAACCACCATAATAGAGAAAAAATGTTTAAATTTATATTGTGAGAGTACTGAGAGCTGATCTTTATTTTAATTTTAAAAAATGGCAGCAAACATGAAGAATGGCAAAAAAAGTTGAAAAATGGTGACAAAAGTTGAAAAATTTTAACAAAAGTTGAAATTTTATAAGTATACTAAATACTCGTATAATACAAAGTTTACTTACAATTTTTTTCAGTTTTCGAGTGTTACGGTCCTGAATTACACTTTATATGTTGTTTTAGTTTAATTAAATAAATAAAACTATAAAATATTTGCACTTTGAAGAGAAAAATCTGTCACATAACGTATACGTGATACGTAACGTATCATACTATGGTTTGCATAAAAAACAAACAATTATGAATATGTAGCAACATTATTCCAGATTATAGTTAAAAAACTTTCATAAAAAAACTCATGCACACTTTGCATATTTTTTCGTTTATATTGATGTAGGTAAAAAATCACCTCTATTTTGTGTCACGTAACAAATCATTTTTGGTGGCGACTATCTCAGACCCGAACTTTTGACAACTCTTAGCTTTTACACCTTGTATAGCGCGCTTAGTGAACTATTGAAAAATCAAAATAAGAAAATTGTAGGTTAAGTTTTTCTTTATTTTTTTACTTATTAAAGTCGTACGCTTGTCACGTGCGTAGCTACGGAAATGCCCATATGGTAACATTTTCTGGGGAAACACATCAGGTCAAATCCCACATTTCCTGTTCTTCAAAAATTTGATAAAGAAAAAGAGAACTAGAGCTTTAGAATTAATTTTTCGGGTTTGAAGTTACAATCATAGTATAATAATACAAGTAGTAGCGACAGTTCTATCTGCGGTCAACGCATGTCAAACAAAAGAAAATCAAAACGAGAACGTGCTATGGCAGCTTATGCAAAATGGAGATATCAAAAGTATTTTGTGTCAAAATGTTTTTTAGTTTTCTTTTGTTTGACATATGCTGGCCGCAGCTCGTGAGAAAATAGGTAGTTAACAAGGCTACCTAATAGATTGTTTTAACATGGTTACAATCATAGTAGAACTAAACAAGGTAGTGTTAGTATTTTGGTATTTTTGCCAATTTTTGCTTTCATATTGCATTCTCATTGGTGGCGGATTTTGTATGAAATGTCAACTTCGTTTTGACAGTTTCGGTCACCGGCTCTCCGCCCAACACTACCTTTTCTAATTTTGCCATGGCTTTATCTTTCTTTTTCTCTGCTATAGTGTTTCTCTTTTGCCATGTTGACACTCATCAAATCGTTTGTCAAATCCAATAGAACAACGTGGGAATTCCATGGAAATTTCACGTTCTTCTGTTGTATTTGACAAACGATTTGATGAGCGGTTTGAAATGTTAACGGGGTGTTAACATTGTATCTATTGCGGTGTCGGGTAGCTTTGCACATTAGGGGTGTTAAAATTTTTTAAAAAAGTGAGCGGCTCACTTTTTGAGCGCGCTCACTTTAGAAAGTAAACAGTGTTGTGAGCATTGACAAATTATCGTCATTTAAACTATTTTTGGCAATAATTATGACGTGAGGATTTTTTTTAATTTGTATGCCAAAAATTACGATTTTAAGTTGACTCGTTTTTTTGTTTCACTATTAAACATATAAGATGGTAAAAGTTAAAAAACATAGACTGAAAACTTGTGTTTTCATTACATTTGTTAAAGTATTATGTTTTATTTGGATTAAAAATAATTTCATCAAAAGTGAGCGCGCTCATTTATTTTGTAAAGTTGAGCGCGCTCAGTTTCGCTCAAAAAGTGAGCGAAATTAACAGCCTTGGTAATTAGGGATTGCTAAGAAAGTACTGCTAGATGTGGTGTCAAGAAATTCATTAATAAAATCTTTAAACTAAAATTATTGGAGCAATGTATAACCCAAAAATACTTATTTTAAAACATGATTTTAGAAAATTATAAATCTTTCAAAAACTTTATTCGTGTTAAAAAAACAAAAGGAAAGTTTTGTTTTTATATAAAACGAAAATAGATTCCTAAGGGAAAATATCGGGATATAGTGTATCTATACTATTTTATAAAAGAAGACTCACGAAATTTTAAGCCAGGCAAGCTCGGTAACCGCTGAACCTATTATTTTTTGATAATTCTTTATATATGTTTTTTAATTACAATTTGATAATTCTTTGCCTATCAATTCCTATAATAATTTCCAGTGTCATAGCTTACTAAGTTTTTTACTAATTACAAAATTCACGTATTTTATTTTATGCTTGCATTAAACAAGCAGCACAATACAACAGCAAACAAAGGTTTCCTCTCTTTGTCGCGAGAGCTTCTCACAATATAACACGACAGCTATGTTGTGTTGTTGCTTTCAGGGAGATTCTTGCTGTCATAAGTGTTTATTAATTTTCTTTTCAAATGTTTTGAGGGGAGTTGCCAGAATTTAGTTATAAGTATAAATTATGTTTTGTAGCCTTGCCAGCTAACTTTTCCCGACTTGAGATTGTATTAGTCATACATGGGCATACTGCAGTAAATATTTACTGCATTACTAGAAGCAGTATTCAGTAAACTTTTACTGATAATGAAATTCAATTTGCATTACCAGTAAATTTTTACTGATTACTGGAGAAAATTGCAGTAAAAATAAATTTTTACTGATTACTGGGAAAAAATTGCAGTACAAATAAATTTTTACTGATAATGAAATTCAATTTGCATTACCAGTAAATTTTTACTGATTACTGGAAAAAATTGCAGTAAAAATAAATTTTTACTGATAATGAAATTTAATTTGCATTACCAGTAAATTTTTACTGATTACTGAAAAAATTTGCAGTAAAAATAAATTTTTACTGATTACTGAAAAAAAATGCAGTAAAAATAAATTTTTACTGATTACTGAAAAAAATTGCAGTAAAAATAAATTTTTACTGATTACTGAAAAAAATTGCAGTAAAAATAAATTTTTACTGCTTACTGAATAAAATTGCAAAAATAAATTTTTACTGCAATATTTTCAGTAATCAGTAAAAATTTATTTTTACTGCAATTTTTTTTAGTAATGCAGTAAAAATTAATTTTTACTGATTACTGAACAAAATTGCAAAAATAAATTTTTACTGCAATTTTTTCAGTAATCAGTAAAAATTTATTTTTACTGCAATTTTTTTCAGTAATCAGTAAAAATTTATTTTTACTGCAATTTTTTTCAGTAATCAGTAAAAATTTATTTTTACTGCAATTTTTTTCAGTAATCAGTAAAAATTTATTTTTACTGCAAATTTTTTCAGTAATCAGTAAAAATTTACTGGTAATGCAAATTAAATTTCATTATCAGTAAAAATTTATTTTTACTGCAATTTTTTCCAGTAATCAGTAAAAATTTACTGGTAATGCAAATTGAATTTCATTATCAGTAAAAATTTATTTGTACTGCAATTTTTTCCCAGTAATCAGTAAAAATTTATTTTTACTGCAATTTTTTTCAGTAATCAGTAAAATTTTACTGGTAATGCAAATTGAATTTCATTATCAGTAAAAATTTATTTTTACTGCAATTTTACTGGTACTGCAAAGTGCCCATCTATGGTATTAGTCTATCCATCTATACTATCTTTTTTTTTGTTGGACGTAGTGATAGCACGCTATCATCTAGTGGCCCCACGATACTCCACCAGCTCCACCCCGGAACCGCGTCAGCATTTCATCAGGACGGGGGTTTGTTTTCGTAAGATTCCTACATCATCATCTAGTGGCCCCACGATACTCCACCAGCTCCACCCCGGAACTGCGTCAGCATTTCATCAGGACGGGGGTTTGTTTTCGTAAGATTCCTACATCCTCCTTAAGCAAAGAGGTTCGGAACTACTGAAGTTTCTCTCCTTTAATATTTTATTTATGTGTCTTTCACACAAAGTCCATGCATGTTCAGATTTTAACATTTCGTTCAACAGATTCTCTTGAGTTAATGTAACACCTAGCATATCATTTTAAGCTCGTCTCTCCTCCAACCACTTTTCACATTCGAAAAGTATGTGCTTTGCATCTTCTTCTAGCGTTACGCATGAATCACAGCTGCTTATTTCTTTTAGTTTAAATCTATGCAGGTATTTATTAAAACTACCATGGTTTGTCATAGCCTGAGTCAGAAAATATCCCATGTTTCCATGTTTTCTTTCCAGCCAGACTATTATATTGGGGATAAGGCTATATGTCCAGCTCCCGTTCATGTATTGATTCCAACGTTGTTGCCATTTAGTCACTATATTGTCCCTGGCATTAATTTTTATTTCTGAAATTTTTTTCTTTCGCTCTTGTGAATTAGTGTTCGCCCAACTTATAAGTTTAGTTTGGGTATATATTTTCTTCTCTTTCCAGTATTAATAAGTCTATTGGTGGCAAACCTGCAAGCACTGATGCCGCACTTGTGGATACTGTACGGTACGCTGATATAATACGGAGAGCACTAAATCTCTGTGCTTTCTGTAGTTCCCTAATATTATTCTTCAGATTCAGTGCCCTGACAAAGGTTGGAGCAGCATAAAGAAGCTGAGAGTGTACTACGCTGTTTATTAATTTTCTTACCTGCGGCCTTGGGCCACCACAGTTTGGCATTATTCTGGCCAATGATGCTGCCGTTCGCAAAGCTTTGTCACGAATATTTACTACGTGCTGTCCAAAGCTAAGTTTGTCATCCAGTTGCACACCCAAATATCATAAGCTTCGTTTAAAGGGTATCTCTATCTTGTAGACGTATTTTCGGTATTTTGAAGACCTTACGATCTGTCACTAGAATTGCTTCCGTTTTTGGAACTGGAAGTTTCAAACCGTTTCTTTGCAGCCATCTGTTACTACGACATAAGCTATCGTTTACGACTATCTCGATTAATTCGGCAGTTCGCTGGTTTATGACCAGAGCAATATCATCAGCGTAACCTGTTAGTTTTGCACCTTCTTGTAATTCCAAATTCAGTAGACCATCGTACATTACATTCCACAGGACTGGTCCTAATACTGAGCCCTCAGGTACACCTGCTGTTATTCGGTACTCTTTTATACCATTTTCCGTCTCATATATTAAAATTCTGTTATCCAGATAGTCCGATACTATGTTAAAGAGATAGTTGTCTAAACGTCGGTTTCTGAAAGCTTGTAGTACTACTTTCCATTTTACTGTGTTAAAAGCATTTTTAACATCGAGTGTTATTATTGAGCAGTATTCTCCTGTTGTTTTGGCCTGTATAGCTTTGTTGCATACTGCGCTAATGGCATCAACTGTACTCCTCCCTTTGCGGAAGCCATGTTGCATAGGGGATAGTCCGCCAAGGTCATCTATGCGCTCTTCCAAACGTTTAAGCATTACGTACTCTTAATAGTTTTCCTAGTGAGTCCAACATACAGAGTGGTCTATAGGAACTAGGCTCATTTAATGGTTTATTTCCCTTTCGTAACAAAACTAGCTTTTGTATTTTCCATTTAGCTGGAAAGATTCCGTTTATTAGACATGAATTGAAGACTTCAAGTAAAAGGTCTGGCCATATCTCACATACCACTTTTTATGACCTCATTTGGTATACCATCTGGTCCTGGGCTCTTACCCATTTTTAGTTTACTACATGCATGTGTAATGTCATCTAAGTTCAGAGGGATGAAACCTTCGACTTGATAATTTGGTTCTCTGCTTAGCCCATCTTCATCGAATGGAAATAGTGTTTCTACTATTGTTGTTGCCCACACTGGTTCTTTAATGCCGGGTATAGGTTTAATTCCACCAAGCTTTTTCATCACAATTTTGTACGGTTTGCCCCATGGGTCGGAATCTATTTCGTTACATAGCTCTGTCCAGCATCTTTTCTTACTCTCTTTTATGGCTGTTCTTAAGGTTTTACGTGCTGTTTTATACCCAACCGTTAAGAGCTGGTTATCATGGTTTCGTGTTGATGCTCGACGTGCTGCGAGACATTTCGCCCTCAACTCACGTATTTTAGCATTCCACCAGTATACTGGGCGCTTGTTATTGTATTTTTGAGCTCTTGGCATTGCGACATTACACGCTTTTGTGAGTATCTTCGTCAGCGACTTTGCGGCATTTTCTACATTTATATTTTCGGATTGGTTAACCATATTTCTTTAGCCTGAGTAATATAATCGGACAATTTTTTGTCATCAAGTTTTCTGACGTTCTATCTTGGGAAATTTACATCTTCTACACTCATATTTGGACGTTCATCTTTATTAAATGAGATATACTGGTGGTCACTTAAGGTGAGATCTTCCAGCACTATCCAAATCATGTTTTCATTGTAGAGGTTTGTCGTTCCAAAGGTGATGTCGATAATACTACCACCACCTACGATTGTATACTGTATACTGGGCGCTTGTTATTGTATTTTTGAGCTCTTGGCATTGCGACATTACACGCTTTTGTGAGTATCTTCGTTAGCGACTCTGTGGCATTTTCTACATTTATATTTTCGGATTGGTTATCCATATTTCTATCTTTAGCCCGAGTAATATAATCGGACAATTTTTTGTCATCAAGTTTTCTGACGTTCTATCTTGGGAAATTTACATCTTCTACACTCATATTTGGACGTTCATCTATATTAAATGAGATATACTGGTGGTCACTTAAGGTGAGATCTTCCAGCACTATCCAATTCATGTTTTCATTGTAGAGATTTGTTGTTCCAAAGGTGATGTCGATAATACTACCACCAGTACCAGTACTCCGAAAGGTAAGTTTGTCTCCGATATTAAATATCGTAAGACCAAGACTGGCAATCATTTCACACACTGTAGTACCCTTTTTATCCAGTTTATTGGAGTTCCATTCTGTAGATTTACTATTGAAGTCTCCTCCAATGATCATTTTATATTTTGAGGACCTGATAGAAGCATCAAGTACGTTAAGGGCTTCTGCAAACAAATTAAAGTCTATATTTGGTGAAAAGTAGCAACTTTATACCCTAATTTTGCCCACGAAGCCAGCGTTGCTTTCATCAACTTCGCTTATTATTAATCTTCTGTTTCTTACCATGATGGCTGCGCAATGGTTTTTGTCTTCGTACCAAACTTGAGATGGTGGGTTTCTGTACGGTTCTCTTATTAAAAGTATGTTTGCATTAATCTCTGTCGCCTTCTGTATCATCAGGTCTTGTGCTTCTCTACCCCGTCCTAGATTGATCTGTAGAAATTTCGTGATAATTTCCTTGCTTTATTTCTTATGTTGATTGCACACGCTGTACTACCAATATAATGATGAGAATTTATTGAGCCACTTTCATGGCATAGTATGCATCTCGTTTCCGCTTTGCATTCTTTAGCTTTGTGTCCCGGATTACAGCATTTTCTGCATAGATTGCTTCTATCTGTACCTTTACACTGGCTCGAAATATGACCCTGTTCTAGGCACCTGAAACATTTCCGAACTCTAATCTTACTCCTCAGCCTACACATAACCCATCCTACTCTGACTTGCCTCGTACGGAGAAGTGGAGCTGCTAAGTGCTCAGGTAGTTGAACGAGCGCTTGTTTGGTTCCTCCAAACGATGTTCTAAAATTTAATATTTTGAACATTGTGGGTTCTTCTACTTTTGTTGCCTTCATAAGAGGATTAACAAGTTCATCTTCATCTGTTGACTCATCCATGTCCCTGATATCAAGAATGTGATTTTTGGTAACCGCTCTAATCATGACATCTTCTCCAAGCGTGTTACCTACAGCGTTTCTGAGCTTTTCGGCTTGGCCTTCGCCTTTTTTTAGTTGAACGAGTAAGTCTCCAGCTTTTGTCCTTCTGATACCTCTTATCTCCACACCGATATCAGTGGGATTTATTTGTTGCTTCATATTTTTTATAACATCTGCGTATGACTCAGACGTGTTGGATTTAATTGTTATCGCCTCTCCTTGGTTTCGCATTTCACGGCGTTTGTTATTTTGATTATCTTTTTTCCTCCTTGCTTTTCGGTGGCTCACTAGCTCCCAATCATTTGCCACAGTCGGAGTCTTTGGAATATTTATTTCAGCTTGGGTCTGCAGTGCTTTAACTGTTGCAGGTGTTTTCGGTACTTTTCGTTTCCTCTCTTGGGCAGGAGAAATTGGGTCTACTTGAGTGGCTTTAGATAACACTTGCTGACGCTCGTCGCTCGACAAAACTTGGTTACTACCTATCGCTTCCCTGTACTCTTTTAGTTACTGGTACAGTACAAAAGCACAGTTAAGATTATCGCGTAACGTCTTGTGTATAGTTCTGAGCTGACTTTGATGTCTTTTTTCTTCTTCTAAGCTATCTGCTTTACGAGTATTCACAGGTGTGCTCGTGTAATCTCTTATGGTACACATATTTTTACCTGGTGGTTTTTCTGACCCCTTTGCTTGTGGTGAAGTTACTATCACCGAGCTTTTCACATAGGGATTTTTTACGACTTTTTCATGACCGTTCCTCATGTACAAGTCTTCATCTCCGTTTTCCTTGTTATGGGTTAGTTTTGTTTTTTCTTGTTGTTGTTGCTCTCCATTTCAATTGGGTCTCAACTCGAAGCCGCTATCGCCGTTTGAAGTGCAGTTACGTTTTGATCCCATGGTTATCTATGCAAGCAGGGAGGCCATGCGAGGGTTGACATAAGATCCTTATGGGGTATTATGCCAGTGCCGAATCCGTACTAATCAGGAAACATCCCTCTGAACCTATACCACCAACTCAATGGTGACAATGGTGATACCCTTGCGGGGTCTATCTATCTATCTATTTATCTATTTATCTATTTATCTATCTATCTATTTATCTATCTATCTATCTATCTATATATCTATCTATACTGTTAAAATCGTTGTGACAGTGCACGGATGTTTGACAATCACGCGAGAACCACTGAACCGATTGAGACGATATAGGTACCAAACGATTTATTTCAACGAAATCTTGAAAGGCTATTATTATTTTGCCACTCCTACTTTTCACGTCTATAATATGCTAAAAATGCTATATTTCAGACGGTTTTGGTCGTGCAAGACTAAAATTTGGTAATTTTATTTGTATGGTTTCGACAGCTGTACTAATAGGTTTCCACGCCCCCTTTAACCGCCAAAAAATATGCGTTGTGCTGAGAAAATCTATTGTTTTCGAGATATAGCTAAAAGTTTGATGTCATAATAATGGAAATTTTTCAAGAAGAATATATTCGTATTCAGAATCTAAGTTTAAAAAATAACATTTTTGAATTACAAATTTAAAAAATTTTTTACCAATATTATTTATAATCCTGTTATTAAAAAGCAAAATACAGAAAAAGTCAATCAGTTTTATGTCACCGTAACAATTACTGTAAGCAAATCAAATTAATTAAAGTAATTTTTGAATGATTATACCATTTTTTAATTATTAAACAAACACAAATATTTTTATGTATTGCATTTGAATATAAAACAAATTACTTTAATTTTAAGACTTCAAATTTTTACATGTATTTAATATTTTTATCGCAGACAAAGCAGCGGGTATTTTCTCCTTTATGTTTAATTCCTAGAGTTTTTATACTGATTAAAATCAATTTTTTTAAACGTCCCAGTGAGTCAAAATCGTATACAACAACTCGGAAAAATTAATAATTTTTTTGATACTTCAAGAACCTAAAAATATGTATTCAAAGTTTCGTTAAAATTTTTTTTTCTGAATTTTTTTCATTTTCCAAATGCTAATCAAATAAAATATTTTTTATTTAAGTTTAACATCCATTACCTATTTATACAATTTTGTATATTTTAAAGTTTATGAAATTTGTTCTGCTAATTTTGTTTATTATTCAAAGGATACGCTAATGCCAAAATTTATAAATGTAACAACCCTAAGTGTCCTCGGCCTGCGTCTTTTGTATCCGACGGTTCCAGCAAGGACGATAGTTTCCCATGTGCCCGCCCATCATGTGTCGGCCGCTTCCAATTGGTGCGCCATGTCAGTTTTGTAGATTGTCCCGGTCACGACATTCTTATGGCAACTATGTTGAACGGCGCTGCTGTTATGGATGCCGCTTTGCTTTTAATTGCTGGTAAGTTCTGCTAATTAAAATACTTTTTATTTATTATTCAATCAACGAATCAATTTTAATGTAATGTAATGTGTTTTTTAGGCAATGAATCATGTCCACAACCACAAACCTCCGAACATTTGGCTGCCATTGAGATTATGAAGCTTAAACAAATTTTAATCTTGCAGAATAAAATAGACTTAGTCAAGGAAAGTCAAGCGAAGGAGCAATACGAAGAAATAACAAAGTTCGTGCAGGGCACAGTGGCCGAAGGTGCACCAATTATTCCAATCTCAGCGCAATTGAAATACAATATTGATGTAGCTATAATTCTTTAAAAAATTTGCAATTTTTTACTTTACCTACCATTGTCTTTCATGCAGGTATTATGCGAGTATATTGTGAATAAAATTCCAGTACCAGTGCGAGATTTTAGTGCTCCACCAAGACTGATCGTTATTCGTTCGTTTGATGTTAACAAGCCTGGCTGTGAGGTTAATGATTTGAAAGGTGGTGTTGCTGGTGGCTCAATTCTATCTGGCGTGCTAAAAGTTGGGCAGGAGATGGAGGTACGACCGGGCGTTGTCACGAAGGATAGTGAAGGCAACATCACGTGCAGACCGATTTTCTCACGTATTGTTTCGCTATACACCGAACAGAACGAACTGCAGTATGCAGTCCCCGGAGGTCTGGTCGGTGTCGGCACCAAGATTGATCCTACACTCTGTCGTGCAGATCGTTTGGTAGGTCAAGTGTTGGGCGCTGTTGGTCATTTGCCTGACATCTATATTGAGTTGGAAATATCATATTATTTGCTGAGAAGATTGTTGGGCGTACGTACAGACGGTGACAAGAAGGGTGCACGAGTAGAAAAACTAGCCAAGAACGAAATTCTTTTGGTGAATATTGGCTCGCTAAGTACTGGTGGCCGTATATCGGCTACAAAAGGTGACTTGGCTAAGATCTTGCTTACAACGCCAGTGTGCACAGAGAAAGGAGAAAAAATAGCATTGAGTCGTCGTGTGGAAAATCATTGGCGGTAAGCTATCATGTTTTTAATTTTTTTACATTCATAAAATAATTATAAATTGTTCTTGCATTTAAGTTTAATTGGTTGGGGACAAATATTTGGTGGTAAAACAATTCAGCCAGTTTTGGACAGACAACCTGTTAAAAAGTAAATAAGCGCTTAAATTATTGAGGCACTATTAAAGGAAAAGGACCTTATTGAAAATAATTGTAAAAACAATTTAACTAGCAGAAAGCGACAACAAAACTATTTACATTTAATAATTATTTCAATACAATTCAAAAGTAAATTTGTATAAAAGCAAATTATAAAAATGAACACAATTTTACAACAAAAACATCAAGAAAAACCAATGTGTTTCCTTTTAAGTTTATAGAAAAAGGGTCTGTGAAGTAAGACCTAAAAAATAAGTAAAAAAAGCCAAAGAATTCAAATAGAAATAATATTAAAAATGAAACAAAGCCCCAAAAACTTAATTGGTCTTTTTTCATTAATTTTTTTTTAAATTAAAGCCCCAATACTCGAAATAAGTGTAGTATGTATATATAGTATAGAAAAGATTGTGACCCAATTTAAAAAAGCCATTAAGTACAAACGAATTTATTAAATGAAAAGTAAATTATAAAGGCTGAGTTCCTAAATGCATTTATGCAATGCATAAGTGTTTTATTTTGAATTGGTCCAAAGATCAACCAAAACTGCGCAACTATACTATTTTTAAGAATATAAACAGAGTGACGCAGTTTTGAAATAAAGTGAAAATAAATCACACTGATTCATGCATAAATGCATTTAGAGGAACTCAGCCAAACATTCTATCTGAGCTGGGGTTTGATCATAAATATCAACCTTTATAGTAATGAAACTATCACTATGGCATCATAATGAAAAGAAAATTAGTAACATATTTAGGCAGCGCAGAAATAAAATGGGCTCCTTAGAAAATTGTTTTATAGCCCGTTCACGCCGTGGGAAAAAGCAGCTTTTTTGTAAAAAGCAACATAAATTAGCTTTTTTTCCATACAAATACCATTAGAAAAAAGCTACTTAGGCTGTGTGCGAATTGATCTAAATGCGACCTAAACTAAATTGGGTCGATAAGGCAGTTCTTAAATAATTTAGGAAATTCTCGAGCTACCTAAATGCTTCGTAAATTAGGAAGCACTGCCTTATCGACACTATTTAGTTTAGGTCGCATTAAGATCAATTCGCACACAGCTTTAATGGAACTTTTATTCTGCTTTTTTGTATGTGTCACCCTGTATTTCGTGGATACTTCTGAAATTCGAAGTTAATTTTTAGTCATGTAAATAACAAATATAATCAACAAAGTCAACAAGTAAAGAATTGTAAGTATTTATATATATTTAGTTAAAATATACCAATTATAGTCATTTACATCTTTTTACATCAAAGAATAACAAAGCGATCAACCTGGACTGCTATATCACACAAATGTCAAAATAAAAGCTAATGCTAGCCCAGCGCCTACACGGGACAGTGAAAGTCCGAAAAACTCAATACACTTAAACATTTTTATGCAAGCAATACACAATACAATCCAATCGTCAATTGAGTCGGTTGTTGCTGAAATCATAGAGCCTGTTCTCACGCGCCTTACGTTAGGCGGAGCATCGGACTAATTTTGAAGTATACAGGTAAGGTGGGAAGTGGGAAGGTGACAAGTTACGTAAGGCAGCATTTTCAAAAATTTTAAAAATTATGCGATTCATTTTGACGTCTGTTACTTTGAAGTTTTATTGTTTGTCATTTTCCTCTTGGTTCTCTTATGTTTTAGCGCAAATAAATTTTGTTGTGCATTGGTTGGGTTTTCACTTTTACTCATTTCTAATTTTTGCGTTGCTGTTTAATTTAAGACTTACAAAGTAATGAATTTTCCGAAATTTAACAGCACTTTTATTAAGTGTTCTCGGAATTTAAAATAAGGCGGTCTTAAAAAAGTCTGAAGTAAGAACACCTGACAGATGCATAGTGTCAAAATAACGCCATTACTCTGCCTTTTTTAAGGCAAGTGAGAACGGTCAAAGCGTGTATGGCTTTGTCAATTGATCAGTTTGGCATTTGTCGAGTTAGTTGATGAAAAATCAAAAAACTCTGATTTTTCCAAGATTCTTGACAAGTCTTTCTATTCGATTGTGCTGTGTATAGTCAAAGCGTTTGATTAGCTGTCAACATATATATTTTTATCTGTCGTTTGAGAAGAAAATTTTACAATTGTCTTTAATTTCTTTTGATAATAATAATTAATAATAATTATAAATAAAATGACATTGGCCCATTATCATAGTCAAAATAAAGTCGACTTTAAATTAAGTATAAGCATTTTTGGCAGTTTTCAATATAATATGTTGTCAAAAAGCTTGCACTAAATTTAATGTCGACTTTATTTTGACTATGATAATGGGCCATGGATTCTAAACTAATATATATTTGACAGTTGAAAGAAAGTCTTTCAATTAAGTTTAAACAGTGTGGCTGAGAATCAATTGAAAGCCTCGTATGTGAATAATTGAAGCAGAATTCTTTTGTTTATGGATTTTATGAATTTTTCTTATACCCCTTTTCAACACGGCAATTTTTCTTGCTACCAATTCTAAAATACAAAGAAAAGAAGAGCACAGTATCAAAGAAAGAACAGCACAGAAGAAAACTTGCTAGTACAGACTTGTCTGTGCCGCAGACTTGCTGTCAAGAAAACTTTTCTTATGGTAAAAAGGTATTTTTGAAAATTTTACAATTCATTGCCCAGTGTCTACTTTAGTAATAATAACAGAAAATCCCGTTTTTACTCTTTCTTGTGCAAATGTGTTCATCAAACGCTGAAGTAACAGGCATGCTACACAGGCCAGTATACTGGCTCTGTAGTTCGAAAAACTCAACACATTCATACTATTTTACAAATACACTCTCACTAGATTCACTTTCACCATAGAAATAAAAGATAAGGAAGTGGTGTTATACTCACACACACTATACGTGTGTAGAAGGAATTTTCGTCGCTGAGGAAGAGAGATAGAGCGTCGTTATTTGACAAAAGCTCTTCCCGAGCAAAAAAAAAATCTGTTTGTGAGGAAGAACATCTGTCAAAACACAAGTTCTGCTTCATGAGCGCATTCATTATTTAGGGTGGCTTAATTTTTTTTTCTTATTGGGATAAGCTTTATAGTTATTTATTTGTTTACAATTTCTTTGAAAACTTGACATGAAATTAAAGTGGATTAGCAACCTAAGGTTACAAGCTATAACTAGGTATTTTTATATAAAAAACTAATTAAAAGCCCACAGTTCGAAAAAAACTGCACAAAACTATTTATTTTAAAAGAGTTTAATTTGGTATGTATTTGAGTTGTTTAGTTTTTGTGTTATTTTAATATCAATTAAATAGTTTATAAAAAATAGTTTTTTGAAATGAATTCTTAAAAAATCATTTAAAGTAACTTATGTCGTTTCAGTCTCATTCTGAGTTCATGTCTTTAACATTATTTTAGCAATGCTTTTCTCTGTAAAAAAATTGGTAACGCAACATATTATATAACGGTGGTATATAAAAATTGCATAGTAAGCATACATCTAAAAAATAATTTACGCCTTTATTTACTACATAAATGAATGCGGCCCTGTTTGAATGTTTTAGTGTTTGTGTCAACTTCACTGTGTTTGTAAAATACTTCATTCCACTTCAACTACACCGCTTCCTTATATTTTACTTCTATGACTTTCACGCCACTTCCATCGCTGCTGGCAACGAAATTTCAGAGCCAGTGGATTTTGACAGCAGCGGCCAGTGTATGTCAAAAAGGGAGATATCAGTGTTGTTTTTAATTACTTTTGGTGGGTTTATTTCGAGTTTTCGTCAATTTTGTACAGGAAGCAACACTGATAGCTTGTTTACAATTAAAAGCAAACAAAACAACAAGTAAAGCACACGCAAACTTCAATAGCAGCGAGAACCTTCGCATTCGATGGAACTTTTTTAATGAACTTTCATGTGCATGTGTAGCACCTCATGTTACTAGCATGAAAGTTCGAAATTTTTCGAATCATTCGAACAGTACACGTATTCTTTCGCAACATCATGCACGAGTGTGAACACTCATCAAATCGGTGGTCAAATCGTTTGATGAAAATCAAAATTTTTTTTATTTTTCTGCTGATTTGACGAACGATTTGACCAGTATGAACACTCGTCAATTTGTGTAGTACGATGTTCTTAGTTCAAAAAAGTTTTCAACCTGAGCACATCGTGCCAAAAGAGGGAGCAGAAGAAAATAATAACAAAATAATAATAAATAACTGATGCAAACAATTTATAATAATTTATAAAATGATTTCTTCTTCCAATACGATTTTAATAACAAGTGGAATTAAAATTTTTTCGTCATCGCGATGTGCTTACTTCGGTGTTCAAGATAAAATGAAATTTGACGAAAAATTTGATGAGTCTGAACACTTCTGTGGTCAAACGATTTGACAAATGATTTGATGAGTGGTTTGAAATGTGAACAGCCCTATATGTCAATAGGGGCTCTCAAACGATACTAAATGTCGGATGTACATGTAGTTCGATAAAGTAACGGGACTTTTTTCGTTGCACATCATACTTGTCGTATAGACTTCATTATTTTTTAGCTGCTGAAGAGTTAACGTCGAGTGAAAATATTGTTTCTAGCATTTATTTTCATATTTTTCGTTTTATATATTCCAAGCCATCACGATTTTAGGTAGAGATAAAAAATTCCGCGTCAAAATGCAACATTTGTTACGTTCCGCAGTTTTGCCGCCAGATGTGCTCCTCTGAAAATTTTTCATCAAATGGCAAAATGCACTAAGTTGGATGGCCACGCACACAAACGGAACTGCATGTCGGACGTACTAAGCAAAAAGTCAAAATTTGTTGTCTTCCATCGGACATGTCACGAACGATGCTACATGTGTGATCACTTGACATGTCGGATGGACATGTAGTATCGTTTGAAGGGCCCTATTAACAAATATAATTAACAAAGTTAATAAGTAAAGGATTGTAAGTATTTCTATATATGTAGTTATAATATAGCAATTATAGTCAGTTGCATTTTTTATTCCAGAAAATAGCAAAAGAAAAGCTATTAGCCAGGACTGTTATATCACACAAAAATAAAAACTAATACTAAATCCAGCATGAACGTAGTTTGAAAAAGCATGTTCGAATATGCAAAAAGCAGCTCTTTTATGAACATGATTATGGTATTACAAAAGCCAATCACATATATGTGCAAATTTATGACTGTATACTTTCAGAAAGTATGGCAACTCTGACGGAAATTAATTGTCTGACAGAGTAGAGGCAACCATTTTGATAACCACTTTCGAAACGCAACCTACAAATATTAACTTTTGCGCGTACTGGCTGTCTAGTATATTGTTGCAAAATAAAATCACATTTTACTGCAAACAAATAATTTTACAGTTAAAAATATCACTTTACTACAAATCGGAAATTTTGAAGTTCATATATCTCAACACAGCAAACTCGGAGGTGCTCCGAAACACTTTTGAAATCAATGTGAAGACTTCCACAACGCACAGCAAAGCGAAAATTGCTTTTCTTTTTTCGTTAAATGCTCGTTTTATGATTTTGTCATTTTATATATTTTTCCAAAGTGACCATGGATTCGTCTCATTAAATTCGTTAGTTTTAGTTTCAGTCGCGTTATTTTGTGACGTGAGTTGTCTTTATGTAAATACGTAATAATTTTTCATAGCCAATCTTTTCTGTGGACCACTTTGTAGCAGTACATCCATAGTGTGCACTTCCGCTGCCTTTGTAATTGTAGGAATGTCTAGCTCTGTATTCGTTGAGAGCAGCTCTATTCCCAAAACAGCGACAGATTCTTTGGACGAACATTCGTTAGGTAGTAGAATCACAGGCAATTCTTCGTCTGTAGATTCTAATTTGGTTGTAGTGTATGGAAAAAATGGAATTAACTTTGATCGGAAAGGCTTGGAAAACCTAATTGGTAAGTTCAAGAAAACTTTGCTGAATATTTGAAAAGCGCGTAACTGTTTTGAAGATGTCTTGTTTGCTCTTAAAAGAACTAAGGTTATTGAAAAAAGAGTTGTTTTCTTCAGTTTCTATATATGCCTAGCCACTGCTATTATTTTTGTTAACTTTTTTTGTACTAGTTTTTTTATTTATATTAACTTTTTGTTATCTCTTGCAGAAGAAAAAACTCTTTCTTCAATAAGTGTGATTCGTTTAACATCGCCTACTCCAAGCATGGAAGATGAAGAAGCTGAAGCCGAAAGGCAAAAGGAAACCGCTCGCAAGAATAAAGGCTCAGATGAAGAAGATTTAAATGAAAGCGAAGATTTAACAACGGATGTTGATAGCAATTCCGAAGAATCCGAGGGAGATTTTGAATCAAACGTTGATGAATGTAGCAGCAGCAATATTGATGAAAATGCCAGTGATGAGGACAACGAAACCTCAACAATGGCTAAATATATAAAAAAATATGGCAAAAAAAAAACTAAAACCCATGCATTAGAAAAATCATTCAAAGGAAGACGCAATAATGAACGTCCCGAAATAGTTGGCTTGACTGTTGAAGAATTCTATCCGCCGGAAGATGCAAAAGAAATGGCAAAAGAAATACTAAGTAAGACATCAAAGACCTGTGTTTATACTAAATACTTTATTATTGTTACTTTTTAGAACTGGCTGGAGTTTCTACCATAAAGCATACAGCTGACTATGAGTTTCAATTGTTTGTTATTAAAAATGATCATTGTTACACACCATTTACATCACCGGCACAAATGAAGGCAAAATTGGCTGCAGAAAGTATAGATGCTGAAAAATCTAAAATAGTTGCGCGCAAACTTCTGCCTCAACCCTTTGCTTCTGTGAAGCAATTTATAACGAAAAAGAAACTTCAGCAAGTCGACTCTTCAAAGTCCCTTGTTGTAACATCTAAAAATGAACTCAACGACAAAGAGAAGATTGAATCCAAGACACGTGCTGAGTCCAAAACAAAAGAAACTGATGGCAGCACAGAAAATATTGGGGATGATGAAGAAATTATTACTTCAGCTTCGGAAGAGGACTTTGCAGATAGTGATATAACAACGACCGAGGTATCAGCCGAGTCTGAAAATGATCGAGACAGTGATCTTGATTTTGACGTAAACAATAGAAAGGGACGCAAACGCAAAGTGCAAAACGTGAAGGCGATTCGCCGTAATGTACCGAATAAGGCAAATATTACGAAACAGAATCAACGTCATAGCCAGGAAGAAGAACGTGAAAATGCAAAATCATTTGTAACAGAAACGGATACCATGAGTCGCCCTAGCAATGAAAGTGTTTTACGACCGACTGGGAAAATAGTGAGCACACCCATTAAGATGGTGTCGAACACCACTTTAGCTCGTAAAGCTCTGCCACCACCAGCTGAGACAATGTCAAGCATTCCTACAGTTATAAAAAAACAAATTGCGGTGGAAAAAGCAATGACTTCCTCTACTCAACAGACAACTTTAGCTGTTGCTGTACGACGTGGACCAATTGTACAAGTTGGAACTCCAACAACACGCAACATACAACTGAGTGGCAGTGCTGGCAAAGTTCCTGCATCTCCACAATCCGTTAAAGAAATTGTCATCAACAAAGTATGTCGTTACATAATAAAAATACAACTTGTGCCTTTATTTAAGCTTTTAATTTTTAACGTTAGGTTATTGCCAGTCCAAAGGGTGGTTTCACCAATATAGGTGCTTTGCTTGCCCAATCCGATATTCAAACCATATCATCTGCTCCAACGACACCAACCACTTCACGTTCTCAACCACAGCAAAAATCTACACCATCGTCTAAAGGTTTTATGCCCTTAGGCATTGAAACTGCTGCAAAAAATCAGCTGCCTTCACAAATATCCATTCAAACCCATCAGAGCTCTTCTGAATTGGCTGCTGAACACGATAAACAACTGGATCTTATCGATTCAATTGTCAAAGACGAAATGGAAAAATCTTCTTCAATCGTTGAAAAAGCTGCTGGTGAAAATGAAAATATTCCACAATTAATAAAAATGTTGGAGAGCACAGAACGCGCGCTGGAATCAAAGAAAACACATCCATTGAATGCTTTTACAGCATCAGCAACAGTAGATGATATTGATATTGCAAATGCGCCATTGCTAGAGACACCCGAGGACGAAATTCCTGCAGATCTTTTGCAGCATGTTGTTGAACTTATCGAAGATGACAAAACGCTGCAGGAAGCTGTAGAAAAGCAAGTTTTCGGTGAGGATAGCAATGCCACTGTTGGTTCAAATATGCAAACACCACCACCGCAAATGCTAACAATGTTTTGTTCAAAAGCGGAAAAACCCAAACCATCGTCGACTTTCATAGAGGTAAGATTTGTTTGTCTTATTATTCCAAAGAATTCCTGTTAACAATATGAGGGATTATTTTTTATCAATACCATTAAGCCACGTAATTTACTTTTTTTAAACATGAATATCATTTGTTCATTGTTAGAATGAATAAATTGAAGCCCTCAACTATATCCTACGTTTTAAACTTCAAGTTATTAGTCCATTTTTTAAGTTTTTGCATGTTAATTGTTTTGCCATTTTGTATTTTATTTTGCATATGTCATTAAAAGTCATACTGTACTAATTCTTATATTAAATTAAAATAAATATGAGATAAAGTATCAATTCAATTTATAATTGACAGAAAGTAACACCAATCACCAGCACACCGCAGTCATTGCCCCAATTACAAACTAAGAGTATTATTCAGGCAACCCTTTTCAATGAAGTGGTTCCAGCATCTGTAAATTCATCAACGTCATTGCCTGTGACACCACGTGTCTCTTTGGGGGCTTCAAAAACCATACCCAATTTGCGAAAAGAACCCATTCAAATAGTGCGTGGAAATGGACGAGTTATAACCTTACCCCCAATTGAAGCTCCAACAACTCGCGCCAAGCGACGCGCTCAAACGCAGCCCATGCAAAATTTGAATGTCAACGATTCATTACAAAGCACACTCAATGAGTCTCTCGACACTTCATTGCAATCCAATGCATCGTTCTCTACCGATTCGACTGGTGTGATAATAATTGAGAAAAAGTCTGCTGAAACTGTGACTGCTGCAAGACGTCGTGTTTCTAAAGAAGGAAGTGGTTCTGCAGTAGGTACAACTAAAACAGCGAAAAAAGTAGCTGCTAAGAGGACTTCAAAAGCTGCTATTAAGCACGATGCTGCAGAAGATGCTTCAGAATCTCAAGAGGATGATGATGATCCAAAGAAGTAGGCGTAGTTTATTTCTTTGCTTTAAGCAAAAAATAATTTATTATCAATAATTTTCCTATATTTTCGTGGTAGACTTTGGTGTATTTGCCGCCAACCACACAATAATCGCTTCATGATATGCTGTGACGTTTGTGAAGACTGGTTTCATGGTACTTGTGTTAGTATAACTAAAGCAATGGGCTTAGAAATGGAGCAAAAAGGAATTGACTGGACTTGCCCCAAGTGTGTTAAAAAATTAGAGGAAAAGGTAAAATTTCAAATCATATTAAGAGCATTAAACATTAAAAAAAAAGTTTCTTAAAAATTGTTTCCTAAAAATTTATTAAAATTGTTCTTATCCTCACCGCCTAGACACAAAGAAAAATAACTGATATGTTGGACTTTAAAAAAGTTGTCACTTCTGTTCCTCAACAGCAGTTCTTTGCAAATAACACAATTGCAAATGATACAGTTACGGAGCAAATTTCACATGCTAATAAGGATATTAATCAGACTCTTGTAGATCCAATTGCTATAACTGCGAAGCAGATTGCTTTGCCTAAAAAACAACTAATCGATATAAAAAAAATACAGTCCGGACAATTTATCTCACTGAAAAACTTGGAGCAGAAAAAATTACCCGTGACTGTATTAACCAGTGGTCAGAAAAAGCAATTTTTACCCGTAACTCCTCAAGCTCCACTTACAAAGTCTACAATACCACATACGCAGCCCAAACGTGTTATTGTAGTGCAAAAGTTGCCAGCATCCAAATCTGATTCTACAAGCAAAGGAATAACGGTTGTTAAACCCTCACATCAGCAACAAATCAAATTCCATAAGGTTCCAGTTGCAACCACAAGTTTAAGCAGTGGTAGTAAATCTATTGCACATGTGACAACCACTAAAGCAGTTTTGGAACAGTATATCGAACCAACAACACCATGTATTGTGTGCAAAAAGCCGGCCCGGCCAAATTCGATATATTGTAGCGATGATTGTATTCGTAAACACGCTCAAAACGCTTTAAATGCATTTACAAAACCGCCTGAGACTCCTCCAGTTAGTCCATACACAAAAACTGGTACAGACGATAAGAAGAAGAAGCCAAAAGGTTTATTCGAAGACCTACTTTCTATGGCTGATCGTAAACCAAAAACTGAAAGAGTAGGTTCAACTTAAAACTTCTACCTCGAAATATATAAATAATCTTTATTTGTTTTTAGGTTTGCGTATTTGAACGAAAAAGTGGAAAAGTTTTGAGTGGAAACAATGCGCCAACTACTGTTAATCTTAAAAAGTGGCTGCAAGATAATCCAACATTCGAAGTTGTACAGCCAGGTAGCAGCCAAGCTATGGAGTTTGAGGTATAATATATTTTTAAAATTTATTCCTTTTTATGTTTTTATATTTATGAAAAAGGGTAATTTCGTCAAAAGGGTCATATAATGCTCCATTTTATTTGATGATTAATGCAATGCGTCGAGGGTGTTTTATTTTGAATTGCGCAACTATACTCTTTTAAAAATATCAACCGAGTTGCGCAGTTTTCGTATTTAAACTTAGCACCAATTCAAAATAAAACACACTGATGCTTTGCAAAAAATTAAGGAACTGAGCCTATTTTATAAAATAACCGGTTGGCTTCTTAGAGTACACTGCATAAGATGCA
Organism: Dichetophora obliterata; assembly: GCA_963920525.1. Taxonomy (NCBI): domain Eukaryota; kingdom Metazoa; phylum Arthropoda; class Insecta; order Diptera; family Sciomyzidae; genus Dichetophora; species Dichetophora obliterata. The sequence goes on from OY986435.1 coordinate 4,737,994, forward strand.
AGAAATTTTATCGATAGATCCTTATATCTACATTCAAGCATGTAAATATAAATAAAGTTACCTGTATGTTGTCTGACAAAAAAACGCCCGACTGATTGGTAAATTTTTAACAGACGAAAAACTGTTTCCTTTATTTTAAGCATTGTACCAACACAGACCGGAATCACTGTCTTGTTACCGTTAAAATCCGACACATTTATTTGCAGTCAAAATTTGCGCAATCGTACACAGAAAGATGTACGTCGACAGCAGTAATGAAAATATATAGCCAAATCCTTCACTATTCGACTTTCCTCTGTTCGATGATTCTATTCTGGCAAGTGCCAAACGCAAGGATACGGCATAAAAATCATATCAGATAACAGGGTCAAATGGACTCTGTTTAGTTCCAAACCATATAAGTCTATTTTGCCTTTTAATGACATACATACCATTCAAATGCGGGGAGGTGAAGATAACTCTCGCCTATCTTAATATTTGGGCCAAAAGCTGCCGGCTGGGGGTAAATTTCAAAAAACTGGTAGAGGCAAAGTACTTGGATAGAAAGTTAAGCTGGAAACCAAATATTCTTGAGCTAGGGAAGGTACTAAGAGCAGAACTGCGGCTGTATGTATCAGCGGAGTGCTTAGATCCACTTCATCTGAGGCGCTAAATGGAGTTCTTTACTTAATACTCCTCGATATTATGCTCAAAACTTGACAGCAAAGTTGGGGCAGACGTCTTTTCTAAGGATCTGGACATCATAACCTCGTTTAGACTGCCAGATCATTCAACGTCTTACAGGCTGAAATAATGGCCATTTATAGAGCTGTAGAATGGTTGAGGTGTAGTGAGATATTAATTAGAGATATCTACATTTTTACGAACAGCCAAGCAGCTATAAAATCCCTTGGAGGTGTGTTCCTAAAATCACAAACATCCCTTAAATGTTTGTAAATCACAAACATCCCTAATCTCTTAATGATATGGTGATAAGTTCGTCATTTATCGGTCCAGGGTACCAGGGCATAGGGAAATTTCTGGAAATTGTAGAGCGGATGAGCTCGCTAGAGAAGGTACAACGGTAACGCTGCTGTCTGACAAGGAAACATTAGGCATGCCACTTGCGTTGAATAAGCTGGCTCTAAGGCAACATGCCAAAGAAATTGTTAATTTCAGGTGGAATCATAGCACCACCTCCAACACAGCTAGACAGTTGTCGCCCATTTTCGCTGAAAAACGCACGAGAAAGCTCACTCAAATGGCGAGGAAAGATCTATCCATTCTGATAGGCGTTATAACAGGGCACTGTCTTATAGGTAGGCATGTGTTAAGAATGGGGGTTCATACTAATGACTTCTGTAGGAGTTGCAGGGATGAGGAAGCGGAGGAGACGGTATCGCATCTCCTCTTTTCATGGCCCGCTCTATCCCGCAGAAGACATAATCATCTAGGTAGCCTCTTTTTTATGATCTTAGGGATCTTGAGGAGTTAGACGTTAAGCGTCATCCACATCTATACTATTACTTATGAATATTACAAATTACTGGGTGTTTGGCCAACCTTCTTAGTAAACAGTTCAAAAATGTAGGTTGAATTCTAAACGTGCTTTCATTAAATTTTATACAAAATATTATCTAAAATAAAGCATTCTAAACTATTAGAAAACTCAGTGTGCCTTGCCCAATCCGAAATGAAACTCGCAGGTAGAAGAGATGTAAATCAACTAGTTTGATCTTATCTGCGTGCAGGCGTGTACGCGGGGGAGGATTTTGGGGGGTTGGGGGTTGATTGTAGCTACAACCTTTACTAGAATTATTAAGTTTGGCCCAATAGGAAAAATTTTGAGCGACTTTTAGCAGGGGTAAATTGTAACCAAACTTTATAATAGTAGTTAAGGTTGTAGCGACAAGTAAAAATAAATATAAATAAACTGGCCATTTCAGCCCTTGGAAGGACTTTGATCTAGCTTCTCTGATCAATTGTGTTGTGCGTGTTATTAAATATTTGATCACAAATGACCGAGAACTGGACCTACGTGTTTTATGCCGACTCCGAACGTTTTCAAGAAGCTTTACATGGCAATTTTTACTCTCTGAGGTTTGCCATTGTCTGCAGAGAGGGACAACCGAACAGAAAAAAAAAACTTTTCTGTCTGAGCTGGAATTCAAGAACTGATTCAAGTTCAATATTAATTTAATATTTTTAAAATATTCAAAAAAGATCTTTCAAACATAAACGGCGATATTCTGGGAACAATCATTTGAATGTTTCCGGACGATCGACTTAAGAAAAATGTATCCACCAATTAACGCGGGACGTTAGCTTTGACAATCCTATAGAAAAACTGTAAAACAATCCTATAGTAAGTTACACTGGACATAAGAAGAGCATGCCCTTATTTGTTTTTAACGGTAGCGGGTTAGTTTTCTGCTTGTCAAAAGTCTGTTTTGTCAAATGCTGTAATTTTTACAGTATTTTTAAAATACTGTTTGTGTAAAAACCTGTATTTCAATATACTGTTTTTTAAAAATTTTGCTTCCAAAAAGTCGCTCTCCATTAACAGAATTTTATCTGTATTTGGATACAAAATGGGGTTTTTTAAGATTAAATTATTTGCCCTTGTACGGAAAGTTCTTATTTTAAGCTTATTTGCCTTAGTTGTTCTTAGTCCATATTTTGCAAAATTTTGGCATACAGAATTTTTTAACACAGTTTTATGTTAATGCAGAATTTTGTTTACAGAATTTCATACATACAGACAACTGTACCGAACCCGTACTTAACATGTAGGCGCAAAAAGTAACTAATGATGTAATGCTTCCTCAATGTCAATTCAGTTCTAGAACTAAATTCATTAATATGCTTGTCAAAGTTAAGTTTTATATCAATAATAACACCAAGACATTTAAAACATTTAAAACAGCTTCAATGGGCAATTGGCGACATAGAAGGGTTAAACTGTACACACTTGGTTTTGCTCACATTTAAGATAAGAAAGTGTTCAGATGCCCAAAAAAAAAAAAACATGAAAAAGATTGAAAATCACTACAGACTCGATCATCTTAAAACTGTACTTCACCCGAAAATAATAAAAGTATATCGGCTGCAATGATAAATGGCTTACACAGGTTCATGGCAAGGAAATTTACAAAAGTCATTAGTGAAAAACATAAATAGCGGCGGACAAGAACTGAACCTTGTGGCACACCAGATACAATATCAAGCAACCCAGAATCCTGTTTATTTGAATAAAAAACAAATTAATTAATTTGTGATCTATTAAATTATTACATGAATTTAATTGCGAGCTATACATTTAGTCAGCTAAGTGATTGCCTTTATACAGAGTTGTTTTTGTTGCCTTCTTAAAAACTTACTTGATCTATAGCTCGCAATTAAATTCATGTAAAAAATAAATTGTTTGCGATTTGATAAATACGACAGTAGAAAGTCTACATGCAGCATTAGAAAAATTTAACTGAAATTTAAGTTTTTCGATTAACTTCAGATGATTAATTTTATTAAATGCCTTAGAAGAAATATCAAGGGACACTAAAATTTTATTTTACTTTATTACAATTTACATTTTGAACTGATGTCAGTTATAAGTACCAGTTAGGCAGGAATAAATGCTATCAAGAGTTTTGTTTCATTTTTAGTTTCAGTTTAGTTTTTATTTTATTAATGTAACATAAAAATATGCGACCTTAGTGTAACATACTATACATATTAATACAGGTTTAAAATAAATATAAACTAAATAAATAGACTTGATAAAAGAATACTTTGAAAAATATCTTAATTCTAAACTACAAATTTTGTTTAACACATCCTACTGCTACTTTTTTATCACCTATCGTAATTGCTTTAATTTTTATTGCAGAAAAAACAAAAGCAGCGTTCCTCGTTGCCAGCAAAACTATCCACTAGTCCCAGTCCCTCAAACTCGCCTGTGCCAGACCACTCTCAAACGTCGGCTAAAAAAATAAACTTGTCCCAGACACATGTAGTATCGGATGGTCACACAAAGGAAGCAGCGATACAACCAAAAGCCTTAAAACAAATCACAGAGCAAACAAAATCATCTCCCAATTCAATGCGACCTGCTACTCCCAAACAGTTGACGAAGTATCCACAGCAAGTATCTCTCAAACACGATAAGCCGCAAAAATCTGACACAAAAGACGAAACAAAATCAAAAGAGAAAAGCGCCTCTAAACGCAGTGCTGCTGAAACTAGCAACAAAAAACCAACATCAACTGTTAGTAGTAATGAAACTTCAACAGGCACTTCAGATTCAGAACCAATACGCCTCAACGTGCGCCGCACTTTGAAGGAACAATTGGTGCAACGTATTAACGAAGTGATTTCAAGCAGTGCTGAAGGTGAAACTGATGCCAAGAAAACGCCATCTACGGAATATATTGAGGAGTTCGTTAAAGAGACTGAATCTGAAATGTACAACTACTTTAATCGCGACACAGGTGCCAAATATAAGGCAAAATATCGTTCTCTCATGTTCAATATAAAGGATCGCAAAAATCAATCTTTATATCAGAAAATATGTGCTAGGATCATTACACCTAAGCAATTGGTTCGCATGTCACCCGAAGAGCTAGCCAGTCAAGAATTGGCACAGTGGCGTGAAAACGAAGCTAAACACCAGTTGGAAATGATTAAAAAGTCGGAGTTGGACTTATTATCTTGTGCTAAAAACTATGTGTTGAAAACGCATAAAGGCGAAGAAGTTATAGAAGGTAAATCAACGGACTGTGTCAACCTGGATATAACGATTCCAGTAGAAGATGTGGTAGCTGTATTGAACAATTCTACCGGTGTTGATGGTATCGAAAATAGAACACCTACACCACGCAGGGACTATTCCTTTGCTGATTTTGATACTTCAAAGGAAACGCAATTGTATCATACTGAAACGGTAAGTAGTGTCAAAGATAAGGAACGCGAGCGGGAGAGAGGAAGAGATAAAGAAAAAGGGCATAAAAACAAAGATCGACACAGAGAAAAATCAAAAAGCAGAAAACGCAGTCGTTCGAGAAGTCGTAGTCGTGAAAAACGCCACAAGAGCTCGTCGCACAAAGATGATAAACGCGACAGAGAAGATCGCGATCGTGAAAAAGAACGCGACCGCGACAAAGAACATACACGTGAAAAAGAGCGTGATCGTTCCAAAGATGATCACGATAAACGGTCGAATGACAAGAAATATTCATCTGCTCACTCACCGCTTACTGTCAAGTCCACGCCTCCTGCACCTAAAGACAAACACAAAGAATCTGCAACACACACTCAAACACAGTCCAAAAAAGAGTCCGTTTCTATTAAATCTTTAGAAAGGTTCAGCTTAATAGATCAAATACTTGAATCCACAAAGACAGTTGAGGAGGCTGCAAACTTGCCCGCTGACAAGAATAAGCTTGACTTCAACTATCCAACTAATTCCAAGCCAACACAATCCGCAGCAAACCAATCTTCTACTAGCTCCTCGGTACCGGTACACTTGATTTCACAAAATTCTACAGACAGTGATCAAGAGCCAACGAGCACAGTTTCTAATATTTCATCACCGCAGGATCCATATGTTGCTTATTGTAATTCGGAAACTACGACAACGCTTTGGAGCGGAAATATTAATATGATTGATGTGGCTTCATTTCAAATAATGGTACAGCCAGTCATTGGAAATGCTGTTAATCTAGGCAAGCTCTTTCTAGAGGAACTTGATGTGGTTGGTCGTATAGGGCCCGACACCGTTTGGGACTACATATCGAAAATTAAAAAAAGTCCCAACAAAGAAATAGTTATATTACGGCTATTGCCCGCATATGAATCAGAAACAGGGGCCTACACCATACTTTATAAATATCTGCACAAGCGTAATCGTCTCGGAGTTATAAAAACAAACTCTTCGCAAATTAAAGATTTCTACATTTTCCCACTTGGTGCTGGAAATTCTTTGCCACCCGTTCTTCAGTCCTCTGATAGTGTTGAGTTCTTTGAAGATCTGTTTCGGCCTGATATTTTGTTAGGAATTGTAATAAGAGTGATTGGAAAAAGATTATCAAGCGTAGCATCGCTACAATCAACAACGAAAAGTTCAAAGGTTAGCCCCGCGACACTTTCAAATTTATGATTATTACAGATCTTAGTAAATCTTTGTTTTATTTCAGATTCAATCAAAGTTAAAAAGATCTGACACCTTTACACCGCCCGGTAGCCCTAAGCGAAAACGCTTAATTTCTACGTCACTGAAGGACGACATTGACGCAATTATTAAAGCTCCCATTGTAGCTAAAAAGACGATAAGTAAGTTTATTCATGACTATTGTAGCATTGTTATACAAATGATTTTGTTTGGAATCGGATTTGTTCTCACTCACATGTGTTATTTATTTTAATATTAAATTCATACATAAACTTCAAATTTTTCAGTATTATAACGATCAAATAGGCATATAGATCTTATTAATTGTGGCCGTTTTAACAAAAAATCATACAAAAAAGATTATACCAAAAGAATATGTAAGGAATTACATATCGTCACCAAAAATGCGAAACAAAAAAATTCAAAATCGATTTTTTGATTAATAATGATGCACCGTATCAGTATAAATGTTCATGAACATGACAATTTTACACTCGTACAACTAAAAACGATGTTTTTATTAACAAAATTCTAAAAGCCCTCAGTGCAAGCGATTGAGAAATTAAGACAGTTTTTTGCTACTCCTGTAAAAGCATAAAAAGTGTTGTTACGCCTTCTTGCATTTTAGGTGACGATATGACATTTTGACCTACCTAGTTATTATGAACAGAAAAACAGAAATTTCTTTTTTATTGTGGACACAAACCATTTGTTTGTAAAAAGTTGACAGTGGAAAATTAATGATGACATTTTGCAATTGCTATTTTATTCTATAACTAGCTGAAACCCGGCGCGTTGCTGCCACTCTCCCTTGTCAAAAGCCCATAAAATGTTATCAGTTAAACAGCATGTCTAAATTGATGTAGAATACTGAATTCCGAGACTGTGGGACCTATATCCACAAAGCTATTCGATATAACAAATTTGGGTTGTATAGGAAGTGCCACGCCCTCTTGATCACCGCTCATAGAATGTAATCAATTAAACTGCATGTGTACATGGAGGTTGAATACCGAATTTCAAAACTGTGCGACATATAACTCCAAAACTATTCGATAGCACAAATTTGGGTTGCATGGGAGGTGCCACTGCCCTTTTCCCTTCGCCCATAAAATTTTACCAATGAAATTGCATGTGTAAATTGAGGTCGAATACTGAATTCCGAGGCTGAGTTACCTATAACTCCAAAGCTATTCGATATCGCAAATTTGGGTTAAATTGGAGGCGTCACGCCCCCCCGACAAACTCTAAAAAATTTTATCAGTAAATCTGCAAGCGTAAATTTTGGTCGAATACTGAGTTCCGACGCTGTGCGACCTTGAACTCCAAAGCTATTCGATATCACAAATTTTCGTTGCATGGGAGGTGCCACTCCCCCTTGATACACGCTCATAAAATTTAATCAATGAAACTGCATGTGTACATTGAGGTCCAATACTGAATTCCAAAGCTGTGAGACCTATATCCCCAAAGCTATTTGATATCTCTAATTTGGGTTAAATAGGAGGTTTCACTCCCCCTTGTCGATATCACAAATTTTTGTTGCATGGGAAGTGCCACTCCCCCTTGATCAACGCTCATAAAATGTAATTAATGAAACTGCATGTATAAATTGGGGCCGAATACTGAATTCTGACGCTGATATTCGATATCGCAAATTTACGTTAAATGGGAGGTGCCACGCCCCTCTTACCAATGAACATAAAATTGAATCAATGAAACTGCATGTGTAAATTGAGGTCGAATACTGAATTCCGGCGTTGTGCGACCTATAACTCCAAAGCTATTTGATAGCACAAAGTTAGGTTGCATGGGAAGTGCCACTCCCCTTTGCCCTACGCTCATAAAATGTAGAGGAATGAAAGTGCATGCATAAATGTAGGTCGAATACCGAATTTTTACGCTGTCAACCTATAACTTCAAAGCAATTCGATATCGCAAATTTGCGTTGTAAGGGAGATGTCACGCCTCCCTGCCCAACGCCCATAAAATAAAGCCATTGAAACTGCATGTGTAAATTGAGGTCAAAAACTGAATTCCAAAGCTGTATTCCTATAACTTCAAAGCTATTCGATATCACAAATCTGGGTTGTATGGGAGGTGCCCCTGCCCCTTGTCCACTCCCATAAAATTTCATCACTGAAACGGTACGTCTAAATTGTGGTCGAATACCGAATTTCTAAGCTGTGCGACCCATAACTCTAAAGCTATTCGATAACAACAATTTTTTATATATATGTGGGAGGTAAAAGGGGGTGTGGCATTTTCTCTTAAACCATCTCGTACTCAAAGCAAAGCGTACTTACAAAATTTGAGCTCAATCGGACCAATAGTTTCGAAGTATTTTGATATTTTCTTAAAAGTAAGCGAAGATGAAATGTGACCACGCCCATTTTTATCAAAGTTAATGATAGTTATCATACGAACTTATTTACCAAATTTTAATTTAATACGACCAAAACCGTCTTAAATACAGCATTTTTATTGATTTGTGGGCGACAAAAGAGGGTGTGGCATTATATTTTTCCTAAACCAGTAGAAAGAAGTATCCAATTTGGTTCAGTCGTTTTCAAGTTTTAAGCATCCGAACAAATCACGATTCATTTTTATATATACACATATTGATTTGTGGGCGGTAGAAGTGTGCGTGAAAACATTAATGTATCGTGACTGCCTCTTGGAGCACCTACACAGCAAGTTTCACTATAAAAATGTGTAGAACTCCGGAATTGCCATGATTTCGAAAAAGTGGGCGTATATATATTGCGACCACGCACATTTTTTGTACAGTTACTGACAGTAACCATCTGAACAAAATTACTAAATCTTAGTTTTTTACGATCGAAACCGTCTGATATATATGCTTTATATGGTTTGTGGTCGATAGCGCAAATTTGGCTTGTATGGGAGGCACCACGCCCCCTCGTCCAAACGTTACCAAACCTCACAGGAACACTCACTCTCCTCGGCAGACGTTGTTCTGCCATAGACCGCCTTACTGCCATACACGAAAATGTAACCATATAAACTAAATAACAAAATTTTGGTCTAATACGATCAAAACTGTGCGAGATATAACATTTATGTTGTTTATAACATTTTTGTTGTTTTGCAAGCGGTAAAAAGGGGTACTGTAAAATATTTCCTTAGAGCCATCTCGTAATCGAAACAAATCGAATGCCCAAATTTCAGCTCAATTTAGGTTGAGCCTGGCACACTTTACTTCACTCGACGCTAACTCCCCGAAAAGTGAGTTTAACTAAAGTGGGACAGGCCTATTTTTAGTGCACTTGCCGAGAGTAACCATATGAACTGAATTACAAAATTTTTGTCTAAAACGACCCAAACCGTTGAAATAAAACGTTTTCATTGGTTTGTGGGCGGTAAAAGGGCGCGTGGAAACCAATTTTTATTTCAGTTGCTGACAGTAACTGTACGAACTAAGCCAACATTTTAGCTCAATCAACCCAGTAGTCAATTTTAATGATATCTCAAAAAGTGGGTGTGGGTATATAGCGATGACGCCTTTTTTTAGTACAGTTGCCGAAAGTAACCATACAAACTTAGGTATCACATGTTAGTCTCATACGGTCAAAACTGCTTGAAATGTAGCATTTTCACTGATTTGTAGGCGCAAAAAGGAGGCGAAGAATCCAATTTTTCGTACAGTTACTGTCAGTAACTACACAAACCAAAGTACCAAATTTAAGTCTTATACGACCAAAACCATCTGAAATAAACCATTTTAATTTATTTGCTGGCGGTAAAAGGGGGCGTGGAAACCCATTTTTAGTACAGTTGTCGACAGTAACCGCACATACTAAATTACAAAATTTTAGCCTTATACGACCCAAACCGACTGAAATATAACATTTTTATTGATTTGGAGGCGGTAAAAAGGGGGTGTGGCAAATTTTTTCCTAAACCATCTCGTACCTGAAACTAATCGACTGCCAAAATTTCAGGTCAATCGGTTCAGTAGTTTTGGAGTCTATAGACATCACACAGCTAGACACACATCGTTTTGCTTTTTATATGTATAGATATTGATTTGTGGGCGGTAAAAGTGGGCGTGAAAACATTTACATATAGTGACCGCCTCTTAGATCACCTACACAGCAAGTTTCACTGTAAAAATGTGTAAAACTCCGGAATTGCCATGATTTCGAAAAAGTGGGCGTATTTATATTACGACCACGCCCATTTTTCGTACAGTTACCGACAGTAACCATCTGAACAAAATTACCAAATCTTAGTTTTTTACGATTGAAACCGTCTTAAAATATCCTTTTTTTGGTTTGTGATCGATAGCGTAAATTTGGCTTCTATGGGAGGTACCACACCCCCTCGTCCAATAAATACCAAACCTCACAGGAACACTCTCAAGATGTGGCTTCAGTTTCCCTGAAAATTTCATAAAGATCGGTTCAGCGGTTTTGGAGTCTATATGTGATATAGCCACATACCCACATACCCACATACCCACATACCCACATACCCACATACCCACATACCCACATACATACATCCATTTTTATATATATAGATTCTATAAAAATATAAAATAGTAGTTTTCAATGAACGGTGTATTGGCGATGTAAACAGTGTTTGTTCGGTAAGTTTACAGCAGCGTAATTTGCAATAACAAAATTGCAAGGGATTAAACATACGCAGCTTACGGCAAAAAAACGTGGTTTATACAGTACGTATATTGTGTATTATGCGACCGTAGTTCAATGTTATTTTAGACAAGCAGTGTAACAATTAAATTTTAAGGTTAAAAATAATTTTGTGATGGCAGTTTTTTTTAATATAATTACGTTATTACTAAGTTTTTATTCAGGGTGGGTTCGTGGAAGCGTTTAGCGTAAACTAATTACTATACGCTTTCAGTATATGTATATACGTCGTTCATTAAATACCATTATATTTTTTTGACGTAGAATTACGTCTTAGAGTGCGGTTTGTAAGGGGGTAATTTTCACAAATTTTTTCAAACACATTTAGGAAGCTTAGTTGACACTTGGAGGTATATCTACCGCCTTAAATATTCATCGTTCAAAGAACAAATATATGCCAAAATATCAGAGTACGTATGAAACGAATATCTATCTTTGGATTTTGTCACTTATTTAATAAAGTCACAAAACAGCAAAATCTAAGAAGAATAAAATTCATATATTCGTATGAGAAAAACACATGCTGCTTGAGTAGCTGCTTCAGTAGCTGCTTCAGTAGCTGCTTATGCTGTTGTTGTTGTTCGTTTGGTTTAAAAACTGGTGATGCTAGAAAAAAGTAATATAGTTTTGAAATCTGCGCACCTAGATTAGTCAGAAATAATACAAATATTGCTGGGAAAATCCAAAAATAAAAATTTTGTCCCCCTGAGTTATTCAAGTAATTTGAGGTGAATACCCTTATTAAACTGAAAAATTTTTGGAAAAAACAAAAAATCTTAACTGTTTCCTTATTCCAAATGGAATTGCATATGAAAATATTTAAAAAAAGGCACAGTTTCGATAGTATCGTAAGTATAGACGCAGAATTCCTTTTTATATAGTAATAGAGAAAAATTCTGTTTTTTTTCCATTTACATTTTTCAAAACTAAAAACATTTCATCTTTTAAATAAAAATTATTCAAAAACAAATTTGTTGTTGTTTTTGCCTTCTTTAAACTTACTTGATCTAAAAAGCTCACAATTAAATTCATGTAAAAATTTGTTTTGTTTTATAAAAAGTTTTCGTTTGATATTTTTAGTGATGAATTGGTTGTTAATTTTTTATGTTGGTTACAACTAAATTTAATTCAAAGTTACGTTTAATAAATGGAAATAAATATCGGAAAAATTTGAATTATTTATTTTTCCTGCAGTAAAGAGCATTAACATACATATATAATATATATATTAAACGAAAAGTTTTTATAAAACAAAACAAATTTTAACGTGAATTTAATTGTGAGCTTTTTTGACCAAGTAAGTTTGAAGAAGGCAACAACAACAACAAATTCGTTTTTGAATAATTTTTATTTAAAAGATGAAATGTTTTAAAATAGTTCTGAAAAATATAGATTAAAAAAACCAGAATTTTTCTCTATTGCTGTATAAAAAGGAATTCTACGTCTGTATTTACGATACTATCGAAACTTTGGTGGTCTTTTTTTTTGTAGCCACATACTGGCTCTCTAGCTACATGCATCTGTATTCTCTATTGTATTACAACCCAAAAAGCCAATGAATGTGACTGTTCCAGGTAAATGGTACTTAAAACGGCAGCGTCTGATTTGGTGGTATGAAAACGGCATGTTTTTGTACCTTTAAACCTTTCTCTATGTAATTGTAAAGTCCTTTTTTATATATACCAAGATTTGAATTTAAATTTATGTCATATTCGCTTGATGCGTCGTTTGTTCTTGTCTTTTTTCCCTCTCTTTTACACCCGTTCGCCAAAAAACTCTGTAATATGCATTGAATCAGTTGAGTTGCCGTTTATTGTTTAGTTTATTGTTGCAACTTAATAAAAACTATTTTAAGAAAAGGTTACAATTGTTTAACAACAAATAAAATTAATATACAACTTAAAGTTTTCTATATGACCTTATTATTTATTATGTTGATTTTCTCTGATTTAAATACAAATTCTAAATGTTTGATAGTTTAAATCATTCTTGATTTAAATTACAAATTCTAGTTGTTTGATAGTTTAAAATCGTTTATTGAGCTTTAGGTCAGGTAAGAACAATTAACTGCTCTAACTATTTAATCAAACAGATAAATAATTAATCAGCTAGTGATGTTTTCCTTTTCATATTTAAAATGTTGATGTTTCTTTGGAAAAAATTCGTTAGAGCAATTAATTGTTCTAACCTGACCTAAAGTTAAATTTTATTTGCAATTTCAACGATTTTAAAGTATCAAACAACTAGCATTTGTGTCTAAAATCAAGAATGATTTAAACTATTAAACATTTAGAATCTGTATTAAATCATAGAAAATCAACATTAATATACAACTTAATAAATGGTACGCTTATATGAAACACAAATAGTTTGCTGACAACGAAACTGTCCGCTTCAGTGCTTCTAAAAGTGCACACCGTTTTCAACCGAGCCGAATGGCTATCTGGAAAACAAAAAATACGAATATATGAATTTTTCATCTTCTTAGATTTTGCTATTTTATTAGATATTCGTTTTATTCCCACTAAAACTGATATTTTGGCATTTTTTTTCTTTGTACGATGAATATTAAAGGCTGTAGGTATGCCCCAAAGTGTCAAATATCACTTTGAAAAAATTCGTGAAAATGACCCCCATACAAACCGCGCTGTAAGACGTAATTCTACGTCAAAATTTCTTGCATGCACTTGTGCAAACTTTAATCCGTGTGCGCATATGCATTTGATCTTGCTAAAAATTTTCACGAATTTTTTATCTTCAATTACAAGAGTTAGAGCCCTTGAGTGGTCTATTTACAATAAGGTCCACTCTAGTGTAGCTACAGAGCCAGTATGTATTATTCACCTCTATCATGAATCTCCCACGGATTTGCTCCCATGCGGAAATCTTCTCGCACGAGTTTTTTATCCCTATCATGAATCTCGTTCGGATTGATTTTCCAGAACCAAAGCTGCCATTACTTTATTTCCTCTTAAAGTTCTTTCCCACAAAACCATTATAAAATCACCACACAAGTTTTCATAGGAGTACTAACTTAAAATTGCCAAACCAATAGATCTAACCAAAAAATTAGCACAATTGTGAAAAAATTTCAATAATTCCAAGGGATATAAACATTTTCTTAACCTAACAAAAGCCAAAAGCTGCCATGGGAATTTTTTTAACCCACGGAAGTGAAAAATTACCACAAAACTAGTTTATTTTTATATAATTGGCAACACTTTTTTGGTGAGTTTGTGCCGCTAACAGCTGTTCGAAGTTAAAATCGAATCGAGTATTACAATTTTAACTAAAAACATTTTAATTAAAAAAGGCATAAATATTGCTTTACGTATCCTACAATTTCATTTCTTAATTCAATAAACGAAAATAATTTTACATCACTTAACAAGAAAAACAGTTTTCACCAATGCTAAGAGAGCCTCTTTTGGTAAGCATATAGCGAGGCTGGAATTTTATAAAAATTTTGAAAAAGTGTCTTAAATTGTAGTCTGTGAATTAAACTTTGTTTGTAATTAATAAAAATGCTGATTTATACAATTTTGTGTTTTTAATTTTCGATTTTAACTTTTGCTCGCCAGCAAATTTCATGTGAGAAGATCCGCCAAAAAACCGTTCACTTCCACAAGAAAAAAAGCGTTAGCAATAAGGGGATTTTTTCGAACATGCAATGCAATCCGTGCGGAATTCACAATAAGGGTACACAAAATTTGGGAGAATTTCCATGCTAAATTTATTCGTGTTAGGGGTGATTACTACGCAGGTTTGCGCATGCGTTACTAAGAATGCGTTATTCTTTGAAAATCTATTTATTTTTGAAATACCATAATAAATTAGAATTATTTCTGTTATGCATTATATTTTTCCATATTAAAAATATATTTTGTTAACTAAAATTGTAATCTTAAATTACTTTTAAAATATACATATATTCTTTACTACAGGAAAAATAAATAATTAAAATTTTTCCAATATTTATTTCCATTTATTAAACATAACTTTGAATTACATTTAGTTTCAACCAATAAAAAAAATGAACAAGAACAACAAATTTATCACTAAAAATATCAAACGAAAACTTTTATAAAACAAATCAAATTTTTACATGAATTTGATTGTGAACTTTTTAGATCAAGTAAGTTTGAAAAGGCAACAACAAATTTGTTTTTGAATAATTTTTATTTAGAAGATGAAATGCTTTAAAATAGTTTTGAAAAATATAAATGAAAAAAAAACGCATTTTTCTCTATTACTGTACTATCGAAATTGTGTCTTTTTTTAAATTACTAAATTACTTAACTGCCTAATTACTTCATTACCCAATTGATCTACAATGGAAATTTAACTAACGTAACGCCCGTAACGTCACACCAGATCAAAAAGCATAACAAAAAAACAAGAGAAGATTTTAAATTTGATCACTTGAAAAATAAATCCTTTTAAAAAAAGTTCTATGCAAAAAGTCTTGCCCAATGCAGAGAGTTTTGCAAATTTTCTAATCCAAGTCAAAAATCACTTCCCACAGCCTATGCCCGCGTGCATCGTGAACCCTGTCTGTCTCTGTCGCTCTCACATGTGCGCGCACTAGCACACAATTGAAAGAACAGTGAAAAAAGTGTGGATCACTGCACTAAAGTAATTTCCCTATTTTTTAAATTTTACACTTTATCGAAATTTCACACATATTTTTCACAGTGACCTTTTTTTGCAAAATTTGTACTCTTCGAAATTTGAAACTTTTCATAAATTTGATACTTTTTCGATATTTGACCACAGAGAGAGCATATAAACAGAGGTGCCAGTTCGAAGTTCACTTAAATTACAGACACAAACGTCCGGAGAGTAGAAGAAAAAAAATCAAAAAGAATTATGCTTTAGCCTCAGCACACCTATAGAAAAGTATAGGCAGCGTCAAAACGAATGTTGAGGCAAAAGCATAGTTCTTTTTGTTTTTTTTCTGCTGTACTTTTCTCCGGACGATTGTACAATGAAACTTGTGCGTAAGAGCATTCGAGCATTCATACTGAGACCTTTGTTTAATATAATTTCTGTGATTTGACACTTTTTGAAATTTCACACTTATTTAAACATTTTACATTTGTTTCAAAATTTGACCATTTCCGAAATTTCACACTTAATCAAAATTTTAAAATTTTTCCAAATCCTATATTTTTCGAAAATATTGCACGAAATTACGTTGTGACGAAGTATGTCAAGCTCTCAAGAGCATTTTAGGCGCGATTTTTCTTGGATCCGTGCGTTAACTGGTTGACAACATTTGTTTATTTATATAAGCTACAAATATTTTTATATATAGCCAGTTTTTAAAAAATTCAAATCCGATTTAATTTTCTTTCCGATCTCAACATTTCTGATCGAAATGGAAAATACTAGTCAAATCTAATTCTTAATTTACTTGCGATTAAAACGCAAAGCCAACTCTGATCTCGAAACAGCTTAGCTAAAAATTGTTCGATTATCTAAATGCAATCAATATAATTAAACTAAATCTTATATCTTAGCTCCTGTCGTGCCGACATCTACAACACTTGACGACCAAGATGAACCGTATTCGCCTGGTTGTAGCTCCGATGATGATTTACCGTTACTGACAGTAAAAGCAACAGAATTTCATAAGACCGCCGAAGAAGAGCTGAAGCGAAAAATGGATGATCTTAATAGGCAAATTGCAGCGCAAGAAATGGAAATCGCGGGTCTTTTAAACGTGGAACCAACGGTATAAACACTGCAAAACTTTGAAATTATTACAAAAATTTAATTTTTCAACTTATATTTTAAGAATTATATTTCTTCATCTGGCACTGGAAAAGCAACAGTTCTTAATCCTTCGTTAGCAAGCATTTCAATACCATCAAACTTGTCTCAAATTCTAGCTAGTATCAAGAATAAACCTGAGCCACCACCACAAAATACAGTTCAAGTAGCGCAACCCAGCGCAGCGCCACCGCTGCCACCATCAATAGGATCACGGCTCACAACTCAAAAAAATGATGGCGATGAAGAGTATAACCCAGAGCAAGCAATAGATGATGCATACTTAGATAAAGGTACAACATATTTTTAATTTGTTATTTTTTAATATGCTATCATGTCTTATTATTTTACAAGGTCGTAAGTCTCAAAAACCCTCCACCAGTCGTCTTGCTCAACTAAGTGAAGCAGAGCTTCTTAGTATGGTGCCTGATGATATGCTTAATCTAGCCTCATCCCCAGCGCTGTCACCAGCTGTAAAAAAGCCCCGTTACAATGAACCGCCACCGCCTGGTGTTTAAAATAATTAATTACGTAATTTTATGACTTTATGATTATTCTTATTATTAAACTTTAACTGTATTTAAGTAATTTTCTACATCATTCAAAACCATTTTTAGTTCATTGTGGTATATTGTGTAAAGACGCTTTCCTTAGTAAAGACGCTAAGACAGTTCATATAAGGTTAAATTTCAAATCTAAACACTGTATTTAATAATATTTCAGTTAATTTTTCAAAATCATACAAACGACAGTCATCATGCAAATTGCCCAAGGCAATTAATTTATGGCTTTTTATGAATTTGTTGTTATGTTAATACAATTCAATGCTTGTAAATTTGTTACTTGGATCCTTCAAACGATTAAGCTCAAACGAACGTTTACATGATAAAGTTATAAAATTTCGTCTGTCAATAACCTGAGCAAGGTATGCATGCATGCGTTCGTTTAATGGAACCAATTAAAAGTTAATTACAAAATTTGTAACATATACTTATAGTTTTTATATACAAAACAAAATTAAAGATATCATAATTATTTAAAACTTATTATAGTTGTCACATAAAACATATTTAGTATATAAAACTTAACTGAATAAAAACTATTTCTTAAATCTATTCGCTGAAGTTCATTTATTTAGTTTGTACATTCAAAGCTTAAAACCTATGCAGATAAATTTTGTATGGAAAGCACAGAGCGTGCAAAAAGCAACTAAACAAACATTTAAAAAATAAGGACAATTCCAAATTCCTGGGGGTTTTTTAATGGTGAAACATTGATAAAGGCTATATTTTGATATTGTTTTACAACCCAAATTTAACCATTTGTGTTTTGAACTAAAAGGCATTTTTAAGGTATGTTGAATCAATTATTTATTTCAAACTTTGGAATTTATTGTGCTAGAAAAAATTTTCAGTTAACATTACAAGGATCGTGTTTTGCACTAAAGTGGGCACATGAAATCTTTGGCCCATTGTGTATGCGTGGAATTGCTATGCGAAACAATGAGCCATGCGGCATACAAACACACAACTTATACTGCACACTTCCGGTACGTATGCCAAATTCCGAACTCACAATTGGTATTTTTTCCATGTCTAAGAATATGCCAGTGCCTGCCTCCATTATGGTAGCTCCATGTGTGGAGTTAATAGCGATATTATGCTCAGACTGTAGTAGCAAGCTGGATGAGTCCATTGTTATACCCTCTGATCCTTTAATATAGACACGCCCATCAGACTGTAAGCTAAGCGGTGATCCGATCGGGCTGGTAAGTCGACTGGCGCTTACAGCCTTTGCCACAAGGTTATCTGCGCCCTTGGGTATATTATAATGCGGTCTATGAGTGGTAAAAATTATGGCACTGCTAATAGGATCTTTGACTTCAAATGAATTAATGGCCCTGAAGTTAATGCCAGCTTCATCCAATATCATACGATTGTGTGATTGTCCATTGCGTTGCAGCTTAATGTAAACATTGCTTTTGTCACCGGTGATTGTCATTGGAACGTCGGCAAAACCATCAATTTGACCATTCGATTTGCTATATATGCGATCCAAGTCGGTGATGCCATAGAATTTTACAAGATCTTCCTCCGGTATCAGTTCCATACCCTGTATGCCCTTGCCCAAACGCAGCACCCCGATGATGGTCAACGTCAGTATTAAATTGCCTACGGTTAAGACCAAAAGCAGCATAACGACAGTCCAGAATGCAAAAGTTTTTCTACCCTGTGAGAAAGAGGGACGCTGACAGTCGTTTCCATAGGATGAAGCAGCGCTGTAGGGACAGCTATCCACATACTTTCCATTCAGAAAATTATCAGATTTCGACTGCAGCTGTTCTGCTTCGCTCAATCCTAATCCTGGCAAACTACTTGATATGGCATTTTCCGAGTTAGCTTCATCCGAGAAAGATGGTGAAGGACCACGAATAAAAGTATTTTCATAACTATTCATTGCAACTCAATTCAAATACTGCAAAAAACCTATTGAAATTTTTCTTCCGCAAATCAAATAAAGATACATACAGAACAAAATATATTTGGGGATGGCCTTGCACCACCGCCACCCACAAAAATAGCACAACGACAGTAATAGATTTTGTGCAAAACAACGTCGTATTTATAACAATAAACAAATTGTAAGTTTTATTGTTTATGTATTTTGCGTGTTATATGTATTTTCACCTCTAAATCCAAATCTGGAAAAAAATTTGAGGCACTCATGTGATTTAGAAGTTATAGGGATCCAAAGTGGAGAAAAATAGCCTAAAAAATTTGCAGTATTTTTCAGATCATGGAGCTGAGCTTTTTAAATATCATAAAAGTTTTGGCCATATCCAAAACTCTACATATCCTTAAAAGTTTTTCATACAAAACGGTACCCTGTAAACTTTTGGAAGACGATTGGAAGAGAAGTTGATTTTGCAAAGCATTTCCAATTTGCCCAAGCGTTTTTTGGAAGATGGATCGCTTTTCGATCTCCCAAGCGATGATTGCGCGATTCAAGAAAAATGTTAAAAATCTTTTTTCGTTCATTCCGGCGATCGTTGGAAGATGGATAGCTTTTCAATCGCCCAAGCGATGAATGCGCGATTCAAAAAAAATCTTCCTTTGCTCATTCCGGCGATCGTTGAAAGATGAATCGCTTTTCTATCACCCAAGACATAAATGCGCGATTCAAGAAAAATCCTCCTCTGCTCATTCCGGCGATCGTTGGAAGATGCTTTTTTAAAAATTACGACGAGTTGAAGTGAGCGACTGCTTTTAAATTTTTTTCCAAAATATTTGTCAAACTGACAATGCGCAAACTGTGAATTTATTGAAACATTTGTTGTTGCCGTTGAATTGTGAAAAATGGAGAAAATAAGTGAAAAACTAAATTATATGAAATATTTCCTTTCCAAAGACCTTTCAGGATGTTGTTTTTTCTCATGAAACACAGTTGCTTGTGCGCATTGAACACATCTTTTCTTCGCAAATTTCCGACGATTATTTTTATCAACTCAATAGATGATTAAATTTAAGCAATCTTCGGAAAACCAGAACAACAACAATTGCACTGAAATTTTCATAAATTTGCGATTTCGGAAAATTACGAAGTGAAGTGTATACCCTAATTAAGTTATTACGTCGTACTTATTTGTTTAAAAGACTTTGTTTGCTTCCACGTAAAAATGTCCTAAGTTGTAGATTAAGTTGTAGTTGTGGTATTCGACTTTTTGGGCGCTTTTGCAGCATCACCAACCATATGTAGGTCCAATTTGCGCCCTCTGCACACGCGCGTGTACTTACTTACTTACTTAGTTGGCGCTACAACCGTATGCCGGTCTTGGCCTCATCTAAGAATTTGCGCCAGCCATTTCTGTCTTTCGCTTGCTGGCGCCAGTTGGAAATTCCAAGCTTCGTCAGGTTGTCCTCTACTTGGTCTTTCCAACGAAGATGCGGTCGTCCTCTTCTGCGTTGACCGCCGCTGGGTACCGAATCGAATGTTTTCTTCACTGGAGCATCGTCTTTCATGCGCTGAACATGACCAAGCCAGCGAAGCCGCTCGATTTTAATGCGCTTGACTATGTCGATGTCAGCGTACAGCTCATACAGTTCATCATTCCACCGTATTCGGTACTCGCCATTGACGCAGATTGGTCCGTAGATCTTACGAAGAATCTTTCTCTCGAATGCTCCTAAAGTCTTTTCATCTAAACTGCTCAGCGTCCAGGTTTGTGATGCGTAAAGTAGGACGGGCATGATGAGCGATTTATAGAGCGTGATTTTCGTTCGTCGAAATCATTAATTGCCTACTGAGCCCAAAGTAACACCTGTTGGCAAGAGTTATTCTTCGTTTGATCTCAATGCTGATGTCGTTGGTTGAATTAATGCTGGATCCCAGATAGACGAAGTTCTTCACAACCTCGAAGGAGGTATTGTCAACGGTAACGTGGGTTCCAAGACGCTGGGACTGTTTGTTTGTTGACACTAAGTATTTCGTCTTATCTGCATTCACTGCCAGACCCATTCGACTTGACTCTCTTTCTAATCTGGAAAATGCTGCACTGACTTCGCGCGTATTATGGCCAATGATATCGATGTCATCAGCATACGCAAGCAGCATAACACTCTTGTAGAATATTGTGCCACTACATCTCAGATCAGCAGCTCGGATGATCTTTTCCATCATTAGGTTGAAAAAGTCGCACGATAAGGAATCACCTTGTCTGAAACCTCGTTTGGTAATAAATGGTGGGGAGAGGTCCTTCCCGATTTTAACTGCGCTGCTGGTGTTGCTCAGTGTCATCCTGCAAAGTCGTATTAGTTTTGCAGGAATACCAAATTCAGACATGGTGGAGTACAGGTGCTTCCTTATTGGGCTGTCGAAGGCGGCTTTGTAGTCGACAAAAAGATGGTGGGTGTCGACTTGTTTTTCTTAAGTCTTCTCCAAGATTTGTCGTAGCGTGAAAATCTGGTCGATGGTGGACTTTCCAGGTCTGAAGCCACACTGATAAGGTCCGATCAGTTCGTTTACAATGGGCTTCAATCTTTCACATAAAACGCTCGACAGGACCTTATATGCGATATTAAGAAGGCTTATCCCACGGTAATTGGCACAGATAGTGGGATCGCCTTTCTTGTGGATTGGGCAGAGCACACTGAGATTCCAATCGTTCGGAATGCATTCTTCCGACCATATTCTGCATAGAAGCTCGTGAATGCATTTAAATAGAGCTTCGCCTCCGTTCTTAAACAGCTCAGCAGGTAAGCCATCAGCTCCCGCGGCTTTGTTATTTTTAAGCCGAGCTATAGCTGTCAGAACTTCATCATAGTCGGGCAGCGGAACCTCGACGCTGTCATCCGCAATTGGGGTTTCCGGAATATCATCTCTATTGGCGGGATTGTTGTCAGCGTCGCCATTTAGAAGCTAAGAGAAGTGTTCCCTCCATAACGTCAGTGTACTCTGGACATCTGTCACTAGATTCCCGTTTTCATCCTTGCAGAAGAGGCCCCGGTTTTAAAACCATCGGCAAGGCGTCTTATTTTTTCGAAAAATTTTCGGGCCTCATTCCTGTCACCATACATCTCAATCTTCTCCTGCTCGCGCTTTTCTGCCTCTCTTTTTTTCCGCCTGAAAATATGTCTCTCTTCCCTCCTCTTTTCTTTGTATCGCTCCTTAGCAGCGCGCGTTACAACCGACTGCAGGGTGGCTTTGTAGGCGGCGTCTTTCTCTGCAGTGGCGTCGCGACACTCCTGGTCGTACCACTGGTTTCGGCGAGAGCGTTGGTAGCCAATCACCTCTTCAGCAGCCGCACGCATGGAGTTGGAAATGTGTGTCCACTGCGCGCATATATCATAGATTGGAGGAGTGCTTTGAAGCAGGAGTGAGAGTCGAGTGGCGAAAGCATCGGCTGTCTGTTTCGAATGCAGCTTGTCGACGTCTAGCTTTCTCTGTGTAGGGTTGCGTGTATTTTTAGCTGCGCACAGACGTGTACGGATCTTGGCTGCAACAAGATAGTGATCCGAGTGTACAGGTGTTTAAATATGATTCGTGAACGCAACATTAAATATCTAATCGAATTGTTTATTGAAATCGAAACAAGATGTCACGAGTAGTTATGAAATAGAAAAAAATTTGTGGTTCCCTCGAAAATGAATATAATTTTGTGCATTTTATTTTATGATTTTCTCAAAGTAACTATCATGAAATAAAAGTAAAAAAAAGCCGGGCATTGTATATACCAGATCTTATAAATTTGTGCTTATATATATTATATTTTGCATTTCGAGGCAAGTTTGTATAGTTATCTATATATATAAAAATGGATGTATGTATGTGGGTATGTGGGTATGTGGGTATGTGGGTATGTGGGTATGTGGGTATGTGGCTATATCACATATAGACTCCAAAACCGCTGAACCGATCTTTATGAAATTTTCAGGGAAACTGAAGCCACATCTTGAGAGTGTTCCTGTGAGGTTTGGTATTTATTGGACGAGGGGGTGTGGTACCTCCCATAGAAGCCAAATTTACGCTATCGATCACAAACCAAAAAAAGGATATTTTAAGACGGTTTCAATCGTAAAAAACTAAGATTTGGTAATTTTGTTCAGATGGTTACTGTCGGTAACTGTACGAAAAATGGGCGTGGTCGTAATATAAATACGCCCACTTTTTCGAAATCATGGCAATTCCGGAGTTTTACACATTTTTACAGTGAAACTTGCTGTGTAGGTGATCTAAGAGGCGGTCACTATATGTAAATGTTTTCACGCCCACTTTTACCGCCCACAAATCAATATCTATACATATAAAAAGCAAAACGATGTGTGTCTAGCTGTGTGATGTCTATAGACTCCAAAACTACTGAACCGATTGACCTGAAATTTTGGCAGTCGATTAGTTTCAGGTACGAGATGGTTTAGGAAAAAATTTGCCACACCCCCTTTTTACCGCCTCCAAATCAATAAAAATGTTATATTTCAGTCGGTTTGGGTCGTATAAGGCTAAAATTTTGTAATTTAGTATGTGCGGTTACTGTCGACAACTGTACTAAAAATGGGTTTCCACGCCCCCTTTTACCGCCAGCAAATAAATTAAAATGGTTTATTTCAGATGGTTTTGGTCGTATAAGACTTAAATTTGGTACTTTGGTTTGTGTAGTTACTGACAGTAACTGTACGAAAAATTGGATTCTTCGCCTCCTTTTTGCGCCTACAAATCAGTGAAAATGCTACATTTCAAGCAGTTTTGACCGTATGAGACTAACATGTGATACCTAAGTTTGTATGGTTACTTTCGGCAACTGTACTAAAAAAAGGCGTCATCGCTATATACCCACACCCACTTTTTGAGATATCATTAAAATTGACTACTGGGTTGATTGAGCTAAAATGTTGGCTTAGTTCGTACAGTTACTGTCAGCAACTGAAATAAAAATTGGTTTCCACGCGCCCTTTTACCGCCCACAAACCAATGAAAACGTTTTATTTCAACGGTTTGGGTCGTTTTAGACAAAAATTTTGTAATTCAGTTCATATGGTTACTCTCGGCAAGTGCACTAAAAATAGGCCTGTCCCACTTTAGTTAAACTCACTTTTCGGGGAGTTAGCGTCGAGTGAAGTAAAGTGTGCCAGGCTCAACCTAAATTGAGCTGAAATTTGGGCATTCGATTTGTTTCGATTACGAGATGGCTCTAAGGAAATATTTTACAGTACCCCTTTTTACCGCTTGCAAAACAACAAAAATGTTATAAACAACATAAATGTTATATCTCGCACAGTTTTGATCGTATTAGACCAAAATTTTGTTATTTAGTTTATATGGTTACATTTTCGTATATGGCAGTAAGGCGGTCTATGGCAGAACAACGTCTGCCGAGGAGAGTGAGTGTTCCTGTGAGGTTTGGTAACGTTTGGACGAGGGGGCGTGGTGCCTCCCATACAAGCCAAATTTGCGCTATCGACCACAAACCATATAAAGCATATATATCAGACGGTTTCGATCGTAAAAAACTAAGATTTAGTAATTTTGTTCAGATGGTTACTGTCAGTAACTGTACAAAAAATGTGCGTGGTCGCAATATATATACGCCCACTTTTTCGAAATCATGGCAATTCCGGAGTTCTACACATTTTTATAGTGAAACTTGCTGTGTAGGTGCTCCAAGAGGCAGTCACGATACATTAATGTTTTCACGCACACTTCTACCGCCCACAAATCAATATGTGTATATATAAAAATGAATCGTGATTTGTTCGGATGCTTAAAACTTGAAAACGACTGAACCAAATTGGATACTTCTTTCTACTGGTTTAGGAAAAATATAATGCCACACCCTCTTTTGTCGCCCACAAATCAATAAAAATGCTGTATTTAAGACGGTTTTGGTCGTATTAAATTAAAATTTGGTAAATAAGTTCGTATGATAACTATCATTAACTTTGATAAAAATGGGCGTGGTCACATTTCATCTTCGCTTACTTTTAAGAAAATATCAAAATACTTCGAAACTATTGGTCCGATTGAGCTCAAATTTTGTAAGTACGCTTTGCTTTGAGTACGAGATGGTTTAAGAGAAAATGCCACACCCCCTTTTACCTCCCACATATATATAAAAAATTGTTGTTATCGAATAGCTTTAGAGTTATGGGTCGCACAGCTTAGAAATTCGGTATTCGACCACAATTTAGACGTACCGTTTCAGTGATGAAATTTTATGGGAGTGGACAAGGGGCAGGGGCACCTCCCATACAACCCAGATTTGTGATATCGAATAGCTTTGAAGTTATAGGAATACAGCTTTGGAATTCAGTTTTTGACCTCAATTTACACATGCAGTTTCAATGGCTTTATTTTATGGGCGTTGGGCAGGGAGGCGTGACATCTCCCTTACAACGCAAATTTGCGATATCGAATTGCTTTGAAGTTATAGGTTGACAGCGTAAAAATTCGGTATTCGACCTACATTTATGCATGCACTTTCATTCCTCTACATTTTATGAGCGTAGGGCAAAGGGGAGTGGCACTTCCCATGCAACCTAACTTTGTGCTATCAAATAGCTTTGGAGTTATAGGTCGCACAACGCCGGAATTCAGTATTCGACCTCAATTTACACATGCAGTTTCATTGATTCAATTTTATGTTCATTGGTAAGAGGGGCGTGGCACCTCCCATTTAACGTAAATTTGCGATATCGAATATCAGCGTCAGAATTCAGTATTCGGCCCCAATTTATACATGCAGTTTCATTAATTACATTTTATGAGCGTTGATCAAGGGGGAGTGGCACTTCCCATGCAACAAAAATTTGTGATATCGACAAGGGGGAGTGAAACCTCCTATTTAACCCAAATTAGAGATATCAAATAGCTTTGGGGATATAGGTCTCACAGCTTTGGAATTCAGTATTGGACCTCAATGTACACATGCAGTTTCATTGATTAAATTTTATGAGCGTGTATCAAGGGGGAGTGGCACCTCCCATGCAACGAAAATTTGTGATATCGAATAGCTTTGGAGTTCAAGGTCGCACAGCGTCGGAACTCAGTATTCGACCAAAATTTACGCTTGCAGATTTACTGATAAAATTTTTTAGAGTTTGTCGGGGGGGCGTGACGCCTCCAATTTAACCCAAATTTGCGATATCGAATAGCTTTGGAGTTATAGGTAACTCAGCCTCGGAATTCAGTATTCGACCTCAATTTACACATGCAATTTCATTGGTAAAATTTTATGGGCGAAGGGAAAAGGGCAGTGGCACCTCCCATGCAACCCAAATTTGTGCTATCGAATAGTTTTGGAGTTATATGTCGCACAGTTTTGAAATTCGGTATTCAACCTCCATGTACACATGCAGTTTAATTGATTACATTCTATGAGCGGTGATCAAGAGGGCGTGGCACTTCCTATACAACCCAAATTTGTTATATCGAATAGCTTTGTGGATATAGGTCCCACAGTCTCGGAATTCAGTATTCTACATCAATTTAGACATGCTGTTTAACTGATAACATTTTATGGGCTTTTGACAAGGGAGAGTGGCAGCAACGCGCCGGGTTTCAGCTAGTTTATTATAATAAGATGAAAAATTATCAAATTTTGTTATATTGTGTACCAAAAAGTGTTAAAAAATGTTACCGTGTACAGGTGATTTTCCCAACATTTTTTCACTTTATTTTTTTTCTTTTAATTACATTTATAATAAAAAATCATAAAAATATACCGTCGTTTTACTATGGGCCTTAATGGGTTAATTTATTTATTCGTAAGTAGTACAAAAGCCTTATTGTGTTATCTTTTATCAAATAGATTAAATAGATCTCAGCGGTAAAGTGTAATTTTGATTTTTTTTTGTTTGCATTAAGATATTATTCGTTTATTGCTAAAAGGAAAAGCTATTTTCAACACTTAGATGCTTTTGAATCTAACAACTGCAATAAGGAGTATTCGACCCCACCCCAAAGACACGCCATAATTGGAGCCCTGCGAATTTTGCATTATGTTGCTTTTTCTCACCTTCCTTGTTGTTTTGTTAAACGACTAAAAAGCTATATTGTTGCCACCTCTCACAAAAAAATTCTGATATTCTCATATAAGTTTTTTGGCACGATTACGATTTCTTGGGCGCCGCGATTGAAATATGTTTTCTGGATGAGAAAAAATTTTTACCGAATAATTCAATTACTTATCGATTTTTGGAATTTTATTTTTTTCCAAAAGCTGTGTGAAAGATAATTAAATTACCTGTTGCGTTATGAAGGTACTTAAGCTATAATGATGGTGTACACTGAACGACGTGTAGTTATATACTGAAAGCGTATAGCTATAAGTTTACGCTAAGAGCTTCCACGAACCCACCTTGAATAAAAACTGATTAAATTGCGTAATTGTATTAAAAAGAAATTGCCATCACAAAATTATTTTAAAATTTAAAGAAATTTTAGATCCATTAATGGTAAGTGCATTTTTAATTTTTAATACGCATTACGAGTACTGTATACACCAAGTTTTTTGCCGTCAGCTGCGTATGTTTAATCCAGTACAATTTTGCTATTGCAAATTACGCTGCTGTAAACTTACCGAACATACATCTTCAATACGGCGTTCATTGAATACCACTAATGTATTTTAAAAGCTTAAAGTTTTATCTTTCAATTGATATATCTAATATATAAAATTCTTCTGTCACGGGGTACGTAATCGAACTCCTTCGAAACGGCTCGACCGATTTTCATGAAATTTTGTATGTATATTTTTTAGGTATGAGAATAGGTCGTAAAGTATATTTCAACCTCCTACTAACAGTGGGCGTGGCACCTCCCATACAACCCAAATTTGCGATATCGAATATCTTTGGAGTTATAAGCCGCTTAGCCTCGGAATTCGGTATTCGACAATTTACACGTGCCGCTTCGCAGATAAAATTTTGTGAGAGTTGGACAAGGGGGCGTGGCACCTCCCATACAACCCAAATTTGCGATATCGAATAGCTTTGGAGTTATAGGCCGCACATCCTTGGAATTCGAAATTCGACCACAATTTACACGTGGCGTTTTACTGATAAAATTTTATGGGAGTTGGACAAAGGGGCGTGGCACCTCTTATACAACCCAAATTTGCGATATCGAATAGCTTTTGAGTCAATCAAACAAAGCAAACAAAGCCTCGGAATTCAGCATTCGAACTCAATTTACACATGCAGTTTTACTGATAACTTTGTAAGGCGTTGGACAAGGGGGCGTGTCACCTCCCATGCAACCAAAATTTGAGAAATTCTTCAGCTTTTGAGTTATAGGTCGCACAGCCATGGAATTGAGTATTCGACCACAATTTACATATACAGTTTCACTGATAACATTTTATTCGCGTTTGGCAACGGGGCCGCGGCAGCAACGCGCCGGGTTTAAGCTATCTATATATATAAAATGGAATGTGTGTTTGTTTATTTGTTTGTTTGTACCTTATAGGAGACCAAACCTCTGGACCGATCTTCCTGAAAATTTCACAGCATTTAACTGGGACTCTGGCATGATTAATAGGGTACTTTTTCGACCGCGCCCACTTTTACGCCCACTTTTTTTAAATTATGTAATGGCTCCCATATAGTTTTTAACAGATTTACTTCAAATTGTATACACATTATACTCCAGGCGAGGTAGAAATAAACATTTCTTACGCCACGCCCCCTTTTACGCCCCTTTTCACGCCAAATTTAAGTTTTAAACTTTTTGTTCTCTGTACAAATTTGTTCCTTCCAACGGATTATTTTTTATTTGGTAGTATATTGCTCTTAATACTGTTAACGTCGCCATATTACTTTGAACCACGCCCACTTCACCGCCCCCTTTTTTAATTCAAATACTTACTTATACCACTAACAATGTTTGCTATACAAAATACTTTTTTTGTAATATGTATTTACCTAAAGTTTTATATAGTTTTTATCTACAGGTAAGGTAGCCATAGATTTTTTATTACCAAATCCCCCTTTTTCGCCCCATTTTACTTTAATTATAATTAATCTGCTTTCAATCTATATATATAAAAATGAATGTCTGTCTGTTTGTTTGTTTGTTTGTGCTTTATAGGAGGCCAAACCCTTGGACCGATCTTCCTGAAACTTTCACAGCATTTTACTAAGACTTTGGAATGAATAATAGGCTATATGAAGTTTTGATTGGACAAAGGGGCGTGGCACTGCCCATATAACCCAAAAATTTAAATCGCCATATTTTGGGCATTTTTTGACCTACGTTGATGCTATTTGGTACATATGGTATTGGCATAATTAGGAATACGTACCAGGATAAAAGTGGGTGGGACCACGCCCCTTTTTAGGAAAATTAAAAATCGCAATATAGTCTTAACTACTGGACCGATCGTCATTAAATTTTCACAATAGGATATTCTTACAAAATAATCAATTTTTGACTATATAAAGTTGTGATTGGACGAAGGGGCGTGGCCTCGCCCATATAACCCAAAATTTAAAATCGTCATATCTTGGGCATTTTTTGACCAACGGCGGCAGTATTTGCTATATATGGTATTGGCATGAATAGAAATACGTACCAAAAGAAAAGTGGGCGGAGCACGCCCCTTTGTTTGCGATATATTGGAGGCTAGACCTGATAACCGATCTTAAATTTTAACAGCGTTCAGCATTGACTCAGGAATACTTATTACATGATAATATTTTTCGACCATGCACACTTCTGCACCTACTTTTTTACTACGTTTATTAACGGCTATACCACAAATCATGTCATTAAAATCATTAAAATACATATTAATTAAAATAGTGGGGTAGCTCAATTCTCTTTCTTCTACCACTGTCTTCAAAACAGCTGATTTTATAATACGTGTTAATTAAAATAGAGAGTGGGGTAACCCCATTCTCATTCTCCCACAACAGCCTGCGAAACAGCTGATTGTGTAATTGCTGCTTTTTGATTGGTCTAAAAATAAAAAGGGGGAGCATGAAGCAAATTACATGCGATTCAGCGCTGAATTCTAATTGGTTTACAACAAAAAAAGAGGCGAAGCATTGCAATAATTAAATTAAATAAATAAATTTTTGTAAATATATAAATACTTTTAATTTTATTTTAAACGAGGGGGTAGCGAAGCACACCGGGTTCAGCTAGTAATAATATATAATAATAATCAAGCATTTGATTTAATTAAATGGAAGCCATTGACCAAAACTGATCGATGTAAAATTTAGAGTTTTTTCACTGGCTGGAAAATCCTTATAATTCTTATAAATATTGCAGCTACAATTACTACGTTTCCATGGCGAGTTGAGTCTGAGTAGGGTTTTCGTCAAGTTGACAAAATGGCGTTTCAAGCTCAAAGGTGTTTCCATGTACAACATCGAGTCAACTGCAATCGTCAACTTTTTTTAGGTTTTTCCACTTGTGCTCAATATGCATAATATTTTTATTTACGATGGCCCTTTTCTTAAACTCACTTTCGACAATTTTATATATTTCACTTCTTATAAATTTTTTTCCATCCATTATATCAAGAATTTTCTTTTCTTTAAATATTTCAATCAACAGCAAAGTTTCTGCAGCACTCCAAAAAACTCTTCCACTCGCCATTTTTTCTTGTGATAAATGAACTTATTCGCTTTGACAGATAGAATCAGCTAATTCTAACAAGTTTTGTGGAGTTTTGTGGATTCAACGAAGTTCAACACAACTCGCGTTTCCATGGGGAGTTAATCCCTAGTAATACCGACTCAACTCGCCATGGAAACGTAGTAAATGTTGTATTAAGAGCAGTTGTTTATTGTAATGGTGATATAAGAAAAGATGGAGTTAGAAAGCAGAACAACTCAAGTCGAATTTACACGATTCACTATCATTGTTCACTTTGAATGAATCATCTGATTTAAAAAATGTAAATTGAGTTTCATCTTTAAAATTAATATTATTGTCATCCACCTTGAAGAGTAAAATAAGTAGAAGGCTTTCCTACTTTTGATGAAAGTGAAAGCAAATCGAACTGTTGTGTCATTCGGACTGGGACACAATTAAAAGATGTTAACATAGCTTTCAGCAGAATGTTTATATTTTTTTTTTATATAATTGCTTAACATCCAATCATAGTGCTCCATATTTTCTACATTTGGTTTGTTCAATTTGCTCGTACGGCTTTATTTATTTAAATTTTTTAAACGTCAATAAAATAAATCAGCCAACTAATATAAAATAAATTCCCTCTGTCGCTGCAATATGGGATTGATGAAATTTCGACCTCTTATTTTCTATAGAGTTTCTAGTCTTTTATAAGGAAGGCTGATATGAGTTTGTGCATCATATATTATATAAAAGTATTTATTTGAAGTTGTTTTTACATAAATATTACCTTGAATTTTTTATTTGTTTAGTTTACTCAACTAGTACTTATACTTGAAATATTATTATTTGGCCAATAGGCTTTGGTATTACACATGAATTAATAAAATAAATAAATAAATAAATAAATAAATAAATAAATAATATATTTTGACATTCAACGCAGAATCATCCATCAAATTTTAAATTTACATGAGAAATGTGTAAATTCGCCTTGAAATACATATGATTGAAATAACAACATTCCATACAAGGATAATAAAAATCAAATAAATCATATATGTTATATACCAAATGAAAGATAAATTTGTAAGCTTTAATTTTTTACTTTTCATAATTCATAATAGTAACGGTAGTTTTTGAAAAAATAACATTTTAATATAAACAAAAATTATACTTTTACATTCAATTTGCTATAAAATGTGAAATACTCAACAGATTTGATTAAAGACTTACTCAACAGAGAAAGTAGTTTACGAATCGCGGCGCCTAAGAAATCGTAATCTCCCCATAGAAGGAAGTAAATGAACACCTTGAGTTTTTTGACAGTTATTTATTAGGGGTATTCACGATGTAGTGTATTTGTGACAAAATTTTACAAAATTTACAATACTTACAACTTATTGTGAACGAACCTTCACTAAAGTATTGTCTTTTTAAGTAAGCTGATATTTTATGTTCCTTGGTTTGGAAATATTAATTTAAATCATCTAACTAAAGGAATCATACAAATATTTAAACGATACACTAAATTTTATAAAGGCTATTCACAGTTTAAGCGTACCTTTTAACAAATCGTATTTATAACATTTGTTATTGTTCAAACTGTGAGCACCTCGCCATGTGACTGTCGTATTAAAAAATTATGCAACCCTGTGATATATGTGATTATGCGGATGTAGACAGAGCATAAAATACGAGCTACGAAAAACACGTCCAAGGGCTACTTTTATTTACGCGTGCCTGCGTATTTGCGTTTGCATGCAAAACAACAAAAAAGCAAAATACGCTTTCGTAAATTGGCGTACAAATAGCAAATAGTACAAATAGCAGACCAGCGTATTCAAACTGTGAATAGCCTTATAAATTTGTATTAAAAAAACTCACAGCGTTGCCAGTAGCTTCCTCCATGCTAAGTAGAAATGCTTCTGCGATCAGCTGATGTAATACATAACGACATTTACAATAGGGTTCCATCGTTGTATTTTTGCTACAGGGTTATATTTTGAATACTGTAAATTTATTTTTGTAATTTTAAAAAATTTACTACAAATATAAAATTTCTCAAAAATACACAATACAAGGGCATATACACCACATTGTGAATATCCCTATTGATTCTTAAAGTGTAGGAAAATATTTTTTGTTCATAAAAGTGTAATGTGAAATGCCAATACATCGTCAAAAGTCACGTTAAAAAAGTACCCAAAATAAAAAAACACAAAATTTAATAAATTATATTGTATTTATTGGAGCTTGAACCTATGATATCAATAAATAGTGGAAAAAGTCGAAAAATAACCTTTTTTCTCTTCGCTTCTATGTATGAATTTTTCAATGCTGCGTTGCGACGCGACTTGCTTGTTCGTTGTTGTTGTATTACTTTTCAATTGCCCCATGTGAAAAAGGCCAAATTTGAAATGAGCTATTCTTTTATTTACATACGTATTTTTTACTTTTAACTTAATAGATAATCTTATATTTTAACGACCGTCCATAGACATATGCCCTTCTGTTCCACCACTCTTCAACTACAGACCCTTTTTAAAATGACATAAAATTCATTAATTTTATAATGCACTACCATGACCAGAAATACCACATATTTTTAGTGGGATTTTAGCGTAAAGCTGGCAGCTATGGCTTTTGAAGCTAGTTTCTCTGTGTGTATTATACATCTATTTCTTATGCATTCTCCCATTACTCTTCCATTCTTCCGGCATTTCGAAAAGTTCAATTAGTTCTCGCCAACCATTTTTTGGTAAGCCGTTGATTCTTTAAGGAAATTAATTTGGAGATTTATTGTATCCTGCAAGTTTCCATTTCAAGTAAAAAATTACGATGGCATTTAAGGTACATATGTAAATAGCATTTTGATACAGAAAGATAAAGCCTTACATTTTTTAGCCGATTGACCCCAAACGTGATGAATTTCGTCGATATTTGGAACGTGCTGGAGTAATAGAGGCACTTACCAAGATATTTGTACGCCTTGTTAAAGAACGTCCGGAAAACCCAATGGAATATTTGCATAATAACTTGGGTGATTCTAGACTGCAGGCCGACCACGAAGCCCTAGTTCGAACAGAGTTGGAGGAAGCTCGAGCAGAAATTCAACGTCTACGCAGCATTATAATGAAACTGGATCCAACAGCTTTGGATGATAATAAAGAGACTGAATCGTCGAATACACTTCAAAACGTGGAAGGCACAACACAAGCTGAGGCAGAAGGTAGCAATGTTCACACCGAGTTGGAAAGTAATGTTAATGAAACTACAATTGCAACCGAAACAGCACCGCAAGTGAAAGATTCTGAAAATTCTGACAAGCTTGGAGATGGTGACAATAATGATGAAGTTCCCCCCCAGTTTGAAGAAAAAAATGCTGACGCTGCAGCAAAGTTGGAGGACAAAAGTAAGGAACCTTTACTAGATAGGGATAATAAAGCAGATGAAGTTTCATCACAGTTAAATGACACTATAGGTGAAGCTGTCGCACAATCTGAAGACAATAATACTGACGTTGCCCCAAAGTCTTCCGATGATAATAAAGATGACGTCATCCCACAGTCTGAGAAGCAGCAAATAAATAAGGAAACAGAATGAATCTTCTTTTTTTATTTTAATATATGTACAAGCGTGCTCATTTAAAAAAATACAAATTTCAATGGTAATGTAAAACCACAAAATGCCTAAACATAAAATATTCATCCAATATGTAATAAATTTGCATTTACGAATATAACATTTTCAATATACATTTATATTTATGAGAAACTTTGACTGAAAATGGCCAAGTCAAAAAAAAAAATTATATTTTTATTAATTAAAGGTATATGTCCACAAAATTTTAGCCCGAACAAAAATTATTTTCCTAATTATTTGTTAAAAACAGTAAATTTTTAATACTGTTTTGTTTCAAATCTGGCCAAGTTCAACAGTCTGCATGGAATCATGATGAATTATTTATTTTAAGAACTGGCCATTTTTATTGGTTCAAAACTATACAAATCCTACTCTTTTAGTTTGAAAAGAAGCCAAGTTTAGTTCAGCTAGTTTAGTTCCAAACATGTAAAGAACTTAGTTATTTTCCGAAGAATTTGGCTAAAAATGTTTTTACATTTACTTTATAAAACTTACAAGATTTTTTATATAATACAAGGGCGCTGTTTCCTGTGTATGAGTTATTCGAGTTTTTCACAAAACAGTAAAAATCGGACTAGGCCATTTTTTAACCAAGCGCCTATATGTCTAACATTTTTAACTTTGTATAGGTTGAGGTCAAATCTACATATGCTGTCTCCCAAAAATTCAAGAAGACGTAACAAAAAATTAAAAATCGAAATTTTGATTGTGATCTCCTACATTTTACACTCCTACAACTAACAACGACGTTTTTATTTACAGTTCTGAAAGCATTCAATGCAAGGTCTTAAGAAATTTAGAAAGTTTCTTGCTTCTCCTGTAAAATCATAAAAAGTGTTATATTAGTTTTGATGAAGATGAAGACTAATAATGAAGATTTGGCGAGTTTAATTTTATTTTTCAGAGAAACATTTTAATGAACCCAAGGAAATAGGATATGATATTAGAACACGATAACTTGGTCTTTCGCGCACTGACCGCCGAACTAAATAGTTTAAACGCTATAGACAAAATTTTACCAACAGCGATTTTTGTAGTCTTTTCTGCTTAATCAGCATGTGCTTAATCAGCATGGGCCTAACAATTTTATGGTTAATTTAGAGCTGTGGTTTTCGTGTGTCTATTGTTGGTAGAAGATCACAGAATAAAATTAAAAAGTATTTGGGACAAATTTACAATTACTAAGATGGAATACGAATACACGTGGACTAACAATGTGTCGTCTTTTCTCTTCGAAAACTACAGGTAGTCGATGTCATTTTTACATTTAAAAAACAAGCCTGTTCAAGTTAGAGAGATTTCAAAGTTACCGGATCAAAATTCATATATATTTTATATTTTACATGTGATATAAAGGAATTATTAATTAATTTTTCATTGCAAAAATTCGTACCAAATTTTTGTTTGATTTGTTTTGTATACTATTCATGGCGATTTCTCTTAAATTCCCAAGCAACAGAGTTGCGAAAAATATTATTTTCCAAGTTATACAATAGGCTAGGTTAGTGTGGCTGCCTCAAACGAGACACATTTAGGCCAATGTGGTCGATTGTTATTAAGTTAAGTTTCCTTTATTTATTTAAACCAATGTGTGCTGTTTATTAAGCCTAGGATTCGGTATACCGAATATTCTGAGAGTTCGTCAAGGTCATTAAAAAAGCAGTTACCTTAGTTGAGAAAGCATTTTTAAGCCAGAGCTGGGCAAGTGCACAGGAAATGTACAGTAATTCTTCCTCCTCTTCATCTCTACAGCTCCTGCAGAAGCCGTTGTGGGGATGTTCAACCTCTGTGCATGTCTGCCAATTAGGCAGTGCCCTGTAAGGACCTCAACAACCATGGTACTGATGTGGTTCACAAACTATGTCGGTGTTCACAAACTCACGTCACATGACAACAAGAATACTAGATTTCTAGTGACGTGACACGAGTGTGAGAACTCTCACATAGGTGAGGTGAGAACAAGAATAAGGGCAAATGGAAAATTTTTAATTGTTGAAGTATTGAGTATTTTAAGCTGAAGAGTCTCCAAGTTATCGCATCATATCAAACAAACAATTAGACATCAGATGTGCCCGAAGACGATAGAGGCACACTCAACCAAATATCGCCATCACTTCAATCGTGATAATTCAAAATGTTTTAATTTCAACATTTCAACATTAAATCTTGGAATTTCAACATTAAATCTTGGTGTACTTTTTAAGTTTGCCATATTTTAAATTTTTGGTATTTTTTACAATTTTTTGACACTATCTACACTACTTGGCTATGAGGAATAAAATATACTTAAAATATCATTCAAGATTGCCAATGCACCAAAATATTAAAATTTCTCTTACATTACAATTCTGAGATATTAGTTAAGTCATATTGTTATGGAAGTATTTAAATTAATTTAATAACTCAATAAATTTTATCAACCGAATGCATAACAAAACAGACCATCATTCAAAGAGAGACAATAAATAAACTACACCAAAAGTTTATTAAAATCATTTATAATTTGTATATATATATATATAATGTAAACATGTTTGTAGTACAAAGAATATTTAGTTATAAAGACAGAGAGCGGGACATTTAAAAATATAAAAAAATCTTGAATAAACCAAAAATTAAAAATAAAAGATTAAACATTTGTTATTAATATTTTAGGTTTTATTCTCTACATAATACAATTTGGAAAATTTTTGGAAAACAAAGTTACAAATTACAGTTAATTACTACGTAAGTCATTGTTGCTTTTTCCAATATAACGAACCTTCTTATCGAAGAAATTATTCGTTATTTGATTTAATAATTTAAGACATTGGATCAGTGCATAAAAAACAAAAACGTCAAGCACATTAAGTTAAAAATTCGTTTCTGTGGACAACGAATAAATCAATAGAGCTGTATTTTATTGGAAAAAACTCTACGTAGATAAAAAGGCATGAATTGGATTTTAAAATATATTGTTTTATATGAAACTGTAACGAATTATTATGGCTGTACATGCAATATCATTGCACTAATGTCAAAACATTGGGTCTTTAGAGTTGGGTTGGTGTAACAAGGATTATGTCACTTAAAGTACTTCTCCTAACTCTAACTCCTAATGCGTTTCCTTCATACTTTTTTTTTTAATTGTCTGCCTGTTTATTGTTGTTAATTTATAAGAAAGATACATAAGTATAATTATAATTACATTTAAGTATATTAATTTCAAAAAAAATTTGTTTAATTTTTTTTTTTCGTTTGTTTTAAGTTGATGGTGTTTTTGTTCTGGTAAATTTAATTTGTGTAGAGAAATTTGAAAATTTTACTTTTTGCGTTTATCTGCTGGTTTCAAAATCTGGAAGGAGCACATCAGAGTATCGTCCACTGACATCATTGCGCCAGCATTGTCAAACTCGCCACAATAGTTTGGTGCTGAGAAAAGTGTCACCAGTTGGCGCTTAGCAAAGAATTCATAACCATCTTCGACCACTTGATGAGCGCGACAAATAAGATCAAAATCATGTTTTTGCAAAAACTTTCCAACAACTTCTGCTCCAAATGTGAAGCTCACACCGCGATCGTTCTCACCCCAGCCCATAGTGTCTTTGTCCGGATCGGACCATAAGAGATCACACAGAAGACCCTGGTCAGGGACATCAGTGGGACGCATAATGCGTCTGATTTGTTCCATCGACGACAAATCCGGGCTTAAGCCACCGTGACAGCAAAATATCTTCTCATCTACAATTGCAGCAACGGGCAAGCAATTGAAACAATCTGTGAAAGTCTTCCACAACTTAATGGTGTAGCGACGCTTGCATTCGTCATAGAATCCGTAGATTCTATTAATGCTAGCGCACTCGTGGTTTCCTCTCAACAGGAAGAAATTTTCCGAATATTTTATTTTGTATGCCAGCAACAAACAAATTGTTTCCAAGGACTGTTTACCGCGATCCACATAATCGCCCAAGAACAAGTAATTTGATTCTGGAGGAAATCCGCCATATTCGAACAGACGCAGCAAGTCATAATATTGTCCGTGGATGTCGCCACAGATTTTCAGTGGTGCCTCCAATTCCAATAGTATGGGCTGCGACAAAAAAATTTCCCTTGATTTCAGACAGAGGCCACGAATTTCGGTCTCAGATAGTTGTACATTTTTTCCAGGCCTTGCCCCACGCACCTCTAAGAGCCGTGATATGATACTATCAATGTTCATCAAATCAGTCATATTTTCGTTTTCAAATGTTACTACTTTTAATTTTTAGTTTTTCTATCTGCAAATTGAAATTGTGTTTTTTATTTAATCTTTAATATTTTTAATAGATTTTTTCACAGCTACCAGAAGCGATAGGCGAATTCGAAGAACGAACACACAAAGGCTGACAAACGACTAATGTCCCAGTGAACAAAATTCTTAGTAATGCGTAGTGGTAAATTCCGCAGAGACAAATAACTGTAGCGTACAGTTAATATTGTTGTTACACAATAAATTTTGTACTTAAATTTTTCCAGAAAATAGCAATAAATTCAGTTTTATAATAGATTATCTTGGTTATAATAATCATTTGAAACGCTTTTAAATTGACTTAATGCACTGAAGTAGGGGTTATTTTAATCATATTTAATCTTAAAAAACCCTGATATTGGAACATATTTTTGGAAGATAGTAGATATGAGAATTATAAAGAGTGAACTTAGAGGGTAATTTACAATTTCATGAAATTAAAACTAAAACTAAAACGTTTATTTTAGGAAATGTTCTTACATAAAAAAGCCATTGATCAGCAACATTGCTTTTTCACCAGGAAATATGACATTTAAACATATAACAACAAACAGTCGAGAACATTTTTCCATAAACAAATCTATTGGTGGTTGTTTTTTTACAAATCAAAACTCTCAAAAGTATCTGTTGTTTATTAAAGTAAGATCGACCATGAGAGAATATATTATTTTTTTTTTTGCTTCGAAAAAGCACTTTTAGCACTTGTTTTTATTTTAATATGTGTAGCCTGTTAAAATAAAACCATGTATTTCTCATGTAACGAACACAATCTACATCGCATCTACAATCTACTGTCGTGTCGCTGCAAAACATGCTGTAGTTCACTATTTAAATTTTCTTATTTGACAGGCGTGTGTTGAAAAACAAAGAGTATTTTCCACACGCCAGCATAAGTTAAACATTCCAGAGGAACTTACACATCACACGGCTACGGGCACTTTATGTTTCTATTGTATTAAGGCTACTTTGATTTTATATATTTATATGAGTTTTGAAAAGAAAAGGTAAAATTGTTGAAATTATTTCTTAATAAAGCTTCAACTACGAGAATATAATGATAAAGTCCATTTTATTCGTACTTAGCAGAAATTCACCAGCTTGTTTGCTGGGAATACGGACATTTCATTTGGTTGAATTGTTTGATGCCTTTCTCAACCTAACCTCTTTTTATATGTGTATATGTAAATATAGTAATCTTCAGGGCTACCACTATACAAAGCTGTCTACTATTGCCCATATTACACGATGGTTGTTTGCACGACGAACAATGAACACTTTTTACTCTCTTTTCCATTTCGTTCCCAGGTAGGTCACACGACAGAAAATGGACGGCAAACACTTTCAACATTTCATTACTTAAAGCTTGATTACCCAAGCGTAACGTGAGGTGGCGCAGCTGGAAGTAGCGTATTGCGACGTTGCATCAAAGATAAACGATTACCGAAATCGTAGTCCAACGCCGATTTGTAGCCCGCAGAAAAATTGTTATATAAAAGATTGCATCCTATCTTATATAGTATTAAAATTTAAAAGATATGCCAAACTGTCAAAAATCGTAACGTGGCGTAGAAATCTATTTTCTAGAGACTTCTACACATTGTC
This sequence comes from Dichetophora obliterata, assembly GCA_963920525.1. Taxonomy (NCBI): domain Eukaryota; kingdom Metazoa; phylum Arthropoda; class Insecta; order Diptera; family Sciomyzidae; genus Dichetophora; species Dichetophora obliterata. Next base: position 4,778,183 of record OY986435.1, read on the forward strand.
GCGCCACGTTACGATTTCGGTAACGACGTGTACGCGTTTATCATTAAGGCTGTGTGTCAATCGGAAACTTTTCAGTCCGATGATCAAATTTTGACAGTTTCTAGAGCAATTTTTGGCATTTGTGTGGTGAATATAATTGTCAAAATTTGTGCTAGCCCCAGGGGCTACTACAAATTTTCACATACGAAAGCGAATTTTTGACACACTCAAAAATAAAGAAAAACAAAACAACACGTCAATTTCCCAACGATATCCCGGTGCATCAGCAAGTGCATCAAAGTTAAATTGGCTTTCTTTGCTGGCGAACGTCCTGCAAGTGCACCCAGCAGCACAAGCAAGAGCAGTGCAAAATTTCTTGCTTGCTCCAAGTGCCATCACCAGCAGCACAAGCAAATGAAGCACAAATTCTCCGCTTTCAATTTATTTAATTCACGCCGGAGTATAATGGCAGAAAAATGCCTCTGCGCTTGAAACATGCTGAAATGGTGCTTCTGAAATATTGGAGAGTTGACCAGTCAATTGAATTGTGCTGTACTTGCTGGTGCTGCTCGTGGCGACTCTCGGAGTACGTTGGCAAGCAAAATAATCAGGAAATTTGCACTGCACTTGTTTGTGCTGCTGTTGGTGGCACTTGAAGGATGTTGGCTAACAATAAATTTTGCACTGCATTTGCTTGTGCTGCTGGTGGTGGCACTTGGAGGAAGTTCGCCAGCAAAGAAAGCCAATTTGACTTTGCTGCACTTGCTGATGCGCCGGGAGATCGTTGACCCACACACACGCTCACACAAACTCAAGCACTTTCGTTTTTTAAATTTTTTATTTTTTAAGTTTACAATATTACAAGTTTACGAAATAAGTTGCAAGTACAAGCACTCGAATTATATATGTCGCAAATTGAATAGAATGCAAATTAAATAAAATATTTGCGCTAAAACACGACCGAAATGTGAAACGTCAAAATTTGTAATTGTCAAAATTTCATCGTCCATTTGATACAGCAAAAAAGACAAATTTTTTTCAACACACACAAATTTTATTCAACTCGCTATTTTCTATTCCACTACGACTGAAAAGTTTCCTTTTGACACACACCCTAAGCAGACTTTTACTTGACAGTTGGCAACGTTGCGCTACTCTACCTTACGCTTGGGTAATCAAGCCTTTACACCCAGCAACACTGTTTTAACCATGATATAACAATTTATTAGGTAGCCTTGACAACCAGTATTACCAAGCGCGTCGGAAGCTAATTTCATCTGGGGGGGGGGGGGGGGGTGGCAGTACAAATGGGCGGAAGTACAAATGGTGGTGCAAAAAAAAGTTCACCAAAATTTCTTCAAAGAAACATGAATGTGAATAAAAAAATTTTTTATTTTAGTTTAAAATAAAAAAAATATAAAAATATATAAAAAATATTAAAATTTCATTATTTTTAAAAGTTCTTCCAATTTCAATATTAGAGATCATTCTTTAAAGGATCTTTCATATGGTAATATGAAAATATAAGAAATAATGGTTGCTTTTATAAAGCAAGACTAGATATATCTTTACATGGTTTAAATGCAATAAGGTACAAAAAGTTATATCAATTTAAATTATTCCAAAATGTTTCTTTCTGTCCTTGCGAGAAAAAAACTCTTTTACCACCTCCATCGAATTCAATTCTTCGGTTTTATCTTTGTGAATGTGTATAAGTGCCGCATGAGTGAGTCGTTTCTGTGACATAGTTGCTCGAAGATACGTCTTAAGTCGTCTTAGTGCACTAAAAGAACGCTCAGATGAAGCTGCTGATGCAGGCACAGTCAAAAGCAAAGCAATAAGTTTTTCAACTTCATTTAATAGTTTTTTTACAGTATCCGAATTTTTCGCAAATTGGGATACAATGCCACTACAATTTCAAGGTGTTTGGCCAGGCAACTGCTTCAGCAATTTCATCTGCAAAAAAGTCATCTTCATAAAGATCTAGTTTTGTTTTTAGATTTTGTTCAGAAGGCACTTTTCCGTTGAAGGCTTCTATTACAATATTTTCCAACGATTCCAGAGTGTCAAGATCTGTTTAAATGTACAATAAGATTTACAAAGTGCCAATTTACACTAGCTTCACTCAACCGACTCACCGAATGTTAAATCAAAGTGAGTCGGTTGAGTGAAGCTGGTGTAAACATGCAAAAATAAAAAAAAAAGTAAAATATCAACCTGTTTGATCGAATCTAGCCGTTATTTCATTTGAGAGAAGATCTAAAATTTCGAAATAATCTTTTCGTAGCCGATCATATAATGGCAACTGTACTGAAGGAACCGGATTTGATGTTTCTTCAAAGCGTCGAGGTGGATTTTCATCAGCTAATTCACTGTAGGGGCTTTCGCATGGTCCAAAACATTGGACCAACATGGCAGATTGTACAACATGTAGTACCATGCGTAAGCTAAAACGATAGTCGAAATTTTTGGTTTTTTTCTGCCGATTGTACAATATTGTACAACTATGTAAAATTACTGCTCAATTGTTAGAGCATCTAAAAGTTGCTTAGCTATTAGCCGGATGTGTTCTGCTTGAGAGCTTGCAATTATGATGTTGCTTTACAAGTTGGATCGTTCGAACGCTCAATCAAATAGTCCCATTAGTTTTCCATCTAACTTATCGTACAACATGCCGTCCAATATGGAAAGCCCCTAAGACCCCTATTACATTGATCAAGACTTGAAGTCAAGTTTTTTTGACGTTCTATTTTGAACTTGACGAAAGCTTTCACATTGGTCAAGACTTGAATTCAAGTTCTTGTCTTCTTTCCTCGTTTTCTAAAAATAAAACGAGGTAGGTAGCAAGCAAATTAATTATAGTTTATAGAAATTTGCAAACTGAATTTTATTTTTTACCACGATGGAAGTTAACAAAACGTTTTTGCTTGAAAAATTTATGCAAAATTAAATTATATTAAATGCAAAAAAATTTTAATGCAACCGAAGTCTAACAAACTCACATTGATATGCGAAAAATAAAATGAAAAGCACTGCCAACATCGCGAAAATAACAAAAGGAATACGAAAAATTGCCGGTACAGCTTCAAGTTTCTTTTTCCCTTCCGTCGCTTCCGATGTGCGGCGAATTGCCAACAAACTCTGAAACTTGACTTCAAATCTTGATCAATATAAAAGGGGTCTAAGAACATGTCAAATTTTTTCTTACCAGAGTTGCAAAATTAACAAGCATTAAGCTACATACTTAAGGGTGCTTTTAAACTGAAGTAGTGGGTTTGCAGTAGAAATTCTACATTTTGTTCTATCTTTTTGCAAACACAGAGAAAGAAAATGGTTATCCGCAAGCATGCTTATGAAGAAGAGAGAAAGAAGAGGAAAATATATAATACAAAAATATTATCGTTGTAAAAAAAACTGATACTTTGAATAACTTTTGAAGTTTTCCTTACAAATTGTTTATCTAGCTAAAAAAGTGGAGGGCAACTGCCCCCCTTTCGCCACCGCTTCCGACGCCAATGAGTATTACCAACTCCCAAAAATATTTATCCCTAAAGCTTTAGTCAAAAACCCTTAAAATCGCTACAATTACTTGGAAATCCCCCCAAAACAAAATATCAATTAATATTTTGTCATAATCTTTACTTATAAATGATTTAATATTTACAAAAAAATTTCTTCGGCTTTTATTCAAAACAAGGCTAACTTGATTTTAAACTTTTGTTATAAAAATCAAACACTTGAGTTGTCAAACAATACAAAATCACCTTTTCTGTCTCTTTCACTCATTCACTAGTTTTACAGCTTTAGCAAAATATTTAGACGTCACGTTCACCTTATTTTTTACACCATGGTAACGAGCAGAGAATGAAAAAGGGGAAAAAATTGAGTAGTAAATGCATAGCAAGATCGGAATAAATTCAAAAACTTCGTAAAAAATTCGATTATCCAATGCTTAAGAATATCAAAAAGTCCCTAAAAAACCCCTAAAAATATAAAACCCCTAAAAAATCCCATTCCACTTTTCCCCCCTAAATTTAGGGGGAAAACCCCTAAGTTGGGAGCACTGATGGGACGGTCCACTGTGTGACGTCATCATATTTTTCATAAATTCCAAAATATAATGGTTGACACAAAGCTTTGACAATTAGTAAATACTTTGAGTTTAAAATTTTAAATTTTTGGATCAAAATCATGCCCTATAAAAGTGACGTCATTAAAATAATACTAACTATTCGAATATACTTGAGACATATATAGAAATGGGTACGTGTCACGATGAATCACATCATGATCACACTCATCCTGAAATTACTAAATATTCGTGAGTGTGCGTGATTGAATTTTCTTCGTGCGTGAGTAGGCGTGACCTAAATTTATTAATGTCACGACTATACAAGTCTCTTAATTTCTTAATTTTTAATCTTAATTTTTAAATCTTTAATCTTAATTTTTAAAATCTGTGCAAAATTCATAGAAATAAAAGATAAGGAAGTGGAGTTATACGGACACACACTATACGTGTGTAGAAGGAATTTCCGTCGCTGAGGAAGCGAGATAGAGCGTCGTTTTTTGACATAAGCCCTTGCCGAGCCCAAAAAAATTGTTGCCCGCTATTTTTGAGGAAGAGCATCTGTCAAAATACAAGTTCTGCTTCATGAGCGCATTCATTATTTAGGGTGGCAAGGGCCTTAATTTTTTTTTCATATTGGGATAAGCTTTAATAGTTATTTATTTGTTTACAATTTCTTTGAAAATTTTACATGAAATTTAAGTGGATTAGCGCCCTAAGCTTACAAACTATAACTAGGTATTTTTATATAAAAAAAAAACTAATTAAAAGCCGACAGTTCGGAAAAAACTACACAGAACTATTTAATTTAAAAGAGTTTAATTTGGTATGTATTTTAGTTGTCTAGTTTTTGTGTTATTTTAATATCAATTAAATAGTTTATAAAAAATAGTATTTTGAAATTAATTATTAAAAAATCATGAAAAGAAACTTTTGTCGTTTTAGCCTTATTCTGAGTTCATATCTTTCACTTTATTTTAGCAATGCTTTTCTCTGTAAAAAAATTAATCACGCAACATATTATATAACGGTGCTATATAAAAATTACGTAGCACTAAAAAATGAAAAATAATTTACGCCTTTCTTTACTACATAATTGAATGCAGCCCTGTTTGAATGTTTTTGTGTTTGTGTCAACTTCACTGTGTTTGTAAAATACTTCATTTCATTTCAACTACACCGCTTCCTTATATTTTACTTCTATAGGGCTGTTCACATTTCAAACCGCTCGTCAAATCGTTTGTCAAATCCAATAGGGGTGTTCACATTTCAAACCGCTCATCAAATCGTTTGTCAAATCCAATAGAACAACGTGGGAATTCCATGAAAATTTCACGTTGTTCTATTGTATTTGACAAACGATTTGATGAGCGATTTGAAATGTGAACAGCCCTAATAGAACAACGTGGGAATTCCATGAAAATTTCACGTTGTTCTATTGTATTTGACAAACGATTTGATGAGCGATAAGGGCTGTTCACATTTCAAATCGCTCATCAAATCGTTTGTCAAATACAGTAGAACAACGTGAAATTTTCATGGAATTCCCACGTTGTTCTATTGGATTTGACAAATGATTTGATGAGCGGTTTGAAATGTGAACACCCCTAATCATTCGACTCGCGTCGTTTCATCACCGAGGTCGTGAAGCGCGACTAGCCAGCTGTAATTGTGTTTGTGGTCCATCCGCTGATGCGACCGACACAATTAAAGTACAGTTTTAAATAGAATCAAAAAGATTCATAATTTGTGATGGCGTTATAATTTTTAAGTAAATTGGCCAAATAAATCTCTACACCTTCTGTCAGTCACAGGAGCTTACGGAGTAACGTTAAAACACAAAAAAAAAAAAAAAAAAAAAAAAAATTCAGCAATGTTTTGTTTTTACGTTGCTGGGTGAAAATTTGGACAGATTGATTTTTTTTAAATGTATATTGATGTACTTTGTTTGCTTTTGAAATAATAGTTTTTATTAATAAAATTCAATGGATTTTAAATTTATTTAAATGTTAACATTTTTTTTATTTAAACCCAAATATTTGGTCTTCGGTTTAATTTTTAATTTTTTTTTTGCAGATTATATGGATTTTGGCCTTCCTACTCCAAATCTGAAAATTGCAGTCAAGAAGAATTTAGAAGTTATAGGTCTCCAAAGTTGGAAAAAAGGGCCTACAAATCTTGCTATTTTTTAAAATTTTTCAATAAAACTACTCTTTATGGATATCATAAGAAAGGTAATTAAAGTACCTATTCAACAAGGTATCAAACATGAAAATCCATGCATGACTTCATATGAAATAGCTCCCCATTTTTGGGGGCTATTTCATAAATGTTGGGAAATATTTAATTTTTTGTTTGGGGCTTACTTCATTATGAAATTTTAGTTGGGGCTTACATAATTTTCATTTTTCTTGGGCTTTATTTCATTCGGGTTATTTAATTTCTTAAATTTTGGGGTTATTTAATTTTATTTGGGGACTTTTCCATTTTGCTTAATTTAGGTTGTCGAAGAGTTGCTTACAATAAAATTAATTTTAATTTTGTAATTTTTGATAAAGTTTTGCATTATTTTTCCGTGTAGTTGCGCCTTTTACAAATTATTCCTTCTGTAAGAGGTGCATATGAAACCAACTATACGGTCGAAGTGGGTAAAACGGATTTGCTTTGAAACTTTTATAAAAGCTTTTTTCGTATTTTGTATATTTGATCATCTTATCAAAGAAAATAACTGAATTGTACTTAAACCATTCACAAAGCTAAAAGTAGTTGTAATTAATCGTGGTTTGTAGGTTCCCTCTCCGAAAAAGGAATACATTATAAATTCTGGAACGGCATGAAAATTAATTATATCCTCCGTATTAAGTAGTCTCCTTCGGGCTTCTAAGATTCTTTTTCGTGCGTTGATTTGTTTCCTGTTGGTCCATAATTTTTTTTTGTTATTTGTAGTAGTCAAACTTTTCACTGCCTATTCATTGTGCCTATTCATTGGGGGTAACTTCCTTATTTTGGGGATAATTAAATTTTAAGTTTAGAAATTTCATTTCTTTGGGGGATATTTTATTGGAGCTTATTTAATTTTTTTTCGTTGGGTGTTATTTCATAATGAAATAACCCCAAATGTTGTAACTTATTTTAATTTGAGAATTATTTTATTGCGTTTGGGAATTCTTTATTTTTTTTCGTTTGGGTTTATTTATTTTTCGTTGGGACTTATATCATTGAGTGTTATTGCATTGGGGCTTACTTCAATTGGGGTCTATTTCGTGGTGCCCTTTTTTCAGTGTAGCAATGGTTGATAAAATCTGAGTATCCCAGAAATGTTTTTCTTATTTTGCAATTGAGAATATCAATATAAATTAACGGGAGTTTAAAAAAGGTCTGTACAGCTGTGTTGTTAGTATACTTAACAAAAGATCTTTTGACATTTTTACTCTCTTGCCTTTTCAAACTTTATTTTTTTTCTTCATTGAACTATGGTTCTAAACGCTTTTATTCTGTGTCGATATGAAATAACAGCTTAAGTCTGATTTCAAAGTTTCGAGAAATCTTACTTCAAAGTTTTCAATATAAGTTATATTAAAGGTTCTTTAGTTTTTCTGTCATAACTTTGATTATAGTCATCCTAGAAGCCCAAGATTTTGTGTGCTTATAGTGAATTATGTGTGGAGTACAGCTACATCATTTACTCAATTATGTCTTAAGTCGACTTAAGCGATTATTGTTTGTCGACAAAGATATATTGCTTAAATTCTTTGTTGTGATGTATTTTACGAAAATTAATTGTTTTTATGTAATAAGATCTTTTTCATTTATAATTTTACAAGTTGTCCAAACAGAAGTTGTTTTACCCCTTCCGATAATTCTGTGTAGATAAGCAATGACAGCTTAAGTCTAATTTCAAAGTTACTAGAAATATTGCTTCAAAGTTTTCAATCGCCATGTAAGTTATATGAAAGCATCTTTAGCTTTCGTGTCATAGTTTTGGCTTAGGTCACACAAGAAGCTCCAGATTTTGTATTTTCATACTGCTAAATGCGGGGAACATAGCTATATCAATAACTCAGTTCTGTCCTAAGTCAACTTAAGCGATTATTGCTTATCAACACAAAATTAACGCGATGAGTTTGATTTGGTTAAAGTTCATGTATAACAAATTTTTGACAAGAGCTTTTTTGGAGAATAATAGTGAGCACCAACGATTTTAGTATAAGTCAAATAGTATGCAAAAAGACTTTTGATCGGAAAAAGATATTAATTTTCTTACATCAATTGTTTTGGATATTTTGTAATAATGACATAAACAAAAAAAAAAAATCATCTCAGACGGAAACACTTAAAATTTTTGAAAACTGGAAAAACCAAAATTAAATACATATTTTAACATTTTGTCGCAGAAATGTTTTCATTATGTACGAATATTCATACGAAAGCAATAGTTTATTTCAAAGAGCAACCGCTGTAAAAGATCTTGGCATTTACTTTGATCAAAATTTGTCATTAAAAACTGATAGAGATTATGTGATTTCCAAGGCAAACTCACAGTTAGGTTTTCTCAAAAGAAACTCCATGGAATTTTTTGACCCTTATACAGTAAATCTATTTTTTCGAGCTTGGTCAGATACATTTTGGAATATTCCTGTTACTATTTGGAGCCCTTCTTATGCTGTAGATATTTACAAAGTAGAAAGAGTTAAAAAAATTTTTTCTCGATTCGCTTTGCGTAATACGTATACATTTCAGGAAATGCCTACATATGATATCCGCTGTAAGCTATGGGGGTTGGAATTAATTTTAAAGGTTTTTTTTTCGGTTTTTGAGCATTTATTTAGAAACAACGGTACAATGTATATTATTCAAAGTATTGTCCATCGTTAGCTACAACATTTTCCCATCTTTCTGGCAGCATATGGATTCCGCGCCGGAAGAACGATTCGTCTTTTGAGGCAATCCACGAATCGACCCATTTTTTGGTATCCTAGTAAGAAGTGAAGCGCTGCTCAGCCAAGCCATGCGTCATCGATCTGAATAGGTGGTAGTCGGAAGGGGCTATGTCTGGGCTATAAGGCGGGTGGGGTAGCACATCCCAATTCAGCGCCTCCAACGTTTCCTTGACGGTTCTTGCAACATGTGGCCGTGCGTTGTCATGTTGAAAAACCACTTTGTCGTGTCTTTTGGCATATTCCGGCCGTTTAACCTTTAATGCTCGGCTCAATTGCATCAATTGTTGTTGGTAGCGTTCCCCAGTGATGGTTTCGTTAGGTTTTAGCAGCTCATAGTACACGACACCCTTCTGATCCCACCAAATACACAGCATAAGCTTGGCGCCATGAATATTCGGCTTGGCCCTCGATGTTGATGCATGGCCGGGTGGTCCCCACGATTTTTTTCGCTTAGGAATATCGTAATGGATCCACTTTTCATCGCCAGTGACAATACGATGCAAAAAAACTCTTCCTTTTATGCCGTTGAAGCAGTTGTTCGCACATGCAAAATCGCCGTTTAATGTCTCTCGGCTTCAACTGGTACGGCACCCAATTTCGTTGCTTTTGAATCATTCCCATGGCCTTCAAGCGTTTGCCGACCGTTGATAAGTCGACTCCCAATGATTCTGACAATTCTTGAAGGGTTTGACATGGGTCTTCATCGAGCAAAGCCTCCAATTCCTCATCTTCAAACTTTTTCGGCTGGCCCGGACGCTCTTTGTCTTCCGTATCAAAATCACCACTTTTAAACCGACGGAACCAGTACTCACAAGTAGAAATCGATGGAGCATAGTCCCCGTAAGCCTCAGTAAGCGTGCGTTGTGCTTCAACCGCTTTTTTCTTCAAATGGAAGCACAAAAGTAAACCTTCCCGCAAATTGCGTTTTGTTGGAACGAAAGTCGACATGTTCACAGAGAAAAAAATATATGTTGTTTACACTTCAGTGGAATGACACATACTGAAAAATGAAACTTAGACAATGTGCTTTGAAATGAATATAGTCACAGGTGTGCCCGATGCGATCTATTGATAGTTACGCTATCTCTTAGAAAACCTTTAAAACTAATTCCAACCCCCAATACTTGGACTTCGATCGTTGGAGCAATGAAAAAAAAGTTTACCTATATTATTTATTAAAGACATTTTAGATGGTAAAATCCAAAGTCCTGAACTGTTTTAACTTAAACCTCTGTATGCACGAATGAGAGGCCTTAGGTAAAGACCTTTATTTTATATTTTTCCCCATAAAACTAATTTTAGACAGAATGAAGTGATTTCTAAATGTTTATTTCTTTGTAGCTAGATTTCAGTAAAAATAGAGAAATATTTAAGAATTTATTACTGGAATTGTTACCTTATGTTTAATATGCTAGTAGATGAATGAAATAAATAAATAAATTCAATTCCCCACAAAATTTTATAACACAAGTTAATTGACCCTATGTATCTATATGTATATTAATTATACCCCTATTAAAGCATGCTACAATGTACATATCTAATTCGCATTCGGTGGAGAGCACAACCTACATTACAGTGATCTTAATTAAATCTATTAAACATTTTGGAAATGAGTTCATTAAAGATCGGGAGTATCTCGATTGATCGATTAAACGATTCAATTTATATAATTGCTGAAATCGGACAAAATCATCAAGGAAGTATTGACATTGCCAAGCAAATGATTCTTCAAGCTAAGGTTGGAGTATAAAAACTACAGAATTTAGAACGCTATTTAAAAAAACAACAAAATTTTACAGAAAATTGGATGCGATTGCGTCAAATTTCAAAAATCCTGTCTTACTGAAAAGTTCACGATATCGGCGTTAGATCGACAATATGATAGCGTTCATTCCTGGGGTAGCACATATGGTGAGCACAAAGAATATTTGGAGTTTAGCTTAGAGCAATATCGAGAATTACAGGAATTTAGCATGGCATATAAAATAGACTTTACAGCTTCGGCGATGGATCAAGTGAGAATAAAATTTTATTTTATTGCTTGGTATTTACTATGCCATTTCCAATGGTTTGTTGGTGTCAATCTTAAGAACATATGATGGCATTTTTTTACCTTGACACTGTTGGAAATTTAAAAATAAATTAATTGTGGAATTAAGTATTCAGAAAGTATATAATAGGTGATGTTTTTGGAGATTACGTTTTATTTAGCCATAAAACTGGCATGGTGAAAACTAAGCATAAGTTTATTAAATTTAAATGATGAACAAACTTTTACGCATAGGTTTTAAACTTGATTTCGTTATAGATTTCTCTGATGCAACTGAATGACATGGATGTTCCATTTATTAAAATTGGTTCAGGAGATGCTAATAATTTTCCAATGCTTAAGAAAGCAGCACAATTACAACGTCCGCTGGTTATATCAACTGGTATGCAAACTATGTCAACCATAGACAAAATTGTGGATATAATGAGAGCTGCAGGGAAAAATAACTACGCCCTATTACACTGTGTTTCCGCATATCCAACGGAGCCGAAGGACTGCACTCTTCAACTGATATCAATGCTCAAGTGTAAATTCCCAAATGTAGTCATTGGCTATTCTGGCCACGAGGAAGGTATAGATATTACAAAAGCAGCAGTACTACTTGGGGCTAAAATTGTAGAACGTCATTTTACTTTGGATAAAACTCAGAAAGGCTCTGATCACAAATGTTCTCTTAATCCAGTTGAATTTCAGCAACTTGTTAGGGATATACGAAGGTTTGAAGCTAATGGCATGCTGCATAATGTTTCAATGAATATAAACATGATAAAGGATTACTTTGGACATAATCAGTACATTGAACAGGCACTAGCTAAAGTGGAGGAGAAAACAATTCTGGCCTGTGAATTAAGCTGTAAAAATAAACTTGGAAAATCTGTTGTTAGCACAAGAGAATTAAAAAAGGGACATCTGCTTCAAGAGGGAGATATATGTATAAAAGTTAGCGAACCGAATGGCGTGTCAGCGGAGCACTACAATTTAGTGTTGCAGAAAACACTCAAATACGACATTCCTGCAGATATCGCCATTCACTTTACTGACGTGCTGTAAGTCTTTGCAAATTTATTACAAAGTTTGATGCCAAATAAATAAAAAATTTTACAAACTTTTAAGCTTGATCAATTCCGCTTATAACGAAGGACCTTCTCATATTGGCCGTGTGTAGTAATTCAAAGAATTGACAGCAAGAAAAAACTATGCACAGCATTGTTGTTGTTATTGCTGTTGTGTATATTTTGTTGGTATTTCCTCGTTGTTGGTATTTTCTCGTTGGCTTCAAAACATGTGTTGAGTTGGAAAACGTGGCTCTGCGCAAAATGGCCCCATAACAAAAAAAGGCCTCAAATTTTATACGAAACACAACATCACGTAATGGGGCTATATTTAGTTTTTGGGGCCATTTTTCCTTTTTTGGAGCTATTTTTCAAATCCCAAATAACAAAAAGTGGAGTTATTTCACTGCGCCTTAAATGGTTTGCCCTTGTACGGAATGCTAAAAATAACATTTCGTAAAAGGCAAATCATTTTGCCATAAAAAGTGCAATTTTTTTTAAAATATTTTCGATGTGGACCTTTTATATCCGTTGAAGGAAACATTTTGGGTAATTTTTCATTTTAGTTTGGTGCCAAATTTTATTTTATATATTGGGGTAATATTTAATTTTTTTGACATTTTTCCTGGGGCCATTTTGCGCAGAGCCGGAAAACGTAAGGCATAAGTATTTTGTTAATGCTCGATTTCACTCCCCATAAATTTCTAATACTACAAGCTATGTATGAAATCGATTCTAAAGGAGTAAGCTCCAAAAAGATACATAATTTTTAGAACACATGAAAATATGTAAGTTTATTTGCACACAATATACCGCTATGACATAAACTGAATTTGCGAGCATTAGTTAAATAAATGAACCAACTACACAATGAATTAAAAAGATCTGAATGTCTGCAAAATCTATTCGGCAGCATCTTCATCTGCTACACCTGCATTTTCAACAGCCTCCATATCTTCAACTTCACCATCTTTCTTGTCAACTGGTTTCTCGTAAACAGCCTGCAATGGAGACACTACAACTCCATCCCAAACAGACATTTCACGCGCAATGCTGGTGTTGCCCTCCAGTCCAAGTATGTGTTTGTAACCACCATGCGCCAAGACTCGCAATAAGGTTTGTGCCGTGAGACAACAAACATCCTGCTGCTCCAATGTCATAGCAGTATGTACACGAATATGGCCTGGTTCACAGGGATCGGTGATGCCAGCAGAACCAGGTAAGAAAAGACCGGCTGACAGCAGCTGAAAAACGCGTCTGAAAGCCAAGTTAATAGGCAATGCTTGCCTTGAAGGATTGTTCATGATGGACAAATGTGCAATAAGGTCCAACATCCAAGGTGACAGAGGAGTGAATGCATCAAAGCGTTTGGTCAAATCTTTGAGTATGCGTATAAGTACCTTTATGGAAGAATGATGAGCATTTTCTTCGAACCAACGAGTATGACGTATTGCAGCCAAGTGCGCCTGCAAAACTTTTTGATCCATGTGAATATCTGCTTCCAGTTTGCGCAAATTTTGTGGCAATGTTGCTATTAGGATGCGCACCTTGGCTTGCCAGTTAGATATGTCGAAACCACGATCATGAATAGTTGTTGTGATTTGATCAGCTTTTGTAAGAACTTCAGTTTTCATAGCATTTTTCAAATCAAGTTCTACTTTCTTAGCCAGCGCATCACAAGCTTCTTTTGTTGGCAATGTCTTGAGAATAACTACAATATCGGCCACATTGTTGCCAGTGAGCATGGTACCTTTCTTGAAGGATCCAACTTGACGCACTTCCTCCAGTTGCTAAAATTCATAAGCTTGTTAAAATATGTTTAAGCTTAATCTAAAGTTTAAGGTTAATATGAAAACAGGAAACTACATGGAAGTTTTAAAAAATCAGCATTATGTAGAAAAATAAATTGAAAAAATGAGGCCTACTAGGATGCAAGTGCGATTCAATACAATGACAAAAATGGGCAAAGCTGTCTGCCCGGTTCATTACAAAATAAGTGTGTTACATGATTGGGAATCTTAATATAGTTAAATGAAAGAAATATTTATAAATATAAAGTTTTAGAAACATACACATGTATTGAAGTCTCCGGGAGCAACAACGAGATTATCTAAAACAGCTTGAACTTTCGTCACCAAATTACCTATTGATGCTTGCTCAGCTGCAGTCGGGCTCAAATCTTGATTACGTTTCAGCAAAGCCTGAAGATAGAAACGAAATTGAAACCTTGCATTATTTAATACTGCAGGGTACTTACAGCGGTCAATGCCGCATCGTCGGTAGCCGGTGATACTTTCGGAAAAACTACTTCGGCCAGAGTCAAGTCAAACGGATGCCGGGGTACGAATGTCTTTTTGAATGGTGGTCGCATACCACCGCGCATTGGACGTCCACCACGCATTGAACCACGTACCATTTTTAATATTATTTTTATTTAAAAAATTGCAATTAATAGTAAAATTAGAATTTTTTAGCTATTGGCGTCTTTTCACGAGGATGTGTACTAGATGTTCGTGTCAAAATGGTTAAAATCGATTTTTGCTGTGACACATTTTTTAGCAAGAGTCAGTGCGATTTTTCGTAAATTTTTATACACTGAACACATTCACGACGTCAACGGTGTTACGACAACTGTCAAATTATTTGTATATGCCCAGCTGGACAGCTCTAACGTCTTCACAAACACAACGAAACAAATTTTGGTTTTCAGCAATACATTCATACTTTTTGACGTTATGTTAAACAAGGAAAGTTATGTTTGATTGTATATCTTGCTCTTTTACGGCCAAAAATATAATAAACTGCCAAAAAAAAATAACAAATCAAACAAAATGAGCCGTACAATCGAAAGGAAGTATACAAAAATTATAAATAAAATAAAACAATTCAACATTTTTTTCTTTTCAGAAGACTAAATAGGATTCCTGAAAAACATTGCGATTATCTGGATTGACTACATTTGCAACTCAAACAACTGCTGCTGTCGTTGGAGCTATATTGCTGTTGTGAAGATATGCATTCAGAACCCATGAATTTTATATGAATTGTGTTTATCTTTGTATTATTTGTAAAGCCGTAATGTTGTAACCCGTAACCTCAAGGTAATTTATGCATTGCAAAAAATAAATAAAAATGGATTAAAAAATTGTCTTTGTAATTTAAAATAAACATGTAAGTTCTAATCTCTGGGCTAGGGGGTAGTCATGATATAGCGGCATGGGGGGGAGAAGATTGCAAAGCAGATTTTCGTATTGGTGTGAGCAGTTCAGCTAAACTTTTTTTTATGGCTAAAACATGTGTGGCAGACAGAGATGCCAGATCACACAGATGAGCGTCTGTCCATATATATAGTATTTTGGTAGAACAAATTTAACGTACAATGTATGTAGAATTTTATATGACTTTAACGTCAAGGTCGCTACGTATATGCCATATATATGGAATATTTAACAGTTAGCTGTCTAGCTGGGTGCTTTTCTTAAAGCCCAATTATAATAGACGTAATGTAAAGTAACGTAATGTTGTCAACTGTCATCGTGACGGGGCGTAATGTAAGAAAACATTGTAGCAATTATAATAGGCAGTAGCCAGAGAGTTGTTTGTCGTAAATAATTGCACATTCCTGTACAAATACAATTAAATCTTCGGTATTATAGCTGTGGATACATAAAACTATCACATTAATAACGAAAACTAAACAAAAAGCGTAGTTCAACAATATAAAATAGCGCAATAATCGAATCTAACCTCAATGTTTAGTTGTTCTTTGAACAGACGTAATGTAAAGTAACGTTGAAATCGAAATCCAACGGATCTTTACGTTCCGTTACATTACGTTACTTCTATTATAATCACTTGTATAAGAAAAGTATTGATTGAAACAGTAAGTGACAGAACACACTGCTGCAGTGACATTTCACTACATTACGTTACGTCTATTATAACTGGGCCTTTAAAGGCTTGATTACCCAAGCGTAAGGTAACGTAGCGCAACGTTGCCAATTGTCAAGCTAACATCTGTTTAATGATAAATGTGTACAAGTCGTTACCGAAATCGTAACGTGGCGTGACGCAGCGTAGAAGTCTGTAGAAAATAGATTTCTACGCAACGTTACGATTTTGTTCGACAGCTGTGTTACAAGCGAAAAATTTTGTCTAACTTCACATTATTGTAAATTTTAATATTATATAAGAAAGGATGCAATCTTTTATTAACGAGGAGAAGTAAATAAGCCTACTAGAATAAAATGATAAAAGGGATTAGTTTTTTCTAGTAGGCTTATTAACTTCTCCTCTTCAATATAATACTGCATCCTTTTTTAAATGGTATTAAAATTTACAATTTTGTGAAGTTAAATAAAATGTTTTGCTTGTCCCATAGCTGTCGAATTGTCAAAAATCGTAACGTGGAGGATAAATCTGTTTTCCACAGACTTCTGCTCTGCGTCCCGCCACGTTTATCTTGACACCACAGACTTTATCTTGACAGTTGGCAACGTCGCGCTACGTTACCTTACGCTTGGATTATCAAGCCTACACCCGGAGCACTGTGGTTACATCTGTCATTTCTCGTTTCAAAAATCACAACAAGAACGAATTGAGATACCACTATGATTTTTTTTTTGCTATGGGCGGAAAAATAATACAGCTTTTACTACTATTTTATTCGAATTCATCATAGAGATGATACTGAATTCATGGTCAAAGTTAGACTTTCTAAGGGCCAGTTATTCAGTATGAGTTTAAACTTTAGTTAAATTAAACCTAGCTTAACTCACCAAAATTAGACGTTTAAACTCGGTTTATCTAGATATTTTAGCATTCGTTGAAGTTAAATTGACTTAAACGATCATATAATGTGTTTCTTTTATGCATAAACCGAGTTTAAATGTCCAATTTTGGTGAGTTAAGCTCTTAATTTGACTAGAATTTTAACTCGTACTGAAAAACTGTCCGTAATAGATGTACAAATTATGAATATGAAGTTCTCCATATGAGTGTTTTTTTAGAAAGAAATTATTAAATCATGAATTGTGATTAATTTATGGTTGCAAATCCATAGTTAATTAAAAATTTTAAAGTTAAAAATGTTTTCTACACAAAAAAAAATGGTATTAAGCTAGGTTTTCACTAAGTCATTTTCAATGGCGTCAAAAACTTACGTTTCTTATCGCTTCGTCATTTTTTGTCATCTGCGTTTTCATTGCATTTAAAAAACTGACAAAAAATCGATATAGCAGTGCAAGTCTGTGCCTGACGCCATTCACAGCAGACACAGCATCCGCCGTCAACACAGTTGATTTGTTGTATTATATATTTAAAAATAAAAAGCCATACACTTGATAGATGCAGTTAATTTGTTGTATTATATATTTATAAACAAAAAGTCTCACACTAAATAGATTAAAATGCTATTAAAAACCCGTTTTTGGCAAAAAAAAAATAATTTGTCTCTCATAGTGCTAATAGAGGGATCGCTGCTTCGACGTCAAACGAATAAATTTGACAACAGGTTTACATTTTATGACATACAACGACATTTTGATTGACAAGTCTAACTTTACACGTTCGCACTTATTTGTCAATTTGTATGCCAATAAGTTGTCATATGTGATCAAACTTAAATAACGCAAAATAACAACCCATTTTCATTAAAATTATAAAATTTGTGATAGAAAATGACCTAGTAAAAACCAAGCATTATAAATCTAACATTTCAGGGGAACATATTTTTTTCAAATCTTTTTGAGTTCAGACATGCCTTAATGATGAAATCTTCAGATCTGATAATTCAGCCAATACATTGAAGAGATCCTCGTTTTGCCGTTTTCTAGATATCTTGTTGGTATTTAGGTTTCTGTATTTTTTATAGTCCTTATTTTTAGATTCTTGTGCTTCTTCGGACAATTCTCCAATTGGTAAGAACTGATATTCTATGATGTCTCTACCGTGCGCCAGGTCCTTATGCAGTGTAGGTGTGAACATTTTTCCAGGATACTTTTTATGGATTAAATCGGCTGTTTATTTTGCCGATGTAAGCCCAAACTTTTACGTTTTCGTTGCAGTTCAAGACATTGAGGATAACTTGCAACTTTTTGATGATCTCTCCATCAACACCCGTTATTCTGCGGTTATCTCATTTCTATCGAACAAAGTCCTAGCTGTGTTTCCATCATTCGTATTTCTAAATCATCAAAACTTCATCAAAACTTTCGCCAATTCGGGGAAAATTGTACGAAAGATTAAGGATTAATTCCATACATCTTATTATTGCATGTGATTTAGATATTCCGTATTCGTAATTTGCCTCATCTTCAATGTTTTTGTTGGAGCTTTGAAATTTGTTTTGGGTTCTTTTACAAATTGGAGACCTTTTTTGTCTTTTGTATGAGTCAATTTGCTGACCACTTTCCCGTCAGCCATAGTAAGGAAAAATTTATTTTCTATTATGATAGCAGCTTCGTCATAAATTTTTTAATCTTGTTCGTTCATTCAGTGGAAACATTTAAATTCAATTTTTGCGATATTGAAAACTTAAAGAGTTAGAAAACTTGTCACAAATAAAACAGCGTTCTTTTGTCTGAAGTTTTTTATTTAATTTGTTCCTTTTTTTGTTTTTTTCCTACGTTATTAACTACCATTTCAACAAATCTACTGCTCTATTCGAAAAGAAACACCGGATTCCACCAAAATGTTCGAGCGCCGGCCGATCAGAGCGAAATATTCAATCGTTCGTGCTGAAAAAAGGTTTTCACTGCACGAATAGCGTTCGAGAGCATTTTGATAAAAACAAATGTTCCGAACCTTGGTGCATCTCTGAAATTGAGTTTTAGCTTTTAAACAGTGAAACACCGGTCGCATTGCCTGCATTCAGTGGAAAGAACTGCTCCACAATTTCGGGCACAGAACATGTTCCTTGAGATGTCACAATTTATATAGCGAAAATATTTTATGCTACTTGAGCACTTTTTCGGCTAGAATGCTGCCATTAGGTCTGATTCCGTACTCTACACTGTGCAAGATTTGTGTAACTTCGGTAAGCTCGAACTGAGAGAGTAAAAATTAAATTTGAGAATATTAGCAAAAGTACGGAAACAGCTTCTAGCAAGTTTCGAGCACAAAACAGTTGATTCTGACAGCAGACGAGTCAAACGTAAATAGCGCCAATTGAAATTGTTTGTGAAGTAAATTTTTTTAAGCTATAAAATCTTTTAAGCTATTTTTTAAGTTATAAAATTACTTTAAATAATTCATTTATAGCTGAAAATTGGAAGATCAAAAGAAACTGCACTTTGTAAATTTATTTTTAGCAGCACAATTTGTGATTATTTGTGAAAAACATAAACAAACATTTGACATTTGCTTGTTCTTCTTGATGCTTCTTCTTATTGATGCTTGTTCTTAATTTACTCGAAGTCTTAATTCTAGCACTCTCTGTGCACATTCTGTGCTCGAGAGAGCGATTTTATGCTTTTTCTTCTTCTCCCATTTCTTACACAAAAAGTACGGAAACAGAAAATAGCGACTCACAAGTCACACAGTGTGAGTACGGAAACAGACCTATTGTCACACAGTTTAGAGCTCAAAACTACGAAAACTTGAGTTATTAGCGTTGTGTTGGCTGTACTGACAGTCGGCGTTTTGCACATACTTCGTGTTTGTAAGTAAATTTTGCAAATTGCTTGTAAAAAATCTTATAGAATAGTAAAAATGAAAATGGACGTTGATTGCAGTGAGCAAGAAAATGGTGTCGAACTGACCGAACAAGAAAATGAGCTATACGATAGACAGATCCGTCTGTGGGGTCTGGAATCTCAAAAGAGGTTTGTATCAAGAACAGCGTTGTGTGAATTTTCTAAAGTTACCATCTTTAGGTTACGCACAGCTAAAGTGCTCATTTCGGGTATAAGTGGAATTGGCGCTGAAGTAACTAAAAATATTATTCTTTCCGGCGTGCATTCGGTGAAGTTGCACGATGACAAAATTGTAACGGAGGAAGATTTCTGCTCACAATTCCTAGTACCACGCAGTGCTTTAGGTGCTAATCGGGCGGAAGCATCTATTGAACGAGCCAAGCATTTGAATCCAATGGTTGAAATTTCCTCAGATACAGAGCCGTTAAAATCAAAGGAAGAGGATTTTTTTGAAAATTTCGATGTAGTCGTAGTTATTGGTGCATCGAACAGTGAGTTGTTGCGCATTGATGGCATATGTCGAGAGAAAAATATCAAGTTCTTTGCTGGAGATGTTTGGGGACTTTTCGGCTTTTGTTTTGCTGATTTGCAGCATCATTCTTTTGTCGAGTAAGTTTGATATAATTTAGAAATATAATTGTAAACTGCCAAAATCGTAAATGTATTTTTTACATTAATAATTATTTTGTATTTTTAGAGACTCTGTTAAGCACAAGGTTATTTCCAAGCCCCATGAAAAGACCAAAACGGAAATTATTACAACTACCGTGCAGCGAGAGCTAAACTTTCCATCTTATGCAGCAGTAGATGAGGTGGACATAAATACGGTAGCTTATAAAAAAAAGGTGAAGCGTAGTGGACCCGCTTTAGTTTTATTAAAAGTTTTACAGAAATTCCGCTCAACTTTTAATCGTGACCCTGACTATAAATCTCGAGAGGCTGATATCTTGGAGCTTGAAAAAATTCGTAATGAATTAACTGATGCAGCGATACTGCCAAATGAGTATTTCTGTTGTTTATTCGGTCAAATCTCACCGGCCTCCGCAGTTGTTGGCGGTGTGCTGGCGCAGGAAGTAATCAAAGTTATTTCGAAAAAGGAAGCGCCACACTGCAATGTGTTTCTGTTTGATCCAGAGACATGCTGCGGCTTCATAGAAACCATTGGTGTTTAATAAGTTTGTCTTTTCACTTTATAATATATATCATAACCAAGAATTAAAGTTTCCAATACAAAATCCATAATTTATTTGTTCTCTTGTATTTAAGTTGAAGATGAGATATAACATGTTATGAAATGTTTATGGAATATTGGCCAAATAGTCCTTAATTGTTGCAGGATCTAAGCTCTTAAAGCCATTCTTATCGCAGACACCAACTTCGATATTATCGGCAGTCATTTTACCTTCAAATCCCTCTTTAAGCGTAAGTATTGCAGTATGCACAGCATCATCGAGTTCCAAATCTTCGCTATATCTAAAGATAGTTTGGTGTCTTGAATTAACAATCGGATAAAATATCAACTCTTCTTACCGTTTTTCTAAAAACGTTTTGCCATTGACAGCGTTTTTACCCATTGATGTCGCTTTCCATGCAAAATATGCACCAGACGGATCGCATTGAAATAAATATGGACGGTCTGAATCCCAGCCACATATGAGTAACGAGACGCCAAATGGACGAACGCCTCTAAAATAATATGAAATTATAAATATATCTAATTTTGATTGATTGAAGAGTTTTAAAAACACAAAAATCCTTTACAAATATTCTAAGGGGGATTCGACTCGCGTCGTTTCATCACCGAGGTCGTGAAGCGCGACTAGCCAGCTGTAATTGTGTTTGTGGTCCATCCGCTGATGCGACCGACACAATTAAAGTACAGTTTTAAATAGAATCAAAAAGATTCATAATTTGTGATGGCGTTATAATTAAGTAAATTGGCCAAATAAATCTCTACACCTTCTGTCAGTCACAGGAGCTTACGGAGTAACGTTAAAACACATAAACACATAAATATTCTAAGGGAATCTTCAAATTTTTTTACCTTAATCCTACAGCAGTTTAAACTTACCCTGTTTGGGTGTACTCCTGCATAAGTGTTGCTACGCGTTGTACCAGTTGAGATACCGGAATTGGTTCCTTGTAAGTCAAATAGTAGTTTTGTGCAATTTTCCTTCCCTGCTTTACTAACAAACGATAATCCGGACCCATTCCTGAATAAACCATGCCAATGTGACCTGTAATCATTTCTACACGGTTAACGCTATGCTCCTCGTATAGCACTGATTTATGTTTGTTTTCTGTGGCAATCACAACGCCATTGGATGCTAGGAAATAAATGGATTTTAAATTAAGTTGCTTAGTGTAAGTTACAAAAACCGTATTGCTACCCATAATTCCAACGGAAGGAGCACCCGCAGAGACGGCAGCTAAGGCATATTCCAATTGCACAAGCTTTCCGGAAGGGCTGAAAACGAAATAAATTAAAAACAAATTGTAAAAGTCATTCTTGTAGGTTATGTTGGATTGGTGGCTAAGCGAAGAGCGCTTCCAACTCAGAGACAAAGGTAGAAATGATATACCTGAAGGTTGTTAGTGAAAAACTGTAACGTTCAGACGCCATCGTTTACTCTCTATTATGGATTAAAAGCAGAATATTAGCAAATAATTGAATTTTCTGCCGAATTAGAAATGACACAGCAAACAATTTACAATTTCGACTGTCAAATCAGACGGAATGTGAATGTACGCTATGCTGCCAGATTTTTAAAATTGAATATGAGAACAGTTTAGTTGGCATTTAAATAAGGCGGTTTTCTTTAAAGCCGAAACACAATGCAGGTGCTCACACGTCTGTCAAATGATTGAGTCAATCAAAATTTGTTGCTGCTTTCCTATGTAAAAAACTAACTCTCTCCGAGAGCGAAAATGAACTTCAAACTTCATCGAATCGGTCAAAATTTCTATTGAGCTCCAGCATCAATCAGTCAAAAGGTTTAATTTTTTACTTATCTGTTGCTTAGTAGCAAATTATTTCTAAAAAACAGATTCAAAATCTCAAATATAATGAATACACACAACACGATACGAATTCACAAAATAGTAGATAGGCAGAAAAGTTAAAAATGCCTGCATCGGTCCTCCTCATGTGTGAGCAGGAATACTGGTCCAATTAGCCTCGCATGGCACAGCAGCGTATGCAATGCAGTTAAGCAGCTAGCACACAGCAAAATAAATGGTAATTATGCAACAGATAGTCACATAGTAAAAATAAAACAATAAAAAAAAAGAATGCAACGATTTTATTTCAATAAATGAACTCCACTTGGTCAAACAGTTTAACAACTTAACATGTTAGATCTGTCAGATAAAAACAGAAATGCATCTCTGACTACATTTGAGAATTTAATGTATTTTAATTTCTGTGCATTCTTCTATGTATTTCACGTTTTGGCAAGAAAAATGTAAAGTTGTAAAATTGTTTGACCTAGTGCGGGTAATTTATTAATATAAATTCGTTGTATTTTTTATTGTTTTATTTTGACCATGTGATTATGTATTGCATAATCACTATTTATTTGGCTGTATGCTAGCTGCTTATCTGCACTGCTTTGCCTTGCGAGGCTAATTGGACCATAACTGGACCATATATCAAAATTTTTAGAGAGAGTAAAAAATAGCGATGTACTTCAACGCGAACATGGTAGAAGGATAGAGGTGCATGCAGAGCTCACTGTGCTCTCTTTTCATGCTGCCATGTCTGTCAAATTTAGCTGTGTGGCGAATGGAAACAAAATAAAATAAATAAAAACTTACTTCGTTTTGACATTTCCGGCAGTATGCTCTCATCTGGTGCATCTACCTGTATTCTTCTACCATGAACGCGACGAAGGCCAATTGTCAAACAATAGAACACATATTTTCTTAAGTAAGAAAATTTAATGAAGACAACACGACAAAGATGTATCTCATAAGGAAGAGGGCATGCATGATATCTTTGTCTAATCATGACAATAGCTGGGACTACCGGTTATGGTTTTTATCAAAAAAGTCAGATATTAACAGTTATTATTTAACTTTTATTTTTTCCGACAAAAATACTAGTTATTTAATGACTTTTATTTTTTCGGGCAAAAATAACTGTTACTTTTGACTTTTATTTTTTGGTCAAAAATAACAGTTATTTTGTGCCTTTTATTTTTTCGGTCAGAAATATCAGGCAATTTGAATTTATTTAAAGCCCACTTGAACGGCCACAAAAAAGTTTTATGCAATTTTTATCGTCTCATTAACGCGCACATTTTGAGTTATAAAACTTTTTAGTTTTTAAAGTTTTTTATTCGTCCTTTGAAAAAATAGAAATTGCCTGATATTTTTGACCGAAAAAATAAAAGGGACAAAATAACTGTTATTTGTTACCTAAAAACTAAAAGTCAAAAGTAACAGTTATTTTTGCCCAGTATAAACTATAAAATAAATAACAGTTAATTTTAATTTTTATAGTAACAGCGAAACATTTAAAAGGCATTTAATATTCGCAAAGCTGCTGCCATTACAATAATAATGGTATATTTAAAAAAGTCTTCCGGCCACTTTTTCGTTATGCCTTTTTCATCTGAAAATTGTAAAATAACAGCTATTTTCGGTCCCTGGACAATAGTCGTAATTTCGGAGCTTGAATGGAAACTATACCTTTCTCCTAGAGTATACAAAGTAGACCTAACAAAACCGTAAAAAAAAGTAAAAGTTTTAATCTTTACTATGCACTTTTCGTTTTAATAGATATATGATATAATATTTTTAAATAAAAGAAAATTCATCCTAACAACAATACCTTCATACCTTTCCTAAAAACTAATTTATTTAATGAATTAAAATTTTGCACTATGCTTAGAATTTTAAATTTACTCTGAGTTTTAAATTTGACAAAATCGTATAAAAACTCCGCCTATCTCCTATACAAAATGACGTCATCAAAGTAGCATAACCTTTACTAATTCCACAAAAATTAATTAACTGTATATTTAGCACATAATCTTCGATGTCTTACCCTATTCAGTTAGAATATACTGTGCGGGTATTTAAATTTCAGTCAAGTCGAAAAAAATTCCTTACTAGTTAAATAAAATATATGCGTGTCAGCCTCGACTCTCAGCGATTGGAGCTTACTCCTTAAGATTGATAACCTTAGGCTAAACATTGCGATCATTCCAATCTTCTCATATTGGACGCTCTTTTAGCTCACTTAAAACTACTTCTATTTTCCCGTGTATGTTGTAATTCGAAGAATAACTGCATTGGCCCAGAGACAAAAATCAAAATTTTTTATGACTCGAAACCTAACAGTATTGGTATCAACTGATAGGTAATTGCATAGATAAGACGAAAATAAAATATTTAGGGGAAAAAGTCAGGGTTGGCTACGCTGGACCCTTGAAAGTTTAAATATTTAAAAAAAAAATCATGGTTTGCGCTATTCATTTTGGGTTCTCTTAAACAAATAATTGTCAAAAATTTGTGTTTTGATTAAACTGAAGCAACGTTTTTTATTATAAAAAATTAAGTAAATAAAAAGAATTATAAATTTTTAGAAAATAAAAAATTTGATATACATTTTAGTGATTTCAATATATGATATTATCTATGATATTATTATAATATATGATATTATTAAAAATTTTAGAAATTAATAAATTTCGATGGAAAAAAAAAATAAATCCTATAAAATTAAGTGCCGTTTTTTAATCTACTAGTATGGATTCTATATAATAACGAACTGCAAATAACTTTTCCGACTTCGTCCTACAAATATTTATTTTATTTTAAATGCTTAAAATGAAATATTTAGGAAATCTAGTAAAAAATTAATATAGGAAGGGAGGTTCCTAGGGCCTAACGGATTTTGACCATTTTCAGGACACATCTATTAATCTATTTGACTAGCGTTCTGATGAAATTTTTGTTAAGATTATTATTATTTATTATTTATTTTTATTATTTATTTACCTACCTTTGTATGTACCTCCCATACATAATCAAGTAAAAAATCAATGTAGGTCCAAAGGATGTACCTCTAGGGTCTAGCCAATTTCAATTATTTTCAGTGCACTTCTGTTAAGCTATTTGATTTAATTTTTAAATTTCTGACGAATTTTTGTTAAGATCGGCCAACCTTTGTATGTACCTCCCATACAAAATTAGGTAAAAAAATTAATATAAGTCCAAAGAAGGTACCCCGGTGGTCTAACCTATTTCTACCATTTTTGAAATTTTGCTTAATTGGCTTTAACTTACCAAGCATACAAAATTGCATTATCATAGGAGCACTAATTTTATTTTTGTCCAAATTTTGTATGGGATGTGAGCACTGTGTGACGTCAAATGCAAAGTATATAATCTAAACATTTTTTTTTACTATTCTAAAATTGTATTCAAATGCTACGAGCTTTTCAATTTCGGAAAAAAGTTTTTATATATCTTTGATACATTCTGAGATATAAGGGCCAGAAGTTTGATCTTTTTTATTCTCTGCGTAAATAAATTCTATATTTCTATAGTGTTTCTTGTCTTTTATTAGGAAGGCTGATATGAGTTTGTGCATCATATATTATATAAAAGTATTTATTTGAAGTTGTTTTTACATAAATATTACATTGAATTTTTTATTTGTTTAGTTTACTCAACTAGTACTTATACTTGTAATATTTTTATTTGGCCAATAGGCTTTGGTATTACACATGAATTAATAAAAATATATAAATTAAATAAATGCATAAAATTTAACATTATTTCTTAGCTTTGTAACTGTCCTGTAAGCAAACGCTTAAATATTTTTAGTTACGGTTTTCTTTTTTAGCACAATTAAGATACTATTTAGCAACCAATTTTATTTCAATTGTTACTGAAATTTGTAACTCATATCAGTTAATCTTATTCTTAACTAATTTTTCAACTTTCGGTAAGCTTTTAAAATTTAAAAAAACCTCGAACTATATTAAAAAAATAAATTTAAAACAGGTCGATTAGATATTTCAATAAACTTTCAGCAGCAGTATTGGCTTCAATAAATTTTTACATCAGGCAAGCTCTAGGTACAATGGTCAAAATTTTCCACAATTTTTCGAAAACTAAAAACTTTTCTGAATATGTTATTTTGAATATCCTTTAACTAGGCCAGAAATAGGTAAAATATAAAATTTGACATTTCTAGCTCAACTGGAACTGGGAGCGGCTGAAATGGGTGAACATTTTAGATAACTGATTGGAAAATAACTAATTTTTATTTATTTTTCAAGATATGAAAAGTTCTTCTGACTGAGTTTTTTAGAAAAAAGTTATATTTTTGTTTATCCTAAGGTTAAGTTTTAACACTTTATAAGGGTTTGGTGCAGTTGTCTGTGTTAAAATTCTGCATTAACATAAACCTGTGCTAAAAAGTTCTGTATGCCAAAGTTCTGCAAAATATGGACTAATGGTAAATAAGCTTAAAATAACAACTTTTCGTATAAGGGCAAATAATTTCATCTTAAAACACCATTTTGAATCCCAAATACAGTTAAAATGATGTAAATAGAGAGCAGATTTTTTGGAAGCAAACTTTAATTTTTAAAAATAATACATTGAAATGCAGGTTTTTAGACAAACAGTATTTTAAAAATACTGTACAAATTACAGCATTTTGACAATACAGACTTTTGACAAGCAGAAAACTGATCCACTCCCACTTTATAACATTTATAACAACATTTTTAAAATAAAATAATTTGATCTGAAAGAATAACTACTAACAAAAGCTATTGAATTTCGAAAACTCAAGCTATTTGTTTAAGAAATGCATCTGTAAATATTCTGTATTGCATGGAAGCAAAAACAAACTATGTATGTAAAGATGTTTAAATTCCATATAAAATCGGTTTTTAAACTTTGGTATTGCTTTTGACAAGCTCGTAAAATTTAATGAAAATGTCAACGCGGTTCTTAAAATATCCCACAAAATAAAGTCAATACTGTTTACCAATAAAAATGTGTGGATAGTTACTTTGAATTACCCATACGATATTCAAACAATTTTATGTCACTATGCTCAAACAACGGTTACTCCTATTTGTTTATATCATTACTTAGAAAATGTGTTGATAAATTAAGCATCTAAGTAAGTACGGGGCTAAGCAAAAAAAAAAAAAACAAAATAGTTTTAAAAAAACACTACTAACACAGTACAACACATGATTTTCCAACTCAATTCTGAGAACTGTATGTGAAATTAGACCCAAAAAGAAGAATTTCTGCATCATTCTTTTTGTCTTCTTACCTGCCAAAATATTTTTAATATCGATTTGAAGTTAGTACTATCGTATAGGGGATTTTATCACGTTTTAGGCCCTGTTGTTTGACATAGCTCGACAACCACTAGCCCGATTTAGTTGAAATAAATTTTTAAAAATTAAGAATTACAATTCTCTTAATCTGTTCATATATTGTTTTCCTATAAAAGCAACAGTTTCCAAGTTAAAAATAAGCGCATGAAGAAAAAAAATATTTTTTTTCTTAAATTCATAAAAAATACAAAACGGAAATAAGTTTCAAGTTTAGTTACTTTTTCGCAAAGTCACATAACCTATGAGCAAAATGAGACAAAGATCATGAATCATCGATGCACGCGTTTCGCTTTTATTCGCAATTGAGTAAAGGTATGAATTTCAAAAATCAGTTATAGCCACCACCCTTAAAATAAAAATAAAAATAAAAATTAAAAAATTATAATTCAAAAAAAAATTATTTATAAAAACTTATTGAAAATAAAATAATATGCAATTAATACGCAATTATAATATGCATAAAAACAAAATTTAGAAAATTTTTTCAATTATTGGCAATATCCATCCTTGTAGAAGTTGACGCTTGTGGTTCTGATGATCTTGTTTTCTTCGTAGGTTGTTCATATTCATGGTCTGAGTCTGTATCGTCATCCGAGATACACATACTATTCAAGGGTGTGTTTCTTTCACTGTGTCCACCAATTTCAATGTCTTCATCTTCGGTGCTTTCTTCAAACTGCATAATTGTGGAACTCCACCAACTAACCTCCGCAAGCAATGCATCCAATTTTTTGCTTTTGAACCGCTTTTCAATTGGCATGGTCACCTGGTCGAACCTCTCTCCTTGTTTGTCTGATTCCTGAGGTGATTGTGCCAAAAAGGTATCGAGGTGGTGGTGCAAGAAATGCAATTTCAGCGTCAAGGATGCACCGATTTTTTCGAAATAATACAGCAACCTGTCTACTCGTTGCTGTATCTCTTCTCGCTGGACACGGTTCTTTCCTAGAACGCCTTCTATTACTTCTTTCAATGCGTTCCATGCATGTTGGTGGTCGTGATGCTCTGAAAGCAAATTTGTGAAAGAATCACTTTTGATCAATTTCCGAATATCAGGTCCATTGAGAATACCTGTTTTAAATACATAAGAAAAACGAACAAATTATTGGTAATGCGAATGTATAGAAATCAACAAATTTAAATATGACAATATTTAAATACAGAGTACGATACGTACCGTTTTAAATTTTCTCATCACTGAGTTTCGGAAAGATGGAATTCAAACAGTCAAAGGCGCCGTTAACTTTTTTGACCACCACTTCAACGAATTTCCCAGCTTTTCCCAGTTTCATGTGGAGCGGTGGCAACAAAATATCATCCAGGTCCTTTATCATAGGTTCATCGCGTAATTTTAATTGTTTGTTGAGCTCGGGAGTTCTTCCTTTCCAATCTTTACATTGATATTGATTTCCTTTGTATCGTGAATCCCAATTACAAAGGAAGCAGAAGTATTTTGGATATCCGCCCTTTTCTATAATCCCTTGTAGTATGTTGACCACCTTCAGATCGCAACAAATGTTCCATTTGTGTTCATCGTATTTTTCAATATCGTATTTTTCAATATTTTACTGCCAGGTACTTATAAATGGGCGCATATTTTAAGGGTGGCTGGCTATATACCTGATTCAGCACTTGTACGTTTCAAATTGTGCAAAACTTTCGAAATAATCAGCACCCTTAAATGTGGGTTTACAATATTTATTATTTTGTTTATTCCTTTTTTTTTTAATTCTCAGAATCATAAAAAAGGTGTCAATGTTTTCTCCAAATATTGTTGTGCATAAAACGTGAAAAATTTCCCTATACGATAGTTACTAACTTTAAATCGATATTAAAAATATTTTGGCAGGTAAGAAGACAAAACGAATGATGCAGAAATTCTTCTTTTTGGGTCTAATTTCACATACAGTTCTCAGAATTGAGTTGGCAATCAATGAACTGAAAAATGTTGTACTGTGTAATTTAATCAGCTTATAAGATTATTCAGTTTATCAATCATATTGATTAATTAGAAAATGCAATACATTGCTGCATAAAAAAATTATTAAAAACTATCGTTATTTAATTTCATTTAAGAAAATTTTTAAAATTTTATGCGC
Organism: Dichetophora obliterata; assembly: GCA_963920525.1. Lineage (NCBI taxonomy): Eukaryota > Metazoa > Arthropoda > Insecta > Diptera > Sciomyzidae > Dichetophora > Dichetophora obliterata. The sequence continues at coordinate 4,808,444 of OY986435.1, forward strand.
ATTAAATTGAATTAAGGTATTTTTGATGATTTTTTTTTTAATTTTTATATACAATTTAATATTGCCCTTTATTAACAAAAAAGGTAGCAGCTGAAAATAGCTAAGCTCTAAAAGAAAAAAAGCTAAAAAAGTAGGTAGGAGCTAAAACACCATTTTCGAAAAAAAGGCAAACTGAATCTAGCTAAATAAATATAAAATAGCTAAACTGGCACCACTGATGGTGAGTGTGAGAGTGTGCTTTTTTATTATTAAATATTATTAATTACTATTAAATACTTTATAAATTTAAGTTAAATATCTAATAAAAGTTATAAAAATATCTTATAACTGACAGTGTGTAAAATAAAATTGAGTTTAATAATATTGTTTTAAAATAGTTTTTTCACTATTTTAACATTCTTAATTTACTTCAAGTAAAACCGCGATTTCACAATCACTTTTTTTCCGCAAGAAATGTTTGAAGCTCACCTTTAGATAGTAGATGGTATATGTGTATACATTAGGGTGGTCCTTATTTTAGAAATTGTTGAGCACCCGATTTTTTTCTAAAAATAAGTCCCTAAGTTTTTTTTTTTACAACAACACAGAGGCAATGCAACTGAATAAGCATAAGAGCATATCGAATCACAATTTTTTCGAATTTCACATACTAAGGGGTCTCAAAATTTTCATAGGGTGGTCAAGATCTCCCAAAAAAATTTAGGGAAAAAAGTAGGTCTTTCCCTATCGCAAGGAAAAAGTTGTTCTTTGGAGAAAACAGTAAAAAATAACGATCTCAAAACGCTTTGTTTTTTTTTTAAGAAAAAATACATATGTCTTAAAATATAGTAAATATAATTTAGAAAGAATATAGACTTTCACTAACAATATCTTGAATTTTTATGAGATGCCAATCTGGATTTTATTCAACACTGTCCTGTTTGAAGGATATTTTGATTGTTATCTGATTGTCTAAATTTTGGTGGTATTGATTATAGTATTAACGTTTTTCTTAAATATTTTTAAATTAAAGTGCATTTAATTACCTTTCCAACGGTATTTGAAACTTAACATTCGGTTAAGAAGTGATTGAGATATGAATTCTAGTAAAAATCAATTTTCGACGTTTTTGCCGATTTTTGTCAATTTTGTGCACCCTGTAACTCCGCCATAGTACCAAATAACCAAATAACATAGTGCCAAATAACTTCAGCATTTTTTCCTTTAATGAAGTTTTTATTCCCTTCAGTGATGCTCCATGCAAAATATCACCCAAATCGGAGATGGTCATTCCGTAAGGCCGGTAAGTTCAAAATGGAATTGCTGTTTTATCTTTTTTTTCTCATATGTAGTAGATAATTTTTTGAATTTCTACCCCATTCGAATTTCTCCCCATACAAACATTTAAAAAAATCACAGTTTGCATGGGGGACCCCCAGGAGGTTCCAGGGGGTGTGCCACTGGCGTGGGTGGATCGGCCCTCCAAAGTTAGTGGGGGTCGGTAATACATTTGGACTCGATTGGTGCACTCTAAATGGGTCAAAGAGGGATTTTTCAAAATTTGACCCTACGGGACAAAAGTCAAAAGTTGGGGCATTAGAATTCGTTTTAGAGGTCTTTGGGCAAAGTTTTTTATTTTGATCCCTAGAATACGATTTTCACTGAGAAATGGGCGATTTTTTTGCCTCCCCACAAATCGTCCCTGCCTAATATACATATATATAATACACATAATAAAATTATTTTGTTTTTAATTTAAGTAAAACAATATTTATTGTATTACTTTACTATATGAAAATTTAAGTAATTTGCATATGAGCTTCTCAGTGCAATAGTGGCCCAACCCACAAAATTTAAATCAAGTATGCAAAACTGTTTCACTTTCTTTTCGTACATTTAATTACATACATTTAATTACAATAGTCAGCATAATAATATTTTATTTGTAGCTCTTTTAAGAGTACTTCAAAACTAATAGCGCATTCTTTTCTGCATTTTTTCTGAACTCTTCAAGAATTCTGCATTTTTTTCAATTCTTTTCTAAAAAAACATGTTGACCTTAAAATTAATCGTGTTTTTTCTCGAAAATGTTTACCGCTAAAGTATAACAAATTCAGAATTTTCTGACCTGTTAAATTCGACGATTCTGCATTCTGCTCTCTAGTAATACCAACATCAAAACGAAATAAAATAATATTGACATATCCTATTTTGTGCTGGGATAATTGTGAAACGCCAAAATTTGGCATTTTGAAAAATGTCAGAAACTTAGTCCAATTTTGTCGGACTGTGTAGTCTAGTGAAGAGTGCGCTAGACTATCAACTCAGTGGTTCCCGGTTCGAATCCGGGTTCGGGCATGGTTCTTTTAGCTTTCTTTGTTCTTTACTACGTTTAAGAATTATTGAAACAAAACATCCACAGCTAAATTGTGGAAAATGTGGAATTAAAGGGCTAAATTAACTGAGGGCTGGAAATGATTGCCGAGGCTAAGCCTCGGTCTTAAGCAATTTAAATTGTCTTTCACGTTTGTTCCGCCTAATCGATAATTCACGTATGGTTATTATTCCTCTAATAATCTATACCTTTCCTTTCACGTTGTTTGTATAAGGTTATACCTTGGTTCTTTGATATTTAAAAAATAAAATATCTTGTCTGTTGAAGTGGTTAGTTTTATTAAAGCTGAATTGCTCATGAATGTTTGTTCAAAATCCCTTGCATTCGGCACTTTACATAACCTCAATCGTAAATACATTACAAATATCAAATTATCTCAGCTCAAAAGAGGTCGAAATTCTGTAAATTCAGGTCAGAATCTAATGGCGTTTTCTTTTCTCGGCAAAAAATGCTACCCTCTGAGAGTACAGAATTTTTTATATTTTTACCTGAACTCAAAAAATTTTGACCTGTTATTGGTTGAGAAAAGATCAGAAAAATGCAGAATTTTTTTCAATGATGTTGTGTTGGCTGCACTGTTGTTAACTTTTGAGAAATAAATTAAATTAAAAAAAAAAACAAATGCAGACAACTTCGAAAATATCTTACGAAGAAAAGTAAATAAAAGAATTAAATAATTTTGTCTTTTTTTCATTATATTGTTCTCGGTAATGGAGAATCATTAGATCTTCATCATTGAATAAGGACTAAGATGATTCAAGCAACTCTTTTATAATAACATTAATTGCAGACCCAATTTTTATAATATTTATTTTGTCATCCGTAAAAAAGCTTAAACTTTAATCAAATGTCAATGATAATGTTTAATATTTTCCTAACATGTCACTTTTATGTTCATTCAGTTGATAGCATTTGAGGGCAGAATTTTAAAACCGTATGTCTTGAGAGTGCAAAAATTCTGAATTTTTTCTACTTCTGAAGTCAACATTTTCGAGAAAAGAACACAATTCCATTTTAGAGGTCAGAATTTTTTCGAGAAAAGAAAACGCCATAAAAAATTCTGCACCCTGTGAGTGTGATAGTGGTGTGTTCACGAAAATCTAACTGCACAACTGCACAAGTCCTCAAGTTCTAAACTGCACTGAATCGAGAATACCCCTTTTGTTTTGTCAAATCGCGGCAATTTTCTACATAATCCAAACTAGAGCTGTAAAATTGGCATTTATATTCAGAATTTTAAGTACAACTGAATAACGACATAAGACTGCATTTAATGAATGAAAAATTGTTTTATAAATAAATTTTTTTATTCACATTAATTTTTAAAAAAATGATTAATTATTTATTTTCGTTATTCAAATTAATGAATAAATTTTTTTATTAATTTGAATGCTATTTACAAAGAATTTGTAATTGAAATTGAATTCATTGAATTAATTAATTAATGAAATTTAAGAATTTTCAATTATTCTTTCTAGATTAGTTATTAATTTTTGATTCGTTATTAATTTTTTTAATCATTATTCATTTGTTATTCATTATTAAGTTTTTATTCATTGTTCAATATTTAGTCATTATTTTTTGTTGCTCATTATTCATTTTTTTATTCATAATTAATTTTTTATTCATTATTCACTTGTTATTTTTATTAATTTTTTATTCATTATTCATTTTTTATTGGATATTATTTTTTTATTCCATATTCATTTGTTGTTCATTATTCATTTGTTATTCATAATTCTTTTGCTATTCAGTTTTTATTTATGGCTTATTTAAAAAAAGAATTATGAATAACAAATAAATAATGAATAAAATATGAATAACGAATAAAAAATTCATAATGAATAACATAAGAATAATTGAAAATTCTGTAATTCTTTGTTGTAATTTTGAATAAAAAAATTGATTCATAGTCCTAAATAACGAAAATGAATAATTTTAATGAATAATTAATCTAATTAATTAATTTTCATCTATTCTTTGAATTTTTACATGAATTCAATTGTGAGCTTTTTTTAAAAAATGAATGTGAATTAAAAATTTCATTTATAAGTCAATTTTGCATTCATTGTATGTATTCTTTTTTTCATTAGTCACTGATTCGCTTTTTTGTGAATAAAATCAAATTGAATGTATCATTTTACAGTTCTGATCCAAACATATTTAACAAAACTATTTAACAAAAAAAAAAAAAAAACCAACTTCAAGACCAATATAAAGTAAAAAATAATTTTAAATTACTTTTAACATTAATTCTTGGTCAAATTTGATAAGTTATTTATATATATTATTAAATTGCAAATATTATTATGATAATTTTTATTTCTATTTTGTATTATTATCATAAATATATAAATTTCTCTGAGAATATAAAACCTTTAAAGCCGGAGCGTTAATTTTATAAAAGTCTGATTATATTAGCACCGACTTTAAAGGTTTTATATTCATGGAGAAATTTATATATTTATGATAATAATACAAAGTAGAAAACAAATTATCATAATAATATTTGCAATTTAATAATATATATAAATAACTTATTAAATTTGACCAAGAATTAATGTGAAAAGTAATTTAAAATTATTTTTTACTTTGTAGTGGTTTTGAAGTTGTTCTATTTTTTTTTTGTTAAAAAGTTTTTATTTCTTCCTTTTTAGAGATTATGACAACGATTCTATCGATTCTTGTAACGAATTTTGGTACCCTAGGGTCAATATTCGACATACAGTGTTTTTCTTATAGTGACACGCCCTTTGAAAAATTCCGCCTACGTACGTCTTGTACCGAACTTCTGTACCCTAATGTCAATATTATTCGAGTTGCAGTGTTTTTCTAAGATTTCCACGCCCTTTGTCAAATAACCCCTACTTTTTTGACCATAATTTGTGATAATTGTGCCTACCCCTGTACTAAATTTCAGTACCCTAGTGTCAATATTAACTGAGATACAGTGTTTTTATAAAAGTGACAAGCCCTTTGTCTATTACCGCCTACTTTCTTCATAGTGTTTTGTAATAATTCTGCACATTCTTGTAACGAATTGTATTACCCAGGTGTCCATATTATTCGAGATAGTGTCTTTCTAATATTGCCACACCATTTTGTTCAATAACGCCCACTTTTTGGTCGTAATTTGTAATAATGTTCCTAACCCTGTACCAAATTCCAGTAGCCTAGTGTCAATATTAACTGAGATACAGTATTTTACTTATACTGCCACGCCCTTTTGTCCAATACCGCCCTCTTTCTTGACCGTAAATTTTTGTAATTATTCCTACCCCTGTACCTAATTTCAGTGCCCTAGTGTCAATATTATTCGAGTTACAGCGTTTCTCTAATATGTCCACGCCCTTTATCACATAACGCCCACTTTTTTGACAACAATTTGTAATAATTGTTCCTACCCATGTACCTAATTTCAGTATCCTAGTGTCAATATTATTCGAGTTACAGCGTTTTTATTATTGCCACGCCCCTTTGTTGAATACCGCCCACTTTTGAGACGGGCACCACCGCGTCCAATGTTTCTATCTGCTGACAAAAAGTGCGTCAATCGGGCTAGTACTCCAGGAGTTATCGATGCAAATAAAAAAAAATAAAAAAAAACCAACCAACTTGAGAACCTCCTCCTTTTTGAAGTCGGTTAAAAATTTAAAAATATTGAGGATTTTGTGTTCAAGGATTTCGTGTTTGGAAATTTTTTTAAGGGATTTTGAGTATTTCGTTTTTGAGTTTCCTTTGACTTTGATTTCCGGATTTGTAAAAAATTATATAATTATGGCTTTAAAACTCATTTCATTCCTTTGCTCGTTTTTTTCTTTTGTGCTATTCTGAAATATCATAATTAATTTTCTAAAATTTTTCAAAGTTGAAAAGTACTTTTTAGCTAGTACACTTATAATTTCATTATTTTTATAATTTTTATTTTTTTTTTAACAATTTATATCAATTTAATCTAAATACATATTTTTACTTAGTGGAATCTTCAATATGCACAGATTTCTTAACAAATCCGCTATTTACTTTCTTATCCGCAGATATTATACTGTGCTGTGACTTCCGCGTGGATAAACCTATCGGTTTTACGCGTAACGAGGATGAGCTTGAACTTGGGCGCATAAACTTGGACTTTTTGCCGTTTGAATTATAAATGCTATTCAGTTTCTTTTGTGTTGGTATGAGGCGTGATATCCCAACTTTCGGTTCAAAAGATCTCTTCAATATAGGTGAAATTTCTCGTTTTGGTGAGCTAGACTGTGACCTAATAATTTTTGGTGCAGCTTCGACTTTTGGTTCTTGAAGCCTCAGTAATGCTCCTTTGTTTTTGCAAATCCTCTTGTATCCTTCATACGTAATGCTCTTAAATTTTGTCTCCTTAATGGCCCATATGGCCGCCGCCAGATTTGCGATGACGTGCGATGATAACTTAACTTTGCATTTAATTTGCTGTAACGACTAGAATTTATATATATCTAAATTATTTTCTTTAATTGAAAGTATAGCTTATGTTATCTTCTCACTTTTTGATCTTCTTCAAATACGGTTATGGCAGATGCAACAAGAAATGCCAGAAAAATAACAACAAAAGAGTACAGCAGCAAAAGGTCGAAAGTGCCAACAGCATCTATGTTGTTTTCAAATAGAAAACTATAGAATTTGGAAAAGCCGGCGCAAATCTTCTGCGCTAAGAAGTTATTACTATATGAACCAAGAGCTGGCAAGTTATGCGTTGCGAAATATGCCATATCTTTAATTTGTTATTTGCAAAATTTTGCTCAGAAATTTCAAGGAATTTTAAACGATAGTTAGAAAATAGAATTTAGACTTAAAATTTGAATGGAAAATATTGAATGCTGAGTTTCGAACATTTGGATAAAAAAGTTTTTCACTTAAAATTTTTAAAAAATTTTTCAAAGTAGTTTTACATAATATGCAACGCAGAATGCAAAACATGGAGGCCCGTATCCAGTATTTGCCATAACAGGGGTTTTAATAACAAAAAATTGAATGGTATCTATACGATATTTAAAGTCAGAATTTCATTAAAATCTTTTCTATTTTGAATTAATTTTAAGTGTAGCTTAATTTTTTTTTTTTTTAATTAGAAAGTCATCACCGAAAAAAGTCATCCAAGAAATAGCGACCCTAAAAGTGGTTAAGAACTATAATATTTGGTGGACCTCACCAGGAGCGTACCCAGAAAAAAAATTTCGGGGGTTTTTAATTTTTTTTGTTTAGACTTATTCCAATTTTTTTTTTATTATATAATATATAATAATAATACATTTTTTTTTTGGGCTAGTGCATTTAAAGTTTCTTCCGTGGTTACTTCCACATCCCTGTGAACATTCAAAAGAGCTAACCCATTGAGCCTTTCTTCTCCAGTTTTACTTTTCATGCATGTTTTGAGTCGAAGCGACGAAAACGAGGGTTCGCTTGAAGCACTGAAACCTGCAACGTTGCACTAATCTTCCGGAATCAGCTTGTTGATGGATATATAACGTATGGATATATAAAAGTTACAGGTCGATTTGTCTGATTCAAGCATTGCCTACTAATATGGGGTACAAAATATTTGTCAAAATCAATACATACACTGAAAAAATCATCACGTTTTTAAATTCAACACAATGCCTTTAATATCAATGCATGCTTTTTCATACAAAATTTAAAATAATGTTTTAAGCAGTTTTTTAACCATTTTTTAGCAATATGTTACAAAAAATTTGCATTTAACATATTTCGTTAACGTAGGAACAAATTGTTTTCAATATGTCGCCCATTTCACATTGAAGTGTAATATCAGTTCCACTGACCATCTCCGATTTGGCTCAAATTTTGTGCTTAGATTAGTTTATTGTTTAGAAAACCAAATCCGGAGCTTGAGGTTTTTCGCGGGCCCATAGCCATGTGAATGTCAAAAAAAGATCTATTTTGAGACAACGTAACTCAGTCAATTTAAATGCGATTTTCGTAAATAGGGTATCATTGGAAATTAGTTAATTTATTATTATTAGTTAATAATTAGTTAACCGCGTGGCGTTAAAACGCCAAAATCAAACATACCTATATTTTATTTTAAGCTATATAATAGATAATAACTGATAATTATTATAATAGATAATTCAACTGAATTCAATAGATAATAGATAATTCAACTGATCAAAATTTTAATGAAATTGGTTTTGGCCTTTTTGCAATATACGCGGTATTTCTTATTAAATTTTTGTGTAAATTTTTGAATATCAAAAATTTTCCGACCAACAGTTTAGCAATCTTTTTTCAACTGTAAGAAATCATTCCAGTATCACTTTGATTTTGAATACATCAATTCATAGTTTAAGCTGTGAAACTATAAAAAATTATTTGTCAGTATAACAGTTTCATAGCTATTAGCCGATAGGTTTCACTAAAAACCTCACATATCTTTAGGCATATGCTGAAATTTAGAAGAGAAAAAGCAACATATGCAAACTTTAACTCGCTATTACTTAAAAAAAAAAAATTTTTAAAAAACAAAAAGTCCAGTTTGCACATCTACAGGTCTAAACCTACCAAACCATGCTAAATTTATTAAGAATGGACTTGTACTTAAAAAGCCTTACGCCGGACAAAGTTTGCGTAATATCATTGGAAATTTTATTTTGAGGGAAAAATATTTAAGTTTTGAAAAAATTGCAGTTACATGTCCCATTATTATTTTCAAAGTTTAGTACCATGCCAGCAACAGGTGCTACAATTTTATTTATATTAAATTTTCATTTATTTATTTTTATTACGTTCAGTGGAACCCTTTCCAAAGATATTAAATTAAAGTGTGTTCTTTAAGGGTTCCGAAGTTATGGCGTAAAAATGTTTTCAGCGAATCCAACTAGCGGTGATATTTATTGTGAAAAGACTGCAATACAAAGAACTAAACATTTTTTACGTAAGTATATAAATTTTTTTTTTCAAAGTACATTTTTTCAAAGTACAAGAAGTCCTTTTCTGCCGGTGTCAAGATATTTCAGTGCCAATTTATCTTAAAAAAGTGCATATTAATAAGATTACGAGGTTTGGTCACAACTTTCCCTCGCTACGGGGACTTCCCTTGTTAAAATGCACTTTGATTTTTTCTATCGAGAAGAAGTTGCATTTAAAAACAAACAAAAAAATATATTTTGGAATATTTTTTTTTCTATATTACTTACACTGAGAATAAAAACATTTAATTAAGCAAAAACTTTAAAATAGAAATTTAACGCTTTTGCGTTTCTACAAAGCAAAATTTAAAATAAGTGTATTAAATTTTCAACTAAAACCTCCTTTATTTTGTTTATAATTTTCTCTTATTATCTTTACAATAACAAAAAAATACGCCGCTATCTGAGTTTGAATTGAAAAATTATGTGCAGTAGAATCTTTGACAATAATTGCCAGATAATTGAAATCAAGCTGAGAAAAACCCCGATTTTAAGTTTTTAATTTTTAAAGTGGTTTTACAAATAATTAACATTAAATTAAATAAAAACTAATTTATTACTTTAATGTTTAAAACATTTGCGTATTTTAAGCCGCAATAAAACGCAAACTTCATCGAACGGAGTTAAGATATGGTATTCGTGGGGTTCCGGGGGTCGCTAATTACGAATATGACGTTGAAAACTCGAAAAAATTAAAAAATGGAATCAAAAAAATGGCGGTTTAATTTTATTGTTTTTAATTTAAGAACAATATTTTAAAATATTTGTTTTCAATACTTAAGTCTTTTTAAACAAATGTTTTTAAACTGTAAATGTTTACTGTAAAAGTAAATATTTATTTAATTAAACAAAATAAAAAGTAAACATTTTTTGAACTGTACTGTACTGTGAAAGTTTTTGATTGAACTGTACAAACATTTGAGTTTAGGTTAAATGAAATTATTTCAAGGTCTATTTAAAAAAAATTCATTTAATATGAACACAGTTCCATTAAATTTTCACACATATTCGCTCAGTGTACTTAAATAAATTTTGAGTCTATATATTATTGTTTTTTCACAATAAATGTCTTAAATTGAGTCTTTTTATTTTTTTTTTTCAATGTGAAATGTCATCTAAAGATCTTTGTCGTGACCATAAACACACAACGGCTGCCATGTTGTGCTGAGTATTTCTCGCGAAACTCGTTAAAATTCTTTCATTTCGGAAGGAGGGTGTTATGACCCCCCAAATCCCTCTGCGTACGTGCCTGGACCACACAATTTAAGCCAAAATGTTTGCTAAATGAAAGTTTATAATAGGGGTATTCACGATTCAGTGCACTGTCCTGTGCAGTTGAGGACTTGAGGACTTGTGTACTTTACAAAAACAAATTGTACGTACGTCAAAAATCTGCACAAGTGCTTTTCTACTATTACCTTCAACTTGAGGACTTGAGAGCTTGAGCAGTTGTGCACTTGTGTGCATTGAAAAATGTTGACAGCTTTGAAATGGTGATGGTGGTGTGTTCACGAAAACCTAACTGCACAACTGCACAAGTCCTCAACTGCACAGAAAAGTGCACTGAATCGTGAATACCCCTAATGAAACACAACTCTCAGGAAAGTTTCAAAGCGAGGTTACGTTTAAGTTTTGAGAACTCAATGATAAAAATTGAATAAATCGAGTCAGATCGAGTCAAATCGAGATATTAAATCTCAAGAATGACGTAAAATAATATTAGTGACGTAAAATAATATTAGTATTCTGCGTGTTCTTAGCTTTCATAATCAGCTCTCATAAACTTATTTATCTCTATTTATTGTTGAGATTGAGATTATTGTTGAGTGACTTCATTAAGTAAACTTTTATCCTTCATATATCAAAGGCTACTCCTTTTGATAAAAAGAAATTTTTGAAATGATCTTAGTAGAGAATTTTTTATTGTCTTTTTGAAAATATAAGTGTGAAAATTATTGCAAGGTTATTCTTAAAAACTTATTTTAGGGGAGAAAATGGAAGAGAATATATGCATATACTTATACTCAAATTGATTTAATAGCATTTTTAATTTTTCCCAGGTAATTAATAATTTGACTAAAGGCTACAATAAATTTGACTAAAATTACAATATGTATATTAAAAAAAAAGTTAAAAAAACACAAATGCATTACAGGTTTTTTACAAAGGATGTTAATTTTTAAAGAACTACCTACTTGTACTTTAACTTTTCAAAACAACTTAAGCCTAATTATAGGTAAGTAGCAACGACTTTGAAACATGTTCTACCAATAATTAAAACAAAAGCTTAAATTTCAAATAATTTACTGTTTGTATTTTTTGTATTTGTAAGTATGTATGACGTTTGTTTATTGAGATAGCCAAGAGGTCTGTTTCCGTACTAACTTCAAGTAATTGTAATACAATGGAGAGTGACATTTTGCATGTTATTCTTCTCTTTCGAGCTTGAAAAATTTGTAAAATAACGCTTTCAAGCAACTTTAAGTTACTTGAATCGAGTACGGAAACAGACCTAATATATGGAAATTTAGCTGAATCAAAATTTATATTCCATTGTTCGGGATCTAAAAAAATTAGAGGAGCTCTCCTTACAATGTTTTGTACTTAATTTATTTGTTTAATTTTGAAAAAGATATCCGGACCTTTTTTAATTACAAACAATTTTATGAAAATTTACTTTCTACAACGGTTTTAGACTATTCCAGTTTTTAAAGAGTATACAAAATATGTAAAAATGCTATAAAAAGGTCTATTTTATAATTTATGTTATGCCAAAAGCGTTTCTATGTGTCTAAAATCTTTATCTGTTTCACTTCACCAAATTCACTTAAAATTTTAAAAAGTTATAAATATCGTTTCGAAGAGCTCCACTCATTTTTGAGACTCCCGAATGGCAGATTTGTTGCGCTTTGACCCTTTATACATTGGGCAAGACTTGAAAGCGAGTTTTTTTTTTAGTACAAAAACTTGCCTGTACAGAGCAAGATTAATCTTTCCCCTTCGTCTCCAAAACTCACCACGATTTGTTCAACGAACTCACGTTCTTGCTTTCAAGTCTTGCCCAATGTATAAGAGGTCTTTACAATTTGCTCCAGTTTTGAAGCATTAAAAGGCAACTTTTAATAAAATATTTTCTTTGTGTATAAAATATGCTTATAAGTTTTATTTATAATACAATTTCCTGTTAGATAAGGGTACTATTGTTATTTCCATGCAGCATTTGCAGAGATGAACGAATGAATTTGTCACCACGTTCCATCATGTTGTCCAAATGATTCCACAGATACCAAAAAACCAATGCAAAGAAAATGAATTTAACAGCTCTATCGAGCAAATACAATCGACGTAGTAGTTTCAGTGCCTTGGGTAAGGTAGATTCACTTTCTCCCAAAATAAATGAACGCATTCCTCTTATATATACGGCTATATATTTTTCCCAGTTTATTTGATCAACATCTATGTCAAACGTCGCGGCATCTTTGTGGTTCATAATCGTGCTTAAGTGTTGAAACCGCTCATTTCTAAAGTCCCAATCCTTCGTTGTATAATACTGCAGCAGTTGTAGACCAGTCGAAATTTTATTCTGTACATGCACCAAACTAAATAAAATATACTTTTTAAAATCACCTGCAAATTTTACTCCGGACTTACTTCATTTACTTACAATGGTTTTTGCCCAAAAATGTAAAGCCAAAAATCAATGAAATACGCTGGTAGATAATGCATGAAAATGACACATAATAAGTGATGAAAGTAGCTTTTCTTGATAGAGCCATCTGGATACCATAAAGCAAAACTTAAAGGTGTCTCATAGAAGAAGCGTTTCCCAGTTTCTATACATTGACCCCAAGAGAAGAGGTATTTGCTTGATACGCAAAGATTGCAAAATTCTACAGCATTTGATTTGGACTGTGATCGATCGTAGGCGGCAACTATTAATCCATTAATGGCTTTATCTACAGGTATGACTGTTGCTGCATAGTCGGGATTACAATGCATAGAACGAATAACACCACGAGCGGCTCCAATCATAAGGCCAGTGGGGCCGTTAACACCTTCAATCCATCCTGGCAAAGGTTCGGATACGGCAGCAGTGACTAAAATATACAAATGACATAGAGCTACTGAGTGTTTGTTTATTTAAAATAATTATGTTTAAAAAGTTGAATACGGTAGCTTAGATAATTATACATCAGCCACAACTTTCGAGTATAAATATTCCTGTGCTTAGCGAAGGCAAAAATTTATAGGTTGAAATTTTCTCTTAAAATTTATATCTTTATTAAACATATTAGGGGTATTCACACTGACTTGGGTAGATGGATATGGGTACATTGAGTACTTTTGGTTATTGCGAGCACCCTAAATTGCAATTGAGTACTTTGTAGAATAGTTTTGGGCAGTGCTGCATGTTTGTTTGATCTCCACGGCTTATGTAGCCAATGAGAGATAAGTGACAGTTGGAAGAGGGTTGCCACCAAATCAATTTTTGTCATTTTATGTGCGAAAAATTTAGGCCATTAATTGGGCGTAAAAAAAGTTATTTTATATACGAGTAATTTTTAGCGTGAACTTCGCAGCATCTTATCATTTACTAGTTATTCAGGGGAAAACGTTGTCCTGTCACAGACCGTCTTACTGCCATATAAAAATTTTCATGCTAGTTGGAACAATTTTTTTAATTTTTTATATCTGAACAGGCATAACTGCAGTGCGATCACGCCCATTTTAGTTCAGTTTCCGAAAGTAACTATATGCACTAATTTACCAAATTTTAGTTTAATACGACCAAAACCGTCTAAAATATAGCCCTTTTTTAATTTGTAGGCGGTTAAAGGTGGTTTGGCAAAATTTTCCTAAACTATCTCGTAGGCGAAACAAATTGACTGCCAAAATTATAGCGCAATAAGTCCAGTAGGCAATTTTAATGATTTATGAAAAAGTGGGCGTTGCTATAGAGCAACCACTCCAATTTTTACTACTGTTCCCGAATGTAACCATACAAACTAAATTACCAAATTTAAGTCTTATACGACCAACATCGTCTTAAATCAAGTATTTTTATTGATTTGTGGGCGTGGACACCTATTTTTAATACAGTTTCAAACAATAACCATGCAAACTAAATTGCCAAATTTTAGTCTAATACGATCAAAACCGTCCAAAATATAGCATTTCTATTGATTTGTGGGCGGTAAAATAGGGTGTGGCTTTTTTTTACTAACCGAGATATTAACTTTATTAACCGAGATATTAACAGATATTGTAAATTTGGTTGCCTTAGGTGTTACCGTTCCTGAGATCTTAAGAGACACCGCACGAACGATTTTATATAAATAGAAGGGTAGTACAAGTAGGCGTGGCAAAATTTATATATCTAGTGTTCACCACTTGGTCTCATAGCAAATATAAACCAAGTTCCACTATAAAACATGCATAACTCAGGAATTATAATTTCTGAAAAGTAGGCCTGGTTATATTTCGACCACGCCCATTTTTTGTTGAACTTTCGATAGTAGCCATACGAACTACATTACAAAATTTTAGTCCAATTTAACCGAATTCGGCTGAAATATAGCGTTTTTATTAACTTGTGGGCGGAAATAGGGGGTGTGGCAATATTTTTGTGTATTATTCGACATATTAGCCTTGACAACAGATATTGTAAATTTGATGCCCTTAGGTCAATTATTGCCTATTTTTGCAAAAGGTGGTAACACATGGAAAAAGTACTCAATTTGGCAAGAAAACAATCTACCCAAACAAGTCAGGGGATCAGCTAGAGTAGATTGGTAGATGGGTACTTGGGTAGAATGGCACTTTACAAAAACAAAATGTACGGCATTTGTCAATCTACCCAACTACCCAAGTCAATGTGAACACCCCTATTATTAAATATATATATAAATATATTAAAATTTGTGAAATTAGCCATTTAAGACAGGAAGTCGTAATTTTTATATATACATATAATGGAAATTATTGAAGTGTAGGTGAAATGTTTTTTTTTCAATGAGTTCTAAAGAATTTAGTTTTGGGCCACTGTTGTAATAAAATTAATTTTGTTGAGTAACGGCTTGTTAAAATTTCATGATTTTTGGGTAAAGTGCTCTTAATACATGTTAAAATATAAAAATGATTTTTCTTTAAAATTAATAAATTTTTTATAAACATTTTTTTAAAAAGTTCTCGATTAGCTAGAAAATTTAAAAAAATATAGTATGTACATTAGACCGTCCCACTTTTTCAACGTTTTTCGAAAAGTTCCCGGGACACGTTGATTTCTGATTCTACTCTTAAAAAAATGAATTTTGGTACACAACACTTAATATTAACTAACGGTAAATAGTCGCGCAAACGGCTTAAAAGATTTTTGGCTAAAAATTCATTTTGTCAAAAAAACAAGAAATTTCTTCTTCAGTATTTTGCATATAACTATGAAACTAATGAAACAATTTTTATCAATTTATGCTTATTTAAAAACTAATAAATTTTTCCATCTTATGCTATAAGAAAAATTGCATTTTGTTCAGTACATTTTTTTTAAATCTGCAGAGTGAAATTTTGATTAAAATTTTTTCGAAAATTTGATGACTTCAACTCACATCTCCCCACGTTACAAGAGCATGAAGAATAAGTTTTTGATTAATAAATTTCGCATTTTGAGGAATTTTACGAAAAAAATTTTGATGTATAATTCGAAAATATATGATACGGTATTTTTTCAAAAAAGCAACACAACTGAATTTTTTTTTTTTAGTAGGCATGTAAAAGTTATATGTTTAGATATAAGCTTTAATTGCAAGACTTACTTACTTACTTACTTAGTTGGCGCTACAACCGTATGTCGGTCTTGGCCTCATCTAAGAATTTGCGCCAGCCATTTCTGTCTTTCGCTTGCTGGCGCCAGTTGGAAATTCCAAGCTTCGTCAGGTTGTCCTCTACTTGGTCTTTCCAACGAAGATGCGGTCGTCCTCTTCTGCGTTGACCGCCGCTGGGTACCGAATCGAATGTTTTCTTCACTGGAGTATCGTCTTTCATGCGCTGAACATGACCAAGCCAGCGAAGCCACTCGATTTTAATGCGCTTGACTATGTCGATGTCAGCGTACAGCTCATACAGTTCTTCATTCCACCGTATTCGGTACTCGCCATTGACGCAGATTGGTCCGTAGATCTTACGAAGAATCTTTCTCTCGAATACTCCTAAATTCTTTTCATCTGAGCTGTTCAGCGTCCAGGTTTGTGATGCATAAAGTAGGACGGGCATGATGAGCGATTTATAGAGCGTGATTTTCGTTCGTCGAGAGAGGGCTCTGCTTCTCAATTGCCTACTGAGCCCAAAGTAACACCTGTTGGCAAGAGTTTTTCTTCGTTTGATCTCAATGCTGATGTCGTTGGTTGAATTAATGCTGGATCCCAGATAAACGAAGTTCTTCACAACCTCGAAGGAGGTATTGTCAACGGTAACGTGGGTTCCAAGACGCTGGAACTGTTTGTTGACACTAAGTATTTCGTCTTATCTGCATTCACTGACAGACCCATTCGACTTGACTCTCTTTCTAATCTGGAAAATGCTGCACTGACTTTGCGCGTATTATGGCCAATGATATCTATGTCATCAGCATACGCAAGCAGCATAACACTCTTGTAGAATACTGTGCCACTACGTCTCAGATCAGCAGCTCGGAAGATCTTTTCCATCATTAGGTTGAAAAAGTCGCACGATAAGGAATCACCTTGTCTGAAACCTCGTTTGGTAATAAATGGTGGGGAGAGGTCCCTCCCGATTTTAACTGCGCTGCTGGTCTTGCTCAGTGTCATCCTGCAAAGTCGTATTAGTTTTGCAGGAATACCAAATTCAGATATGGTGGAGTACAGGTGCTTCCTTATAGGGCTGTCGAAGGCGGCTTTGTAGTCGACAAAAAGATGGTGGGTGTCGACTTGTTTTTCTTGAGTCTTCTCCAAGATTTGTCGTAGCGTGAAAATCTGGTCGATGGTGGACTTTCCAGGTCTGAAGCCACACTGATAAGGTCCGATCAGTTTGTTTACAATGGGCTTCAATCTTTCACATAAAACGCTCGACAGGACCTTATATGCGATATTAAGAAGGCTTATTCCACGGTAATTGGCACAAATAGTGGGATCGCCTTTCTTGTGGATTGGGCAGAGCACACTGAGATTCCAATCATTCGGAATGCATTCTTCCGACCATATTCTGCATAGAAGCTCGTGAATGCATTTAAGTAGAGCTTCGCTTCCGTTCTTAAACAGCTCAGCAGGTAAGCCATCAGCTCCCGCGGCTTTGTTATTTTTAAGCCGAGCTATAGCTGTCATAACTTCATTATAGTCGGGCAGCGGAACCTCGACGCTGTCATCCGCAATTGGGGTTTCCGGAATATCATCTCTATTGGCGGGATTGTTGTCAGCGTCGCCATTTAGAAGCTTAGAGAAGTGTTCCCTCCATAACGTCAGTGTAATCTGGACATCTGTCACTAGATTCCCGTTTTCATCCTTGCAGGAAGAGGCCCCGATTTTAAAACCATCGGCAAGGCGTCTTATTTTTTCGAAAAATTTTCGGGCCTCATTCCTGTCACCATACATCTCAATCTTCTCCTGCTCGCGCTTTTCTGCCTCTCTTCTTTTCCGCCTGAAAATATGTCTCTCTTCCCTCCTCTTTTCTTTGTATCGCTCCTTAGCAGCGCGCGTTACAACCGACTGCAGGGTGGCTTTGTAGGCGGCGTCTTTCTCTGCAGTGGCGTCGCGACACTCCTGGTCGTACCACTGGTTTCGGCGAGGGCGTTGGTAGCCAATCACCTCTTCAGCAGCCGCACGCATGGAGTTGGAAATGTGTGTCCACTGCGCGCATATATCATCGATTGGAGGAGTGCTTTGAAGCAGGAGTGAGAGTCGAGTGGCGAAAGCATCGGCTGTCTGTTTCGATTGCAGCTTGTCGACGTCTAGCTTTCTCTGTGTAGGGTTGCGTGTATTCTTAGCTGCGCACAGACGTGTACGGATCTTGGCTGCAACAAGATAGTGATCCGAGTCAATGTTTGTACCACGGATCGTGCGTACATCCAATACACTGGAAGAGTGCCTTCCGTCGATCAAAATGTGATCAATTTGATTTTTTGTTTTTTGATCAGGGGACATCCAGGTGGCTTTATGAATATTGAGATGCTTGAATATAGTGCTACTTACGACCATGTTTCGTGCTGCGGCGAAGTCAATCAGCCTCATTCCGTTATCGGAGGTGTTGTCGTGGAGGCTGAACTTTCCAACTGTTGGACCAAAAATATTTTCCTTGCCCACCTTAGCGTTGAAGTCACCAAGCACGATTTTTACGTCGTGGCGGGGGCAGCGCTCGTAAGCATTTTCAAGGCGCTCGTAGAAAATTTCCTTGATCTCATCGTCCTTGTCTTCTGTCGGAGCGTGCGCACATATTAGGCTTATATTGAAAAATCTAACCTTGATGCGGATTATGGCAAGTCGTTCGTTCACAGGTGTGAATCGCAGGACGTGGGGCCGTAGTCTCTTGCCAACTACAAATCCGCATCCAAACTCGTGCTTCTCCGCATGGCCGCTGTAGTAGATATCACAGGGTGCATGCCGAATGCAACCCTGTCCCTTCCATCGCATTTCTTGGATAGCAGTGATATCAGCTTTGTATCTTTCCAAGACATCAGTCAGTTGGATAGAGGCACCTTCCCAATTAAGGGTTCGGACATTCCAGGTGCATATCCGTAAATCATTATCAGTTTTTCGTTTGCGGTAGTCGTCATCAGATTTGGGGATCATTTTTCTTCTATTCTTATTTGTTTTCATTGAAATTGGTTTTTACGGGTGGGCTTCAAACCCGACGCACAACCTATTTTAAGCCTAGGGAGGCCCGCCGCTCAAGACATTCAACTTTATTTTTGTAACGTGCAATTATTTAAATGACTATTTTTGTGGTCACAAGGAATAATGACTAAGCTCAAAGTATCGAAAAAAAACGATATTTTTATTGCACTAACTCCAACCTTTTTCCCGAAATATATGAACCGTTATAAACGAAATAAGTGCAGACATAAGTAATACTATATTATGTGTAAAAAGTTTTTTCCTGCATCCTTTCAAAGATTGGCAATAAAGAAAATGGCGTATCGCTTTTTTACGATAGCTTGAGTTTGGTCATTTTTCCTTGTGACCACGGATATTGATCATTCTTCGAAACAACAACAATCTAACAAAAGCACGTACCTTAATGCGTTTGTTTTTTAGTAGGGCAATTCACAATCTCGTGTATTTTGGAAATTTGTGCTTTTGTAAAAAATTTTAAAAACTTGCTATCAATTGATGATTTGCTATCATGTTGTTGCAAAACATAAAATTCACAGCTTATTGATGAAAATCAAATTTATTTTCCTCTGGAAATTTTGCCTAACTCAATTTCATGTCGAAACAAATCTTTAAGCACAATTAATTGGTTTTTTATTCACTTATTTTTCATATCAGTTTTTTCGCCCTAGTATATTTATAATCAGCAGTCAGTTTGCAATTTAGTATTGCAATGTATAGTAAATCTTAGCTATGGATTTTAGTGTTGTATATAAGTAATAGCGAAGTAAATGCATTCCTTTTATATTCGTAGCGTAGAGTAAATATATATTTTACCATTTTGCAAGACCTTTTGCACTGGATTGTGAATAGCCCTAGTATATTCTCAGCATTACGATGCATTGCATTGCATTCTACTGTTATTTTTTTTGTTGTTATACAGCTTTTCTGCTATGAGTTGGCCTTTAATATATTATACAGTTTTTAATATTTTTTTTAAGTAATTTATTGAGATGCATCCTTCCTTGTGGAGTACGAATGAATATTTTGTGGATATTAAAAAAGTTGTTAAAAATGTAACTATTTTAAATGATCCAGCAGAAAGAGACATAGGGCTTCTAACTATGGTAAATAATACGTGGACAATGGATCCAGAACATCAAAATTGTGTTATCCAAGTAACTGAACATCACAATAAAAATCATCAGGACAACAGAAAACGTACAATACTTCGCAACTTAAACTAATGTCGCATAATTTTTCTTCTTATGGTTATTTATAAATAACCTTTAAAAAAATAAAATTTAATTTTTTTCGAAAAAAAACCACTGTGCAGTTGTGTTGATTTTTGGTAAAAATACTGTATCATATAACTTCAAATTATACATAAAATTTTTTGCTGTAACATTCCTCAAAATACGAAATTTACATAATCAAAAACTTCTTCTTCATGTTCTTGTAACGTGGGGTAATGGGAGTTGAACTTATCAAATTTTCGAAAAAACTTTAATCAAAATTCAATTTTGCAGAGTTTTTTTTAAAAAAAATTTACTGAACAAAATGCAATTTTTCTTATAGCATAAGATGGAAAATTTTATTAGCTTTTAAATAAGTATAAATTGATAAAAATTGTTTCATTAGTTTCATAGTTATATGCAAAATACTGAAGAAGAAATTTCTTGTTTTTTCGAAAAAATTAATATTTAGCCAAAAATCTTTTAAGCCGTTTGCGCGACTATTTACCGTTAGTTAATATTAAGTGTTGTATACCAAAATTCATTTTTTTAAGAGTAGAATCAGATATCAACGTGTCCCGGGAACTTTTCGAAAAAGTTGAAAAAGTGGGACGGTCTAATGTAGATAGATAGATAGATGTGGCAAATCATGTTCTTGCAATAAGCACTTCAAATCGGTAAAAATATACTTTTGGTCCTTTGGAATCCTTTTTTTTTGTTATTTTCTGTTTCATTGTGTTATTGTTTGTTTTTTATAATTTTTTTAAATATTAGCCTAATCGAGAAAAATATAAAATAAAATTCGAAATAATATTGAATTAAACGCGATTTAAAAAAAAAACGGAAATCAGTATTCATACTACTTCAGCAAAGTAGTTTAAAATTTCAGCTTTGCTTTTTTCTCTTGCACCAAATTTCTGTGCACGCTTTAAAGGCATACAAACGCTGTTGTAAGGATGATATTAATAATATTGTACTATGTTTCCACCTACTCGAAATCTTGAGATTTTGTGAGATTTCGTAAAATCTATACTGAAATCGACTGAGCTGTCTATACAATTTCAAGATTTTAAAATCTTGTGATTTCAACAAAATCTAACACAAAATCTCATAAAATGCAATGTCGCATCCCTGAAAAATTGTACATCACTATCAAGCACTATTCAGGGCACGATTACGATTTCCGGGGCGCCGCGATTTGAAAGTGTTTTCTTGTAGAGAACAACAAAAACAAATGTTTGGCCGAACATTAAATCGATTACTCAACTAGTTATCGAGTTATCGATTTTTTTTTTTTTTTTTTTGTTAAAAGATCTTCAAAAATTCATCAATTTCTTTGCCATTATCCAATGAATATAAAAGATTGGTATATCATTTGAAAGATAATTAAATTAATGGTGTTCAGTAAAATTTGTTAAGTCCTGCTAAACTGCTAAATTGCTAAAGTTAGCAGCTTTTGATGTGAATGCACCTGCTAAGACATTTTACAATCATGTGCTAAGCTGATATGTCAAAACCAGTTGATAGACTTCTATAGCTAAAAATTTGTTGTTTTAATTACTCGTGTAACCAGGTATCAGGAAATGTATTTTAATTTTTATATTACAGTGCGTTAACACTTTCGTTACATTTGCTATTCAGAAACTTTGAAATGTTTTAAGTCTCTACCAACCCCATTACAAAATTTTATTTTTTTATATAAAAAGGCAGTTTTTTTACTTTGAAGCTGCAAATCAAAAATAATTTGGTACTTGTTAGAACTCATTCCCAAAACGATTTATCACTACACTCAATAAGTTTGACGTTTCGGACTTAACAAATAGTATCTGCTAAACAAAAACACGGTGCTGCGCTTGTTAACTTGCTAACAAGCTGCTAAGTCTTTTCCCATACAAAATTTTGACAGGACTTAACAAATTTGTTAAGTTTAGCAAGTTAGCAGGGCTTAACAAATGTAGTGAATACCATTATTACCTTTTCAATGATGTACAATACTTACATCACTGCAAGCGTATTTGTAATTTTATAAGCAAAAATATATCATATTTGAAATTTGCAATTAAAAAACCGTTATTTTCTACTAAATTTGCTTAATTAAGGTACTCAAATTATATTTTATTTTTAAAGCTTCCAATTTAACCTTTCAGTTGATATATTAATATGCACATATATATTCTTTACAATGTACACTATATTACATAAAATTAATAGAAATTGCTATTTGCTATTGCATTGTCCAAAACTGATCAACTAAAAATTTCAAATTTTTTTTCGCTGGCTAGAAAATCCTATTCATTCATATAAATATTACAGCTGCAATGTTGCCTTAATTGCCGTAATAGCCGTGTTGCCGTAATAGCAATGTTGTCTTAATTTATTGTAATAGTGTAAACAGTAATTTATTGTAATAGTGATATAAGAAAATAAGGAATAAGAATACAAAACAACTAAGGTAAATATGTTTGAATTAACAACTTTCCGTACAAGGGCAAATCATTTCATCATAAAAAATACATCAAAAATTAATTAAATCATATGTTTTATATACCAAACATAAGGTAAACTTTCAGGCTTCAATAATTTAGTTTTCATAATCCATAGTAATAACTGTAGTTTTTGAGAAAATAACGGTTTTATATAAGCTAATATTTTACTTTTGCATACAAATAGCTACACAATATTAAATACTCAACAGATTTTATTCATTTAAAATTAATATTAAAGCTTTATGTATTACCTTTCAAATAACATCTTAATCAGCAATATCGGCTATAAACTTAGAAAAATATAGATAGTTTTCTTAAAGTATCTAAAAAAATAAAAATTTTCTTAAAAAATCGATAACTTGAAAACATATCGATTAATCGATTTTTCCTTCGGTCATTCCTTCCTGAATCCATTGTCAAATCGCGGCACCCTGGAAATCGTAATGTCCCCCTATGCAGCTTTTGTCACAATTTTCTTATTGACAATTGGCAATAACAACTTGTTAATTATTAAAAAAAAACAATAAAAATAACAATAATATTAAAACGGCAAAACAAAGGAAATGTAAAAAAAAATTGTTTGGCACTTCAGTGAGGAGCAATTGTTAGTAGCAATTTGAAAGAAAAAATTGAAGAGCTCCTAGTCTTAATTGTCAAATGAAATCTAGCTGTCATGACATTCCAGATGGAAACACTTTGAAATCACTTTTTCTAAATCGCAAGATTTCGAGTAGATGGAAACATAGTATAAGTCGAGATATGCCGAGACAGCGACACATCCCCATTTCTGGATGATTGGCGCTGAACAATGTTGCTGAACATTTTTTTTCTTTGCTGAACTGAGTATTTTACTTCAAGACCATTTAACGTTGTGAAGGACGATAGATAGCAAATTTGGGATTAAAGACTAATATATTCAGTTTACTATCAGCTATCATATATCTTGAATCCAGAATGGAACTTTCTGTTTTGGGAAAAGTTTTGGGTTGTGGAATTCTTACTTTCATAAAAAAATCACGATTTTTTGCTTTTCATCTAAAAATTTAGGAACCAAGGACGATAGAACGGAACATGAACACAGTGCCATTCGATTAAACATATAAAAATACATTTTTGAATAAAAACTTAGAGTGGAACCTTTCGCCTTTTATATTTTTTTTCGTTTTAAAAATAATTTTTTTTTAACTTATTATTTTACTTCAATACTATTTTACGGTATGAAGGACGAAAGATAGCAATTTTGGGATTAAGGCCTAATTAATCACTTTACTATTTGCTATCACATATCAAAAATTCAGGATGGAACTTTTTGTTTTGGGGCAAGTTTTGGGGTGTGGAATTCTTACTTTCATAAAAAGTCACGATTTTTGCACTTCAGCCCAAATTAAGGTACCAAGGACGATAGAGCGGAACTTGAGCATAGTGCCGTTGTATTAAGCACATAAAAGTACATTTTAGAACAAAAATATAGAGTGGAACCTTTTTGCCTTCTATAGGTTTTTTCGTTTTAAAAATAATTTTTTTTTTCTAAACTGATTTTTTTAATTCAAGACCATTTTACGGTATGAAGGACGATAGATAGCAATTTTGGGATTAAGGACTAAAATCATTAGTTTGTCATCAGCTATCATATATCTCAAATCCAGGATGGAACTATTTGGTTTGGGGCTAGTTTTGGGGTGTGGATTTCTTACTTTCATACAAAAATTAGAATTTTTTGCAATTCAGCCCAAATTTAGGTGCCAAAGTGGATAGAGCGGGACTTGAACATAGTGACAGTCAATGTAATAATAATAATAAACTGGCCATTTCAGCCCTTGGAAGGACTTTGACCTAGCTTCTATTGATCAATTGGACCTACGTGTTTTTTGCCGACTCCGAACGGCTTATGTTCTCAAGAAGCTTTTACATGGCAATTTTTACTCTTTGAGGTTTGCCATTGTCTGCAGAGAGGTGACGACCAAACAGAAAAATTAATTCAATTGAAAAAACTTACTGTCTGAGCTGGAATCGAACCCGGGCTACCGCGGTTCTTTAGCTTAGGGTCCACGCACTCTACCCACTAGGCTACGGTCGCCAAAGTCAATGTGCCACACTTAAATACATTTTTGAACAAAGATGTAGAATGGAAAATTTTCTCCTTCTTTACTTTTAAAAAAAAAAAATTGCTACCTTCAAAAAAATTTTAAACTCTGATTTTCATACAAAAATCTTTATGTTTTGCCCTTCAGGCCAAATTTTACTATATAGGTTGTATTTTTGTATTATTTTACGTATTTTCTTAATTATTTTCTTTTAAACAAAATTATTTAGCTAGTTTTTGCCACTTTAAATGCGTTGCGGTGAATTAAAATGTTTGGGTCGCAGGCCTATAGCCAGACCAAGAAGACAGAGGGGCAGGCATGAATCTTGGGGGGGGGGGGAAATTTTGTGTTTTTTCATTTAAATAAAAAAAAAACTATTTTTTCAACATGTTAAATAAATACATTACACATATTTATTAAAAAACAGTTAATTTTATAATATTTACATGGATATGTAGATCTTTTTATACATGAGATTAATACATAAAAAATAATATAAAAATTATTATTAGAAATATAAGAAAGAGTAGGGAAATGGGCTAACATATGTATACAAGCACATTCTTTTCTGGATAAAATTCTACATTTTTTCTGACTCTCCAAGAGTACTGCATTTTTTTCGTTATTTTCTAAAAAAATGTTGACCTCAAAATAAATCGTGTTCTTTTCTCGAAAATTCTAACCGTAAAAGTATAACAAATGCAGAATTTTTTGACCTGTAAAATTCGGCGGTTCTGCATTTTGCTCTCTAGTAATGCAAACATAAAAGCAAAAAAAAAATAATTTTGACAGTAATATTATAAGCTATGACAATTGTGAGAAGCAAAATGTTCCAATTTTGAAAATTTTTTTAAATTGAATCCAAAACAATTTTGATTAAAGTGGTTACTTTTAATAAAATTTAACAGCTCGATGAGTATTTCTTAAAAATTCCATGCAGTACCGCACTATACATAACCTCAACCGTAAATAAATCGGAATTCAAAACAACAGTGCAGCCAATATCAAATTAAAACAAAAATGTTGCATTTTTTCCGTTCTTTTCTCAGCTCAAAAGAAGTCAACATTCTGTAAATTCAGGTCAGAATCTAAAAAATTCTGCATTCTGTGAGGTCAGTCTTTTTTCAGTAAAAAATGCGCTATAAGACATTTTTTAAGTAAAACAAATAAAAAATTGAATTAACCCGCATCCGTCGTTTGCATCAAATTGATGCAATTTTTTTATTCAGATTTATATATTAAGAACAAACACGCATTCTTTGATTTAAATCTTTTAAAATTAATAAACATTCATCATGCATAAAAAAAATTTAAAAATTAAAAACATTTCAATGAATTCTATATTCTTTTTGTATTTGCATCAAACTGGTGCACAACTTGCTTTTCATTTCTAGAAAGTTTCGATGGATGCGGGTTAAAAAATTATTAAAATTAAAATCTTATTTTTTGGTAGCGATTGTTGGCGACCCAGTAGAAATTTCAATTTTGTTAAACAAATTTCAAATACATATTCAAGTCATGAATAAGGTGAATGTGTATATTTTTTGATATTTTAAACTAAACTTATTTTAAAGCAATAAACAAATATATATTTTGTTGATATATTTGTTTATTGCATATTAATTATTAATTTAAAGTTTTTCATTGTCTGATTTGGCCAGGGGGGATTGCCCCCTTTCCCCCTGACTACAGGCCTGTTGGGTTGAGTTTTACGGCGAATTCAAAAGTTGGGCTGAGTTAAAAAATTTGGGATGAAGATTGAAATGAACGCATTCAAAATAACGACATTCATAGTATTTAAACATTTTGATTTTTTTTAGTGTACATTTTTAAGTGAGCTCACCAATAGAAGGTCTTGTAATGATAATTGGTAGTCTTTTGCCATATCTGCAAATTAAATCTTCTGAAAGCGCCTTACTGTATGCATATGTGTTTGGCAATCCATTCAATAATCTATAGACATAAAACAAAAATATTGTTATTATTTTACTGAAGCTTAAGCATGGAAAATGTTTATTACTTGAGTGTGATTTCAGCCAAGGCATTATCATCCATTTTATCTACCATATCCATTATTTCAAAGGGATCTTGGGGAGCTGGGTAAGCACGTTCCTCCAACACGCTCTCATTGCATTGGCAATATGATGTTGAGACATGTGCGAACACTTTTAATTTGGTCATTATTTCAGCTAGCTTGAGTATCTTGAGTGTGCCAGCCACATTCATTTGAATCATCGGACGTAGAGGCTGATCAAAACGAACATTTGCGGCACAGTGAAAAACAACATCAACATTTGAGGCCAATTCTTGTGTATCGTTTAGGCTTAAGCCAAGGCCATCCTCGAGTACATCGCCTCGGATGACTCTTATTTTATTAATCAAATCAGGATTTGCATCTAGAATTTTGTTGAATATCTAAAAAATATCAAAAACTAAATCACTGAACCAGTTAATAAACAACTAAGTTGTTTGTGCTCTACACTTATAAATATTTCTTGGGCATGCAAAATGTTAGCTTAGAACTTAAAACAAAAACAAAATGCACCCACTTTAGATTGTTAACAAATTAAATATATTTTATTACTAGAAATAGAAAACTGCAGCGAGCAAGAAAATTTTAAATCTTTAAGTTCCCTTTGATCCCTTTGATAGGCAATAATTAAATCACAAAAACCGTATTTGAATCTATGAATTATGACTTAAATCATCAATAAAAAAAAATCATTAACATTTTTTTCTTTAATTTTAAGAAATGTTATAAAAATACGATAAGTTTCATTACAATATTAGAGCCTTTGTAAACTCACCACACATTTAAAATACTGTTCCTTGCGTACAAAGGCATCAACGCCTTTCTTTGATCTAATGAGTAAGTATATAGTTTTGACTCCAGCGCAACTTCTTAAGAGCTTTTCCACCAACACTTTGCCCATGAAACCTGTTCCACCTGTGATAAAAATATTCTTACCAGAATACCAGCTAGCTATCTGAGATAACTCGCCTTCTTTGTCATCATGTCGTAGCGACTCCATTGCGTTTCGCAATTCTAAAGTTAAAATAAAATAAAACTCTGTTAACGCCTTTAAACACACCACAGAAGTAGACAAATAAACATATATATATATATATTTATAAACTAAATTAAAACGTATTTGCTTAGAAACTGAAGAGTCATCATTAATGCCCACCGTTGCAAGCAACTGGCCATTGATATGTATCTTATGAATCTACTCAATTGACATAGCGCAATTGGCGTAACTCTTTTAGTGGCAATAAGTTTTACCATCACACTTTAACTACGAATTTAAAGTTCAAAGTACGTCATCGCATGTGAGCAGCAGAACATATCTTAAGATATTTGTACATGTTTATCAAATTTAACCCAAAATCATAACCGTTGTTAATCGAGTCAGTTATTTTTTTTTTAAGCAAATAAAGTTACCAAAACAAGATATATTCAGTTTTTAAGGCGCGGCCATACTCTTTAAAGATGCTACTCAATATTTGCATATTTCTT
Organism: Dichetophora obliterata; assembly: GCA_963920525.1. Lineage (NCBI taxonomy): Eukaryota > Metazoa > Arthropoda > Insecta > Diptera > Sciomyzidae > Dichetophora > Dichetophora obliterata. Next base: position 4,836,920 of record OY986435.1, read on the forward strand.
GTGCGGACCAAAACAAATTATTGGACAAATTTTTGCGCCATGTTTAGTTAAAGAACATTACGGCAGTTCTCTTCATGTAGGTCTGAATTAAAAAACAAAGCGTATCAATAAAGTTAATTGTTTGAAAATTTTAATTGCAGAACTAATAAAACAGAGCGATATAGGTACTTTTATTTTTACTAGAAATTACCAGTGGTCGAAATTCGAACTTTTCACTGTGGCATTCGACCTACACTCTAATATGAAATTGCTTTCGTTCTCAGATGAGTTTGCCGCTCAGTGCTAACCAACGGCTTTTGGTTAGCACTTGCTAACCTGACTTTGGTTGGTGCTGAGGAAATCTAAAGTTTTCGAGATATCGCAATAATTTTGATGTCATAACAACGGGAAATTTTTATAATATACTATCCGTGAAAAATATTACCAAAGAAAAGTTTTCCTATACATAGAGCCAAACCAACCTAATAAAATAGAAGAAAATCAATAAGATTTCTCTATGGTTTTAATCCAAGAAGATTGTCTTATTAAAACCATAGAGAAAATCTTATTAAAACTATGAGCTTTTTATATTAGGTAAACCACATAATTTTAAGAAGAATCTTATTAGCTGCGTTCCATTCGCTTCAAAATAATCCAGATTATTTTTTTTACATGCTAAGCAAAAACAAAAATAATAATCCTATTACAAATAGGATTATTTTTGCTATCCACATAAAATTGTGATATAGCCTTTAAAAAAATTTTAAACACAGGTGTCGCACCTGTATATTTTTATGAGCTGTCATTTAATTTTTTTAATTATTTGTTTGTTTGATACAATGGCTATTAGGTACCCATGACAGCTACCTATTTTCTCACGAGCTGCGACCATCGAATGTTAAAGGACATCTTATTGATTTAATATAATTTCTTTTTAAATTTTAATAAGAAAATATTTTTAGATCAAAACGGAATCTTATTAACCTTTTACCTAGAAATATACTTTTAATTGCCTGTAATATTAAATAAAAAGATATTTCGATGGTTTATTACAATTTATTAGGAAATAAAATTGAACTTTGTCACCAAAATACCCGGCGCTGTCGAGGTCTTCAAAGAAAGTGGTGACATCAATCTCAATTTTTTGAAGAGCCTCCTTCGAGTTAACTCCAAAATTTTTAGTAAAGTCGAAATTGAGTCGCTGAAGCCCCACGACTGAAATATGGCTTGAGTTTCCAGAATTTCAGCCTTGTCAAAAACAAGTTCGGGAACATAAGTTTTAACATTATCCATTATCACATATTTTTATTTTACTTTAAATAAATTATATCCATAAAATGCACATAAACTTCATAAATTCACTTCACAATTATGACTGAAAGCTAAAGCAAAGAATAAGTAGCATTTTCACCGTTATTACCTTCTTAAAAGGGTGTTTAATAAGAAAATCTTATAAAAGCAGATCAAAAAGCTTTGCTTATTAATTTAAGGTGGTCTCTTCTTAAACTTTGGAGAGTGAAAAAAAGATTTTCTTATTAAAGTAAAGTATTAATAAGATTACTACATCATTTCATTCATTTAATAAAAAATCTTATTAAAAAATATTTGCTAGTAGTTGTAAATTTTTAATAAGATTTTCTCTATGGAATTCTGTATGGAAAACCCTTATTATTTGGTAGTATTAATAAGAAAACCTAATGAAATATCTCAATTAGGTGGTCTTATTGATTTTATGTGGTGGTTTTTGACTCTGTGTAACATTCCTTTTCTCAACCAATGACTTTTCATATAAAAATACGTTGTACTGAGAAAAGCTACAGTTTTCGAGATATTCGCATAGTTTTGATGTCAAAATAACGGGAATTTTTCAAAATAATAAATAAAAATAATAAATAAAATAATAAATTTTTATAATAAATGATAAAATTATATATTGATTTCGTAACATGACAAAACCCACCCTTGAAATATTGCCATTGCTTGCAATGGAATTTGACAGATATATAATAAGTTGGGGATTTGCCGAAGCAGACCACAGTGGGTCCCTTTTCGTCCCCCAGAATTTGACAGATGGTAAGCAATGGATTTATTGCCTGTCGAGACGCCGGGTTAAGAGCAAATACAGTGAATGAGTGCTTTTTTACTTTACCGTTATGTTTAGATGTATATTCTAGTCCAAATTTGTGTATTAAACAAAATATGCAGGTATATCACATTACCTGACCATATCACAATACCCGAAATTACTCTAGACACAAGTGAATTATAATTGTGCATAGAATATTTCCCTATTTAATCCTCTACGTATATTTTTAATAATAAAGACAGAAACTTCAATAAAAAAGTTGTTTCGCAAAGTATTATTTTTGTTCTGATTTTCATATGCGCCCTATTTCAACTTATCGATAAGCCATAAAAGCTAATATGAAAAAAATTACTCCATTACTCAGAATTAGTGAAAACACTTGATCTACTCGAAGTATATTAATATGTAGTTTTAATTGAAAGGCTGAAACGACCAGGAGTGTCGCGACGCAACTGCAGAGAAATACGTCGCCTACAAAGCCACCCTAGGGAGTGTTACAAAGAGAAGAGGAGGGAAGAGACACGTATTTTCAGGCGGAAAAAAGAGAGGCAGAAAAGCGCGAGCATGAGAAGATTGAGATGTACGCGAGGTTGCCAGTATTGTGGGAAAAATCCCATTCGTTGTAATTTTTAATTGGTCTTGGGAGTTTTTTTTTTGGAATTCCCATGGTATTTTTTAATTCAGCGTGGTATTTTTTAATTGGCGTGGAAATTCATCGTGGTAATTTTTAATTGCATGGGAATTTGGGAATTTTTTCTTAAATTTTTTTTTTCACTTTTATTAAGCAAAATCGGCCTTTGTAGTCAAGTGGAGAGTGCGCTAGACTATCAACCCAGGGGTCCCTGGTTCGAATCCGGGTTCGGGCATGGTTCTTTTTACTTTCTTTGTTTTTTGCTACACTTAAGAATTATGGAAAACTAAACATCCACAACTAAATTGTGGAAAATGTGAAATTAAAGGCCAGGAAAAACTAAGGGCTGAAAATGCTTGCCGAGGTTAAGGCATAACACTAGCCTCGGTTAAAAGCAATTCAAACTGTCTTTCACGGTTGTTTCGCCTAATCAATAATTCACGTATGGTTCCAAGCAATTCCTCTAAATAATCTATCCCTTTCCTTTCAGGTCAAAGACCAAACCTTGTTTGTATAAGGCGCATGCCTCGGTTCTTTGATCTTTTAAAAAAAAAATCTTAATCATAGTATTCGATGATCGACGTATATGTACAGAAGAGTAAAGCTATAAGTTTACGCTGTACATTTCTTCGAACTTACTCTTAATATAAAAGATTTAATTGCTTATTTGTTTTAAGAACAAGTTGACATCACGAAATTGGATAAAAACTAATAGCGCATTCTTTTCTGAAAAAAATTCTGACCTTAAAATTCTGAACTTTTCTGAAAATTCGTTAAGCTTACAAAAAATATTTTAAAATTAAAAAAAAAAAACTGAAATATATAAGTACTACCAGAACAATAATAGACAATTGGACAATTCACAGTTCATGCTAATTAGGGTTTTATGTGCTAATTCTGAGATGTGCTATTTTGCCTGTTATCTTTTTGTTTTTCATGTAAACAAAAGTTAAACCGGTGTGTTAAATGTTGCCACTTTTGTACATGCCACTTTTGTTATTTTGTGAACAGCTGTTTTACGTGAATCAAAAAAAAGTTGGCTGGAATATTAAATTGAATTGTTTAACTTTTAATAGAATTACAAACATCTGAGCTGCATATTAAAGATTCCAGCGCTGTTTTGAATATACATATGAATACTTTTCACTTAAGTTGTGCTCACAGTTGTCAAAAAATAGTACATTAAAATATGTATATTAAAACATTACAATGAACTGTGAATTGCCCAAATATTTGCAAGTTAACTTATCGAATCCATTGGTCAGCAATTATCTTTTAAAATCAAAATTAAATCACAGTTGCCTTTATACGCATTATATGCTCTGTTTACACAACGATTTTGTGTCCCTACGATTTTGTGTCGTAAGCTGCGAACGGCGCAGCTGTAAAAATATCGCTCTTACGCTATTAACATCACAAATACGGCGTTCATTGAATACCACTATTATTTCTTTGGTTTTTTAGTTGTAAATAGTTAGTGTAAAAGAAGTGTAAAAAATGTGTTTATTTTTTATATCTGAAGTCATTTGTGTATATTATTTTATATTAGAAATAAATACCTTAATATTTTAAAAATCATATTGTGTTGAAATTAACTGTTTATCTCTTTACAAAGCACAAATATCTTTGAAAACTAATATTTATTTTATTTTGTTTATTATTTTTGAAGTCTCTTACATTATTTTATATAAAAAATAAGTACCTAAATTTTTGAAAAATCATATTGTGTTAAATTAATTGTTTATCACTTCACAAAGCACAAATATCTTAGAAAACTGTATATATATTTTATTTTTAGAAAACTGTATATATATTTTGTTTTGTTAATTTTTTATTCTGAACTCACTTTTATTATTTGATATTAGAAATAAGTACCTTAATTTTTGAAAAATCATATTGTGTTATAATGAATTGCTTATCATCTTACAAATAATTTTGAAAACAATATTTTTTTTTATTTCGTTTATTTTTATTATTTTATTTTTATAAGTATAATTTCGTTTTAGAAATTTTTAAATGGAAACAAACAAATAAAATTTACGATCTCAAATATAACACTAAAACATGTGATATGTATTACAATTAACTTTATGTGAAACAATTTGTATGTTATTTATTTGTTATAGTTTTGAAACAACGATAATTAATGCATAATTTTGAACTATGGACGTGTTTATTTATTTCTGCTTATTTAAATGCAAAAATTTCTGGTATTTCTAAATTTTTCAAAATTTCTTATACATATAGAATTTTTCGTGGTATTTTTAAGTACGTATGGGATTTTTTGTGGGATTTTTAAATGCATATGGGATTTTTGGTGGTATTTTTAAAACGCGTGGTATTTTTAATTGCTGTGGGAGTTTTTTTGTTTACCTTTACCATGGGAATTTTGGTGGTATTTAATTTTTGTTACTTTGGGAAAAAGGTAATTTTCGTGGCGTAAAATTGTTCCGAATTTTGGCTGGCAACCTTGGATGTATGGCAACAGTAAGTAATAAGGCCCGAAAATTTTTCGAAAAAAAGCCTTGTCGATACACAGTGCGCCTTTTTCGATTTTAGGATGACATTTGCATTATCTCAGAAACTATAAAAGCTAGGGCCATGAAATTTTGCACAAGAAAATTCTAAAAAAGAATTTTAGGTCAACTGCATCGCCTACCTCCCATACAAACCATATTTTTTTAGTAAAAAAACCCCGCATGAAATTGATTATTTATGTTTTTAAAGAGTTAATTTAGTTTATTTAACTTCACTTAAATGTCATGCTAAAAATATTTAAAATCGGATAACTTATAACTTATTTAGATATATCTCCTATAAAACAATATTAGAAACAGAAGAAGAAGTACGATATTTTATGATAGTTATAGCCGTCGACTTTAATAATGCTTAATTAGCTAGATATTTTCTACTAAATTTTACTTAAATTTTCATTCCTTAAAAAATTTGCAGCCATATTTCAACGAGTTTTCTATTTTTATTTATTAACATTTTTTATTGTTTTTTTTTTATATTAAATTCAATGTTGATTAAGACATAAAAAAGTCCAAAAAACAAAACCTTTAAATATACTTTGTGCTCGAAGTTATCAAGTTGTTTAAACTTGACTTTATTTTTTGGGTTTAATGAGCTTGTTTTTGTTAAAAAAGTTTCAACTTTGAAGAATTTTATAAAAAAAAAGCATACAAACACCAAGTTTTTAATACAACATTCATAATACATGTTGTATAATCTGACGAATAAAAATATTTTTTTATAAACTTAAAAAAAAACCCAAATGTCATTCTAAAATTAAAAAAAAAGCGCACTGTGCGGCGGCCAACGCAGAAGAGGACGACCGCATCTTCGTTGGAAAGATGACAACCTGTTGAAGCTTGGAATTTCCAAATGGCGCCAGCAAGCGGGAGACAGAAATGGCTGCAGCACATTCTTAGATGAGGCCAAGACCGTCATACGGTTGTAGCGCGCCAACTAAGTAAGTAAGTAATTGAAAGGCTTTTAAACTTAAAAGTTTAATTTAATATATTCTCCGAACATGGGGTTTTTCCCATTTTATATGGGGTCAAAAGTTATTGCAAGGAAAATATTTACCTACCAAAATTGAGCTGAGATTAACAACAAGCTAAATTAAATCGCTTAATGTTAGTAATTATTAACGCAATTACTAGATTATTATTACTTAATTTGTTAAGAAAAAAAATAAATGCTTTTCAATAACTCGAATATGCCAATATATAATTTTATCGAATACAACTATTTCTGTTAATTTGTTAAAGTTACTTTTCTAATGGAGGTTAAGAAGGTTTTTTTTAACTGTTGCTCATATTGATTCAAATAATTAATTTGTATTGCTATATTTTTTGTTTGCAAATTGAGTAAACAAGCTGAATGACCGTTGAACTGCGCTCATTTATGTTCAACGTCATCGATTGCTGCAGTGATTCCATGGATGTAAATTTAATACACTATTATATTAAGAATATATATATAATATATATATTATATATATATATATATATATATACATTAAGATATTATATTAAGAAAAGTAGATTTAAAATTACCCAAGTAAAGCTGTATGTAGAAACATTGATTGAGAAAACAGTTCTTGAATTTTTGTCTAAAAAATAAATTAAATAAACTGCTGTTTATAATTGATGTAATTTCTTAAGTCTTCAGTATTACTTTTTAATGCGAAAAATTGTGCAGTCGTTTGTTAATGTAAATAAATAAAAAGGTGTAAGTTCCCAGTGTGCCATACGGATCCGTTTTGAATTCGAGATGTACTGTTTCTTCGTATATTTTATCCGAAATAGGTTGCGTTTCGCATCCGTTTTTGTGCACATTGGGTTAAAAAAATGGTAGCCCTTTTATTTTCCAATTATTGTATACAGTAACCTTTGTAACAATATTATCGACGCAATCAATTGATCGTCATAAATCTAGCAGAAAAAACTGCAAGAACAGTGAAGCAAGTGCCATTATGATTTTTGCTGCAAGTTCAATAGGGGTATTCACGATTCAGTGCACTTGCCTGTGCAGTTGAGGACTTGTACACTTTACAAAAAAAAAATACACTCACGAAAACCTAACTGGCACAACTGCACAAGTACTCAACAGCACAGGCAAGTGCACTGAATCGTGAATACCCCTAATATTCTATTCAGAAATTATCGCAATTATTGAAATGCAATTATTATTTGAATTTGCATTTCAAAATGCAAAGAATTATTCAAAATTCTGAAATTATTGCAATGCATTTCAACATGCAGAAAAAGATAAGAAGAAATCCAAGTTATTTGCTTTATTTTAAGCACGCGTTGAAGAAAGTTGAAAATGAAATTTTAAAATATTTAGAAACAATTTTTTTTTTAAGTAAAGGCATTTTAATTATCAATCGATTTAAAATAAAATGCCATACATATAAATATAACATTCATAATTTGACCAACATTTTCGGAGCAAATAGAAGTTTACGCACAGGCTTTAAAAATAAGTACAAAAGAAGTACATAGAATATTTATAAAAGTACATCCAGAAAAAAAAAGAAAAAAATGCATGAATAGAACTATTGCACGAGAAGTTTTACTTATAAGAGATTCAAAATTAGATCAAGCAATTGTTTGTTTATAAATATAACAATTCATTGTTTATAAATATAAAATAATTTTTGTGAAATATAGCTTTGATTTCAACCAAGGTATATGTATGAAGGTACTGTTAGTAGACAAAATTCTCTCTTGTGGTGGGTACCTTAGCTGTCAAAATCAGTTGTTTACGAAAAAAAGCAAAACAAATAACAAAAGTTTTCAATATGTTGTCAATAAGTTTTATTGAGCTGTCAATTTTTGTGTTTTAAATTGATTTAAAGATTTTAAATAAGTTATATAACAGTGATTTGAAGTGATTTTATTTAAGTGATAAAATGCCACGAAGTTGTGCAATTTGTAGAAGTCCTTCTTGGTCAAATGCACAATGCAAACATCGAATTTACCCATTTCGCCGCAGATTGCATAGGTTTTGGAACCAACTCTCTCTCATTCGATTGGTTTCTGCATCAACATTGACCAAGACCAATTGCACAGAGGCGTGCTCCTTGACAAGAATGATTCTGTTGGATGCCGAGCACTTTTATATATTTGATTTAATGAAATCTTCACGATATATACGAAAATAAACACTCAGCACGCACAAAAATTAAAACAATATAAATTGTTCATTGAAAATGAAAACAATTGTTTTATTTATTGTCTTTTACGCTCTTCTTATGTTTGACAGCGACGGTACCCACCTCTCTGTGACGACACTACCATGTTGAATATACCTTGATTTCAACTAAACAAAAATCAAAAATAAAATAGAATCACAATATTTATTCTATTTTATTGACAACTGTAAATTTATTGACAACTGTGAAAATTTCTTATTCTATAATGTAATGGAAAGCTCAAATATTAACAAAACTGTCAACACTAGAAAAAATATGCATAACAAATAATTTTGCAAAACGTTTTGGAAGTTTTCAAAAAAATAGCACATTAAAGTCTAGCTTGTCAATAACCAGAATATTATGTACCAGCAGTACATAGCCGTCACAACTCAAAAATCACAATTTTTAAAGAAATTTTTTCAGTTGCTCAAAAATCAACAACATATTTTTGTTGTGGTATTAATTATTTGACCAATTTAAATTTGTTGTGGTTTATTTTAATTTTGGGCTTGTTTGGTCTAGCTGTTTTTTGTTTCGTTGAACATGAAAAATAAATTTTCAGAAATATTTCGTTTTTCCAATAACGATAAAAAAATATCAAAACAACCCAGTTGGCTGTTTCCTTTAGGACTCATGGAGGATTCATGTACGAAAATTCCCAATCGCCGACGAAACTTGCGGAGTCGCCCATACAAATCGTGCAGGAAAATTTCATACAAGTGTCCAAATTTTCGTCGACGAAATTTTGAAAGAAAAATTCATGACATTTCCTCAGCGAAAGCAAGAGGGAAATATGTAGTAAATATCGCCAAGGAAATAAAAGGGAAATTCAAAGGAAATTTCTGCAACGAAATAAAATCAGAATTATGATATATCGTCAACGAATGCAAGATGAATTTTCTTGGGAGATTTCATATTCGAATTCTTAATAGAGAAATTTCGTTGATATTGGCTGCGGTTATAGAAATCAACATGTTGTCAACATGTTGTAAGTATCACTTTTCGCAACTTGGTGTGTCTTGTGAACGGTGATTTGCATTTTCTGTCAACACGGTTACAAAAATAGTAATTAATTAAAATGTTGATAAATTATACTTTTCCAAGGGCGTCCGCAGGATTTGTTCTAGGGGGCGGGGTGGAAAGGCATAACGGAGTCTAGAATGCACATAAAGAAAATGTAATCTATATAATTCTATTTACTAAAATTGTTGGTACTAATTTTGTTATCATGATACACCGGTTGACACACGCTTGTACACATAAGAAAATTATATAGTATATATTTCAAAGAGGGGTCAAAATCTTTCTCGTATCATGCCCGAACATTTTCAGGTCTGAAATTTATCAGAGTTGGATTAAGGAGGTAAAACTCTGTATATTCCGCGAAAATTAAGAACAAGAGTTGTCGCTATTCTTGAAATGTCCCGCATTGACGGACATCAACTGACTTATTTCTTTTTTTAACATGCATCAGTACATGCATCACCATGCAAGTTACTAAAATTGAGTTGGAAAACATACCTATTGTATGAATTATTTAAAATATATTTTTTTTAATTCAAAACGTATGAATAAATATATAAAGTGGTACATGTATAAATGGGTTTTGGGCTCCATTCATTTTCTAAACATATTCCAGAACTTTCCTGCAAGACTTGATTCTAAATCCTGGATGTAATATAAGCACGTGACACGCAAAAATCCAGAAAATTCAATTCTTAAAATAGGCCTGTTAAAAAACGCGAATTTGAAGAAGTATAAGATAAATGTTTCAAAACGAGTTTCCTATATAAATTTTAGTCATAAAAAAACATTTGACCATAAGATATTCTAATGTGAAAGCGATTTCTTAACAAGAATTTGCCATCAGATTTTTTTAAAAATTAGTGCTTGAACTAAAATTAGTCTACTTTATTCAGAATTTCCTAATTATTTTTTCTCTTTTGAATTAGAAGTTTTGTCCTTGCCTAGATCGCTGCAATTTTAAAGCTACAAAATCATGGTTCAAACCCCAGTTCAGATAGAATGTTTTGTTTTTCGTTATTAGTTAATGTAACAAATGCATTCGTACAATATACATTTGTTTTTGTACGCATACGAATAAAATATTTGTAATATGTACCAAACTACGCCCAATCTACGAATCCTATTCGTGACTGAAAACTACGAATAATATTCGTAGAATAGACGCAGTTTTAGTAATATTTACAAACTAAATTTTTTGAGTGTAAGAATACGTATGGAAAAGTTCCTGTGAAACAAGGGCAAATGAAATGGTATCGTAACTTATAATGCGACGGGAAGGTACAACATACGGTAGGTGCATGGTTTAGTTCAGCCGAAATTCGACCAACCTTCTGAAATTTTTTATCGTTTTTTTCTAGTTCTGAGGCATGACTTTGCTTTAAGAAAATGTGCTGTACTAAGAAAATCTTAAGTTTCAAATTATTGCAATAATTTTGATATAAAAATAGTCGAAATTTTTTTAAAAATATCTATAAAAACATTACCCATAAAAACTTTCGTACACCGTTATTTTTCACAGCGAGGGCTTTTCATATAAAAATACGTTGTGCTGAGAAAAGCTATAGTTTTCAAGATATCGCCATAACTTTGATGTCAAAATAAAGGGAATTTTTCAGAATTTACTATTTATAAGAAATTTCACCATCATATATATTTTCACACATGTTACATACAAAAATGCTTATTGTAGGGTATTCGTAAGAGATAGCGAAAAATGTTTTTTGTATATTGTATTAATGTCGAAAATTTATTCTTGTTCTTCCATTTTTTTATAGTTAAGGTTTTATTTAAGAAATATTCTTTAAACGCTAATATTTCAGGTCAGAGGTCACAAAAATATTCAGTGAACTCCTTCTCCCTACTCTAATTTCTTAAAAAAAAATTATCAAAATCGGTTTAGAAACACGGAAGAACTGTTTCTCCCACGCATTTTTCTATATACACCGAAATTGCTTAAAACATAGATTTGTGTATATAACTCTGAAGTGGTTTGAAATATTTGAAAATTTTTTTTTACAGAAATTATTTCTTGAGCTGTAGAACTTTGTAAAAAATGTAAAAACAACATTTTGAAAAATTACATTTTCATCAAAAAATCATGGCAAAAAATGAATATTTTAGAGGTTTATTTAAAACAATATAAATCATTGAATTCGTGAGACAACGGTACATTTTTTCTCTTTTCTTCTTGATTAAAAACGATTGAAAAATAGCTGAGATATTTGCTTGCAAAACCAAAACTTGAAATTTCAATCGTTTTTTTTTCTCATTCTAAGGCGATGAACTTGCTTCAAGGAAATACGTTGTACTGAGAAAGTCTTCATTATTTGAAATATCTAAATAATTTTGATGTCATCATAACGGGAATTTTTTTAATATACTATCCGTGAAATATATTACCTAAAAATCTTTCGTATACCGTTATATTTCTGAACCATCGATTTTTTATACAAAAATACATTGTACTGAAAACATCTATAGTTTTCGAGATATCACAATTATTTGTATGTCAAAATAACGGACATTTTTTAAAATTAACTATTTGGAAGAAATTTCACCATTACAATATATATTCACACTTAACATAAAAAAATTATATTCACATAAAAAAATGCTTTCTGTATGGCGTCCGTAAGATATAGCGCAAAATGTCGGAAGTATTTTTTGCACAGCTTATCAATGTCTATAATTCCCTCTTACATTATATTCTTTCATCTGTTACAGTTTAGCTTTTATTTAATAAATGCTCTTTTAACGCTCCAATCGTTCGAAGGTCGAAGGTCACCAATCTAAAATGTAATCGTACTGTGCAGCCAGATCTTTCATTTGATACCTCATTCACCATTCTACCTCTTCCTAGCCCTGAGATTCCTTACTACAAATAATACAAACTTTCAACGTTAATATTTAGGGTCAGAGGTCATAAATTTAAAATCTAATAAATAATTCTGCACATAAAAGGCGCAGTACCTTTCGAATGATATAAGTTTCATTGATCTTATTCTGAAATTAATTTCGAAAAAGTGTACGACAACATTTTATGTTTGCCTATTAGTATATAAGATATAACAGGGCCTTAAAAAATTGCAACAAAGTAGTACTAATATTACTCTAATTTAAATTAATTTTACTGCAAAAGTAATAGTAAAATTATCACACGTTCATTAAATATTACTATAAAATTAGTAGTAAAATTAATGCACGGTCCTTGAATTTTCTACTTAATAGTGGTGATTTTGTAGAATTTTACAGTTAAAGTAGTTAAAGTAGTGGTAAAATTTTTACGATATAGCTATTATGGTAGTAAATTGCGATGGCACTTACTTTACTGCTTTTTGGTAGCAAAACGAATGCCTACTATATTATAGCAGTAAATTTCAATTAATAGTTTTTAGAGTGCATCTCTTGATCATTTGTGTTTAAATATAAAAATTCAAGTGACACCCAGCGACTGCAGCATCCGGAAAATTTCCCCTTTTTGTAGCCGTATTTTTGCAAGTCAATTACAACGCGATTTTCTTGCGAGCTCCAATTCAGTGCACTTGCCTGTGCAGTTGAGGACTTGAGGAGACTTACATAGTAGGACAATAGTTGAAAAGTACTTGTGCAGATTTTTGACGTACGTGTATTTTGTTTTTGTAAAGTGCACAAGTCCTCAACTGCACAGGCAAGTGCACTGAATCGTGAATACCCCTACTGAATCTTAAAAACTCCTAATGACACAAAAATTTAAAATAAAGCCGTTTCCTTCAAATGCTTTCGGACGTTAGAGCCAAAATAATCGCTTGATTTTATTAATCAATACCTCAACCAGTGTTGCCATGAAAAAAAATTTTACGGCGTAACTTTTGCACTCTGCTCGTCGGATTTCTCGTCGGATTTGTGAAACTCTGAAAACAAGAACTAAGAAATTTTCAGACGCATTTTACAACAAAGAAGACAAATAAAATATTGCATTTTATTAGACGTATGACGTATAATTAAGGTTTATTTGTTTAAATAAATCACATTTTTTTCAAAAGTCAATTCAATAATGATTATATATATAGAAAATATATTTTAATAAATTAGATTTTGAAAATATTTTTGAACACAAACAAAGAGTAAAAATCAAATTAAAAATACATTTGCAACACAGTTTGGTTTAATGTAGATCTCTTAAATTGGTAAAAATGAAATGCATAGAGCTATAATACATAATTTTTCAATTTTAACTCTATAAATGTAAAGCTTTTGCTTCAAGTAAATTAAAGAAAAAATGTTGTTTTTTAAGCCAGCAAAAACTACAAAAAAATTGGATTTTAGTGAAAAAATATGTGTAAAAAAAAATACTTTTTTCGAAGTCATATAAACATTGCTTTATTAAATTTGTTTATCAATTCTTTATCAATTTCAAGACTAAAACAGTTAAAAGATTTCATACGCAGATAATATTTTGTATACAGAGTTCCTTCCATGGTATCTAACTCTAATCTATTGCGAACTTTAGTTTTATTAATATTTATTTGACTAAAAGTTCTCTCAATTAGCTGAGGAATTCGGTAAGCTCAACAATTCAAAAATAAATTTTCCCACTATTGGAAATGCAGAAGTACCAGCGCATCTTTTTATTTTAAAGTTGCCATCAATTTTATTATACTATTTTTTCTTTTCATATATATATGTGTATAAAAATATATGCAAAATAGGACGCCGGATCTACTTTTTCTGAAATCGTAACTTTTTGAAGAATTTTGGTCAAATATCGGAACGTCGGATTCAAGTATTAAAATCGTAACATATCCGATATATCGGAGCATATGGCAACGCTGGGCTCAACATTTTTAGTTTGATCTCAACTTAAACATCACATTAAAATAAAAAGTTTTGGTGTAAAAAATTCTTATTATCAAAACAATAGAACTTTCTACAATTTTTTAAGTAATATCCAAATACACAATTTGATTTAAAAATTTAGACAATAGAGCCGATAGCCCTGGTAGCTAGTGCTTTCTTCTAAATTTAATTTTTTTAATTTTTTTTTAAAAGTTCAAAGAACCAAGGCATGCGCCTTATACAAAAAACAATTGGTCTTTGACCTGAAAGGCCAGGGATAGATTATTATAGGAAGAATTGATTGGAACCATACGTGAATTATTGATTAAGCGGAGGAAACGTGAAAGTAAATTTGAATTGCTTATAGCCGAGGCTAGTGTTATGCCTTAACCTCGGCAAGCATTTCCAGCCTTCAGTTTTTCCTGTCCTTTAATTCCACATATTCCATAATTTAGTTGTGGATTTTTCGTTTCAATAATTCTTAAATGTAGTAAAGAACATAGAAAGTGAAAAGAACCATGCCCGAACCCGGATTCGAACCGGGGACCTCTGAATTGATAGTCTAGCGCACTCTTCACTAGACTACAAAGGCCAACAAACAAAATAAAAAGTAAAATATGTTGATTTTATATTATTTAAATATAAATAATTTTATTTATCAACTCTTATTTTTGATCAAAAAAATAAAAGTCAAACTTTAACAATAAATAAAAGTAAAATTTTAACTGTTATTTTGATAGAAGAAATAAAACTCAAATTTTAACTTTTTTTATTGAAATAAAATCGGTCCAAAAATAACGATAATTTTTTTACTTATTTGAAAAAAATCTGATGAGCTGATTATTCTTTATATAATTTTATTTGTTTTAAGCATAATATTAATGGAAACATAAAGGCATTATAATTCAAAGTCCATGTCCATTATAATTTAGACCAAAGCAAGAACGGATTTTTAACCTAACCCAAGCTTGTTAAAATAAATTTGCTTATCAAGTAATAAATTTGAGCTAATTATTTTTAATATACTATTCGTTTAAAAAATTATATTAATGGAAACATAAAGGCATTTAAATTCAAAGTCCATTATAATTTAGATCAAAGCAAGAACACAATACATAAATATTTAATTTAATTATATAATAAAGATATTTTATAAAATATCTATTGCCAAATGTTGAATATGAATAACAGAGTCGTGGTTATGATTCGAAGGTAATTTTATAATGTTATGATGCTAATCAATCTTTTTTGTTACTACAACACTTTTGCAGAATAACTGTGTTCTTCGATCACATGACCAGCGATATTTATCACTTTTTTGTTTTTTGAATGAAGATGATATCTATATCCTTTAACGAATAGTTTCGGATTTCCTTTATTTGATTTCTGAACAAAAATATTCCTTTTTTATTTTGTTTGACTTTTAAAACTAAAAAAAAACTGTTTCACAGAGCTCTTAAGTGGTGACTACTGAATACAATGGCTGTAGCAACCTGTGTTGCACTTACAACTGCAAGTTGGCGATTTTTCAAAGTTGGGGATATTTGGGGATTTTTGGGGATTTTGTGTTTGAAAATTTTGTGTATGGGGATTTTATGCTTGGGGATTTTGTGTTTGGGGATTTTGATTTTGGGGATTTCGAGCCTCTCCCGTTGCATCCCATTAAGTTATATACCGAATCCAAATTAAAATCATGTTAATGCATCATGTTATGCTCTTCAAATCTACCTATATTTTTGAATTAATCCTTGTTGCCAGTAAAAAAAAATTTTTTTTAGAGGAACTCATTTTTTTTTTAATCATCAGAAAACTTTCTGACAAAAATGAAAGCAACATTCATGCATGAATGTATGCTTTTTCATCAGATATAGTATATATTTTTTTCAATTTGCAATTTATATAATTGGCTGTGAAAAAAGTATATTACACAGATCAACCACAGCATTTGAGAAAAACGTGAGAAAAAGCTAATTTTGCATAGTTTTATCGTGACGAAACTGCATAATTATCAAATTAAATAATTTATCAGCTTTGAAAATACTTTTGTTTACAAAAAAAAAAAAAAAAAATTAGCTCTGAAGTATCCATGTCTTCTTAAATTTAAAATGTGGAAGCTACGGAAAATTAAGTGAATTCTTGTTTTGCACATGATTTAGATTTCATTTATTTTATTTCAATGCAGTTTATCACAATGACTCAACCCGGATAATAACTGTAGGTAAAGTACCTAAACGACATGTTATTTAATATTGTCAATGAAGTGATTTATTTCATTATTATTTTATGATATAACATTTTCCCACTCAATTTTTGTGTTATCAATGGAATTTTTTCAAAACAAGTTTTTATTTGTTTTCGATGGCGGATGTGTTTTGAAACAACTATTTCATTACAGAAAACTTAAAAACAAAAAGCTTCTGCATACACTTTTATAGTTATGTACTTTAAACATACTAGGCATATCATTAATGTATCCTTGTACTTTTACATCCACAAACACGATGTGGTTTTTAATTTTTTTCTTCTCCAAGTACTCATAAATTATATCAAAAAGAGTTAAATTAAAACCGGTTTTCTTTTAACGACATTGACAACAAACACATCACCTTAGATCCTACCAAGTAATGTATCCTTGTACTTATGCATCAACAAACATGTTGTGTTTTTTTCCCTTTTTTTTTCTTCTGCAAATATCAAAAATTATGCCAAAAAGAATAAAATTAAGACCGGTTTTCTTTTAACGACATTGAAAACAAACACATCACCTGAAATCCTACCAGCTAAACTCCATCTTGAACTTACTCCTGCTATTATATAATCTGAAATTCGTTACAGTTCATTCGTTACAGCGAACTGGCTTTAGGTTCGCTGAATGCTAACTGATATTTGCCAGCAAAAAGCCAGCTTTCAGTTTCACTTTTAATATCATACGTTCGCAAGTGATGCATGTAAGACGCTTTAAATTAACTCTTAAAAAAAATATTACATAATAAGAAACTTTGACTGCAAGCAAAAAGTAGGTCAATAAAAATTATTAAATATTTTTAATATATACAATATCTCAGAATATTATATTCATATATTTATTATTTTAAATAATAAAAATCCTTGAAAGCATTACAAATGCACAAAACCACAGAACATTGAAGATTTAGAGTTTACTGTTACCATTGGTTTTGGATTGAAACGATTTAACTGTTATTTAGTTAATTGCAATAATATTTAATAAACAATAGATGCAATATTTAATGAGCAATTAATGTGGGTGGAGGTTTTAGTTATGACGCTCTGTGCATAAATTTGCATTTCCGCACTGATAAATAAACACTCTTTCATCAATTCACCTACGCAGCATTGCAAGGAATAAAATTGTTCCTGTAATCTTTAACACTACCCTGCAGTGTAGCCAACTAGTTAAAATACTAGTAAATGTACTAGGTCAAAAAATACCAGTACTAGTTTAGCTCAAATGCTTTTTACATTTGAAGTCGCTAGATTAACTTTTGTGAGATTTAAAGTCTCTGCCCACTTGCGGCACGGCACGTAACGAAACGACACGAAACTACAAAATATAACTACCATGTATGGGCGTCCGCGCTTGCACCCCTAGGCAGTGACAATTTTTTAAATATCTTCATATTAAATCTAAAAGCCGCAAGCTATTACGGCTAAAATTTTACGGGAGAGTCAAAAAATTTTCTAAACTGTAATTGCAATTGTAAGTTGCGCTCAAACTTAGGGATTTCAGAATTGTTTAATAAGAACGTCGTTTTTAGTTGTAGGAGTGTTAAATTTACCAGGAAAATGTATTTTGATAAGGTGCATCGATAATCAATAAAAAAGTCAACTTTGAGTTTATTGTAACTTCCGGCTTTTTTGATTTTATATGACGATACTTTCATAATACATTTTTGTTAATATATTTTGAAGAGAACTCAAAAATACTTTTTTTAAGCTATCTTTTATATTAATAGGCAAACATCAAATGTTGTCGTACACTTTTTCGATATTAATTTTAGAATAAGAGCAATGAAACTTATATCATTCGAAAGGTACTGCGCCCTATATGTGCAGAATTATTTTAGATTTTAAATTTATGGCCTCTGACCCGAAATATTAACGTTGAAAGTTTGTATTATTTTTAGTAAGGAATCTCAGGGCTAGGAAGAGGTAGAATGGTGAATGAGGTAACAAATGAAAGATCTGGCTGCACCGTATGATTACATTTTAGATTGGTGACCTTTGACCTGAAATATGAGCGTTAAAAGAGCATTTATTAAATAAAATCTAAGCTGTAGCAGAAGAAAGAATATAATGTAAGAGGGAATTTTAGACATTGATAAGGTGTGCAAAAAATACATCCGACGTTTTGCGCCATCTCTTACGGATACTCTACAATAAGCATTTTTTTATACAACAAGAGTGAATATATATTGTGATGGTGAAATTTCTTACAAATAGTAAAGTCTGAAAAATTTCCGTTATTTTGACATAAAAATTATAGCGATATCTTGACAGTTCTCAGTACAACGTATTTTTGTATGAAAAGTCGTGTGTTGAGGAATATAACGGTATATGAAAGCTTTCTTGGTAATATTTTCTACGGATAGTAGGTTAAAAAAATCCTCTTAAAATGACATTAAAATTATTTAGATATCTCAAAAAATTTATATCTTCTCAGTACAACGTATTTCCTTGAAGTAAGGCCATCGCCTCAGAATGAGGAAAAAACTATTGAAATTTCAAGTTTTGACTTTGCAAGCAATTATAGCAGCCATTTTTAAATCGATTTTCAACAAATTTTCTTTGTCTGAAAGATCAATTAAATGACTTTGGAGAAATAAGAAAAGATTAACCGTTATCTCATAAATTCAATGTTTTATGTTTATTGTTGAAGAAAAACCTATAAAATATTTAGGTTTTGCTCAAAAAATAAGACTAACTTTTTTGTTGTATTTTTTTTTTTTATTAAATTTTCTTTTTTCACATTCTTTGATATGACATTTTATTAGCAAAATATGCTTCATTTTGACACATAATACAAAAAACAGTTTCTATCATCGAAAATCATGAGCCTATGATTTTTTTGATGAAAATTAAATTTTTCAACATTTTGTTTTTATATTTTCTACAAAGCTCTACAGCTTAAAAAATAATTTCTGTGAAAAAAATTTTCAGATATTTCAAACCACTCCAAAGTTATATACACAAATCTATGTTTTAAGCAATTTCGTTATTGTATAAAAATAGGCGTAGAAGAAACATTTCTTCCGTTTTTCTGAACCGATTTTGATAATTTTTTAAATAAATTAGAGTAGGGGAAGTTCACCGAATAGTTATGTGACCTTTGACCAAAAATATAAGCATTGAAAGAATATTTCTGAAGTAAAACCTAAACTATAAGAAATGGAGGAACTTGGCGTAGGAGGAAATTTTAGATATAAATGCAATGTAGGAAAAACATTTTTTACCATCTGTTACGGTTACCATACACTAAGCATTTTTTATAGTACATTTTTTATTTTACAAATAGTACATTCTGACAAATTTTGATATAAAAGTTATGACGATATCTCGAAAACTGTTGCTTTCTCTCGAAACTCAAGATTTTCTTAGTACAACACATTTTCTCAAGGCAAGGTCAATGCCTCAGAATGAGAAAAGCGATTGAAATTTCAGAAAGTTGGTCGAATTTCGACCACAAGCTATACTAGTCTATAGAAATATGCGTGGGAGAAACAGTTCTTCCGTGTTTCTGAACCAATTTTGATAGTTTTTTTTTAAAGAAATTAGAGTAGGGAGAAGGAGTTCACTGAATATTTATGTGACCTTTGACCTGAAATATTAGCGCTTAAAGAATTTTCTTAAGAAAAACCTAAACTATAAAAAAGGAAGAACATGGTGTAAGAGTAAATTTTCAACATTAATACAATGTACAAAAAAACATTTTTCGCTATCTCTTACGAATACCCTACAATAAGCATTTTTGTATGTAACATGTGTGAATATATATTGTGATGATGAAATTTCTTATAAATAGTAAATTCTGAAAAATTCCCGTTATTTTGACATCAAAGTTATGGCGATATCTTGAAAACTATAGCTTTTCTCAGTACAAAGTGTTTTTATATGAAAAGCCCAGGTTGTGAAAAATAACGGCGTATGAAAGTTTTTATGGGTAATGCTTTTACAGATATTTAAAAAAAAAATTTCGACTGTTTTTATATCAAAAATATTGCACTAATTTGAAACTTAAGATTTTCTTAGTGCAGCACATTTTCTTAAAGCAAGGTCATGCCTCAGAACTAGAAAAAAACGATTGAAATTTTAGAAGGTTGGTCGAATTTCGGCCAATTTCAGTATAATTAAAGACTTGTTTGAAGACTTTCAAGCTTTTTTTATAGATAACAGACTTGTTAAACAAATTTTTGAAAACAGTTTTAAGAACTTATTAATAAATTTTATATAGGAACAATATGTTCCCAAGAAACTTTATATGGCAGTTTCTACTCTCTGTGTTTTACCATTGTCTGCAGAGAGCTGACGATCGAACAGAAATATTTTGTCAATTGAAAAAACAGTCTGTCTGAGCTAGGGATTGATCTCGTGCTGCCGCGGTTCTTTAGCATACGGGCCACGCACTCTACCACTCTACTCACATAATAGAACATAAAAGGAAAAATCTTCCACTATTTTAAAAGTTGAAACTAAAAACCTACCTGTAAGTCCAAATGAAGATTAAAGTAATTTTTAATGTTGAAAGACTTAGTACTTTTTCAAGTTAAGATATTTTAAAGTAAAAATTTGTGTAGTTTATTTTTCCTAAATAGAAGTTTCGAATACTTTTTTATTAGTAATGATATTTTGAATTGCTACCGATGTTTTGTCAGAATAATATGTTTTTAAAATTGGTCAATATTGAATAACATTATGTTTTTTTTTGTGTTCTGCATTCTCATTTCAATAATATAGTCGCCATTCTAGTTCGTTTTGAAAACATATTACAGCTCTAATGAGAGCAAAATTTTTAACATTTTCAATTTTGTAAAATATATGGAAACCTTTTTCGCTTTTTTTTATAATCAAACAGCATTTATATAATTTTCGGTTACGTGACTGACTGAAAACTTAATCATTTACTTAAAGCAGATCAATTTTATTTCTTTTTATCCAAGTTCTATTACTCTTAAATCACACTTTCTTGTAAGTTCCCGTTATGTCCATTCACTGTTAACACTAGAATTAACATGTAAGGCTTTTACAAAATGAAACTTATCGATCACACAAGATTTTTAACTCTCTAATATAAGGTTATATTTTCGAAAATCGAAAAACTATAAATCATAAAATACTTATTCACATTGTATACGTTGTTCAGGATTTTGTGAACTGTTGTGTTTCACCTCGAACTTGGCTAAATACACAAATTAGTTTTAATTCTAAAATGAACTAAACTTGTAAATTAAAAACTGTTTATATCTATTCAAACGAAGCTCTGTGTTTTAAAAATACAAAATATTTTCTTGTCACATAAAAAATCGATAAACTGTTTATTTTAAACGTTAACACTTTTCAGAGTTCAAATTATGTTTAAATACACTTCTCAAACAGTGAAACAGTCGAAAAGTCAAACTGAAATTAGTCAGAGTAGCATATGAAAAAACCGAAAGTGGTAACGATCTCGAATTGCTTCAGTTGGAGGCACACCATCAACTAAATTGAAAATCAACAAATAAGTTGAAATTATACGATCTGCGCGAAGGAACCGATATGCGTTGTATGTATTATGTGTTTGTGTGTGTGGAAAAGCTAGTGGTTTTCGCATCTCCAAAACGAGCGGGCACATTCCACTTTTGTGCGGATCTTGTTTTGCATTGGGACAGATTTCGGTTTACGAAATTCTGTAAATGCAGACGGTATGTGCCAAGTATGAAACGGCTTTACTATACAATGCCAGTTCTTGAGACAAGACAACACATATTAATGAATGGAATACATGCATGTAGTCATAACAACATATGTATATATTTACATACATTTTTGCAATCAAGTTCTTAAATAATAGTTAACGAATAACTAACTTAAATGGCAAATATCATAAAATAGCTAAGACAATAATT
Organism: Dichetophora obliterata; assembly: GCA_963920525.1. NCBI lineage: Eukaryota > Metazoa > Arthropoda > Insecta > Diptera > Sciomyzidae > Dichetophora > Dichetophora obliterata. The sequence goes on from OY986435.1 coordinate 4,859,287, forward strand.
ACTATTTTTTTTATCGATAGTTTCCTTAACGCATGTAGGTAAAGTTTAATTGAAGTTTCAATAAATAAAAAACCCCTAGCTAACTTCTTGCAACTTAGTTAAAGTAGGGTTTATTCGCTATTATTTTTGAAGGTATTATCTCTATTTTAACTGCTTTGGCGCAGAAAAACAGCATGTTAAGTTTTAATTCTTTCTTGATTTTACAAAGACTATACATTTTTATTAGATGTTCATCGCTGACTATGTTCAAGTGAGCCAGAGTCATTGTTCGAAATCAGTGAATAGTCATATTCACATTGTCATTTCGATTTTTTAGTGTGATACATTTTTATGATCCTTTTAAGCACTCGGAACTGCACCGAATAATTTTGTTAAGTATCATATGCTTTAAAAATAAAAACAGAAAAACCCGTTAAATATGTATAAGCCACTTCATTCCTTCAAGAGATTCTGTTGCATATGAATGTTTTGTTTATTTAGGTGATTCATTCATATTGGCTGCATGTAGCGAAGTAGCATTAAATATTTTCGCTATATAAATTGTGACAGCTCAAGGAACATGTTTTGTGAGCGCATACCATTCAGCCCGAAAGTTGTGGAACAGTTCCTTCCGCTAAATGCAGGCATTGCTCCCGGTCTCACTTGGATTGGTTTAATGTTACTTATCGAAAAGTTGAAGAATTTCAGTGATCACGATTTAATGAAAAACTAAATTACCTGCTATTATAATAACAAAAGGTCACTTACTGAAGAGTTGAAGCAATTTCGGTTATCATATATAATGGCTTCACGTATGTACTAGGGAAGTCAAATCCCGGGATCCCGGACGATTTAAGCCTCTTTAAATTCCGGGATTGTCTTTCCTGGATCCCGGGATTTAAAAAAACTTAAATGAAAATTTTCTATTACAAATATTCATGTAAATGCAAACATTTCAGTTTAAGTTGATCTGAATATAGAATTAGAAAAAAAATTTTATTGGGGCTGAAAAAGATTGTTAGGACGATGAGTGTGAATCACTGGAGCAAGAACTTTACATAGTTTTAGAAGAATTTGCAACATCAGGAAGTCAGCTATGTATTGAAAAATTGTCAGATATTCTGACTTAAGGCCTAACCAAAATAGACGAAACGAGACGATAGAAACTTGACGAACGTCTGCACTCGTTACGGATATTTACGGATTTAAACCAAAATCAAACGAGTTGCTCAACTCGTCTGAATCAGCTGATCAGTTTTCAGTCGAGTGTTATTTATTTATTTAATTTGTGCATTTTTTATTTGTAATAAAGATTTGTTAAAGATGAGTGAAACATTGTTGAAATTGAAACAAATTGATGAAAATAAAATAAAAACGCACTCTGTTCAGCTGTTGTTGACGAGTTGCTACGCTAGCAGTTCGATTCTTACGGAATAATACGTCTTGTAAAACTATTTCGTTTAGTTTCGTTCAATTACGTTCGCTCATTTTGGGTAATTACATTAAAATGTATTTAACCGAACACTTACGTTTTACTCGTTACGGAGCAAATCGTCTATTTTGATTCGGCCTTTACGAAATAATTTTGTTTTATGGTGAAAGCAATCGCGATCGAAACTTACAAATTGCTTACGACTATTGTACAACTATTTCTCCAACTAGCATAGAATCAGAACGGTGCTTGTCATCAGCGGGTTATATTTGTAATAATATTCGAACAAAACTCTTTTATGAAAAATAAGACGCGTTGATCAGCTTAATGTATTACTTTAAAAATAAATAAAACAAAAAATTTAATTTGAAAAGCCTTTTCCAACCTTAATTTGCCTTAAACTAAAAAAAAAACATGAAGACGGTGTACAAAAAAAGGGTAACATTTATAAAGTAGGGGAAGAGTGGCATGAAAGAGCCAGGTTTTGAAAGAGCCACTACGAATTACACGGTAGTTTTCGAACGAATAATACATTAACTGTAATTTTTAAATATGTAGATGCACTAGCCAGATGTCACCCACAAACATTTGACAGTTCAGCGATAATATACGGCGTTGGTGCATCGGATTTAGAATTTCGTGGTCATAAAGTAAGTTTTTGAGTGCATTTTATATATTTTTTTACGTCAATACCTATAAAATTAACAATCAAATCATTAAACTATAATGTTATGCATAATATAGGCCTTACAATAGCATATTTATTTTGCCGGAAAACTTTTAATTTCGTAATAATTTTTGAGGTTATGCTTCTTGGGACAATATGTTTTGAAAGAGCCTGGTTGCGGTGTTATGAAAGAGCCGGTCATGAAAGAGCTATTTTTGCATTACATTAATAATTGAATTATTTTATTTTGATGTAACAATACAATAGGCCTTTTTTTCTTAAAGCAACAATGGCATATGAAATAGCTAAAAAAAAAATATTTTTGCATAAAATGTTTTTAATTTTTTCAAACCATTTATTTTTGTTTTTAATTTTTTTTTGTGGGTTTTTTTTTCGAAGAGATGAAATAATTCATTATTTTGTCCAAAAATGTTTTTTAGCTTTTAAACCATGTATTTTTGTTTTTAGTATTGAATTGTTTTTATATAATATATTTTTTCAAAAAAAAATGTTTATAATAATACTTATAATAAATATAAATAAATGTTTATAATATATCTTTGTTGAACACATTTGATGTCTTGTAATAAGAACGTGGCTCTTTCATAACTTTGGTTGGCTCTTTCAATGCCTATGTGTTATGAAAGAGCCGAATTTAATGTTTTTTATAAATAAATAGAAGTCCAAGAATATTGTTGATTTTTGAAAAAGTTTCATGATACTGCGTGCATAATGGAATAAACACGTTCTTTTGATATAAGTCTCATTAATTTCCTATATCCTTTTATCATTTTTTTCACTTCTTTTAAAAACTGGCTCTTTCATGCCACTCTTCCCCTAATACCTTAAACTCTTCTTTTTTATATATTTTGTTCTTTAACCCTTTCAATGGCTAGGCTAAACTAAGAACAAAATAATTTTTTTTAGGTAATATTCCTATCATTTAGGTCCTGAAGATGCAAAAACATAGCTTTCATTTTAACCTGTGCTACTTACGTTTCACAAGCTTGTACAAAGAAAAAATTGTTTTGCTCCTATTCGGCACAGTTTTTTAACCCTTAAAGGTTTCTCAACCCTTTAGATGTTTGTTTTTTAAACCCTCTTAATATTCTTATCCTTAAAGCCATAAAAAGATAAAAAAACATAAATTTGATACTTGTCCGTTTGATTTTTTCTTATAAAATGGGCAAACAAAAATTGTTTTTGCTTTTCTTCGCCACAAAATCGAGAATCCAACTGACTTGAATATCAAATATATCTCTTAATTTATTTTTATCATGTTGGTTCATCTTTTTTTCATAGAGCCAAACAATTTGATTAAAAAAAATATTGAAAGGGTTAAATTAATGCAATGTGCTAGTAATTAATATTATTTAAGTTCTTTGTTTTTTAACAATAAGGGTATTCACAATTGTTTGGTTTAGTAGTATGTTTTTTGCCATAGTTAAAAATCACAATTATGAGAACCCTTTAAAATAGAATAGAATAGTGGAAAACCTCCCACTATAGCTTTTTGTTACTATGCAAATAAATTAACAATCCAAATTGTTATATTTGATTAATATATAGCATAAAAAAGTTTAACTTGCATTTTGAGCTTCTTCCATTTTTGCAATTAGAAAATAACTGGCAGCCGATCAGTTGTTTATAGAACTTTAGAAACCACGTTCATTAAACATATCATTGGGCTATTTACAATTACCACACTTGGTTTTTAGAGATTTCATGTAAAACAATAAAAAATATAAAAACCGCTCGGTAAAGGGTGGTATCAATACCACGGGGTTTTTGAACTACACTGAAAACAACGCAATTGTGAATACCCTTAATGTGTTTTGTTTTAGTTTCAAGTAATAAATAACAAAAAATTGTATTAAAAACGTTTTGAATTATTTACTTCTCAAAATTTTTCATCCCGAATTAATCCCGGGAATTAATCGAGAAAAGCTTCCGGTATTGGTATGTACATTAGATGAGTTTTTTTGCAATTTTGTTTCTGATCCGTGCACTAGGGGGTAAATATGAAGAAGGGTATTAAGAAGATCAGAAATGTGAAATTTTCAGTTCAATATCTTTTAAACCGAGAGCGCTCAAAGCAAAAAACCATTTTTACTGCTTGCTTTTATAGAATTTTTCAAAAGTATTCTTTTAAGGTATTTAATTCCCGTAAAATAAAAAGACAAACCGATTCCTACATAAAATTAATCGCTTTATCGAATGCCATCCTCAGTATTTGCGAAAATTTAGTTCTTATATCTCCTACACTCTGTCAAAGTTAAAATTTTTTTTTTTTTTTTAATTTTTGATTTTAATTGATGCAACGAACTTGATGGCACTTGTTTATATGAAATTAAATAGCATAGGCTGATGCATAATTTTATGCAGATAATTCTTTTTATTTTTTTTCATCGAAACTTACGTTTTTGACCGAATAATTTTAATTTTATAGAAACACAAACTAAACAACATTTTTAAAAAACATAGATTTTAAGAAAGTATTATTATAAAATAACACGCTTAAAAATATTTCTTTGTTGTTGTAAGATAAGGAAACATTTTTTGATGTTCTTCAGCAATTTGTAATACCATTTGCTGTTCTTTTTCCTTATTTGTAATTTTTCCATTAAATCGTGACATTAGGCCAACTGCTCTCTCTGCAACGTCATTAACAATTTTCATATTGTTGACTACTTCTTCAGCGCGAATATAATTCGCGTTGTTAACCCAACGACTGGGATCGGTTTTAAAAAAATCCATCATATCGGTCTCGTGTGGTGTTGGTAAAAATAGTGCGTCGAAAAACTTATTGGTGTTTGAAGTTATAAAATTTTCAATTTTCAAATCCGCAATTTCTATTGTGTCCATATTTATATACGCTTGTTTTTCTCTTCTTTTGTCACCAATTTTTTGTAAGGCAGCAATCATTAACTCCTTAGTTTGCGTGTTAATTGATCGGTCGAAGAAGGCTAAGCCAACCAGTGTTTCCGACAAATACCACAGGTGACGTCCGAGTACGCGCAGAAGTTCATTTGCCATGACTTCATTAACAATGCGATAGTTAATGAGATTTTTCATTAAATTAAGATCGTTTTTCGGTGCAGTAGCTGGTACTGTGCATTGGAACCAGAAGTTGATGTAAATCAAAACTATAAATATATTCACATTTCTAAGGTCCATTAGCTCTTTATCTAAAACAAAAAATATTATTACCGTTAGTCTTATAAACATATTTTGAAATTTACCAGTAAGTTCAAACTGATCCCGAAATAAATAAATTTTTATGGAGTAAATTGCTTTCGCCATGAACCGCGCTCGAGAAACCGCACCTGGAGCTTTAATTTTTTGTGGTTGCCCCTTTAAAGTTTTTGGTGTTTCGCCAAGAAAAAGAAGCACAACTTGGGCGAGTTCCTTATAGTCAGCACGATCATGATTGGCTCTGAATTGTTTGTGAGCGTACTCGATAAGTTCATTTCGAACATTTGGCGGAAAATGTTGGCATATTGCTGTATCGTTAATCGCACTATTATTTTTAATTTTATATAAATAATAATAATTATATATAGAATATAATAATTATCCATTTTTTGCCGTTTATTTACGAATGCTATTTTTTAGGTTTCCTTGCTGCTATTTTAAATTGAATATATATTAAAACACAAGGCCCAGGGTACACTTTAGCCAGGTACTGGCTGCCCAGAGAGGTGTAACCAGAATTGTAAGATAACTTCGTAGCACACTGATTTGACAATTCTGGTTAAGTGAATAGAGAAAATTTACAGGGCTGCCTGTACCTTGGTCTAAGTGTACCCTGACAGAGCACTTGAAAATTTTTCCAACCTGCTGTCAAAGGCAGTACGTTCTGTGCCACGGTAAAACGATAAAATAGTCAAAATTGTATTCGAAGAGCTCAAGTAATAAATATAAATTTATAATGAGAAATTTGTATTTAAATGAATATTTTTAACAAAAACACGAATGAATAAAGTTTAATTTTCTTGTTAAATAAATGATTTTTTAAATATTTTCTTATTTGCAGACTATCTGCACAAAAATATGCATCAGCCTATGGTATTTTGTTTCACATACACAAGTGCCATCAAGTTCGTTGCATCGGTCAAAATCAAAAATTAAAAAAAAAAAAATTTTAACTTTGACAGAGTGTAGGAGATATAAGAACTACATTTTCGCAAATACTGAGGATGGCATTCGATAAAGCGATTAATTTTATGTAGGAATCGGTTTGTCTTTTTATTTTTTACGGGAATTTAATACCTTAAAATAATACTTTTGAAAAATTCTATAAAAGCAAGCAGTAAAAATGGTTTTTTGCCTTGAGCGCTCTCGGTTTAAAAGATATTGAACTGAAAATTTTACATTTCTGATCTTCTTAATACTTTCCTTCATATTTGCCCCCTAGTGCACGGATTGCAAAAACTTTTACAATTCAGTACAAAAAAAACTCATCTAATGTACATATGTCAGCGGCTGTTAGTTCAAATATGCCCAAGTAGATTTTTTCAAAGCTTGCTAAATTTTTTGTTAGTTGTAATCATACAAGCCCACGCAACAATTATATTTATTGTATTGTACTTTATTAATGTTGCTTTAATTTATTTCGGACAGGCATTTTCTTTTTAATAGTTTACGGTCGAAAAAATATAAAAATTGTTGTTGATAAATATACCATCAATTATTTAATTTAAGGCCCTATTCTCTTTCAGCAAAAAATTTTTTCGACTTTTTTTTTGCATTTTTTTATAGCTTGGACATTTAAGAATATAACCCTAAAAGGGTTTTTTGAAATTCGAAATACTTTAGAAGATATGGCCATTTTTGTGGGGTCATGTCTTCGCTAAAATGAGTAGTTTTTATGTTGCTTAGTTTTTGAACGCAACGGCATCAATTAACCACCGAATTCCGTTGAATAGTTAATGGACAGGCAAAAACAGGTTTGAATACACATTTGCAGAAACATATGAATGAATATGAAATCAAAGCCGCATTTAGTTTAGTTTCGATTGAGTTGAATAGCGGACGCACGCTTGCGCTTACGGTTTACGGAAAAGTACAGTTTTGAAAAAAATTTATTTTTGTGCGGTAAAATGGATAAAAAAAGTAATAAAACACGTCAAAAACCCGTAAACAAAGTGAACTATGTTCGCGCCGGTCGAATTAAAAAACGCAAATTTCGTGGAAATAAATTTGATAGAGTAGAGGACACTGAGTTTGCGAGTACTTCAGCCAAAAAATTCAAAAATAATCCCACGGAGGATATTGTCATCGAAAACAATTTGGAGAATTGCATCTTGAACTTCTATTCAGTATTCACAACACTTGCTACTTTCGTCATTTGTGCCACATGCAACGAAAAATTGGAATTCAAAAAAGCATCGCCGAATGGAGTTGCATTCAAAATCGCTGTGAACTGCGCTTGTCCAACCAGACTTATTCCTTCATCACGTTTCGCCGGCAAATCGTATGAAATAAATCGCCGCTTGGTTGTTGCCATGAGACTTTTGGGCATTGGTCCCAAGGGCATAGATATGTTTTGTGGCATTATGGACATAGGAGTAGGTCTGAGCAACAATTTGTTCTACAGCAGCCTTCAAAATTTGCATTCAGCTGCAGAGGCCGTATATAATTTCGTTATTTCCAAGGCCGTTCGTGAAGAAAAAGAAGCCACCATGGAAGAAAATGAAGGGTGCGATCCAACGCTATTGACTGTGTCGGGCGATGGCACGTGGAAAAAACGTGGCTTCGCATCTTTCTATGGTATAACGACATTGATCGGCAAGTACACCAAAAAAGTTGTTGACTCTGTGGTCAAGTCTGCTATTTGCAATAGCTGCAAATATTGGGAATCCCAGCAATATATCCATCCAGAGGGTTTCGAAGCTTGGAAGGAGTTGCACGAAGAGGAATGCCGTAAAAATCATGAAGGCAGCGCAGGAAAAATGGAAGTCGATGCGGTTAAGGAGATGTTTGCAAGATCAATGGAAAAACACGGCGTCAAGTATGAAAAATATATCGGCGACGGCGATTCTAAAACTTTCAAAGCAATTCTCACCGAAGACCCCTACGATGACGACCCCACTGTGGTAAAAAAAGAATGCGTTGGCCACGATCAAAAAAGAATGGGGTCCAGGCTGCGCAAAGTCAAAAAGGAGAACAAAGGTATAGGTGGCAAGGGCGCTGGAAAGCTGACAGATAAGCTTATAAGTGAACTGACGACCTACTACGGTTTGGCGATTCGCCGTCATCCGAAATCCCTAGAAGAGATGAAGAAGGCGGTTTGGGCTACGTATTTTCACAAAGTATCTACCGACGAAAATCCCCAACACCAAAATTGCCCGACCGGTGAGTCAAGCTGGTGCACGTATCAAAAGGCCGTGGCGCAGGGTAACGTGGATGACTTTAAACATAATTACGATCCGCTCAACCCAAAGGTCGCCGAAGCGATAAAACCCGTCTACGAAGCGCTGTCATCGGACGAGTTGTTGAGTAGATGCCTCGGGTCTGAGACTCAAAACAGCAATGAAGGTTTCAACAGTATCGCCTGGACCTTTGCACCAAAACATATGCACGCTGGAGCGCGGACAGTGGAGATCGCAAATTACATGGCAACCGCCATTTTCAACGATGGTTTTCAGCCAATACTCAAAATTATGAGGTTGATGGGAATCGCCATTGGAAACCAAGCCTACAATTTTGCGTTATCACGTGATGAACTTCGCCTCAACCGCTCGGAAGCTTACGCTGTGGATGCATCAAAGGAGGGCAGAATTGCTCGCAGAGCTCAAAGAGCCAAAGATCAAAGCTTTTTTGAAGAAGAAGAGGTGGTTTATATGGACCTGGCATCGCTGAATAATTTGGGTAAGTATTCCAAAAACAGTTTTTTTCTTTCATAAAAGAGTGAGTTTTGTTTTGTCCAAATCGCGTCTTTCCAACTATCAAGCCACTTTTCTCCGGTTCTACTGAACCGATTTTGATAAAATAATTTTTTTTTCGAAAAATAAACTTCAAACTTTGAACGCGTTTATCTCGAAACCACGTTTTTCGAGCTGGCGGCCACGATTCCGCCAGTTCTACTGAACCGATTTGGATGAAACTTTTTTTGAAAGCGATTTTTTTTACTATTTTTTTTTACACTAAACTACAAAAATATGGGTCCAAATTCGATTTGTCAATTTCAAGTGGCCGCCATTTTGTCAAAAAAAATCGCAAAATTTTTATTTTACTACGGGCCAGAATTACATCTATGCTGATCATAACCCTATATTTTTTTTTTCAGACGCTCCTGAGGGCCGGAATCGTGGCCGCCAGCACCATGCCTTTTTTTTTTAGGGCCAACTTTGACGGTGCCATCATCTATGGACAGCCCCTATATCGCGGCGAAAAAATTTTTTTATTTTCTTTCATTCATTACTAATTCAATAAAAAAAACAAAATTCAAATATCTTTTTGCGTTTTCAAATGAGAATTTTTTCAAAAAGGGTCCAAAAACAGCAAGCTGAAGAAGAATAGGGCCTTAAAGACTAAAACACAAAATTTCATTGTTTTTTAACACTAAAACTACCGACCGTTTTGAAAAACTTATTTTAACCAAAACCAGTCAAAATAGCTAGTTTTTAAAAATTATGCAAGTGTTCTCGTTTATTCTAAATTAAACGAGTCATAAAAAAATTCAATAAAATCCAATAAACTTATATTAGCATCGACAAGTCGATGCAAACAAATAAGCTAAATAGATTGAAGACTCTTTCACACTTTGACAAGAACCAGTAATTTTACGTCTTTTTCTCAAATATTCATTTTTATAAATGGCGTGTATCATAACTAACGCTCCCTTCTATTTTTTCGCCAAAAACACGACAAATTGACAACATTTTTAAGATTTTACAGGATTTACAGGACGTCTCGTAAAAAAAACCGAACATTTTCGCAGGACGCGAACATTTAAAGTCTAAAAATTATTATTGTATGTTAAAAAAATTTAAATAAGCATTTTCATTGTTAATATGATCAAATTTATTATTTAATTTAGCACTTGCAGCATTAACTTCAAATTTCAATTAATATTAGATATTTGTTTTAATATGTATTTTTTTAAACAAAAATAAAATTCAATCTATATATTCAATTATCTATACATATAATAAAATTTTTAAAAAATCTGTACATTGAATATTTTTTCGAAATTATTTTAGCACTGAACATTTTGAACGTTGTAGATTCCAACCTAGTGGCGGCCGTAGCCTAGTGCGTAGAGTGCGTGGCCCCTAAGCTATAGAACCGCGGTAGCCCGGGTTCAATTCCAGCTCAGACAAAATGTTTTTTTCAATTAAATTCATTTTTCTGTTCGGTTGTCACCTCTCTGCAGACAATGGCAAACCTCAGAGAGTAAAAACCTGTCATATAAAGCTTCTTGAGAACATAAGCCGTTCGGAATCGGCATAAAACACGTAGGTCCAGTTCTCGATCATTTGTGATCAATCATTTAATAACACGCACAACACAATTGATCAATAGAAGCTAGGTCAAAGTTCTTCCAAGGGCTGAAATGGCCAGTTTATTATTATTATAGATTCCAAAAATGTCATTTTTAAAAATATTGTCTGTCTGTCTGTCTGGCCGAACGCGCATCACGTGAAAACTACTGGATGGATTTTTTCCAACTTCACTTGTAGGCTCCATACCTCCCTAGTTGGGACATAGACTACTTTTTATCACCAAAAAAGGACTCTCTTTAAAATAACGGTTCTTTTGTAAAATAATAAAAATTAAAAACGCTGAAAAGTGAGTTAAAAATTAGGGATACGTTTGAATAACCTATGAAAGAGTTTTTGGTATTTAAAAGGGCTACAAACACCACCTGGACAGTTTTTGTCTATCTCTAATGAGTACCCTACAATATGCATTTTTTATCCAATATAAGTTAATGTATACTGACTTTTTCAATTTTCTTAAGGATAATAAAGTAAAAACAATTCCGTTTGTTTGGCACCAATAACATTTTCATATCTTGAAAACTATAGAAAATCTTAGTGCAATGTATTTTGTATATAACATTATTACCTACACCCAAAAAAACTAATCCAAATTCAAAGTTTTTACTTTCGTCGTGAATAGCTTCTTTGTGTTTTAATATATTTCATACAATCTTCTTTTGGCTAAAAGTTAAATTAAATTACTTACAAAAAATTACTACAACAGTTCCGTTAGCTAAGGATTTATATTTTGAATCTTTTTTTTTTGTAAAAAATGGTGCAAAAGTTGTTTCTTTTGTAAAAATAATAAAAATCGAAAATTGCAATTTTTATGCACTTTCATATGACGTATCACTTATGCAAAAAGTATTGCAGTTTGACACAAAATTGGTTTTTCTAATTTTTTAAAAAAAATACAAGGGTACCCCCTTTGATTTTTGTGACGAAATCAATTTTATTTTGTAGCATAAAATCTATTTTTTCATACCAGCTAAATTAATAAAACTGATTTTTGTATTTAAAATTCTCTATCCTAAATACATTCCTAATATTAGTACGTCTATATTTTTTCCGCCCCACCAATTGATCATTTATGATCCAATTTATGATCCAACTTTCATTATCAATTCAAATTATCAATTTTGCTATTGATCATTATTCTGTCTAATCTAAATTCCCTTCTAATTTTTATAGTTATATTACGTGTTTATAAATTTTGGCCAGCTTTTTTTAATTTTTGACCAGTGTGCGACGCAAGGAAAAAATACATCAACCAATTTTGTCCAATGTGGTTGGCAAACGAACGAGGCTTAAAACGAAGGCTTAAAATGCTACATTTTACATAAAGATGCTATAAATCTCGTGAGCGAGTTTTACAATTTTATTCAGCGGCACAAACTTTTTATCTTTTATATTATTTAATAATCCTTAAGGCTAACACCACTGTAAAGTACATTATTATCTTTGTTATCATCATTTCGGCCTACTTTTGCAATATGTCTAGATTAAAGCTTACTTTTCTGAAGAAACCAAAGAAAGATTCATTTAAAAAATTCAATTCAAATATAAGAAAATAAGAACTCAATGGAAAAGAAAAGTGTTCACGTTAAGCAGTGTTCATGTAATGCAAAGTTCACATTATCGCGAGTGCATTGTAATTTTTAGCAATTATATTTGGAGCTTTTTGTCAATTTAGCTCATGAAGCAACAAGTTGCAGCAACAACAAGTTATTTATAGAACAAATCTTCAACAGACTAGACAGCTGCTTCGTTAATGGCTACATTAACTCATAAGTTGTTTGTGGCTTTTGTGGTTTATACACTTTGAAAAGCTAATAGCCACAAACTTCTGCCGAATCAAAACGACTATTTCATGTGCTTTTTTGCCTTTCAAAATAGTGTGTTTCTACAATTTTTCAAAATGCAAAAGTTATAAAAAATGATTACATTCAATCTGAAAATATTTGCTGTTACGCTAATTGTTTATCTACTTCTTTATCACGGTTCCATTTGGGCTCCAAAAATTTGCTAGTATACAATCATAAAAGGCATAAAGAAGGTGTTTTTAAAGAAGATGCTGTTATATGTTTATACGTGTTGTTGTGTTAAGTAGGGCTCGCACCAGTGTTACATAAAAACAATAATGACATTTTTTATACTATTAAATTATTCTTAAGAAACAAATTTTTATTAGTTTTTTATGTCTTTTAGTTTTATATCAAAATAAATATTTAAAGACTATCACGTCTTTAATTTGCGCTTAAAATGTTTGCGCCCATACAATTGGCGGGCAACCTAGTATACCAGTTATTATAAATTCTCTGAATATTTTTGCTTTTATGGAATTTAATGTGTTTTATTTAAATTGCCATAGGCTTTGGTTGTAATAAAATAAAAAGCTGATTTTCATTAACTTACAACGTTTCGGCTTAAATTCCTAGCCACCTTCAGGGACCTACGTAAAAACGTAAAAATATATGCCACACATTTGTTTATAAGCACTTTGGAAAACTCAAGGTTTATTTAGTGTATTAAATAGTAAGGCTATTCACAGTTTGAATACGCTGGTCTGCTATTTGTACGATTTGTTGTATGTACGCCAATTTACGTAAGCGTATTTTGCTTTGCTGCTGTTTTGCATGCAAACGAAAATACGCAAACACGCGTAAATTAAAGTAGCCCTAGTAAATACTACTTTTAAATACTCTTTAAAAGGCTACTTTTATTTACGCGTGCCTGCGTATTTGCGTTTGTATGCAAAACAACAACAAAGCAAAATACGCTTTCGTAAATTGGCGTACAAATAGCAGATCAGCTTATTCAAACTGTGAATAGCCTTATTATTTTGGGAATCATGGAATGGAATCATCAAAATATAGGAGTTTTTAAAATAGTAAAAAAATATTACTATAAAATTTACTACCAAATAGTTCATATTTAAGCAACTGTGTGAATTTTTTGCTCTAATGACTACGCTTTCTTGCTCTCATTTTAAAATAAGGTTGCCGAATTGAGAAAATGCCAAAAATGTACGCAACATTTATATAAATTAACCTTGGGAAAACTAACAAAAATCACATTGACTTTTTAAATAAATAAATGAAGAAAACAGTTATCTTGAAATTGACAAAAATGACTATAAAATTTAATTTAAAATAATGAACAAATTAAAAATTGCCATTAAACTACCATAAAAGCAGTACTGAATTTAGGCCTAGGACCGTGAGGGCCAGGCCTAGGCCGGCAAAATTTTAGGGGCGTCAAAACTTTTCAGGACTGAAAAATTTTGAGGGAAAACAAAAGTTAGAAGCGGAATCCATTTTTTTGCAGGGGGATTCTTTAGTGAGTTTTATTAAAAATTTTAATGAGTATGAATTATTCTATAAAATTATAAAATTAATTAAAGACCTCGCCAACTTTTCGAATTAAGTTTAAGTTAATTTCTCTTAATTGTAACGAAAAAAACAGATCAAATGTAGTGTGACATATGTGACAATGATACTACAAGTTTTGATGTTTCTAATGTGTCAAATTCAGCTTAACCATAGCTGCCAAATATAAAATAGAAATATATTATTTGGTCTGTTTCCGTAGTTACTTCAAGTAATTGTAATAGATTAGGGAGTGACATTTTGCATGTTATTCCTCTCTCTCGAGCTTCAAAATAAAGCTTTCAAGCAACTTTAAGCTATTCGAATCGAGTACGGGAACAGACCTATTATAAAAGCTGGCATGTCATGCTGGCTGGCATGACATAATGAAACAAAATTAACTTCAGAAATTGAAGTAAAAGAAATTGTAAAAATAATAAAAAAGTTAGCGTAACGTGTGCGACATACTGTGTGACACATGCGATGCGACATGTACGAATTTAAATATTTGCGTTTCTGCATCCATATTGTGTCTTTAAGCATTTCATTTCATCGCCAACGCACTGCATAATACGAAAGTTTGATATGCCCGTGATGAATTGTAGAATTGGCCAACTCAGAAACTCAAAACTAGAGTATAACATTTTTGTGAATGTTAACGAAATGTTTTAACGAAATAATAAAATCCTTAAGGAAGGAAAATTTTTTTAAAAATCGAAATAGGAAAAAAATCGTGGTCTTAACCTGGTGTTGTAAATTGATATTTTTGGACAGGGTGTTTTTCAGAAATATTTTAAGGAAATTAATGAAATTATTTCCAGTACCACTTCTGGTGCCCGAGATGTAAAACCTTTTATTAATATTTTTGAAAAAGTTAAAACATTGCATTCAAGTATACATTTCTCAAAAACAAAAAATGCATATGGAAAAAATATGCAAATTATTAATTCGCCAAATCTAAGGAAAACGTCAACACTATAATCAAAATTTCCAAAATTTAGACAATCACATAGCAATCAAAAGCTCTGGGCTATCTGGAGTGTACCTTTAGAATCGCATGCTCGACAAACATGTTCGTTCAATTTGAACGCTACCTTTTCCCGACAGGTTCGCTCCGCCATTTTGTTCGACGAACAAGTTCGCTAATGTGTAAGCCCTTTAAGAAACAATAAAAATAAAAATGAAAAATGCCTTTGTTTTGACAAAATAAATATGATAATAAATAGGCTAGGAGCTTCAGTAAGGAGCAATAGTTAGTGACAATTTTGGAGAAAAAATTTAAGAGCTCCAGAGATGGCAAAAGAAATGCAACAACGCAATTGCTCCTTCACGATTTGCTCATTCTTAAATTTATCAAATGAAGTCTTAATTGTCAAATGAAATCTAGCTGTCATGACATACCAAATGGAAACACTTTGAAATCACTATTTCAAAATCTCAAAATTTCGAGCAGATGGAAACATAGTATTAAGATTTTAAAAACTTGTGATTTCAACAAAATCTAATACAAAATCTCATCAAATACAATAAGGTATCCCTGAAAAGTTATATCAGTATCCAGCACTATTCAGCTTTTGTCAAATTTGTCATATTGACAATTGGCAACGGCAACTAATTAATTATTTAAAAAAAAAATATCAATATTTTATAAATGAAAAATGCAAAACAAAGAAAATATGAAAATAAAAAGGCTTGGGGCTTCAGTGAGGAGCAATTGATATTAAAAATTTTGGAGAACAAATTTAAGAGCTCCGGAAATGGCAAAAAAAAAGCAACAACGTAATTGCTCATTCACGAATTTTTCATTTTTATATTTATCAAGTGAAGTATTAATTAATTGTCAAATGAAATCTAGCTGTCATGACATGCCAGATGGACACACTTTGAAATCACTATTTATACACCCAAAAAAAATCTGTAGTAAAAATAAATAAAAATGTATTTAAAACAAATGTAAATTAGTAACTTACCGTCCAAATAAAAATGTAATTAATTTTACTAATTTCAATTATTTACTTTCACTACATATTTTTTAACTACAGAAAATAAATTCATTTACATTACAGTTAAATGTTTTTCCATTTATTAATTAAAAAAACTGCAAAACGTTTTCTGCCACAGAACAAAGATTGCTTTTTTATAAGAAAATCAAAGAATGTTTATATTAAAAAAAATACATATTAAGAAGTATACATACCACAGTTCTTCATCACGGACCTTTTACAATTATTTTAGTTGAAATAAATACAATTGCTATCAAATACATATTATGCAATTTATTTTAATGTATATATTCATTATTTAAATAAATGTATGCAAACAACTACTTACTACATGCAACTACTTCGTGAAATATTAATTATTTAAATGTAAATTCAGTAAAAATATATTGAATAACATATGTATTTAAAAATAAATAAAACTACATATATACGAAATAAATACAAATTGTGTAGTAAATTTTACTACATTATTTTTTTGAGTGTAGTATTAAGATTTTAAAATCATGTTATTTTAACAAAATCTAATACAAAATCTCATAAAATACAATGCGGTATCCCTAAAAAGTTATATCAGTATCCAGCACTATTCAATAATTTTTATCCTTCATCACAATATCGATTGCCCAAATCTGTTGGGTATGCTCTCCTTTCATATACCTGCGGGGCGGATCCGGGGTCAGTTCCATTTTCATTAAACTCTCCACAGAACTGTATATGGACAGAAAGAACCACTTTTCCGCTGCATAAGAGCTGCTAACGAAATTATTTCCTTACCCAGTGGGCATTTTAGCGAGTGCTACGCAAAAAAGGGCATGTTAGCACTGCTATTATTGGCGTCAATACACCTTCCATGATCACTGCATTATTGAGTACTTCTGTAAGGCCTACGTTTTGAAGGTCCTTATTCTTTTCATTTTATTTTATATGAAAAAATTTACAAAAAAATTCCAAAAAAAATTTTAAATACACAACAGTTTGTATAAAAATGTAGATTTAAAAAAAACAAAAAATATTATTTTTTTTTTGTCCAAGTTGGGTCTCGAACCCGGGCTCCCGAAAACTAACACATTACGTATCATATTATATGAAAATATTTATATGGAAAAACCCAAAGTCTTTTCTTATATTTTTGTAAGAAAATTTATAAAAAATTCCAAACAAAATTTTAAATACACAGAACAGTTTTTTAAAAATTTAGATTTTAAAAAAAACAAAAAAAAATTTTTTTTTGGCCGAGTTGGGTCTCGAACCCGGGCTCCCGAAAGCTTACTTTCATTTGTATTCATGCAAAATAAGCATGTAATTCTTAACAACCACGGTAGACGAGTGGGTAAGATGTCGGACCGCCGACTGAGAAGACCATGGTGCAAATCTGGAATTGTTAGTCGTTTTTTATTTGAAGTTGATATTTTTATTGCTTTTCCTTCTAACGCGACTTCTCGAAAGATTGCCTCTGGCAGGTCTCTTTTGAGCAAGGAGAGCGGAAGGCCTGACAAATTTTCCCATTTCATATAAAAAAGCAAGTGTAATTGTATATTAGTGCGGCAGTACTCTAAAATCCATACGAAGGCCTGCTAGCAGCGCTGCCAATGCCTACTGGGTAATTAATATATTTATGGCGGGGTCTCGTGAGTGCTTCAAGAGTACCCTATGTAATGTTCTTATAAGCCAGGATGCGTAATGCACTCTCTTCCACTTTATTTCTTATTTGAAATTATTTATAAAGCTGTTACTATAAGTTACAAATTATATTTTATTCTTGTATATGTTCGTATTCAGATGATCTCATTTAATGTAAATCAGTGATGTTCCTCGACGCGTCGTCTTTAATTGTCGACATTTTGGTGTCGACAATGCAGAATGTGTCGACAATGTAGACAATGTTGAGAATTGTGTAAACAATGTCAACAAAATGCAACACTGCGAAAATGCAAGTTCCATTTAGATTATGCTGATTCTTAAAACCTTTTGAAAAGTCGTTTAATTAACACAAAGTAACAAATTTTACAATTAAACAAACAAAAGCCATGCCCAGAAGGCGTAAAAATAAGGAACAGTTCGAACTTGGACTCAATTTAATAAAATATTACAATAAACATGCAGCCTTTTACATTAATTATCTACACGTCGTTAAAAGCAATTGTCTACTCGACATTCTCGACACCGTCGACAATAGTATTGTCGACATCATGTTCTCTACGCCGCACATCACTGATGTAAATATACTTACTGCAATTTATTCTAATTAATTTTTTTAACCTATTCCTAATTATAATAATTGTTTAGTATTCTGTAAGAATTAAGTCTCTGATTGATGAAATAACTGATGAAGATTTTACGAAATCTCACAAAATCTCAAGATTTCGAGCAGATGGAAACATAGTATAACATAAAATCCTTTTGTTTCAGTCCAAAATTCTATTGCCATTTTCAAAATATATACTAGCTCCTAGGACTACGTGAATTTTTGACATTCGTGCCCAAATTAGAGCCTGAACAGAATCAAAAATCATTGCGACCGACGATTGTAATAGAATAGATTCTATATAATAGGAAATGGCGTTGTTAACACATACACTGTACGTGAGCTGTCGCACCATTCGTAAATTGTGCGAGCGAGAAAGAGAGTGTTTTTTGACATTTCTGAGAACCCTGGCAATTGATTGGAAGACTCCTCAGCAAAATAGTTGAAAATAGTTTAATTTTAAGTATTTTTCACTGCTTAAAAAGCAACAAAATCAAAGAAAAAAATCACAAAAATAAATGCAACATGAGTTGTGCAGTTAAGAGTTGTAAAAGTTCCCGAAAACTTAAAAACAATCCGCTTTCGTTACACAGGTAAATATGTCTACACGGTTTCATTTCTTTTTACAAAAGTGCTTTATTAAGTTTCTTACGATATTTTTTTATCTTATTTGTATTAGAAATGTATATATTTCTAATTAAAAATGGTTTAAAAATGCAATTTAGACCCGTTGATTTTGCGCCAGTTTGATCAAACCACATCTGTCAAAACACAAACACTTCTTCAGGGGCGCAGTCATTTTTCACAGTAGAAAAATTTTTGGGGCGCTCTTGTTTTTAGCATAGTGAATCAGATTTAGTACCTGTTTGTTAAATTTTTCTGATTTCTACTCAACAGCTAGGCAGAAACACCCAAAAAATAAGGATTTTAAAAAATTAACCTAATTAATTTTGTAATTAAAGTTGAAGCTAAAAATTTATTGGGTTATCAAAATTAGAAAAATTACCTAAAAATGTTGCTGTTTTTCTATTTTTTCAACAAAACTAAGCTTTATAAGTATTAAAACAAAGGTAATGCGCGCATCTATTCAATGAGGTGTGAAAAATAAAATTCCATGCATAACTTTTTAAGATATAACTTTTTTTATAATTTGAATTTGTCTGAAAAACTAGTGTTTCCCTTTTACGAAAGCAATATATTAAAAACAGAATTATTAAAAAGATAACTACATCCAGAAGTACTGTGGATAGCAAAGCCTGTGTTGTACTTACTGAGGTTTGTAATCCCTAAGCAGCGGCCGAAGGCCTCCTATTAATACATTTAGTAATTTTTATTAAATTTGGAAAAATCTCCCCAGTAAAAAAAAAATTGTACCTTAAATGCAAGTATTTTTATAATTGATATCTTGAACAGATACTTGTATTATCTCTCTTTTGATACCCATAAAGTTTAGTTTTGTTGGAAAACTTAAAAAATCAGCTAAATTTTTAGTCCACTTTTTCCAACGTTCGATGCCTATAACTTCTAAGCCAATTGCGACCGACCTGAAATTTTTTAAATAATTAGAGTTGTTGCTATTCTTGACACGTTCCTAAAATTTTAATGCATAAGAACAAACTTTAGCAGTTTGGGCCTTCTTTTACGATACAACCGAATACGGCCCTTTGTGATTGTTTCTGTATTTGTGTGAACCAATACCAATATAAAAAATACCACACTTTTCTGCTATTACACCACTTCCTTATATTTTATTTCTTTGCACACAGCCATAGAATGGAAGTGTTCACCAAAACATGTCAACAAACATTTGAATATGTGGACATATATAAGTTAATATTCTTATCGATTACCTTTTGAACACAGTCAACTCAACTGTTCCCACGTGAAACTTCAAGTTAACGCTGCTGAGCTCAAACGTCAACCACAGCTGATGTGTTTTGTTAAGAATTGTGTTGCGTTGTTGGGGAAATATGAGTATGATTTGTTTTTATTAAAAACTAAGAAATTAAATACTTGGTTTTATTCATAGCTGATGAATGTAGATAAATGAGATGATTGAAGGCTTTTATGCATATAAAACTATTGCGAATTCGCCAATGTGATTCTCTAAAGGTACGAAAGAGCAGAATTTATAATATATATTATATAATTTTTTTACATCAGGGTTTCGCCCAAGTGGTAATTTTCGCGACATATTGTACCCTAAAAACTTATACAAAATTTTTTAATTAAGAGCATAGGAATTATTGCGCAGTTTATTGGCACTAAACTTGAATAAAAACGCAACAAAAACAAAACAATAAAAACTAGTTAAGTGAAAATGTTATGCATAAGCTGACACCAAGAAAAGCTGAAGAACATTAATAGCTATTTCAACAAGGCAACTCAATAAGGCTCACATAGACGAAATGGGAATTGACAGTGATGTTCTCGATCAGCAACATCAGCATCCAAAAGTCTTGCCTTTGCAGAGTATTTATTTGTACAAGTTTCTTAATGCATTCGAGTGGAAGGAATTTGCTTGTGGTTGTGGTGCCGCTTTTATTAATATTGGTGTAACGTATCCTATCTACAAAATGATTTTTCGACAAATGCTGCATGGTGTTCGTCTAACATCGGCATTCGATCAACTACGTCTTGAGGGTTTGGGATACCTTTATCGCGGCATACTACCTCCTATATCGCAAAAAACCATTTCCCTATCGATTATGTTTGGTGTCTTTGACGGCACAAGAAGATATATGGTAGAAGATATGTCATTTAACTGTTACCTAGCCAAGGTTATTGCAGGGCTTGCGTCGGGAACAGTTGAAGCTGTTTTGCTACCGTTTGAACGGATACAAACCCTGCTGGCGCATTCAAAATACCACAATTACTTTGCAAATACACAAAAATCTTTTAGGTATTTTATAATTTTTCCGAAGCCATTGTATGAATACAAAAAAACTTGAATTTTTAGCTATGTCTGGGTTAAGCATGGATATCGGGAACTGTATAGAGGATTGGTTCCAGTTTTGTGCCGAAATGGACCATCAAATGCAATGTTTTTTATGATGCGCGAAGAGGCTAATGAACTTTTACCGGAAACAGTAAGTATATCATATATTACAGTTAGGTTAGTAAAAACAAACTTAATAAAATATAGTCAAATGCATCCGTGAAAGCTGCACAAGAATTTTTAGCGGGAGCATTGATTGGTGCGACAATAAGCTCAATTTTTTATCCATTAAATGTCATTAAAGTCGCAATGCAAAGTAATATGGGTCATCCATCAGAGAGTATGCTAACAGTGACTAGGCGAATATATCATGATCGAGGAAGTCGAATAAAGCATTTGTACCGCGGTTGTTCCATTAATGCGTGCAGATCGTTTATGAGCTGGGGCATAATGAATGCAGCTTATGAAAATTTAAGGAAACTTTTATACTGAAAAATGTTCCAAGCCAAAGTTATGCAATTTAAAATAACATTTAGATGTATTATATGCATGTATATATTCGTAACTATTTATCTATATAAACATTTGAACAAAACATAGAATTTATATCAAAATGTTCCAATTCTAGTTAATTGTGTGTAGTAAATGTAAATGTGTTTGTGTTTAGCAAAATTAAGCAGTATAAATAGTTAAGTGTATTTATTATATACCAATTCTTTAAATTAAGTATACCACAACCAATATGAACGAGTCAAAACTCTTCGTGTCATACGAAGTATTTTCAGCATAAGAATAAGTTTATGCCATTTAAAATTTTTTTTCAGTCATAAGCCACTGTTGTGCTAAGCATCAACAACTTAGCTGCAATACAAAGTGAAAGAAGTTTTTTGACTGAAGTGTTTTCTTTTCAAAATACGCTTATGACTTAAGTTTAAGGGATTTTAATTAATTATGATTTTTACCAAGTCAAAAGATGAGCTTCAATTCAGTGGAAGTTAATGTTTAGCACGACAGCTTACATATATAGATATGTTAATGACCCGCCTTGAATATGTGAATCTAAAATAATCTTCGAGTAAATAATAAAAAAAAAAAATTTTCCCTACTTATTTTTTAAACACCCTTGTACGATGAAACATATTTCTGTAAATGAATCGCTAATTTTTAAAGTGATCTCAGTAAATAATTTTCAAAATTAATTCCCGTATTATCTATTGGACAGGTTTTACGTACAATAAGTTTAAAAATTAAAAAAGTGTCACTAGTAAATTTAAAATTTATCAGATTTCACAATCACTTTCGAAATAAGTAAGAAATGTTGGTAATAAGAAAATGTGCATTTATGAATAAAATAACCTATGTTGTATTGTATAAAAATATTAAACAGCTTTAAAACTTATTAACTCGTGTGATTTGTATGCAAATGTTTCTTTTCTCGTAGCTCTGTAGTTACCAAATAAACAACCTATAAACATAATACCTACTGACACTAGTGATATTTTGCCAAAAACAAAAAATAAATTACGTTTAATAATCTGCATATATCACATAGAATAATAATGCCTTAACAGTGCAAGCAATTAAATAAAGTTCTGTAATGAAATGATTTGTTTATTTTTCAATTCAAACTATGTACAATTTACCGCATACTCATTATTAAAGACGTACAACTTTAAATTTAGCTCATATTAAATTAATACAATTTAAAACACAAGTTATCTTTGCAAGCAACCGATTCAAAATCACTATTAAAAAATTTTATATACATATCTGTGGTCACAAGGAACAATGACTAAACTGAAAATATCGTAAAAAAGTGATATAGAATTTACTTTATTTTTGCCAACTTTTGGAAGTATGCAGATATCCTTTTTTTACCCAGAATTGATCATCACTTATGTCTGCACATATTTTGTTTGTAACGGTTCATATATTTAAAAAAATGGGTCGCAGTTCGTGCAATTAAAATATCGTTTTTTACGATACTTTGAGTTTAGTCGTTATTCCTCGTGACCACAGATATATCGCCGGCAGAGTAAAACAAGGGCATATGTGTAAGTCGGTGCGTTTTGAGTTTAGGATGCAGCCTATCTTTTTTTAAAAGGAGATATTTCAAATGGCGTGATCCGTTTTATATACTCTTAGTTTTAAGAACATTTGCTTGAATAAAATATTATCGCATGTGTAAATATTATCTTATGCCCCGTGCCTAAGTAAGAAAAACATTTATCTACAAAAATTATTTTTTATTCGTCAAAATAAATTACGATAAAATCATTCCAACGTTTTTGTAACTTTTCGATGCCGCCGCTGAAGCACGATTTTTCCTTGGCCTTAAAATGGTCGTCACTTTAGGCGATGACATTCTCATCCAAAACAAATTTCTTACCGCGGTACATTCAATTCAGCAAAGAGGTGGTAATCGCTGGAGACCAGATCTGGACTATACGGTGGGTGGGGAAGCAATTTGAGACACAATTTTGGTCGTTGTCTTGGCTTTTTTTTTTGTCAAATGGGTTCACAATTTCCAAACTTAAACGCTCCAATAATACAATGTTCGTTATCATTTATCGACCTTTCATGTTCCAAGTAATCAATTAAAATTATACCGCGCGCATTCCAGAAAACAGACGCCACCAGATTTCCCATCACTTTTATTGGAAAACTAAAAAAACAAATCATTTTTTAAGCTTATTTGCCCAAAATGGGCCCTATTTAACTTCTAACCCCCATGAGAGCGGCCTACACATTTTTCAGATTCGGATTTAGGAGATCAATATCAATCCTCCTATTGATATTGATCAATATATAATCCTCCCCGCAATAGTTCTCAAAATTCACAAATTTTTCATCAAATTCACCCCAAAGACAAACATTTTAATGAATTTATTTATAAATTTTTTTTTAGCGGAACATAACAATAAATAATGTAAGGATTTTATAAATTTTTTAAGGATTTTTTAATATTTGTGTAAATATTATAAAATCAATTTTTTTTAATAAAAAATAACACAAATTAAAAAAAAATAACTATTCAAAAGGTGTTTTCGAGTCGCAAATTCAAATTTTGAAGCTACAATATGTCAATGGCCTGATTGTTAAGAATGCTTAATCGACTTAGCACATTTATGATGTTATGGAAAGGCAAATCCTTTCGTAAATTTTTTTTCAACAGTGCAATATCTTTTAAGGTTATAAACGAAAATATATTAAAAATTCTACAAAATTGTGTTATTAAAAAATTCATTTGGCAACAAGGATATTTTTTTACTCATATGTTTAAAGAATGCGCTATAATAGCTCATAAATCGAAATATAAATTGATCGAAAAAATTAAAGTCACATTTTAGCTTTTATTTTTTATCGAAATAAAATTGGTCAAAGAGTAACGATTATTTATTGACTTTTTTAAAAAAATCAGGAAAATTAAAATCATTAAAGATTATTATTCCTTAGCTAACAAGCATCACATTACTCAATATCGAATAGACTTACTCTTTCCATTTGACTTTTTGAATAGAAATTTCAAAAATAACTGTTATTTTCGTTCCCTGTAAAAAAAAAATTATTTTCTTCCGAAAAGTACAACATTCTTGCATAGAATGTTAGGGTTAACAATGATAATAAAATAAGAGCATGCATGTAGTTATTTGAGTGTTAAACATAACACAATTAAAAGATTAAAATGTTAAATAACTCAATCCATACATTATTTTTCCTGTTTGCAAACGAAGTTCCAGCAGAAAAAAGGAGAATAGCAGCTTTCATTTTTTAAATCTCACCTCAAGTAGCAGGGATTTGTGTAAAATAACAGGGGTTTGTGTAAAATAACAGGGATTTGTGTAAAATAACAATGGTTTGTGTAAAATAACAGGGGTTTGTGTACATGAGTTTTTCACAAATACAACAACTGATGAAATTGCCAAACTTTAAAAGCATGTTTAAAAAATAAAAGGACTTAATAATCTTATTGCAACCCAACTTTAGTATTTATATAATAAATAGATCTTATGCATTATTTTGAGTGGTTGCAAAGTGATTTATTGAGAGTTTATGGCCGATGAAGAAGAAAAGTAACGTTCAGGGTAGATTTTTTTGTGCACAAATACATGCTAACCTTTTTTAAAATATATTTTCTAAGTTTCTTAGTCCTGGCTTACACTCGGCAAGACTTAACGGTCAAGTCTTTTGATTCTCGGCGATCTCATATGGAAAGGGGAAAGAACAAACTTGAACGTATCGTCAATTCTTGGGCAATTCGTTTTGTGTTCGTTAGTTATTTTTTATTTTATTTCGGCGTCATCAGCGCAAACTTCGGAAGGAAAATGGAGAAGTGAAAGAAACAATTAACCCTCAACTCATGAGTGTAAATTGAATCATCAAGCTTAAAGGGGAATATGCAAAAATTTACCGTCAAGTCTTGAAGAGTGTAAACCAGGACTTAACTCCATACCAAGTGTCATGAAAATTTTACTGTGTTTGTTTAATGCGGACATTGCACGGCCAATCATTTGATGTCCAGCATGTGTACGTGTGGATTGATACTAGCCCTTACACACATCAATCATATCGTCAAACTATCGTAAAACGTTCATTCTTATTTTTTCCGTGGCATACAGACGTGCGATGAGTGGCGCAGACGATTGTATTGCGTATATTGCATTAGCAATTTTCCTTAAAAAAACGTACAAACAACAGGATAAGAGTTAATTAACTCTGCCAAAAGTTGGTTGACCTCTTAAATTTATTATTTACAGCTCCTTTTTTTCCTGCAGTCATCTTTACTGAAACATGAATATAACATTGCGCTATACTGGACAAATTCGTTATGAAGCAACCCAGAATCGGTTATTAGCCCGAAAAATCAAGCACAAATTGGGTCTTCCCGTCACTCCCCGACATGTCGCATGAGTTTTAAGAGCCACACCTGTAATAAAGTGGATAAAACTAAAAGCAAAACTACACTTGACTGATGCTCATAAGACCAAGCGATTGAAGTTTGTCGCAGATACATGTCCTGGAGTGAAGAACGGCAAAATATTTTTTTGGATGAAAAAAAGCAACCTAGGCGGGCCGGACTGTTACAGTTGTTATTGTCATGATATTTACAAAAATGTCGTAGTACGATCAAAACGCAATTTCGGTGGAGGAACTGAAATGGTTTGGAACCTTTTTTTGGAGCGACACCAATATGCTTCATCACAACGAAAAAATACACGGAGTTATTAGAAGACATGTTGGTGTCTTATTATGAAAACGAGTCTAATGCGGATCTGACACGGTTAATCATTTGACATCAATCATTTATATGTGTCACTAGTTAAAGCACTAGTTAGCCTTGAAAGGAACATGAGTGAGGGCCCTGATGGTTTATCGCCGATTTCTTTGGAAAATTGTACATACTCCATTGCTTATCCATTATCATTAATTTATAACGAATCATTAGCATCCGGCATATTCTTAGACTCTTGGAAAATTTCCTAAACATAAAATCATAAACTATAGACCGATTTGTAAAATTATATACGAAAAACTTATTTTCTTAGTCAAAAATATTGTATATCCGCACCAACATGGTTTTTTGAGTGGAAAATCTACAGTCACTAACCTTTCTATTTTCTCAAACTGTATTATTAGTAATATGGAAAACCATTTGCAGACGGACGTCATTTTCACCGACTTCGCGATAGCCTTTGACAAGGTCAATCATAAGAGTCTCAAATCAAAACTCTTCGCAATTGGATTCCACTCCATACTTAGTTGGATAAAATCATACAAAACCGACTCCAACTTATCAAAATCAATGACACAATATCCAGGCCGATCAAGGTCACTTCGGGGTTCCCGCAGGGAAGCCATCTTGGTCCGTTATTATTTCTAATATTTATCAATGACCTCCCTCTAGTAATAAAACATTCTAAATGCCTTCTTTTTGCTGACGATCTCAACTGTTTCAGATTGATTATATCGTCAACAAGGTTAATTCCATGCTAGATTTTGTAATTAGAAACAGCAAGAAATTTAACGATCCTTATACGCTAAAGCTAATAAGGTCCTTTCCTCCATCAATTTATTTTCATTAACATCTCGTGCAATCTTTAAAAACAAACTCTATAATTACCTCAAAAGCTCTTATGTCTAGCTGTACTTTATTCCCTCTTCTCAATAATTTGTTGTTTTAGCGTATATCTAAACTATGTTGCTTAAGCTATCTGTTATCTATTACTCATCGTCTTATACAATCAAAGAATATTGTATATTTACCATATCAAGTCTTCAGCTTCTTTTGTTTTATCTTATAATTTTTTATTTAATGTACCTTTACGTATTTAATTATCTAGATGTAAGTTTAATTAAATGTGATTAATCCAGTAGTTTTTAGATTATAACTCTGTTTCATGAAATTAATAAATAAATAAATATTTGTATGTATGCGTTACACAGACCAGTTGATGACTTGATTGACCAAAATTTTTAGATATTTTGCAATGCTGGCCAAGCGGTTGATGTGTGCAAGGGCTTGATTGATCAATCTTTCGTCAGTTCGTTTGTTTTCGTTTGTGCGGGGACAAAACATTTTTTGGAAGATTTTTTACTTTTATTTAAACGCTTTTTAATGCGTAGCTAATAATTACTTGATTAAGAAGCATTGCAATATACGCGAAACAATCGTCCGTTTAAGAGCTTGAACAGAATCAAAAATCGTTGCGACCGACGATTGAAATAGCATAGATTCTAAGTCTGCGATTTATCGTTGCGGAAAACGAGCTGCGTTTTTTCTACATTTTGCATGTATTTTCCAACAACAACGACTCGTCGCACGTCTGAGTTCCATGAAAAAAAATTAAGAATGAAAATTTTACGTAATGATTGATGTGTTTAATAAATAGCATCAATCCACACGTACACTTGCTTGATGTTAAGCGATTGACCGTGTAAGGTCCGCATAACAAAGAGTTAATTTTCCAGCAAGATAATGAGTATCATTACACATCATGATGTGCGGTGTAGACAAATAGATGTCAATAAAACTATTGTCGACAATGTCGTGTAGATAATTACTTTTAACGACGTGTAGATAATTAATGTCAGAGGCTGCATGTTTATTGTGATATTTAATTAAATTTAATCCAATTTTTGAGTATACCTCATTTAAACGTTTTCCGGAATTGCTTTTCGTTTGTTTAATTGTTTTGTTTGGTTTGTTTAATTTATGTTAATTAAACAAATTTTTGAAACAAATTTAAAGCAGCTTACACAATAGCGAACTAATTCTTCAAACAAAATTGCGGGTCTAACATGTTCGAAAGAGGTAGCGTTCAAAATGAAGCAACGTGTTCGTTAAACAAGCGAACAATTTTTGTTGTTTTTCGCCATCATTTTGTTTCAAAACCCTGGTTTGAAGGTGAAAATAAAAAATTCCTGCCAGCAGACCAACAGGTTCGACAAACCGTCAAATTACCCAAGTAACAATATTAGCCATATCTTCATTCTTGCAGAGCTTATAGTGCTATCTTATATAGCAGCAAGCTTCAACTATAGCTTTAGTCGCGCTACTAAAGCTCTTGCAGAGAATATATAAGGCTACTTTCTTGAGTTTAAAAGCACTATTTTTACTTCATATGTGGAGTAGAAGTAGCTGTAAACTTTTAAAAGAGTCCCTGTCAAACCCAAATAAGAGCTCTTGCAAAGCTCTTTTTTTATTATTCGTTTAAGTATGTATGTGTTAAAAATAAACTCAATAAATATATAAAATTTGACAAGTGCTTGTGATGATAAGAATGACAAATAAATTAAAGAAATAATAAAGTGATTATTATATCAGACTCATGTTTGTGTATTCGTTATATGCTGCGAATTTCGGTGCGCTTTTGAATTTATCGGAAACGTGAATGTAGTACTTCGAAAAACTACAACGGGCTTAACAAATAATTAAAATTAAGAAGTGTTAATTATTTAAAAATAGTTGGAAAATTTTTAACATTCTTTAAGATCAACTAAAAATGATTTAAGTACTTTATTCTTAAATATATGTATCATAGAAATCATCAATTTCGTTTTAAATATTATTGTAAACACTAATATTTAGCTTGCTTCAACTCCGAAGATTTTCTATTTTTTATAAGATCGCCATTTTTTTCAAAGAAGCTCTTTATCAGATTTTTTAGTCACTTGTTATTCCCAAAAAATTTATTGCATTAATTTACAGTATTTTATATCTATTCGCTTTAAAAATGCAATACAAAAATACACATTAAAGCAAATATTATACTCAATCTACGAGTTTTAAAACTGCTGTATAGTAATTTTTATTACTTTAAAAGATCCTTTACAGAGCAAGTAGTAAATTTTAGAGTTCTGCTCTTTTGCAGATTTGATAAAATCCTTTACAGAGCTGTATAAAGTATTAAAGCTCAAAATGGTAAAAAAATCATATTTAGAGCATTTTATTTAAAATTAAAAGCAACTAGCAGCAAACAAAGCTGCGGTAAAGCTTTAACCGCATATTATACACCTATAGAACACTTTTAGGACTCACTCGCACCTAGTTGCTCCAACAATGTTACTTGGGTAGCTTCTTAACCATCAAATTGGTTCGAGAATGGCCACGGTTTGACGAAAAGGTTTTATAATGCGTCTACGTGAGGTAATCGAAATTTCACGCACCGATATAGCTGTAGTGACGATGGACTGACACGCACACATAAGCGAAGTCGTCATATTTTATTTAGGAGATGCCTACATCAATACAATCAAATACAGTTCATGTAGACAAAACAGAACTGGTTTCACGCAGACTGACCAGTACAGTGTGTTTTTGAATAACTGACTGCTCATGCAGACTAAGCACTACAGTGTATTTTGTGCCAATGTTTACCACTGTATTAATTTTAGTAATATGAGTATGGACTCCACTGTTCATAATGCATACCTTGCTTTTAGTCGAGACACTAACCGGAAAACATAATTTTCTTAGTGTTGTTGGCACCGTATAAATTTTGACAAGTGTCAATTGCTTCACAGCCAACTTCAATTGCAATTTCTTTTCTTTCTTTTTGACGTGCTCTTTTAATAAAATTGGTGTGTATTTGTTCCAAAAATCAACCAAATTATTAGCCATCTCTTTATTAAAAAAATATATGTGCCGAACTAACCAAGCTCAAATACCAACAAAATGTTGTGCATTGATACTTTTCACAAAGTTCAATATAGAATGTTGAAAATTTTAATGTTTTATCAAAAACTTCTGTGCTCTACTGATTTAATATTCTAGTTGTTTTGTTGTTTAATAACTTCTGTTTTATTTATGTTTTTTATGGAATATTCAGCCCCAAGATGACCATTCGCCCAGCTTATAGGCCGAAAATTGTGAAGAAGCGCACAAAGCATTTTATCCGTCATCAGTCGGATCGTTATGCCAAGCTGTCTGTGAGTATAATGTTTTTCACCTATAAAGGTTCTATGGCAGCTTATTAATACTCCTGCTTGTTTATAGCACAAATGGCGCAAACCAAAAGGTATTGACAACAGAGTACGTCGTCGCTTCAAGGGTCAATACTTGATGCCCAACATTGGTTATGGTTCCAACAAACGCACTCTTCATATGTTACCTACCGGCTTTAAGAAGTTCGTTGTACACAACATCAAGGAGCTGGAAGTTTTGATGATGCAAAACCGTGTTTATTGCGGCGAAATCGCTCATGGTGTTTCTTCAAAAAAACGTAAAGAAATCGTGGAACGTGCAAAGCAGTTGGCGATCCGTTTGACAAATCCAAACAGTCGTCTCCGTTCACAGGAGAACGAATAGGCTTAAATTAAGTAACGTCGTTTTTTTAACAATAAATATTCAAACCATCTGAATATAAAACTGTCTGTAATTGAATGTTGTGAATGGTAAACAAATGGTAATGTTTGGCTTTGAAGGAATATAAGGCTAACGACCGATTTCTGCACCGAGTATTAGCGCTAATCCGTGGATTAGACCAGTTCATGGTGTACAAACTTAATACCATGAACTGGTCTAATCTACGGATTAGCGCTAATACTCGGTGAAGAAATGCGCTATTAGATGGACTCAGTGAATATTAGCTTCAATTAATTAAAGTCTTTCAACAAATTGTCATGAATGTTTCATATATTAACTGTTCATAATGATGCAACATTAAGTAGTAAAAATTCTTAGAGTGAAATATAAGGAAAAATTATTTTAGAAATTGTTTAAGCCGATATAGTTCAGAAGGGTCATTAATTATAATTAAACAATCTATATATATAAAAATGGATGTATGTATGTGGGTATGTGGGTATGTGGGTATGTGGGTATGTGGGTATGTGGCTATATCACATATAGACTCCAAAACCGCTGAACCGATCTTTATGAAATTTTCAGGGAAACTGAAGCCACATCTTGAGAGTGTTCCTGTGAGGTTTGGTATTTATTGGACGAGGGGGTGTGGTACCTCCCATAGAAGCCAAATTTACGCTATCGATCACAAACCAAAAAAAGGATATTTTAAGACGGTTTCAATCGTAAAAAACTAAGATTTGGTAATTTTGTTCAGATGGTTACTGTCGGTAACTGTACGAAAAATGGGCGTGGTCGTAATATAAATACGCCCACTTTTTCGAAATCATGGCAATTCCGGAGTTTTACACATTTTTACAGTGAAACTTGCTGTGTAGGTGATCTAAGAGGCGGTCACTATATGTAAATGTTTTCACGCCCACTTTTACCGCCCACAAATCAATATCTATACATATAAAAAGCAAAACGATGTGTGTCTAGCTGTGTGATGTCTATAGACTCCAAAACTACTGAACCGATTGACCTGAAATTTTGGCAGTCGATTAGTTTCAGGTACGAGATGGTTTAGGAAAAAATTTGCCACACCCCCTTTTTACCGCCTCCAAATCAATAAAAATGTTATATTTCAGTCGGTTTGGGTCGTATAAGGCTAAAATTTTGTAATTTAGTATGTGCGGTTACTGTCGACAACTGTACTAAAAATGGGTTTCCACGCCCCCTTTTACCGCCAGCAAATAAATTAAAATGGTTTATTTCAGATGGTTTTGGTCGTATAAGACTTAAATTTGGTACTTTGGTTTGTGTAGTTACTGACAGTAACTGTACGAAAAATTGGATTCTTCGCCTCCTTTTTGCGCCTACAAATCAGTGAAAATGCTACATTTCAAGCAGTTTTGACCGTATGAGACTAACATGTGATACCTAAGTTTGTATGGTTACTTTCGGCAACTGTACTAAAAAAAGGCGTCATCGCTATATACCCACACCCACTTTTTGAGATATCATTAAAATTGACTACTGGGTTGATTGAGCTAAAATGTTGGCTTAGTTCGTACAGTTACTGTCAGCAACTGAAATAAAAATTGGTTTCCACGCGCCCTTTTACCGCCCACAAACCAATGAAAACGTTTTATTTCAACGGTTTGGGTCGTTTTAGACAAAAATTTTGTAATTCAGTTCATATGGTTACTCTCGGCAAGTGCACTAAAAATAGGCCTGTCCCACTTTAGTTAAACTCACTTTTCGGGGAGTTAGCGTCGAGTGAAGTAAAGTGTGCCAGGCTCAACCTAAATTGAGCTGAAATTTGGGCATTCGATTTGTTTCGATTACGAGATGGCTCTAAGGAAATATTTTACAGTACCCCTTTTTACCGCTTGCAAAACAACAAAAATGTTATAAACAACATAAATGTTATATCTCGCACAGTTTTGATCGTATTAGACCAAAATTTTGTTATTTAGTTTATATGGTTACATTTTCGTGTATGGCAGTAAGGCGGTCTATGGCAGAACAACGTCTGCCGAGGAGAGTGAGTGTTCCTGTGAGGTTTGGTAACGTTTGGACGAGGGGGCGTGGTGCCTCCCATACAAGCCAAATTTGCGCTATCGACCACAAACCATATAAAGCATATATATCAGACGGTTTCGATCGTAAAAAACTAAGATTTAGTAATTTTGTTCAGATGGTTACTGTCAGTAACTGTACAAAAAATGTGCGTGGTCGCAATATATATACGCCCACTTTTTCGAAATCATGGCAATTCCGGAGTTCTACACATTTTTATAGTGAAACTTGCTGTGTAGGTGCTCCAAGAGGCAGTCACGATACATTAATGTTTTCACGCACACTTCTACCGCCCACAAATCAATATGTGTATATATAAAAATGAATCGTGATTTGTTCGGATGCTTAAAACTTGAAAACGACTGAACCAAATTGGATACTTCTTTCTACTGGTTTAGGAAAAATATAATGCCACACCCTCTTTTGTCGCCCACAAATCAATAAAAATGCTGTATTTAAGACGGTTTTGGTCGTATTAAATTAAAATTTGGTAAATAAGTTCGTATGATAACTATCATTAACTTTGATAAAAATGGGCGTGGTCACATTTCATCTTCGCTTACTTTTAAGAAAATATCAAAATACTTCGAAACTATTGGTCCGATTGAGCTCAAATTTTGTAAGTACGCTTTGCTTTGAGTACGAGATGGTTTAAGAGAAAATGCCACACCCCCTTTTACCTCCCACATATATATAAAAAATTGTTGTTATCGAATAGCTTTAGAGTTATGGGTCGCACAGCTTAGAAATTCGGTATTCGACCACAATTTAGACGTACCGTTTCAGTGATGAAATTTTATGGGAGTGGACAAGGGGCAGGGGCACCTCCCATACAACCCAGATTTGTGATATCGAATAGCTTTGAAGTTATAGGAATACAGCTTTGGAATTCAGTTTTTGACCTCAATTTACACATGCAGTTTCAATGGCTTTATTTTATGGGCGTTGGGCAGGGAGGCGTGACATCTCCCTTACAACGCAAATTTGCGATATCGAATTGCTTTGAAGTTATAGGTTGACAGCGTAAAAATTCGGTATTCGACCTACATTTATGCATGCACTTTCATTCCTCTACATTTTATGAGCGTAGGGCAAAGGGGAGTGGCACTTCCCATGCAACCTAACTTTGTGCTATCAAATAGCTTTGGAGTTATAGGTCGCACAACGCCGGAATTCAGTATTCGACCTCAATTTACACATGCAGTTTCATTGATTCAATTTTATGTTCATTGGTAAGAGGGGCGTGGCACCTCCCATTTAACGTAAATTTGCGATATCGAATATCAGCGTCAGAATTCAGTATTCGGCCCCAATTTATACATGCAGTTTCATTAATTACATTTTATGAGCGTTGATCAAGGGGGAGTGGCACTTCCCATGCAACAAAAATTTGTGATATCGACAAGGGGGAGTGAAACCTCCTATTTAACCCAAATTAGAGATATCAAATAGCTTTGGGGATATAGGTCTCACAGCTTTGGAATTCAGTATTGGACCTCAATGTACACATGCAGTTTCATTGATTAAATTTTATGAGCGTGTATCAAGGGGGAGTGGCACCTCCCATGCAACGAAAATTTGTGATATCGAATAGCTTTGGAGTTCAAGGTCGCACAGCGTCGGAACTCAGTATTCGACCAAAATTTACGCTTGCAGATTTACTGATAAAATTTTTTAGAGTTTGTCGGGGGGGCGTGACGCCTCCAATTTAACCCAAATTTGCGATATCGAATAGCTTTGGAGTTATAGGTAACTCAGCCTCGGAATTCAGTATTCGACCTCAATTTACACATGCAATTTCATTGGTAAAATTTTATGGGCGAAGGGAAAAGGGCAGTGGCACCTCCCATGCAACCCAAATTTGTGCTATCGAATAGTTTTGGAGTTATATGTCGCACAGTTTTGAAATTCGGTATTCAACCTCCATGTACACATGCAGTTTAATTGATTACATTCTATGAGCGGTGATCAAGAGGGCGTGGCACTTCCTATACAACCCAAATTTGTTATATCGAATAGCTTTGTGGATATAGGTCCCACAGTCTCGGAATTCAGTATTCTACATCAATTTAGACATGCTGTTTAACTGATAACATTTTATGGGCTTTTGACAAGGGAGAGTGGCAGCAACGCGCCGGGTTTCAGCTAGTATTTTATATACACACCTTTCATGTATCTTGATTTTCATGGTACAATAAATAATTCTATTTAAGAATTGCCTGTGTTGGATGGGAATAGTAGCAAGTTTTTCCAGATTTGCGAAATTCCAGAAAACAAATTTATTCATATAAAGTAATATGGAAAACTAAAAAAACAATTGCAAAAGTTATCAGTGCTATCATAAGGGAATGCACAGCTTCTGTGATTATATTCCATGTAACTAGTCATAGAATTTGATGGTTAAAATCTTATTGAAAAGGTAGTATCATAGCCTTTCTTTTAATATCCTTTATATAACTTCTAAACCAAATGAGAGCGACGATTATTTTTTTCATATTTTGAATTTGAAGCTCTATACATATGTTCCACGAAAAAAAAAGTGAAAAATTAATTTAATCCAAAAGTAGGCTATTCCGAAATGTTTATCCAAATTTACTAATTTTTTAGGCTCAAAAGTGACATTATCTCGATTGGGGTTATCGTTAGAAGTGATACAACCCCAAGTAAAATAATAGAGTTTTTGTCACTGTATAAGAAGGGACATAATCCAAATATTAAAAATTGGGTTTATGTCAGGGTACCGTTATGACACCCGTCAAAATTTTAAATACAGTGAAAGCTCCCATAAGCGGACACCGATGGTTACCTACTGATTGTCCGCGTGTGAGAGATGTCCGCTTATATGTCGTAAATATCGTTCGTTCCCAAGAATGTGTCTGCTTATAGGAAATGTCCGCTTTTTAAAGCGTCCGTCTATGGGAGCTTTCACTGTATAGGCAAAATATGTGGTTCTATTTCTACTAAGTCAAATATTTTTGTTCTCTGTCGCAGCTTCTGTTAATACTGTTCATCTATTTTTTTGTCTTTACCCCGAAGCCTGATAATTCGAATGTGTGACCAATCCAGCGTCATTTACGCGTATCATTTCGACACCCAATAGTTTTGCGTCACTATTCCTAATACTTTATATAACTTTCAGACAACGAATCTTGATGATTTATCAGACTGATTAGTAAAAGTTTTTAATTACCTCAGGATGTTTGTGGACACACCCTTTACAAGTTCTGCTGTTAACGTCTATCTCCGTTCCGCCATAGAATGCACCGCTTTCTTGGTAGTAAATCTGTTTCACTTTCTCAATAGGAATCGGCTTCAAAATTATAAGCTGTGTATTATTTTATAGCGGCCCAAACAAAATCAGAATTTTATAACATGATTTATTTACTGAAAATTACTCGCAGATAATTAAACAGATCTTTAAAAAACACATAATAAACAAGGTCCATAGCATTTTTTGCTATTTGCCTTTATATAATATTGTTATTTAAGTTAAAAAAGCTATTCAAGACTTGGTGTAAGCTGCCAACTTTTAAAATTGTATTCATTACTTTGGACTCAATCCTCATATTTTATTTGTCTAGCATTACAAACTGCGGAGTGTTTTTTTATTATTTCTTAATTTATTGCATTAAAATATACAAAAAAAAAGAAAAAATCATTAAAATAAAGGAGAATTTAACATCGACATTTTTCCCCATTTTTTGTGTACTTTTCTTTACGTGCTGTGGCCAAGAAGTGTTTCTTTTGTATTGTTTCAATTACAATGAAAAACACAAATTTTACAAAAACAATCATTCTAATGTAAATTAAGCAAAGGTTCTAAATACAAATGAGTAAACGTATTTTGTTAAAAATTATGTTTAAACCTTGCCGTAGCGTAAGCCTTTATCTAGGCCCCCAAATTTTACCCGCATTATACTACTTAAGTATTACATCGTGCTCATGCTCTAAATGTTCATTGAGATATTCCTTATTTTCAAATTTAACGCCGCATATAACACATGGAATTTCACTGTATATTTCGTTGGAACTGCTTGCCGCCATTAGAGTACTAACGGCTTCTTCTGTTTCTGGCGCACTAACTTCCAGTGGATGTGTTTTCATGTGCATCTTAAGGGTGTATCGTTCAGTAAATGATTTTGAACAAAATTCACATTGGTGCCGCTTGCGATTCTCCTGGTGAATTTGCATGTGATGATTGAACGTTTTTTTAGTTTTAAATGTTTGATTGCAAACACTACAGATCAAAGGATTTTCCTCGGCGTCATGCCGCAGTTTATGATTGTATAATAAATTGTCCTGAGCGAAGCAGACCCCACATTTTTCGCATTGATACTTTTTCTTATTCCAGTGCAAACGCATGTGACGCAGCGTATTTACAGCTCGCGTATAACGCTTGTCGCAGTATCGGCACTCGTGCTCTGTTTTTCCTTCGTGTATATTCATGTGTAAATCTAAATACTCCTCATCTTTGCGCACTGCTCCGCAAATGTGGCATGAGTAGGTCGGTGGACTATCGTGGGATTCAACTATGTGTTCATTCAGTTCTTTTTTTGTTTTGAACAGTCTATTGCACACGACACATTCTCGTGTACTTCTGATATGTGCCAAGGTGTCTGAATCCTCACCATCTTCACTATCTTCCAGCGTATCGTGATCCGATTCAACCATGTCCACATCTTCACTTTTTAATTCTATGATAGTAAATGTATCTTTTTTTTGCTCTTGTTCATCATAGTACTCATCAAATGGTTCGACAGGCATCTTTAAAGTGTTCTCCAGGAGGTTTGTCAACTTTTTTTGAAATGTAAGCAATTTCAACATTAAATCATCATATTCTCCTAATTCCCTTAAACATTTTGGGCAAACGCAGGCGTCCTCTTTTATATTGAGCTTGGTTTTAATGCAATTGGCCAAGTGCTGTAACACCACTTTTATAGGTTTCTTTGATGCCGGAGCCGTAGCCATTTCGATTTCTTTAAAGTTTCTGAATGCATCGTCTTTTCGAGCACACAAAAAGCATCGCCTTTTAACCATTTTAATAGTTATTTATTAATTCTAAAAACTTCTCTAAAAATGCTGCCGAATAAATTTTACATACAAGAAATGTCTGCACCATAGTTGCCAGTTTTGTGGGAAATTTCCCATTTGTGGGAAATTTTAATTGTGGGAAATGGGAACTCCCATGGGATTATTTAATATAGTGGGATTTTTGCCAGACATTTTTTTTTCTAAATTTAATTTATATGATTATCAACAATTTTGATTCTTTTTCTGACAGTATAAAAAAATTAGATAAGCTAAAACGAAAGAATTAGTTACCCCAAGAAAGCAGTTAAATGATATAAAGGAAGGAAAACAAATAACAGATAGATAAAAGCTATGTAAAGCGTTTGAAAATTAAATGCTCATGCTTATGTTTATGTATGATCTGTAACTTTTATGACTGCTTGATTTTTTTAATTGAAATGTATAGAATTTTTTACGGTTTGTGGGACTATTTAATGGCCGTGGGATATTCGGTGCGTAATTTCCCACGCTATGGGAAAAAGGTTATTTTTGTGGGAATCCAAACTGGCAACTATGGTCTACACTGTCAAAATTATTGGTGAAACAGCATCGTTGCCATACAGCAGACAAAACAAATTTCTGAGCTGTTGCCTAGATTATGCCCTGAACAGATTGAGTATAGACAACACAATGGGGTATTCACGATCCGCGGCTCTTTGGGAATGGTGTACACTTCGTACTAATAAATGAAACATATATTAGCTAAAACTAGCAAAAATCCCTACAAGAAATAGCTAACCAAAACTCCAACACAATCACATACATTTTTCTATTTACAACCACATTCTCATAAGCATTTCGGTGTCAGAAATTGTGAAACAAGTAAAAAAATATGAATATTTTAGCAAGCGCATGTTGAAAAGAGATATGGTATCATTATTAAA
Source organism: Dichetophora obliterata (assembly GCA_963920525.1). Classification (NCBI taxonomy): domain Eukaryota; kingdom Metazoa; phylum Arthropoda; class Insecta; order Diptera; family Sciomyzidae; genus Dichetophora; species Dichetophora obliterata. The sequence continues at coordinate 4,898,231 of OY986435.1, forward strand.
AAGCTATTGTAGTTTACTATTCCAGGTTTCGCTAAAAATAAAAAAACAAGTTCTACAATAATAATTTTATATATAATTTAATTTAGTTTTAAAATTAATAATCTTTAAATTGCTTGCTGTTGGAACGCTGCTGACCTTCTAAAGAAGGATGTGCCAATAAGCACGCTTACCAATATCAATACCCTACAAGACTATCAGTTATTTAACTAAAAAAACCCTTTTCCCTACAAGAAGCAAAAACTGTTTTTCTAAACCAAAATATCGGTTACCTCTTCATACAAAGTTTCGGTTATGCTAGGAAGAGCCTCGGGAAGGGAAGAAATTAACCGAAACTCGTGTATACGTGTGATCTGGCATCCCTTTCTCACACGTATTAATTTTTTTAACTTTATATAAGTTATCTTTTACATTTAATTTTTTTATATAAATGCGGAAAAGCCGGAAAAGCCAACTGCTTCGTTTCTTCACTCATATTTAACTCCAGCCACTTGATTTCAGTGTCCATTTGCTATTTACACTACTCGCTGCATTACGGGCGTGCAGAATTGTGTTCGGCCAGCTTTCACTCCTTCTTTTCATTGTTGAGTTGCGATTCGAGTTATTGTTTTCGATGATGCTCCCCCGTTAGGTTACATTCTGTTTGTTGTAGATGCGCCATATCGTGTTCCCGCGTGCTTGTCAACTCCTGCAGGCTATTTGCTATTTGACGTCGAAGTCAAAGAATTTCAAGAAGATTTCTTTGAGTGATTCGCTGCCATAGCAACACGATGATCACCTGCTTAAATTTGTATCAAATTTAAAATATATTAAAGAATAATAAAAAAATTTAAAACATTTACGATGTTTATCCTTGTAGTTTTTAGTTCGCGTCTGCTGCACCTGCTGGTAACTACCGCCATCCCAGTCCTTATATGGACTATTTTTACTACTTTCTGATGCACTTATTTGCTGATAGCAATTGTTGGACGCGATTACATTAAACAAAAAATTATAATTAAAATGTCTTCAAAGTGCATTATATCTGGTGTATTTTATGAGTTGTGATTTAAAATTGTTAGCTGTTGTAGAAAGTGTCAATAGACCCACAGGTAGTTTATTTCAGCATCGTACAGCACGTACAAGAAATGATCGCTCAAAAACAGAAGTTAAAGTATTCGATTCGCCAGCGAGTAGACAGACGCAAAACGCAGCTTTATGTTGGAAGTTCATTCGATGCAGTTACGTTTTGCGTCCGACTACTCGCTGGAGCAATTTGTAGTATGTGCTGAGACAACGCAGTATACGCAAGAAAAGTTAAAAATATTTCATTATTGAACTCTGCCATACATTTCTTGCGTAAATTCGCCAGCGAGTAGACGGACGCCAAGTGCATCGAATGAACTTACAGCTTTAAGGTCTCTACCCTCTTGCGACACGTAATGAAACGACACGAAACTACAAAATATAAATACCATGTGTTCTTATGTATACATGCTCACTAAGTGACGACGAAACGGCAACGACTGTTGACGCCGACGAAAAAGCCAGTGGTGATCGTTTCAAAGAATTCTGACCGGCTTGTTGTTCTCTTTGCTTACATAAATTACAATGGATTCCAACAGTTTATTGTGCAAAATAAAAAATTCGCAATCGATAGGTCATTTTTAAAGCATAGGATGAATCCAAAATCTTCGATTTTATTAGTATTCTCCATTTTCATCTTAATGTGTATTAGAAAACTCTGTGCATATTTTTTATTGTTTTTTTTAATAAAAATTTTTGTTGCCGTTCCGTTAATTGTGCATTACATATTATGTTACCTTTTCGTAGCCGTTTTATAGTCATTTCATTACGTTCCGTAACTGGGCAGAGACCTTTATGTGGTCAAACGATTGACAAACGATTTGATGAGTGCTTAGAAGTGTGAACGGGGCTAATTATCGCATGCAAAAGAAAAGTGCAACTGTGCATCTCTGTCAAAAATTATAGATATACGAAGCGTCATATCGGAAAATTAGTGAATTTATTAAGATTTGAGAAAATACTTGTATATTAATTATATTCTATCGAAAGCCATGGCAGAGAGTTCTTTCATTAAAATCCGCTGCTTTTTATGCAGACGAAAAAGTTCCAGCCCCAAGTCATACAAGCCCATTGAAACCACAAAATGTCAAGTGTCTGGCAAAACTATTAAAGATGTACTCAAGCATTTAGCACGCAGTGCCAATGCAGAGCTCCACATATCCCGGACTGATTCAGTGTGCTATTATTGTCACTGTCAATTAATGGAATATGATAGCATTATGGTAAAGTTACTGAAGACACAGAAAAGTCTCACTAAACTGGTAGAAAATGCAATCATTGGATATGAATCTGATGTGGAGAATGAATGCGATGAGCATATGTTGACAATGGATGAATTGAATGACGAAAGCTTCTTTAATGACTTTGAAATTTCGGAAAGTGAACTGTCGCAAACCATCGACGAAGCTTCACATGGATGTAGGAACAATTTTACTTCAAAGCGTGTCCGATATAATTATGATGAAGAATTGCAATGCCAGTTCTGTGTAATGAAATTTAAAAGCAAGGCTAAACTGCATAAACATAACACAGAAGCACATCGTAAATACAGCTGCGAACTCTGTGATTTCAGCCATAGAAACGAAGACTACGTTTTACTGCACATGAACCTTCACGAAGGACGTCCAGAGAATCAGTGCAAGTTCTGTGACAAACAGTTCACCACTAAAATTAGTACTATTCGCCATATGGAAGTGCATATGGACTCTAAGAAGTATCAATGCGACAAATGTGGTCTCTGCTTCTCGCAGACAACAGTTCTCTACAACCATAAGCTACAACATGAAGCCGAAGAGGATCCATTACGGTGTGAGGTATGCAACCAAGTGTTTAAAACCAAACGGACCTTCCGCCACCACATGATCACACATCAAGTCAATCGTCCACGCTATAGCTGTGATCAGTGTTCAAAGACGTTTACTGAAAAATATACCTTAAAAGTACACATGCGCACACATACTGCAATGCCTAATCTGGAAGAGCAAGCAGCAACTGCGGTTCAATCTATTTCAAGTTCAAATCCGCAGCCGGAAGCAAAGTTCAATTGTATCATTTGCGAACAATATTTTATAAGCAAGGAAAGCCTTAACAAGCATATGGAAAAGGAACATGATGTTATTACAAAGTCACTAATATTAACAAACTTCTCTCAATATGATGTTGTTACCAATGAACCACGAAAATCATGCGAAGTTTGTGGACACATGTTTAGCACACAAACTAATTTGAACTTTCATTTAGAACGTGTGCATGGTGTGGAGTTTCAATAGATTTGTATTTACTTTTTAGCATACAACTATTATGTATGAAATATTTTAATGACTAAGTATAACCTAAATATTTAATAATTTAAAATAAAATTCATGGAAAATACAAATAAAGTGTTGAATTTGTTAAAAATATAGGAAAGAGTTAAATGAGGAGGTAAAGACAAAGTGGTTCAACTCAAGAAAGCGGGATAAATTGGTTTGAAATTTTCAAAATTAGAGGGAGCACCGTCAATTTGAAGATGGCAATGTTGAATAATAAATATCGGCATTTATAAAATTATTTCTTTCGAAATGAAAATTGCCCTTATTCTTGTTGTCACCTCGCCTATGTGAGAGTTCTCATACTCGTGTCACGTCACTAGAAATCTGGTATTTCTCTGGTAAACTCTCACATAGGCGAGGTGACAACTAGAATAAAGGCAAATATATTCATGGAATGAGAGGGTTTTACCAAAATATAGGTTCCATGACAAAATCAGACTAGGTAGTGTTAGGACAAAATCCAAAATGGCCAGAAAATTGACAAAAATACCAAAATGTCTGAATTTGACAGATATGGTCACAAAGAAAGAGAACACATTCAGCCCTAACACTACCTTGTCTAGTTCTACTATGATAGGTTCAATCATGGTTATATATCAGGTAGAAGTGACAGCTTGCTATGTTCTCACACAAGGCGAGCATTTAGTGTCATTTGCCTGTATATTTTAACTTAAATTTTTTTTATTTTTCTCGTTCTCCATTTTATATTTATTTCGAAGTCCTGTACAATTTTACCGTGGGGCCAATAAAATAACGCCAACAATAGAACACTATTTACATTTATAAACAGTCGAAATATTTAGCACATGATGCTCAGCCACCCAGTAGTCCAAATCTTGAATGAATCATGCACGAAACATGCTGATTCGGTTATAAATTTCATTGACGAAAATCTCATATAAAAGTTCCAAATTCGTGCACTGTTTGAAAACGTTGTTTTTGATGAACGAAACAAGACAGAATTGTTAATTATGGACAAAATGTATCTCATGCAGTAAGTTTCTTTAAGAAATTATGCACGATGCCTCGGACTACATGCCAGAATCTTTGAAGGGCTGAGAAGCAGATCTGTATTGCTTTTACATTCATATCTATTCGAAGAGATACTTCTATATGACACGATCTAAATGTCAGAGAATTTAGGCTTTATTAGTAGTGAAACTGGTATTAGATTCAACAAAGACACATATCTTGTTAATGCATAAAAAGAGAACTGCCGACTCGAATCAGAGTTGTAGTAAAAAATATGGCCATATTGGCTAAAACCGGTTAATAAGCTGGTATGCAATAATAATCGCCATATTGTCTTAGACCATTACATTATGTTCTAAGGATCAGAACTTATTTTTACCTTATAAAATAAAGCATGGTTACACTTATTCTAAGTTAGTTTCAAAACTTTTTAATTCTTAAAATGCGAAACAAAAATTATATTTAAAAAAATGTATATGTATTTGATTCATGTTTCTTGCAGCATTTGAGGTGTTGAATTCTTATGGTTTCAAAATTACATCATGCTGGCTTTCCATATGTTCATTATGTTGATCTTTGTTAGTGAAACTGCAGCCACATATTATGCAAATAAATAATTTACTCGTTTCATCAACGACTGCAGATACTACCTTCTTTTTAGCATTTTTACTTAATGCTCTTGTGCTGCCATCGCTCTCGTGTGTGCGTTGATGCACTTTTAAAGTGTATTTATCTAAAAAAGTTTTCGAACAGTAAGCACAGCTAAAGCGTGGTCTGTCTTCGCGATGAGTCATCATATGACCTTTATAGGTGCGCCTTGTCTTGAATGATTGATTGCATATTTCGCAAATAAGTGGAACTTCTTCAGCCTCATGTTGTAATCTGTGATTGTAGAGCACTGAGGTCTGCGAGAAGCGCAGACCGCACTTTTCACACTGAAATTTTTTCTTGTCCCAATGTTTCTGCATGTGTCGAATAACATTTTTTCTGCGTGTAAATTGTTTCAAGCAATATCGACACTCTTTATCAGTTTTACCTTCATGCACATTCATATGTAATTCCAAATATTCTTCGTTCCGCGAGGTAATGCCACAAACTTTACATGTACACCGTTGCTGTGGCTTGTGTGCGTTCGCTATATGGGACTTCAGACGTCCGGGATTTGGAAAACTTTTTGCACATTGTGGACATGTAACTTTCTTGCTTACGGGCAGCTTTATATTCGCTTCTTCTTCAACATCTTCGGATTTGCTTTTGATGTTAGTCAAAGAAACTTCCAATTGTTCTACAAAAATGGGCTGTTCTCGCTGTACCGCACTCAAATTACAATCAATAACGATTTCTTCCTCTTTAATGACCTCGTCAATATTTGAGAGAGCATCTTCCTCATCCGTAAGCTCCTGGAATTCATTAAAAATTACTTCATTGAACTCATCTTTAATAGTTTCAATATTTTTGCTTTGGAAGATAGCATCTTGGCCTTTGTCCAGTAGAGACTTTTTCATCATGCGAGTCAAGCGACGCTGCACTTTCAACAATTCTGTTAAATATTCATCGTATTTAGCAAGCTCATTTAAGCACATCTTGCAAAGACATCCATCTGGTGGTACTTTTAGTCCGTTTTCAATAAACTTCCCAAGATGCTGCAGTACTGTTATAATTGGCTTCTTAGACGGTGATATTAAGCATGTTGCTATAGTCTTGAATCTTAAATTCTTCTTTTCCTTGCCGCATACAAAACAGTGTGTCATTTTCAATTTGTAATAATTTAATTTATCTACTAAATATTTTGATAATTCAACATATTATATTGAAAAACTGTCAAAAATGTTTATACTAAATTTAAAGTCGACTTTATTTGAGTTGCCACCTCAAATTCCCACAAAAAACCTTTTTCCCTTTTTCCAAAAAAAAACACAAAAAATCCTACCGACATTTAAAATAACCACGAAAATCCCACGCAAATTAAAAAACCACGAAAAATCCCATTTGTATTTAAAAAAAACCACGATAAATCCCAAAAGAAACCACAAAAAATCTCTTTTCTATTAAAAATTACCCCTGTAAATAAAACAGACATAACAAGCTGTCAACAATGAAACAAAAAATTAAAAAGAACTGGAATATTTCATCGTCTGTGTTTTAATAAGTCTTTAAGTATTCAATAAAAAATATTTGTTTAATCCACCTAAAACCTGTATAAAATTTACAAAAAAGTTCCAAATTAGTTTTTAGTCTTTAAAAAGCAAAACACAATCACGCAGTTCTTATTTTTTTAACAATTATTGCTCAACACGCACCGCATCAAAAGCAAAATTCTATTCGACTGAAAATTCGATGAACAACGAACATTTCGACAGGGTTTGACGTTCGATACTCGTTGTTTGATAACCAGCGAACAATAAGGGACAATCACAAATCAATTTTAAGATATACCAATTTTGTATATTGATAAAAAAAGAAAAAAAAAATCACTGAAACATATTTTCCAATGCATGTAAATATGTCAAGAGTAAAAGAACTTCCCACCAAACTAAAGTTACCGAAATCTTAACGAATTCGTTGCGAAAATCATATAGATGGGTTAAGACTATTTTGACAATGAACAAAATATGAAACATATACGCTTTTATGTATATATATTTATACATATTTTAACTGAAAAATAAAAATAATCCCTTCAAAACAAAAAAATCACACAAAACAAAAAAAAAATCCCACGTGAATTAAAAAAACCACTCAATTAAAAAATCCCATTTCCCACGGCAATTAAAAATAACCACAAATGGGATTTTTCCCACAAAGGTGGCAGCCGTGTAATGGGCCAATATGGTTAATAGGTTGCCACCTTATTTTTTTTATTTTTACGAATTCGGTGCTGGCGCGAACACTAGGTAAAAATGGGTCGCTGAAACCGAATCCGTTGCCAGAATTTAAAAATTACAAGAATTCGCAAAAATACAAAAAAGTTTAGGTGGCAGCCCCATTAACCATATTGAATTTTAAAATTCTTACTTCAGATACGAAATCAGCGACTCAATATATATTTTAGAAAAAAATTAAGTCCTCTTTTGTTGCTATTATAATCGCCACTCCGTTTGAAACCGTTTCGTCCCGCCACAATGACACTTGACTCCGTTCCGTTCCGTCTATTATAATCAGCGCTTAACGTAGAAATCGAAATTCAACGGATCTTTACGTCCCGTTACATAACTTTACGTTTATTATAATCACTTGTATAATGAAGTATTGTTTGAAATAATAATAAGTGAAAGAACACACTGCTCGATTGACATTAGAACACATTACGTTACTTCTATTATAATTGGGCCTTAACACTGTTGAATGATGGTTAAAATTCTTAAAAATACATATCATTCGACTCGCGTCGTTTCATCACCGAGGTCGTGAAGTGCGACTAGCCAACGGTCAGTCGCATCAGCGGATGCTCAAACACAATTAAGCCGGATTCATTGACCACCTTCAGCAAGTTTTTTTTTATATGAAGTTTTCATGGTAGAACTAGTGAAGGTATATGCATTTCAGACTGCTCTCTTATTCTCATAGCCAGATTTGTCAAACTCAAGCATTTTGCAATTCTTGCCTATTTTTGCTTTCTTATCGCATTCTCATCGTTTTCAGATTTTGTATGGGCTGTCAACTTCGTTTTGACAGTTCCGGCAGTCTGTCTCTTCGAAATGCATCTACCTTCTCTAATTCTACTATGGAAGTTTTGAAAATTTTTGTTCTCTATCTCTCTTCACTCAATGAGAGAGTAACAAAAACTTAATGCACTCTCTTTGACTTGATTAACTTCATTTCAATTTTCTTGCTGAATCTTTTTGAGAAGTGTTGCCAGAATGGAGTTTCTTGAGTTGAAATTGGCATATTTTATTATTGAAGCTTCAAATAAAGAAGCATTGAGTCTGGCAGTATCGAATATGACAAAGAAAAACAGAAAACTTGCTGAAAGTTTTACATGTCAGTGAATCGACCTGCGTCACATTCCCACAGAGAGAGAGAGAGAGAAAGCTGTCACAAAAAACTTGCTGAAGGTGGTCAGTGAATCCGCCTTTAAAGTAGTTTTAAATAGAATCAAAAAGATTCGTAATATGTGATGGTTATAAATTTTACTATTTGGCCAAATAATTTCCTCTTCACTGAGGATTCTTCTTGAGCTAGGGAAGCCTAGTTTTCAGAGTAACTTAAATAAACAAAAATATATATTAGGTATTTGGTCCTAGAAAAGTATTTGGTCGTTTGCTAATGCTGCTTTAAACTCTTTTTTTGTTAAATATTATATGTTTCAAAACAAGCTGAAGTTTACCAAAAAGCTAAAAGAGCACGCGATAAGAAATTGTGTGCAAAAAAGATCTGACATTTAAAGAAATCGAGCAGCAGCTTCAATAGTAGCAGCAGCAGCAAAACCTTCATTGTATTTTTAAAACACTTCAATTCACTTCAACTACACTTCAATTCACTTCAACTACACTTCATGTATGGGCAGTACACCATGTTTACATCCATTCTGACAGTTCGACCGAGCTCACTCTCAAGTGCCACAACCTTATGAATTAGCCTTGGACTCATGGACAACTTCTAAAATACATGTGAGCGGCCTGCAAGATTTAGATTTAGGAGGTCAAAATCCATATAATCTGCAAAAAAAAATAAAAATTAGAGTTGTCGCTATTCTTTAAATTTTCCTAATTTTTTTGTACAGAAGAGAATAGATTTAGTAAAATGTACAAACATTTTTGCTTGTGGAAACTTAAACTTTTTCTATATAATAACCATCAGAGAAAAAAAAATCTAAAACCCAAATTATACAAAATAATTGTGTAATTACTAATTTACACTATTTCATGGTAAAAGAACAAAGTGATCTCCATTTTGAGAAAAATGGGCTATTACTACTCAAAATTTGCAAACCAGTGTTATTTAGAGTTTATTTCCATTTATAGGAGCCCATATTGATAAGGACTCATTGAGTCTTTTGGGGTTGTTCTTTGTTAATTTTTTTAGGCCAATGATTATTCGCGTGGAATCCGTGGAATATAAGGGTATTCGGTGGAGGCCTAGCTGCAAGCCACCGGACGGGTCACAGGTTGCGGATAGTGAACGGCCTTCAGATATGGAGGTTAGTCGCGAATAAGTTTCTTAACAAATAAGCGGCCCCGGACAATGCAGCGGGTGACCAGCTAGGGTGTGGAAGGGCGTAGTGCTGGGCAGCGCTGCGTCTTGAACAAAAACCCCACAGAGCCCGCAACTGGCACTGACAAGACGAGTCGGTGTCGCCTTAAAAGCACCTTGCCCAAACCCCCCTTGTCTTTCTCTAGACTTAAAACTTGAGGGGTCTCTCATAGACCTTAATCCTGGAATGTGCACAGGGTTTGGGTCCCGTCACATTATCAAATTTCCCAATGAAAATCGAACCAGCCTCGGATGATAACCCCAAACACGTTGACGACTACCGCAAACGAAAAACGGACCATGATTTACGGATATGCACCTGGAATGTCCGGACTCTCTACAGAGAAGGTGCATCTATCCAACTGGCGGAAGCCCTCGCAAAAATAAAGGCTGACATCACCGCCATCCAGGAGATGCGATGGAAAGGGCAAGGCTGCTCTAAGCGAGCAGACTGCGATATTTACTACAGCTGCCATGCGGAGAAGCGCGAATTCGGATGCGACTTCGTCGTAAGACGAAAACTACGCCACCTTGTTTCTCGGTTCACACCAGTGAACGAAAGGTTGGCGACGATACGCATCAAGGCGAAATTTTTTAATGTAACCTTAATTTGCACGCACGCCCCGACGGAGGAAAAGGACGATGCCGCCAAGGATGCTTTCTACGCGAGCCTAGAGGACGTGTACGATCGCTGTCCGGCCCACGACGTAAAAATAGTCCTCGGCGATTTTAACGCAAAGGTCGGAAAAGAAGGCGTCTTTGGCCCCACTGTCGGTCAGTTCAGTCTCCACGAGGCCACTACGAACAACGGTCTAAGACTGATCGACTTCGCCGCGGCACGAAACATGGTAGTAAGTAGCACCAGATTCCAACACCTCGACATCCATAAGGCCACCTGGCTGTCCCCTGATCAAAAAACACGAAACCAAATTGATCATTTTGTGATCGACGGAAGGCACGCTTCTAGCGTTCTGGATGTGCGTACATTTCGGGGAGTGAACATCGACTCCGACCACTTTCTTGTTGCAGCCAAGATCCGCATGCGGTTATGCAATGCAAAGAACATACGCACAGGAATGCAACGAAAGCTAGACGTCGCTAAGCTGCAATCACAAAGGACAGCTGAGGCCTACTCCGCTCAACTCTCGGATAAGCTCAACCAACCAACCTCACAACACGATGATGCCGATGGACTTTGGGCGCACATCTCCCACTCCATGCGCGCTGCCGCTGAAGAAGTGATTGGTTTCCGGCGCCCGCAACCTCGGAACCAATGGTATGACCAGGAGTGTCGCTACGCGACGGCAGCAAAAAACGTCGCATACAGAAAGACGCTGCAGTCAGCTGCAACGCGAACCGCGCGAGAAAAATATCGTGAAAAGAGGAAGGAAGAGAGACGCCTTTTCAGACGCAAAAAAGGGAGCAAGAAAAGCGTGATCGTGAAGAAATTGAGGTGTACAAAGGCAAGAAGGATGCACGAAAATTTTACCAACAGGTTAAGCGTCTAACCCAAGGTTTCAAGCCCGGAGCATCCACTTGTAGAGATGGGAATGGAAATCTGGTTACAGATACGCAGTGCGCACTGAGATTGTGGAGACAGCATTTTTCCAATCTGCTTACGGGCGATGATCCCACCAACTCCGCCCATGGAGAATGCAGTTCGCCACAACCAATCGACGATGACGAAGTAGAAGTTCTACCACCTAGCCATGACGAGGTTCGAGTTGCTATCCAGCGGCTCAAAAACAACAAAGCAGCGGGTGCTGACGGCCTGCCAGCTGAACTGTTTAAAGCCGGCGGCGATGAATTGATAGGGTGCATGCATCAACTCATCAGCAAAATATGGCTAGCGGAATGCATGCTCGACGATTGGAATCTCAGCGTGCTTTGTCCCTTACTTAAGAAAGGAGACCCGACAATTTGCGCCAACTACCGAGGTATCAGTCTTATTTCCATCGCATATATGGTCCTCTCGAGCGTACTATGTGAAAGACTTAAGCCGTATACAAAAACACTGATTGGACCTTATCAGTGTGGCTTTCGACCTGGTAAATCCACCATAGACCAGATTTTTACACTGCGCCAAATCCTGGAGAAAACCAACGAAAAGCAAATCGACACGCATCATCTCTTTGTCGATTATAAAGCTGCGTTCGATAGCCCGAGGCGGGATTGCCTATACGCAACAATGTCTGAGTTCGGTATATCTGCAAAGTTGATAAGACTCTGCAGGATGACGTTGAGCAATACTTGCAGCTCCGTCAAGGTAGGAAATGACCTCTCCGAAACCTTCCATACTGAACGAGGTTTCAGACAAGGCGACCCGCTATCTTGCGATCTCTTCAACATCATCATGGAGGGGATCCTACGAAAGGCCGGTGTGCATCGCAATGGCACCATTTTTTACAAAGGTGTTCAGCTCCTTGCGTATGCTGATGATATTGATATCATCGGTAGAACCAAGAGAGATGTCACTGCTGCTTTCACCGCTATCGAAAAAGAATCAGCCAAGGTGGGTTTGACGGTAAACGAGGGTAAAACGAAGTATATGCTGCCTGCTGGCAGGGGAGCGGGGCGGCTAGGCTCTCACGTTTCAACAGGCAACTATAACTTTGAAGTGGTCAAGGAATTTACCTACCTTGGCACCGCCATTAACAGCAATAATGATGTCAGCCTGGAGATAAAGCGAAGAATAACAATTGCTAATAGGTGCTACTACGGGCTTAAGCAATTACGTTGCAGAGCCCTCTCTCGATCGACAAAACTGACACTCTACAAGACGCTCATTATACTTGTGCTTCTTTATGGCGCTGAGGCATGGGTTGTCTCGCAAGCAGACGCAGCCGCTCTTGGGGTGTTTGAGAGAAAAGTTCTTCGCAAAATCTTCGGCCCTATTCGAGTTGGCGACGACTATCGCATACGAATGAACCACGAGCTGTATGAGCTATACGACGACATTGAAGTAGTTCAGCGTATCGCAATCCAGCGATTACGCTGGCTAGGTCATGTCCATCGTATGAATGACGATGCTCCAGCGAAAAAGGTGTTCGAGGCGAAGGCCGAAGACCGACGACGAAGAGGGAGACCATGCCTCCGATGGATTGACCAGGTCGAGGAAGCCCTAACCGCGCTTGGTGAAACCAATTGGAGAAGGCGCGCGCGAAGCAGAGGCGCCTGGCGAGAGCTGATGAGATCGGCCGAAACCCGACGACGGGTTGCTATGGCCACCTAAGTAAGTAAGTAAGTAATGATTATTCTTAATTTGAGCACTGTTTCTGGCCAAGTCTTCGATACCACATATCGGGATAATCCCATATCTTAAAATCTGATTATAACAAATTGTTATTTTCAATTCGTTTAAAAACTATTTTTTATTCTTAAAGAGTGAAAGTAAAACTGTATTTTAAAACTATATGCTTAATTCGTTTCTTGTGGCATTTGAGCTGTGTATTAGTTGTTACTTTCTTCGCAAATTTCTCCTTAAGGTTTCAAAATAACATCGTGCTGGCTTTCGATGTGTTGATTATACTGTTCTCTGTTGATGAAATTGCAGCCACATATTATGCAAACGAATAATTCATCAGCAACTGACGTTACTTCTTTCTGTTTAGTATTTTCACTTATTGCTTTTGTGCTGCTATCGCCCTCATGTGTGCGTTGATGCACTTTTAAGGTATATTTTTCTACAAAGGTTTTCGAACAGTATGCACAGCTAAAACGTGGTCTGTCTTCGCGATGAGTCATCATATGTCCTTTATAGGTACGCTTTGTCTTGAATGATTGATTGCATATTTCGCAAATAAGTGGAACTTCTTCAGCCTCATGTTGTAATCTGTGATTGTAGAGCACTGTGGTCTGGGAGAAGCGTAGGCCGCACTTCTCACATTGAAATTTTTTCTTGTCCCAATGCAACTGCATGTGTCGAATAACATTGATTTTTCGTGTATATTGCTTCAAGCAATATCGGCACTCTTTCTCAGTTTTACCTTCATGCACATTCATATGTAATTCCAAATATTCTTCGTCCCGCAAAGTGAGGCCACAAATTGTACATGTACACCGTTGATGTGGCTTGTGTGCCTTCGATATATGGTACTCCAGACGTCCGGGATTTGGAAAACTTTTTGCACATTGTGGACATGTAACTTCTTTACTCACGGACAGATTTGTATTGGCTTGTTCTTCAACTTCTTCGGCTTTACTATTTATGTTAGTCAGAGAATATTGATCTTCAGAAAAAGGTTCTTCAAACTGTTCTTCACTAAATTCATCATCAATAAAGACTTCTTCCTCTTTATAGGCCTCGTAATCATTGGAGAGAGTATCATCATTGGAGAGAGCATCATTATTTGAAGACACATCCTCCGCCTCCTCCGTAAGATCTTTGATTTCGTTTAAAATTACATCATTGAATTCTTCTTTGATAGTTTCAATATTTTTTTTCTTTGAAATAAGTTTTTGGCCTTTGTTCAGTTGAGACCTTTCAATCATGCGAGTCAAGCGGCGCTGCACTTTTAGCACTTCTGTTAAATATTCATCGTATTTAGCAAGCTCATTTAAGCATATCTTGCAAATACATCCATCTGGTGGTACCTTTAGTCCGTTTTTAATAAACTTCCCAAGATGCTGCAGTACTGTTATAATTGGCTTCTTAGACGTTGATATTAAGCCAGTTGCTATAGTCATGAATCTTACATTTTTCTTTTCCTTGCCGCATACAAAACAGATTACCATTTTAGTTGCTGATTTTTGCAGGACATTAACTATTTGAATGTATGATCTTTACGACTACTTTACTACTAATTAACATTAACTGTTTATGCTCTTGTTTATATATTTATTAAATGTATTTATATTTTTATAATTTGTTTATAATAAGAACGACTTGTTTGTAGTTTACCTATGTGACAGTAGGTTGTGAATATAAACTAGTGATGCAACGATTAACAGAAAAAGTTATATTAATCGGTTATTTTTTTCGGTATCTACACAGTATCTACACAGGACAGTGCAAGTCCGAAAAACTATAAGTCGGAATAGGGGTATTCACGATTCAGTGCACTTGCCAGTGCAGTTGAGGACTTGTGCAGTTAGGTTTTCGTGAACACACTACCATTACTATTTCAAAGCTGTCAAACTTTTTTAATGCACACAAGTGCACAACTGCTCAAGTCCTCAAGTTTAAGGCAATAGTAGAAAAGCACTTGTGCAGATTTTTGACGGACGTATATCTTGTTTTGAGTCTGCATTTTCTTTTGTGCTGTTTTTAACCTAAAATATTTTAAAGCAATACAAAATTACTGTTAGCTTGAGTGTGTACTTCGTAGCTGCATAAAGCACCGGAAACCGGAAACTATAAGCGCATGAAAGAAAACACACTAAAAAAATGACAAATGTCAAACCAAAGTGAGCTGCAAAATTTGTAAAGTTTTGAAATTCTTGAATCACGGTATATTTACCTTTCCACTTTTTCAACTCTTCTATAGACATCGAAGTGAGTCGATTGAGTGAGGCTAGTGTAGACCAGCACTATTACACTCACATTTGATTCACTGTCCGCTGTTCACTATCAGCGCTACTGTCAACGAAATTTCAGACACAGTGTATTTTGGCACTTGCAGACAGTAAAGGGATTAAAGTGTTGGTTTTGTTGTGATTTTGGGGATATTTTTCGAATTTTTAGGGATATTTGCTATTTTAACAATAAGCAACAATAAAAACTTGTATATGATTCGAAACAGAAATGAAAGTGAAGCTAAATACAACGCAAATATTAAAGTAAATTAAATATTTATAGTTAATATCTACATAAATAATAAATTACAATATTTTATAATTACATAAAAGTAATTATTAAATAAAACCGCAATTGCAGCGAGATTCTTCGCATTGGACATCTTGTTAATCAACTTGCACTTGTAGTTGCTTGCAACTTGCAGATAATTTCGAGTTCGAATTTTTGTATGTATGTTTTACTTTCGAATTGTGTATGTTTTACTTTCGAAATTGCACTGTCCCGTTTAATAAATAAAAACAAAAGAAACAAAAACAAAACGTGAAACAAAAACAAACAAAAAAGAAAATTCTTGATATAATGGATGGAAAACAATTTAGAAGAAGTGAAATATATAAAATTGTCGAAAGTGAGTTTAAGAAAAAGAATATTTTTATTTACTATGTCCCTTTTCTTTTAACTCACTTTCGACAATTTTATATATTTCACTTCTTCTAAATTTTTTTCCATAAATATATCAAGAATTTTCTTTTCTTTAAATATTTCAATCAACAGCCAAGTCTCCGCAGCACTCCAAAAAACTCTTCCACCCGCCATTTTTTCTTGTGATAAATGAACTTATTCGCTTTGACAGATAGAATCAGCTAATTCTAACAAGTTTCGTGGAGTTTTGTGGATTTAACGAAGTTCATCTCAACTCGCGTTTCCATGGGGAGTTAATCCCTAGTAATCCCGACTCAACTCGCCATGGAAACGTAGTAATAGTAATGTTATCATTTCAAATTCAAGGCCATCACTAATAGGGCTGTTCACATTTCAAACCGCTCATCAAATCATTTGTCAAATCGTTTGACAGCAAAAGTGTTCAGACTCATCAAATTTTTCATCAAATTTCATTTTATCTTGAACACCGAAGTAAGCACATCGCGATGACGGAAAATTATTAATACCACTTGTTATTAAAATCGTATTGGAAGAAGAAGAAAATATTTTATAAATTATTATAAATTATTTGCAACAGTTATTTATTATTGTTTTGCTATTATTTTCTTCCGCTCCCTCTTTTGCCACGATGTGCTCAGGTTGAAAACTTTTTTGAACTGACAAAATCGTACTACACAATTTGACGAGTGTTCACACTCGTCAAATCATTCGTCAAATCAGCAGAAAAATCAAAAAATTTTGATTTTCATCAAACGATTTGACCAACGATTTGATGAGTGTTCACACTCGTCAAATCGCCATCAAATCCATACAAATTCTGTTGGTCAAATCATTTGTCAAATCAGTTGATGATCGATTTGATGAGCGGTTTGAAATGTGAACAGCCCTAATCGATGTGCTTTTATCGTTATACAGCTTTCACATTAGGCAACCGGTATGATAAACGGCGGCCATATTTGATAATCCGTTTATGCCATGGTAGAAGAAAACAGGAATATGCAACAGATGAGAGCATACTCCCGGAATTGTCAAAACGTGAAGTTATTTTATAAATTTTTTTTTAAAAGAAAATAAAATACAATCGCTTTAATTTTTTATGTTATTATTAACATCTCAAACTGCACCAACAATTTTTTTTTTATTTTACCATTTCTTTAAAAAAAATTTGGTACGTCCAAAGTGGAAAAAGGTGTATTGCTGGTCCGGGTGATAACGGCAGTCTTCTGTAGCAAAAAAATTAAAGAGATTAAATCAAAAATGATTTAAACTATCAAACATTTAGAATTTGTATTTAAATCATAGAAAATGAACAAAGAGATTATTGTTCTGTAGACTTGTCAGTCTGACAGGTAGTAGATTTAAACATTTTCATTTAAAAAAACCAAAATGTAAGACTTTTAAATATAAATTTTCAAAATACGCGTTTTTTTTTTTTTTGAATAGACGGAAAAAATTATTAAAAATGTATAATGTTAATAGGAAACGTATTAAAATTTCTGTCCAATCGAATAAAATTTTTTAAAATACCCGGTCCGATAAAAAAACGCCGCCGTTTTTAAAGTTTTAACAACACACACTGCGCAATATGAGAAGATTTCGACTATGTGCTACAACTTCGTTAATATTTTGAATTTTGGTCTCAAATTTATGCAGTATTTTAAAACCACAATATATCCTTAGCTAAATAACAAGGTGTATTGGCGAGTACCTAATACGGTGCAATGATGAACTGTATGAGTTGTACGCTGACATCGACATAGTCAAGCGAATTAAAATCGAGCGGCTTCGCTGGCTTGGTCATGTTCAGTGCATGAAAGACGATGCTCCAGTGAAGAAAAAATTCGACTCGGTACCCAGCGGCGGTCAACGCAGAAGAGGACAACCGCATCTTTGTTGGAAAGACCAAGTAGAGGACAACCTGAAATATTGCTACACCATACTAATGGAGTATTCATACCTGTGTGAATAAAACAAGCGATCTATTTTTGTTTTGTTGTTTTTTACTTAAAATTGGGACGACACATAATGTATATGTTAATTTCTTTAATTTGTAATGCTTTACAAGATTTTATTTAATTTATATAAAGTTTTGTTATGCAGATACATACACAAATATATTTTATATACACATAGGTACATATATAAAATATATGAGTGCAAATGTTTTATAAATACTTAATTTTTTTATTTCAGATAAAGTTCTGTTAATTGTATTTTTACCGTTAAAATTTTCATAATTGAATGTAATAAATAACGCTTTGTTTTATATACAAACACAAATAAAATATTGAGTAGTAAGACAGGAAAATATAATGTAATGGAAATAAAACAGTGACGAAAGTTTGTTTTTGTAAACATTTATCGAAAATCACTAGCAATGCAAAAGTTCAAACTCGAAAATTCTTTGTTAAATATAGTCTATAATAGTTTTGAAGTATTATAAATATAATTTATAATTTTTAATTATTTCTTAAGTTTGTAATTTATACTTATTTTGTTTTTCTTCTTGTCCAACTTATTTTGCATATGTTTTTTGTTGGTGTACTTTAAAAGTAGTACAATTTCAATAATAAATATTCATTTCAATTATAGTAATTAATTGATGTTTGTTTTATATAATTTAATAGTAAATTTTATGTTTGTTACTTCCTTTAATCTTATATATTTTGTTCGCTTTTGTTTACCACCGCACGTTCCTGCCTACGATTTGATCAATTATCATTTTTTGAGTTTTTTTTTGGTTTGTTGATGAAGTTTTTAAAATATTGTGTTTGTTTTATGCTAATTGAGGAAAACAACAAGAATAAAAATAATAACTAACACATAAATACACATGCCTATAGGTATGCATTGAAATAAGTTTGAAGATTAAAAGTAGAACACAGCTATTTTCTTGATATTTTTTGTTTTTGGAGTTTTAAAAAGTTAAATTGACAAATTAAGTAGATGTAGCATTTCAAAGTATTTTATTTTTGATTGTTATATAATGAGAGCTGATCGAATGATATCCATACTTGTTGTTGCCTTGCTGTTTCTTGCTATTTTTGAATTTTTAACGAACTTACAAAATAAAATAACTCAGTTTGTAAAACCTGTTCGTACGCATATCACATAAATTATAAAAAGGAAAGCAGGTAAACAATAGCAAAACAAGTCAAAAATACAAGAAATAATTTTTCATAAAAGCAGCATCTTGCAAATGATTGGTAATAAATTCATACATAGTTGAAGTTTGAGTTTATTTATATGTATGATAAATGTATGCCAACATATTTATTAAAAAAAATTTAAAATTCAATTTTGTTTAAGTTTACAATTATTCAAAAAAATGTTATCAAAACAAAACTGACTTAACTTTCATTGTAATACTTGAATAATTGATTAGCATGGACGCTGCTATTGCGAATATTTCCTGTATTCGTGACATTGACTTTTTTCAATAATCATATTTAGAAAACGATAAAATTTGAACATAGGTCTGCTTTGATAGCAAAGTAGATATTTTTTATTATGTATTAATTTTAATTAAGAGTCGAACGTACTGATTAATCAAAACCAATTTTGGTTTATCTTCTAGTTTTCAGATAGATAATAAAGAAAATATTCGAGAAAATGTTACAAAATATCTAAATTGCTCATATACAGCGAATTATTGAAGATCAATGTGAAACTTCACAAAAATATTTCCCATACAAAAATAATATCAATAGAAAATTAAATAAATAAATAAATTGTAAATGGTGTTGATATGTATGAATTAATTTCAGTTAAAAAGTATATTTAAAAACAACTAAAAAAAGTTGTTAAAAAAAGTTAATATTAGGATCGGTTCTTACAAAATAATCAAACAATAATGCGATATTCGCCATAACATTTGAACATAACAGATACATATTAATATACAATAGAATTTGCAAATAGTTCCATTATTTTACAAAAGAAAATAAGATAAGCTGAGTAAGCATTAGAAAATATTCCACATTGAACGAATCTAAAATAACGTTGGGGAAGAAAACTACAGAAAAAGCAACTACCAACAATATTATTTTAATGTATTACTTTGGTTAAAACGAATATTCGTTATGTTCAAGCGTAAATTTTCACATTTAACAATTATGTATGTATGTATGTATGCATGTTTAATCTGTGGGTAAATGTGGGATTTTGGTGTATTAACTAACATTGCTTCATTTTGTTTTCTTCATTGGGTTGCTTTTCGTTATAATATAGTTATGGTTAATTTGGATTTGCTTGTTTCGTTAAATATTCGATAATTGAAATGCATGTGCATGTATTTGGTTAAGTATGCAAATGAGTAATATTTATGTATGCATGTATATAACTTTAATTTTTTGTTTTGTTTGCCAAAGTTGTTCCTTAAATGGTTTGTTATAATTTTGATTACTAATAACATCGACATACAAATATTTCGTCCACCAAATTTTGTTTGAATTTTTTTATAGTTTTCGGGGATTTTCGGTTCTTATAAATAAAAAAGGTGTATCAATTACCATGTTGATGTTGATGATGATGCTGTACTGAATCATATTAATAACAGTAAAATATAATCAAATACTTAAGTCTAAAGAACGACGTCAGGCAGGTCGTGCGGCCTGGCCTAGGCGCGCATTTGGTTTTCGTGTACAATTTTTCTTTCCTTATAGTAAATTTCTTCTGATTCTTTGTCACATAACAAGAGAACTACCGCTCCGAATAGGAATATGGCAGCACCCCAGCCAACGCCATACGCCCAGCCGAATTCCCAAATTGGTCGATTTGCTACAAAGAAATAGAATATTATTTATACATAAAATGCTGAAAACTTAATCAGTACATACCCAAATTAAGTTCACCAGCAAAGAAGACTGGATAAATTATTAAAGCTGACAAAACGGCTAGCACTGCAATGAGAAAAAGAACAATTTGGAACGTTGCTTTAAGGAAAGTTGAAAAGTACAAAAACTTTCACTTTTGTGATTTAATCATGGCAGAACTAGAGAAGGTGGATGTATTTCGGACTGCTTTTTGCGAATGAGAACAAAAGGAAATTAATGGCCGCATTCAGCGGAGTCAACAGTTGGTAACTGACTGTTGTGTTAAAATTCCTTGAGAAACCTTTGCAGTGAAATTATTTACATACATAATTAAACCATTATAAAAATTAAATGAAATAATTGTAAACTTTTTTAACGTTTAGAGAACTACACACTCGGAGAAAAACATCGCTCACTAAGGTATCGCTACCACAACAGTTCACAGCTGACTCTGCTGAATGCGGCCAATTTTCGCTTTTTCATCCTGTTCCGATTTTCAATGAGCTGTCAACTTCGTTTTGACAGTTTCGGCAGTCTACCTCTCCGAAATGCATATACCTTCTTATTCCTTCATTAATTTCATTGTCTTCTTAAAAGTATTTCAAAGCTGCTAGATCTTTTCGAATTTGAATTAAAATGTGTCAATTACTAAGTATGAACATTTTGTTCAGGAGGTTTAATTTAGCAACAAAAAAGTAAATTTGCAGTGAAAGAGCAAAAACAGTGTATTAATAATATTTGTTACTTATATAACTATTTCGTTCCTTATCTTAGTTAAGTTAAATTATAAATTAATCATTGCATTCAAAACTGTTTGTCATTAAGCTTTGTACTTTAAAAGAACTAAGTTCTTAGTGTACTAATATAATAAAGGCACATAATAATAATAATAATAATAATAATAATAATAATAATAATAATAATAATAATAATAATAATAATAATAATAATAATAATAATAATAATAATAATAATAATAATAATAATAATAATAATAATAATAATAATAATAACAATTATAATAATAATAATAATAATAAAAATAAAAATAATAATAATAATAATAATAATAATAATAATAATAATAATAATAATAACATAATAATAATAATAATAATAATAATAATAATAATAATGATAATAATAATAATAATAATAATTATAATAATAATAATAATAATAATAATAATAATAATAATAATAATATTAAGATTCCAGGGTTTAACTTTTTCAGAAATGATCGCTTGAACATGAGAGGTGGTGGTGTTGGAATATATGTAGCTAATAATATTAAAACTAGAATCATACATGAGATTTCAGTTAGTGGAACTATTGAGGGTATTTTTGTTGAAATTAACTTAAGGTGTGCACGTATTCTTGTTGGCTGCATATATCTACCACACGGCAATTTTTCAAATCTAAGAGACATCCTGTGTGATTTATGCTGCAGATACGAAAATATTATTTGCATGGGTGATTTTAATTGTAACCTTTTTAATTCCTCTGCAGTAAGTACAATGAGAGAGGTGCTTTCCTGTGCAAACTTGTCTTATGCTCACAATAACCTACCAACACATTTTGATTACCATTGGAATTCAGTATCGCTTATTGACTTCTTTTTACTAAATGACATTAGCAAGCTTAAGTACTCTGGTCAATTTCAATGTCCTAATATATCGCGGCATGCTTTTATCTACATAAGCGTTGATTTCCTTGCCGAAAACAAACAAAGATTTATTGAATATCGTGATTATAATGCTATAAATTTCCAACAACTAGAACGTCGAATAAATAATACTATCTTGAACTACATTTTTGAAACAAATAGCGTAAATGAGCAACTGCAATGCCTTAATGACGTAATATCTGACTCTTTTTCTATGGTACCTATCCGTAAAAAAACTCTGAAAACCGGAGATATGGACCCCTTCATGAAAAGACCTGATGTAGTCTATGCTATTAGTTTGCGTGATTTGGCTTATAAATCTTTTATTGAAAATAACTGCGAAAGTAACTGGAAGATTTTTTCAAAATATAGGAACAAAGCGAAGTCTATAATTCGTAAAGCAAAAATCCAGTATGGAACTGCACGTTTCCAAAACGTAAATGGAAAGCAACTTTGGAATATGCTGAGAGGAGATGGATGTGTGAATGAAAATAGCTTCTCTGATGATGTTGATCCAGATATGCTAAACTCTTTTTTTGTCTCTTCTCAGGTACGCTCCAATAATGCATATAGTGATTTTGACGCTGATTCAAGCACAGGATTTATGTTTAGAAACATCACTCTTAATGAGCTCTACTTAGCTACATATCGAATAAAGTCGAACTCCATTGGTTCTGATAATATTCCCATAAAATTTATTAAGATAATATACCCGTTTATTGAGCAGTATTTATTACACTTTATTAATACAATAATTACTACGTCAACATTTCCCACTGCTTGGAAAACAGCAAGAGTGGTTCCGATTAAAAAGAAAGGAAATTCCTGTGCTTTTGAAAACTTTCGGCCTATAAGCATTCTTCCATCACTCTCAAAAATTGTGGAGAGTATTCTCAATGCCCAAATATATGATAATCTGAGCGATTTAAGTAAACTCAGTCAATGTCAATCTGGATTCCGCAATGGATATAACACAACTTCTATGGTACTAGGACTAACTGAAAAGATACGTCACAACTCCAATCAGAACAAGCTCAGTGTACTACTTTCTCTTGACCTGTCTAAGGCATTTGACTTAGTTGACCATAATATCTTAATCCATAAGCTTGCACAAGATTTTCTTTTTTCCAGCTCTGCATGCTCCCTTATTAAGTCCTTTCTAACTGGTCGAAGACAATTTGTCTCTTGTGGCAATCGGTTGTCAAATACTTTAGATGTGCTGAGTGGAGTCCCTCAGGGCTCTGTATTGGGACCCCTATTATTTATGATTTATATTAACAGTCTTGTAGATCAAATAGGTATAGATAGCTCTAATATCTATCTGTATGCTGATGACATATACCTGCTCTTCTCTTCCAACTTTGACTTTGTTGACTCGCTACAAGCTTGCATTAATTACACAACTGATCAGATATTATATTGGATGGATGTGAATAAATTAGTTATCAACTATAGCAAAACAAAAGCTATTATATTTAATATGCCTTATAATAATGATGAAATACCTATTTCAATTTCTATAAATAACATTGAAATTGAATTCGTAGAACACTTAAGATGTTTAGGCATTATAATTGACTCCAACCTCAACTATAAGGCTCATATAAACAAGTTAAGTAATAAGATCAATTTTATGTTACATAAATTATATAGCATGAATACCTACATGCCAACTCCAGTTAAACTTAGTGTTGCACAAGCACTACTTATGCCCCATATCATATATGGGTTAGAGATTTATTCTTGTACTAATCTGTGCAACATTAACCAACTGCGTCGCATCTTTAATAGGATTATTCGGTTTGCTTTCAACATCCAAGTTCGTGATCATGTTTCGGAACATGTTCTTATGTTTCTTCATTGCAATTTTATTAACTATATTGAAATGAGACAAATTTTGCTATTTTACAAAGTTATTAAAACTAAAACTCCAATTTATCTTTGGAATTTATTTAGTTTTACTAGGTCTCGAAGAAACACACAAATATTAATTCCTCGTATCTACAAATCTATTTTTGAGCGGTCATTTCTTATCAAGGTTGCACGTGTATGGAACCTTTTACCTAGTAGCTTTAAGCAATTTTCAGACTCATTAAATACTTTCAAACGTAAATATTTGCAACACGTTAGTGAATTGGCTTAATCGTAACAGCAGGTCTTATTTCGTCTGATATAGGGGTTGTCTTGTGAAAAATTAAATAATTAGGGATTTTAGATTTAGGGTTTCCACAATTTATTATTTGTATTGAAATTGAAAAATAAATATACTATATCATATTGAACTTTAAACTATAATAGAAATTTATAAACATCTTTAATGTAAAATATAAACTTAGACTTACTTGTACAATTATTTACTTGTAATCATATTGGCCTTAATTGGCTTCGATTATACACATGAAATAAATAAATAAATAAATAAATAAAAATAATAATAATAATAATAATAATAATAATAATAATAATAATAATAATAATAATAATAATAATAATAATGATGATGATGATGATGATGATGATGATGATGATGATGATGATGATGATGATGATGATGATGATAATAATAATAATTTCGAATCAAGGTAAACTTAATATAAGTAATTCCTGAAATACAGTTTCCAGTCCAATCTTTTGGCTGTTGTTTAGTAAAATTATATCCTTCTTTAATACTTTGACTTTAAAATTCTCACTAAGCAAAATATTTCTTCTATAGTAGGTGCAATTTGTAATATTGATTTATTTTTGCTTTTGTAGAACAGGGTCAAAACTAACTTAAACAAACCAAGCGATTAATCGTAGTTCATTGGTTATGAGAATTAGACTTAAGGCTATCAGCCCTGTTACAGAATACACATTCGTCGTAGCGTAAAGTTTCTTTCGGATTCGTAATGGCGTATTCTACAATCCGAATCATTACACCGTATTCGAGCAAAAGAAAATAATTGAATTTTTATAAAATTAGGCCAAAAAATTAAAATATGTAAGTATTTAACTATTGTTTCAGCAAAAATGGCTAATTTTCGGTTAAAATAGGTCAAATAAAAAAAAAATTAATAAACTGGCCATTTCAGCCCTTGGAAGGACTTTGACCTAGCTTCTATTGATCAATTGTGTTGTGCGTGTTATTAAATGTTTGATCACAAATGATCGAGAACTGGACCTACGTGTTTAATGCCGACTTCGAACGGCTTATATATTCTCAAGAAGCTTTACATGGCAATTTTTACTCTCCGAGGTTTGCCATTGTCTGCAGAGAGGTGACGACCGAACAGAAAAATTAATTCAATTGAAAATACTTTGTCTGAGCTGGAATTGAACCCGGGTTACCGACGTTCTTTGGCTTAGGGGGACACGCACTCCACCCACTAGGCTACAGCCGTCTACAGATCAAATAGGTCAAATAATATATTTTAAAGCTATGAATATGTTAGTTGCTACACAATACACTTCAGTTTTTAAATTTTTTATTTATTTGCCTGCTGTTGAAATTACCTGCTTTTGAAATTCCAAAATTAAATTCGAAAAGGGTAAGGCTACACACTGTTTCGTTCGGAATTTGGATTAGAAAATTTTCCGTATTCATAGCGTAGCTTTACATTCAAAAATTCATTACGACGGCTTCTGAAATAGGGCTGTATACTTTTATTTTGGTATTCTTCGACTTGATTATGAGATCTTGCCTTCGTATAAAGAGGAAGTTCCTATCAATTCGTTACACACACGGTTGCCACCTTTGTGGGAAAAATCCCATTTGTGGTTATTTTTAAATACCGTGGGAAATGGGAATTCCCCGGGATTTCTTTAATTGAGCGTTTTTTTTTCATTTACATGGGATTTTTTGTTTTGTTTTGAAGGATTCCTTTTTATTTTTCAGTTAAAATATGTATATATGTACTAGGGCGGGTCAAATTCTGGCTCAGCGAAATTCGTAAAATACATGTAATTTCAAGACTTTTTCTCCACTACAGCATATACAAATTCTGAAAAAAAGCTGTGCGGACTTTCGTAAATAGATTCATACACATACATTCATACATTCATATTTTATAATTGAGAACAAAATCTATTTACTAAAGTCCGCACAGCTTTTTTTCAGAATTTGTATATGCTGTAGTGGAGAAAAAGTCTTGAAATTACATGTATTTTACGAATTTCGCTGAGCCAGACCTCCAAAAAATTCGTCCATACAAATTGACCCGGCCTAATATGTACATATAAGCATATATTTTTTATATTTTGTTCGTTGTCAAAATCGTTTCAATCCCTCTATATGATTTTTGCAGGGAATTCGTTAAGATTTCGGTTACTTTGGCTTGCGAGGAAGTTTTTATACTCTTTAAATAATTACATGCACTGGGAACGCATTAAATTTTTTTAAACAAACACATCAAAACAATCAACGCACTGTTGAAAATTTGGTTTATTCGCGACCAATTGTTTTAAAAGGATGACTTCATCTCAAAAATGAAGACTGTTGTTAACAAATATTTTTTATTGAATATTATTACTAAAAGACTAAAATACAGACGACGAAATATACTTGTATTTCTTTTATATTCGTTTATATATAAAATTTTAATTTTTTGTTTCGGTTTCGACATTTTGTTATGTCGTGATATTCATTGTGGTAATTTTTAATATAATAGGGTTTTTTATACAAATGTCCGTGGGATTTTTTGTAGTTTTTTAATTGCGATGGGATTTATTTGTCAATTTTATGCCATGGGAATTTTCGTGGTTATTAATTTTTTTGTGGAATTGTGGAAAAAGATTTTTTCGTGGGAATTTGAGGTGGCAACCATGGTTTTATTATTTTTAAATATGATTATATTTTTAGCTTTATAACAAGTATGTTCGTTAAGAAACAGGTTGCAACTACTTCAAGAGCTCTGGTACTTCAGCAATCTGGTACTTTAAATTTTTAAATTACCATCAGGGGTTTAGCCTATTGTGCTATATTTCCTTTATACTCACATGAGACGAGCATCACGAGGACAGCAATTCGATAGAATTTATATTTCAAATTATGGTTTTGTGTTTTTAAACCAAGTCCAGTTAAAATTGTGGCAATCACATCTGTTATAAGTGTGATTATACATAGGGCAGCGGTAGCTTTGATATATGCTGTATTAAAACATAAAATAATTAAAATCATTAACAAATTTAATGTGCATATACTAAAATAAACATAACAATTTACAACATACCAACATCTCTGCTGGCATAACAGCCTGGAGGATCGTGTAAATTAAATGGAAGAGGCGGTATGACATCTTCTTCAATGCAGTGTACAAACAAACCCTGACGCCAACCTTCTGCCATCAACCAATCGGTTGAAGCTAACGCCATGATCATTAAAACTACCACAATGACACCGCAAATAAATGCAATGACCTATGAATTAACAAATTTATTTAAGCTAAAAGCTAACAGTCAAATACGTTGCTTACCTTCAACGGTCTTGTTATTGTAATGGTTTCTATGGTTGTTGTCGGTGCCATTTTTGAGGGTGATGGACGTCTGGAGCTGTTTTATATAAATTACAAGTTTACTAGTTTTTTTATATTATATATATATATATATAATTCTAATATATACGAAATTATATTATATATACTGACATACCTTTATATTTTGTGCTGGTACTCTTCTTGGTGCAGACAAGTCTTTCGTTGCTCTCTATTTAAGAGCTGGCTTAAGAGCTTTACGATTGCTTAATAAATATTTATAATTGTTTATATTGGCGAACCGTATTAAATGCGTCGGCTGTACGATTATTTTTAAGGCTAACAGTTCAATGCCTAAATGCTTAAAAGCGCACATTCAATAGAATCTGTTAATAAATAGAATACAAACAGAAAGGTAGCGGGTTAAGTAAGTTAGTTTTGGGAATATTAAGCTTAAAACATCATGCCTTGCACATTTAACACAATAAAATAACAATATTTTAGTCTCAAAGAACTTGAACGATACGAGGTGAAGAAAAAACAAATATAGTTGCAAGTATATAAATGCTTCAAAAGAAATAAATTAAAATTTATAGAACAATACATAAAAAAGTTTCATTATCAGTATCTAGTAAGATTTAAATAAATACTTTAATATAATTACAGCAGTTTACGCAGTAAAAGCAGCATAATGAAATTTTTTGCAACACACTATGATAAGCTAATATGTAAAGCGAATGACTTAATTTCTTGATTAAATTGAAAAACACAATTTAAAAATTGTATTATGGTGTGGGGATGTATGGGGTCACCAGGAGTTGGAAACTTGACGGTTACAGATAGGATTATGGATGCCAAAGTTTATCTTGATATATAAAAGGAAATCCTTTTACCTAGTGCTGAAAAACTAGACTTCAGGAGGAGATTTAAATTGCATCATGATTCATGAAAATTCATTTTTTTAATGAAGATGGTAATTTAGTTGTGTTAAAATAAAGCTATAATAAAAAAAACTGAATTTTAAAGACTATGAAACTATCTAAATGTGTGTGGTTTTATTTTAAACGGATCTTATTTATTTAAGAGTTTCTATCATATGTTTGAAAATAAGCCCATATGTTGAATACTTTTTTAGCACTGTATACAGTGCCGTGCACATAATTAAGAACGACTACTTTCTTCCTTTTTTCATAAAATTTTTTATAATACAACAAGAAAACTCCTGAAAATCCTTACCCGTTCTAATGTTAGAGGATCAGTTCGTCTATGTTTTATAAAATCTTTATCAATAGTCTCCCTGTTTTAAATCAGGAGCTCATTTTAAGATATCGGAAAGAAAGAAAACGTGCATATAATTAAGAACTACTTACAAAAACTTAATTTTTTGTTATGAAATATTTTATTAAAGTTTTATTTAGTCAATACTTGGTTGTATATCCATTGCCTTTAAGAACCACTGCACATCGCCCAGGCATTGAGCCCACTAGATCTTCACATACTCTCTTACATCCTGGCTTATTGTACTTCAGCATAAAGTTGTGTTATATTTTTAGAGCCCCAACTCTTTATTACATATGTTATCAAATTGTTCTGCAAGATGTCTGTGTATTGGAATTTGTTCATACAACCCTCAATTTTTGTTAATGGGCCAACGCAGCACCATTATGTTACCTTCGCCGGAATTTAGTGTTGGGAGTGTGTACCTTGTGTTAAATTAAGTTCGTACCGGGCGTCTAACGTATGATCAGCCATCTAACCGTACACTATTAGTCTTCGTTTCGTCAGTAAAAAAAGGATTTGTTTTATTCAGAAAATTAATTATTTTGATCAAGATTACTTGAAATATTTGTTTAAATTTAAAATAAATAAAAAAACACGTCAAGAACAATAATATCATTTTTAAAATGGTGCATCAGAGATGGGGTTAGTGCACTAAATTTCCAGTTTCAGCTCACATGTACTGATAGTGTCAAATTATTCACTACTATTATTGGTGTTCTATTGGTGAATTGAAAATATAAGGCTCACTATACATTAATGATAGAGATAGTGAAAAAATTTTCACTAGAATTCATATAATAGTGGAAAAAAATTCCATTGGAAAAAATAATTGGATAATCTCAAAATTTTTGCTCCGCTACCGCACATGTCACGATAGTGGTTGACATGTTGATTGAAAAGTTGATTGAAAAGTTGATATTTTTTCTAAAATACAAAATTTTATTTTTTATTTTATGGCGAGTAGTTTGGATTCTAGATCAATATTAATACTAAACACGTGCCAAAAACGTAAAACACCATGTATCTTAAAAATTTTACAATATAGGAGGAAACTGAGTACAGATTTGAAACCAGCGTTGAAAGTACATATAGGAATGATAATGGGTTTACCGGATATGACTATATTTGTGGACTAGTATTTATCCAAACATATCTGAATATAAGAGTACTGCTGTTATTTCGTTCGCAGCTGTATATAAGCTTAAGATCAGTGTACTGCCGTCATAAGGAAGAGTGCGGCATCTACATATTTCAATATTTTGTGATAAACGACTTACAGTAATTTATCAAAAATACACTGATTAGGGTTATATAAATATGGTTCTTTAGGATAGTGAAATCCAGTTTTCTTTCAATATAAATTATCTTTTTTAAGATTTTATTAAAACTGCAAAAACTGTGAAAAACACTGTAGTTGCCGGTTTTATGATTGTTAGACAAATTTAAATTATCACAAACAGTTCAAAAAGCCGTATCTAAACTGTACGTTTTAATTAGTAAAAACCTTTTATGTTAATATATTTATGATGCATATTTAAATGATGTATATATTTTTAAAACCATCATATCTTGCACAAGGATATTTAAAAAAAAAATCAATATGTCATGTACAAAAAATCAATATTTAAAATATTTGTTTGGGGACCAAAAATAAAGAAGTAAATACATTTTATTACTAAGCATTAACTACAAATAGAAAGGAAAAACACAGTATCTGCTGTAGATACAGCTTTTTTATATATATTTAAGTAGATACTGCTGCTTTTGCTTGAATGATTGCTTTAATTTGTGTAGATATGACATTTCAGGCTACAATATTAAGCAATTGAGCAAAAAATTCCCAATTTTTGTTTCATTTTCTTGAAAACAGAAGATGATAAGAAAAAACATTACAACTTATTGTGATATTCATGCTAGATGCCGAATTCTTTATGACGGCATTCATATACAATTTTGAAACAGGGTGAAAAACAAGAAACGCTTTGTGCTTAAGAGTATTTTGAGAATATTAACAGAATTAAGATTATATAAAATACATTTCTTATATCAAAAGGAGTATTGTTAAAAATAAATAGACATTGCAACATTTTAAACATAGCCATCATTACATTGACCCAAATAGATCAACGTTTTGTTTGATCAAAAGTCTGCTATTTCTATTTGAGCACTTTAAATTTGCAAAATAAAATGTATATGCTTCAAATGATATAAGCAGTAGCTGAATCATTTGTTTTTTTTATGAATCGAATTTAGGCCATGCAGTAGCAGTGGCTGCTACACGATGAAATCATATATTAATCACCATCAAATAGCTCAGACTAAACATTACTAAATGTGTTGCTTTATATCTTAGAAAGTTTTATTATTGCTTTTCATTAGCGTAATTTTTCTTAGTAGTATTTCTAGTGATAGTATTATTTTAATTCAATTTTAACATAAATGGTAGTGTTACTATTAGTACCATAAATATTAGTATATCTTTGAGAGATGCTGGTTTTTATAATTTTTCTTCACAGAATTAAAAAATGCTTAAGTTTGAGCTCAATAGAGCTAATAATACTGAAACTAAAATATTGGATTAAAGCAATAATATACGTAAAAGATTTAAGTTTCTTTCTTGTCATTACATTTTTTAATCATAACAATAACTCGACTGGATAATTTATTCAAATATAATTTTTTATTTAGCTTGCAGATGCTGCTGTGCAAAAAACTACTCAGTCCGATTCTGAAAATTTTTATCGGGGGATCGGAAAAGGGTGTTTTAATTTTTAAGCTAAAGTTCAACAACATTTTGGAAATTTTTAATGCAAATTTGTTCATAAACTGTCAATATTCATGAGTGTAAACAAAAAAAAATGTCCGATTACCCGGGAAAAAGTATTCAGAATCGGGCTGACTAGGTTTCTAAAGAAAGAATCGTTAAAATACTTATTTTTTAAAGATAATACAGAAAATAATGTTACACAAACAAATTAATGCGAGATGTGGAAGGCTATAATTAGAAAATTTTTCACTTAAGTGCTTGAAACATTGCAAAAATTAAATATGAGGCAGGCAAGCAACATAAAATTCAAATGAAAAAAATTGTAAGTTAAACTATTCATTAGAAATAGGGCAACAACAACAGTACAGATAGCAAATTAAAGAGCCTTGTGTAACAAAAAACAAATGCAGATATTGAACGAAACGTAGATATCCTTGGGTCCGGGCATTATCTACCTTTCCTTGAAGTAATCCAATGTTACAGACTCGGAATCGAATTCAGAGTAGTCAGGCAAGGAATCACTATCGAAGGAACTGAATCCACCTAGAATATTGTTGTTGTTGTTGGCGACAAGCACTGACTGTTGCTGCTGCTGTGGGGCCTTGGCAACATTTTCTGCTCCCTTTCCCGACATAGCTCTATCTTGAATGTTTAAGAGTCCACTACTGTTTAACGCCTTTATGAGTCTATTGCTTTTTTTATTGCACTAAATTGTTTTAAAGTTGTTTTTCGTTATAAACTTCGTTTTATTTGGTCAATTTATTGCTAAAATTGGCTTTCCACAACTTTTCCGCCACTTCTACTTTCACAGTATCCCACATCAAAATGGCGACGATGTGCTGCTTCTTTTCTTTAATTTTTGGGGGCTCCCTTTTTGATAACTTTTTTTCTAATGGCTCACATTATTTATTTGTTTCGTGTTTTCTTTTTGCGTATCACAGTAAATACTTTACCTCGTTGCACTTTTCATGTTTTGGAAAAATCGCGAAATTATATTAAGAAATAAATTAAAAATAAAGTTGGGAAAATTTTTCATATATTTTATGCACAACAAATAAACATTCAAGATCCGACGAAAGAAAACTTTTTACTTTCCCCTTTATTCTTGATTATCTTTCAATGCCTTGTGCGCATACCTAACGTTTGCAGCGACCTCAAGCGCAATAAAGAAGTTCAAGTACCCCTGCGTCTACAAGAGACAGTGCAAGTTCGAAAGTAAAGCTAAAGGCCCAACCAAAATAGACGAAACGAGACGATAGCATTTTGACGAAAGTCTGCACTCGTTACGGATGTTTATGGATTTAATATGGATTTAAATGAAACGATTTGCTCAACTCGTCTGAAACAGCTGATCAGTAGGCAATCGAGTATTATTTATTTATTTATATAGTGCATTTTGTAATTTTTTATAAATATTTGTGAAAAATTAGTGAAATAATGGCGAAATTGAAGCAAATTGGTGAAAATAAAATAAAAACGCACTCTGCACAGCTGTTGTTGACGAGTTGCTACGCTAGCGGTTCGGTTCTAAGGAATAATACGTCTTGTCAAACTGTTTCGTTCATTTTGAGTATCAACATTAATATGCATTTAACCGAACACTTACGTTTTTACTCGTAACGGAGCAAAAAGTCTATTTTGGTTGGGCCTATACATAGTCTTCGAAAAAAACTCGAAATTATTCGCAAGTTGCAAGCGACTACAAGGGCAATTGCAAGTTGATTAACAAAATGTCGAATGCCAAGATTTTCGCTGCAATTGCGGTTTTATTTAAAAATTATTTTTATATAATTATAAAATACTAGTATTCCCCGGCAGACGTTGTTCTGCCACAGACCGCCTTATTGCCATATACGAAAATGTCAAGCAATGCCAAATATATTCACCATTTTCAGTATAGCTGCCGAAATAAACCATATGCACTAAATAACCACATTTTAGTCTAATAAGATCAAAACCGTGTTAAACATAGCAGTTTTTGTAATCGATAAAAACTAGTGCGGCAAAATTATTTCCCCTAAACCATCTCGTAATCAGGACAAATCGACTGCCCAAATTTCAGCTCAATTTAGCTTAAGCCTGGCGAACTTTGCCTCACTCGACGCTGACCCCGAGGGCGAGGAAACCAATTTTCGTACAGTTACTGACAGCAACCACACAAACCAAATTACCAAATTGAAGTCTTATACGATCAAAACCGTATTAAATGAAGCATTTTTATTGGTTTGTGGGCGGTAAAAGGGGGCGTGGACACACACTTTTACTACAGTTATCGACAGTAACCATACAAACGAAATTACTAAATTGAAGTCTTATACGACCAAAACCGTCTGAAATAAAGAATTTTCATTGATTTGTGGGCGATAAAGGGGGAGTGGAAACCCATTTTAAGTACAGTTATCGACAGTAACCGTACAAAATAAATTACATATACTTCCCAAACCTACTGAAATATAACATTTTCATTTATTTGAGGGCGGTAAAAGGTGGGTGTGACAACTTTTTTTCTCAAACATCTCGTACCTGACTCAAATCGACTGCCAAAATTTCAGGTCAATCTATTCCGTAGTTTTGGAGTCTATAGGCATCACACAGACAAACAGACATCGTTTTGCTTCTTATATATATAGATATTGATTTGTGGGCGGTAAAAGTGGGCGTGAAAACATTTATATATAGTGACCGCCTCTTGAAGCTCCTACACAGCAAGTTTCACTACAAAAATGTGTAGAATTCCAGAATTGGCATGATTTTGAACAAGTGGACGTATATATATTGCGACCGCGCCCATTTTTTGTACAGTTACCGACAGTAACCATCTGAACAAAATTGCTAAATCTTAGTTTTTTACGATCGAAACCGTCACATATATATCCTCTTTTTGGTTTGTGGTCGATAGTGCAAATTTGGCTTGTATGGGAGGTACCACTCCCCCTCGTCCAATCGTTACCAAACCTCACAGGAACACTCTCAAGATGTGGTATCAGTTTTCCTGAAAATTTCATAAAGATCGGTTCAGCGGCTTTGGAGTCTATACGTGATATAGCCATATAGCCACATACCCACATACATACATATATTTTTATACATATAGATAAATTTATTAATTATATAACTATTAATTATATATATATATATAATTTACTTTAATATTTGCTTTGTATTAAGCTTCACTTCCATTTTTGTTTGCAATCATAAACAAGTTTTTAGTGTTGCTTATTGTTAAAATAGCAGATATCCCAAAAAATCCGAAAAATATCCCCAAAATCACAGCAAAATCAACACTTTAATACCTTTACTGTCTGCAAGTGCCTAAATCCACTGTCTCTGAAATTTCGTTGACAGTAGGGCCTTTTCCACACTTGGTCAATGCAATTCCAACACAACTTCAACGCAACAACGAAAAAGTTGAAAAGCAATGCAACTATAAACTGAATGCTTTCAGACTTGCTTCAAAAGTCATGCAACATATAATAACTGTTATTATATAATAACTCATGTTTTTCGACTTCTTGCACTAATTTAATATTTAACATTTGCTTATTCATCTTGCAAACTATTTCTTCTTCTTTTAGATTCTATTAGGAACTAATTAATAAGCGTATTCACCTTGATTAATATAAAGCCTACTGCACTACAAATACTTGAATTCACAAAAAAAAAAACAAACTGATGCAGCACGTAACCGATGAAAATTGCGGAAAGCCGCGTTGCGTTGAATAGGTTGAGAACGTGTCGAGAACTTGTTGCGTGCAAGTTGCTTAATCTGAAGGTTCCGGTATAAGTACGCAGTCTAGCAACTTGAGTTGGAGT
Organism: Dichetophora obliterata; assembly: GCA_963920525.1. Lineage (NCBI taxonomy): Eukaryota > Metazoa > Arthropoda > Insecta > Diptera > Sciomyzidae > Dichetophora > Dichetophora obliterata. The sequence continues at coordinate 4,933,736 of OY986435.1, forward strand.
TGCGTTGACCAAGTGTGGAAAAGGCCTAGCGCTGATAGTGAATGCCCATATTACACGATGACCGTTTGCTCGGCGTACACTTGGCCGCACAATATGGTTGTTGCATGGATGTTGTTGTATTCTCCAAAATTTTTGACAGTTTCGCATTGGAAGCAACAACAAAATTATTTTACGCCGATCAAACGGACATCGTGTAATATGGGCATTTGCCTTACATAACGTCTCCACGAGCATGGTAGAAGAATACAGGTATATGCACCAGATGAGAGCATACTGCCGGAATTGTCAAAACGAAGCAAAACTTTTTCTTTATTTTCTTTTGTTTCCATTCGCCACACAGCTAAATTTGACAAACATGGCAGTATGGAAAGAGAGCAGAGTCAGCGCTGCATATACCTCTATCCTTCTACCATGTCCACGAGGCATATCACATGCCATCATATACATCAAGGCATCAACACCAATTGTCAAAATATGCCACAGTATTTGTCTGGTGGGCATTCTATGCCATGGCTTGTTAGTTGAAATACTTCAATTTCATTGAAATTCAGGTATGCAGTACAGCTCATGCCATGAAATAAATCGTAGAATTTATCACAGGGCATAAGATATGTCATGGCTTAGGCGGCCTCCACAAGATTTTTCGATGCCTTGATGTAAATGATGGCATGTGCTATGCCGCGTGGAGACGCTATCACTTCGGTATTACTCGATATCACTTAAATATGTTTCCCGAATGTTTTGGGCCCGTTTCTATAGTTTCACAGTCAGCTCTAATCACTGCAACCCAGCAACTCTACAATTAAGAGTTTACAATTTGTTGTTGTTGATAAGCAGCAGCTGTCAGCCTTGTTGTGTACGTCATTTTCTATTGTTTTGAAGAAGGCTTTAAAAATTTGTAGCATTTCACCAATTCAATCGATTATAATCAAAAAATTCCAAAAGAATCGTGGCTGCAATTGTGAAAGAAAGTGCAGAGGACGCAGTGCGTATGGAAGTCAAAGCTGAGCCAAATAACCGTTTGGTAATGGAACTCTCTGAAGAAGTGGTGCACTGTCCATCTTGCGATGCTACATTGAAACCATACGAAGTAGCGAAACACTGCGAGGAGGAATTGGCACGATTGAATCAATTGCATTCCAAAATAAATCTGGTTAATGAAGAAGACCCACAGGTGGCGGGAACATGCATTCCACAAAGCGAAAGTAGAAACATTGAGTCACGTAAGCCATGGTCAGTGTTTCGCAAGGTTCAAAAGAATAGACAAACGCGTCTTAAAGTAAGTTGGTTTGCTTTTCTTTTTTCTTGTTCTTATAATAGCTTTTGTTTTTAGCTGCGAAATCGTAAAAGGCCACTCCCAGAGCAAGCATGTCCTGTTTGCAATAATAATTTTCCGCAGGATGAAATACAAAGACACGCCGAACAGTGTCTGCGTCGAAATAACAGAATGAATGGAAACCATACAACTGCTGATAACGATGACGAAGATGAATCGGATGATGGGGAATATGAAGAATACGAATGGGCAGGGCAAAAACGCATACGTGCCTCAAGTCTGTTGCAGGGTGGTTATGCAGCGCTTGGTCTAGGCACAGTTATAACTAATCATGCCGCCGATGATGATGAAGAAGACTTGAATGTAGACGAGGATGATACACAAATCTATGGACCAGCACAATATGCCGAAAGCGATGTTATACCACCAGCAATCGATATGAACGGCCAAAATCCTGAGGAACAAAATTTAGCTACATACATGAGACACTTGATTGCTGGGGGAAATTCCACAACCGATCGAAGTCAGCCTCCACCGCCAACGACAATCAGTAATTCTTTAAATCTTATGAATGCTTCCGGGCATCCTGATACATCAGAAGCTCCAAAAACATCAACAAATTCATTGGAACAAAACAGCAATTACTTACAGGTCATCGAATCTCTGAAGTCAAAATTGCGACACTATGAGAATCACATTCAAAACAAATTTAAATGCTTAATTTGTCTTGATGACTATCGGAACCCTGCTATATCCGTATCCTGTTGGCATGTCCATTGCGAGGAGTGCTGGCTGCGTTCGTTGGGCGCTAGAAAACTTTGTCCTCAGTGTAATTTAATCACATCACCTAAAGATCTACGTCGAATTTATATGTAGGAAGAGATAATTATTTTATTACATGATTTCTATTTCCATCAATAAACTGAAATTAGTTTAAGGAACTTTCCTAAAATAAAATAGGTTTAAGTATTTATTTTAAAATTTCAATATGTTTTGGATTTAAAACAACTATTCTACTTACAATTATAATTAAAAATAACAAATCTGCATTTTATTGATTACTTTCGTAATAGAATTTAGGAACACACATTCTATAAATAAAAAAAATACATAATTTGCTGAATTTTATTTAAGAAAACAAAATAACCATTACCGATTGGATACTTACCGTAATTTTAGGTGCACATCGTTGCTTTAAACGTTTTTACAAAATGCTTTTTAATGACTCAGTCGACGCAAGTTATTTCATTAAATCTTTAATTTTAAGGGAGAGAGAATTAAAACAGCGGAGATATTAGTAAAATTTTTCTTGAAAGAAATAGAACAAATTTTGTGTCAAACTGAAACAATTTTTGCATAAAAATTATACATCATATAAAAGAGTTTTTAAAAAGAGAACACATGAGCTCTCTCTCAGTTGCAAGACTGATTGACAAGATATTCACTGAAAATAACTTTTTAGTTATGCGGTTCAAGTTATATAGAATAAAAATCTCCTTGATTTTTGCATTAATTATACTAGGTGAGCATAAAGAATACAATTTTGTAATTAAAAACATGTTTAAGGGAGGTTTTAGGCAAAATTTTCCACTATCCATTTCTAATGTAAAATCGGTTTGTAATTTCGAAAATGCGTTCTTTTATCACACCGTTTTCGAGATATTGTCCACTGTTCTTGAGTTTATCGGCAGCCACAAAAATGCTAAATTTGTAAAAGTTGAATTTTTAAATAATAGTATAGATATGGTCATTTCCACAGAAAAGTCGACTGTTACCAAAAAATTAAAACTTATTCAAAACGTATTATTTTCTGATATTATCTAAGAGAAACATTATAATGTTATTAGTTTAAGCAATTTATACATAAATTCATTTAATATGATGATCAAATCGTCTGCACTGTTTCACAAATGTGATTTTTTTATTGTAAATGTTTAGTACGGTATAAAGACGGTATCTATCCCGCAGAAGACATAACCTACCTAAATGCTTTTTGATGATCTCAGGGGTCTTGAGGAGGTAGACGTTAATCGTCTACCACTATTTATTATTAGTACTGGATGGTTTCATGGCAGTATCTAGGAAAGTAGGGGTGAAGAAGTAGATCCCTGTGGTATCACAACGGACCAATTATCTGGTCCTAACATTCTTGCAGTAGCGAAAACACTTACACTTTTCAATTTTTACAGTGAACCAGTGACCCAAGTTATTGATGCTGTTCGCAAGCATTGAAATTAAATTATGTTCCATCAGTGTGTTGATACTTGCATTCTCTGTAATGATGTTTTCTTATTTAATTTTCGGTGTTTATTTAACCATTTTTTTAAAATTATTATTTTAACAGGTCTATTCTGACAAAGTATCGATTGTTACCCAGTATTTTTATTATTTCTATGTATTTGCTGTAATTTAGTGATTTCAAAACAAATTTGAAGCTCAAAAATAATAAATTTTGATAGAAATTGTCACCTGCTTTTCAGATAGTCACAATTTCATTAAAAAAATTTTGTTTTGAAATCACAAAATTACAGCAAGCACATAGAAATAATAAAAATACTGGGTAACAATTGATACTTTGCCAGAATTAACCTGTAAATGTGCCATAAATAAGAAAAAAATGCAAAAGTCAAAATAGTCTTCCTGAATAAGAAAGGTCTTTGAAGAAATTATTGCCCTCATGTTTGGACAAGCGTCAAATATTAAAAACGTAAAACCAACACAAAAAGTTCTTACCAAATATTACAAACGAAAAATTACAAAAAAGCCCAAGCATGAAATTCCACCCAAAAACTTGGGCGATTTTTCATATACTATAATAAGATAACCTAAAATAAAAAAATGCTTGCGACAAAAAACTAGCAAAATCTCTTAATTTTGTATGGCGAAATTTTCGTTGGTTTTTCACTATTTTTGCGGTTTTCAATATCGTCGTTATAACCAAGCTACTTATTTTGCGATAAAAAAGTACCGTCTAAAAATGTGCAGTAAAAATGTTTTCATCCCTGTTGCAGATGTGTACACGCAGCGAATGCAGTGCCATCTTCAAACTTAAAGGTGTACTATTAAAGCACCAAGAAATCCATATAATGGAATCTACTCCTATATTGTGTTTAAATTTAAATGTTTCTTTCTCCAAAAGAAAGTATCGCAAATTCAGTTCTTATTCCTCCGAAATACATTTTTTTCAAAAAACATCTTTATATATCTGCCTATTTTTGTGTATGTATAAACAAATGCTGAACATATATGGCTATAGTAAATACTTGAACCACTGCAGTGCTGCCAAATTGTATTCAGTCGTATTGTCGATAAAAACCAACACATCTTGATTTGTGTGGACCTTTTCTGTGTCTCGTACTTCATTCTTTCCTCGACTATACACTGTATCAAATACGCTTTTGTCAACACGGAATTTATTAATAATAAAGTTTATTTTTTTTAATATTTGGAGTTAAATACTTTAAGCAAAAATACTATAAATAATATATATTTTATCAAAGAGTTTTATAAACGTAGAAATTGTGAGTGGAACGAGACTGAAATTGTTGGAAAATTTTTTACTTAACGCTACTTAAATGCAAAGTGAATGTGACGAAAAGAAATAGGTTTTTTTATATATTCGAACGAAAAAACTCAAAGCAAAGATTGGTGGAAGGAATGCAAAGTGGATAAATTTGGAACTAACGAACAGCCAAAGGAATCGACGACAACGAATTTGGTGGAAAAACAAAAAGGAAGTTAGCCGAATTGAATGGCAGCAAAGCAAAATTAAGTTAAAAGTGCTAAAAGAATCTAAGGGAAAAAAAAGAAATTAATGAAAATAAAATATTAAAACAAACTATGATACAAAACGAAGACACGGAGACAAGCCAAGAAAAGTGAAAACCAGAAACTTGATTTTGTGAATTGCAAATTTTGTGTGCGACAGCAATTATGCGCTACGCCAGGAATTTTATGTAAATCCTCTAAACGTGGGGATTGGGAAAGGTGTGCAAAGCTTTTCCAGGAATCGCCATAAGTTTTGGCTGGAATTCGATGCACGATACGTTAAGCTAAGAAGTGGAAAAAGCATCGAGAACTGCGTCTCACTGACCCGTTTGGAATGCAAATGCTCTGTTGGAGGGGGGTCTGGGACGCGTCATAAAATTATGTCATTTTATTGTGCAGAAAACCAAAAGTTTAAAAAAATATTGCAACAAATAAAAACAAAGTAAATATGCCCGCGCATAGTACATATTGACAAAAATGAATAAAAATGTAAATGTGTGCCAGCAAATGGCAAAAGTTGGCCTCCAACCATGCGTTGCGACGGATACGCATTAAATGAAAATAAGCAAAAAAATCAAATAATAATTGTTAAAGAACAAAAAACAAACATAAGCAACGAAAATAATACAAAAAAAGCACAAAAAACCAAACTTAAAAGACAAATGGCAACTTTTAACGCCACGGCTGCGGATGTCCTGAGAAACGCCACGCTTGCTGCTGATCACTTTGAACGCACCGCCGCAGCAACAACATTTATTGTACCCACAACCACACCCACGCTACAATTGGAGCCCTACACTGGTGTTGCCAGCAATTCGCACTTTGTAGCCACTGCTGCTACAACTGGCGCAGCTACATCGCACCATCACTCCCATCAGACAAATTCTACGTCATCCAGCTATACATTTGTGCAAATAAAACGCGAGCCTTGCCAAGTTTCTGAGGTAACAACATCCAATAATTGTCATCATCATCATCAGCATCATCAGCAGCTAACGACGACACAGCAACAGCAACAACATTCTAGCGGTATGAGCAGTTCCTCAAAAACAACTCTCACAACGCTTGTCAAAATAGAGGCTTCATCGCCAAAAGTGCAGGAATTAGATAAAGGAACTATTGCCGCAGCGCCGATGGCCAACACAAGTAAGTTGACATACATAAACTGTATAAAATAGTCAGCGATATCTTAACATACTGCCTCCTTAATATTTTTCCAGACAACTCCGTTCCAGTAGGCATTGCCGTAGCACGTAAACGTCCACAAGAGTCTGGCACAACAATCGGAAATTCGTCCATGCCTGTGCAGCAAACATTGAGCAAGGATATGAACTGCTATGGCATACGTGTAGCTGATATCGGTAAGAGCGTGAATTAATTACAAAATAAATTTAGCTGATGAATTTGATGAGAGGAATTTAAAACATTTTTTAAAACATGCAGTAAGGTACATACAGTAAAATCTCCAAATCAAAAATTTCTAAGTAAAAATATCCAAAGCCATAATCTCCAAGTTATAAAAAAAACTCAAAATCCAAAATATCAAAAACTTAATCGTCAAACTCAAAATAGCAAGGGACAAAATCTATAAATTCGTAAAAGAGACAAATTATAAAGTCGCGCGAGTTCATAAATGGTGCTTATACTTAAAAAGAAATAAGAATAAAAAATGTGGAGATTTTGGCTTTGATATTATGATTTTGGAGATTTTGTTTTTGGATAAATTGCCATTTGATATTTTGACTTTGTATATTTTGTACCTTTGGGTACCTTTGGGATTTTGTCTATGGTGGAGATTTTGTCGCTTGAGATTTCGTACAGCTCCCTCAAAAAACATAGTTGCAGCTGTCATTGACTAAACATGAATGAATCTTGATCTATTTTATGACTATTCCTAAAATATAGCGGCTGTAATAATAATCGCCTGCATGCTAAACCATTTTGAAAATCCTCAAAACTCATGTTTTTCTTACAAGTATTGAACAGTGTGGTAGTTTTTTAAAAAATAAATAAACGGTTAAAAGTAATACTGAACAAGTTGTTCCAATCTGTATAAAACTATTCGAAATATTTGCCGTTAGGCTAAAAAAATCGTATTTATATGAATTTTTGATGAACTTCGGCAGAAATTGATATTGAGAGTACAAATTTTCGAGTCTCGTTACGAAAAAAAAGGTGTTTGTGTATTTTGTATATGGACCCATAGAAGGGTGGCAGATAGAGTATAGGAGTGTTAAGAAAAAATATTGAGGGGAAAAAATTAATAGGACCAGCTCATACATTTAACCCCCCTAGAGGTCATAGATTTTTCAAGTGAAACTTCTTAGGCGGCGATTCGATATTGAGACTGAATTTTCAAGAAGATGTGACGAGAAAAGTAAAAGAGAAAAATTTATATATTGTATTCATCTTGATAACAGAGCGAAATCAAACTGCATAATGTTATAGTTAGAGTCCAAACAGAACCAAACATGGTATTCTAGAACCAAACTACTAGACAAGGTAGTGTTAGGGCGGAGAGCCGGTGAACGAAACAAAACGAAGTTAACAGATCATACAAAATCTGCAACCGATGATAATGCGATGATAAAGCAAAAATAGGCAAAATGTAAAAATGGCTTTTGAAAGCTATGGTCACTAAAAAAGCGAGCACATTCAGCCCTATCACCTTGTCTAGTTATACCATGAAACCTAAGCGTTTGAGCCCGCACAGAACCAAAGCGGATGTCGGATTCGCCGTGCAACAAAATACATGAAAATATATGCAGCCCCCAAAAATGAAACCGCCGTAGAAATGCGCGACAGGAAAACGCCAGAATAGAATCTATTCTAATTTTTCCCTGACGGCTGGCGGATCTCTCTGAGTGACTTAAATGTTGCCATATTTTTGCTAAAGATTGGGTACGCTCAAGGCTCATTTATAAGGTTGTGGCACTTAAGAGAAATGCACTTTTTTCCCGCCTTGCTGGATAAGTTTTCGAGATATTGAACACTGTAGTTTTTTTACAAAAAAAAAAAGTTGGTTTCATTTAATAGAATATATCTTAAAAACCAAGAACAATAATCAAACAAATAATATATCATTTAAAACTAATAAATTTTCCTACAAACAATACCTACATAATATTTTGATTCAACCTTTCAAGAACGTATTGCAAATATTAGTTTCGGCGAAATAAATTAAATTTTTGAGCATTTTTCGTGTTTTTCAGAAATATTTACAAAAAAAAAAAAAAAGAACTAATTGCAATTGATTTAATTGAAGAAAATCTATTGAGAAAAGGATATGTTCAATTGAACCACAGAGACTATATTATACAGAAGTCCCAGTTCGACTTCGAATGCTCTTCGAACTCAAGTTTCGTTTACCACAGAGACTATATTATACAGAGGTCCCAGTTCGTTGTACAAGCGTCCGAAAGATAGAAGAAAAAAACAAAAATAATAATGCGTTGCCTCAGCGTTCGTTTTGACGCTGCCTATACTTTTTTATAGGTGCGAATGAAATAACTGCTGAGACAAAAGCATAATTCCTTTTGTTTTGTTCTTCTATCCTCCTGACGCTTGTACAACGTCAATTGAGTGAACTTCGAACTGGGACCTGAAGATAAAATATTCTCTAAAATATAAATATTGAACGAAAGCACCCACATTGAGTGATTGTCTATTAGGGCTGTTCACATTTCAAATCGCTCATCAAATCGTTTGTCAAATACAATAGAACAACGTGAAATTTTCATGGAATTCCCACGTTGTTCTATTGGATTTGACAAACGATTTGATGAGCGGTTTGAAATGTGAACAGCCCTATTCTATTTGTGTATTTCGCCTTATTATATTGTCATAAATACATAACAAGTAACACGGGGGTTACACGAGGCAGTACTGTTATGACAGTTAAGAATACGTTTAAGTTGTCAAACTTTGTGTCTGTGAATAGGGCTGTTCACATTTCAAACCGCTCATCAAATCATTTGTCAAATCGTTTGACCACAAAAGTGTTCAGACTCATCAAATTTTTCATCAAATTTCATTTTATCTTGAACACCGAAGTAAGCACATCGCGATGACGGAAAATTATTAATACCACTTGTTATTAAAATCGTATTGGAAGAAGAATAAATTATTTTATAAATTATTATAAATTATTTGCAACAGTTATTTATTATTATTTTGATATTATTTTCTTCCGCTCCCTCTTTTACCGCGATGTGCTCAGGTTGAAAACTTTTTAGAACTGATAAAATCGTACTACACAATTTGACGAGTGTTCACACTCGTCAAATCATTCGTCAAATCAGCAGAAAAATCAAAAAATTTTGATTTTCATCAAACGATTTGACCAACGATTTGATGAGTGTTCACACTCGTCAAATCGCCATCAAATCCATACAAATTCTGTTGGTCAAATCATTTGTCAAATCAGTTGATGATCGATTTGATGAGCGGTTTGAAATGTGAACAGCCCTAATAAGCGTCCAGACAGTTGGGAAGACAGTAGATAAAATCGTAAAAAATTTAAATTTTCTGAAGAATATTTTTGTTAAAACTACGAGCACGCCAAAGTATTGCAAATTTACAATTAATTTTATTGAATTTTCTTATCTTCTATCATTAAACATGCAAAATATCATTCTACTGTCCAAGCTACTGTCCCGCCAACTGGCTTCAAAAAAGCTAAGACAGCAGAGTAGACAGTAGCAGACAGTAGGAAAAGTGAGTGTGTGGGTAAAAATTTGTGAATGTGTTGCAACTGTCTTAACACTACTGTCTCGTGTAACCCCCGTGTTAGTGCTTTTGTAGGTAGAAGAATTTTTTAAAAATTTTTATTGTTCATAAGGCATCAGGTTCAGGTGCTTTGAGAAAGAACATAAAAGATACAAACATGCTACAATAAAACCAGGTAGGCTCACGACTGAGGACGCGATCGCTGAAACCGTCAAAGTGAAATGCCTGATTTTTACATTAATGGCTATGAGAAGGAGAACACAGTTAGTCGTGAGTCTACCTGGTTTTATTGTACGCTGGCGAGTTGTATAAAAGAAATAAAATCAAGAACATTCTAGCATTCTAGCAAAAAACATGGCTAACAAAAGAAGCTCACAATTTGAACCGAAAGAAAGAAAATAATAAAAATTTAAATAAACTACAAAATTAAATGAGTAAAAGACTGAAAGAAATTTTACGAATTTACTGCGAACGTCATATCTTCATTATTTCGGTATTGAGGCCGAGAATATTGATGAACCACGTACATCATGTATTTTGCGTCAATCGTGCAAGTTAATAATGTCTGAATGGAGCTCGGGTAAAATTGATACATGCAATTTGAAGTTCCGATGATATGGAGACGACCATTTTCGACAAACTGCTTGCGGCGAAGTCAATTATTGCCTAATGAAAAAGGTCTTTATGCTAGCTGAGTACAAAGAGAATAGTAGATAGTTTATTAGAGTTTATTAAAACTCTCGGAACACAAACGTGTGAAAAGAAAACGATCAGCTGGGATGATTTCTTAAATAACTTAACATTTCAACTGAAAATACTTAATATTAAAATTACGAAAAGAAAATTCTCCTAACAGCTGCTGTAGCCAAAATATGATATTTTAAAGCTGTTTCAGTACTGCGCTCCAAAATAAAATAAAACAAAAGAAATGTTTTTTTATTTTGTTTGACATGTATTTTGTTTGACATGACTAAAATAGGTCTGTTTCCGTAATAACCAAGCGCGTCGGAAGCGAATTTCATCTGGGGGGGCAGTACAAATGGTGGTGCAAAAAAAGTTCACCAAAATTTCTTCACATGAAACATGAAGAAGAGAGAAAGAAGAGGAAAATATATAATACAAAAATATTATCGTTGCAAAAAAACTGATATTTTGAATAACTTTTCCTTTTAAATTGTTTATCTAGCTAAAAAAGTGGGGGGGCAACTGCCCACCTTGCCCCCCCGGTTCCGACGCCAATGGTAATAACTTCAAGTAAAGTTAGAGTGGAGTTCGAGCAATAGAAAGTAACTTGATTATCTATAAAAATGAGAATATATATCAAAAAGTACGGAAACGACTGCAAGTAAGTTTCAAGCAAAACAGCTGTTCACGCATTTTTGCAACAGAAACAAATTGATTTTTGCTTGTAATTATTAGTTTATTCTTATAAAATACAGTTTGGTCAAAATAAGTAAAACAATGACACTTGCGTTTGATGATAAGAATAATTTTCATTTCACAAAACAATAAAAAATATTGATATAAATTTTGACGATCAGTTGTTTGTAGCTGGAAATTCGTGATCGAAGAATTTTTTCAAGTAAAGTTCAAGTAATTGTAATAGAACAAGAGTGACATTTAGCTTGTTCTTCCTCTCTCTCGAGCTTGAAAAATGTGTAAAGAAACGATTTCAAGTAACTTCAAGATATCCCACCCAAATGAAAAAGAAACACTGACACACTTTCTGTGCACCTGGCCGGCCAAGGCCAGGTCCAGATTAACAACGCTTGGCAAGCCCTTCCTCAGCAATCTAGAGGAACTTTTAACAACAAAAATCAACAATCTCCTAACGTTCATCAACCGCACCGGATGGTTATAACCTAACAGTGCGTTACCCACTCAATCAACAGAAACACGAGGTTATGGTATCAAAACGGCCTACTAGAACTACTTGGATAGAACTACTACTTGGTAGAATCACCATCTAAACCAACCAACCAACGGAAACAGACCTAATATTAAATCAATTTACTTTATAATAAAAATCATTTTCTTTCATTTTAAAACCCAATTTCTTCATTTTAAAAGATCTCCTGTATTTAAGTAAACATAACTTAACTGAATTTATTTTAAAATAAAACCACTTTTCTTTGATTTCAAAAACAATTCTTATAATCCTTTAAAATTTTTTTTTAATTTACCCTCTGAAGCTGACGTCGCACAGTGTCGCGAGTTCATACAACAGGTGGCCAAAAATAGAAAGCGTTGTCGTACAGAGTTGAAATTTGGTGCAGATAATTATATTGCTTAAATTAAGCAATAATAAACCCTAAACGAAAAATCAGTATAAAATCCGCAATAATAAACTAACTACAATAAAATTCGACAAAAATGTTTTTTATATCAACTTAAACTAATGTGTGAGATTATATTAAAATCGGGCGAAGGATACGCCCACCGCTCATATATCCTGAAATGAAAATTCCCCGTAGAATCCGTAAAAAGCAATTAATAACAATACATTTTGGTACAGATGTTTGTGTTAGCAGCGAAAACTACTTCGTTAAATCGTAAATTTTTTTAAATCGGTCGAAGGACACGCCCCACCGCACACATAAAAAAATTTCAATTTATTATCTTCACTTCTCTTAAGCAATTCCTATTATATTTGTGTATGCTAGGTATATAAAACAGGAAAAAATCAAAACTACTTTTTAAACTCCGCGACAAATGAGCCACGCCTATTTTAAAAATTACCTGTAATACCCAAATGAAGAAATCTTACATTTGACATAAAAAGAATTTCATGCTTTTTTTGACTTTTAAAAAATATTGCTATTAAAATAAACAAAAAATAAAAATTAACTTTATTTATCAAATGCAATTCATAAAATTTGATAACATATTTTATCTGCATATATTAAAATATAAAAAATTACTTCATTTACTTAAATTTTTATTTATACCATTAATTTGATGATGAATCAGATGAAACGAATTCATTGAAATCAATTTGCGAAAGTATAATAGTTTCCATATTTTCATCTTCAAGTTCTGTCTCTGTTTCTATTTCAAGAAAAGGATATATATCTTTATAATTTTTCACATAAAGGCTTATTTTGTGCATAAAACTAAATCTCGTTTGGTAATAAATTGTCCCTTTAGATGAGCTAGAAAACATAAAAATCGGATAAAAATTGCCAGAGTTGTGATATTTGAATTTTTGAAAAACTTTCATTTGCTTTTTCTTATTTAGTAAAATAAAATCTTATAAATTCAAATTTGTAAAAATTACAATAAATTGATTTTCAAATTTCAATTCAATGTCCTAATATATCGCGGCATGCTTTTATCTACATAAGCGTTGATTTCCTTGCCGAAAACAAACAAAGATTTATTGAATATCGTGATTATAATGCTATAAATTTCCAACAACTAGAACGTCGAATAAATAATACTATCTTGAACTACATTTTTGAAACAAATAGCGTAAATGAGCAACTGCAATGCCTTAATGACGTAATATCTGACTCTTTTTCTATGGTACCTATCCGTAAAAAAACTCTGAAAACCGGAGATATGGACCCCTTCATGAAAAGACCTGATGTAGTCTATGCTATTAGTTTGCGTGATTTGGCTTATAAATCTTTTATTGAAAATAACTGCGAAAGTAACTGGAAGATTTTTTCAAAATATAGGAACAAAGCGAAGTCTATAATTCGTAAAGCAAAAATCCAGTATGGAACTGCACGTTTCCAAAACGTAAATGGAAAGCAACTTTGGAATATGCTGAGAGGAGATGGATGTGTGAATGAAAATAGCTTCTCTGATGATGTTGATCCAGATATGCTAAACTCTTTTTTTGTCTCTTCTCAGGTACGCTCCAATAATGCATATAGTGATTTTGACGCTGATTCAAGCACAGGATTTATGTTTAGAAACATCACTCTTAATGAGCTCTACTTAGCTACATATCGAATAAAGTCGAACTCCATTGGTTCTGATAATATTCCCATAAAATTTATTAAGATAATTTACCCGTTTATTGAGCAGTATTTATTACACTTTATTAATACAATAATTACTACGTCAACATTTCCCACTGCTTGGAAAACAGCAAGAGTGGTTCCGATTAAAAAGAAAGGAAATTCCTGTGCTTTTGAAAACTTTCGGCCTATAAGCATTCTTCCATCACTCTCAAAAATTGTGGAGAGTATTCTCAATGCCCAAATATATGATAATCTGAGCGATTTAAGTAAACTCAGTCAATGTCAATCTGGATTCCGCAATGGATATAACACAACTTCTATGGTACTAGGACTAACTGAAAAGATACGTCACAACTCCAATCAGAACAAGCTCAGTGTACTACTTTCTCTTGACCTGTCTAAGGCATTTGACTTAGTTGACCATAATATCTTAATCCATAAGCTTGCACAAGATTTTCTTTTTTCCAGCTCTGCATGCTCCCTTATTAAGTCCTTTCTAACTGGTCGAAGACAATTTGTCTCTTGTGGCAATCGGTTGTCAAATACTTTAGATGTGCTGAGTGGAGTCCCTCAGGGCTCTGTATTGGGACCCCTATTATTTATGATTTATATTAACAGTCTTGTAGATCAAATAGGTATAGATAGCTCTAATATCTATCTGTATGCTGATGACATATACCTGCTCTTCTCTTCCAACTTTGACTTTGTTGACTCGCTACAAGCTTGCATTAATTACACAACTGATCAGATATTATATTGGATGGATGTGAATAAATTAGTTATCAACTATAGCAAAACAAAAGCTATTATATTTAATATGCCTTATAATAATGATGAAATACCTATTTCAATTTCTATAAATAACATTGAAATTGAATTCGTAGAACACTTAAGATGTTTAGGCATTATAATTGACTCCAACCTCAACTATAAGGCTCATATAAACAAGTTAAGTAATAAGATCAATTTTATGTTACATAAATTATATAGCATGAATACCTACATGCCAACTCCAGTTAAACTTAGTGTTGCACAAGCACTACTTATGCCCCATATCATATATGGGTTAGAGATTTATTCTTGTACTAATCTGTGCAACATTAACCAACTGCGTCGCATCTTTAATAGGATTATTCGGTTTGCTTTCAACATCCAAGTTCGTGATCATGTTTCGGAACATGTTCTTATGTTTCTTCATTGCAATTTTATTAACTATATTGAAATGAGACAAATTTTGCTATTTTACAAAGTTATTAAAACTAAAACTCCAATTTATCTTTGGAATTTATTTAGTTTTACTAGGTCTCGAAGAAACACACAAATATTAATTCCTCGTATCTACAAATCTATTTTTGAGCGGTCATTTCTTATCAAGGTTGCACGTGTATGGAACCTTTTACCTAGTAGCTTTAAGCAATTTTCAGACTCATTAAATACTTTCAAACGTAAATATTTGCAACACGTTAGTGAATTGGCTTAATCGTAACAGCAGGTCTTATTTCGTCTGATATAGGGGTTGTCTTGTGAAAAATTAAATAATTAGGGATTTTAGATTTAGGGTTTCCACAATTTATTATTTGTATTGAAATTGAAAAATAAATATACTATATCATATTGAACTTTAAACTATAATAGAAATTTATAAACATCTTTAATATAAAATATAAACTTAGACTTACTTGTACAATTATTTACTTGTAATCATATTGGCCTTAATTGGCTTCGATTATACACATGAAATAAATAAATAAATAAATAAATAAATGTTTTTTCACGTCACGTTTTTAACTATAGTGGTCGGCATAAATATTTTGACTAAAATTGGCATCACATGTACTCTCTGAATAAAATCTAACGGTAAACGATTCTCTCTTATTGTGATAAATTATTGTAAAAACATGGTGTGAGGAATTTAAATCTGAATAAACGAAGTCATTTAAGCTACGCTTTTTGAGGTAGTAAGTAGTTTATTACAAAAAGAAAGAATTTATTGGCGTTGACGTTTATGTAAGTTACGATTTGGTAATTAATGTCAAAGTATTTAATAATTATTCAACTTTATTAAATTGTATTTGTTTATTTTAGTTATTCTTTTATAAAAAATGGGAAAAAAGTTGGAACTTAGTGTTGAAATGAGATGTGCAATCGTAGAAAAGCATAATTGTGATATTTCCGAGTTACATTTATCAAGGCAAACCGTTCACTATCAAATAAATAAGTACATAGAAACAAATTTAGTGAAAAATTTGCCACGTTCTGGCAGAAAACAACACGTAAAGAAGACCAGCTTATTGTACGGGAGTTCTCAAAGAACCCCGGTTTAACTTCAAAAAGCTATGAATTACAGATGAAAATTTTTTGTTAAAATCTAGTTAGCGAACGCATAATTTGCAGACGTTCAAAAGAATTTCAATTCGGTACTTATTCCGTTAGGAAAATACCGTATATCACGCCTGCAAAAAAAATCAAACGACTCAAATTTGCCAAATATTTTCTCTGCAAGACTATGAGCTTTTAGAACAGCGTTTTGTGGACTGATGAAAGTACACTTGAGTATCACGGCTCACCTAAAAAAGATTTGTCCGAATTCCAAAGAAAACGCGAAAAGAAGTAGCTCCAGTCGTACAAGCAAATCGCTGTGGCGGCGGATCGGTAATATTCTGGGGATGCATTTCCTCTTGTGGCCATGGTGATTTGCTTCGAATTGATGGAACGATGGATGAATCAATACAAATATTTGAATGTCTTAAATGATCATGCATTTCCATCTGGTGACAAACTTATTGGTGAGTCATTTATTTACAACAAGCTAATGCACCATGTCACAAGAGCAAGTTCATAATGAACTTCTGAAGCGTAGATGTTTTAAACTGGCCACCACAAAGCCCTGATTTAAACGTTATAGAAAATTTGTGGGCCTATATTAAAGGAAAGCGAAGCGTTTGCTTGACTTCGGACTTGGAGTGAGACTATTTCAGAAATAAAAAGTCTTTGGGAGCAAACTCCGGCAGATACTTACTTACTTAGTTGGCGCTACAGCCGTATATCGGTCTTGGCCTCATCTAAGAATTTGCGCCAGCCATTTCTGTCTTTCGCTTGCTGGCGCCAGTTGGAAATTTCAAGCTTCGTCAGGTTGTTCTCTACTTGGTCTTTCCAACGAAGATGCGGTCGTCCTCTTCTGCGTTGACTGCCGCTGGATACAGTTCATCATTCCACTGTATTCGGTACTCGCCATTGACGCAGATTGGTCCGTAGATCTTACGAAGAATCTTCCTCTCGAATGCTCCTAAAGTCTTTTCATCTGAACTGCTCAGCGTCCAGGTTTGTGATGCATAAAGTAGGACGGGCATGATGAGCGATTTATAGAGCGTGATTTTCGTTCGTCGAGAGAGGGCTCTGCTTTTCAATTGCCTACTGAGCCCAAAGTAACACCTGTTGGCAAGAGTTATTCTTAGTTTGATCTCCGGCAGATATTTTTTAAAAATCTTGTGGAAACGGTACCTAAACCCATTCAAAAAGTAATAGAAGCTAATGGTGGATATATCTTTTATTAAATTAAGTTTTTTTCATAACTTTTCTTATTTTCAAGC
This sequence comes from Dichetophora obliterata, assembly GCA_963920525.1. Classification (NCBI taxonomy): domain Eukaryota; kingdom Metazoa; phylum Arthropoda; class Insecta; order Diptera; family Sciomyzidae; genus Dichetophora; species Dichetophora obliterata. The sequence continues at coordinate 4,951,069 of OY986435.1, forward strand.
TTAGTTTTGCATAAAATTGATCTGTCAAAATAATTATGCCTTCTTTGAAATTAAGTTTTTTTTTAATATGTTATTCTCATAAGTTACTTTAAAAAAAATTACACATTTTTGGTAAGATTTTAAGCAAATAAAAATATATTAATTCGAGTTTTCTTAAAATATTCTAAAAACTCAAAATATTTGCATTTTCCTTTCGTTAAAATAATTATGCCGATCACTGTAGTCATAATTAAAATATCGAAAATTTCTTGAAAAAGGCCAGTCCTAGTGCACATTTTCGTGAAAACATGCTCTAGGAAAAGGTCACAAAATCCTTAATTTTCACTTTTCCAAGCAAAAATTTTTTGAAAAGTGTTCAGAAAGAGTTGTTATATTACATACTTAAAAATAAAAGGAAAACAAAGATGCTGATGTTTTTATTGCTTTTGAAACTCATTTTCTCATTTTCGCGGAAAAATGTCATAAAATCTTTAATTTTCACTTTCCCAGTAGAAATTTTAAGAAATGTGTTCAGAAAGACTTGTTATACTATACACTTAAAAATAAAAAAAAAAAACAAAAATGTGGATTTTTTTATTGCTTTTGAAACTTTGTAAAAAATGTCTTATTTTCCATATATCGCCAAAATATGCTCAAGGAAAAATGTCATAAAATCTTTAATTTTCACTTCTCCCAGCAAAAATTTTAAGAAATGTGTTCAGAAAGAGTTGTTATACTACATACTTAAAAAAAAAACAAAAATGTGGATTTTTTTTATTGTTTTGAATTTTTGTAAAAAATGTCTTATTTTTCCATATAAATATACTAATTTTCGCCAAAACATGCTCTAGGAAAAATGGCATAAAATCTTTAATTTTCACTTTTCCCAGCAAAAATCTATAGAAATGTGTTCAGAAAGAGTTGTTATAATACATACTTAAATCTATATCTATCCTTATCCATGATTTTTCTGATTTCTTGAACTTTTATTCTCGTATTTGAAATTTTTTTATTACTTTATTTATCTCTCTTTTTTTTACTACAACTTAAGAAATATATCTCTTTTAAAGTTTTGCTTATAAGTTGTACTAGATTTACAACGATATTAGAAAATATTCAGTACTAAACTATAAAAACTGAAATTTCGTTAAATTTTTAAGGCAACATTTAAACAGCATAACTTCCACAAATGAAAGATATCACAAAATCATATTGGATTTATAAAATTATTACTCTTTTCTATGAATAAGCATACTCTAATATCCAAATTTACGACTTTTTCCATGAGCTATTTTGGGCCGCCTCGCTACACTGTGCGTCGTAGTCTGACAGACACGACAAAACACGATTTCGGGCATTTCTTCGTAAATTTTGTAAATGTTATCAATGAAATAAGCCACATAATTGAATAATAAAAAATTTTTTATTTAAGGTATTTAAGTTCAGGGCATGCCTGACGTGATTGCCAACAAAATGTCGCCCGCAGAATTTCGATACGACATCTGGTTATCAAGAAAAACGACACCCCTTTTGCCTTCTCATTTTTACGTACACATTTTCATCGTTCTGTGAGGAGGGGGGGGGGGGGGGGGTAAAAAACATCGAAACATAAAAAGTACGGAAAAGTTACAAAATTACGCCTACTTTCACGTAAAAAAAACCCGAAGTTGATAAATTGAAAAACGACTGAGCTACAGCAATTTTAAAAAAGTTATTTTTGTGGGCTTGAACCGCAGGTCATACCTTAAATAATAAAGGCCTGAGAAATAAAGAACTCCATAAAAAGAATTGATTTTAAAAAGGTGTCCGTCAGACACCACATCAGTAATATTGTTAAAATTAGAGCACGTCAGTTGCAGAGGGTTAAATGCGTTTTTCTCGAAACATACTTTTGCAAAATGGGAAAACAAACTAATCGATCGATTAATTTTTTTTTTAATCTGTTTGTGTTGTAATTCTACACATCTTTTACTAAAATGAGCGTTTTTGGAAAATTTTTCTAGTTTTTACACGCAACAAAATGGTAAAAATGACTTACATTTTTCGACTTTTATTCCATGCTTCATATTTTTTTTTAATTTTACATATTTTCATTCCATTTTGGTAAAAGATGTGCATTCAAGGCAAGGCTGTCAGTAATGTGGGAAAAAATCCCATTCGTGGTAATTTTAATTGGTCTTGGGAATTTTTTTTTGGGAATTCTCATGGTATTTTTAAATCCAGAGTGGTATTTTTTAATTGTCGTGGGGGGAATTCAGCGTGGTATTTTTTCATTGCATGGAAATTCGGGAATTTTCTTCTTAAAAATGTATTTTTCTCTTTTATTAAGCAAAAATTTAATAATGGTATTCGATGAACAACGTATATAAGATATAAGTGTAAGAAAATACGATGTACATTTTCTCAAACTAACCCTTAATAAAAACCATTAAATTGCATATTTGTTTTAAGAACAAGTTGCCATCATGAAAACTAAGTAGACATTTTTTTGACATATGGCAATACTATCCTGATTTTTTGATTTTTTTGCTAGCGTAAAGCTTACAAAAATTATGTTAAAATGCCATAAATAAGAAAATTATAATTACAACCAAAACAATATTAAAAAATGTTTGCAAGTCTACTTATCGAATCCATTGGTTTTCAATTATCTTTTAAAATGAAAATGAAATCACAGTCGTAAGCTGAGTATGTAAAATCCCATACGTATTTGTTGTTGCAAAATACGCTTCAGTTAATATATCGCTCTTACGCTATTAACATCACAAATACGCCGTTCATTGAATACCATTATTACTTCTTTGTGGTATTTCTAATTTTTTTAAAATTTTTATGCATATGGGATTTTTGGTGGTATTTTTAAAACGAGTGGTATTTTCGTGGTAATTTTTAACGATCGTGGGATTTTTTTTGGTATTTTTTAATTGCGGTGGGAATTTTTTTGTTTATCTTTACCATGGGAATTTTGGTGGTATTTAATTTATGTTACTTTGGAAAAAAGGTAATTTTCGTTGAAATTGTTCCGAATTTTGACTGGCAACTTTGATTCAAGGGTCTTTTTTCGAGTGATTTTTTTTATTTTCAGCGCCATCTTAATATTAAAAATTAACATGAACATTTTTTTGACTTATACTAATGATGTTAAACAAACAGACGAATTAAATTTTTTATATATATGAAGGGCTTATTGCAAGAACCTGATATGCCACATAAGAAATATTTGAAATAATCTATTTTAAAGTATTGGAGTAAAATAACTCTTTTGCAAATGGTTCCGACATTTAATAGGTAATAGCCTATATCTCTTTAGTGGATATTGGTAGTTCATTAAGTTGGAATCGGGCTGATTGTTTGAATGTCAAAATCTTGAAAAAAAAAATCTTGAGAAAATAAAAGCTTAAAACAAAAATCTTGAAAAAAAAATCTAGAAAACAAAAAATATCTGCAAAAAATCTTGAAATTTTGAAAAAGGGTTGTTATTTCGAATAAAGTGTAAGAATTCGAGAAAACAACGGAAAAGGTGTAAAATTTCGAAAACAACAATGTAAAATTTTGGATGATTTTTCACGAATTTTGTCTCCTAAACTACTTGCGAGCTTGTCTTTTTTTGCATATTTGAGCTTAGAAGGTCCATATACATATAATAAAATTATTAAAAATTCTAGTGTGGCACTTATTCGAAATTCGACACTTTTTAAAATTTTTACACTTATCAAAATATAACACTATTTTAAAATTTGGAATTTTTTAAAACTTGACAATTTTTTGCAATATTTTTCACTTTTCGAAATTTGACACTTATTAAAGTTTTGAATTTTTTTTTTTGGAATTTAACATTTGACGAATTATGACATTTTTTCAATATAAAGCACTTTTCGAAACAGTGTAAAATTTTCCATACAGAATTCTTGAAAAGCCTACGCATAGAATGTATTCATTCTTTTCAAGTTTTTTTTAAAAAATTTTTTTTTAATATTTTGTTTCGCGATTTGTTTTAAGATTCGCGCGCGCGAATAAAAAAATACATTCTATGCGTAGGTTTTTCAAAATTTTGAGCTTCAATTTGTTTTTTTCAAGATTTTTTTTAAAAGTTTTTTATAACATTTTTTTAAGATTTTTTTTTAAGATTTTGTTTTCAGGTTTTGAAATTCTGCGAAACGACCCCAACCCTATTAAGTTATATATCAAGCCAAAAAAAAAACTGTTTTTTTATCACTTTATTATTGAAAGAAGCCCTTCATATAATAAACTTTTAAAAAAGTCTTCTAAAAATTTTTAGTCGTTTTTGCCTAAAACCTCCCTTAAATTATTTTTTCAGAAAAAAGCCCCATATCCCTACTATAAAGATCATATTGGTACCAATGAATGTTTGTTCTATCATAAAATAACAACTTATAACGGGAAGAAAATTTTATTTGATTAACAGCAAAGAAATTACCGAGAAAATATTTAAAAATTCTATTAGGAAAAAAGTCTCTATTCTATTAGGAAAAAAACAATAGAGTTCAGCTACTACAGCTTTTTCGCACTTTCTCCACATTGGATCATCTTAAGAACCAACCTGAATATCATTGAAATATCTCAACGATATAGATAAAAGTGGTCCAAAATAATCTTAAGTGAGAAAAATGTACCCACAATAATATGGTTGGGACAACACAAAAAATAACAACTAACCATGCGTTTACATAGATCTAATCATATATTAGTGTTCAATCTACTTTTGAGTTGACCTTTCGATAAGTTAACATCAAAAAGCTACAGTTGTTATTAAAGATATTCATGCGTTTTAAAGGAGCAGTAACCATATAATTTGTTCTACTAAAAGATAAGTAAATTAAATTGTTAGCGTTTCTGCTGCTTCTACGGTTAGTGTTAAAATTTATTAGAGTTAGGAGTTCTGGTGAATCAAATATACCAGTTATGAGTTGGTGTAAATAGACGATATCTGCAGACTTAATACTAGGTCGATATGGACAATTTTCGAGTACTAGACTCAATTTCCATAGTAAAGCCTTTTAGCGTATTCGTTATACTTCTAACTATTCTATAAACACTTCTGGGCTTAATTCAATTGAAATCTGTTAAATATTTTTAAAACCATGTAGATTGATTGTGGTTGGCATTGGTAATTAAATATTTATTGGTTCTTAACCAAAGTCTACAGGTTTAACACTTTTCCAAGCCCGCCTTAGTTCGAAGGGGAACTATAGCCTTGTAGGAGATGAGGAGGAATGAAGAAAAAAAAAGTACGTTGCCAGTGTGTTAAAAACTAGTAATGTGTAATGCCTGAATCTGAATTTGAGTTGGAAATTGTTAAAAACTTCCCTTTAATCAATTAAAAGTATTCATTTAATTTTTTTTTTTGATTCGAATTTAGAAAAAATTTCAGAAAAGTTAAAAGCGGACCAGATTTTGCCTTGCAAATTTCAAGCAATATCAGATTGAAAACATAGCTTTTATACTTAATGATGGCGAGACACTAAACAACTAAATGTTAACTGAAGTGTAAAGTTGCGTATGTCCTCGCCAAAAATCTCATCATAATGATGTTTGGTGTGGGAGTGGTAGTTGAAGTTGACTCAAAAAAAAAAATGGAGAAAAAAACATACTAAAAGTAAAACCTTGAATGAAATACATTTATCAACGTTTTTCCTCATTCCCGTTAGTCAGTCATCAGCGCATTATCATTACCTTCAATAGAAATGAAATCAAGGAGTTTAATACACCCTTATCTCAATGCCAAATGGTATTATATATTATCTGAAACTTCAATTTATATTTTTCTTGCACTTCAATTAGTTTTGTTAATACCGTGATGATGTAGTAGAGGGTAGTTTAGCTCACAGTCGTTGTTGTCGTTGCCTTTGTTGTTGTTTATGTTGCCAGCTTCCAAGTCAATAAGGGATGCTGACTGACTGACTGTATGTTTGTAATATACTATGTATTTTTGTTGTAATTTGAAACGTTGTTTTATTTTTCTGTTTTTTGTTTTGCAATTATAATGGATATGAGTAGGATTTAGAGTGGGAACAAAACACATGTAAACATATGGCGGCGACAATATGAGAGACAACATTTTCAATTCGAATATAATCTAAGTATTTTCTTTTCTAATTTTGTTTGTTTTTTGTATTAATTCATTGGTTAATTTTTTCCTAACAAAGTTTTTCATAATCATTGATTGTTTTTTTTTAAGGCGGTGTATCTTCTGGATGTGGTAATTTTTATTTTACTGGAAATGGTGATCTAATGACCGGATCTGCGCATGCAGATGAATTGGCTTTAAGTGCAGCTGGTGTGCAAAGCGTTAATAGAGCTCCATCGACGTTTTGGCAATATCCCAGTAAGCTTAAATTCGCAACAGCTTTAAACGTGAAATGAGGTTTCTAACTTAAACTTCTGCCCAGACTTGTTTAGTGTTAGAGCTTTGAGTTTTGAAGCTTAAATGAATCTTTGAGTAAATGAGTTTCCCATTCGTCACGCTTGGAGTTGTTGCTGCAACAAAAGTTTAACCAACATTTCTTTAGTTTTTCAATACTAACATAAGCATACCTCCTCTTATCTAGCTGTTCCCATTGAGTCAGTAATTTCAATGTCGCCCGCAACAGTTGGACTTCAGTATCCACGCGATGCCAGTCGCGGACAAGTTGTACTCTTGCCAGCCACTGCAGCCGCTTTAGGTACGTTTCCAACATATACCCCATTTCTTAGTCAATTTAAAAGAAAAACAAAAACAAAAACTTCTTTTGTATATATATATATATATTTTCTTAATACCTAATTTGTTTATTCGCCTATGCAAAACATTCGAACACTTTGTTTTTCTATTCCAAATTTAACATTAACGTTTTTTTAAGATTTATCCACTAATTTCTGATACTCTCTTTTTTCCAAACGAAAAAAAGGCATATCAAATTTTCCACTCTATACACCCACAGATCCGTTTCAACAAGCTGCGGCGGCGGCATTTGTCTGGCCCTCGTACATACCGCAGAGCACAGCTACAACAGCATTGCAACCGCCGCCCAATTTTATATTTCCCTCAATGAGCCCGCATTCATCGCTGCAGGCGTCATCTTATGCTACGCCCTTACAACTTTTAGGCTCAAACTACTTAACAGCCGCCGCCGCTGCTGCAGCTGCTGCTGCATCTTCCACGTACTGTCAACATAATCAGCAGCAGACAAATAGCAGCAGCAGTAGCACAAGCACCATCAATTTGGGCCTAGGAGCGACAAATAATGGAAGTGCAGCCGGCAGCACTAGCAGCCGCTTCTTAAGTCTAGCTGCAACCGAATCGAAGCGCTTGCACGAAACGCCTCTACCAAAGCAGCAACAGCACCAACAACTTTTGCCTTTAGCGTTTCCACCGCCAACTATGAAAATCGAAGAGTGGAATGCCACTGAATATATGGCGACGGCTGCCGCCAAAACGCTGTCTACAACGACGACGCTGTCAGCCACAACTCATCAAAATCATCACATTGGACCACCAACGACAGCGTTAAATTTTGAGCGTGACAAAACGACGACTTCAAATTTTCTAGAGTTCCAGGGCGCCAACTCACAGGCACTAAATTTAATGCGTCTTCCTACGCCACCAACATCAGCTTCTATCGAAGCAACTGCAGCCCAGCTACAGCCACAAATACTCTTCCAATCTAATGCAACGTCATCCCCTTCGCTGCTCAATCTATCTGCGTCGAACACAGCGATTTTGCCAAGATCGAGCAACACTGCATCGACAAGCATGGCCACAAATTTCCTTAATAATGTTAGTACAACAACGTTTGCAGGTTCCCTAGGTGGGCCACCCACACCGCTATGTGATGAAGCATTGAATTTTAAAACAAATACGCAGGATGTGCAGCAGCAGCAGCAGCATCAGCAGCATCAGCAATTTGTTGTGGGTGTGCCGCGTTTGGTTGGAAATTCAGCGGCGGGTTCCGCTGTTGGGCCACCGCCACAAATGCAAGACGTCAATATACAAACAGACACGCCGGTTTGTAGTGAGGATGAGAGTTCCTCGTGTCCGCTTGCCATTCAGAACAACAACATTCCAGCATCAGGCTCGGCCGCATCAGCAACACCACCACCCAGTGAAATTGATACGCATGATGCGGAACCGCCTCAACAGCCATTAGAACTTACAATATCGGGCGTCTTAAACGTTGGACGCTTAAACATTGAAAAAGAGTTGCAGGATTTTAATGCAGAATCACAGTGCCATAAAAGTGAAAAAGTAGTGGATAATAATACGTTGGAGACGCCACGAATAAATGCAGATCATGTGGGCGTCACATTTTATGCAACTCAAGAGCAGCAAGAACCAGCGTCATCGCAAGACATAGAGCAAGAAACAACAAATGCAACCGGTGCGTCTTTAGCCGAAGCATTAACTGCTGCTTCCCAAGCATTGCCACCACAAACAGCCCCAGAGGACTTAACAGGCCTGGAATTATTGTCAAATATAAGCACTAGTTCCTTTGCCACAAAGACAACACTCAGTGTCAAACAAGAGCCAGTGGATCACACCGATTATCATCCGGATTATCCACCGGAAACGGAACAAATAATGCAAAACACAAGCTATACGACGCAACAGGAGCCTTTAGAACATAACTTTCAAAATAATCCAGTGGACAATCCAACGATGTGTCTGTCTAACAATATGGCGAACAATGTTTCGCTGTTGCCGCAGACCCAGTTAACAGAGCCGCTAGGCGGTCTTAATTTACTTTGCGCTCTGGCTGAGCAGCGCATTCAAGAGGAAGTACAAATTAGTGGCAGTCTATTCAACGTCAACACTAACATCCATGATGAGCAGCAGCTGATCTTTCATCAGCAACAACCGCCGTCATCGTCTTTCGGCCTAGATCACGAAAATATGCAGCAAGCAGAAGGCATAGATGAAAAAGTATCACAACCCCTTCTCAACGAACCCAAGCGCAAAAAGCACAAACATTCCCAATCATCTAAATCAGGCAAAAAATCAGCGACTCGCATTGCTAAGAAAAATAAGAAAAAGTGCGCCAAAGAGAAACGTAAGAGCAAACAAATGGCATCGCAGGAGCGCGAATTGGAGTTCGATGATGAGGATGACTTGCAGGAAGATTTTAAAAGTGCCTTTGATAAAGTTGATTCCAATTATAAGCGCTTCGGCAAATGGCCCAATCGTGAAGAAATCTTCAAGGCTATGGAATCTGATATGCGCATGCGTTTGGCGGAAATTACACGACAATATCGTAAAAAGAAACGAAAGCTTGATGAAATTTCAAAAAATAAAAAGCACAAAAAGAAGGCTCTAAAGATGAGTGCTCTTAATGCGGGACTGGTGCTTAATGTCGCCGCCGCCGGAACGGTCGCCAACACAACGTCGCTTTCATGCTTGGGCAATTTGAATGTTGCCACTACCTCTTCCAATAATACCCACACTCTATCCGCATCGCCTTTATGTGATTATAAGTTTTCCAAGTTATTAACTAAACCCTCAAATACAACAACTGGATCGTACCTGAGTCCATCAAATTTTTTGCGTTTTTCTGACTCCAAACCTCAGACGCAGTCCCAATTTCCACCAGCTGTGGATGTTGATCTGAACGAAATGGCCAATACACCCTCGTGCAGTACTTCCTCGCTATATAAGCCGTTGCGTTTAGAACCCAGCGCTTTGGCAGCAATTGATGGTGGCAGGAACACACCCATGCGATCTCACAAACATATGTCTTCAGAAAAGTCCTCGCAACTCATGACAACACCTTGCAAAGAACGCAAACTCATGACAGGACGACAATCAAGCGATCCAAGTGACGCTGCGGCCACATCAAAGAAGAAATCACTGCAAAACAGCAATATTGATCGAGAGCTGATACTGACCAGTGAGCATTTATATCGTAAGGAGACGCGTGTGCTAACAGACATGGGTGGCCTATTCTATGCAGGCATTATGAAGCCACTGCAGCCGCCGGATGTCTATGCAATAACCTTGGATGGCGAAAGGGGCAATAAATCGCATATAATGTCACGAGAGGAGATATTTAAAGATACTGTAGGTGTTAGAAATCGAGGAGGGGAAACCAATGTATGTCTCGAATTGAAATGTGTGTTTCTCCAAACAAACTTTGGTTTCCTCTCGTTGGATTATTTTAGTCTACTGATGCTTTGTACATATACATTTATATATTCAACTCACACTAACTAACGACTGTGTTTGTATTTATAGATTTTAGAAGTATCACCCAGCAGCATCGAGAGTGTACCTGTGGGCACACGTTTGTGTGCTTACTGGAGTCAACAGTATCGCTGTTTGTATCCGGGCAAAGCAATTGAATCGGAGACCTCAGATAATGGTAGCAAAAATGATTTTGTAAGTGTTGAATTTGATGATGGTGACAGCGGCAGGATCCGCTTGCAGAATATACGTTTTCTACTCAGTGATTATCCTATTGTTGGTAAGTGCGAAACTGAACGTGCAAAACTGTTCTAATATCGTACAACACTGATAATTGTACAAAATTGTGGAGGTTTTTGGTAAAATAAAATAAAATTGAATTTCATGTTTCAACAGTAATGACTAAAGTCAAGACTAAAAAATGGAATTGGCCATTTGAATTCTTGAAAGGACTTTCACCTGATAGTGTTTAAACCGTCATTCTTTTCTAGTTTCGCAAGAGTACGTGCGCAATTGACTTAATGTCCTTTTGGTGCTTGATTGAATTAGGGTTTCAACAAAAATGTTTTGACTAGTTTATGAGCTAATAAGGGAATTTATCCCACCTTTGTGATTTTGTGCGCTATAACATATAATTATTAACAAAAACTTTCCCTATAAACATACTTGTAGAATACGATAATCAACTTTATTCGTTGGGCAAACAGAAAAGATCTGTTATCAAGTCAGGCAATAACTCAGAACACACACAGCATCAAGAATCGTCTTCAGCGGAAGACCAACACCACCATATTCCAAATGATAGCACAGAAATGCAGCAAAGTTCTATGGAACTATTTTCTCATCGCAGTGAAAAGAAACGCATCAAAAGTTTGAAGAAAAAATCGCAAGCCAACAGTAATGGCGTCAGCGGTGGCATTCCCGATGGAAACGGACGCATGCGCAAGCATCATAAACACAAGAAGAGGAAGAAGCACAAGAAGCATCATCATCGCAAAGCGTTGGCAGCAGCAGCAGCAGTAGCTGATGGTATTGCATATGCTGCTGATGTGTCTGCCATATATGCTAATAACAAACACGAACAACAAGAAGCTTTAGTTGACGACAATGCCTTGGCGGATGAGGAGGAATCAGCTAACGAGAGTAATCGAGCAGATAGTGCGGATTTGAGGTTGGAGCGAAATAAAGCAACTGCGAGAACAACCAATTTCAAAACGGAATCAATGCCAAGCATGCCAGTAGCAGACGCAAATGATGTAGATGTCAACGTGAAAACAGAACATTTGGACTTGGAAGAGGAAACAACTTCAAACATGATGTCGGAAGTTTCGGACGAGGTGTGTCTAGAGCTATTTCTTAATTTGAATATTTTTTTGAATTGTTTAAAGTTTGAAACGCAACTAGATTTTGTGTACATGGACAACTTTGTGTATTGAATAGTTTTTAAACTTCTGTTTATATTTTAGGCAAAGCTCGATGATGACGAAATTGAGCATAACAATAGCAAGGGCAGCAAAATAGCAGCATTTCTCCCAGAACGCCAATTGTGGGGCTGGCTTGGTAAAGCATATCGAAAAGCAGGTGTTAAGGGCAGAGCAAGAAAGCAATTTTATAAAACAATCAAAAGGGGGAAAGAAACAATTACTGTAAGTTAAAAAAATAATAATTAAACATAGATACTTCAAATACAATACTATGAAAATGTCATCAAATCTAATTATATGATTTTACAACTAGGTGGGGGACTGTGCAGTATTTTTATCAACAGGCAGACCAGATCGACCATATATTGGACGCATTGAATCCATGTGGGAAACAGCGTCAAGCAATAAAGTTGTACGTGTCAGGTGGTTCTATCATCCTGAAGAGACATCAGGATGTCCTAATTTGAAATATCCCGTAAGTAACTCAAAAATCTTACGTTACCATCACGTTACGTTTAGTTATTATTTATTTATTTGCAGGGTGCTTTATTTGAATCGCCACACGAAGATGAAAATGATGTGCAAACAATATCGCATCGTTGCGCAGTACTTCCATTTATGCATTATTTTGAGAAATTTGGCGCCGATTCAAAGCAATATCAATCCATATACGACAACAATGATACATATTACCTTTCAGGTTATTATAATCCAAGGTTACAAGTCCTGAAGCTACAAGACGATATTCCAACTCTTGAAGAGAAAAACACTACAGACGAATAAGCATATACATATTAAAAATATAAATATTTATCTATACATACCTATAAATATATATATTAATTATTGTAACAAAAGGAAAAGTATAAAACAATTTATTACACAAATTAAGATTAACAACAACAACATCAACCACAGAATCAGAAACAGAAATAACATAGAAACAGAACAAAAAGCAAATTAAAAAAAAAAAACAGATATATGAAACAGATATACTATATTTCAGATGAAATTTAAAACTATAATTGTAACAATTTATTGTGATAGAATTAAAAAGTAAAATGTGTTGTATATTTACATCTCGTTTATTCAGTTTTAAAAGAGAGAGGAAATACTTATTAATATTACACCAATAAGCATAAATAATATGTCTAATTAAGATATATATATATATATATATAGAGAGAGAAAAAAAAAGAGTGTATGAGCTCAATTTGATGAAGATGAGAATAAAAGTGTTTTTTTCTTTTTAGCATATATTCTTTGATGTTTTTTTTACTCGAATCTATTTTTAATTCTATGTGGTTTTTTATAACATGTGGTTTTTCGTCATAACTCCCAAAATATCTGGATTTTTCGCCATAACTCCCAAACCATACATCCTACAAGGACGATTTATGCACCAAATTGTTTCTAATGCATATATACATAAGACTGAATTTTTATAAAAAAATTTTTTTCAAGAATCTCAGTTAAAATTTTTTTTTCAAGAATCAGTTTTCTACGTAATTTTTTGTGATTTTTTTGTTTTTTTAGCTATAACTCCTAAACCATACATCATAAAAGGACGATTTATGCATCAAAATGTTCGTTAAGCTACTGTTCACAAGACTGTATCCTTGGAAGAATTTTAAAAATTAGATTTTATGTTAATTTTATATGTCCTTTTTTGCCAATTTTTATTTTTTTTATTTTTTTTTCTAAAATCCAAACTACATATCAGATAAGGACGATTCATGCATTAAAATGAGCACCAGATCTTCAACCTTAAGAAAAGCTACTTCTTTGTCGAAATGCATTTTGCTTTATCTCTTGGAGTTTAGGAGTTGTAGAACACTTTTTGGAGTGGTAGCTGGCCAAAAACATCTGGATTTTTCGCCATAACTCCCAAACCATACATCCTACAAGGACGATTTATGCACCAAATTGTTTCTAATGCATATATACACAAGACTGCGTTTTTATAAAAAAATTTTTTTAAGAATCTCAGTTAAAATTTTATTTTCAAGAATCATAGTTTCCTACGTAATTTTTTGTAATTTTTTTTGTTTTTTAGTCATAACTCCTAAACCATACATCATAAAAGGACGATTTATCCATCAAAATGTTGTTAAGCTACTGCCCACAAGACTGTATCCTTGGAAGAATTTTAAAAATTAGATTTCATGTTTATTTTATATGTCCTTTTTTGTAAATTTTTATTTTTTTATTTTTTTTTCTAAAATCCAAACTACATATCAGATAAGGACGATTCATGCATTAAAATGAGCACCAGTTCTTCAACCTTAAGGAAGGCTACTTCTTTGTCGAAATGCATTTTGCTCTATCTCTTGTAGCTTAGGGGTTGTAGAACACTTTTTGGAGTGGTAGCTGGCCAAAAAAATCTGGATTTTTCGACATAACTCCCAAACCATACATCCTACAAGGACGATTTATGCACCAAATTGTTTTTAATGCATATATACACAAGACTGCATTTTTATAATCTCAGTTAAATTTTTTTTTCAAGAATCATAGTTTTCTACGTACTTTTTTTGTGATTTTTTTGGTTTTTTAGCCATAACTCTTAAACCATACATCATAAATGGACGATTTATGCATCAAAATGTTCGTTAAGCTACTGTTCACAAGACTGTATCCTTGGAAGAATTTTAAAAAATTAGATTTCATGTTAATTTTATGTCCTTTTTTGTCAATTTTTATTTTTTTTATTTTTTTTCTAAAATCCAAAATACATATCAGATAATTACGATTCATGCATTAAAATGAGCGCCAGGTCTTCGTCCTGCTCTAATGCATACACACACAAATTGTTTCTATATATATATATACACAAATACGTCAAATTGTTTCTAAGGCATATATACACAAGACTGCATTTTTAGAAATTTTTTTTTCTAAATTTCCAAAAAGTCATAAATTTTTTATAAAACTTGCTATACATTGGTTTTTAGAGTTGTAGCCATCCTATCTGTCAATGTGTGAGGCATTCAAAAGAACCAATATTGTTTTTAATATTTATATGCCAAATTTATTTCTTCAGTTAAGTATCATTTCGTGCAGCAAGTATAAGTCTCCATTAAAATAGAGAATATATATTAATTTTTTAATATTTAAAGTTCACTTAATAATATAATCCCAGCAAAAAAGTGCTTCCAAAAGAAGGTTAAGTGTAAGGGAAAGTCTTGAATTCCATAATTTCCACTTTCATACCCAGAAGGCATTCTTTTAACATATGCATGTCATTGGGAGGCATGCTTTCCTTAGTCTTCTCTAGAAGTGCTTCCAGAATTTTTTCAATGGAATATTTCTTTGAGCCCTTAAATGGAAGGATTCTAGTAGGTGTTTTTGAGGAGAAGTTAAAGAAGGCATTCCATGGAATGAAATGGTTTTTGGGTTAGGGGGGGGCGTAAAAAATCCCATTAACAATGTCCCTTTTCCCGATTTTCTCGCGAATCTAGTGTTGGAAATGAGAAGTGTTTGGGTTTTGTTGGAGGTTTAAAAAGAATCCACTTAAAATATAATTTTCCTGATTTTCACGGCATTTTGGTGTTTGAAGTAGGAAGTGGTTGCGTTTTGTTAAAGGTTTGAAAAATCCCACGGAAAATGAAAAAATACCTGAAGAAAATAATTGAAATTAAATGCGTTTTGAATGTCTTTGAGAAGGGGTTTATGAGGAAAGCTTCTTGAAAGCTTTTCTTGATAAGGCTTAGAAGAAGCCCAATTGGATCTATTGAATGTCTTCAGGAAGCAGTGTCCCTAAGAATGCATGTCACATTTGTAACAAAAATTTTGCTGGGATACTGTCTAAATAGTTAATATATGCTGAATTTAAGGCATCTTCTAAACTATCGGGATAGTCGGGATTAATGTCTCCTTCAGCAGTTGTATCTTGAGTTTCGCCTTCAGCTCGTTTTTCTTAGGTGATATAACCTATCGCTTTTATATAATTTCAATTGCAGATGAAATATCTCTCTTCTCCTTCGGTATTTCAAAATAATTTGTGAGAAATTTTGAATTCGGGTTTTGAAAAAGATTCGGGTCTTTTTTTCCATATTATTGCAAAAAAGAAGTTTTTTCTTGAAAACGTTTAATAAAAGAGCTTGAGACTTTTTCTTTATTGATTTTTGCTAACAAAAAACTGTAGCCAGCAGCATTTTTACTCTCTTCGCCGTTTTTCTTGCTCCAAACATCAAAAAGTTCAACATTTTTTACGTAGAGGTTTCTTAAGAAAATATAAATTTTCTCAAAAAGCGCCAAAAAGCGCATCGTAATATTAACAGCAAAGTTCAAAAATATTATAATTTTCATATTTACGCTTACTGTAGGTTGATCGAACTCAAACAAAATCTTGTAGGCTTATCCAAAGCTTATAAAAACAAAAAACAATTTTTTTTACTATACCTTAACACAAAAAAGCATTTTTCTAAAAACTGTTTAAATTTATTTAACTTTTGATTTTACCAAAATATAGTACCTACCATTTACACTAGAATCCATATATTTTTGCTTCAGTAAATATTTTATTTTCCTATATAAATAAATGGCACTTCAAACTTTAGCCTAAAAAACAAAGTATTTTAAATTTCGTCTTTTTGATCGAGTGACGCTATTTTCGAAGCTCATTACCCAATGGTAATCGGATTTTGACAAAAACAAAGTGCACATTCCTGCGTTTTGATGAGTTCTTTATCAGATAGTAAACAACAAAATTTGAAAAGAGCATTATACTTTTTGCCTTTTGGCCAGCAAATCAGTAAAATTTCCTATAGTGCAGCGTAACCAAAACTGAGTCTTACCCCTAAATATTTTGTTTTTGTCTTAACTATGCAATTACCTTTCGATTGATACCAATATTGTTAGGTGTCGAGTCATAAAAAATTTTGATTTTTGTCAATGGGACAACGCACTGTGCTTCAATAGAATTTATAAACAGTTCATTGCGGTAAGTTAAGTTAATCTACAAAAATATCACTGATCGTACCTCTTTAATTAGACTTCAAAAAGATTATACCTTTGAATACATTAAGAGCTGAGAAATTGTTCACCTCTGGATATCTTTAGCCAATGGAATTTGGCTTGTTATCTTTGGCTTAAACTACAGGAAATATGAAAATGTACCAGCTAGTTAGCTGCAGATATTCAGAAGCCACATGGCCCTAAAAGTAATACTAGCCTAGAAACAGAAACAATTCTGGAGACTATAGCTGCGTTCCTTTCGCCTTAATATTATCGCGATAGCAAATTTTCTCAAAGGAACGGCAAGAAAAACGACTCGTAGAGGGCACTACCGTTGCAGTCAAAATTAAATTCAAACAAGCAGTCATGATACATACAATAGCTATTAGGTGTCATGAGAACGTGTGTCGTTCAAAACTGTTGTGAACTGTTATGGTAGCGATACCTTAGTGAATGATGCTTTTCTCTGAATGTGCTTTACTCTAAACGTCAGAAAAATAGTAAATTATTTAATTTAATTATTAATATTATGCAATTATATAAACAATTAAAGTGCAATTGTTGGGTCCGCTGAATGCGTCCAATGTGTGCGGTTTGTTTTGTTTTCTTTTGTTTAACATTCGATGGTGGCAGCTCGTGAAAAATAGGTAGCTGTCATGGCTACCTAATAGTCATTGTATCAAACAAAGAAATAATTAAAAAATTAAATACCAGCTCATAAAAATGTACAGGTGCGGCACCTGTGTTTCAAATTTTTTAAAGGCTATATCACAATTTTATATGGATAGCAAAAACAATCCTATTTGTTATAGGATTATTATTTTTGTTTTTGCTTTGCATGTAAAAAAAAGTAATCTGGATTATTTTGAAGCGAATGGAACGCAGCTTATGTCGTTTTTGCTAATTTGAAACTTAAAAATAATAAAAAACGTTAGTCTTAATCATAAAAAACATACCTTATAGATGACCGCTTTCCCTTTTTTAGACTTTTGCCTAATTTTTTCGCATATTGAAAATGTGTGTATGAAAAAATTTCCAGTTTTGAACAAAATCTTGGAACTTGAAGGCAATCTCAAAAATCAACATCAAAATGTAAAAACCCGCTACAGTCGGGACTTGAAAAAGTACGGAAATGCAACACCTATGTTCGTAAGTTATAAAACTTCTCATCACTGCCCCATGCATTTTTGCAGCTTTGTTTCAGTTTTTCAATAAGGTTCCTATAATTCATTTTAATGTCCGTCTGTATATGAGCAAATAAGTGAAGGTTTTCTTGACCGAACTCTTGGTTACCTTGTCAACAACCTAAATCATCGCCATTGATTCAACAAAAATCATAACGAACAGCATTTTCCAATAGGTTAAATTTCGTAATGTTCACATGAGTTCCACACCAAAATGGTTTTGTCGCAACAAATCCACGCCCGTCCACGCTTTTGCTGAAATCACTAAACTGGGCAATGATTTACGTAGAATAACTAAAAGAATCGTTATCGATGTCAAGGTCGACATATTCAGTGAGCATGTAAGTAGAAGTTAGTAAAAAAAAACAACCTTCACTTCTTGAGCTAATAACTTCTCTTAGGACACCATTCTGGAGGAGTGCGAAAAGATTGTCGAGTTGTATTGGAGCCTCAAAGATGAGTCAAGAAGCAAGGATCTGGTATCGCTATCGAAAAAAATAAAGCGTAGTCCTTACAATGCATTGCTTATGAAAAAATTTAACTGTATTATGGAATTGAATGATCGTCGTTTTTACCAGTTAACTTTTGTGCTAAAAAAGACGGTGAGTGCCTTGAACGAAACTTTGAAATCTCGGGGCGTATGAGTAATATTTTTATTACAATCATCACTTTTGGTTCTTTTCCAGCTAAGTTTTCTTTTGCGGAAATCCATGCAGTCCGAGGTTTGGCTCAACTGGGCTCTACAAATCACACACTTGTATAATAAATGCCGTAATACTTTGGAAACAACTGGCAACACAATGGATAACGAGGTCAATGCGAATATTTGCAGCAACATGTATCCGGCACTGCTGTTACCACACAAACCTATAGATTTTGCTTATGTGCTGCAGGTATGACTGGCGATAAAGGATTTCCTGTTGTTATAGCTACTTGTGGAATTTCTTACAGCTTGCCTCGCAAACTCGTGTCGAGCAGAATTCACTGGATCTCATGTTTGGTTTATTCAATATGGGTGAGCAAGATGTTTGGCGTGATAACTGCGAGTCGAATTGCTCCAGCTTAGAGATTTTGCGCATTCTTACTCTGAATATGGCTGGTGATGGTGAATTTCAGCAATTCTATGATGCTCAGCGTGATTATAGCGGTGCTGTACAACTGCTGGAAACAGGCGATGGCTTAGATATGGCTCAGGTTGGCCAGAGTTTACGCAACAAACATACTGAACATTTTTTGCACAAGGAGCGTATTTTTATATGGCAACTCATAACAAAAATCAATCAAATTTGTCCCTCCATTTTCGGTAAGATATGAAAATTAGTAAGTAATTATCTTCGACCGGGTTAAAGTCAAAAGTTAAAACACTCTCGTTAAAATACTAATTGCATGGTTTTGATATATTCGAAGCTATGAATGTTTTATTACTATAATGACGGTACTTTGTTTAAGGGAAAAGTGTGGTTTACATTCGAAATTTGCAAATTTAAAATTTAGTGTTTGCTTTAAATATCAAAAATTTTGTCATAAACATCAATTAATTAATTTTTGTGATATTTAGAAAGGTTTTGATATAATAACGACGTCATTTTGTATGGAAGGTAGGTAAAATTTGCGTTCGATTTTGCTAAATTTCAAACTCAGAGTGTTAATGTATTTGAGATTAAAACTTATGTGCAAAAGTTGAAGACATTAAAATAATGTTTGTGCACTTTGAAGAGATTTTACCGTTTTCATATAGTCATTTTGTATGGAAGGTACTCGTGGGTAGTTTTCATCCGGCTTATTTTTTAACTTGATTTTTATTTTTTTCGATAAAATAAATATGACATTTCATTACTTTAGCTTTGAAATTACGGACACACATATGGACAGACAAACATTACTAAATCGACACAGAAAGTGATGCTGATCAAGAATATATACAAGCCACATCTAGTTCTGGGTGTTACAAACGGAGTGACAAAATAAATGAAGGACTCATTGCAAGAACATGATAAGTAACACACAAAATATTTTGAAATAATCGACTTTAAAGTTTTGATAAAATGTATTTTTGTATGAAGAAGTTGAATATATGTAGAAAATATTTACAAAAAGCTCCGAAATTTAATAAGGAATAGCCAAAATCGCTTTAGTGGTTCTTGCTAGTCCATCAAGTTATGTATCGAGCCGCAAAATTTTTCAAAGCAAACACGTATTGCAATAAGCCCTGCAAATATACTTGATATATATTTTCTGATAAATAATAAATAATTTTTTTATTTTTCCTGAATCTTTTGCTTCAGAATCTTTTGCATTCAAAAAGGAAAAAAGTTAGAATTATACATTTCAATTTAATTACACTATGCGCCACCATTTTTGTGATCGGTATGCTACTATTTTTTTCTTATAGATTTCGGCCTGCTGAACACAAAAATCGCAATGAAATTTTTTTCTATGAATAGGTTTTTGAGATATATATTTTTAAATTTTGGACCCGTTTTTTTGGATATAGCTCCATACATTTTACCATATCTTCAGTTTTAATTGACCGATTTGGTTATAATAAATATCAAATTAAAAAAAAATAGATTTACTCCAAATTTGTTTCAACATTTTTGCTAATATGTTTAGTAGTTTCCGCACAATCGAAATAAATATAAAAAAAAAATAATTTTTTCAGTGAAAAATAAAATTGAAAAAACCTTAAAAAAATTAAATTAAATTTTTTCCACTCACAAATGGGAATTTGGTACATAGCAATAATTTTCGCTTCTACAGCGTACTAGCTGGTGAAAAAAATTACGCTGCCTGTTCGTTGTCAAAAATCTGAATATATTTCTTACGGAAATTTTTTTTCGTTCCTACAGCATACTAAGCTTTACTTTTTTAATATGGTTCCGTTTCATTTTCCATTCAATTCTTTATTTGAGAAGATTTATTAAAATAAGCAAAAACATTACAAAAAACATAAGTTCATATTTTATTCTATGCCTAGTATAATAGTACAAGTAGTAGCAAGAGTTCTAGCTGCGGTCAACGAATGTCAAACAAAAGAAATCAAAACGAGAGCGTGCTCTGGCTGCTATGGCAGCTGATGCAAAATGAAGACATCAAAAATTTTTTGTGTCAAAATGTTTTTTAGTTTTCTCTTGTTTGACACATGGTAGAATGGCCGCATTCAGCGCAGACAACTGTTGTGAACTGTAATGGTAGCGCTACCTTAGTTCACGATGTTATTCTCTGAATGTGTTGCTACTCTAAACGTCAGAAGTCAGATTCAATTTAATTTTTATGTAAATTTAATTCAATTGCAAAGGTTCCGCACTTAAACTTGCTGCGTTCTTTCTGCGTTTATTAATTTAACAGCGCCAGTAACAGCATTTGACAGTTAAGCAAACAGTTGTGTTCATGTAGCATAGAATTTGTTCGCTCGATTAAAAGGCGTTCGCTACTTTATCAGTTTTAGTTAGCGCTACCAAATTTGTACCATTCAGCGAATTTTTGCACAACAGTTGCCAACTGTTGTATGCGCTGAATGCGGCCAATGAACATGGCACGGCTAATCGTGATCTCTTTGACAATACTACCAGAATTTAAAAAAAAAAAAACTGTTTTGTGTTGTGTTGTGTTGTGTTGTGTTTAATCAAAAACTTGATTAAAAGTGAATTACTTATTTTTTTTTTAATTAAAATGAAGTGTCTGTTGTGCCAAAAACATTTGGGCCGAGTTTTCGTGTTCCAGCTGATGAGCTTAAAAGACAACGATGGAACATGCCCAAAAGCAAAATAGTTTCAGCCATGACAGATTCTTTTTAATTTTTCCTCTCTCATCGCATTCTCATCGGCTGAAGATTTTGTATGAGCCGTCAGTTGCCTTTTGAAAGTTATGGTAGTTCGTTCTCAGTCGTGCGACTACCTCTATTCTTCTACCATGGTTTGACATATGCTGGCCACAGCTCGTGAGAAAATTGATAGATGTCAAGGCTACCTTATAGACTATCATTCATTCTATGATTCTATGCATGGTAGAAGAATACAGGTAGATGCACTAGATGAGAGCATACTGCCGGAAATGTCCAAACGAAGCAAAACTTTTTATTTCTTTTCTTTTGTTTCCATTCGCCACACAGCTGAATTTGACAGACATGACAGTATGGAAAGAGGGCACAGTCAGCGCTGCAGCTACCTCTATCCTTATACTATGATTCTATGAGAATAACTTGAGAACTTAAAAAAAAGCGAGAAGTTATTGAGTTTTTTTGTTGAAATTCATTGAAATGCAGATATATGATGGCGAAATATGGTATAGATTAAAGGTTAAATATATTCGAAGGTTTAAATGTTTTATTTTTTTGATGACGTCACTTTTTATGAGGCGTTATTTTAATTACACATTTTTTAAATTTCAAACTTATGGACATTAGACCGGTTCACATTACAAAAGTGTTAAAATATTCTGGTGTGCGTCCATTTTCTGAAAGTTCGACCCCTAATAAGCACAAAAATATTTTTAAAATTTAAAAAAATTTGACCTCTAGGGGTTCCGCAAATTGCTTGAAGGTCATTTTAGAGCTATGTGGGACTTAAACCATTTTAAAAAATGTCGTGTCTAAACGGAAAAACAATTGGAATATATTTTGATAGGAAACATTTATTAATAGTTCAGTCTTATTAAAAATTTTTTTTTAAAAAAATATGCATCTTATAATTTTTGGCGAAGTCTTCTTAAACATGCAATTTTACTAATTACTCTCAACGAAAAATTATCGTTTTTTCATACAAAATTTTTTTCTTATTTTGTTCTAGCGAATTTTTTTTGTAATTTTGTATTTTTGTGTGAAATTTAGAAATATAGTTTATTGACTATTACTTGCGAAAAAATAAAAAATACTACATTTATTTATTATTTCTAATATTTATTTATTAAAAATAGGATTTTTTGTAATGCTAAATGCAAACAGATTTTTGTAATTGTACTATACCATACCTGACCATACCTGACCATACCTGACCATACCTGATGGTCAAAATCAACTATTTTAGGTCCTTTTATTTTAAAAAAGAAAAATTTCAAGAAAGTTTGATAGCAATTTCGGAAAATAAAAATATTTTTTTTTTTTAAATAAATAATTTAAATAAAATAATTACTACGGAAAATAAAAATATTTCACCTACTCAACCTGTAAATAGTACAATATGATTAGGGCTGAAAATGAACGCATAATATCTAGATTCTTTCTATTTTCACTTTTTTTCTCTTACACAGGATCTGGAAACAACAACGACGTTGATCTAAACAAATTCTTGATGAGGGGCATGCGCTTGATTTGGGGCTACGTTGGTATTATATTGGATCACATAATTCTTTGGTGGATAGATACGCCTATATCGTGCTTCTCACTAACATACATCGATTCAATACGCAATTGGTTGTATGCCCAAACCATAAACGGTAATGCAATATTAAAGTACTAATTACAATTTTTAAAAAAATATCACAAAATTCTGTTGACTTTTCTATAGATATACCTGAGCCCGTTTATTCAACCTTGCGTGGCATTGGCGAAATACTAACAAACTTTGTGTCAAACAATATTTGGGATCAGTTGTTTCGCTTGACTCTGATATCAACATCTTGTGATCGCAGCGTATGCGAGGGCTTAGTGCGGCAGTATAGAGGATCACCCAAAAATGTATAGCTAAATACATGTTAAATACTTTGTTTTGTGACATGACCATATTTCAGACTCATGGTACTCCGATCGGCACAGTGTGGGTGACCGTTTTTGCAAACTTGATCAATTTAAGCAACAACTTTTTTCCTCACAACGAGATAAAGAATTCAAGTCTGATGCCGGTGGCAGAACAGATACCAATATTGCATCGCATTGGTTAGTAGTGTGGTGGATAGAATTCAACCAGGTATTAATGAGTGTTTTTGTTCTCTATTCATTTTCATCTTAGATCATTCGGTGCACTCAATGCGCTTGTGGGTTAAGGAACAGGCCAAACATTTATGTAATACATGGAAAATTGATAAATTCTTTTGTATACTAGAACATGATGTTAAGCATTGCCTGGAGGTATTCACAACATTTAAACTGCCTAAACTAACTGCCGATTTGACAGACATTTTAATGTTAGTTTGCGTGGCTCTACGCACCAAACTAATTTGTGAAGTTAATGCAAATATTGATAAATTAAAGGTAAGTTCAACTTAAGAAATTGAGTACTTTTTGGAAGTCTTCTTGATAGGATAGAGATAAATAAGATAAAAAAATAAGTTAAAAAAACTAAAACCCGACTACTAAAAAGCACGCTATAAAAAGTATGGAACAAGAAAATATTCTCATCTGAAATTGTTATGCACAAATTTTTTTAATTGCGAGTTATTTCATATGAAGTTACACCCAAAAGTGTATGAAAATTTTTTGGGGCTTACTTAATTTTTTTTGGGGTCCATTTTGTGATGCCAAAAATTACATTTAAATCTTTTATCAAGATTTACAAAATTAAATTGAACAAATAAGATTCCCGTCAAACATTTTGTTACCATCACAAAATTGTTACCACAATGTGAACAGCTTCAGCGCATCATTTCATTTTAAAAATTTGATGCAAGTAAAAAAAAAAAACAGAAAGAACACGTGCTCACTGAAAAATTTCAAATACAATAACAAAAAAATAGCGTACACGTGTGCGGTACAAGAAAATACCAACACAATACATGCAGCAATAACTTTGACGGCTTTTGATGTGAGCAAACAACAACAATGCTATTGAAGTTGTTGCTAGTTCGCTCACCAAATAATATTTTAATCATTCACATAACTTATTTGTTTTTTAACTGTCAAGCTGTAAACAGTGTAAAAAGTGAAGTGCAG
This sequence comes from Dichetophora obliterata, assembly GCA_963920525.1. Classification (NCBI taxonomy): domain Eukaryota; kingdom Metazoa; phylum Arthropoda; class Insecta; order Diptera; family Sciomyzidae; genus Dichetophora; species Dichetophora obliterata. The sequence continues at coordinate 4,975,654 of OY986435.1, forward strand.
TGAGTTTTTTTAAACTTTATTCGAATCTAGGTACACATTTTTCATCGGAAAGGATTGAAATGTAAGTAATTTTGTTATAAAAAATATGTATATATTTGAATAGTTTAGAGTTCTTTTAACTATGTGTTTTTAAAATTCTATAAACAAATATAAATGGTTCTGTTGTATAGGTGTAGTTAATTATATTAGCTTTTTATATTAAACCATATTATCTCTATATAATCAGTATAGTCAATCTATACAAAATTTTCACTTGTTTCCATGGCATAATAGTAACAAGTGAACAAGATGTGTTACAACTTGTCTCTTGATGTGCACTTGTTACCATTATGTTTCCATGCATTTGTTATATATTTTTCTGAGTGTTAATTGCAATTTTATCATTGAAAAAACAAGAAGATGCATAAAAAATATAAATTTAATAATGTGCATACACATGTCTCCTAAGCATTGCGCCCAAAAATAGTTATTTGTGCTTTATATAAGAAACACCTTCACAAAATGGTAACTTGTTACCATTATGTCATGGACACATCATTGAAACAAGTGAACATGATGTGTTACTATTTTTCTCATGATGTGCACTTGTTACCATTATGTTTCCATGCATTTGTTATATATTTTTCTATATGCTTATCTAATATATAAAAGATCAGCACGGCGTATGAGCAACATTATTTCATCCAAGCAATTAATATCGCTCTTTTTATCTAAGCTAAAAATTAATTAATATCCAAGCTAAACTATTTTTGTAATACTTTTTGAGAAATTAAAGCATACTTATTAGGTGTTATTTCATAGCTAATACGATTGCAACGAGTACCTGGTATAACAGTGGGAGATTCGAACAAACGCATTAAAAACTTTTGAGTATATTGCCACATACAATGTTTAAAAACAGTTCACCTGGTAGGGAAAGTAAACATTGGCTGCTCAGGTAATTGATAAACACACGAATATATTTTTTTTACTTCAGATGTATAATATTGTATTGCCTTTTTATTTACTGTTCTTTACAGAGAAAATAAAAAAGGTTTTGTGAGCCTCACTAGCCTAAAAGACCTAGTGAAAAGGCTTCAGGCTACTCTATGAGACGAGGACACGTACATATAATGCAATGAAATGCTTGATGAAGCGCGTTACGCAAGTGATTTCTAGAAAAAAAATCTATAACTCTCTATATATATTTTCTTTTACTTTTATGATTTTGTTAAATAAAATATAAAAAATCTAATAGTTTTTTATTTTTATCAATTTTACTAATTTTCTTAAGGGCTATTTAATTTTTCAGTAACTGAATTGTTACAAATTAAATTTCCCGTGGTAACATATTCCCAATAAATCGCGACATATAATATGGTTAAATGTGTCTATATATTTACCTTACACTTTGCGGTAACATGCGATTAACACAATGTGTTAACATAACAGTAACATGTGTCTATTTATTTATTTTTACATTGTGGTAACATTTACCATTTATTTGATTTACACAATATGTTAGCAAGTGTGTGTAAATTTTCACCATGGACACATGTTACTGGGCGTTTGGCGCACATTTACCGTATTTGTGAATTAATTGTTACCATTTGTTACTTTGTTACCAATTTGTTTATAAACGTTAAGCTTACGGTAAATTTATGGACACATTTTTAGAAAATGTTTGACGGGATTGAGAAATTTCAACTTTTAATTTGTTTATCAATGAGAATTCGATTTCAACATTGCTCTTTTTTGCCTTTCTTATTTCACACCGATCTATTACGTTCGTCATTTCACGAAAAAAATTTAAAAAAAATGATTGCTAATACACAATAAGGTCACAACTTGTTTTAAATTATGAATTCTCTCTAATTTTTCTTTAAATTTAAGAGTACCTACCAATTTGATTTGTAAGACTTTTTTAAAATTAAGTGGTTTTTTCTTAATAGCAGCTAGATACAGCAGGTTTTTACAGAAACAGAAGGTAGAAGTACGATATTTTATTATAGTTATAGCCTTCGACTTTAATAATGCTTAATTAGCTAGATATTTTCTACTTTTACTTAAATTTTTACTTAATTTTTACTAATTTTACTTAAATTTTCATTCCTTGAAAAATGTACAGTCATATTTCAATGATTTTTCTATTTTTATTTATTAACATTTTTTATTGTATTTTATATTAAATTCAATGGCGATTAAGACATAAAAAAGTAAAAAAAAACAAAACCTTGAAATATACTTTGTGCTCGAAGTTGTTATTGTTTAAACTTGACTTTATTTTTTGGATTTTATTGAGCTTGTTTTTGTTAAAAAAAATTTTCAACTTTGAAGTTTTTAATACCACATTCACAATACATGTTTTATAATCTGACGAATAAAAATATTTTTTATAAAATTTAACAAAAAAAAAAAAAAACCCAAATGTCGGCCGAAATGGGGCGAAAAAATAAGTGGATCTTATTTTTGGTCAATCTTTAAACTTTATTATAGTTGTGTTTGTACGCTGTAAAACGCTTCCAACGATGCCTCGTTTGTCAAATTACGATAAGTAGTTTAAAAGTGAGGGTGGAACCGATGAACATACATGCATACTTACATACGCACACATACCACAACATTATCTGTTGCAGAAATTAAATTCCACAAGCTAAATAAAATGGATTTTCATTAACAAACTTTACAATAACCTACCAACGCTTATGAATTGTGTGGATCTTGTGGAATCAGTCGCTCTTGACTTTCTGGGCATGTAGACCCAATTTGATCTACGTTAGAATGATCATATCTTTAGTGTCGTAGGAAGCGTCCAAGTTCCTAGGTTTTATAAAACGGTGCAAAAAATATTCCACTTTAGCTGATCTTCACCTGATCTACCCCTCATATATCAGGCCTTAAATGGAGTACAATTCGCTCATTTCGGCAGGAGCTTCAAGACCTAATTTGGAGTTTCTTGATTGAATTCAACATCGTGCAAGGGCGTCGGAAGCTAATTGTATCTGGGGGGAAGTACAAATGGGGGTGCAAAAAAAATCACCAAAATTTCTTAAAAGAAACATGAATATGAATAAACAAATTTTTTATTTTAGTTTCAAAATAAAAAAAAAAAATAAAACTAAATACAAAAATATTAAAATTTCATTATTTTCAAAGGGTTTTTCCAATTTCGATATTAGAGATCATTTAAAGCATCCTTTAAAGCATCTTTCATATGGTAATATGAAAATATAAGAAATAATTGTTGCTTTTATAAAGCAAGACTAGGTACATCTTTACATGGTTTAAATGCAATAAGGTACAAAAAGTTATATCAATTTAAATTCTTCCAAAATGTTTTTTTCTGTCCTTGCGAGAAACAAACTCTTTCACCACCTCCATCAAATTCAACTCTTCGATTTTATTCGTGTGAATGTGTATAAGTGCTGAATGAGTGAGTCGTTTCTGTGTCATAGTAAAGCATGCTTATGAAGAAGGGAGAAAGAAGAGCAAAATATATGATACAAAAATATTATCGTTGTAAAAAAGCTGATATTTTTAATAACTTTTGAAGTTTTTTTAATTGTTTATCTAGCTAAATAAGCGAGGGCAACTGCCCCCCTTGGGCCCCCGCTTGCTATGCCAATGACATCATGCGATATATTTGTATAAAGTGCGCTTTCTGCCCTCTGTCGACGCATGGGCAAGAATTGTGCACGGCCCTATGATAGAGAATGAAAGCATTTCATCCTCTCACAACTCTCTTGGGTATCGACGCAATGTTGGTTGCCTCAGCCTTCTGTATAGGTACTACCATGGGAAGTGTTCAAGGGAGAAACATGGTTTGACGCCACTAGCTTTTGTTTTTAGCAGGTTCACCAACTCTTCACCATTGCCTCGATGCCCAACAGATCCTCGCATTGCCGATATAATTCGATTTTTAGTCGCACGGTAAAGTTGTGGAATAGTTTCGTTGCGAGCAAGTTTCCCAACAGTTGCGAGCTGAGCAAATTTAAAGCAAATCTTCACCGACACTACCCCATCTTTCCACCCTCCAACTTCCGAATCAAAACAATGCTTATAAATTTATAGGGGGAATCCCCTGAGCGATGGTTCAATCTTCAGTAAAAACAAACTGATAAATATTTCTTTGCTTCTTTTCTTCTATATATTTAGAAAACCACCGACGAGTGTGTTCAGATAATGTCTGAAGTTTGTCGTACGCTTAGTTTGGCAAATTTTAAACTTAGCTTTCCGCCGACATATCACTGGCAACAAAACGCCCACAAGGAGGATGATAAAGAGTGCAGTCAATATGTTGGTTTCGTACTAGATGCTATCTTCCTGCCAGCAATAAAGGCAACTCACGACATAACCATACTTAAGCTCATACTGAAGATTATATGTGAAGCTTGGCTGGATCATATCTATCAGCAACGTATCAAGTTTAGCGTTAGTGGAGCCTGTCGACTGCTTGATGACTTTGATAATGTGCGCGATTGGATTGGCAAATGTGTACAACTGCAGCCAGACTATCAGGACAAGATGAGCAATCATGAAGTGTTGCGCATGTGTAAAGGTGTGGGTAAAATTTTGCTTCGGAAACCAGAGGATGTCATCTCCATAAAGCAATCGCCAAAATACGATAAGAAAGCAGGCAAGTTGGAGGGTCACATTATTTGATATAAGGGTTTGAGGTTGTTATCTCTCGCCTCTTTCCAGGTGATGATGTGGCACAGGAAACACATTTGCCCTCGGAAATGTTCGTTTCGAATCAAAAACACTGGCTGCAACTGAGGGCGGGTAACAATACCTTTCCATGTCTGCAGTTTTGCTGTGGAAACAATGTGCTATAAGCATTAAAAGCAAAAAGATTTTCCAAAGATCAATTGAAGACACTGAGTTGTAATCTTAAGACCATTTTTCCGTAAGACACAATAAAGAAGACTATGATAAATCATTAGCGGTGCTTATAAAATACGATTTTAATGCAAATTTTTGTTCAGTTATTTCGTAAAAGTGGGTGCAAAATTACGTGTAATGTATATTTTTAAGATAAAATTGCAACAGAAACGTCCCAACATATGTATATACATCTAATATTTAAGCCGGAACTTTGCGACTGATAATATTCACCAGCTCATCGACGCGTCCACTTGTGCCAGCAAATTGTTTTGGATGCGGTCCAATCATTTGAATGATAGCTGCCACGTCAGGTGACACCTTTAAGATTTTCAACAAGAATATATTAATAGAATTTAGGCATTAGTTTGAGAAAACTGACCTCTAGAAAACGTACTAAGGCCTTGAGTGTACGGAAAATTTGGTCTTCATTGGGATTGCTCTGGAAGAACTGTAGTATTGCCATGGCGAGCTCTACTGCAACATCATCGAATACCTGTTGAAAATGTTACAAAATATTTAAATGTTTTAAAAAAAATGTTCAATTACAATTAAAAATGCAAATGCTTACCACAGTCTTGACTTCCTTGATGGCGATGTTATACAATATCATTGAACCGATATTCTTCAGCTGGGGACAATTGGACAGCACGCAGTGAACTGCAACCTTAGTAGTAACGCGTATATTTGATATAACCTGTCCATTGTATTCCCATTCCGAAATATAGAGCAACCATTCCGAGGGTCCTACATTATCAAAAAGATTGCACATCTGTCAATGAAAAAAATAAAATTGGAATATTGTTTTACTTAATATTTTTTCGACTTATCAGAAAGTAATACAGGACTTACAAACATCGCCCATGCTTGTTGCTCCTCCGGTGTGTGCTTGTCAAAATCTTGTGCAAAATTCATCAATGCATGATCTCGACGATCTTGATGCAATATTATGATAACATCATCCTTAAGTGCTGCATAGGCCAGGGTTCGGATCATGTGTATCCGTGTGTCGGGTGAGAAGGCTTGTTCACGCAAGACTCGTTGTACGAATATAAGAAAATTATCACCCAACGCCCAGGAACCATCATCCTCTATCAGATATTGATGCAGTTCATCTATGGCCACTTCTTCTTCTTTCGAAATTTTGCCATCTAGTAATTTTACCAGGCATTCGAGTTCAGTCTTTATCTGTAAATATTCGGAGAAGAAACTTTGCAGACGACAACAGATTTTTAAACTTTAAAAAAGGACGCCTATCAATATTGTTCGTGTTGAAAACCATCAAAATCATAGTAGCTTTCAAAGTAAGATGTGTCTTTTGGCAGTAAACTCCAAAAGTACCGGGCCGATTTGTATGATAAAACTATGAAAAATATCATATTTGTGCTGCAGGGTTTTAAAGGGGGTTTCTCCTTTGAAAATTTTAATAATAAGTATATTTAACTAAAGTGTTAAGATTTTTAAGAAATCATACCAGTTGCTTAATCGTTTACTTTTCACGCGTTTGTGTTGCAAGAATTGTCAATAAACTACATGTTGCTCTCTGATATTGATAAAAAAAAGTCCGTGGCGAGTCCTCCTAAACGTCTGAACCGATTTTGATAACATTGTTTGAGTGTTTGAGTGGTTCTCTGGTTGGTTTGAATTCAACCCTGTAGGTAGCGCTGCGATTTTGTAAATAGCCATCAATCCCTAAGGGGTCGTCCATAAACTACGTTACTGATTTTCCGGTTTTTTTGCCCCCCTCCCCCTGCGTTACTTTTCGTAGTGCTTTTCAAAACCCCTCCCCCCCCATAAAGTAACGTGACATATGAAATTAATTCATTCGAATGATTATATATTTTGACTAGCTCTGACAATTTTCACTAGTATTAGTGTCTAGTATGACTAGATACTTAAAGGAACAATTGGAAAAAAATCAATAATTAATATCATCTGTAAAAGCTATTCCATCTGCGATCCAAGATTCGATGCTCTCAATCACTGGGATAGAAGAAGCTAGTAGCTTTGTTGAGGATTCTTCAAAATAGAATTTTTCATCGGATTCTATGTCGACCCATTCAGGTGAACCCTCATTTCTAACGCAAAGAAATTCACCTGGTCTTTGACAGAGTACCCTTAAAGGCTGCACCCGAGTTGCACCAAGTTCTGTGTTTTTGTGTAAATGCTTTCTGAAAATTGATTTATTTAAATATTTTTTTTTATTCCGATTTATTGTAAACGATATAATACAAACTTAGGGCAATTCATAGAAGTTTTAAAAACGAAATACAAGCTGCAAGTAGGACACGACCTTGAACCGATTTCTTCTTTCTGAGAAGGACAGTACATGTCATACGGTATCGCCTTTGATCAAGAACATTCAGGCCTTAACGTCAAAGCCTGTCGCAAAAGCAAAGACCCAAATTTTTCAGACGTGTGCTGAGATGGTGAAGGAATACCAAAAGGTTCCTGTGTCGAGGGAAAAGGTGGTGGAAGAAATCGTTGAAACAAAAGTTAACCATCAATTTAGACGATCAAACATAAACATGTAAGGTTAAAAATTTTTGAAATGATTGTGTTATTAATTAGAGGTTTTTCGTCGATTTTTTAAATTTTTGGTAACGTTACAATATCTAAACACCTCCCCCCCCCCCTACAGTTACTTATCGTAGTGCATTTCAACACCCCTAAACTACTTCATGGACGACCCCTAAACTACTTATACGATTAGGATAAGAAAATTTGTATTTGTAATTTATCATAAAGAGGTTTTTATGTGCGATGAATGTTTTGGTGCTATCTATTTTGATCTATCTTTAACACCAGAGGGCGCTAAAGTACACATCTTTTACAAAATAACCAAAAACTCCTAAACCGCTTATATGCTTAGCATGAAATTTTACAAGTTTTCAGGTACTATGAGTGTTTTGGTGTTATGTATTTTAATCTTTCTTTCTTACCATAAGACGCTGTAGAACAAATTTTACAAGAGCACCAAAAACTTCGATATATTACATATAATTATACATCATTTTTATATATTCACCCTTATTCTTGAATCCGCGTCGAGTAAATGTCGTTCAAAAATTTTAATATTTATTTGACGACGTTCGCTCAATAATTGAGTGAATCACTGCAGATCTCGACGTCGAAATTAAAAGTTTTAAAAATATAACAATTTTGTTTCGACGTCGTTTTGAGAGCGACCACGTATTCAAGAATAAGGCTCAAGAATATTTCAATATAAGGTATTAATTAGTTCAATAAACTATTGTGTTTTATTATGTTGACTTTATATGATTTAAATACAAATTCTAAATGTTTGATAGTTTAAATCATACTTGATTTTAAATACAAATTCTAGTTGTTTGATAGTTTAAAATCGTGTATTGAGCTTAAGGTCAAAGTTAGAACAATTAATTGTTCTAACGTATCTTTCCAAAGAAACAACAACAACAACAAAGTTTTTTCAATATGAAAAGGAAAAAATCACTAGCTGATCTGATTGCGATTTCTGCCTGGCTAAGGGCGTCATCAGAAATATTTGTGATACCCGTGCAAGCGCGCACTAACACACTGCACCACCGGGGCGATGAGATTTGAAGTGTCAGTTTCTCAGTTTTTCTCAATTTCATAATTTCACATTTGTTGTTGTATTTCTGTTTTTCTTTAGTCTCTATGCTATGTTATTATATGTAGTCCAACAGCCTGCTAGAAGTCTGCACAAACAAAGCATGTTTACTGAAGTTGTTTTTAGAATTTTGCTGATTTTGTTTTCAGCTGTTTCCGTTTGGTCGAGCTCTACTATTTGATTAAAGTTTTTTCTAAATGACCTCTATATTTATTATGTTGACTTTATATGATTTAAATACAAATTCTAAATGTTTGATAGTTTAAATCATACTTGATTTTAAATACAAATTCTAGTTGTTTGATAGTTTAAAATCGTTTATTGAGCTTAAGGTCAAAGTTAAAACAATTAATTGTTCTAACGAATCATTCCAAAGAAACAACAACAACAACAAAGTGTTTTATTTTTAGAGCGTTTCTAGAGCGTACAAATTGTTTATAAAATACTACCCGGGAGAGGCCGTGTATATTAGGCTGTTTTTAATATAGGTTTGAAATTTACTTAAAATTTAGCAATTTGTTAACATATAAAGTACCACCGTAAGATCCTTCTTGCATAATTAATTCACTTTAGTTGCTTTCCTAGACATAGAGGTACAAGAGTGGTGACAAGAGGTACACCACAAGACAGTGTGCTATCTTCACTCATCTGGAATTTGGTAGTGAACAACGTACTGTCTCTAGAGAGGGAAGGCTATGCAGTGGCAGCCTACGCAAATGGCCTAGCAATCGCAGTCAGAGGAAAATTTCCCTCTCCGGCCAAAACAGAACTGGTCCTTTTCACAAGGAAACACAAAATTCCGTCTCTCACAGCAATTATGCTAAATGGGTCCACATTGTCCTTATCGGAAAATTCAAAGTATCTAGGACCCATTCTTGATAGAAAACTTAGCTGGAAACTTTATATTTCTGAGCGTACGAAGAAAGCGACAGTTGCGCTGTAGTACATTTGTAAAAAAGCTATAGGGACAAGATGGGGTTTTTCCCCCAATATCGTTCACTGTATACAGGGGTCATCAGACCTATACTTCTATACGGAGCAACGATATCAGTCTTGGACAAGGTCACATATATTTAAACCAGCTTCAAAAAGTCCAAAAAAATGGCATCTATTTGCATCAGCTGTGCTCTGAGAACAACATCGACTGCGGCTTTAGAGACTTTACTCCACCTTCTACTGCTCGACTTGGTTGCTAGGCAACATGCAGCTTGTTCGGTGGTCAGACTAAGAAAAACTGGAGTATGGAAAAACCTGGGTTCAGGACACGCATAAATACTCTACAAATTCAACTTCATTCCACCAAGAACTGATTGCTGCAAACCACTGCTTTCCTTTGATGGAAACTACGGTACGTTTATTCCACCAAGAACATACTGGAATAAAGGTGCGCCGTGGACACCAGGGTGTCTACACTTCTATACAGATGTGTCAAAATTAAATGACAAGGTCGGGTATAGGGTCCACTCAAAAGAATTAGGGGTATCCTTGATTCGTAGGCTGCAGGATCATTGTAGTGTTTACCAAGCCGAAATGATGGCGATTAAGGAAGTTACAACATGGCTCTCAGTGAATGTCATCTCTAAACGAGAAATATATATTTTCTCGGACAGCCAAGCAGCGATTAAATCGATGGAACAAGTATCCATCAACTCTAAATTAGCCAAAAAATGCTGTGCTGCATTAAGCGAAATGTTAAAGTTTTTCGACATCAGCTTAATATGGGTACCTGGGCATAAGGTCATATGGGGAAATGAAAAAGCAGAGGAGCCTGCTAGGAAAGGTATATCGATGACTTCGATGGTTCGGAACTCACCAAGCATCCCGATGGCAACTGTCAAAATGCTGCTTAATGAGTACACCACATCTAAAGCCAACTCAAGATGGACTGAACTCTCAACATGCAGAACAAAAAGGCTTATCTGGCCGACTCTAGACCTAAAGCGATCGAGAGCCCTTCTTTCGTTGGGAAGACTAGAAGTAGCCACGCTAGTGGGCGTTACTACAGAGCACTGCTTAATAGGCAGACATGCCTCCAGAGTGGGAGTCATAGCAAATGACTTCTGCAGAAGCTGCAGGGACGAGGAGGAGGAAGAAACCATCTCCCTCCTCCATGTTCCTGTCCCGCGTTCGCTAGAAGAAGGCATAAATAAAATCTGGGATCGTTCTTCTTTTTCGAGTTTGACGATTCGTCAAGGACAAGCGTCAAATGTCTAATAAGCTTCACCCAAAGTTCAATGTGGTTCCACTCGGACTGAAGGCCCTTATTGGTCTAAGTGAGCCGAGGTACGTGCGGTATGGTTTACGCACGCGTAGCGGCTGCCGCCTCAACCTTACCTAACCTAACATATAAGGTAAGAAACGTATTCAAAATATAGTATGCCTAAAATACCCTTACACGTAGTCTTACGGGGGCTAAGATATGGTATGAAAATGTTCCTTGGAAATTCTCACTATAAGTCTCTTTGACAATTGAGGTTTTCGGAAAAAACAATTATATGAAGGGACAATATGCAACATTATTTACACGAATTTAAAAAAATTTAATTTAACTACAGTATCTAAGAAATTACACAAAAAGGATTTTTATTTCCAACAGAAAAAATAAAAGTCCGCACCGAAAAAAAAAATCGTAAGTCCAACAAATTAAGACTTAAATGCAAGTACTTTTTGCATTTGTTTTGTGCTCAACAACGACAGTTCTTAAAACTGAAAGCACCGATCTGTTAAATATTCTAACAATTTTTACTGTTAGATTAAGAGTGGAAATGGTTAGATTAACTATTCAGGTATTTAAAGGAATTAAGAGTTGAAGTCGTTGAATTAGTATTATAAGTATTTAAAAAAAATAACAAGCAAAATTTTCATTTCAACAGCGAAAATATTTAAAGGAATTAAGAGTATAAATTGTTCGATAAACTATTCAAGTACTTGAAGGAATCAAGAGTGAAAGTTGTTGAACAAACAATAAAAGCATTTAAAAAAAACTAACAAGCAAAATTGTCAGTTCAACAACGCAAGTATTCAAAGGAATTAAGAGTATAAATTGTTTGATTAACTATTCAAGTAGTTGAAAGAATTAAGAGTTAAAGTTGTTGAATAAACAATAAAAGTATTTAAAATACCTCAGCAGGAAATCTGTTACTTCAACAACGCAAGTAGTTAAAGAAATTAATAAGGGAAATTGTTGGTTCAACAACGAAATTTATTTACAGCCCTATTCTGGCAAATTAACAAATTTTTAGCCAGTATTACGCGTAAATGATTTTTTAAAAGACAGAAAAAATAAAAGTCCGAAAGTGATTTTTATTTTTTGTCTGAAAGGTTGATAAATAACAGTTAAATTAGCCGAAAAAAATAAGTCCGAAATAATTGTTATTTTTAATTTTTATAATTTTCTAGGATTTAAATACAAATTCTAAATGTTTGATAGTTTAAATCATTCTGGATTTTAAATACAAACTCTAGTTGTTTAAAAATGGTTTATTGAGCTTTAGGTCAGGTTTAGGGAAGTCAATCCCGGGGTCTCGGACGATATGAGCTGCTTTAAATCCCGGGATTTTCTTTTCAGGATCCCAGGATTTTTAAATAAAAAATTTCTATTACAAATATTCATGTAAATGCAACCATTTCAATTTAAGTTGATATGAATATAAAGCTAGAAAAACCTTTTATTTAGGCTGAAAAAGATTGTTAAGACGATGAGTGTGAATAACTTGCGCAAAGACTTTGCAAAGTTTTAGAAGATTTTGCAACTTCGGGAAGTCAGCTATGTATTTCAAAATTGTTGGATATTCTGACTTTTTTGTTGTGAAGACAATTGTGATCGAAACTTACAAATTGCTTACGATTATCGTACAACTATTTCTCTAACTAGCATAGAATCAGAACTTTGGTTTTAATCAGCGGGTTTTATTTGTAATAGAATCCGAACAAAACTCTCTAATGGAAAATAAGACGCGTTGATCAGCTTTAAAAGCATTACTTTGAAAATAATTAAAATAAAAAAAACAAAAAAAAAAAACGAAGACTAAAAAAAAATATTAAACATTTATATAATAATACCTTAAACCAGTGCCGTAGCCAGGATCTCACCATGTGGGGAAGATTTGAAGAAATTATTTATTCAAAATTAAAGAATTCAATTATATAAGTTTTTGTTACATGTCAAGTTAAGTTTTTTATATATTATATATCGCTACCTTAATATAGAAAGGCCCTAACTCATTTTTTTTTACTTTACATGAGAAGGAAAAAACTTGATAAAAATTGAAAATTGAAAACTTGATAAATTTTTTAGCTGCAAACTTTTTAAGTGGGGTTTTTTATTTTAGACTCTTGCCAATTTAATGCTGTAACAATTTTTTTGTAGCAATTTCTTTTCTATAAGAATTTTTTTGCAAAAATCTCAAAAAAAATCGATTTTGTATTAGTTGAGTTAGGGCCTTTCTATATTAAGGTAGCGATATGTAAGTTAATATATAAAGGTACCTCGACTTCCATTAAAAAAAAATCTATTTTTACCCCTCTAAAAAAACTACCTTGATCTATTTTATGATTCCCAAAATATTTTCTCTGCTACAATAGTTGCCAGTGAATTAAAATATTTTGAAAAAAACTCCAAAAATCATGTTTTTCGTAAATATATTGACTGTTAGAATAGTTGTTAAAAGAAATAAACTATCAGATATTTAAGGCCGGAAAAGGCTTTTCTAATCTGCATCAAAAAGTTTTAAAGTTTTGCAATTGCTTTCAAGATAATGCTTTTTTTCGTGTCTGTTTTGTTTTTTTTTTTAATTTATTTTCACTAAAATTTAAATAACTTCATTATTTCTAATGCGATCTTCACTTTTAAGATATCTTTGGAAAGGTTTTGAGTGCTTGCATTCTTCGCCAGAATTTCTAAAATAAACACATGTTAAAGATAAAATATTAATTATAAAAAAATACCTGAACAATTTTTTTTAGGACATAAAAATAAGAATAAAAATTAAGTTACTACTATCATCTACAATTGCCGAGTTGTCAAGTGTAGTGAAAACAATAGTGATGATAATTTTGAAAGTATCACGTTTGATCCGATATATCACGATACATTGGTTTTCACTATTTTTGTCTACACGATTCAACTCATAACAAAGACTTTTACACATAAACGCAACTTCAGTATATGATTTGTTTAGTTTTTTAGAACATATTTAAGTAATTCAATAAAATAAGTATTTAAATTCATTGATTTTTATTAAAATTTTGAACCTCTGGAGGGATTGAACTCCGAAAATCCTCCTTGGCTACGGCCCTGCATTAAACTGATCTGTATTTTATTTTTTTATATTTTTTGTTCCTTAAATTAATACAATTTGCTAATCATTATTAGTATTTAAGTTGTTTTGTGTTTATTTACAATAAGGGTATTCACAATTGTGTGGTATCGTGGCATTGTGGTTTTTTTTTTGTAAATAGAATTTGTGGTTGGGAACCTCCTACTATAGGTTTTTGTTACTATCCAAATAAATTAACTATCCACTTTGATATATTGTATTAATATATGGCTTAAAAAGTTTAACCTGCATTTTGAGCTTCTTCCATTTTTGCAATTAGAAAATAACTGGCAACCGATCAGTTGTTTATGGAACTTTAAAAACCACTTTCGTTAAACATATTATTGGGCTACTTAAAATTACCACACTTTTGGTTTGTAGAGAATTCATGTAAAAAAAAAAATATATATATAAACCCCTCGATAAAGTGTGGTATCAATACCGTGGGGTTTTTCAACTGCTCTGAAAACAACGAATTGTGAGTACCCTTAATGTGTTTTGTTTTTGTTGATTTATACATGAATTAATTTACATTTTTTAGTTTCAAGTAATAAATAACCAAAAAATGTATTAAAAACGTTTTGAATTATTTTTATCTTTAAGTTTTCAATCCCGAACTAATCCCGGGATCCCGCGATCGAGAAAAGCTTCTGGGATTGGACACCCTAATCAGGTTAGAACAATTAATTGCTCTAACGAATTTTTTCCAAAGGAAAAAAAATATTTTCAATAGGAAGAGGAAAACATCACTAGCTGATTTTTTTTTGCTACAATTTCGGCATTGATACAGGCTTCATCAGAAATCTTTGTGATGCCACCACCGGGAATCGAACCCGGGCGTGGGTCGACGAGCCAGCGCATTGTAGCGCATCGCTGCAATAAAAGTTAATTTTTAAGAGTTCATTTTTTTTCTGTTGAAAAATGACAATTAAAGTTTGATTTTAGGACTTTTAGGAATATCATAACGACTTCGAAAAAATATTTCAATGTGATCATTTTAACAAAGACCTCATATGTCTGTGATATTTGCAAGACTAGATTTTTTTGAAAAATTTTTTTGATAACAGTTATTTACAGTTCCCGATTTTTACAAAAAAATAATTTTTGTAATTTGAAAGTACCTAACTAAAAGTTGTGTGATATATTTTTTTTTTAAATTTATGCCAAAATTTATATTGGAAAATAATCTATGCTCTTGAATTAAATAGGTTAAGCTTAATAGTTTCGCAATTATTTATTAGTAAAGATTGACTTCAATTATTTATTAGATTAAAGATTATTGTTCCGGAAATTGTTGTGCATATTTATTTTTTGAAATAATAGGGGTATTCACGATTCAGTGCACTTGCCTGTGCAGTTGAGGACTTGTGCAGTTGTGCAGTTAGGTTTCAACATTTCTCAACATTTTTCAATGCACACAAGTGAACAACTGCTCAAGTCCTCAAGTCCTCAAGTTGAAGGTAATAGTAGAAAAGCACTTGTGCAGATTTTTGACGTACGTAAAATTTGTTTTTGTAAAGTGCACAAGTCCTCAAGTCCTCAACTGCACAGGCAAGTGCACTGAATCGTGAATACCCCTAATGTATTTTTTATTTCTGATTTTTGTTCCCACCCAGCGCTCAGTGCGTTGTCATAGTGATAGTCATATAAGCTTGTTGGGCAGAAAAAAAATTTCATTCTAGGGAATATCTTTATTTCCGCTTTTTGTACTTTTTTTAGCTGTACAACTTCTCTGAGTGGATAAAAAACGGTTTAAAATGCAAAGTTTTTGTATTTCATAGGCTTTGTCTAGACTACTAACGACTATTTAAGTGATAAAAATAAAATGACGATAATTTTTTGCTTTGTTTATGCTTATAATCAAGCAATTTCTGAGCGATTTCTATTAGCACAGCTTTGCTTATAGAAAAGAGAAGCACGAAAAATTGTAGTTTCTGGTATTTCGGGTATATTTCTGTATATTCCACACTTTTTCTTACTAACATCTAACAAAAATTTTTGATAAAACACTAAAAATGATTTTTACGGAAATAAACCTAGTACTAAGGAAATAATTCAATGTTACTCTGAACTGTCAACCTGTCCAACCTATCATCTCGCACATTTTGACACAAACTCTTATATTTAGAAAGAAGAAAAATTTAAGTAAGAGCTCGCATACTCAACCATCACGTTCCAAAGATATGTGAACAATTCTCAGACGAGTTATGTCAATTTATAGCTTTTCAATATTGCGACACTTTAGTTTTAGCGGCAAATATTTTTTTATGAAATCTTACATCAATATCTTTGCACACGAGTGCCGGCTCACGCGGTATTTCCTTCTCTTCAGTCGATTTTGAACGCTCCTTGCCATTTTTGTTGCCTCTCTGTGTCGCATTGGACTCGTTATTAGCCTCTGACATCTTAAGCTAAAAATACATATGAACATTAATTAAATTGAAAACAAAAAACAAAAAATAAATAGAATTTATGCAGTTAAGGAAAATTATTTAAGTTAAAACGCTGCTTCTGAGCGTCATTGCAATATCACTTAATTATCGGCAAATAATTGCTGAATATTAAAAAATACTATATAGCATGTTTTTAGTTATAAGCCAATATATATTTAGACATAAGTTTGGAAAATGTGTCAAAATTTATATCCGCCTCTGTTGCTCGTTTTCTTTCCCCTCCCCACATGAATTGATATTGTATTTTTAAACATCTGAGTAAGTTTAGGAATTTGAATAAGATTTTGTCGTCCAACTGTTGCAGTTATTTTATTATTCTAACAATTAGATTCTTTCAAGAAGATACAACGACACTTTGGAAAGAGTTTTCGTTACACTTTCAAGTGTTGAGAAAATCTTAAAATAGCTTGTACGCGCGTATTTTTAGGAAAATCTGTAGGAAAACTGAGAAATGCAATGTGATATATAGACATCAAGAGATGGGCTATTCTTAGCTCATTTTATGGTTTTGATAAAATCAAAATTTTATTCCTGTGGTTTTTTACTTAAAGGTGACAAAATTTTAAAAAATGCTTCCCATACATCCGTTAACCTCGTGGCAATACGTGGTACTCACTCACAAAAGCACTCTCACTTTCACTTGTTACTAAACAAATTATTTATTCCGGTTGTTGCCACACAAAATAAACAATTATTTCTATTTTTTTCAATTTATTTCTGGTATTTTTGTTTATTTTTTTTTAATGCGAATCACGGCGGAGTATTAAAAATTTTCCACACTGACCGATTGCGACACGTCTGCACGGAGAGCCGTTTTTATATTGCGGCAAGCGGCTTCTATAAAATTCCTGCGGCAGTATTGTTAATTTTCCATTAGGAAAATCATTTATTAATAGATGTGATTAGTAGAGACACACGACTATTTGAGGTAGGTGAGAAAAACGAATTCTAGAGAGCGAGAGAATGGATGTTGGCAAGATCGCATAGGGTGAGGTCAGACGATGATTGTTTGATCGGCGTTCGAAATGCTTTGTGATTGCTTTCAATGCAAAACTGTCAAAAAGCAGTGAGAGCGAGAGCGGATGAGCACATTGCAAAGCAATCAAAATTTGTTCATTTTTGAACGCTGTACATGACAGTAATCATTTTTATAGGTGGCGCAATAATGAATATTCTGGATTTTAGTAGGTAAAAAGTGGGCAAAGGGCTGGCTCTTCCAAAAAAGTGGCCGGGTTGTAAACCATCTGACATCAAATCCCAATAAAAGTCGGTAAAAACGAAGTAAAACGCAAATTTTTTTATAATAAGATGGTATTTTATTTATTCAGAAGGTTTCAAGAGAAAAAACAAGTTATAAAACCGTCACTTAGGCTAAAAAAATCGTAATGAATGGAAGTGCTCAATCATAGTTTTATTCATCTTCACCCAAATCGGTGTCGCAATGTTTGCATGTTAAATACGAAAGCGTTACCATATTGTTGCACTTCAAGTGAACAGGCCGGCCACAATGGTTGCATTCGATGGAGTTCTTGGGGGTCAGTTTTTTAGGCAAAAACCTCAAACAAATAGTGCAAAAATCAATGTCCTCATCAGATGGTTTTTATGGCTGTTTTGCCTTGGGACACTTGGGTGGTTCTGGTTGTGCCCTTTTCGGTGCTGCTTTTGTTGGTGGTTTTGACTTTGCAGCTGTTTTTTTCTGCTTAAGATCATCAATTTTGTCTGGAGTAGTCAGGTCGTAGCTATCCATTGCCTCTCAGCCCATTTTGATGGTTTCTTTGGGGTGGCTGCTTGTAATAGCCCAATTTTATCTAAAAGTGACAAAACACTGGTGCTTGCTGACGCTATTTGACAGTTCTAGTACAAATCTAGTCTAATCACCACAGTAGTTCACAACCCAGCCATGGCACCATTTTGGAAACGATAAAAACAACGACACTTTCAATCACATTTTGACATACCCAAATATTGGATCGTAAAATAGAATCAAAATACTAAATAAATATGCATTACACTCACCTTTTTGGAATAAATTCACTTTCTTAGATAGCACTTTAAAAAAAATCAAAAAAGTTTTTGCAATCGATTTTTAAACTGCCACAAGCAATACTTCTCTACACTTAGGTGAAAATACAAAACCTGAGTCTTGTCACAAGGCAAACTTGACAGTTGAAAGATTGGCGGTATGTCAATTAGGGAAAGAAAAATGAGTAGTATTTCACAACCTAGCACCCTTTCCCCTACTTTTTGGGAAACATAATAAAAAAAGAGTTGTATGAACGCTAATCACTTCACTGCCGTCTGACCGACCAGCAATCAAAATGTGAAAGAGAGTAGAAATAGTTCATTGAACGCCGATCAAACAATCATCGTCTGACCTCACCCATACAGTGGTGGAAAGTTTTGTTAGAACCGAAAAATGTTTAAGTTTATTGAATTGTTTGTGTTTTAAACATAGCCACCTTTGTTTTTGATATTCTTGAACTATCGTTAATAATTTGGAAATGTTAAATTTCAAACTATTTCAAAACAAACTCTGTTTGGTTTCATGAAAACAGTGCGTTTTTCGATTTTAGCATGACATTTGCACTATCTCAGAAACTATAAAAGCTAGGGCCATGAAATTTGTACAAATTCTGGAAATGTAAAAATGAGTTTTAGCCTAAATTAAGTCACAGCACAATAAAAAAATTAGAATGCTAGATCAACTGCATCGCCTACCTCCCATACAAACCATATTTTTTTATAAAAAAACACGCATAAAATTGCTTATTTATGTTTTTAAAGAGTAAATTTAGTTTATGGTAAATTTTTTTACCATGGCGTTTACGGGAAGTTAACTTAAACGTCATGGTAAAAAAATTTCAAATTGGATAACTTTTAGATATATGTATCTCCTATAAAACAATATTACCAAATAAAAGAAATTTAAATTTTTTTTTAAAAAATGGTTGCTAATACAAAATAAGGTCACAACTGGTTTTAAACTATTCTATTTTATTTTTCTTTAAATTTAAGAGTACCTACAAATTGTCTTGGAAATCAGTGCATTTTAGGGCAAAATTTGATTCTTAAGACTTTTTTCAAATTAAGTGGTTTTTCTTAATAGCAGCTAGATGAAACTTTACAGAAACAGAAGGTAGAAGTACGTTATTTAATGACGGTTATAGCCTTCGTCTTTAATAATGCTTAGTTAGCTAGATATTTTCTACTAAATTTTACTTAAATTTTCATTCCTTGAAAAATTTACAGTCATATTTCAATGATTTTTCTATTTTTATTTATTAACATTTTTTATTGTATTTTATATTAAATTCAATGGCGATTAAGACATAAAAAAGTCCAAAAAAACAAGGTATTGAAATATACTTCGTGCTCGAAGTTGTTATTGTTTAAACTTTCCTTTATTTTTTGGATTTTATTGAGCTTGTTTTTGTTAAAAAAATTTTCAACTTTGACGAATTTTATAAAAAAACCATACAATACAGCAAGTTTTTAATATCACATTCATAATACATGTTTTATAATCTGAAGAATAAAAATATTTTTTATTAAATTTAAAATAAAGTTTAATAATGAAATGTTAAATTTTTGAAATGGTGTAAAGCTCTAGGGCTTAGCATACAGTAAATAAATAAATAAATAAATGAATAAATAAATAAATAAATAAATAAATAAATAAATAAATAAATAAATAAATAAATAAATAAATAAATAAATAAATGAATGAATGAATGAATAAATGAATGAATGAATGAATAAATGAATGAATGAATGAATAAATAAATAAATATATAAATATATAAATAAATAAATAAATAAATAAATAAATAAATAAATAAATAAATAAATAAATAATCAGAAATAGGCGTAAATATTATATGGAATGACCCAGTATATTGCATACAATTTTGAGATGTTTTCGCCATCCCGGAATTTTCGGGAATGGAAATTCTAATCTCGGGATCCTGCAAATAGTCTTAAAATAGTCTTAAAATTAAAGATAGATTCAATTAAAGATAGATTTAATTAAACATGATACCCAGAAGATGTTGACGAAAAATCAACGAAACGTCGGTACGAAAAAATAAATTAAAATTGTTTTAATTGCATTTAAAAAAATTGATCAAAAAGCCTATTTTTACAAACATACAGATTAATAATTTTGAAAACACACTTCACTGCAAAACTAGCTGCTAGAAAACACGATGTCTCTCCACAGATGAGTAAAGTCAAACTGTTTTTAAACAATGAAAATAAAATAATTTGAGCACAAACAAGATTTTGTCACACCCCGTTTACAGTTCTGCATTACAATGTCATTTCCGACAAATTTTTACAAGCGGGATAGCAAATCACCTGCTTTAAACAGGGATTGTGGATTCATGTACACTCAGAAGATCCGCAAAAAAAAAAGACGTTCGACATTGTTTAGTTAGGTTTTTTTTCCTTCACTACGTGTTATGAGTTCAATTGCGTTTGCACACTAGCAAAGAAGGAGGAAAAAACGGTTCTATTTCTATTTTCAGTTTGCCACTCACATTGCGTTCTCTTCTGAGCGAGAGAACTGGCGGCTAATTCATTAGGAAAATAAAAGTGATGCCAAATTTTAATGAAAAACATATGCTCTTCACATTAATTTTGTATCGAATCAACAGATAATGTATGCGAAAAGGTTGAATTCCGACCTTTGGCAAACTCTAGTTTTAATAAATGACCAAAATTGCGTAGTAAAAAATATTAATACCTACTTTATTCATAATACTAATAAAGTTGACGCAAGTGTATCTGTTGTAGTAATTTTAATTAGAAAAATATTCTTACTCTCTCATCTGAAAATGTATTAAAATTACGTACACGCTTAGAAATGCACAAGCCGCCGAAACATTTGAGTCAAAAATATCGACATTATTTCGAAAATATTGCGATTTCTAATTAAATAGATATCGTTCTTTTGAAACATATGCTAAAGATTTGACTGCTGCTAAAAACGAAAAACGATAAAAGTCTTAATAAAAATTAATAAAAATAAACATACTGTACAGTTTAAATTGTTTCATAAAACTTAACTCAATTTGAAATAAACAACATAAAATTTATATCTTTAAAAGTGATGGTAGAAAGTTTAAAATTAAAGATTGTTGACTGAGTGTGCAATCAAGCCAATAAATCAAACTAAGAACTTTTGACAAATTTTTAAAAATATAAATTTTTGGAATTTTTTCATATTTGCTTATGGTATTTATAAACAGAATAACGTTGTTCATTTATTTCAGAGAATCTATAAGAATACACAAAAGCTGTATTTGATTTTGTATTTATTTTAAGGGTCATTTAAGTCATATTTTCTGACTTGGGTTAACTTGAGCAATTCCAATAACTGTTGTTAACATGGCTTTTTCTGTAACTTGCTAAGTTTAAAATTTTGAGGACAACGCCATTACATGAAAACATATTGTTATTAAGATACATATTTATATGATACACCTACATATACAGAATAAAAACAAGCAAATGTTTTTAAAATAAAGTGCATTTTTAGTTGACGGTATCTTAAATTAAGATATGAAATGCTTGTGTAGTAAAATCTATATATATAAAATGGAATGTGTGTTTGTTTATTTGTTTATTTGTTTGTTTGTTTGTTTGTTTGTTTGTTTGTACCTTATAGGAGACCAAACTCTGGACCGATCTTCCTGAAATTTTCACAGCATTTAACTGGGACTCTGGCATGATTAATAGGGTACTTTTTTAGACCACGCCCACTTTTACGCCCACTTTTTTAAAATTATGTAATTGCTCCCATATAGTTTTTAACAGGTTTACTTCAAATTGTATACACATTATACTCCAGGCGAGGTAGAAATAAACATTTCTTACGCCACGCCCCCTATCACGCCCCTTTTCAGGCCAAATTTAAGTTTTAAACTTTTTGTTCTCTGTACAAATTTGTCCCTTCCAACGGATTATTTTTTATTTGGTAGTATATTGCTCTTAATACTGTTAACGTCGCCATATTAATATGAACCACGCCCACTTCACCGCCCCCTTTTTTAATTCAGATACTTACTTATACCACTAACAATGTTTGCTATACAAAATATTTTTTTTGTAATATGTATTTACCTAAAGTTTTATATAGTTTTTATCTACAGGTAAGGTAGCCATAGATTTTTTTATTACCAAATCCCCCTTTTTTGCCCCATTTTACTTTAATTATAATTAATCTGCTTTCAATATATATATATAAAAATGAATGTCTGTCTGTCTGTTTGTTTGTTTGTTTGTTTGTGCTTTACAGGAGGCCAAACCCTTGGACCGATCTTCCTGAAACTTTCACAGAATTTTACTATGCCTCTGGAAAGAATAATAGGCTATATGAAGTTTTTATTGAACAAAGGGGCGTGGCACTGCCCATATAACCCAAAAATTTAAATCGCCATATTTTGGGCATTTTTTGACCTACGTTGTTGCTATTTGGTACATATGGTATTGGCATAGTTAGAAATACGTACCAGGAGAAAAGTGGGTGGGACCACGCCCCTTTTTAGGAAAATTAAAAATCGCAATATAGTCTTAACTACTGGACCGATCGTCATTAAATTTTCACAATAGGATATTCTTACGAAATAATAAATTCTTGACTATATAAAGTTGTGAGTGGACGAAGGCGCGTGGCCTCGCAAATATAACCCAAAATTTAAAATCGTCATATCTTGGGCATTTTTTGACCAACGCCGGCAGTATTTTTATATATGGTATTGGCATGAATAGAAATACGTACCAAAAGAAAAGTGGGCGGAGCACGCCCCTTTGTTTGCGATATATTGGAGGCTGGACCTGATAACCGATCTTAAATTTTCACAGCGTTCAGCTTTGACTCAGGAATACTTATAACATGATAATATTTTTCGACCATGCACACTTCTGCACCTACTTTTTTACTACGTTTATTAACGGCTTTACCACAAATTTAAAATACATATTAATTAAAAATTGGGGTAGCCCCATTCTCTTTCTTTCACCACTGTCTTGAAAACAGCTGATTTTATAATACGTGTTAATTAAAATAGAGAGTGGGGTAACCCCATTCTCATTCTCCCACAACTGTCTGCGAAACAGCTGATTGTGTAATTGCTGCTTTTTGATTGGTCTAAAAATAAAAAGGGGGAGCATAATAAAGCAAATTACATGCGATTAGTGCTGAATTCTTATTGGTATACAACAAAAAAAGAGGCGAAGCATTGCAATAATTAAATTAAATAAATAAATTTTTGTAAATATATAAATACTTTTAATTTTATTTTATACGAGGGGGGTAGCGAAACACACCGGGTTCAGCTAGTAAATAAAATAAAGACTCTTTTAAGACTCATATTTGAAACCTTACATGTCGCTTGTAATATTTGTTTGCTCAATAGGACTAAATGGTTGCCAGAAAATTATTATCTGCAGTTCGATAACTGAAAACCTCCTTATTCGCTTCCTCATATTCTTCACTATTTTCTCCCATCCCCACTTCTAAACGATTTTTTTATTTTTCAAAAAGTTAATTATTTCCGAAGACTCTTTCTTGCACTGTTTTTTGGTCATTTATTCGTGACAACTCCTGAAAAATTAATAGGAAGTTTAATAGTTAAAAATTAAATCACTTTCACCAAAAACGCAGCAAGCTGATCGCACCAAGAATGGAACTACCCAAATTTCGGTGCCAGCATAGCAAGCGCCTGCTTAAGGTTGCAAACAGAGTGAACGCCGAAGCGGACAGGCAGGCAAACAGGGCAGGCAAACTATGTGAACAAGTGAGATAAAAATTAGCTTGGCTGTATTTCTATCTCGTTTCTTCGCACATTACTGCCTGCGCCTGTCTGAATCGGCGTTCACTCTGTTTGCAACCTTATATAGGAATTATATTCACAGGAACGCATAAAAATTAATCTTTTGTGAGTCCTTTTTAAGAGCACTCATACAAAATGCATTTAAAGTATTATTTTATGAGTTCTTTTTATAAGAACTCATGAAACACGCATAAAAAGTATTTTTTTATGAATCCATTTCACGAACACGCATAAAAAGTATTTTTTGATTATTCCATTTTATAAACATTCATAAAACATGCATAAAAAGAATTCGTTTACGAGTTCTTTTTATGTACACTCATAAAATATGCATAATAAGTTTTTTTTAATAAGCACTCATAAAACATGCATAAAAAGTATTAATTTATTACTCCATTTTATGAACACTCATAAAACATGCATTAGAAGGATTATTTTATGAGTTATTTTTATGTACACTCATAAAACACGCCTAAAAAAGTATTCTTTTATGACCCTTTTTTATGAACACTCATAAAGCATGCATAAAAAGGATTCTGCTATAAGTGCTTTTTACGAACACTCATAAAACACGCATAAAATTTATTCTTTTATGACTAATTTTTATGAACACTCATAAAACACTCACATCAATGACGCATATTAGAGTCATATTTTTTGAGGGCTCATCAAATGTGTGCTGTGTAGCAGGCGAGTGCGCTGTACGTGTGTGAGTATTGAGATTCGAGCAGATTAACAAACGAGTAGGAGAGTGCGCAACTCTCTCTCTCTCTCTCTCTCTGTGTTAAAACAGAGAGAGAGAGAGAGCGTTTTCTAACAGGTAGAAATTTCGTTAAAACGCATTTGTTATTTTTATTTGTTTTAACCCTTAACTGGTAAACCTGGTCTGTGGGACGACAACAAAAATATAGAAGAGCATATTTTTCTTATTACACTATGCGACAATTCAAAGGTCATGGAATCTAACGAAAAAGCAACCAACACAGATCGATGATACTGATCTAGACCAACAAAACCCAAAAAGGGTTTTGCAAAGTTAGCTCGCTTTTAAAAGATATAGGCATTGAAAGTTTGCCTCTTGCAGTTTTTTTTTAAAAATGAAGTGCTCATAAGGGCGTATCGAATTAAAAATTCTTTTTATAATTTCTCATTTTAAGAGGTCTCCAAAGTTCCATAGGGTGGTTACCCAAAAAAGGATGTCACCCTCTCCCGCAAGGACAAAGTTGTTTTTTGAGAAAAACAGTAAAAATTAACGATCTATAAATGCTTTGATTTTTGAAAGAAAAACTACATATGCCTTAAAGCAAGAGTAAATATAGACTTAAACTAACAATATCTCGCCAAACAAGATCCCACTCTTGATTTTAACTCACAGTGTCTTGTGTAAGGATATTCGAATCTTACGGTACACTCGAAATAGCACAGAACTTTTGATTGTTATCTGATTGTGCTAATTTTAGTGGTATTTATTAAAGTGTTTACGTTTTCCTTATATTTGGAGTATTTAAAATTTGCACATTTTTTGCCTACTTGAACGCAGTTTTTCAATTTTTTGAAAAAAAATTAATATAAGGCTTCATATCTCAGGCATCAGAAGTGGTACCGAAAATATTTTTCGCTTTTTTAATTCTTGAGATATCTCCTTTAAGGTTATTATTTTTTTTTTAAAAACATCTTAAAACAGCTGTTAAATCAATTGAGACTCATCGAATGGCAGGCTCAGAAACTCAAATTTTAGTTTAACATTTTGGTAAATGATGAGGTGAGGTGTTTTGACAAACTAAAAATATTCCTTCTAGGCAGAAAATTTTTTTTCAAAAAATTGAAACACAAAAAGGAATCGTGGTCTTAACCTGGAGTTTTAAAAAAATACTCACAGACAGTGTTTCGTTCAGAAATATTTTAAGAATCCAAATTCACAAAATTATCTTCGGTACCACTTCTGATGCCAAAAATTTATAAAACCTTATCATAATTTTTTTGAAAAACTTATAAAATTGCATTCAAAATACATTTCTCGAAAACAAGAAAATGCATTTGCGAAAAATATGCAAATATTAAATTCGCCAAATTTAAAGAAAACGTAAACACTTCAATCAATAACACCAACATTTAGACAGTTAGATAACAATCAAAAGTGCTGTGCTGTTTTGAGTGTACCTTTGCATTCGAGTATCTCTCACACAGGACAATGAGGGTAGAAATCAAGAGTTGCATCTTGTTTGGCGAGATATTCTTAGTTAAAGTCTGTATTTATTTTGCTTTAATACATATAAAGTTTTTCTTACAAAAATCAAAGCATTTATAGATCGCTATTTTTTACTATTTATCTCAAAAAACAACTTTGTCCATGTGTAAGAGGAAGACTTCCTTTTTTTTCTCTTTAATTTTTTTTTTTTGGTAGATCTTGATTACCATGCATTTTTTGAGACCTCTTGGATGTGAAATTCGAAAAATTGTAATTCGATAAGTCTTAATGAGCACTTTATTTTTAAAAAATACTCTGCAAGAGGCAAACTTTTATTGCCTATATCTTTTAAAAGCGAGCTAACTTTGCAAATTAGCCTTTTAGGGTTTTCTTACTATATACTAGTACTATCATCCTATGTTATCCACTTTTCCGTTAGAAAAATGTGTTGCACAGTGTTATTCAATGCAAAATGAAAATTTATTTAATTAAACTATTAAAAATTTTTCTAAATAGGAAAAAAAAAAAACTATATTTAAGATGTTCTCAAAAAATAGTATGAATATTTAACTAAATATGTGTTTTTTTAGCATCCCTGGGACCAGATGTACTGTTGGTGTAATTTTTTGGGGGTGCACCAGTTAAGGGTTAAATCATACGTGAGAATCTTTACTGCAATTAAGTTTTAAGAAATGGAAACTGCAGCAAATGTGTGTAATACAGTGCAATTTGAAGTAATAATTTCAAAAAGTTTTTTTGACCCTACGGTGGACTCTAAAAATGTGTTTTTTTATTTTAAACTTTTTGTGAATGTGTTGGCAGTGTTAAATAGTCGATGATCTGATGTTTGAATTTAAAAAAGTTTTTTTGTTAATAAGGTTTACCCAGGATGGTCCCTAAAAATATGTTTTTTGACTTTATATTTTTTTGTAGATTCGCTGGTCGCTGTTTTCGAACCTGATGCTAGAATTTCAAGTTTTTTGACACTAGGGTGGACCCTTAAAAATGTATTTTTTAGCTTTATACTCTTTGTGTATGTGGTGGTAGTATTAAGGGGTCACTGACATCGGATCTTATGTTCGAATAAAAAAAAAAATTTACACTAGGTTGGACTCTGAAAATGTGTTTTTGTTTTATACTCTTTGTGGATGCGCTGGTCGCTGATTTTGAATCTGATGTAAGAATTTCGAAAAGTTTTTGACACTAGGGTGGACCTTAAAAATGTGTTTGTAGTGTGGACACATTAAAACCATCCTAGTGTAACCTTATACTCTTAAGTTAGTCCAGTTTTCGATCCAACTTGATGAATGTTCAATGCCCAACGCCTTGTTGCGTCATGAAATAAACATCGATGGCAACGGTAATTGCCTATTTTCATCTCTCATAAGAATTTTACATCTTAATTTTCAATAAATAATTTTTTTTTTCCTAAAATATTATATAAAAATTTTTGATTTGATTGTTCATTTATATTATTTGCCTTGAAAGAATTATATAAAATAAAAAAATAATAAAAAAAACATTTACAGATTTTATTTCGAATTACATTTGGAGTTGAAGAAAAAGCGTAAGGATCTCCGTTCATGACGGGGGTCCTCCCACCGCACCACTTTTTTTTAATAAATACTTATTTTTTTAACAATTTGTCAAATGAGCTATTTGTTAAAAAATCTTGATTGATAGCAAAGTTCTTTAACATTGACCCATTTAGTTTTCTGCTTGCAATTCATTTAAATTTCTTTTTATACTCTTAAACCGCAAGTCCTTAAAACGTCAATGTCTTTGGCGGCTAAGAATTTTCCACGTTACATGCAAAAGTCACAAGTCACAAAGGCGCAAAAACTAATTACGTTTCAATGCTGCAATCTTAACCAAACACTTTAACGAAACAGCGGGATTTCCTTCTATTTACGGACTACATCTTAAGTGGGTGCTACAAAAAACATTAAAAGTACATTTTAATAATACAACAAGAACAACACCGACAGCAATAAGAGCTACAGTTAAAACAATAGCCCCACAGTCTTGACCAGAGCTGTTATGCAGTTGTTGTACCCAAAGGACTTGTAGAGGATGGTGCTTAACAATGCATAGAGTTGTTGTTATTCTTGCAGTTAAAAGCTGAAACGCAGATTATGGCCAACATTTCTATATATTAAACGCTGTTCCACAAATTTACAGCTCAATCGCATGCTATCAGTCCTTGTGTAAATATTTTCAAATAAAATTAGGAACAACATTATTTCCTGTTTTATACTTAAAAAAATAAGATAAAATTTATAAAGTGAAATAAATTCATCAACCATACTGAGAAGAAGTGAAGCCTTTGTTAAGCCTCAAATAATAATAGTGTGTTTCATTGGAAAACAATTTTAAAGTTATGACTGTTAAAATATGGATTTTTATTTGGATGCTTTGTGTTAATTCCATCATTAACTCTGATGCTGAGGTCAATATGGCTAATGTAAGTGTTTTTTTTTAAAAACTTATTTTTGAATTTTCATGTCGTGTATCGTCACTTAATTTAGTATTTATTTCGTATCTTAATATTTCAAATCAGCGGTGCGAAGTTAGCCCAATATCTTTCATAACAGAATTTTTAACTTATCCCAAATTGTGTACTTATTTTTTTTATTCTAATCGTAACATGATATCGTCTGCAAGTATAATACTCAGTTAAGAAAAAAAAATTTAAAAAAAAAATCGATTGACACTATACTCAAGTGCCGGTCCATACCAAAATGTAAAAATTCGGGCTGAAACCTTTACATTTGCGAAAACTCAGCTCCAGCAGTATCAAAATGCTGCACAGTAGAAAGGAGTAATTTTTTTCCATGCTGTTAACATCCAGTTTCAGATTTAACATGAAATTCTGGGTAAAAAACTCCTTGGGACCAAAATGCTCCGATGAAATTTTTCCCAGCGAAAAATCGTTTATAGATTTCCATATCGAAGAAATTTTTTTTCATAGCACAGAACTGCTCAAAAATGTGCATCAATTCACAGAAGCTACGGATCGGCACAAAAATAAGAATACGGGTCGATTATTATAAATCCGGGGTCAACATTTTGAAATTCAAAATAGCAGCTTCGAAAATGCGGACATGACCATCTATAGCAATAAAACTCATTTTCTGTTTGTTTGTTTGTTTGTTTGGCCTTTATACAAATCTAAACGGCTCAACGGATTTTGCTCAAACTAGGTATCATATTAAGTGCTTCCCAACTAAAAATGTTACATACTTAGTTTTTGCACGGCCCCCTCTGAAATTTTTCAACTAACGGTAATTTTATTATTATAAAACTTTTTAGTATCCGAGATTTTTGTGTGTTTAATTTTAAAAATTTTTTGTTATTTTGACATCAAAAAGACTCACAAATCTTCAAAATTGGAGAAATTTTCAGTACAACGACTTTTTCATAAAACATCGTTACCTAAGAATGAGAAAAAAACGATATGAAAATCAAAGTTTGGTTTTTCGATGCAAATATCTCCGCTGTCCATTAATATATTTTATTCAAATTTTTTTATTCAAAAGTTCAATACAATCACTTCACAAAAATAGGTTGAACTGTACCGTTAAGTCAGTGTATATATGTTTTATGATTATGTCAAAAAAGGTCCAATATATTGACTTTTTACTCAAAAATTGACTCAAAAATTATTTTTGTTGTAAAAATTAAGTCAATTAAAAATTGCACATCTGGCTACCTTTCATATGACATAGCATTTATTTGCAAAAATTCTTCCAGCTAAGCGCAAAAATTATTTTACTGTTTTTGTCATCAAAACAACTTTGATTTTTTTCGCGAAATTTATTTTTTCCAAAATGCTGTTTTTATATTTTTTACAAAAAAGTCAAGTCTCAAAAATAATTTATGTGAAAAAATTACCCCAATATCTTTTTCCAATCAAAAGTTATGGCTAAAAATCTATTTTTTCATACAATTGACTATCTATAGTAATAAAACTCATTTTCTGTTTGTTTGTTTGTTTGTTTATGCCTTTATACAAATCTAAATGGCTCAACGGATTTTTCCCAAACTAGGTATACACATTAAGTGCATCCCAACTAAAAATGTTACATACTTAGTTTTTGCCACGCCCCCTCTGAAATTTTTCAACTAACGGTAATTTTGTTATTATAAAACTTTTTACTATAGGAGATTTTTGTATTTAATTTTAAAAACTTTTTGTTATTTTGACATCAAAAAGACTCACAAATCCTCAAAATTGGAGAAATTTTCAGTAAAACGACTTTTTCATAAAACATCGTTGCCTAAGAATGAGAAAAAAAAGACATGAAAATCAAAGTTTGGTTTTTCGATGCAAATATCTCCGCTGTCCTCAATATATTTCATTCAATTTTTTTTTGTTCAAAAGTTCAATAAAATCACTTCACAAAAATGTATATATGTTTTATGAGTATGCCAAAAAAGGTCCAAAATAATGACTTTTTACTCAAAAAATTACTCAAAAATTGTTGTTGTTGTAAAAATGAAATCAATTAAAAATTGCACATCTGGCTACCCTTCATATGACAAAGCATTTATTTGCAAAAATTCTTCCAGCTAAGCGCAAAAATTATTTTACTGTTTTTGTCATCAAAACAACAAGGGTCCCCCCTTTGATTTTTTTCGCGAAATTTATTTTACACTAACAGAATGTACATAAATGCATTTACTATGCTGTTGCAAATATGCAACACTAAAAGCTATAGTTTTTATTTACTACACATATGCAATACAAAATTACAAACAGACAGCTGATAACGAAAAAAGAAAAGGCGAAAGAAACTGATATGGAACACAAGCAAATAAAAAAACGAATTAATGGTGTCTTAAAGGTTTTTTTTTTGACATAAAATTGCTGTAAGCAAAATTTCATGTAGAAAATAATTTTGCTTTTCATCAATCGGCTATGAATTTTATATTTTGCAACAAGTGTTGCCAAGTAAACAAAAAAAAAAAACCGTTCGCAATTTGCAGGGAAATTTGTACATTTGCACAAATTTGCAATCTAACATACACTTTAGTCTTTTCTTTCTATAAAATTTCAAATTTTTCAAACATCAAATATAGCCTTTGTATTCATCTACAAAATTTTAGGCTGAACAGAAATCATTTTCTTTATTATACTTAAAAACAGAAAAGTTTGCATACCGTTTTGTTTCAAACTTGGTTAATTTCAACAGGCTTTAAAGCAAAGATCATCATGATAAGTTATTCAATTTATAAATTGGTTAAGCCTATTTTTCTAACTTGGATTTGATGGAGAGAAATATGCTTTAAATTTATGATCAGTTAATTTCCGCTTTCATTAATCATTAATTATCCGCTTAGTAAGCCTTTTATTGTTTAAAATTTCAAAGATCTATCTAAAATACTACTGCTATGTGTTCATAAATATTTCTAAGTTAACAAAACTTTATCAATTTATTACAAATATGCCTTTTTACAGCACAAACTAAGCGGACTTATTCAGTGGAAATATGAAAAGCGTCCATTCTGTAATGCATTTACAGGTACGTATGTAATAAAAATAATCCTTCATAAACTAACTCATCTAATATTTAATAAATCCAGGTTGTGGCAAGAAACGTGCACCATATCCGATTGAGAAAAGAGCCGAAATCGAAGATAAAAACTATGTGAACGAAGATATGGGTGAAGCTTTAAGTGATCTGATTGATATCAATGCAGAACCGGCAGTTGAGAATGTACAAAATCAAATAATGTCGCAGGCCAAAATATTCGAAGCCATCAAAGAAGCTAGTAAGGAGATATTTCGACAGAAGAACAAGCAGAAATTGAGAAATCTACAGAGGCAAAAACTCGAAGAGGCTGAAAATGTGTAATGGAATAAAAGAAAAAAATTAATATATTATATTGATTAAACAAAAAAAAAAAGAATACTTAAAATTATAAGTTGGATTTTATTAAACGGCTGTTCATATCATAATGAAAGGTGAGAGGTTCTAAACCAACATTTTTTTTTTGATTTGAGGACAGGTTTTCACCTAGAGGTCTGAAAACACGGTGATGTTCTTGATTTTTTTTTTCATAGAAGGAAGCAATGAACACCTTGAGTTCTTTCACACCTTTCCATTAAAGGGAAAGGGCTAAGGGAAAGGAAAAGGGAAAGAGAAAGGGAAAGGGAAAGGAAAAGGGAAAGAGAGAGGGAAAGGAAAAGGGAAAGGCAAAGGTATAAGCAAATGCAAAGGCAATAACAAAGGCAAAGGCCTTCAGCCCTATTCCAGAATCCGCTGTAGCGTAAATTTTCTTTCGAATTCGAAATGTCGTATTCTGCAATCCGAATCATTACATTGTATTCGAATATTCGGATCATTGCTATTTCACAATCCGAACGCATCAACTTTTGACAGCTGTTTTTCGGATTTTTTCACGAAAGCTTTGCCTCGACGGATTTGTTTACGACAAAAGAAAACAATTAAATTTTTATAGAATTAGGTCGCAAAACAAAACTTCTAGTTAATTTTTGGTAAATGTAGGTAAAATATTTTTTTTAACCTGTGAATATGTTAGTTGAAATTTATTAATTGCATTTCCTACATTTCGTAATCCATTTCCAAACCGTTTCTTCGTAGATTCTTTTTGTAAGAAATTTTTCGCTTATTGCAATTGCAGTGAAATCCATTAAAAATTACAGCTAAAAAACACTTCAAACAAGTCTATCAAAAACACTTCAGTTTTCAATTTTTCTTTTTATTTATTTGTCTGCTGTGGAAATCAGTTGTTTTCGAACACCCGAAAGTAAATTCGAAAAGGGGAAGTTTCGTTCGGAATTTGGATAAGCAAATTTGTCGTCTTCGTAGCGTAGCTTTACGTTCGGAAATTCATTACGACGGATTCTGGAATAGGGCAACTTATTTGTCTGATAGGGTTGCATAGCTCATGAAAAAGCAATTGCTTGATTTGTATTTGATCGTTTGCACAAAAGTACAGAGTATCGGACTCAATTTTATTTTTAAAAGCTACGAGTAGTAACGAAAAACTGCGAAGTTTATGAAAAAAAAAAATAATCGCACATTGATATTAAGCCGAATGGAAACGAGCTTCAGCGAACATGACCCGAGCATAAAATTGATATATTCTGTCAATAAAGTAGCTGATATGTATCGAAACTGGCCTGAGTCTTAACTATAATGTACCCGAAGCATGCCCAACAAGTGCCTTAAAAGGCACCTGAAAAAGTACCGTAGTAAGTCTGCATTATGTCAATAAAGAGTTAAAAAACGAGCGACTATTTTCGGACACAATCAACTGACGAGTGCCCGAATCGGTCTTCGTTCGTACAATGTGCCTGCCCAAGGTGTTCCAGAACTAGCACTTCTTTCGGTGCAGAGGTCGGATATTTACCGACACGGGCATCGATGCGGCCATCGAATGTCAAACAAAAGAAAATCAAAACGAGAGCATGCAATGGCAGCTGATGCAAAACGGAGATATTAAAAATGTTTAGTATTAAAAAGGTTTTTGTTTTCTTTTGTTTGACATTCGATGACCGCAGCTCGTGAGATAATAGGTAGTTGTCAAGACTACCTATTAGATTGTTATATCATCATTTCGACGAGCTTATTCCAATTAGCATTCAAAAATATCCATCCACTTACTTGCCGTCGTTGTACGTCGTTTATAAACTTTCGTCCTCATTGATGCGACCCGTATTACGTAGCTGTATGAGTAGATATAGCAAATCCTTGCGAACAACGTTGTGCTTCTTTTTTTCTGCTAAGATATATAAAAATCAACACAAAAACAATTACATTTTGATTTATATTCACCTTTTTGTTGGAGTATATTGTTTTTCCCATATTTGCATTTTAAAGAGTCACTTATAAAATGCCACTTAATGACACTAAAACGATTTCTCTTTTTAATGTTTATGGTAATAGAAACTGTGGAATATGCCTGTACGAATGCAAGCCAAGAAGTGGGGTATTTACGAAAAAAATTTCGTTTGGTTTCATTTTTCAAATTTCTGACCACATTTGAATATAAATTTGTTTCATATTTTTGTACCCTTGATTGGTCAACTGTTAAAAGTTTTCGCCAACAATTACCAACAAGCAACCCTTCAACTTAAGCGTGATCTTTTTCATTTGAATTGTTTGATTAGCTGAAATATTAACATATCAACTGCTACAGCGTGAAATTTTTAACATTGTTTTGTGATTTTGTTTTTATGACTCTGCATATAATGTTTTTAACATCAAGTTAACATTTTATTTTTCCGTGTGTATATAAAAATTTATTCTTTTTATAATCCAAATAATACTTAAAATTTACTAAGTATTTAAACAAAACAAAAAAAAAAAAAAAAATTGAAAAAATAAAATTTTCATTAACTTCACATATTTCAGCTATTCACCTATTTAATTGTAGCAATTTAATATAAAAAAAATTAATAAAAGAACAAACAGTTCACCAACATCATTCACTTGCGATGCTTTACTTGTAGGCATCGATGACATTAAACTGCAAATCGAATTGTTGATCAAAACCGATCAGACCATCTGACATTAGGTAAAGCGTCAGTATAAGACGTCCGCGTCGTGGTGTTGACTGGAAACATATGCGGTTTGTGGAACGACTGCTACGCATGGGTACACGTTTCATGGCGATTAATTCATCATTCGCTTGGGATCCTAGCGTTAAGAACCAGGCCTGATTTTTGCCTTTAGGATATTTAGGACAGTAAATTGAATTCTGATGCCAGCGATTGTTGCGCATTAAATCGACACAAAGAACATAGTCCTATAGAAAGAAGAAATTAAAGTTTCACATTATGAAGGTCAAACAATTTTAGTTGAGATCATACTTCATTCGGATGGATATCTGTCCAAGTGTTGGATGCTGCATTAGTTGGCAGTTTGCGCAATGATTCCATGGCATCATCGTAACGTCCTTGTATGGAAATATTAACAGTTATGTCTGGAAGCTCTTGCAGCACCTGAAAAAGTTATCCAATGTCAAAAAATACTATTTTAATTTAGGTATCTACTTTATAAATTTGTTCGATTTCTGGCTCCTCAAACATATCACGCAAGGGTGCCGCCAAGTGCTCATAATCATTTTTACACAGCTCCTTCAGCACGGGCAATGTCAGGTATTCGTTTTCGTAATCAATGTTGTTGTAGAAAAGCGAAACATTCACACTGCTCACATGTGGTAGTGTAAGAAATTCGGATTCATCAAACCATCTGGCTTGTATTACGCTCTGCATTAGCAACTGCAAAGTGAGTGTGGTAGAGAGCCAGCCACGCTCGGCTGTATAGTCGACCATGGCCTGCATAACGCGTGTTGTATTATCTAGCGCCGATTTGGTGTCAGTCAAATAATCTGAGTTTGGCAGTTCTAAACGTGAAAAGTGCGCCTGCAATAGAAGGAATGTCTTCGTATAGGGCGAATCCCAAGTGGCCGATACAGGTCTATAGCGGCAGTCGGCAGCAAGTTCTCTGCGAAGACATTAATTAAGCATTGTTTTAGGGAGGTAGGAAAGTGGATGCGCATAAAGTTAGTTGAAAAATGTTTCAATTTTTTATTTTAAAGATGCAAATATGTTATGTGATTTTAAAATATCTCTACGATAAATTATTGCAGCTCAATTTAAAAATTTTACAAAAAAGTTTTGTGCTGGAGATAACTTCATTTTGCATAACTTTATGCGGCACATGATGGTAGACATAAAGAATACTGTGTAACAGTGAAGGAAAACCTTGGCATAAGACATAGTGGAAATCTTGTAGACCTGGTGGAACATAACTTTCTTGTGTCTAAAGAATTGGAAAAGTTTAAGGTGACGACGATAAGAACTTTCACATATTTTCATTTCTTCAACTTTAACCTAGATTTGTTAAATACTTATTATTATTATAATTTATTATTCATGTGTAATTGAAAAAACCATCAAGGCCAATAAACAAATTACAAGGATATAAGTATATAGAGCGAGTTAACAAAAAAACTTAAAGCTAAGGTATGGATATGCATTATAGCACTTAAGATATAGTATTTTATTTGATTTAAATGATAAAAAAATTATATATTTAATAAAAAATACATATATAAAAAATAAACAAATTGAAAATGCTCCGAAAAAAAAATATTTATCTTTGAAACCATCAAGACTACTCATAGATTCAAAAAGCTTGTGTGATTTCGCGTCCAAGAAGCGTTTAGTTTTCTCAGTTGACTGAAAAATACTTGCATTATTTAGTTTAAAGCATTCAAACTCGGCTCCTATTTCATAATGAAATAAGACTCAAGAAAAAAGTGAAATATCACCCAAAATTTGTGAAATAGTCCCTGAGCAATTGGCTACCACCTAAAAATGTATGAAAATTTTTTGGGGGCTAATTCTATTCGGGGGGCTATTTTGTGGAGTCTTCAAACTCAAGTGAGGAAAAATCAAAATAAATATATCCTAGCTAAATATTTTCTTTCTTTCAATATATTTTTCTCGGTAATGGAT
Organism: Dichetophora obliterata; assembly: GCA_963920525.1. NCBI lineage: Eukaryota > Metazoa > Arthropoda > Insecta > Diptera > Sciomyzidae > Dichetophora > Dichetophora obliterata. The sequence continues at coordinate 5,012,416 of OY986435.1, forward strand.
AATCATTAGATCTTCATCATTGGATAAGACGTTTCAAGCAACTGTTTTATAATAACATTAATTGCAATCCCAACTGTTGTGTTTATATTTGCCACATCACAATTTTTATATCGAGAGCTTATATTCAATATGACCTATCTAAATTTTCCACGAAAAGGACTTTTTTATGGCAAAGAAATCATTGACTCATCTGTCACCTATGAGATTTATTTTAATACAAAAAAATAGAGTTTGGCAAAGTTTTCCCCCTTAAATGCTTGACTTATCTACTCAATTTTTCGGAAATATTTAAGAAAATTGTAACAAATTTGTGTTAGACTACAATGGCAGGCCAAAAAAGAAAAGGAAATGCAGTGAAAAGCATAGAAGCAGACTATGCATCATCAGCTGAGGAAGATATTGGACAAATAACAGTTGCTTAAATAATCGAATGAAATTTTTTTAGAATATTAATAAATTAAAGTTTTTTCCTAAATGACCTCTATGTTTATTATGTTGACTTTATATGATTTAAATACAAATTCTAAATGTTTGATAGTTTAAATCATACTTGATTTTAAATACAAATTCTAGTTGTTTGACAGTTTAAAATCGTTTATCGAGCTTAAGGTCAAAGTTAGAAACAAAGTTAGAAACAAACCTTAAGCTCGATAAACGATTTTAAACTGTCAAACAACTAGAATTTGTATTTAAAATCAAGTATGATTTAAACTATCAAACATTTAGAATTTGTATTTAAATCATATAAAGTCAACATAATATTAATAAATTTTAGAAGAGAAATCATGACTCTAATTTGCATACTGCTCCGCTGTCTTTTAAGCAAAAAATAGCAACCATTTCCAAGAATTGAAGTCTGTAATTTTATAAGAATATCAATATATTTATAATATTGAAAAAATTTAAGCTATTAAATTAATAGACCAATATCATTCTTTGCTGCTATTTTAATATTTTTATTTTGTTTTTGTTAATATTGTTATCAGCAAACTTTACTTAAAATCTGAATAAAATCGTCAAGAATTCACGAACAACTTACTTTTCCTATTGAATAAAAAGACTATCTACTGATTTCATTTAAGAAAAAAAATATTTGAAATACAAAACAGTCTATCTACACTTAAACAAAAAGTACGAGATTTCACTAATTTTTCTTTGCTTATGAAAGCTTGTCTTTCTTTTAACACAATATTCTGATACTTTGTTTGGTGAATATTTTACACTGAAAGCTTTAAACGATTTTTTGCTCTCCTGAAAAAAGTTTTTTTTTGCAGATAGACCATATTGAATATAAGCTCCCGATACGTAATATTTATTTTGTCATCAAATCAGCTTTTAGAATCAATGAGTATATTTAGGTGCTTAAAAAGAAAATATTAAATAAATCAAGGTCAAAGTTGGAAAAATGAGAATGGAATTCTTTAGATACAAGAAAATCTTTTTAGAGAGTTATGCAAATCAATTCACAGGCATCTCACAAAACCCGATTTTTTGGATTGATATCCAAATCTTGCGGTTGACTCCACTTTTTCGAATTTTTCTCATTTTGTTAAACCGTGTTATTAAAAATTTTATTTTTTAAAAAATTGTATAAATTAAAGTTAACAACAAACTTACTCATTGTGTATATCTTCATTGTGACGCACTGGCTGCTGATCGAATTCATAAGAGTCTGCAATAGCCAGCAAAATATCGCGCACGCTCATTTCGGGCTTCAAGTCGTCCAGAAAGTGTTTCATTGTGCGATACGAGAGATAGTAGAATGATGAAATGCGTCCCAAAAAGGTTGGCACCAGCATGCCTTCATTTTGCACAACACAAGCTGCAGCCTGTAGTTCGTACAGCACACGCTCCACCAGCGACGATAAAAATTCATTAATCTGACTCGTTTCAATGCCATCCAAGTTGTAGTATGTTGGATTACGAAGTAGTCGACGGAAGAAGTAGGTCCATGTTAGATAGTCGAGAGCAGCTTGCTTGGTCTGCACAGTACCCGAGACAATCTCAGCATTTATATGTTCGGGCAACACTTGCAACAGACTCGATTCGACGGGGAACGGATCGTAGAGGAACTTTTTATAGAAATTCTTTTTAACATCGTGCACGAGAACAACGGCTACGCCTTCGTTATCGAACTGCGGCCGTCCGGCACGACCCATCATTTGCAGTACATCAGTGATGGGCATATCAACGTATTTCTTAACCTTGCCATCAAAATATTCAGTGCCCTTGATGACCACCAAATGAGCTGGCAGATTAACACCCCAAGCCAGCGTGGCTGTAGCAATGAGTACCTGAATTTTGCGATTATAGAAGAGTTCTTCGACGACTTTGCGATCATTTTCCTGCAAGCCAGCATGATGCAAACCAATGCCAAAGGCCAGGCAAAACTTTAAGTTGGCATCTTTGATGTTGGCCAGAATTTGTTGCATTTCTTGATCGGCTATGTGAAGGAATTGTTTGGGATTGTCTTCGCCGGCAATGAAGGTGATGAGGTCTAAGGCTGTGAGGCGTGTCTGGCGACGCGATGAAACAAAAACAATAGTTGGCTCGCACGGTGAATAGGTGCGTATAGCTTGGTAGGTGGGACGATTCATGGTGGCCATGCGTGGACAATAGTGTTTGCCTGGGAGAGCAAAGCATATTTAATTTTTTAATTTGACTAAAACCTCTTAAAAATTGGTTATAAAATTACCTGAAAAACCATTGATGTGCACTTGCAGCGGTACGGGACGCACTGAGGGCTTAAAATTGTACAGACCCATTTTTTTGATGCCCAACCAATTGGCCAAATCTTGGGCATTGGCTAGCGCTGTCGATAGTCCAACAATACGTATAGATTTTCCCGTGTGCGATGTTATGAAATTCGTGCGCGAGACTATGACCTCTATGACTGGCCCACGATCTTCGCCCAATAGATGAATTTCATCGATGACAATCAGCACCACATCCTGCACATATTCACGCGTCTGCCACGAACGACTTATACCATCCCATTTTTCCGGTGTCGTCACAATGAGCTGGCTTTCGCGTATGGCCTGTATATCTGGTGTGGTATCACCGGTAAGTTCAACTACTTTCTTACGCAATGGTTTTGCCTCGAAACGCTTCTTCCAATCGGCTATGCGTTCTTTGACCAGCGCCTTAAGTGGTGCAATATATACCACCTTGGAGTGAGGATGCTTGTTAAAGGCACGGAATATAGCCATTTCGGCTACAATTGTTTTGCCTGAACCTGTTGGTGCACCGAGCAGCACATTATGATCGGTATGATAGAGGCAGTGAAAGACTTGTGTTTGTATTGGATTATAATGTGTGAATGGATAGAGCGATTCGTATTGTTTGTTCTGTAAGCACGAAACTGGCAGTGGTTGCAGCGGCAGCAGTTCAGTAAGAGGCGGATGATGTTCGGGAAGCACAAGATGTTTGAAGGTAAGTGGAATCCAGGTGCTGCTACCTAGCCAATTATCGCTGGCTACACGGATATAGTACTGCGGCGGTAGTGGTTCTTTCAACGGTATCGTCATCACGAGCTGCTGACTGTTGCCGCTGTAGACAAACTTGCGGGTTACCTAGAATAAATTGAGTTGCATTTATATAACAATCCTATCGAATGATATAGCGAGCCATGTTGTTGATTTTTCAGTTAGCAATTTCTGTGGTCACAAGGAATAATGACTAAACTCAAAATATCGTCAAAAAGCGATATGGAATTTATTTTATTGCCAATTTTTGGAAGTATGCAGATATCCATTTTTTGCCCAGAATTGATCATCACTTATGTCTGCACATATTTTGTTTGTAACGGTTCATATATTTAAAAAAATGGGTCGTAGTTCGTGCAATAAAAATATCGTTTTTTACGATACTTTGAGTTTCGTCGTTATTCCTTGTGACCACAGATTTAATGTTTTTGTTCGTGTATTTTTGAGTCACTTTAATGCAAAAATATATGAAATGTGGTTTTTCCTTTGCCGTAGTGTTTATCCTAACAAAAAAATATTTTATAAAAGAACTAAACTTTTGAGAGAAAAATATGCTGTCCACAAATCCGGACGAAGATTGAAATTAACTTATTTTTATATTTAAAAAGATAGGCAAATCCAGCTTTCAGTGCACTCAAAATAGCTGAAAACATTTCACAAACTTCAGGTAAGCCGGTAAGTGCTGGCACCATTAGAAGATGGCTTACATGGAAGATTACCATGTAAGAAGTCTAACATCTCAAAGTTAACCTTTCACCAGTGTAAGCGTACGAATTTCTCCAAAAAAATAACGAAAACGAAATTAACTTTTAGCAAAAAAGTTTTATTTTTTGACGAAAGTAAATTTTTTGGAGAGGTAAAATATTTGTTGTTAAAAACCTCCAAAAATAAGGCCAAGCAAGAATAAAGCACACCTTCAATGATAAGTGTGTAACTAAAACGATTAAACATAGTGGAGACTTTGTTATGGTTTGGGAATGTATGTTGGCATCTGGAGTCGGTAATTTCGTGCCTATCGAATCATTAATAAAAAAAGGAATATCTTAAAATTTTGCAGGACAATTTTGCCACCTGTGAAGAGAAATTGGGCTTATCACGGAATTGAATATTCCGAAAGTACAACTCTAAGCTTTCGCCTTCAATTTTGAAGTAGTGATTGCCATATCGGACTCTTAATGCTATTGATCATCCACTGCAGGCCCCAGATCTTAACCCAATTGAGCACTTGTGGGAACATTTTGATAGAAAAAAACCAGGTAAAAAATTAAAAAATTAATTGTTTATGGATTTATATAGAAAATTTATTTTATTTTTGAATCCCGGGATTAAAATCAAAATTCAAAAATTTTTTCTATTCTAAAACCGGAAGTTATAATTTCGAATCCAAATTCGAAGAAATTCGAAATTTTTGGAATTTTTTTAATACTTTTAAATTGAAGCCGGACGCAAAAGCAATGGAAAAATTTTTATTAAAAGCAATTGCGTTTTTTTAATTTTTGAAAGAGTGTTCGTTAATAAATTTTTAAACGATTGAATATGAATAAGTCCTGTTTTTTAAAAATATACAACATTTAAATATTATACAAATTACTTAAAGTTATTTGCTTGCAAATTTAAAAAAAGTTTTAGGCTTTCCAATTCTAAAATGTCTAATTTTTTGATGTCTAAAATTTATTTCAATAGTCATCTGTCCACAGCAGTGCCACCAATGATTCAGTTAGCAGCAACACTCTCGCTTTTGGCCAGTGGAAGCTTCTAAAACAATGTTGGCTGCGACTATTTGGTTGCAATGTGCCAAAGCTCAGTCTGCAAAATCGTTGCAAATGTTTATTTTTTTTTTTTATTTAATCAACTATTAAAATTTATTGTTATACAGTTATTATTAGTATAAAAATTAATCGTAGGTACAAAAAATTATTAATTTAACATGATATCGTTCTTAGGGTATATAGAACAATTGCCTTTGCCTCAAATTTCTTTCAGGTGCATAAAGTTTGAAAAGAACTAGAAGTGGTGCACAATCAATATGATTCATCACTACATCCCGGGCAAATAAGAAAATACTCCAAAGACTTAAGTTCAAGAAGAGCACATCCCGCTACATAGGAAGGCATAAAATCCCAGTGGAGCTTGCGAATTGCTAACCTAGTGAAACGCCTTTGAATATTTTCAATTCTTTTAATATGTAGAGAGTATTGAGGGTCGCAGATAACACAATTATATTCCTAAACCAATCTGACAATTGAAAAGAAAATGGCCCTCACGGTGAAGGGATCAGAGAACTCCTTAGTATTGCGCGATAGAAACCCCATCATCGCATTCACTTTTTATATAAAAGCATCAACATGTTTGGCAAAGCTTAACTTTCGCTCAAATAAAACCCCTAAATTTTTCTTCAAGTCGACTCTCTCGAGTAAGACTGTATTAATATCATATGATCCTTCGAAAAGTTGGTTCTTCATAGAGAAAGACATGACATTACATTTCCACACATTAAGATGCAGTTTATTGGTCGGTCTCGCACTAAAATTGGAGACTATCCATGTCACGTTGAAGCAATAGGAAGTCTTCGTGAGAGTCCACATATCTAAAGATCTTAACATCATCAGCATACATCAGGCACTCAGAAAAGCCAATATAATTCGGAAGATCATTGATAAACAGAACAAACAACAGGGGCCTAGGTGGCTACCTTGGGGTACCCCTGAATAATTGTCAATGTATTTAGATGAGCTTATTAATCACTTAGCTTATTAATTAAAACAGAGTGTTGAACGGCTTCGATAGCGCCTTTGCGAAATCCGTGAATATAACATCTATTTGATGACCTTTTTCCATATTATTGGACAGAAAGTGTGTAAAAAAAGAATTAAAATAGTAGAGGTAGATTTACCTGACACAAATCCGTGCTGCATCTCTGACAATCTAGTTTTTATGGAGTTATAAATTTTATTCTTTACCAGAGATTTAAAAATTTTAGGAATGAGTGGCAATTTAGCTATAATAATTTGCAATATTTTGCCTTGATCCGGATTTAAAAATTGGAGTAATTGCCGATATCTTCCAGACGTTTAAAAATTTCCCTTCACGGAGTGACATATTGAAAATATGAGTCAACGGCTTGCACATGGCAAAAGCACAGTTTTTAAAAAAAATAAGGGTGCAATATATTCTGGCTCACAACCCTTTTTAACATCAAGATTTACTAAAGCTTCAAGGACATCATACTCCGAAAAGATGATGGAGCCAAGGTCAGTTATTAGTACATCGACGGGCGTAATGCGTCCATGACTATTGATGCATTATCACAAACATAATTTGGTTGAAAAAAGAAACCAAATAACTCACTAATATCTTGGAGTTTATCCGAAAATTTATCTTGATAAAACATTTTTTAGGAAGGCCCCAAGTATTTTTTTTATTTTTCAGAAAATTCCAAAATGATTTAGGATTACTTTTTATATTTGATTCTAAAGCAAGTAAATAACTTCTTTGTAAAAACTTTTTTAAACTCTCATTTTTTTCTTATGTTTTTTATTCATAATATTTTTAAGATTAGCAAGACGCCTATTCTACTAACTAGGTTTATTGCTCATGTGGACTTTTTTCAACGGTTCAAATTTCTAAAAAGTCTCATTTATGATATTAATTAATAAATCAAAATTATCTTGTAGACAATTACTAAAGACTGTGCACCAATTCATACTACTTAAATAATCCGATATTACAATATAATTAGCCTTCGCAAATGAAAATTCAAACACACTATCACCATGAAGTGGATTTTTTAAAGCCAGGATATCAAATTGCTGTTATTAGACAAAAGGCAAATGGATTCAGAACAGCATACATTAAACTCTAAGTCAGAAAAACTAAATCTTATATATTGTTTAAGGCATTTCGAACAGAATTAATTTGATACAACCCAATAGATAGAATTGAATCTAAGAAGTCTACTTCGGCCCCATTAGCTGGCATATTTGGAGTTAAAGCTGGAAAATTGTCCGAATAGGTCCAGTTTACTTTGCTTGAATTTAAATCACCCAATAAAATGTTGTTAAGGAGAGTGAAGCCAAGTTGTGCCCCAAGCTAAAACCTTTTGTTTATAATTGGATGTATCGATGACATCCACTATGCGTTGCAAAGGCCAACTAAAAACGAACATATCGCACTCCCTCACAAAAAGAGGAACAACTCAAAATTTCAAAAATTCTACTATTTTGTGTAAAACTATTCCTAGTGATCATCTACATCGGCTGTCTTCGATTTGTACACATATTCTTTGTCTTAAATTAAAAAATCGTTTTGTCTATCAGTTTTGTATTGAGTCCCTTGAAGAAAAATATGTTTTTTGCTCCTCCTGAAAATGCAAACTTTGAGTTTTGTCTCTTTTGAAGAGGGTGTGTGATATGTACTTCAACAGAAAATGCTACTACAATCTCATTTCTTACATTAATTAAGTTTTTGTATAAATTATAACAAATAAAACATATTCCATTATAGATTTTAAACCAAAATAATTCTTACATTTTATCATTTTTAAAACCGTTTCTGCAAAAACCATAACTATAATTTCGGTAATCTTTAAAAACACAGCAAAACTAGAGCTCTTGCAATAATAAAAACAAATTCCGTTTACACTCTTTTTAGGTATTCCTCATATTTTAACTAAAATAGCTCTATTTTATTTTCCTAACTATTCGAACTTATTTCTCTCCATTATTTATATTCTTAGCTTGCTCAATATGTAGTTTCATCTCTTTAGTACCTCTTGCTTTGATATGTTTTCTTTCACTCATTCAAACTCCGCTAAATACAAATGTGAATTATGCTGCACTTGCAATTACAGAACTATTTGTAAATATGTTCTAAAATTTGCTTACCAAACGTAGTTACCATCAGCAAATAAAGAAACATAAATAAAGTAAAAATTCAACACATACCTGAAAAGATTCCGAGTGATAGATGAAATTCGTTTCTGGGTCCTCAATCCAGAGCCAAAAGTTTTGGCTGACTTTGCCGTGCACTTTGTCATTCCAGTTAAAATTTGCCCAGATATCAACTTTTATGCGAAGCACTGTACGTGTTATCGGCTGCAGACTAGCTTCAATGTCCAACATAGGCACCTCACGTGCCGATCTATGCACTGTCTCGGCATAGCGTTGGTTGCGCAAAATCTCCTTCAACTCATTGACTTCGATTTCACGTAATGTGTACAAACTAATACCGCGACTCTCGAGCTTATCAATGGCCTCAGCTGCAATAATATTGAACTGGCGCATAGGGGTTTCAAAGTCCCATTGCTGGCGTTCAAACATTTTACACACTTGCAACATGCGTCCTGCTAGAATAGCATTGTTATTTCGCAGCACAATTGAGAAGAGTGCACGCGATATACGCGCAATATTATTGACAATATAGGACATATCCGAGACCAAAGAAAAAGATTTAACATAGCCATGGGAGAGAAAGGTTTGCATGAGTATGTTTACCTAACAAAGCACAAAGGGGAGAGAATAATAGCTTATTAAGTAAAAGCTGACAATTAATCGTATGCATGCAATTTTAGTACCTTGCCGCACACATTTTCGCTGCCACCAGCTGCCTTCACTTTACAGTAATTATGCCGCAAGTCATCCAATTCTTCCAACTCATCATCGCGTACTTTGAGCTGTTGAAATTCTTGAGCCTGCGATATCATAGCAAAAATGTCTGCCTCATTCATGAAGGGCTTCAAACAGTCATTGAATATTTCTACAGTATCGTATTTAATGTAAAAATGTGAAGCAGTACGTCCTAAATCAGTGACATTGAAGTCCATAGTGCGTTGATTGAAGCGTATCATGCGTGCTTTGTCCAAACTCATGGCAGAGCTGATGATACAGGCACGCCGTTTCGCTTCTAAGCTAGGATCCTGATGCAATTCGGTATATTCTATGCCATAGACGTGTGGATTTATGCGCATGCGCACAAATAAGTACGTATAGCTAAGCCATTCGATAGCCTCCTCCACATTGGAAATAGTGCCAAGTGCTATTTCAGCATTGAGGTTATCGGCCAGGCATTGAATAAAGTTAGACTCGATGGGAAATTGGTTGGTCAACAGTGAGAGATAGTGGTTAAGCTTGTCATAGGTTGTAATGATTGTACCAACGCCACTTTTGTCAAATTGTGGGCGTCCAGCGCGTCCAAAGATTTGCAGCACATCCAAAATACCCAAGTCGACAAATGAGCCATGCTTAGAATCGTAAATATCGGTGCCTGTTCATTAAAAGTGGCAAAGATTGAAGTGAAAATGTAAAAAACGCATTAAAACAAACTCTTTTACCTTTTATGATGACAGCATGCGCCGGCAGGTTGACACCCCAAGCTAGAGTGGCAGTGCAAACCAGCACCTTGATATAGCCTTCGGCAAAGTATTTTTGCACCAACTGACGATCAGCTCGCAACATGCCTGCATGATGCATGGCCAGACCACAGGCAAAAAGCTCCACCAGCTGCTTGTTACGACTTTTCTGCATGGCACGCATGGCCAATCCAAAACCGTTTGAGTCTTTGGGCAGAAAGCAGGCGCTCGTATTATTCTGCTGTGCCAACTCCCGCAGCGTTGTTGCTGTACGCACTGTAGCATTGCGTGCATGTACGAATACCATGACCTGATGATCCTGTTGCACCATTTCCACACACTTCTGATAGCATATTTGATCCATATCGGACAGCTGTTGCAGCGGTTTAACCGACTTGACACCAATAAAATTAGTATCCAGCGGAACTGGACGAAAACGAGAATCGAAATAGAAAAGACCCTTCATCGGGTTGACACGCAGAAAATTAGAGACATCAATATAATTTGGCAGGGTGGCAGAGAGTCCAACAATGCGTATCATGCTTTGTGAAGATTCCACAAGACGCAGTGTACGTGCAACAAGTGCCTCGACAACAGGACCGCGCTCACCATGCAGCAGATGAACCTCATCAATAATAAGCAGCTTGACAAGACTGATGAGCGCAACATCTCCAGCACCTAAAAACAAGTTTTAGTTTTTGTTTTGTTTAAGCATGTGTAACAGTTGTGAAAGCTTAGATTCGATTTGACAAACCTTTACGCGTAACCACATCCCATTTTTCGGGCGTAGTTACCAGTATCTGCGTCTGTGTCATCTCAGTCTTGGTTAGCTGCATATCGCCAGTTAGCTCGCGCACAACTATGTTCAAAGATTTAAGGCGTTTCGAGAAATTCTCAACCATTTCGGATGCCAAAGCTTTCATTGGCGCTATATAGACAATCTTGAACTGATCTCGATTTATGACACCGCACTCTAAGTGCGTGCGTATTGTATGCACAATTGCCAGCATGGCGACGTTCGTTTTACCCGCACCTGTTGGCGCGCAAACCAACATGTTCTCATTGCTGTGATAGGCCACCGGATAAACGACAGATTGAATACGATTTAGCTCCTTAGTATTGGCGAATGCCATTTGCCCAATGTCATCCAAATCTGCAATTTTTATGCGATTGTTGCCGACTGCTAGTGGGGGAGGTTCGGTGGCTGGTATCTTAACCTCTTCATATTGTTTGTTATCGATGCGCGTAGCTGTTTCGGGCAGATGTATGCGATTGCCACCAATAAAGCCGGCATGCTGCTTTGCTCCCAGCTGACTATCGAAGACATATGGATACTTGGGTGCAGTGTAGCCGGTCGATCGCATTTCCTTAAGTTTTTGCGTTGTCTTCAGCAGCGGCTGTTGTTGTGCGCTCTCTAGCAATTTGCGTTGCTGTTGCAAACGCATCTCTATAGGATTGAGACTGCGCGAAACATTTTCATCCTCGGTGCGGCCAAAGCTATTCAGCATGCGATTCATTTTCTTTTCTTCGCGGCGATTCTGCTTGCTCAGTTCCTTTTCCAATGCGGATTGTACAACAACGGCGCTGGCAACGGTGGGCCGTTGTTGCTGTTGATGTTGTTGTGCTGTTTTGGTGAGCTTGAGACGCTTTTCACGCTGTCCATATTTTTCCAGCTGATCGGCAAGCACAGCGCGTTTTTCAAGCAGTTGCTGAACGAGCTCAAAATGCTCGAAACCTAACAGTTCAATTATGTCGTTTTGAAGCTCAAAGTTGGACTTCTTAGAGTTAAGCATTTCGCTTACTTTAGCTATGAGCTGGATATCGCCGGTGGTTTCGGAAAGTTGTAATAAAGTCTCCAAGTCCTTGTTGATTTTACTCGCAGAGGTACTAGAAGAAAGTGGTTGAAGTTGAAAGAAATTCAAAAATAATTTTTACTATGCAACAGTTAAAAAGGGTTTATATTATTTTAAAATATTTAAGTCCCATTTAAATCTTTAAAAGCTATTTTTGCATATTTTTATCTCTGCATATTTATATATATATTGTTTACTTGATGCATAAACAATCTTTTTCAGAATAAGCAATCGTCTCAAATAACAATAAAAATAACAAAAATGTAAACAAAGAACAACACACTTTTCCCCACAAACTTACCTTGGCTTTTCTTCGGCATTGTTCCAGTGCATGGAGAAGGCCTTTTGTGTCTCATTGTTGAGTATCGAATATGGTGATAGATCTAACAATCGCAATAGAACACCTTCGGATAGAGGTGGTGGGGGCGCTGATAGCTTGATTTGTATGTGTTGACCCCAAGCTTCTGTTAGGTTGTTCTCTTTTTGATGTTCTGCTTTTTGGGCCCACTGCTTAAGATTCTGTACCTCATTTTCCCCCAGTAGTTCACGCACCTGTTTAATGCATTCCAGTGCACGCACTAGTATTGCATTGAAAGTTGTCCCAAATACACTGTTCACACGCTTGGTGTGCGCTACGCTTACCACACGCTGCTCTAAAAACAACCAGAACAAATAGAGCGTGGCATGCTCGACTACTGTTGGTTGTTCTTCGTATCCCATACATTCCTGTACCAAATTTCGTAACTTCTGTAACGCCGCCTTAGCTTGGGGCGTCTTCTGTTTGGGTAGCCGTTCCAAGAGCTGTGCAATTGTTTGTGTAGATCTAGTTTGTCTGCACGAGTAGAGTGTGACATCAATACAATTTACGGATGTGGTGAAAACTTCTACTTACTCCCTCAACTTTGTATTTCGCCATATGCGTATGTCTTTGATATCAGCCGGTGGTGCGGTCGTTTTTGCTTCCAGATCAGTGTTGGCTCGCAGCGCAGCTGTAAATCGTGGGAAATCCTTCATGTTTGTTATTTTTATTGCTATGAAAGTTGTTCCAACACGTTGAGCTAGAATTTAATTTGCCACACGTCGAATCTTTCCCAATCTACAAACAACGACAAAATGATTGACGAACAGCTGTTGGCTCAGCCGGTTGACCATAAATGCCAGATTGTGGCATATATTTAATGGGGTTTTAAAATTCCATGGATATGAGAGTTACCCAGCGATTTTTTATTCGGAGCAGCATTGTTTATATGAAATTGTATAATAAAAACCACTTTTGTTTACATATTGATGTGACACATACATGTTTTTTTGTTATTTAAATTCGGTATAATAAATTTTATATAATTTTTTATGTTCCGATTAAGTGGTTTTTGTGGGAATTTATGTTGGCATCTATGTGGTTGGTAGATTTGAACGTTTAGTCGATAGCTTGTCAGGGATGCAATGAAAAGGTTTTATTTCTATCGATATAATTTTAAGGGTTCTTATGATACTCGACCTAAAAACTCAATTATTTTTTTACATGAAAATAATTGTGAGCCTTTTAGATCAAGTAATTTTGAAGAAGGACACAACAACAAAAACAACTCTGATAGAGTCAATCACACAGCAAACTTATTCTACGTTTACATAAGAGATTAAAACAAACAAGATTAAGAAAATCCCCTTTTGTAATCTACACTGATTGCACTAGTGTGAAAGAGATTAATTTTGACAGTTCGTTGCTTCGTTTTGTTTTGTTTTAGGTTAGGACTATGTTATGAAGGCGGCCAAGGGCACGTCGTGAATTGTGGGTGTTTCAATGTAAATGGGAGCTCTGAGGGAGTGAGCAAGGGAATAAATTTTGAACAAATCATGGGAACAAAGCAGGTTGCGTTGTGAAATTATGCACAAAATTCGGGTTTTAGCATGAAAACATGTTACCGGGGATCATATGACCGCCACTATGACAGCCCTTATTAGTCTTGAATAAGTCTTATTCAAGCCTTTCAAGCTCTTATTATCAAGCCTTATTATTAGCTCTTATTATTAGCCTTTATTAATAAGAATAAGTAGATAAATAATGAGATTAATTATTAAACTACTTCCGAATGAGGTTATTTTTTCTATGGCTATTTTAATAAAATTCAACAAGATTTAGGAGTTAATCTCGTCGAGGGCCTTAGCCTCGTTTTAATCTCTAGATGTAAACGTAGTATTTCGGCCAATTTATTCACAGAGTTTTAAGGTTAGACCAAGTATTAAACCTGTTTTCAGTTCTCTCTTGAGTACTAAGTCGTTTCTTCACGGAGATCTAATGCGAAAATACTTCGATTTGAAACTCGGTTCCAGCTGATACTGAGTTTTAGTTGGACCCCCGAAATCGGAAGTCTAGCAATCTTAAATCTTGGTTTTGCGGTCTTTCTGTTTCTTCAATTAAAAAAATAGAACTAGTTTCTGATAACTTGAATGAAATTGTCAAGTTTTTCTGTTTACTTGAAGCTGTTTGGTAAGACCAGAAGAGTCTTCATTGCAGAAGTCTTCTGAACAAAATTTAACGCGACGGTTGCAAGAGATGTACTAAAATTCGTCGTTCAGAATGTGGTCATGTATTGTGCTAGTTTAACATTAACGTGGTGGTTAAAGTCTAACGAAAGTTAAAGAGGCTAAAACTCAAACGATGCACGCATTTCTTTCGATAGGTAGAGCTTTATACGTGTAACCAATATTTCTGGAGCTATTATCGAACTTCGACAGAGCAACGGACAATTGTGCGTTTTGGCCAGGGAATCAACTACGAGTCAGGTGAGCTTTGTTATAAAAGCGGCAAGGAGCTGTAGCATATGTGACGTGATATGACTGCAGCTGCAGTAGCGGTGGCAACATTTCCTACCATTTCTCAACTTCATCTACTGGTAGGTTTTACAAATTAAAGTGTCAAACTCTTTAGCTCCGTTGTCTTGTTTTCATCTCCTGTACCAAAATAGACGAAACGAGACGATAGCAACTTGACGAATGTCTGCACTCGTTACGGATGTTTACTGATTTAACCTAAAAAGAAACGAGTTTTGTGCATTTTTTAATTTTTAATAAAGATTTGTGAAAGCTGAGTGAAATAATGGGGAAATTGAAACAAATTGATTAAAATAAAATAAAAACGCACCCCGCACAGTGCTAAACTGTTGTTTACGAGTTGCTACGCTAGCAGTTCGGTTCTGAAGGTCGAATTTTAATAGACATAATGTAAAGTAACGAAATGTTGTCAACTGTCATCGTGATGGGACGTAGTGTAAGAATAGAATAGAAACGTTATAGAATTATTATCGGCAGTTGTTTGTAGTAAATACGCGTTCCCATACAAGTTCAATTAAAACTTCGTCATCCATAGCTGTGGATATATAAAACTATCACATTAGTAGCGAAAACTCAACAAAAAGCGTAGTTCAACAACACAAAATAGTACAACAATCAAATCTAACCTCAATGTTCAGTTGCTCTTTGACAAGATGTAATGTAAAGTATCTTAGAAATCCAAATTCCACGGTTCTTTACGTTCCGTCACATTACGTTACGTTTATTATAATCACTTGTATAAGAAAGTATTCTTTGAAACAATATTGACATTAGACAACATTACGCTACTTCTATTATAATTGGACCTTTACGGAATAATACGTCTTTTCAAACTGTTTCGTTTAGTTGCGTTCAGTTACGTTTGCTATTTTGGGTAACTACATTAAACTGTATTTAACCGAATACTTACGTTTTTACTCGTTACGGAGCAAATCGTCTATTTTGGTTGGGCCTTTTGGTGTTTCTTTTTATGGTGCTGCTATTGCTATCTACTAACTGCGGGTGATTCGTGTTATGTTCAAAACAAATGGTTCTGAAACAGGTAGTCAACCATGTTATAATAAAATAGTTATTATAAATTATATATAAGAACAATCGGGAAAGACTGATGATTAACTCTTTTAACTTGATTTCAAGATGCTTAAAATATGATAGTCACCACAGGAAGCAAAAGAAGTTACTCGAATATCTAATGAAGGTATTGTGAGAAAACTTAGCTGCATGGTAATAGAATTTATAGTTAGGCAACACCAGCTCCTAAACGATCCTTCCCAGCCTATATCCAATTTCAATAAGCTCGTGCAAGTATTAGATGAGATACAGTGTTTTATTTATAGTACCACGCCCCTTTGTTGAATCCCGCCCATTATGCTCCGAGAAGATCCTACCTACTACTGTACCGAATTTCAATAAACTAGTGCCAGTATTAGGCGAGATGCAGTATTTTATTGATAGTGCCACTCCCCTTTGTTGAATACCGCCCACTTTTCCATAGCGCTTGGAAAATATGTTTTATTTCAAGTATCTTGTACCAAGTTTTATTAAATTCTGTCTATTCAACGCCAAGATATGATTTTTGGCCACTTTTCTAAAATTCTGGCCCAATGTGCGTTGGTCGATCACGGATTTCCTTTTACTTAGCTTGATTACAGCATAGTTGCCAGGGTATTTTAAGAACTGTATAATGGTACTTCGGTGACAATTCACCCTAGCAGTTAAAGCACCTACTTTTATACCGACTGCGCTGAAGGGCATGGTACTGTTTTAAAAACAAGTTGTGGACATTTTTTTATATTTTTTTCTGAATGAACAACATTTCAAGAGTATTTTGCAAAAATTTTAAGTAAATTGTGCTTAAACTAACGAAGATACAATGTTTTAAGTGAGCAGACCTCATGACGAATTGCGAACAAGCTGCAAAGAGGGTAGAATGCACCGTAGGGAAGAGCAAAAATGTGCATTGGACATCCTGGCATTTTACTGTACGGAGCTGGCATTGATGATTCTGTGTAAGAATACAAAATTATATCCTTTAATTGTTTTTATTTTTGATTTTCGACACAAAAAACTTTAAATCGATTTTCCAGAAAACAACATTTTAGAAGTCGGTGTACACTATGCCGCAAAATCTACTGGACCGATAGTTTTAAAATTTTTTCACTATTTCTACGCATAAATCAACAGGTAATGCCGAAGTTTTTATTTGCTTTTTTTCCCTACTTTAAAACAATAAAATAACCTAATTTTTTCAACGAAAATGGCGTTTTTGATTTCAAAACGATAAAAAAAAAATTAAAAAAAAAATTAAAAAAAAAAATTCTTCAGTACTACCACGGGCATTACCTTTTAACCCTTGGACAAACACATGGTTCTGGCCAGGCATATTTCATTTTTGAGCGTTAATTAAACATACTTCTAGTTTAGGTAGATACCTGTATTTTCCGGTAGCAGCCTAAAATATTGTAGGCTTTCTATTTTAAAAATATTCTAAAATATCGTTCCAACACGAAGAAAACTGCAAAAAAAGTACCCCCTCAAACAAACACATATGCCTAGCCAGACCCCTTTACAATTTGTATGAAATAAATTATTGTTATACACATTTTGGGTTATTTTTCTGCAAACACAATGAAGATTGTTGTTTCCAGGTATTTTTTTTATATTTTGGGTTGTTTTTATGTGAATTCAATGCAGATCTTTGCTTCCAGGTAGTTTTTGTGTTCATTTTTCTCTTATTTCTTTCTTTCGTTTGTGATTTTGGTTTTGAGTTCAGTTAGTTTATTATTGAATGCTGAACATACAACACCGACAGTCCGAAATATAAATTTTTTGTGCGGAAACTAAGGTGAAATTAATGTTCTGCGTTCCATTTTTATACGCAAATGGAACGCAGAACATGCAAACTGCACACCATGAGTATGGGTTGATATGAAAAGTGTTGAGCTTGACGCTTTTATTGGGATACTATTGGCTCTTGGTGTCAGTCATAATACTATGCAGCTCTCAAGATTGATGTGGCAAATTGATGCACTTCCAATATTCCGTGCAGCCATGTCATATACACAATTTGTTACTTTGATGCGCTGTATTCGATTTGACGATAATCGTACGCGCGCATTTCGTCAACAAACCGACAAAGCTGTTCCCATTCGCGACATATGGAACTTCTTGAATAACAATCTTGCCAGTAATTTTGAACCATACGAAAGTGTAACCATCGATGAGCAGCTATTTCCATACCGTGGGCGCACAAAGTTCACGCAATATATCCCATCAAAGCCCGCAAAGTATGACATAAAAGTATGGTGGGCATGCGATGCGAAAACCAAATATCCGTTGCAAAGAATACTGTACACTGGTAAAGGGGGAAAACAACGAGAGACAAACCAAGGCGAAAATGTGCTCATGACTTTAGCTAATCGATACGCCAACAGCGGCAGAACTATTATTGCTGATAACTTCTTTACAACATTAGACGCATCTAAACGTCTTTCGTCGATTGGACTAGCATACGTTGGCACCATTAGATCCAACAAAAGGTGTCTTCCCAAAGAAGTGAAAAAAGACAGCAAACGGCCAGTGCTTTCATCTGTGTTCGGTTTCTATGATAACCTCGTATCACTGTGCTACGTTCCAAAGAAGAACAAAGCAGGAAATCTACTATCCACTGTGCACTACACCGAAAAAGTTGAAGGCGTAGCAAAAAAACCGGAAGCTATTTATATTATTCTACAATTCAACAAAGACCGGCGTTGATACAATGGACAAAATGGTAACGCATTACTCCACAAAACGGTCAACCAGACGTTGGACATTAGCATTTTTTAGCAACATGATAGGCGTCATGGGACTTGCCACTTACATCATATGCAATGAAAATACAGAAGGAATTAGAAAAGAGAAGCGACGAATGTTCCTGAACATGCTGAGTAAACAATTGGTGCTTGCTAATACTGAAAATCGCATGAACAACAACCATATTTTGAGACAACATTCAACCCGTTTGGCCATTGAATCTTTCTTTGGAAGGCCGTTGAATATTCTAGCGGCCCTAGTACACTGAATTCCAGAAAAATTGCAGAATTTGTGCAATTTATTTAGGAAAATATGACAATATGACATGATAGCTCACCTTGTGAATACCCTGATTATATTTAAAAACTTTTTATATTCTTGTAATCATATGGTATTTTTGTAAATAAAGGTTAATCATAGGATAATTAATATACTTAATATAGCTACTTTAAACATAGATTACTTTTGTCTTTCAACAATCATAACAATTACAATAATTTTACCAAACAATTCCTTCAATCCAATTGACATAATGATAAACACGTGTATAAATGCCCGGTATACCTTCAATGCCGCATCCGAAGCCCCATGATGTTATGCCAATAACGGAATGCATGCAAGCATATTCATTGTGAATTTGCAACAATGGGCCGCCTGAATCACCGTGGCATGTATCCTTAGGTTCGGTGGAACCGGCACAAATCTGCGAGCTGTCGTTGAGGCCACTCGGCATTCGAGCAGTATCAACATTTTTGGTAAATTGACTGCAACGATCGGCAGCGTAACGGTTAAGTGTCACTTTGAGAAGCACCTCTGAATCGGCTCTAGCATACTTGGTGGCACCCCAACCGACGGCACAGAAGCGATCGAAGTTATCGCCATTGGTCGTAGGCAGACAGGCCGGAGTAATATATTCACTTAAATTGACCGGACGCATAAGTTCCACCAAACCAATATCGTTGTATAGCTGGTCCTCGCGATAATCAGGATGTGGAGTGTAATGACGCACATCAAAATCTTCGGGGCGAGCATCGTCTGCATCGGTATTAAAGACAAGCTCACCCAGACGTACACGATTCAATACGCCTCTACAAAAAAAAACACAAAAAAAAACAAACATGTTATCAAAGTAAGCTTTGATTACAGCTCATAATCAATAAGCTTGTGATGGTAAATCCAATGAGTTCTTTAAAAAACCCAAATACTTAATGACTGATAATGAAAGTCCATTAACCCAAAAAAAAAAAATTATGATAATAATTTTAAAAATGGGAAATTCGAATGTTAAAAATATGTTCCCAACATTTTTCAAAATTTTTTATTATAAATTTCATTATTATGATTTTTTTGTTATTTTTACTTCTAAATTTTAAAAAATTTTCCTAAAATTAATCAAAATTTTTTTAAATTTATAAGTAAAAATAACAAAAAAAAAATAATGATAATAATTTTAAAAATGGGAAATTCGAATGTTAAAAGTTAAGGAAAATTTTTTATTATATGCCAACATTGTGATTCTGATTGAAATGAACAGTTCATTATTTGATGTTATGACTGCACTTTTACAGTTTTTACAGCACTTATATTAGGGGTATTCACGATTCAGTGCAGTTGACAAAAAAAAAATACACGTACGTCAAAACTTGATTACTACTATTGCCTTAAACTTGAGGACTTGAGCAGTTGTGCACTTGTGTGCATTGAAAAATTTGACAGTTTCAAAAGGTGATGAGGGTGTGTTCACGAAAATCGAACTGCACAACTGCACAAGTCCTCAACTGCACTGGCAAGTGCACTGAATCGTGAATACCCCTATTTTTTCAGGAGCTCCCAAAAATGGGCTTCTTTGGTAAGTTTTGCCGAAATGGGCGTGCCTCTGACTTTTTGTAAGATAATATAACAAGTTACTTTAGCAAAGTTGTAGCTGGAGGCTGCTTCCGAACGGTATATTGGTGACTCAAAAAGATTATCATTTGCCAAGGTTATGATTAAAAACTTCTCTGAAATCTCTAAAAAGGAAGAAATAAAAACTTTTTAACAAAAAAAAAAAAAAAACCAATTTCAAAACCAATACAAAGTAAAAAATAATTTTAAATTACTTTTCACATAAATTCTTGGTCAAATTTGATAATTTTTTTCTTATTACTATAATTTTTTGTCTTCTATATATATTAATTTCTCCACGAATAAAAAATCTTTAAAGTAGGCGCTTATATAATCAGACTTTTATAAAAAAAAACGCTCTGGCTTTAAAGGTTTTTTTATTCATGGAGAAATTAATATATTTATGATAATAATACAAAATAGAAAAAAAATTATATTAATTAGATTTCTATTTTAATACTACATATAAATAAATTATCAAATTTGACCAAGAATTAATGTGAAAAGTAATTTCAAATTATTTTTTACTTTGTAGTGGTTTTGAAGTTGGTTTTTTTTTGTTAAAAAGTTTTTATTTCTTCCTTTTTAGAGATAATGAGAACAATTTTTCCCGTTCTTGTAACGAATTTTCGTACCCTATTACCAACATTGACTGAGAAACAGTATTTTTCTTATATTGCCACGCCCTTTTGTTCAATAACGCCTAATTTCTTGACCGTAAATTTTCATAATTATGCCTACCCCTGTACCTAATTTCAGTATCCTAGTGTCAATATTGCCACACCTTTGTCGAACAACGTCCACTTTTTGACCGTAATTTGTAATAATTGTTCCAACCCCTGTACCAATTTCCAATACCCTAGTGTCAATATTAACTGAGATACAGTATTTTTCTTATATTGCAACGCCCTTTTGTCCAATAACGCCCATTTTTTGACTGTAAGTTTTCATAATTATGCCTACCCCTGTACCTAATTTCAGTATCCTAGTGTCAATATTGCCACACCTTTGTCGAACAACGTCCACTTTTTGACCGTAATTTGTAATAATTGTTCCAACCCCTGTACCAATTTCCAATACCCTAGTGTCAATATTAACTGAGATACAGTATTTTTCTTATATTGCAACGCCCTTTTGTCCAATGACGCCCATTTTTTGACTGTAAATTTTCATAATTGTGCCTACCCCTGTACCTAATTTCAGTATCTTAGTGTAAATATTATTCGAATTAAGGCGTTTTTCTAATATTGACACGCCTTTGTCGAACAACGCCTACTTTTTTGACCGTTATTCGTAACAATTGTTCCAACCCCTGTGCCAATTTCCAGTACACTAGTGTCAATATTAACTGATATACAGTATTTTTCTTATATTGCCACACCCATTTGTCCAATAACGCCCATTTTTTGGTTGTCAATTTTCATAAGTATGCCTACCCCTGTACCTAATTTCAGTATCTTAGTGTCAATATTATTCGAGTTAAGGCATTTTTCTAATATTGCCACGCCTTTGTCGAGCAACGCCCACTTTTTTGACCGTAATTTGTAATAATTTGTAATAACGCCCACTTTTTTACCATAATTTTTAATAATTGTTCTTACCCTTGTACCGATTTCCAGTACCCTAGTGTCAATATTAACTGAGATACAGTATTTTTCTTATATTGCCACGCCCTTTTGTCCAAGAATGCCCACTTTCTTCATAGTAAATTTTCATAATTATGCCTACTCCTGTACCTAACCTCAGTACCCTAGCGTCAATATTATTCGAGTTGAAGCTTTTTCTAATATTTCCACGCCCTTTATCGAATAACGCCCACTTTTTGAACATACCTTTTAATAATTGTGCCTACCCCTGTACTAAATTTCAGTACTCTAGTGTTAATATTATTCGATATAAAAAGTTTTTCTTATATTGCCACGCCCCTGTGTCGAATACCGCCCACTTTAGGAGTTGCCAATGTATGTACATACATTTTAAAAAAAAACCAACCAACTTAAGAACCTCCTCCTTCTTGAAGTCGGTTTAGAAACGAAAGCACTCCAACTGTCGGACCATTTCCCGTAGTTTTTGTCGGAACTAAAATCGAGCAAGCTGAAATTTGGCATGACTGTAGGGGATGCACATCAAGCTTAACCCTGGATGTGCATCCTCTCACCCTCATGTTGAATCAAAGGGTTAAAAATTTTTGTACATTTAAATTTTCAATTTTGGATGCAAATATTTTTGCTGCTATTTAATATATTTTATTCAATTCTATTTTGTCTAAAAAGTTAACTAAAAATGATAAAGATAGTTTTGTTTGTTTTTTAAATAAGTTTAAAAATGCTGAATGTTTTTGTTTTAAACATGGCACAAAAATTGTTTTTGTTACAAAAAAAAAATTAAACTGCAAATCGCATTTTTGGCTACTTTTCACAATATGACAAGTCTCAACATTCATAATTTCAAAAACAAGTTTTTATGATTTTTTGAATTTTGTCAAGAATTTATTTTTTTATGAATTTCGTCAAGAAATTGAATTTTTTTTCAAAATTTAATTTTTTTGTATAATTTACATCAAAGGTGAAGCTCTAAATACAATTTGATTCAAATCAAAAGTTATCGCTAAAAATCTGCTTTCATACTTCATCATATTTTACGAAAATTTTTACCGATAACTTTGGTTTGCAAAAAGGTAATGCGATAATTTTTTAAAGTAAATGTTTTTGAATCTTGAATATTTTGTAAAAACATAAAATACTAAATTGAAAAAAGTTTTGTCCCTTGCTTTTGTAATAAATGAAACAATTACAAAATCAAGGACAAACTTTTCGCTAATTATATATGAAATGTCATAATGAAATATGCAAAATTTTAAAAGGAAGTAAAAAATGCAATTAAGAATTTAATTTTTTTTTTTACAACAGAAAATTGTTTAAAGAAGACATTTAATACTTTGCAGTTTTTTTAAAAAAAAAGAAGATTTAAAATGTATAAATACTGACTTAACGTAACTGTACTGACTTAACGTAACTGTAACTGAAATAATTTTTAGTTAGCGATTTGATTGGTATTTTAGACAAAATGAATTAAATAAAATTTGAAAAAAAACTAAAAGTCACTACTTTGAATATATATGTATAAAAAATTTATGGCGCCTATTAATGCTCACCACCAGAAACCGTTAAGTTTAGTTATTGAAATTTTCAGCAAAAATTTGTAATCATATTAGACGAAAAACTTTGAACTTTTAAAAAAAATCAAAGGATTTGGGTGTAGCAAAGTGTGGGATATATCATACACAAACGAATAAGGGATAGAGAAATAAAATTAAAAATTTAGAAAAGTAGAAAAATGAGAAATTGGAATATTTTTATTTCGTAGCGTAGGCGTTCAAACTTATCCTAATGTACTTTTTGCTACATAGACTGTTAATTTCGACAGATCCACTTTTTGCAAGTTTACGCAAAAACAAAAAACAGCAAAATTACACAAAAAGTATTAGTTTTATTGAAGAAACCACTGAACATGCGACGGAATTCGTGCTATTTTCCGCGATTTCATGTTCCCTTAACCAAAAATTACGCAAAAGAGAGCGAAAATGAGAAAGACAGTCCTTGTCATATGTTACTATTTTCTGCTACACAAATTTGGCGAAGCAGAAATTCACAGCAATTCGCAAGCTGTCATGTTTTGACGACTAATGTCATATTATAGTGCCAGCAACAACAAAACAACGACAAGAAATGTCGAAAAATGTGCAAATTAGTTGTTCGTCAGGCATATTTAGTAGAATGTAATTATTCGAAACAGGGAAATCAATTTATTCTGTTGATCCGATATTTGTCCAATATTTACAAAAGAAATAAACATATGTTCTTGACGTTTCTTCAAAAGTTGCAACTTTTTGCGAAAAACCTGTTCCCATTCCAAAAAATTGCGTGAAAGTCAATTTTTCACGCAAAGAGAGCATTTTTTCGTTTACTCTCCCAAATTTTGCAACTTGCGAATTTCTGCTAAAAAAGTACTGACCTAAAAGCTTTACAGTGGTTGCAGATTTATTTAAGAATTTTTTAAAAATGCTTTCATCGCGTATGATATAACATACGTTGTCATCAATGGGTTAAGGGGTGAGGAGCTTCCCTGATGCTACCCTACACCCATGGCAAAGTTCAGCTAACTCGTTTTATTTTCCACAAAAAGCACTGCGAAAAGTACAAATCCCCAGTCTTAATTCATATACTAATATGCATCGACAACTTTGTTTGGGGAATCCCCTTACATCGCATACTTACTTGTCCGAATGAAAGCAATGAGCTGCAGTCAAAACGAATGTTTTTGATATGAGAACACCACCACAAAACCAATCTGCTTCCTTTGCACCCTCCCGGGCAAAACCTAAGCGCGCCATGTGTGGAAACTCCTTCGCCTTAGCTGGACTGCCGCCTAAAATGAAGGGTAGCGGCATTTTACAGTTGTCAATAACGGCCTCGAAGTCCGGCAATCCGACAACAAAAGCTGAATAGGTGTAGATAGTCTCGAAAGTCTCACGTTTAAAGGCAGTGCATTCTAGCGAAAAAAAGTGAAAATCAAGACTGAGCAATAGGACTCCCTCTCCATCGAGGGCGAGAGACAGAGAGAGAGAGAGAGAGGCAAAATAAACAAGCAAGCACTAGGAAGGAGTAGCTTTCGCTATATCTGGAACCGGATTCGCAAATTCGCTCGTATTCACAACATTTGTTGTCATACTGTTTTGTTTTGTTTTGTTTTGGTGCATCCGGCTTAAAACTCTCCTTCGCAATGATACGTTATTTATTGCTGATGTAAACTTACGCTTTTTGTGAACGCTGCTCACTGTAAATGTAGAAACGTTAAGGAACTACTAAGGATTGAGTTATTTCTTAGCAAAATACGTACTTGTTTGCTGTGACAGAGTCCATGGCAATTGAATTATTACAGTGATTAGCCATATAAGCTTCTTGTCGTTGTGCAAAAAAACAGACATTATTTTAAGCTGACTACGCGAGTTGTTTTGTTGCCAGCAACGTTTACGACAGACTAAATGATAGACGAATGTTTTAAGCTTTAAGCTGATCTCTCTGCTTTAGCTCAGTGCAGACAAATCCAAGATGTGCTTGGACTTCGAATAGAGCGGCACAGAGAATTAAATTGTAAGTTAAAAGCGTTAAAAAACCGGTTCACGATGTATGAGTGCTTCTTGATAAGGGCGACGTAGTCAAGTCATAGGATCAAGCTTGCTGATAAGATCTATAAATATAAATAAAAATATTTTCTGTTTGTTTGTTGGTTTGGTCGCCTCACGACTCATCGCTGATCCAAACTATGTGACAGTGTTGTCATGTAATGAATTACATTCGACTTCATCCAAAGTTTTAGCAAAAACAATTTTAATTTGAATAAGGGGCGTGGCACCTCTTTAAACTTTTTTAAAAATTTAAAAAGTTTATTGCCAGAATAGATTTTGAAATAGTCGACTCTAAAGTTTTTAAAAAAATGTATTTTTAATAATGTGATATTTCTTTGACCTTTTAATTTATGATTTTGGGTTATAACCGGGCTCAAGGTCACTTTTTTTATGTAAAACAATTTTTTATTTGTTATTATTAATAATTTTATTTCGTCCAATATTTCGAACTCCACTGGAGTTCATCTTCAAGGACACTGTATTTTAACAAAAATTTAAATAATTTGTTATTACAAATGGATTTTTGTATGAAGAAATGGAATTGAACACGGAAACTTTTACAAAGAGGTTAGAAAATTAATAAGAAATAGGCTGTCTAGCTGGCTGTGTGATTGACTCTATGCAGAGTTGTTGTTGTTGTTGTTGCTGCCTTCTTCAAACTTACTTGATCTAAAAAGCTCACAATTATATACATTTAAAAATTCAAAGAACAGAAATTTTGAAGCAAAATCTGAAAAACAGTAGAAGTCACCTCCCAGTGGAAAGAAGGTACACTAGGACATTCTTGTATTAGAAAATTTCTCCCTCCCTTACCTAGGTCCATTGACTACATCACACAAAAACTATCCTTTGAAAGGAAGTTCGATGTATCCATTCCCTCTTGAGAAGAGTGGGAACTAGAAAACCGTTCACCGCACAATGTCATTGAGATCTTTACTGATGGATCAAAACTAGATGGCAAAGTAGGTGGAGGAGTGTGCTCAGAAGCATTAAGCATTAATTTAGCCTTCAGGCTCCCTGACCACTGCAGTGTATTTCAAGCTGAAATCGCTTGTAGCGATACATGTAGCGTTAACTTGGCTTCAGGTAAATTAAATATCTCCCATGGATATTTGCATACTTTTTGACAGTCAAGCCGCTTTTAAAGCCCTAGGAATTGTTGAAATAACATTTGAAACAGTTCTTAACTGCCTCAGATCTCTTAACGAGATGGCAGAGCAGCTCAAAATCCTTCTAGGATTTTCTAGGTAACTGTAATGCAGATGAACTCGCCCGTACAGGTACTACCAAACAACTATCTTTAGACAAGATAAACCTTGGTACTCCTCTCACCACATGTAAACTCCTTACACATGAGTTATCCTGCATCAAAACCAACAACAGATGGTCAGCAGGTAACACGTGTAATATAACGCGGCAAATCTGGCCCAGACTCAACCTTAAGCGTACAAAAGAACTCATTTCTCTCAGTAGAGACCACATCAGCACCATGATAGAGCACTGCCTTATTAGCAGACACGCTCAGAGATTGAACATACCCCACAACGACTTCTGCAGAAACTGTAGAGATGGGGAGGAGGAGGAATCTACAGAACACTCAGGGACGTAATTAGTGGGGGGTAAGGGGGGTAGACTATCCTCCTTACTCTTTTAGAGTCGGCCTAATTGTTATTTTTTACTCAAATTTTTTAAAATATTGATCTTTATAAACAATAATTATGAACGCATCAAAGCCAGTCGTACCTTTTATTGCCATTTTCATAACAAAAAACCACTTCAGTCGGCTATTTCATTTTAATTCATACCCAAAACTATCTTCAGTAGGCCAATTCACTTATAGTCGTACCTTAAAGGAACTTTAGTCGTATCAGCGTTGAATTGTTGTAAACGAATCCAGTGTTCCTTTGTGACAAAATGCAGAAAAAGTTCAGAAAAGTAGTATAAATTTTGCTAAAAAAGTATGGAAATAGTAATGCACAGTAATGTTAAAGAGAGCAGCGGACGAAAAGGAAAAAAGGGCCATTTCTAGTCCAATTGTGCAACCGTGTCCTTGATCAAAAATAAAAACCGAAAATTATATTTTTGTTTGACCAAAAAAATATCAATGATTTTTATTTAAGATTTAAAAGATAAAATCAGATTACTATTTTTATTTCTGAGCAAAAACTTGAAAATCATAAAATAATGATAAATGCTTAAGTTTTTAGATATAGCTTAATGATAACAGTCCCTGTTGCAAATACCTTGTCAAAAAAGTTAGTGGAATAAAACAAGCCCAAACGAACAAAGGCTTACTCAGTCGCCGCACATATTCCTCTTTTTAAAATCTAATTAATACATTTTTGTAGAACTTTCTGAGATTGAAATTTTTATCCAGAAATACCCAATATTTGTAATAAAGAATTTAATGATCGAAATCGGCCAACATATTTAAAGAAATTTTTTTAGCTCAAGAACTCTGATGTAAAGCCTTTAATTTCATAGACTTAACATTTTAATTTAAATACAATTATAATAAATAAATAAAAAATGAATGAAAAGGATTTAGTCAAACTATTGAAAAAAGGTCCCTTTTAACTTTTAAGCTCGAGATGATTCAAAATGAATTTATTATAAAAGTATCGCTTTATGTCATTATTGATGTTCTACACGAAATTTCTCAAAGCTCTAAGAAAATTTACAAGTGGATTCGAAATGCTGCAAATTAGTACGGATAACCTAATTTGTTGTGCTGTAGCTTTGTTAAAATCTTTTAATGTTGATGCTGAAAAGGAATTCTCAATTCGCCATCGCCATCGTCTTGCGTCGAAACGTTTGAATGATCACAATGCCTACGTGGCTTATTTTTTGATGAACTGCTTTTATAGAAGAGAATTTAAACTTGTATTGGATAAGAAAACCTCACTGATGCGAGATAAATTAAGCA
Organism: Dichetophora obliterata; assembly: GCA_963920525.1. Taxonomy (NCBI): domain Eukaryota; kingdom Metazoa; phylum Arthropoda; class Insecta; order Diptera; family Sciomyzidae; genus Dichetophora; species Dichetophora obliterata. The sequence goes on from OY986435.1 coordinate 5,040,725, forward strand.
ATTGCTTAGAAACAATAAAGCCTCTGTATAAACTCTTTAATCCAATCTATCTTCTACTAACTTGACCCAAAAGCGAATTCTAGAATCAATAAAATTGCTACCAAAAAATTGTTTGTTGGTTTCACTTAAATTAAAAGCGGAATTTGAAGTATTCTATGATCTATGTGAAGGCGTAGAAACTCTATCGGGTACAGCTAATGTTTCGGAATGCAATAAAAAAATCTCTTCCTGCAGTTAACAAAATGTCGCGTTTGCTGTGCGTTTTACTGTTTCAGGAAATGAGAAAATGTTCAGCAAATTAAAATTAGTTAAAAATTATTTAAGAACCACGCAAAGTGCCTCACGTCTTAATGACTTATTAATACTTTCATTGTAAAAGGACATAGTTGATTTCATTAACTTTGATAATATTGCGCAGCAATGGGCTACCTTAAAAAAAAGAAGAATTAATATTTAAATGTTATACTTAAAAACTAAGTTTGTATTTTTTATTTAAAAAACTATTTTTTTAATTGATTTAAAAATTAAAAGAAAAAATGTTAAATAAATTGAAAGCACTATTTATTTTTTAACACACATAAACTAAGAATTTTTAAAACAAAAACGAAAATAAATTTTTAAACGCTGATTCGATAATGTTGAAATGCTCTTATTTTGTTTTCTTTGATAGAGGGAACGACATGAAAACTGCCTTTAAGGGATCTTCTTCACTTGAAAAAGATCGAAAGATTGAAAAGTGTTACTATATGTGGGTTAAAAATTTGAGGATTTCTTAAAACGGTACCAAAGATTAACGAAAAAAGCTGAAAAGCTGTTTTGCATTTTATTTATTATTGTAAAATCTCTTAGATTATTACCTACAATCATCTATTAAAACCTAAAAATCTCATTTTTAGAGCGTTATAAATCTAAAAAAATAGGGTAATTTTTCAATTTTTGTTTTGAAAATGGTCCCAAAAACAGGTATGAAGTTTAGTTGGCTGATTATACGTAATCTTATAGTTTCAAGTATTATCTTTTAGATGAACTAAAAAAAATTTTAAGTAACCTGTTATAAAAGTTGAGAAATCGTTGCCACCTTTTTGGATTCGAAAAATTATGTCCAAATTGCGAAAAGCTTAAGAGAGCAGATAAAATGCCAAACCAAAAAAAAATTCAAAACATACTTAATTATATGTAGTTTGATGTACACAAGTTTTTTTTCATCATTAAAAAATTTTTTAGTAAAAATAATTACAAAGTGTTTTTCTTAGCCGCTCAAATAAAAAATACCCCTTAAGATTTATTTATATTGATCGAATGGATAAGTAACTTTATATAATTCAACTATGTTGTATTTAAAAAAAAGTCGGGACTTAAGGGTATCCAGTCGGCCAAAATACATTGATACCCCCCAATCAAAATGACCTCTGTACGCCCCTGAGAACACTTTCTCTGCACTTGCCCAGCGCTGGCTCAAAAACTTTTTCTTCACTTAAACAACTGGTTTTTCAAAGACCTCGCAGAACTCTCGGAAATATCGGTATACCGAATCCTGAGCTTTGCGAACAGCTCAAGCTGGTTTAAATAGAGAATGGGAATCAACCTTGTGATACCACAATGGGCCTCATTGGCCTAAGTGTGTCTCAGTTGAGGCAGCCACTTTGACCCAACCTAACCTATCCTATTATTTTTGAGCTTAAAATTTTGTTTTGATATAAAAAAATTACAACAAACACATAAAAATAATAAAAATACTGGTTGACTATTGTCAAGTTGCCAGAATAGGGCTGTTAAAATTAATATGAAATCAACAAAACTTTATTAAAACGAAAAAAATTGTCCAGCAAAAACTAAACATGATCTCTTACTTAAACATAAAAATCTTAAACATCATTAAACATCTTAAAAGTAAACATAATCTTTAATTATCAAAAATTAATCTTCTATGATAGAGGCAGACCAAATAAGAAAAAATTTTAAAAAATGTTTAATAAATTTATATAATCTTAGCTATTTAGAGTTCTGAATTTGAGTACATTACTTAAAAACACATATGGGCATTTCCAAGGTCACGCACGTAACGTTCGTACGCCTTTTTGATGTTAAAACTTATTATTATCTGGAATAATGTTGGTATATATTAATAAGTGTTTCATTGAAAAAGCTTTTTTTTTTTTTTTTTTTTGATTTAAGTTACTCCGAAAACTAGGCTTCCCTAGCTCAAGAAGAATCCTCACTGAAGAGGAAATTATTGGACCAAATCGTAGATTTATAACGCCATCACAAATTACGAATCTTTTTGATTCTATTTAAAACTGTACTTTAATTGTGACAGTCGCATCAGCGGATGGACCACAAACACAATAACCGTTGGCTAGTAGCACTTCCCGACCTTGGTGATGAAACGCCGCGAGTCGAATGGAAAAAGCTTTTTTAATTAGTTTAATACAAAAAAAAAATTCTTCTTTAAAAATTAAATACTGCTCTTCCTTCTAAAATTCTTTGGAAAAATATTCGTTGCTTAGGTGTAAGTAATAAAGATGATCAAAATTGCGATATAGAACCCAATAGTGTTAATAACTTTTTCTGTTAAGATCACCAGCTAATATTAGTGTAAATCAATGTAGTGCTCGTAACACTCGTAATCACCTTGTTAATGATCAGTTCTATTTCTGTAATGTTGATGAAAATGATGTAATATTGTCAATTATGAAAATTAAGTTTAATGCCATTGGTAGTGATGGTATTCTTTTACAGTTTATTAAAATTATTTTGCCGTTCATCATTAAACCTCTCACACATGTTATAAGCCACTGTTTTACTGTCTCATGTTTCCCAACACTTGGAAGCTAGCCACAATAATACCAATTGCTAAAGTCAATAAGGCTTCCTCTATGCACGATTTTAGACCTATTAGTATTCTATGCTTTTTCTCAAAAGTCTGTGAATCCCTGCTGTGTAAGCAAATTAATGAGTATTCAGGTTTTTATAAACTGCTTTCATAATCTGGTTTTAGAACCGGACATAGTTGCGCAACAGCTATGCTAAAGATTCAAGATGATATACGCATAAACTATGACGCTGGTAATATCACACTCCTTTGTCTTCTTGACTTTTCTAAAGCATTTGACAGTGTAAATCATAATCTTTTAGTTCGAAAACTGAAAATTGAGTTGGGGTTGGGGAAAATTGACAAGGTTGGGGAAAATTGACAAAAAGCAAAGAGTAAAAATTGGAAATGCACTGTTTGACTACGCAGAAATAAAAGCAGGTGTTCCTCAAGGATCCATTCTTGGACCACTGCTATTTACTTTATTTATTAACGACATTTTTACTACATGTAATGATATGACAATAGCTGCGTTCCTTTCGCCCTAATATAATCGCCATAACAAATTTTCTCAAAGGAACGGCAAGAAAAATGACTCGTAGAGGGCACTAACGTTGCAGTCAAAATTAAATTCAAGCAAGCAATCATGGTACAATAGCTGAAAGGTGTCATGAGAACGTGTGTCCTTCAAAACTGTTGTGAACTGTCATGGTAGCGATACCTTAGTGAACGATGTTTTTCTCTGAATGTGTTTTACTCTAAACGTCAGAAAAATTGTAAATTATTTAATTTAATTTTTAATATTATGCAATTATATATAAATAGTTTAAGTACAATTGTTGGCTGCGCTGAATGCGTCCAATGTGTGTGACACACGCGGTTTGTTTTGTTTTATTTTGTTTAGTATTCGATGGTCGCAGCTCGTGAAAAAATAGGTAGCTGTCATGGCTACCTAATAGTCATTGTATCAGACAAACAAATAATTAAAAAAATGAAATGAGATCTCATAAAAATATACAGGTGCGGCACCTGTGTTTCAAATTTTTTAAAGGCTATATCACAATTTTATATGGATAGCTAAAATAATCCTATTTGTTATAGGATTATTATTTTTGTTTTTGCTTTGCATGTAAAAAAAATAATCTGGATTATTTTGAGGCGAATGGAACGCAGCTAATGCATGCATATGCCGACGACATTCAATTATGTATATTCTTCAAACCGGATTGGACTACTTGAGGATCTATGCTTTAGGGTAAATGATGACTTGAATGCGATCTCTGCCTGAATGCCAACAAATCGTACATTCTTCCTATGTTCAAGGATAAACTTGACTTCAATGAAATTCCGACAATTAGTCTTAATGGCAATCCTTCAAAAAATAGAAACATTTAGGATTTTATATCAACTCAAAACTTACTTGTACTGACCATGTGAATTACATAATAAAAAGAATATATTATACTCTTAGTTGCCTCTGTTTAACGTCTAAGCTTACCCCTACCTTGACAAAAAAAAACAACTTGTTGTTCAACTCATGTTGCCTATAATTACTTACTCCGAGTTAGTTTACAGTAAATTTGACTCTCATTCTGAGCACAAAATTCTTGTTGTGTTTAATGGCTTGACTAGATATATTTTTGACTTAAGATGATTTGACCATGTATCTGAAAAAAGTAGGGAAATTTTAGGATGTACTTTAACAGGATATTTAAATGCAAGAAACTGCATATTTCTGCACAAGTTGATTATCAATAAAACTCCATCATACCTTTTCGAAAAACTGTGTTTCAGTGCATCGAACAGAACTCTTAATTTAATAATACCAAGATACTTATGTTAACATTCCAAACGGCTCTTTTTCATCAATGCCATCAAGCTCTGGAACTAGCTTCCTTCAAACATCAAAAGTATTGTCAGCGTGAACAAATTTAAGCTATCAATTATTGCCTACTTTTCTAATCCCTAATTTTTTCCCCCTCTCTCTTCTATACTGCTTTATTTATTTCCCTTCCTCCTTCTTTTGCCTAGCTATGATAAAATCTTTCTTTCTGGTTTGCTTTGTTAAATTTAAGTTGTAAGCCCTATTTTATGTGTTTTGTTGATTATTATGTTTTTAAGATTCAAATTTTATTTTAAGCTAAAATTTTAATTTTTAAATTGTTAAATTTTTCTTTTTAGCTTTAAGCGTTATTGTTTGTTTTTTTTTGATTATAATGTTTTTAAAATTTTTAAATTTTTATATTTTTAATTTTTAAAATTTTTAAAATTTTAAATTTTTGTACTGTACTAATTTTTTAAGTGAAATAAATACAAAAAAATACAAGTACAAGCCATAATATGATAAGTTACGATACATACGTTACGACAAAGATTTTCCCTTCAAAGAGGTACACATTTTTTTAGTTTACTTTATTTAATTGAACTAGAAAAACATATAAATAGTAATTCAGTGCCGTAAAAGTTAAAAAATTTAAAAATATAATTGATTTAAACTTTGTATTATACGAGCAATTATTATATTCATAAAATTTCAACTTTCCTTAAAATTTTTCAACTTTGGTCAGCATTTTTCAACTTTTATTATCATTCACCATGTTTGTTGCCACATTTTTAAAATTCAAGTTGAGATCAGCTCTCAGTACTCTCACAATATAAATTTAAACATTTTTTTTCTCTATTATGGAGATTTAAAAGTTTGGTTAATTTTTTTGTTATTTTTTTTTTTAAAAGATCAAAGAACCAAGGCATGCGCCTTATACAAGCAAGGTTTGGTCTTTGACCTGAAAGGAAATGGATAGATTATTTAGAGGAATTGATTGGAACTATACGTGAATCATTGATTAGGCGAAACAACCGTGAAAGACAATTTGAATTGCTTTTAACCGAGGCTTGTGTTATGCCTTAACCTCTGCAACCATTTCCAGCGCTGAGTTGTTCGTATTTTAATTCCACATTTTCCACAATTTAGCTGTGGATTTTTAGTTTTCCATAATTCTTAAATGTAGGAAGAGATTTATATTCAATAACATTTAATTTTTCATTTGCTGTAGACCTTTCGGTGGAAATGCCCATAAGTCACAAAATGTTTTCTAACATTGTCCCGAGTTAGACCGGGTACATCAGCTGGTACATTTAAATAAAAGCTTTTGCAATGAGCAAGGTTGCTTATGTTGTATTTAATTTAAACAATTATACTGTATAAAAGATATTTATTGCTTCTTTGCATGCATTCCCTTCAGCACTCCGCCCCTTTACTTGTTCACAATGAACCCGGTACACCCCAGACAATATTCTCAACCCAACTAACAAATAGATTTACTCGCGAATAAACAGCCGGTAAGCCTGGAATACCACAAGCTTGACCAAAAGATGTAACACCCACTATCAGATACATGCAATTATAGAGCGGATGCTCAATAAATAGCGGTCCACCCGAATCGCCTTGGCAGGTATCTCTTGAGTCTGTCTTTGAACCAGCGCAAATTTGGGTGCGCGAATGTATACCGATATCCAATTTATCGGGTATTTCAATTTGTTCCTGGCATTGATCGTCTTCGTATGGCTCCAGACGCACCTTCATTAAATGTGTGGATTTTGTGTCATTCTTAGTGGCACCCCAACCGGCTGCCAGGAAACGTGTGAACTCCGTGCCATTGGTGAGCGGTAGACAGGCGGGCACAACGTATTTATTAAGTTCAGCCTCGCCATTAAGTTCCACCAGCGCAATGTCATTGTAATTCTTTTCATCGTTATATTCAGGATGTGCGATATAGCGCTTTATCTCAAAGTCCTGTGGCTGAGCATCGTCCGTATCGATAGCAAAATCGAGTTCTCCAAGGCGTACACGGTTGGGAAAAAAGTTATAGCTAAAGAAACAATGTGCAGCGGTTAGAACCCACTTGGGACTAATCAGCGTTCCGCCGCAACCCCAATCGATTTTTTTCTCATCCGGCTTCTGTTGGCCCAGTAGCGCCATGTGCGGAAATTCACGTGGCTCGGCTTTGGTGCCACTTATTATGAGTTTTTGCGGATCGCATTTCTCATAGACACGTTCATGATAGCTGATGCACTCTGCAATTGGTGTGAAGTGAAAGAAGTTTCGTTTTTGAAATTTATTCAATGAAGTTCAATTTAGCACAATGAAAACTTACTACGAACGGAAATGTTCGATTTATCCTCTGTGAATGTGGATTTTTTGGGTGGTACTTTTTTGGGACAGCAAATTAAGAAAGTGGCAGCATCACAAAACTTAATTTTTCCCATCATTTCAGCCAAATTTTGTGCCACGGGCGGACAGCCGGTTATGTATTGACATTCGCCTTTGCCATCGTTACACTCCTGATCTGTGGAATAAGAAAATTTAACATTAAGTTGCGGTATCAAGAGATTTATCAGCAGTTTTATTTTTTCAGTTTTACACAGCAGTCGTCCCAGAATGTACTGCCAAAAATGACCAAATCTATAGTAATAAAACTAATTTTCTGTTTGTTTGTTTGTTTGCTTGGCCTTTATACAAATCTTAACGGCTCAACGGATTTTGCTCAAACTAGGAGGTATACATATTAAGTGCATCCTAACTTAAAATGTTGCATACTTAGTTTTTGCCACGCCCCCTCTGAAATTTTTCAACTAACGGTAATTGTATTATTATAAAACTTTTTAGTATTGGAGATTTTTGTGTATTTAATTTTAAAATTTTTTTGTTATTTTGACATCAAAAACACTCACATATATTGAAAATTGTAGAAATTTTCAGTACAACGACTTTTTCATAAAACATCGTTACCTAAGAATTAAAAAAAAAAACGACATGAAATCAAAGTTTGGTCTTTCGATGCAAATATCTCCGCTGTCCATTAATAATTTCATTCAAATTTTTTTTGTTCAATTGTTCAATAAAATCACTTTACAAAAATAGGTAGAGCTGTACCGTTTAGTCAGTGTAACTATGTTTAATAATTATATCAAAAAAGGTCCAAATATTGACTTTTTACTCAAAAAACGACTCAAAAATTGTTTATATTGTAAAATTAAATCAATTAGAAATTGCACATCTGGCTACCTTTCATATGACATAGCATTTATTTGCAAAAATTCCTCCAGTTTAGCACAAAAAATATTTAATCAAACAACCGGGTTTGATTTTTTTCGCGAAATTTATTTCTTCCAAAATGTTGTTTTTATATTTTTTACAAAAAAGTCAAGTCTCAAAAATGTGAAAAAATTACCCCAGTATCTCTTTCCAATCAAAAGTTATGGCTAAAAATCTATTTTTTCATACTAGACTATATAATTTGAACGTCCCCATTTATCTCTAAAAATGCAGTTGTGTGCCAAGAATATAGAGTAATTACGAACATTTTGGTTTAAATACACTTTGGTTTTAAATTAAAGTAAGCTACTTAGTTTTTTCCGTACCGAAAAATTTAATTAACTGGTTATCGGTTACGGTTACCAAAAATTAACCGGTTAACTGGTTAGTTATAAATTAAAAACAAACACAAATTTTTCGTAATTCATTGTTTCTGTTTATTTGTTATATTACTAAGCAAATAAATAACGCATATAAATGTATAAAACACATTTACAATTAAATTAAAAAATCGCTTAAACAAGCTTAAAAAAAAAATAATGGATCACTACTTGATAAATTTTAGTCTTTGTTTTTCACAAATTAATTTTAATGACAAGTTATTTTTTTATCGTATCACAAAGATTTCTGATGAAGCCTTTAGCAGGGCCGAAATCGCAATAAAATCAGCTAGTGATGTTTTCCTTTTTTATATTGAAAACGTTGTTGTTGTTGTTGTTGTTGTTATTTCTTTGGAAAGATTCGTTGGAACAATTAATTGTAAACGATTTTAAACTATCAAACAACCAGAATTTGTATTTAAAAGCAAGTATGATTTAAACTATCAAAAATTTAGAATTTGTATTTAAATCATATAAAATCAACATAATAAAATATAAAAACTTTTGCAGTTTAAAAAAAATATAAGTAAAGCACATCTTTTATTTCCATGTTATTTCAAAAATTAACGACAATGATAATGTCAACATCTTAAATGTAATCCAAAAGAAAGGAAAAAGGCGCTTGAAAGTAATATAAAGTGTATCTAAACTCAAAGTATAGATATGGTATTTTCCAATTGGTATTTTAATTTTTCTTGAAATAGTTCCACACAATGCACTACTCAATGCACTACTAAAAGAAAAACATGCACAATTAAAACTCTTTAATTTCAAACTCCAGGTTTACACTCATCAAGACTTGACGGTCAAGTCTTACCTTTGTTGATGAAAGACGCGGACGTGAGAGAGGTGGAAGTTCAAACGGAAATGACCAAGTCTTGACGAGTGTAAGCCAGGAGTTAGCAAAATTAATGAAAGCAATTGTCCTACTAAATTTGTAGCCAAAACAACGACAGCTGTCAATTTATTTGAACAGCTGTCAACTGAGATGAGTAAATAGCGGAATAATATTATCGATAACAAGACAAGGTTGCATGATATGTGTTGACATCATGGTTTGATGTGTTCTTAAGAAACTTTCACACAACATTGGAGTATGTGAAAGAAAACATTTTTAATGTCAAAAATAAATTTTCAAAAAAAAATCATACAAATCTGAGACATTAAATTTAAAAGTTGCTTGATTTAAAATTGAATGACCCGTATACAAAATTTTTTAGTCAAACTTATTTTTTCACTATCCCGAAATTACCATAAAAAAAGGCCGGAACACCAGACTTAAGTCTTAGTTCTAGTTTTAGTTTTAGTTTAAGTTATAGTTATAGTTATAGTTATAGTTATAGTTATAGTTATAGTTATAGTTATAGTTATAGTTATAGTTATAGTTATAGTTATAGTTATAGTTATAGTTATAGTTATAGTTATAGTTATAGTTATAGTTATAGTTATAGTTATAGTTATAGTTATAGTTATAGTTATAGTTATAGTTATAGTTATAGTTATAGTTATAGTTATAGTTATAGTTATAGTTATAGTTATAGTTATAGTTATAGTTATAGTTATAGTTATAGTTATAGTTATAGTTATAGTTATAGTTATAGTTATAGTTATAGTTATAGTTATAGTTATAGTTATAGTTATAGTTATAGTTATAGTTATAGTTATAGTTATAGTTATAGTTATAGTTATAGTTATAGTTATAGTTATAGTTATAGTTATAGTTATAGTTATAGTTATAGTTATAGTTATAGTTATAGTTATAGTTATAGTTATAGTTATAGTTATAGTTATAGTTATAGTTATAGTTATAGTTATAGTTATAGTTATAGTTATAGTTATAGTTATAGTTATAGTTATAGTTATAGTTATAGTTATAGTTATAGTTATAGTTATAGTTATAGTTATAGTTATAGTTATAGTTATAGTTATAGTTATAGTTATAGTTATAGTTATAGTTATAGTTATAGTTATAGTTATAGTTATAGTTATAGTTATAGTTATAGTTATAGTTATAGTTATAGTTATAGTTATAGTTATAGTTATAGTTATAGTTATAGTTATAGTTATAGTTATAGTTATAGTTATAGTTATAGTTATAGTTATAGTTATAGTTATAGTTATAGTTATAGTTATAGTTATAGTTATAGTTATAGTTATAGTTATAGTTATAGTTATAGTTATAGTTATAGTTATAGTTATAGTTATAGTTATAGTTATAGTTATAGTTATAGTTATAGTTATAGTTATAGTTATAGTTATAGTTATATTTTTAGTTTTAGTTTTAGTTTCTAACTAAACTTGCTCTAAAGTCTGATCCTAACTCTAACTTTTACTCTGTATTGAAAAATGCTCAGCTCGTTGTGCTTAGAATTTGCCTTTGCTTCAACAAAAACTTCGCCAGTAGTGAAATTCTTAATATGTTAACGTTATTAGTCGTTGTTGTTATCAATCATTGCGTGCGCTTCGTTAAGAAGTTTGGGAATTCAGTTTCCGGTATTATTTTTAGTTAAAATAATTACAATTTGTTTGACGGTATGACGTCAAATCGATGATTGACTTGAAGACCACTTTAAAAGAACATGAATGAATGTGAGTGTTTGCTTGTCGTATAATATAATGCCACAACAAATAATATATGAAAATAATTCAACCTCAAAGTATCACTTAAGTGTTGCTTATGAATAAATGCGTATATTTTTAAAATATTTGTCTGAGGAACTTTAACATCAGCCGAACACATTGAAACACTACTTTTAACTACTGACCTCAGTTCTTTTAACTACCTCTTGGTTATACTTTATTAATTGTGGTTTTATTTACCTTTTTGTTGTGCCTGTGCCAAGTAGAACAAAGTGATGATGATTTGCACTAACATAAAGCTCTTCATTGATCAAACTGCCTCTAGTTTAGTGGCGGCAAAGCAAAAAAACACTTGTACCGTAGAACGGCGATCGATAACTAATTGTGTGTTTTAAACACGATCTCAACTCAATTCCAGCTCACATCAACTCTCCGACTGTCGTTGGGCACGATTCGAGAATCACGTATTTCGAAGTATAGAACACATTTTATTGAGAAATGACAATAAGTGCTAAAAGATGAGAAATTTATAGGATGTAGTGAAGAGAATAAACAAAATATGTTAATATTTGTTGTTGAAATTGTTAGAAGTTGGAGAGTAAGCGAAAGTGGCTGTTGGTGTGAAGTGTTTAATGGAGAGGTTTCAACAGAAGTCTTTTGAATAAAGCAATGCATTATAAAAAAAGAAAAAAAAAAGTAAAAAGTCATTTACAAATGTTTGAGTAAAACTTCACCCGCTGGTAAAAAATTGTCGTTAATATCTATATGTTACAGTAATGCAAAAGAAATGCGACATAAACGGTTTTGCATTGTGTAACACTGTGAAAACGATATAATACTATTCAGTTAAAAGAACTGAGTACTCAGTGGTAAATGAAGTATCTTACTTACCTACTTGACGCAACGGAATTGTGTTAATTTCTATTAAAATAAATAACACTGTGTGGCACGAAAATCTGTATATAATAACTGCATATATACTTAACATTTTTTTTGCTTAATTTTAATATGAGAAATCTTGTGGTGACATCCGTTTTTTCACTTTACCGAATACTTTAGACCAAACATTTTTTTTAAATTACTCAAGATATACATTTATTATCATGTTGATAACTCGTGAACCATTAAGAATTTTAGTTTTGTTTCTTCAACCAAGTTATTTCTATTATTTTGACCAACAGAACGTTGCTAAACAAACAAATATGAAAAAATCGTTTGAAATTGGCCGCATTCAGCGCAGACAACTGTTGTGAACTGTAACGGTAGCTTAGTTCACGATGTTTTTCTCTGAATGTGTTGCTACTCTACACGTCAGAAGTTAGATTCAATTTAATTTTTATGTAAATTTAATTCAATTGCAAAGGTTTCTCACTTTAATTTGCTGCGTTCTTTCTGCGTTTATTAATTTAACAGCGTCAGTAACAGCATCTGACAGTATAGCAAACAGTTGTGTTCCATGTAGCATAGAATTTGCTCGCTCGATTTAAAGGCGTTCGCTACTTTATCAGTTTTAGTTAGCGCTACCAAATTTGTACCATTCAGCGAATTTTTACACAACAGTTGCCAACTGTTGTCTACGCTGAATGCGGCCAATGTCGTTAAACCTTTGACAAGCCACATATTATGTCTTGCCTGCTTTCAAAACTTCAAAGCAATTAATGATACTCATACGCTATGTATGCACGTATGCTCAACTTGTTAATGTTACTCATACGCTATGACTTTAAACTAGACTTTTTGTGGACTGGAAGCGATTTGTTAATATTTAATTGTAGGGCAAAGTTGTTGGCCAGAATAATAGGAAGAACCTTGCTCAAGAAACCAAAATGAAAATTCTAATGATTCAAGAGTTATCAACATGAAAATAAGTGCATATCTTGAGTAATTTTTTATTCTGAGCTAAATATCTTAAAAAAATTTGTTCTAAATTGTTCGGTAAAGTGGCAAAACAAATGTCACCACGAGAATACGTTTTTTTAATATTTTATATTTCAAATCATACATCGTACAAGGATGATTTATGCACCAAAATGTTTTTAATTACTCTGGATACAAAACACCATCCTTGGAAAAAATATACAAAAAATGTAAATGTAAAATATACGAATAATAAATCATCAGGTGCCTTTTGGTGAACTCATTTTTTCGCCATCAAATCAAAACCATATATTGGACTAGGATGATTCATGCACCAAAATGCTAGCCATAACATTATCCTTGAGACGGTTAAAGGTCTCAAAATCGGTTGTGCTCTATCTCTTGTAGTTTAGAAGATATAGGTGATATCTAGCCTCGTTTTCGACTTATCGACGTAAAATAAATTTTGATACCAAAACAAGCTCTTTTATTTTAGAAATTATAAGCATTTAAAGTATTTTAATATTTTAAATCATCTCTTCGACATAACTCCAAAACTAAACACCATAAAAGTAAATTTTTTTTTCATCCCAAATTAAGCTCCTTTTCATTCTAGCTCTCTTAGTCTAGGAGATAAAAGGTGTGCAAGTTTTGGTGCTAAGCATAACTGCTAAGCCGTACATCAGACGAGAATAGTTAATGCACCAAAATTATTGTAATTACTCTAGTTGCAAAATTGCATCCCTATTTCAACGATATCTATCCCCGTTGTCGACTTTATTAAATTTTGTTCCCAAATATAGCTTATTTTTGCTCTAGCTCTCTTTGTTTAGGAGATAAAAGTGTTTGAAAGTTTTGGTGCAGCTTTCCGACACACATTGGATTTTGAGAAATCAAAACAACTTATATTTCATATAACTTATATGTTAAATTTGCAAATTTTGCAATGGGTCTAATTTCGTACAAAAAACTACAGCTTTTAAGCTCGAAAAAAATAGAATTGCTTCTCTCTAGAGTTCGAAAACAGATTGAACTACATATGCTTAAAAAATTGCTTCGATTACGAGTCTCGAGCTTCAAGCAGCTGATCGTCAAATTGACAGAACAACAGTTTTGGATGTTTTGTAAAAATAAAAACGATTAGTATCATTAAATATACAGTGCCGAAAGAAATAATTGAAACAGGTTTTGTTATAACACTTAGACTCGGAATATACCACTACTGTATGTAGTCACTTAACGGAACTTTATACTATTTCTCTCACTTGCATCATTTTACTTACAACTTATAATGTTAAGTATAAATGAATAAAAAATGTTACACAAATGCATCGAAAAAGAAATAGAAACAACCCACCCTGCAAACATTTGGAAGACTATTGGAAGAGAAGTTGATTTGACGAACCACTTGCATTTCGCCTCAGGGTTATTTGGAAGATGCATCGCTTTGCGATCGCCCAAGCGATGAATGCGCGATTCAAGAAAAATATTCAAAATCTTCCTTCGCTCATTTCGGCGTTCGTTGGAAGATAATTTTTCTAAAAATTTTAAAAATCGATTGTTGGAATATGAAGCAGGCTATTCTATATATTTCTCCCATAATAATCATCAAAAAATTTTAAAAAATAATTTTTTGTATTGAATTGCCGAATGGAAACTAAAAATATTTATATCAGCATGATTTTCGGTGGTCGATTTTTTTGTTGACCAATTTGACAAGGAATGTCGCCTATAAAAGAACTTGTAAAGTGCAACAAAGACGCTTCGCAACAAGTCGCTGAGGAACCCTAAAAACGATTTGTTTGCCACTCTTGTCGGCGAATCACTAAGGACTTCTCTTGGTAATCCGTTTAAGACTCTTCCCAGCAAATCGCTTAAGACGCCTTTCGGTAATTCGTTAGCGAATTTTCCCAGCGAATCGCTTAGGAACTCTGTAAGCAATTCATTCGTGAATCTTCCCGTCGATTCATTTGCAAATCGCCTGAAGGGGTCTTAAGCGATTCGCTTGGAAGAGTCGCTAACAAATAGCCGAGAGGGGTTTTAAGCGATTCGCTGGGAAGAGTTGCAAACGAATCGCCAATTGAAGTCTTTAGCAATTTGCAAAAGATTTAAGCACGAATAAAGCGATTCGCAGATAAGAGTGGCAAACGAATTGCTTTAAGGGTTCCTCAGTGATTTGTTGCGAATAATTTTTGTTGAACATTACAAGCTTTTTCATATAGGACATTTTTTGTCAAATCGGTCAACAACAAAAAAAATCGTGCTGAAAATCGTGCTGATATGAATATTTTTTAAGTTTCCATGCGGCAATTCAATACTAAAGATAATTTTTTAAAATTTTTCGATGATTATTTTTAGAGAAGTGTATCACATAAGTCACCAAAAATGACGTAGAAAACTAAGATTCTTGAAAAAAAAATATTTTTTTATAAAAATGCAGTCTTGTGTATACATGTATTAGAAAACTTTTGGTGCATAAATCGTCCTTGTAGGATGTATGGTTTGGGAGTTATGACGAAAAACCACATGTTTTTGTCCAACTACCACTCCAAAAAGTGTTCTACAACTCCTAAACTACAAGAGATAGAGCAAAATGCATTTCGACAAAGAAATAACTCGCCTAAGGACGAAGACATGGTGCTCATTTTAATGCATAAATCGTCCTTATCTGATATGTAGTTTGGATTTTAAGGCGAATTTATGGCAAAAAAATAAAAATTCACAAAAAAGGACATATGAAATTAACATGAAATCTAATTTCTCCAAGGATGCAGACTTGTAGGCAGAGGCTTAACAAACATTTTGGTACATAAATTGTCATTTTATGATGTATGGTTAAGGAGTTATGGCTAAAAAACCGAAAAAACTAGAAAATCACCAGATATGACAGAAAACTAAGATTCTTGAAAAAAAATCTTTTTTTCTAAAAATGCAGTCGTGTGTATACATGTATTAGAAAACTTTTGGTGCATAAGTCGTCCTTGTAGGATGTATGGTTTGGGAGTTATGACGAAAAAACCACATGTTTTATGCCTGCGTCATATTCCAACGATCGATTTTTAAAGGTTTTAAAAAAGCCTTATCTTCCAACTATCGCCGAAATGAGCGAAGGAAGATTTTGAAGACTTTTCTTGAATCGCGCATTCATTGGTTGGGCTATTGAAAAACCATCCATCTTCCAACGATCACCGGAATGAGCGAAAGAAGATTTCGAAGATTTTTCTTGAATCGCGCATTCATCGCTTGGGTGATCGAAAAGCAATCCATCTGCCAACCATCGCCGAAATGAGCAAAGGAAGATTTTAAAGATTTTTCTTGAATCGCGGATTCATTGCTTGGGCAATCGAAAAGCGATCCATCTTCCAAAGAACCCTTGGGCGAATCGCCAGTGCTTCGCCAAATCAACTTCTCTTCCAATCGTCTCTCAAATGTTTGCAGGAAATACGAAATTGTTTTAACAAAAGCGGGAAGTTGAGCTTTCTGATCAAGGAAAGCAACAATTTGATACCTTCAAGTCTCACTATTCTTAACAGAAGGTTTCTTTAAAGTTTTTTATGCAACGCATAAGTTTTTTGTAAAATTAAATAAAAAATTAATCGGTAAAAAAACACTTCTTTTTAATACAAAATTGTGTAAACGTCTTGAAACTTATTTGAAGCCTTTTGAGACTGATTACTTACTTTTGCTCGAACTTTACTTTAAGCAAGTATGGTAATACATCAATATCTCGAAAAATGTTTCTTTTTTGTCATTCTACTTAAACTTATCGATTGATCCATAATTTGTTAACTATCCATTAATTTTAGTTTTTAATAAAAAAATATTCATAAATAACACTCTTTGTGCAATGCTTTATTAAAATAAAATATAAGTTTTCAAATTAAAAATAAATTACAAACATTTCAAACACAAACCCGTGTGAATTTAAATGTTCTTATGACTCTGAAGA
Organism: Dichetophora obliterata; assembly: GCA_963920525.1. Classification (NCBI taxonomy): domain Eukaryota; kingdom Metazoa; phylum Arthropoda; class Insecta; order Diptera; family Sciomyzidae; genus Dichetophora; species Dichetophora obliterata. The sequence goes on from OY986435.1 coordinate 5,057,398, forward strand.
CTGATGTTCCATTTAATTTAAGAGTTCAGCGTATATCAGTAGAATACTCGTGTTCCGGTGTGATCGAGCAGCGTACCATTACGCTGAATTGCTTGACTCTTCCACAGGCGATCATCACGTTCCCGACTCAATTCGTTCTGTGTGAACAACGCGCGTCCTTGCAGGAGAATAAAGTCAATTAGACGCTTGTTCGTAATCAGCTTCTGGGCTGTTGGATCGGTGCGTTTGCGTAGATAATTGAAACAACACGTGCTGAGAGAAATGCAAAAAGTTAAATTTCTATTATTTTTGATAGTTTTGTTCTTTTCAAATGTACCGAAAGTGTTTGGTGCCACATGCGTTAGTGCACTCATTGCCGCACGAGTCGCAAGGTAGGGCGTCAGTGAGGCGAATGTGCATAAAATATATGCCTGAAATCGAAAAATTCTCTTAAGAAATTGCAAACATTACGATTATGGTTGAGCAATATAAATGGAATAAGTTTGTGCCAAAAGATCTATAGTTCATTTATTTACTTGAACGCTAAAAAATTATAGATGGGTCGAAATTTATTAAAATATGAAATTCGATTAAAATGCATCAAGCAGCTGTTAAATCCTGTTTTATTAGATTCAATAACCAAATTGAAAAATTGGTTTTTCAGAAAGACGAATTGAAAATTAAAAAGCATCGGTTTTATTTTCTTTATATCTGAAGACAATACAGCAAAGATTCTTACGACTTTTTGCTAATTCCTTAGAAAAAAAAAAGGAATGTTATAACTAAAAAATTAAAATCAAAAATCATCAAAAAATCTATTTTATCTCAACATGGAAATAAAAAAGAAATCGCAAAAAAAAAAAAAGAAATACATAATATGACTAATGAATTTGAACTCAATTAAAATAATCAAGTTTTTTAACTAATTTTTAAACTACAAACGGATTATTTTTTTTAAAGACTGAAACTTATTTAGCACCGTTGTGTTTTGAAACTCGATGAAACGAAAAGCGACATTAAAAAGAAACAAATATATACATACATTTATAACATGTAGCCTAACAAGAAAATGAGATAGAAAAGAAACCATAGCTTAGTATGTACACAAACCAATTTAAAAGACATTTTTAACGCTGCAGAGGCTGTTGAACTGCCAGATTGAGTGCAACTCAGCAAATTCAGTGTCTACTTTTAGGCAAATTTGTACAAGCCACACAAAAAATATAAACGAATTACTTTTGATTGGAAAGAGATATTGGGGTAATTTTTTCACATAAATTATTTTTCAAACTTGAAATTCTTGTAAAAAATATAAAAACGGCATTTTAAGTATATGAAAAAAAATATATATATATAATTAAAAACAGCGCAGATATTTGCATTGAAAGTCAAAACTTTGATTTGCAAGTCGTTTTTTCTCATTCTAAGGTAACAATGTTTTATTAAAAGTCGTTGTACTCAAAACTTGGAGTCCTTTGATTGCACTTTTGAACAAAAAAAAAAAAAATATATAAAAACAGCGGACATTTTTGTATAGATTTTTTCCATTTTTAGGTAACGATGTCTTATAAAAAAATCGTTGTACTAAAAATTTCTACAGTTTTCTAAAGGTTTGATTTCATCGTGCGCCACGCCACGGCTACACACATGCTTTTTATTTTTGCTGTCACTTCAAATAATCCATATTTTATTTGATTTACTTTTGTAATTTCAAAACTTACACAACAGAATAACTTGACATTGCATATGAAAATGCATTTTTATTGACTTTTTAATATTTTCCACAATGAAAATACAAACTAATACTTAAAACTTCATGGGTAACAAAAGTGTTTACTTTGCGCTACGTTAAGCCTGCTATACGTTCCAGAGTTCACTAACGAAAGAGTTGACACTGAAACGACACCGTGATATATATCTTCTGATCAGGTTCAGTCAAGCATAATTATTTGCATAAAGATTGGCTTTTGTGGGTGAGTAAAAAGGAAAATTTATATCCTACACTACCATATAAACAAACATACACACAACATACACACAAACATACACACACACACATACGCACACAACCGCACAAAAGTTGCATATTGAACGATGAAGTTGAGAGCACGTTTGTGCAACAAGTGGCATGATAATAATAATAATAACAAAAAACATTTACAATAAGAAATGGTCACTTGTATGTGAGTCTCACAAAGGCTTTGATAGACTTTTCAAAATTCTGTTTTTTTTAAAGCTAAGAAAATATTAAGTTATTCAAGTCAAGTACAGATGAAAGTCCATTTTATATTCTTTCAGTTATGCATAGATTCGAAAAAAGATTTGAAAAAAGAATCTACAAGTTAATAATCTACAAGGTAGAGAGAGCTAAAAAAAATCAAAAAGTTATTAATCTACAAGGTAGAGGGGTGCAGTTAGTAGCACTTTAGATTGCTTTGCAATTTTTAATCAAGATAAAAACCTCTTGAATGCATTAATCATGTTGAGATTTTAAACAAAGATTCCTATATCATGTGTTTGTTCTTTCTAAAAGCGATTTTCGTTTTTGACTATGATTATGCTTAAATGCATTTAATTTTTATTAATGCCTTATATTGACTACAAATACGAAATTTATCACAAGTACACAAACAAGACTAAATACACCAAAAACACATCGCGAATATACCTTATATTTATTATACCTATTAAATGTTACTCATACGCCATGCTGTTCTTCATAAAGAAGACTTTATGTATATTAGATAAAATGTATGTACACTAGTTGTCATTGATGCAAGTCATTCCGTCGAGCTTCTAAATAACCTTTTATATTTATTAAGAAGACCCACCAGCGAAGTTTTGGAAAAAAGTGAGAGTTTTGCGAACGTTTAAGGATGGATAGTTTTTCTTTAATAAATTTTTGTTTTCGAATTTGAAGTCTTCTCGCGTTGTGTTAAAAATCAAAATAAATAAAAAAATATATATGTGTGGCCACCACTCATGGTAGAAGTGAAAGCTTCAGAAAACTAAAAAATTTTTATTACTAGGACTTTTTCGTAAATCATTGCTACCTAAGAATGAGAAAATCTATTTGCTTGAAAATCTATATTTTTACTTTCGATGCAAATATGTCCGCTGTTTTTAAATATATTTCACTTAAATTTTTTTGTTCAAAAGTCCAATCAAAGGACTAAACAAAAATAGCTAGTCTGAAGTGTACCGTTTGGTCAGTGAATATGTTTTGTATCTTTTTTCAAAAAGGTTCAAGATATTTACAGCAGTATTCATAAAAAGTTACAAGCCTCTGGTAAACCCTTTGTAAGACACATGCCTAAAAACGTTATTAATAAACGTTCAATAACGAAAAAAACCTTTTGTACCAGCTTCACAAATGAGATAATTTTAAAACAGGAACACACCTTCTGTTAACCTCCCACAAGGCTATTTTTAATTTTAATGTTCTCAATTAAGAACAACCTTCTCATTTTGCGACCAACTAAAATGTAAACAAATAAATAAGTGAAAATAATTGTGTTTTGTGATCAGTGTTATCATATGGGCAGATAATACTTTTCTTGCCAGTTTTTTGAGAAGGTAGACAGTTTTCCAGTTTTTGCCTAAATAATACAATTTTTTTTATTTCACTCAGTTTTTCAAATTAATACGATTAAAACAATGCACTGGTAAGCACTGGTTTTATGAATCAAATATAATAAATAAAATAAATTGTATGTTACAGTTCAATTCGGCTAAAACCGTTCGATATATAAAATTTTTATTGATTTGTGGGCGATAAAAGGGACCGTGAAAAAATTAATATAGCCTATGTTCAGTGCAGTAATATAAAGAATCGTTTGCTATAGGTTTTAAAAAATCTTTAAGTAGCTTAGGAGCCTATTGAAAACATACATACATAAATACAAACAAACAAAAATATTAAAGAGATGTTGTTAAAGAATACAATTAATAAAGATATTAATATAAATCTTGTTGAAGATTAATAAAAACAATTACAAACGACAAAAACGAAAGCAACTAAAATACACGCTAATTTTACATACATATTAATACTAACAACAACACAAGCAGTTACTGAGAAATATATATGTAAAACGATTCGCTTCAACAAACGAAACGATGTTTCGATCGTTATTTCGGCACGAGCCATAACAACAACATAAGCAGATACAGCAGAAAACAAGAAAAAAAAATTCACCAAAAAGGACATACGAAAATATGATCTAATATTAATTTTTCAATTTTTCCAAGGATGCAATCTTGTAGGCAGAGGCTTAAAAAACGTTTTGGTGCATAAATCGTCTTTTTATGATGAATTATTTGGGAGTTATGATGAAAAAAACAAATGTTTTTGGCCTACTATAACTCCTAAGCTAGAAGAGATAGAGCAAAACACATTTCGACAAAGACATAACCCGCCTTATTGACGATGCTATGGCGATAATTTTAATGCATAAATTGTCCTTTTCAGATGTGTAGTTTGGGTTTTAGGGCGAATTTTATAGCGAAAAAAGAAAAAAAATTCACCAAAAAGTACATATGAAAATATGATATAATATTATTTCTCCACCAAAAATTCACCAAAAAGCACATATGAAAATATGATCTAATATTACATCTACAATTTTTCCAAGGATGCAGTCTTGTAAGCAGTCTTGTAACTCCAAAAAGTGTTCTATAACTCCTAAACTAGAAGAGATAGAGCAAAGCATATTTTGACAAAGACGTAACCTGCCTTAAGGATGATGCTATGGTGATAATTTCAATGCACGAATCGTCCTTGTCAGATGTGTACTTTGGGTTTTAGGGCGAATTTTATAGCGAAAAAAGAAAAAAAATTTACCAAAAATGATATATGTAAATATGATCTCATATTATTTCTATAATTCTTCCAAGGATGCAGCCTTGTAAGCAGCCTTGTAAGCAGAGACTTATTTTGGTGCATAAATCGCCTTTTTATATTGTATGGTTTGGGATTTATGACGAAAAAACCAGATGTTTTTGGCCTACTATAACTCCAAAAAGTGTTCTATAACTCCTGTAAGTGTTCTATAATTCTATAACTCCTAAACTAGAAAAGATAGAGCATATTTTGACAAAGACGTAACCCGTATTAAGGACGATGCTATGGTGATGATTTTAATGCATGAATCGTCCTTGTCATTTGTGTAGTTTGGGTTTTAGGGCGAATTTTATGGCGAAAAAAGAAAAAAAATTCATCAAAAAGTACATATGAAAATATGATATAATATTATTTCTTCAATTTTTCCAAGGATACAGCCCAAGTAGAACTTTGCGACCACAGGTTACTTAAGACACATTTTTTACACGACGACGTTGCAGCGATACTGATTTGGAAAATGTTTTGTGGGAAAAGTTTGTAAAAATTCCTAGGATACTACTTTACCACTAGGTCACAGAATGTTGTAACGATTTATCAAGTGTTACCTTTAAAAAATGCATCACTCATCATTCATCAAGATGTACATTTGTAACAATTAGCTAATTGCGACCCAAGCGTAGGCTCTTTCTATTTAAAATGGTGGACGCAAATTATTATTATATTTAAACATTTTATATTAATGTATGAAATTGTTGCAATATTATCTGAATTCAGCTTGCACTTAAATTCTTAAGAAGTTTTGGCTGTTATTTTACCGAAAATCTTCTTTCCCATCTACATTTAGCTCCAAATAATATCAAAAAGCACTTAAGATTATGTTGTACTCCTATATATTATATAAATTTTAATTATAAATTAATTATATTTATGGCTGCAAAATGTAAACAAAACATGTAAACAAAATTAATTTTTTTGCAATTGGCAACTCTGTAATGCATTTATATATAAATGTGTATACTAAAATGTGATAAGTCACTTCAAAGAAATTTTCAATAACACAATGGGGCAGTTCACGATCTTGTTGCATCGTTGCAAATGCAAAATAAACAGCTTTTACAAAAACAAAAAGCATTGAAAAGCTTTTGCAACATATGCTTTTTGTTTTTGTAAAAGCTGTTTATTTTGCATTTGCAACGATGCAACAAGATCGTGAACTGCCCTAATGTCGGCATTGTGTTGCACCACTTTGGAATCATAGTGGTCTCTGTAACGTAACCAATACGTAACATCATGTCAATTTTGACACAAAAATAAACGCTACGACGTCGCTGCAACCCAAATGGGGACCATCAGTTCTAGTTGGGAGTCTTGTAGGCAAAGGCTTAAAAAACATTTTGGTGCATATATCGTCTTTTTATAATGTATGGTTTGGGGGTTATGACGAAAAAACCAGATGTTTTTGGCCTACCATAACTCCAAAATGTGTTCTATAACTCCTAAGCTAGAAGAGATAGAGCAAAACATACTTCAACAAAAATGTAACCCGCCTTATGGACGATGCTATGGCGATAATTTTAATGCATAAATCGTCCTTGTCAGATGTGTAGTTTGTGTTTTAGGGCGAATTTTTAGGGGAAAGAAAATTCACCAGAAAGACATATAAAAATATGATCTAATATTATTTTTACAATTTTTTTAAGGATGCAATCTTGTAGGCAGAGCTTTAACAAATATTTTGGTGCATAAATCGTCCTTTTATGATGTATGGTTTGGGGGTTATGACGAAAAAACTAAAAAAAAAAAAACCACAATCACGCATAAAACTAAAATCATTGCAAAATATATTTTTCAAAGAATGCAGTCGTGCAGGTATTGTAATTACAAACATTTTGGTGCATAAATTGTCCTTGTAGAATGAACGGTTTGGGAGTTATGATGAAAAAGTCTGATGCTATGATTGTTTTATCATACAAAAATTTGAATTTTTCTTTTTAGATTTTGCTATTGTGTGACTTTTTTAAAATAGTGACAGAATTCAAAGTTCTATATTAATTTTATTCGCCCCATAACTTATATTTCAGCATATATTTTACCTTTATACGATGAATATTAAAGGCTGTAGGCTTACCCCAAAGTGTCCATTAAAAACGCTACATGTGCTTTGACGATGGCCAAATTGAATGATTTACAGTACGAATTGCTTGAAAACCTCGCGTATTCACTAGATTTGGCTCCCAGCACCTACTACCTCTTGAGAAACTTAAAACGATTAATTCGTGGAAAGCGTTTTTCGTCAAATGAAGAAGTCATTGCGGCCGTGGAAAAGTATTTTGCAGATCTTCCGGAAAATCATTACCTAGATGTTATAAAATTTTTGGAGGATCATTGGAATAACTGTTTTGAAGCTGAGGAAAATATCCCTATATATAATATATATAATATAATATATATATATATTAGGGCGGGTCGATTTATTTTTCGACAATTTCCCTATGATTTCCGTATTCTATGGGTTATTCCATGAAAATTTGCCAAAGGAACCATACCTCTATCGTTAAAATCGAGTCCCCTACTTTTTGTTGGTAGATTTTTTCCCAAATTGACGTTCGTATGAAATATTACCTACACGTTCACATCCATAACTCAAAAACTATCGATCGGGTTTAATCGCCAGTAGGCGCGTTGGAAAGGTGAGCTCATTTTGATTAATTTACAAAAAAAAAAAATCTCCAACATTGGTCCAACGGTTCAGAAGTTACGGGCATTTTTGTCCAAATTTTGGAGCATTTTTCCATTTTTTTCATGATTTTGTCCAAGAATATTACTTTCATGGCCATTTTTTTGGCTAAATTTTTTTGACTTACGAAGCTTACGAACCTTACGTTACGACTGGACTGATTTGCACTTTACATTATTGGCATATTTTTTCACAGGGTGCACACCCTGTGTTATGTTTGTTTATTTCTTTTTGTTTTTAGTTTCTTTATAGACTTCTTTATTTTTGTTTGTTTATAATATTCCAGTGTATGCTAGTTTTGTAACGTAAGGTTCGTTTGTAACATTATGTTATGTTGTTCCTGCGTTAAAATGCAACTATAGGGAAGAGTGGAGTAGAATTATAATTAACTGCATTATTCTGTATCACGAAGAAGCACACCAACGATGAGAAAGACACGAGAAGCAATACTTTCTTCCATACAAAATTGTATTGCTTCTCGTGTCTTTCTCATCGTTGGTGTGCTTGTTCGTGATACAGAATAATGCACTAAGACTGGAGTAGAGCTGATTGCTAGAACCGGAGATAACGAATTTTAAATATATATAGAGCTCCCTGTAGAAAAAAGTTTTTAAATAAGCTTTAATAACATCAACTGTAATTTTAAATAATTTCATCCCTAGACTCTACAATGACATGAGGGGCGGTGTGTTGTTCAGGGACCCCTTCTAATTTTTTTATCCAGGAAATTTCCATAACACTTATTATTTGTATCTTATTGTTACGCCAATTTTTGCTTTATATTGATAAATTACCCGGTTTGGCCCAGTAAAATAGTTATTTTTAAATTTCCGGGGCCTTGAAATCCAATTTTGATTCATGGTTTCTTCAGAAAAGTTGCTTAAAATCACCCATAGAATACGCCCTGGGGGTACGATTTATCACAAAAGTAATTGACCCACCTTAATGTATATACTGAATAAAAAACCAAATTACATTTAAAAATTGAAATTCTTTAATTTTTGCTTTTAATATATTTCAACCAACCAGTAGCTAGCGTTATCACCTGTCAAATGTAGTGAGAAACTGATACATGGAATTTCATTGCGTAATTCATACTGAGTCAAATGCATGTTAGTAAAAATCTGAATTGTTATCTCCAAACACCTTTCAATATAAATATCCTTTTAAAATCATTTAAAATAAAGTAAGTAAATTTTTTGTATTTAATGTTATTTTGTGCTATTATTTTATATTTTTTGTTTATATTAAGTCTCTGAATTCTTGTGTTAATTTTTTTTTTTATAGATCACTAGCTGATATACCCGGTGTTACTCGAGAGTAATTTATGTAAACATTTTAACATACACTTCTCGATTAAATGTTTTTTAAAATTTGGAATAATGAAAAACATGTTGAATTTTATTTGTAAGCTACCGTTAGAAAGGTAATTGAACGAACATTAATCCAAGAAAGTTTTGGAAAATTTTTGTTGTTGGTGGTTCCATCTCTTGCGGTGAGCTAATTGAATTCAAAAAAGGGGTACGAAAAACATATTTTGAAAATTAAAAAGAATTTTTATATTTACTTAATCTTAAAGCAAGCACAATTACCTTTTCAACAAAATAAAAATTATGGTGGGACTCAATGCGTCCTTAAGATATGGACATTTTAACGTCTAAACAAAGATTTATATTAAAAAACATATTGAACTTTTTAACAAAAAAAATTTTAATGAAATATATTAAAAACAGCGGAGTTATTGGCATTAAAAGTAAAAACTTTGATTTTCACATAATTTTTTTCTCATTATTAGCTATCAATGTTTTATAAAAATTCGTTGTACTAAAAATGATTGTATCTACTAAAATTTCTCTTAGTTGCGTTTTTTCATTGGAGATCAGGATCATATACACCTAATCCTGATTTTACACGGTCTTTTTTACACGATTTTGAAATAACACGGTCGACAGAAATAAACTTATCCTGTTTTTACACGTTATTTTTAAAATAACACGACAAAACTTATCCTGTTTTCACACGTTTCTTTTTAGACGGACAAAAGAAATCTGATTAGAATTTGGCAGTTCCTTTGTTTTTTTTTCTTTGATTATATTATCCTTGAATATGAGATTATTTTTTATTTTTAAATTGTGTTTTTATTTCCTGAAAACTTTAAAATGATTTTGTTTTTTATGTTACTTGAAGATGTGATTTTTTTTTAATATTTAGGTTGTGTTTTTATATCTAAAATGTGTAAATTTTTTAATTTTTGTTTTTATTTCTTTAAAATTATAAAATGACTTTTATCATTTCTCCCTGCGGGAGTTTCATTATTCGGTCTGTATTTCAAATTTTTTCTACATTTATTCAAGCTCGAGACCATTTTGAAAATTTAATATGAAGCTAATAAATGAAAATTCATATTAGAACAAAATGGTCTTGAGCTTGAATAAATGTAGAAAAAATTATAAAATGATTATAATATGTGAAATAAAATGAATATGATATACTGAAGAACAAAATATGTGTTTGTTTTACCGAGTTATTAATTTTTGTAGTCTTTTTGAGGTTGTTGAACCAATCTAATATTTTTCCATTACGGTGTGTCTTTTTTAACACGATTTTTTTTTACACGATATTTTCTTGAACGTATGTACCGTGCAAAAACAGGATTAGGTGTAATCGTATTTGCAAGCAAAGCAAAAACAACAAAAAGTCCAGCAAGTGAGCTGGACATTTAAATTGATCCAATTCTATGTTTTTAAGTGTTGATGACGCTAGATGACGCTGCGACTGAAAAAACTGGCAGTACTGCATTATTTTATTTCGCAAAACTTATCTGCTAGCTGCATAAGAACATCAGATATTCTTCTGTAAGCAGAAAATAGCGCCACCTGTCTGTGATCCCAAACGTGTGGGGTTAAATTTGAAGAAACTTTTGAAAAAACATTATTCAGCTATTCACCGCAAGGTGTATGTATAGTTTGTGCACTCAGTTCTTACAAATGTGGCGCCATCTATCTGTGAATTTAACGCACAGATCAAAACTAATGAAATAATTGTGCTGACCAGATGCGCATGTTTTTTTTTTATCGCCATATAGCTGAAACTGATTACATGAAAATATTAACTTTTACAGCATTCTTATTCACAGTCATCTTTTCGATAAAATTGTGATATATATACAACATTTAAAGTACCATTGATAAAGAACTAAGTGACAACGGTGACACGATAGTGAGAAAAAATAGAGCCATCACAACAAAACGAATTTACAGGAGGGGGGCGGGGAGTGGGGAAGCAAAAAACTAAGTAGATTTACTATAAGGAAGATTTTATATAATCCAAAATCTTCGTAATAATTTTAGACACACAACTGAATTTTTAGAGATAAATGGGGACGTTCAAACTACATAGAGAATTTTAACACAAAACTAATTTTGATTAATAGTCTGCTATGAAAAAATATATTTTTAGCAATAACTTTTGATTGGAAAAAGATATTGGGGTAATTTTTTCACATAAATTATTTTTGAGACTTGACTTTTTTGTAAAAATATAAAAACAACATTTTGGAAAAAATAAATTTCGCGAAAAAAATCAAAGGGGGTACCCTCGTTGTTTTGATGACAAAAACAGTAAAATAATTTTTGCCCTTAGCTGGAAGAATTTTTGCAAATAAATGCTCAATGTCATATGAAAGGTAGCTAGATGTGCAATTTTTAATTGATTTCATTTTTACAACAACAACAATTTTTGAGTAATTTTTTGAGTAAAAGGTCAATATTTTGGACCTTTTTTGACATAATTATAAAACATATATACACTGACTTAACGGTACAGTTCAACCTATTTTTGTGAAGTGATTTTATTGAACTTTTGAACAAAAAAAATTTGAATGAAATATATTAATGGACAGCGGTGATATTTGCATCGAAAGACCAAACTTTGATTTTCATGTCGTTTTTTTCTCATTCTTAGGCAACGATGTTTTATGAAAAAGTCGCTGTACTGAAAATTTCTCCAATTTTGAAAATATGTGAATGTTTTTGATGTCAAAATAACAGAAATTTATTAAAATTAAATGCACAAAAATCTCCTATGCTAAAAAATTTTATAATAACAAAATTACCGTTAGTTGAAAAATTTCAGAGGGGGCGTGGCAAAAAATAAGTATGTTACATTTCAAGTTGGAATACACTTAATATGTATACCTAGTTTGAGCAAAATGCGTTGAGCCGTTTAGATTTGTATAAAGGTCAAACAAACAAACAAACAAACAAACAAACAAACAAACAAACAAACAGAAAATGAGTTTTATTACTATAGATTCGTATTTTTTTTTTCTATATTTGCTCAATAAAATAAGTGAAATAAATAATATTTGTGTTTTTATCAAATTTACTAATTATATGTTCTAATATATTTTAATAACATTATAAAATCTATGAAACTGCGAAGTCGAGTGTCCAAATTGATGTACCTCTTTTCATTCGACTACAGTGTCTCTGGTGTTTAAAATTGAGCAAAGTAGATAAAGCACAAGCAATCACTTTAGATTTTTATGCTAGATTTTCCATAAGCGGTTAAGGTGGTATTTTTTTACGAGATTTTACGAAATCGTCCTCTGGTTTTGTAGGTTGAGCAAAATAGTTAAAACCAGAACAATTATTGTATTCAAAAACAATAATAAAAACAAACAACTAAAAACAACTATATTAGTGCTTTTGGGATGAGTGGATTTGTTGTTTGGTGTACCAAAGCACCCTCTGGTGTTTGAGAGTAAGTTAAACAAATATCATCAAAAGCCTAGCCGTAGCCGCAAGTACCTACCTTAAAATTGTCAAGTTATTTATGAGTTTGTTAAAACATTTCTACTCAAGCGTCCAAGCGTTCAAGATAGATCACTCAAAAACAAAAGAATGACTTATTGCTTAAAGACTCTCTGGTTTTGAGTCGAAAACATGACGAACCATTCCCCGATGACGAACCATTTCAATTAGCTTGTTGTTGTTTTACAATCGTTGTTGTTACAAGTTTATCGTTGTTGACTTAAAATGGATTTTTTTTAAATTAATTTTTTGATTTTGATTTTATGATCACATGCTTTATTGAACTTATTCGCTTCTTCGAACAAATTTTTTTTACTTTTTTCTTTTGACCTTGTTAACAATAATATAACCTTTAATTGCTTATAGTTAATTGCTAAATTAGTTTTGTAACGATAATAATAACTTAAGTTATTAAAGCTTTAATGTTGCCACCCAATTGTATAAACTTTATAAATGGAATAAAGACATAAATTGTTCTAAATTGCTTTAGGCGCTTTTTGTCTTATGCTGCCGATTCACTAATCTCTGTGGTACCCATAGTTTTGACATCGCTGCCATGTTCTTCCTTGCCGCAAGAAAGACAGGGTATTTTTTGACGTAGTGCCAGCTTGTATTTCGGATGACTAATTGGAAGCAAAATTGGAAGAGAAATTAAAAAAAAAAAACTAATTACAACTGTTTGAGTGTTGTTGTTACCCACCTCAGACCATAGACAATAGGATTGCAAACGGAGTTAGCCTTGGCAAATACCGAGCCACAAATGGTGCTCAATGGCGAGAGATGCATTGAACCAAATATGCCAGCATAGTTGATGATTGTGTAGGGTGTCCAGGCAAGGAACCACAGCGAGATGGTGACCAGCGCTACCTTGGCTAATTTTATTTCGATCGACTTGCCCTTGTCTGCTTCGCTGGTGCGCAGTGACGTGACATTCATTTTTTTGGCCTGTTCGCGCATAGCTTTTTCGTGCGCAACGACAGCCTGAAAACATAAATTTTTAGCAAAGTTTTGCCAAAGAATTCCAATGCGCCTACCTTCATTATGTAGTAATAGGAGAATATAATGGTCAGCAGTGGGGTCATGTAGACCCACATGGAGTAGACAATTATATACGAACGATTGAACCAGTCCTTGGCGAAGTAGTCTGTACCGCAAGCCGTCATATTGCCCTCGGGCACATAACGATTCCAGCCCACCATCGGCAATATGGACCAAATACCGCAAATGGTCCAGACGCACGAAAGTCTTATTACAGCGCCCGTAATCGTCAGCGGTTTGCGCGCCATACCCTTAACAATGACATTGTAACGATCGCGCGCTATCAATGTCATGGACCAAATGGAAACGCAACCGAATAACGATCCAAACAATCCGTACAGTTCGCACAGGAATGCGCCCATAATCCAGGTGCCGTAGAAGCCGTTTAACACCACGGGCGGAAACATGGTAAACATCATCATGAAGTCGGAGAAAGCCAAATTCACCACGAACAAGTTAGATGGCGTGCGCAACGTCTTGGTTGAGGTGAATATGTAGACAACGATAAAGTTGCCGGTGAGCGACATGATGCCCAGCACAGTTATAACGAAGCCGATGATGCCGAACCAGACGGGCTCCATGGGTGGCCATTGATACCAGTAGGGATCGACCATGTGAAAAATGTCGGCTGGCACACTTTCAGCCAGGCTGATGTTGCGGCCCCCACGCAGGTGCTGGAACATTGGTGGGCTCAACGACGCCATGATAGCCTCCAGATGCACCAAATGTCTTTTTTCTCTTTGTTAACACAAAATAGGCACAAAATTTAATTAATTTTTTAATTTTTTAGAATAATTTTTTTTTTTTTTTTAATTTTTTACACTTTTATTTCGATGGTGTCATGTTTTGTCGGATTTGGCGGAGCTGGTTGTTGTCACCTGGTGTTTCGTTAAATTTTGTGAGCCAAATCGTTGCGTCTATTTCTTTTATATCGTCCCATTGGACAGTTCTTAAGAAGCCTAACTCAACGCTATGTGTGTATGTGTTCCGTGCAACACTGCCTGTTGGTCTAATCCAATTATTGTCCTTGCCTACGTTTTAATTTGTTGGCAATTAAAATTAGTGGATTAGTCTTAAAGTTGTTTATAAGCGTTGTCTTAATTGCGGATTTCGGTGTATATGTATGTATGTGGTTGAAAAAAAAAAAACACTAAATATGAAACGCAATAGGTGGTATTTTTTTTCAGCCTCAAGGTCAGCGGAAGTGCAAATCTAAATAGATAAATCGATCCTGACACCAGATGAGTGACGTGCGCGATGAATTTGACAAAAAAAAATGCCTTATAGTCTTTTGTTTTCAAGTACGTGTAGTTTTAAGGCTATTTTCAGCTATTTGGGTTGAAAAAAATGACACTAAGCGACAAATTTAGCAAAATATCTGTGAGTCTGCTGTCACTATAAATTTCTAATGTTTCATAGTCCTCTAACTAAAAAAATAAGAACTTTTTAAGTCTTATTTTTAGAAAAGGTGCATACAAATTTTTGAACACAACTCAACGGATCCTTCGATATTTTTCCAAAAATTTGATGTGATGATTTGACATTGAAGATTGATTATTAAGATAGATCATTGTCAAATGAAACAAGCTACTGTTACTAAAAATCAATGGATAAATTTTGATTTGAAGATACCTTCAGTAGTGTCCGACCGAATGTTGATTTTTATCCGAATCTGAAGCCGAATGTTCGGCCAAATAGAAATAATCGGAAATCGAAGCCGAATACTACCAACAATGTTTTCAGGTTAAAAAAAAATAATTAAAATTTAGGCCTTGCTTTCGTTACAAAAAACGGCAATCATTAAGTTCAGTCTGGTTAAACAGGCCAAAAAATATGCAATTCCCATTAGTCTTTTTTGGAAAAAGTACATAATATAGGTGCTCTAGGTACTCTTTTCAATGATACTCTGCAAAGGTGTTTCTTATTGTCCGTCCCAAAAAAAAAGGTGTTTCTCCAATCCTTTAAATCCACCCTGGCTAACAAATGATCTAAAGGCACTTAAAAAATCGTTTATTTAAAAAATATAAAATATCTGGTTCTAGTTTAAACTTTGCTTCCTATTCTTCTTGTCGTTATAGATATCAACTACTAAATAAACAATGCTATTCTGCTTATATAATTAACATAAAATCTCAATTTAAAGATGATCCAAAACTTTTTTATAGTTTTGTTAACTCAAAACGTAAAACCTCCAGCTTTCCACCCCTTATGAAATTCAATCAGGAAGAATCATCTTGTGACAATGTGATTTCTAACATGTTTGCAAACTTCTTTAAATCAACTTACTCCGATATACCATTTAATACTAGCACTGTGTATCCTTTTGTCCCGCCAGTTAACTCTTTTGAATCTCCTGTAATAGACCCAAATATTGTCATGTGTTATCTTCGACAAGTAAAATCTTCCTTTACGACCGGCCCTGATAAAATTCCAAGCTGTATTTTAAAGCAATGTGCTACAAACCTGTGTACTCCTCTAGCCAACATTTTTAATATTTCCTTGCATAGTGGTTATTTTCCTATTATATGAAAGGATTCTTATATTATACCCCTTGATAAATCTGGCTCCAAGATAGATGTTTCTAACTATGGAGGAATTGCAAAATTAAGTGCAATCCCTAAGTTATTTGAGAAAATCAGAACTGATCAATTAACCCACTCCGTGTCTTCCACCATTTCTGTCTTTCAACATGGTTTTCTGAAGGGTAAGTCCACTACAACAAACCTCTTAGAGTTTACGACGCGTGTTATAAATGGCTTTACTTTGGGACTGCAGACTGATGTTATTTATACGGACTTTGGCAAAGCCTTCGACAGTGTTAATCATAATCTTCTTTTGAAAAAACTCCACCTTATTGGGTTTCCTGTCACATTATTAAATTGGATAAATTCGTATTTATCTAGACGTTATCTAGACGTATCTAGGCAGTCATATTGGGCCGGTTTTGTTTTTACTATTCATTAATGATCTTCCTTCGGTAATAAAACACTGTAACGTCTTAATGTACGCTGACGACGTGAAACTTTTTCTTTGTTACAAATCACCCGAAGAACGACATCTTTTACAATCTGATCTAAATAGACTTGTGGACTGGTGTAGCTTAAATATATTAAATCTCAACTTAAAAAAATGTAAGCAAATGACATTCTCGCCAAGATCTGCTAGTAACATAAATTACACTATAAATAACACTAACTTAGAAATAGTTTCCAGTTTTCTCGATCTTGGTGTTATTATGGATTCAAAACCTCGCTTCAATCTCCACGTTAATACGGTGATAAATAAGGCAAGAGGAGTCCTTGGTTTCATTTAAAGATGGGCTAAAGAATTCAGTGATTTAGTTACTACTAAATTATTATATATCTCTCTCGTAAGGCCAATTCTTGAATATGCATCAGTTGTATGGAACCCACAATATAATGTCTACATCGACGCCATAGAATCCGTTCAAAAACAGTTTTTACTTTTTGCTTTACGTCATAGTCGTTGGAACCCCAATATTATGCTTCCATCGTATGAAATACGCCTTAAAATTATTTTACTACCTTCCCTAAGAAGCAGAAGAATGATGCTTAATGTCATGTTTCTGTATAAATTACTTCGTGGCGAGATTAATTCGGAATATCTCATCTCAGTTCTAAATTTTAACATACCAAGGAGAGGAACTAGACATTTTCTGTTTTTCAAGTTGAGTCAGTGCAGTTCTAATTACGCTCTTCATGAACCTTTACGATGTATGTGCAGTGATTTCAATGATAACTTCAATATGATTAATTTTTCTGATTCGGTAGACGTCTTAAAACGGAAAATTATATTACATGTAAATAATTAAATCAATTTAACTTCATCCTATTATACCTAACGCGGTTTTATAACAATGTAATATTGGTAATTGAGATTGTTCTGTTTCTCCTTTTTGTCTCGATATTATGTTTTATAAAGTAAGCACCATCAAATATGAATCATTTTAAAACTTACTTTTTAATTATTCAATATTTTAATTTTTAATCGAATTGGGATTTACGTGCTCACGTGGTTTCCTGATTTGAAATTAGGCTGAAATCACACTATCACCTGGATTGGTGTGCCAGAGTATATCTCTTTTCCACACAAGTTTAAGCCTGCGCTGGCCCAAATGCATATCCAACTAATTGGGATTTTGATTTGGCGGGTATGAGATTTATCTCATTTCCACGTAGGTCCTTGGGTTGGACAATGGCCGCAAACCAGTTAAAATGAGTTTAGTGTTTTGGATTGTTTTTGAAATCAGGATTGTTTTTCGGGTACCTTAAGTTGATAATTACTATTATTTAATTCGATGTTGCTTATTTATATAGAATGAAGTTTATTTAAATTCGCGTTTTATTTATATTAAATTTTTAAATTCCGCTGAAAAGCCAATTAATGTGCTTAGTGGAAAATCCTAATTGCCAATAGGGGGTATGCTTTAGTACGTAGGTACATTCTGTCTGTCCCGGCTGATTCGGGCAGGATCTAGAATGTAAATCGTGCATGCGTATAGGACGGGTATACGTATCTTTGGAAGATTTCATACCTCCGGGCGAAACAAAAAAAAAAAACCTTTTAGGTATATTTACAATACTTTGAAAAAGATTGTATAACAATTTCAAAAAAAAAATATAAAATTTTTTTTTGTTACAAAAAAGCAAAAATATACGGCAAATATTCAGCAATTTCTGGCCGAAATCGAAGGTTAAAAAATCGGCCGAATATACCGAATACCGTGGCGAATATTTGGTCAGACACTAGTATCTAACCTACCACGCCTCCTTAAGAGCTTAAATTAAATGATGGGCTGTTATTAAATTAAAAAAATAAAAATTCAAACCACTTCAGTAACTTTAGAACTTCGGTAATTTTAGTAAATTAATTAGGGTTCGCAAAAACTCTAAATTGAAGAGAAAAATTGACTCTTCCTGATCAATATTATTCAATTGACGAACGATTCACTTTGCTTTCCTCATTCGTGAAGAAAAAGACCTTGAGCGCTCTTATGTTAAATATTTAGAGCAAGTCTTTGCTTGAACTGTCACTGTGCTTTTCTTTGTTATATGCATTAATTTTTTCGATTTCTTTTCATACATTCTGACAGTTCGACCGAGCTCGCTCTCAAGTGCCACCCACAGCCTTATAAATGAGCCTTGATTCAGAGTGTTAAAAATTTTTCTTCGCTCTTCCATAGTATTCGTTCGTAGATTGTGCTCCTCAAAAAAACTGAGTTGAACAACGCCTTCTTTTTGTTATTCGTTTCTTTTTTCTCGCTCGTTTTATTGACTCAACGAGTGATTTTGTTTTAAGACATAGATGCCCAAGGCCAAGGTTCATTTATAAGGTTGTGGCACTTAAGAGAAATGCACTCTTTTTCCCGCCTTTGCTCGAACTGTCACTGTGCTTTTCCTTGTTCTAAGCATTCCTTTTCTTCATTTCTTTTCATCCATTCTGACACTTCGACCGAGTTCGCTCTCAAGTGCCACAACCTTATAAATAAGCCTTGCCCAAGGCATGATTCAATTATTATAAGGTTATTCGTATTTTTGACGTTTTCTCAAATTGCTATGCTTATTTGAAAATGAGAGCAGAAAAAAATCATGAGAGCAATGTCATAAGAGCTAAAAATGCACACGGTTGCACAAATATCATACTAATTGGTACTATATTGCCTACTATTAATTTTGTTCTACCACTTTTATTGCTCACATTTCTTAGTGCATTAATAACTTTTTAAATTATTTTTATTTACTAACTTGAATGAAAATTATGTTAATAAATATATAAGTAATATAAATAAAAAAAAATATAATTGCGTTCGTTTGTTTCAATAAACACATAAAACCTAACTATAAAACCTAACCAAGAGCGTTTAGAAGCGCGTTCTAAATAAGTTAATTAACCGAGTTAATTGCGTAAATGTATAAAAAAGAAATTCCCATCACAAAATTATTGGGAACTTTACAGAAATTTTGGATCCATCAATGGGAAGTGCATTAATAATTTTTTAAATTGTTAAGAAAGTAACAAAAATTCGTCAAAACAAAAATGAAACCACGGTCGCATAATATTGTATACATAATGTGACCAACCGTAATCCTTTTGGGAGTTTTTTACTTCTTTTTTTCTCGCTATACTTCTTGTATCGAAATACGCTAAAGGTATTTCTTTTAACTTGTTGTACTTCTTTTTGACATCATTTTAACAATATTTTCATATATCTATTCAAAATACAGCTCTCTAACTACTGCAAAAAATTATTTAAGGTTTGTTTCTGTACTCGATTCAAGTAACTTTATTTATTTTAAGGTAGTATCCAAGTGTGACGACCGAAATGTTGACATTTTTCATAAATTTTTTAAATAAGAAAAAAAAGGCGATCGTTTTGAAATGTTTTTATTGATGTCGTAAAGTGTGCAAAAGAATTTTGTTTGACTTGATTGTACATTAATTTGCTTATAGTTATCTATATCAAAGAAGAGTACTAGAAAGAAGGTGTGTTTTTTTGGGGAAAGCACCCAGCCTTACGTGTTCATCTAAAATAAAAAAATCAAAGAGAATATCGTTCTGCAGGCTTTATTGTAGGGCTTTACCCTATAATATGTATATTAAAAAAAAAACAAATAAAAAATGGCGAACTTGTGAAAAACAAATTTTTAAATCTAACTTTTTTTAATTTGTTTAAAAAAATTAACTTATTGAAAAATTTATTGTTTTAAAATTCCGGAACTAGCTATGTATGCTTTAAATAGCAAGTGAAATTTTTAGACAAATCGGTCGAATAGTTTTTAGTTAGTGCTTCCCCGAATTTTCGAAAACGTTGTTTCGAAAAAAACGTGTTTAAAGTTTTAACAGCACTTTAATATACCTATGTTACGACGCTTTCTCTTCTTTTGGCTGTAACTTTAAAAATATTTTCAATTTAGGTCTAAGACTTTTAGAGTATATTTTTCAGATTTAATTTTTATATTCTATTGAGAAAAATTAAAAAAAAATTTGATTTTTTGAATTCGTCAAACTGGTGGACAGCTACTTTAGTAAGCAATGAATTGTAATATCAATGAAATGGAATAGGATCTAATTTTAAATCTCTTATAAATTAAACTGTTTAATGGATTTATTCATGCATCTCTAATATCTTCATTATTTTTTGTGGATGCACTTCTATCTTGTTGTTCTATATTTATTATATGTACTTCTATTGTGTTTCTTTTTAAAGTCTGTGCGTGTTCATCTTTTTGCTTTGATGATTATGTATACACCACGTTTTTGTGCCGCAAGTTGCGTATGTTTAATCCCTTACCAGGGACCGTACCGGTTATGGTTTTTATCAAAAAAGTCAGATATTAACAGTTATTATTCAACTTTTATTTTTTCCGACAAAAGTACTAGTTATTTAATAGCTTTTATTTTTTCGGGCAAAAATAACTGTTACTTTTGACTTTTATTTTTTTGGTCAAAAATAACAGTTATTTTGTGCCTTTTATTTTTTCGGTCAGAAATATCAGGCAATTTGAATTTTTTTAAATGCCACTTGAACGGCAAAAAAGTTTTATGCAATTTTTATCGTCTCATCAACGCGCACATTTTGAGCGATAAAACTTTTTAGTTTTTAAAGTTTTTTATTCGTCCTTTGAAAAAATACAAATTGCCTGATATTTTTGACCGAAAAAATAAAAGGCACAAAATAACTGTTATTTTTTACCTAAAAAATAAAAGTCAAAAGTAACAGTTATTTTTGCCCGAAACAATAAAAGGCAAAAAATAACAGATAATTGTAATTTTTATAGTAACAGCCAAACATTTAAAAGGCATTTAATATTCGCAAAGCTGCTGCCATTACGATAATAATTGTATATTTAAAAAAGTCCTCCGGCCACTTTTTCGTTATGCCTTTTTCATCTGAAAATTGTAAAATAACAGTTATTTTCGGTCCCTGTCCCTTACAATTTTATTTTTGCAAATTACGCTGCTGTAAACTTACCGAACATACGCTGTTTACATCGACAACACGGCGTTCATTGAATACCACTAGTATTTCTTTATAATTTATTTTTAACCTTAACTAACTTCCTTCTAAATTACACTTTCAATTAATAAAATTCACTAATTAGGTTTTGAGCAATGGCAAAAATAACTTTTTATTTTAACTTTTCAAAGGATCTTTCTAAATTCCTAGAATATACTTACAACATAGCATACACTTACGATGCAACACCTACATAGTTTCTTTTTCTTATTAACTTGGCAAGAAATCATTGAAAAACTACTACACTAGAAAACTACACAACGAAACACTGAAACATACCTTTTTTCCAACAGCACAAAACACTGTTAGCAGATTGTCAAAATAATTTTGCTTATAAAAAATAAGCATACTTCAAAAATACGAATAACCTTATAATAATTGAATCATGGCCCTACTATTTCAGTGACGAAATAGTACTGGTGAGAGTGACACAGAAGTTCTGCAAGTGCAGTTTGTCTCTCTCACTCAACATGCTGATTTCCTATTGGTTGATTGACGATCAAACAAAAGAGCGATAGTATACGTGTGAGTTTAATTTGCTGATATCAGCCACTACTGGGCATCTATGTTTTAAGATGAACTATATATTTTGCGTTTTTTAATGCAATATTAAAGTACTTACATTTTTTTTAAAATGTTCCTTCTTGTTTATTTATCTTAGTTTCTTACCATTTCATAAAAAATAATGATTTTTTAAGCTTTTTTAATAAAATATATTTAAGAAAAATACTTTATATTATTGATTTAAATCCATTCAATTTATTATGTGCGAAGTGCTTAACTAAAGTTTTGCATCAAATGAAAGCGAGCGATTCAATGAGTTTATCATTTCAAAAGCCACGAGTGATAAAAACTCAACATCTCTCATCAACCCGACGTCGCTCTTTTAAAATTTCTCAGCATACAAACTCACGAACGAGGAAAGCATTTGAAGAGCAAGGCTCATTTATAAGGTTGTGGCACTTGAGAGCGAGCTCGGCCGAACTGTCAGAATGGATGAAAAGAAATAAAAAAAATGAATGCATAGAACAAAGAAAAGCACAGTGATAGTTCAAGCAAAGGCGGAAAAAGAGTGCATTTCTCTCAAGTGCCACAACCTTAGAGCCCGAACAGAATCAAAAGTCGTTACGACCGGTGATCCTCTCTGGTCGCCAGACACACAGAACCCGTACAGAATGAAAACGATTGCGACTGACGATGCAGGGTTGATTTTATATAGCATAGTTTTGTTAGCAGCCATGTTTTTGTTGTTGTGTAAGTGAAACAGAAACAAAAAAGAAACGTGAGAACATATCAAAAACTAAGAAATTGTCTTTGAACATACTTAATTGTTTACAAAATATGGCTCCACTAATTGTACTCAGAGAGGAAATCGCCGGTCGTTAGAGAAAAAATAGAATAGATTCTATTCAATTTTACTCTAACGATAAGTCGCTACGACTCTTGCTCAGCGATTTCATTTTGGATGGCTTCGTTAACTTGCATGTGTTCTGTTGTGTCTTCGACATCACAAGTCGTTACGACTTTTGGTTCTGTTCGGGCTGTAAGAGCTGTTCTGTTCGTCAGTCGCAATCGCTTTCATTCTGGACGGGTTCTGTGTGTCTGGCGACCAGAGAGGATTGCCGGTCGTAACGACTTTTGATTCTGTTCGGGCTCTTATAAATGAACCTTGGCATAGAACAAAAAAAGCACAGTGACAGTTCAAGCAAATGCGGAAAAAGAGTGCATTTCTCTTAAGTGCCACAACCTTATAAATAAGCCTTGTTGAGGAGTTATAAGAAGAGTGAATATTTTATCCGCATTCGCTGTGAATACTTTAAAATGACAAACTCATATCAAAGATAGCTAGCGAAAGCTAGCTTTTTTTGAAATGTTCTATTTTAACAATCAAGCTGCAAAAGTAGACATATTTTGTCAATAATGGTATTCCCTAAATGATTACAATTTCCTACATTACACATTTTCAGGTGACATTTTTGGCAGTAGGACATACAAAAAAATTATTTTTTTTGCGATAATGATCAATCAATTAATAATTGATAATAATAAAAAAAATTATTTCTATAAAAATATCCTTTGGCTGGAAAAATGTTTGCCCAAAATAAAATCCCTTTACGAAAAATTACTTAAAAAAAACCAACGCAAAATCGCACCCCTATCTTTTCAACGTATCTTCTAAATAAGTTCGTAAATTCCAAATCAAAACTAAAAAAATGGTATCTTCTGTTGCTATTCATTCTTAAAGTTGATTTTTGTTATCTAATCTAAGCTTTTTTATATCATTTTTATGCTTATACTTCCCTAATTTTACCATTTTTCGTACATTTCTTTGTATTTTAACCTTAGCATATTTTGGAGCCATTGTACTCAGATCCACCCAACCTTTAGCTTTTGTTAGAATGTCTGTTTGTCTGCTTTAAGTGTCTTACGCTTCTTAGATAAATTGGATTAGGTATGTTTTTTATTGTCTAGCTCGATTTCGAATCTTGACCATAAACTGGTATTACTTACTGCTTTCTACTTTTCTCTTTAAACTTGTGGTGAATACGTAGTTGCCAAATGCAATGAACTGCTATGAGAACGTTACGTCACATTCTTACTGATAAACAAACACATGTATTTATCTTTGCAGGGACACCGAAAAAACACATATATAACTTACATTTTTTAAACAAATAAATACATATGTTCACTTTTCACTCAAAGAAAAATGTTTTTATTATATCTTTTTTTTTAATATATGTTGTTACTCTGACGAAATCTGTTGTTAGCTCTATTTTGAACACACATTTCTTCAAATTAACGACATATTTTGTTAATTCTAAAACATTTTTTTAGTGTATTTATAATGATATGTACATACATATATATGTTAGTTTGTGCAAACAGTAACTTGCTCCCACATTTCTCTCAAGGTTAACGAAATTAATGCATTTTTTTCGACTGCATGCGCAATACTGTTGTTCTAGTGAAAATGCAAACTATTTCCACAAGTGGCTACTTGTGACATCTCTCAAGGTCATTGCCAATTAGACACTTAAAGGAGCTCTTACTCAAACCGTGTTACGTCATGCAATGTAAAAAGTCCATCATCGGCAGAAATGTTCACTTTGTGTTATTATGTTTTATGTATAAACTTTAACAACAGCTTATTTCCTTCGTAGAAATAATGTCATGGGAGGTGCCACACCCCGTTATGCTATACTAACTTTCATTACTTTAGCTCATTACATTACACTGCCAAAA
This sequence comes from Dichetophora obliterata, assembly GCA_963920525.1. NCBI lineage: Eukaryota > Metazoa > Arthropoda > Insecta > Diptera > Sciomyzidae > Dichetophora > Dichetophora obliterata. Next base: position 5,082,093 of record OY986435.1, read on the forward strand.
TTTTAGCTCAATCGGTCTGTTAGTTTTGGAGTCTATCGTGAACAAACATATAAACTATTTCTTTTTCTATTTATGTACATAAAGATTTACTTTTTATGGGAGGTCGACAGAGTTTTAAATTTATTTTACCAAATTTCAAACGTGTACATTATCATATACATTTGTGTAGAATTATCAAAAAAGCTTTCATATAGTCACTTTATATGGGAGGTAGGTGTGGTTTTTATTCGATTTTGACAAATTCCATACACAGAATGCGTATTTAAAACTAAAGTTTATGTTGAAAGTTTTAAGAAATTAAATTTATTCTGTGGAATTTAAAAACATTTTACCGTTTTAACAAAGTCACTATGCATAGGAGACAGGCGTGGTTTTCTGATACGATTTGGCTCATTTCGAACATGATTTTGATACGAAAGCTACAAAGTAACGGCCGTTATCGTGATCACGAACGGAAAGACGAACATGGCTAAATCGACTCAAGAGGTATTGCTGAGAATTTATATAGCTTTCTATACCTGCTTCACTTCCTTGTGGGCGTTACAAATGGAGTGGCAAAGCGAATATACGCTTTACGCAGTATAGAAATAATACGGGGTATAAAAATGATCATATGTCTTTTTTTCCCTTATGTTAGGCTTGATGTATATACCCACAATTTCTCAAACAATTATTTATTTTAATTTTTGCATTGTAAGGGGGTTTTCTTCAAAGGCTGAGGTATGCTAAGCTGTTTCAGGGTCAGACAAAAGAGCAGGGCTGCAGAGTCAGACCAAAAAATTTGGACTCCGACTCCGACCAAATAATTAAAAAAAAATCTGATTTTAATTTTTAATAACAATTTTTAATAATATTTCGTAAAACTGACAAGAGTAAGGTTTTTCGACGGGTGTAATTGTATAATAGTTGACTTTATCGACATTTTTTTTTGCCATTTTCTTAACCGTTAATACAATACAATGTTTAAATTCCAGTTTCAAGCTATCACTGACACTTCAATCATGATAGCTTTAGTGTTTCATTTTTAATGAGTAGTCGATAATTTCACAGGGTGAACCAAATTAAAAAAATTATTGCTTTTATACTGTTTTAAACAAAATTTACAAAATTATGCGAAATATTCTTTATTTTTCATGATTGTTTTGCGGCAGTCGGAGTCGGGAAAAATGCATCGACTCCGGCAAAACAATCGTGAAAAATAAATAAAATTTCGCATAATTTTGTAAATTTTGTTTAAAACTGTTAGAATTTGAGGCCACGAAAGAAAAACAAACAGAAATAACTTTTATATTAATTTAAATCAATTTATTTTTCAATATTTTCAGCACAACTTGTCGCGGCTAATTTCCAGAAAAACAATACAAAAAGTCAACTCAAAAAGAAGAACGTGTGTACACAGCAAAATAACAACAGTTATGTCTACAAACAATTTAGACATTAACTGTCTCTCTTTAACTTCTTCAGTTGCAATACAGATCAATGTTGCTTTTGCTCTGCACACGAAATTCATAACGCTTATTACAAGAATGTTTAGAGTGACCGCTTATTACAAACAAAATTAGAGTGACCATAAGTCGTGTGCATTCAACACACCTCCACAAAAGATACATTGATAAATTAAAATTACATAAATTACATTTCATTTTCATATTTTACATATTCGACAAGTTGTGAATTCTGGGGAGATTACATTTTTGTGGTCCAACATTTGTTGCTAGGATTGGGGAAACCCAGAAAAACCCAATCAGACCAGCGTTAATTAAGAAAAAAATTAAATAGTACATTAATTCATAGAACTGCAAATAACAAAAAAAATTTAAAATAAAATGATAACTTAAATAAAATAGTTAAAATATTTAGTCCATATTTTGATCGGTGAGACCCAATTGACTTCGTAGTTTCAAAAATCTAACTGCAGGTAATGGCTTTGTCAAAATATCAGCGAGCTGGTCATCTGTGGGAATATACTCAATGGAAATTAGTTTATTTTCGACTTGTTCTCTTGAAAAATGATATTTAATATCTATATGTTTAGATCTCTTGTGACATGAGGGATTACTAGCTATACTTATGCAACCTTGATTGTCTTCGAATATTTTAATTGGTCCATTTAATTCAAACTTTATTCCCTTCATTAATGATTTTAGCCATAAAGCTTCCCTAACGCCTTCAAACAATGCCATATATTCTGCTTCAGTAGAGGAAGCTGCAACTGAATTTTGTTTCTTTGTATTCCAGCAAATAAGACATGACTCAAACATTTTAAATAAATAGCCAGTAGTACTTTTTCTGTCACTCTCACTTCCAGCCCAATCAGAATCAACGAACCCAATAAAAATATTTTTAAAATTTGAATTTTTAACAAAAGTTAATTTGAAATCAACAGTACCCTTTAGATATCGCAAGACTCTTTTAAGACATTGCCACAATTCATGATTATTTTTATTGGTGTATCGACTTAAAATGCTCACTGATGTACAAAGATCAGGACGTGTACATAACATAATATACATTAAACACCCGATCAAATTACGGCACGGTGCATCGCAATTTTCTTCTGAATTTAAAGCTTCGTAATTAAGCTTACTTGGAAGTGGAGTACTAACTGCATTACATTCATGCATATTAAATTTTTGTAAGACATTTTTAATATAAGCAGACTGGCTAAGATCTAGTTGATTATCATGTCTATCGATTTTAATTCCAATAAAATATCGAATTTCAAATAAGTCAGTCATTCTGAATTTACTCATAAGGTAAGATTTAAATTTTGACATTGTTTCAAGATTTTCAGTTGCTATGACCAAATCATCCACATACAATAATACGTATATGTTTTTCAAAATATTTCCTTTCTCAAGAATATAGATACAACGATCTACATCAGAATTAACAAACCCAATTTCTTTCAATACTTGCTCAAACACCTCAAACCAACATCTAGCTGCCTGCTTAAGTCCATAAATGGATTTATTTAATTTGCAAACTTTATCACTTCCATGTGGTATTCCTTGAGGAACCATCATATAGATTTCCTCCTTCAATTTTCCATTCAAAAAAGCTGTTTTAACATCCATATGGTGAACTTTTAAATCATATTGGTTTGAAATTGACAAAATTAATCGAAAACTAGAAATTCTTGCTACTGGTGCAAATGTTTCATCATAGTCGATTAAATATTCCTGTGTGAAACCACGCGCCACAAGCCTTGCTTTATATTTAACTGGGTTGCCATACTCATCATTTTTTATTGTAAAAACCCATTTACAATCAACTATATTTTTATTTTCAGGTTTTTGTACAATAGACCAAGTGTTATTAAGCAAATGAGAATCTAATTCGTCTTTAATTGCTTCTTCCCAATATAATCTATCACTCATATTTTTGACTGCATCAAATGAACTGGGAATACTACTCAAGAAATTATGCGCATTCATTATGCAACTATTTAAAAACCTATAAGATCTTTGTGGTCTATTTTTTAACCGTTCACTTCGTCTGACATCATTTTCATCTGAACTTAACTCTGAATATGGCAATTGGTCATCAGCTATCTTAACTTGATCAACACTATCAAGAGCCGTGACTCTTTCATTAGGCTGTCCATCTAATATTAATGTATTAGATTTTTCTTCCGTACTCTCATTCGGGAAATCAGACTGTACAATTTCCGTACTCTCATTCGGGAAATTAGATTGTACTTCCTCCGTACTCTCATTCGGGAGTTTAGAACTCAGATCTTCCGTACTCTCATTCGGGAAATTAATCTGATCTTTTTCCGTACTATCTTTCAGGAAATGATTCGCCTGTTCCATACCTTCATTCTGGAACCCTGAGTCTTTCATTTGTACTTTATCTGTAATTACAGTCCTAGAGTTAACCATATTGGTTTCATCAACAATAACATCTCTTGCTACCATAAATTTTCGAAATTCCACATCCCACAATTTAAAACCATTTGGTTCGTATCCAACTAAAATGCCTTTAATTGATTTTTCATCAAATTTTCTTTTCCTTATTTTATTATGTACATATACTGTCGAACCAAATACTTTTAAATATTTTAAATTAGGTTTTCTATTATGCCACATTTCAAAAGGAGTTTTCTTATTGCCTTCTAAGGCTTTACTTGGAATTCTATTTACCAAATAAGTTGCTGTCAATATAGCCTCACCCCAAAATCTCTTGTCTAACTTTGCCCCACTAACCATAGCACGAGCTTTTTCAGTTAATGTTCTAATCATACGTTCAGACACACCATTTAATTGTGGAGTATGTGGAACTGTCAAATGATAGCTGATGCCTTTTTCAACACAATATTCGCGCATTTCATTTGATAAATACTCTCTACCATTATCAATATAAAAATTCACAACCTTTAGGTTGAAATGAGTTTCACTTTTTGCAATAAAATCTTTGAACATTGCAAAAACATCAGACTTGTAGGTTATCAGATAAGTAACACAATAATGTGTATACTGATCAACAAAAACTACATAGTAATTTTTACCATCAATGGAAGAAGGTGTTATTGGACCACAAACATCTGAATGGATTACGAATAAAGGTCTTTGAATATAATTTTTATCCTTAAATTTTGCAAATGGGAGTCTAGCCTGCTTGCCGTTTATACAAGCTTAACATAAATTACTATTTAATTGAACATTCTTTAAAAGGTTAATATCTTCAAACATATTATTTCGTTTTATTTCTAAAAACTTGCCCTTGCTAATATGACCTAATCTCTCATGCCACAATTGATATTCTTTATTTTCTTTCATATTTATTGCATATGCCCTATGGCATAATTTGAATTCAACAATTGGTATATTTTGCATACACATACCTTCAATAAATACTTCACCATTCTTTGAGACTTTTACACCTCCTGAATTAAATTCGATGGTCATGCCACTTACTTGCATTTTTCTTACGGAAAGTAAGTTATGCGGAATGTCTTTGCAGAACAAAACGTCTTCCAGGGTAATCATGTCTTGAAAATTGCTTCGGAGTCTCATAATGCCTTTAGCAGTGGCATAAATGAACTCCCCACGTTTTGCAACAGCAATCTCGATCGGCGATTCCAAGTCGATATAGTCAGCAAGTAGGTTTTTATCATTAATCATATGATCTGATGCTCCAGAGTCCAAAATAAATGATACGTCACCTACTTTTGGAAAATTAATCCCTTGTCTCATCATAAAGGCAAAACCTCTTTCTGGCTGCACTGCTGCTACTTGGGCTTGCTTCGTTTTTTCATTGTTTTGGTCACTTAATAATTTTTTAAAAACAAAGCAGTCTTTTTTAAAATGTCCCTTTTTACCACAGTGGTGGCATTTAAGATTAGATTTATAATTGTTTTTAAAAGGCTTGTACTTGATTTTATTTTTGTAATTATTTGTCTTAACTTTATATTCGTTTTGCACATTGTTGCACACAGCTTGCAATATCTTAGAACTTGTGTCTCTCCCGGCACTTTTTAATTTTATCTCATGATCAAGCAAACGATTTTTTACAAATGCCACAGTTAAGTTATTTTCAGATAATGTTTCGATTGCGGTTATAACACCGTCGTAAGAGGATGGAAGTGTTAATAACAAGTGCGAAACTTTATCCATCTCTTCGATTTTTGCGCCCGACGCCGACAACTCAGTTATTAAATCATCAAAAATGTTGAAATGACTAACAAGTGGACAACCACTCTTTAATTTTAATGATAATAATTGCTTTCGAACAGAAAGCTGCGAGGCCAAACTCTTCCGCTCATAAATGGCGTCTAAGTTTGCAAAAATTTGCTTTGCTGTGCTTTGATCATTGGCAAAACCGAGATACGAATCACTTAAAAACTCTATTATAATGCTTTTTGCACATCTTTCAAATTTTTCCCACTGTTCAGTAATTTTTTCTGGTACTTCATCGTCAATTACATTTAGAGCACCACTTTCAGCTAAAAGAGCACGCACGCGAAACTTCCATATTGAATATTTTTCGCCATCAAACGGCTTAATGTTTCTTTTTCCTTTATCCATTTTTTTTTTTTTTTTTTTATTATTTGCTTCCAGTTATTTTTATAACACACGCCAAAATTTAACAACCAATAGTTTTTTTCAAGAAGCCACACTAATATTGTTCATTCGTAACTGGGCCCATAACCTGTTAGAATTTGAGGCCACGAAAGAAAAACAAACAGAAATAACTTTTATATTAATTTAAATCAATTTATTATTCAATATTTTCAGCACAACTTGTCGCGGCTAATTTCCAGAAAAACAATACAAAAAGTCAACTCAAAAAGAAGAACGTGTGTACACAGCAAAATAACAACAGTTATGTCTACAAACAATTTAGACATTAACTGTCTCTCTTTAACTTCTTCAGTTGCAATACAGATCAATGTTGCTTTTGCTCTGCACACGAAATTCATAACGCTTATTACAAGAATGTTTAGAGTGACCGCTTATTACAAACAAAATTAGAGTGACCATAAGTCGTGTGCATTCAACAAAAACTTTACAAAAGCAGTCGGAGTCGATGCATTTTTCCCGACTCCGACTCCTTTGCACAAAAATTCCTACAGTCTCCGACTCCTCGACTCCGACTCCGACTCCGACTCCGCAGCACTGCAAAAGACTCTCAAACTTTTGCCAAAATAAATAAAAAGACTTGATAAATTCAATGTTCTAATAATAATTGCTGCTTTATTGTTAAAGTTGTAATTTCTAGCAGTGTATACAGTATTCAGGTATATCTATATATATTTTCTTAGTTTATAATTCTATGAGCAAGTCTTTCTTATTACAATACACAATATTATAGATATATGAAACAAATCAATCTCGTATGGAGTTCTCGTATGCTGGTTCGACGATGTTCGGTGCGCGGTGGATTGCGGTGATTCAAAGAAATTCGGTGATAAACGGTGTTCGGTAAAGTTCGGTGACGGTCGGTGTGACAACGACTTAGGCAAGACCCTACTACGCTGCTTTATTTAATATTTTATAATGGTGATATATATTTTATATATGGCAAGAATTGCTTTGTTATTATTTTAAAGACAAGTTAGTTAATAAAATTTTTAAGCCTAAATCTATATGGTGGGGCTACCGACCAACCGAATCCTAAGTGAATGCCAAAAGAAAGATTTTATTGTGGACTACCGACCGACCAAAACCGACGTGAATGCCGAAAGAAAGATTTTTAGTGTGGACTACCGACCGACCGAAGTCGACGTGAATGCCACTAACTTAACTACTACTTAAAATACTTAAAAGCTAAATGTATTCGAATGAGCCACCTTACGATAGCTCGTTTTAAAACTACGGAGCTTTTATCGTTCAACAAGTATACGACGGAGCAAGGTACTAAGATTTCGAGCCTTGCCCAAGTCTGACAAACTTCACACTCTTATTCACTCTCACATGTAAACTTCATGAGAATTATAATATCGTGCACCAGCGTATATGTTAAATTTTCTTGTTTAGCTCGTCGCTACCGTGTGGTTATTGGTTTTGTTGTAGTTGTTAGGTTTGTTGTAGTTGTTGTTAGACATTGCCCAGTGGGCAATTGCAGTAGTTCCAAGGCCTTATAGCAGGCCTGCGTTAGGTTTTTATAGGCCTTCGCCTTCCACACTCCTTGCAAACACCATTGCATTGCTTGTATGAAATGGGAAAATTTGTCAGGCCTTCTGCTCTCCTTGCTAAAAAGAGACCTGCCAGAAGTGCTCTTTCGAGACGTCACGTTAGAAGGAAAAGCAATACAAATATCCTTTTCAAATAAAAAACGACCAAAAATTTCGGATTTAACCATGCGGCGGTCCGACATCTTACCCACTCGTCTATCGTGGTTGTTAGGAATCAATTGCTTATTTTGCATCAATACAAATGAAAGTAAGCTTTCGGGAGCCCGGGCTCGAGACAGAACTCGGACAAAAATTTTTTTTGTTTTTTTAAAATCTACATTTTTTTAACAAACTGTTCTGTGTATTTAAAATTTTTTTTTGAATTTTTTTATAAATTTTCTTCATACAAAAATTTAAGAAAAGACTTGGAGTTTTTACACATAAATATTTTCATATAATATTATATGTAATGTGTTAGTTTTCGGAAGCCCGGGTTCAAGATCCAACTTGGACAAAAAAAAATTTTTTTTTTTTAAATCTAAATTTTTTTCAAACTGTTCTGCGTATTTGGAATTGTTTTTGGAATTTTTTTTTGTAAATTTTTCATATTAAATAATATGGAAAGAATCAGAACCTTCAAAAGGTAGGCCTTACAGAAGTACTCATCAATGCAGTGATCATGGAAGGTGTATTGACTAGAGATGGGTAATAGCACAATTTTTTGTGTGTTGACTCACCAGCATATGTGCACCCTTGTGTGTCAGCACACTGTGCTAGCACAATTGTGCCACAATCGAACAAAGCACTAATAAAAGTGTCGATAACAAATAGAGTGCTAACACCCTTTTCTATTGATTTGTTTACAATAAGGCTATTCACAGTTTGAATACGCTGGTCTGCTATTTGTACGAGCGTATTTTGCTTTGTTGTTGTTTTGCATACAAACGCAAATACGCAGACACGCGTAAATAAAAGTAGCCCTTGGACGTGTTTTTTGTACCTCGTATTTTTATGCTCTGTCTACAGCCGCATAATCACATACATCACAGGGTTGCATAATTTTTTAATACGACAGTCACATGGCGAGGTGCTCACAGTTTGAACAATAACAAATGCTATAAATACGATTTGTTAAAAGTACGCTTAAACTGTGAATAGCCTTAATATTCACAAATTGCATATTGTCAATAATTGCAAGTAAACCAAAGTAAAAGCAAAATCAACTGTACTAAGCAAAAACTTACAAAATGTAAGTAATACAGTGCACAGTAGCGATAACCAATGAGTTTCAGTGAAGAAGCTTAGCACAACACTCTGCTATTCATCCCAACACAGCATACAAAAGTAACTTTAAGCGCAAAAGTTCGTCAAAGCTCTGCTCTTTGCGTGCTATTGTGCCACTATGTGAGTCAACGTATTGTGCTAGCACACATGGCACACTACAGGGAGTCAGCACAGTGCCATAGCACAGCACTGAGTTACCCACCTCTAGTATTGACGCCAATAATAGCAGTGGTAGCATGCCTGCTTTTGCGGAGCACTCGCTAAAATGCCCACTGGGTGGCTGGCTGGTCTCATGCATGCTGTGTGTATGTGTAGTTGTAGCTCAAAATATTCGATTTGTAGGCACAGTGGTGTAGTGGACCAGCGGCGTAGTGGGCAGGGTACAACTTTGTAATGAACCACCGCTACAGCATAAATTAAGATCAATTGGCGTAAATGAACTTATCAAGCATTTTTGTGAAGGAGTGTTGAGGCTTCACATGGAGCCAATTCGGGTTATGACAATTCGGGTTAAGGCGGGTTAATTTGCTTGGAAAGAAATTTTGCTGATCTGGCTCAGTGAAAATTGTTAAGTTTGAACAGATTTAGTGCAGTTTACCTCTCCGTAAATTTCAAAGTAGACATTTTTCTGTATAAGCTTATTATGTGTTCAAACTTTTGATCAAATCGCTTCAAAATCTTAGAAAACTCTAGTAGAGTAATGATCTTAGGCTTGTTGATTATATATTTTCACCAGTTTTTAAACTATAATTTACATATTTCTATAAATGTTTATTAAACGTACTGGATTAAAAGATCTTGAACCTAAATGTACTAAGAGATATAAAAATTTCTTTAATAAAAATAAAACATGGTTATGGTGATGGTCATGGTGAAGGGCCTTCTTAACCCCTGCAATATAATAATGGAAGCAAAAAGCTATCACAGAGTTTTTAAAAGAAATTTACAGCTTGGAAAAATAATTTTGGTTTTCAAACAACTTTATAATTGTCTCTGCATTAAGTTCATTTTCAATCGCGTCAGAATCGCTTTCCTGCAAACATTTGGAAAACGATTGGAAGAGAAGTTGATTTGACGAATCACTTGCATTTCGCCTAAGGGTTGTTTGGAAGATGGATCGCTTTTCGATCGCCCAAGCGATGAATCCGCGATTCAAGAAAAATCTTCCGTCGCTCATTCCGGCTTTTGTTGGAAGATGGATTGCTTTTCGATCGCCCAAGCGATGAATGCGCAATTCAAGAAAAATCTTCCTTCGCTCATTCCGGCTATCGTTGGAAGATGGATCGCTTTTCGATCGCCCAAGCGATGAATGCACGATACAAGAAAAATTTTCCTTCGCTCATTCCGGCGATTGTTGGAAGATGATTCGCTTTTCGATCGCCAAAGCGATGAATGTAATCAAGAAAAATCTTCAAAATCTTTCTACACTCATTTCGGCAATCGCTGGAAAATGGATTGCTTTTTAATCGCATAAGCGATGAACATGCGATTCAATTCCGCTCATTTCGGTGATCGTTGGAAGATGGCTTTTTTAAAAATTTCCAAAATCGATCGTTGGAATATGAAGCAGGCTATCCTATATACTTCTCCCCAAAATTATTTTTTGTATTGAATTGCTGTATAAAAACTGAAAATATTCATATCAGCACGATTTTCGGTGGTCGATTTTTTGTTGACCGATTTGACAAAGAATGTCCACTATAAAACAACTTGTAGCGTTCAACAAAGACGCTTCGCAACAAATCGCTGAGGAACCCTAAAAGCGATTTGTTTGCCCCTCTTGTTGAACAATCCCTTAAGACTCCTTTTACCGATTCGTGTTCAACTCTTCCCGCGAATCGCTCAGAAATTCTGTTTGCGATTCGTTTCAGACTTTTTCCAGCGAATCGCTTAAGGCTCCTCTAGGCGATTCGTTAGCGACTCTTTTCGTCCTTTAGGCAAACCCTTTAGGCAATTCGTTGGCGAATCTTTCTGGCGAATCACTTAAGACCCCTCTCGGCGATTCGTTAGTGACTCTTCCAAGTGAATCGCTTACGAATGCTTTAGGCAATTCGTTCGCAAATCTTCCCGGTGAATAGTTTTTAGGGCCTCTATATGGATACTATATGAAAACTATAAAAAATATGATATTTCTCCAAAAACTATGAGAAAATTTCAAATGTTAATTTTTTAATTTTCTTAACTTTAATAGATAATAATCATTATAATATGTTATTTTCTCCGATCATAATAAAAAATTTTCACCAAAAGATTAAAATTTCTGTTATTTTTAGTCGAGCTTCACAACTCTCTACGATTTTTGTAAACTCCAAAAACCAGTTTTTTGAAGCCAACAGTAAAAAACTATTGATGATTTGGGATTTTATGCAAATCCTTCAACCAGGAAGTGTATTTTAAGATGCTCCAGAGATTCGATTCGAAAAAATGTGAATGACACCCAAACCAAGCGTGCTTCAAAACTCCCCACTCTCTCCTATCAATACGACAAACGTTACAAAAAATTTGTTTTTCTAAATTTTTTCAATGATTATTTGAAGTGATTTGATTATTTAGTGAAGAAGTTTATAGAACAAAAATATTGAAAAAAGCCATCTTCCAACGATCGCCAGAATGAGCAAAAAGAAGATTTTGAATATTTTTCTTGAATTGCAGATTCATCGCCTGGACGATCGAAAAGCGATCCATCTTCCAACGATCGCCAGAATGAGCGAAGGAAGACTTTGAATATTTTTATTGAATTCCGGATTCATCGCTTGGACGATCGAAAAGCGGCAAACGATTGCCGGAATGAGCGAAGGAAGAATTTGAAGATTTTTCTTGAATCGCGACTCATCGCTTGGGCGATCGAAAAGTGATCCATCTCTCAAAGATCACCGGAAAAAGAGCTCGAAAGCGATCCATCTTCCAAAGAAGCCTTGGGTAAATCGTAAGTGATTCGCAAAATCAACTTATCTTCCAACTGTCTTCAAAATATGTGCAAGGAATAATATAATAATACAAATTTCTGGAAAGACAATTATAAATGTGAAGAATTTTTTTAAATGATATGGGTTCGAAAACTACTACCCCTGTATTGCTTTAAGTTGCTTGTAGACCCAAATTATTTTTCTTAGCTCCACATTTCTTTTATAAACTCTAATAATAGTTTCTCGACTCTGTATTAAACCAAATGCTTTTCTCTAAATCAACCATTAAAACCAGTCAAAAACATTTCTTTTTTAACAGATGCATCTTCCGTGTTAAGTAAAAATGTTCCTTATTATTTTGTCTAAATTTAAGGCTCAGTCACCAAATGCGTAGGATCAATTGTTATCTTGGATTGCCGAAGATATAATCTTCTATTGGGACCTTTAGGTCTAATAGCTCTTAATGCAAACCAGCCAGACCATACATTGGTAGGGCAATTTTTCTGCAAGAAACATGTAGAACACGAAAATATAAAAAAAAATTCGTAACTAAACAAGTGTTAGTTTTTAAGCACTCTGTTATCAAAGAGTGACCGACAAGATTTCCCGAATAAAATAAAATTTCATCAGTGATTTCTATACAAAGTTAATCCACCATATGACTTGACTCGCAATATAACATACATCAATGAATTATTTTGGACTCGATGATAAGCAAGCGAATTTTTGACGTTATCAGAGAAGCTTATCAAAGCGGTGATTACGCATTTTTAACAATTGCTACCAGTATAATAAAAGAAAAATTGTCATTCGTTAATAAAAGTTAAACCAGTAAAGTAAGTAAGTAAATTGACAGGAATGTGGCTGCTTACGGTATTTGTTGTCAGCCTGGCGCTGATAGTGTTCTTGATCAAGTACCAGTATTCTTATTGGCAACGTCGAGGATTTCCCTACGATCCAGACTATAGTATACCATTTGGTGCTCTTAAGTCCGTTACCAAGCATGAGCGCTCCATGGGAATGGCTATCTACGACATATATTTAAAGACTAAGGAGCCGTTTATTGGCATCTATTTGCTCTTTCGTCCTGGGGTATTGGTGCGTGACTTGGATCTGGTGCGTAATGTGCTAGCGCAAGACTTTGCTAGTTTTCACGATCGCGGTGTTTATGTCGATGAGAAAAATGATCCGCTCTCGGCAAATCTCTTCAGCATGGAGGGGCAGAGTTGGCGCACGATGCGCACCAAACTGGCACCCTCATTCACATCTGGCAAACTTAAGGGCATGTTCGGCACAGCTGACGATATTGGCAATAAGATGGTAAAACATTTGGAGTCCATTGTACCAGCGAATGGAGCAGCGATTGAGGTGGATCTGAAGGATATCATAACAAAGCAAGTAAATTAATGTCAAAAAAGTTTCACAAACTAATGAATGTTTAATTCGGTTTAGCTATGCTATTGACATTATCGGGTCGGTGATCTTCGGCTTGGAGATCAACAGTTTTGACAATCCTAAGAATACTTTCCGATCGCTGGTGGCGACAGCGCGAAAAAACAATCTCTTCACTGCTATTTTCAGCATGCTAATATTCTTCTGTCCAGCGTGAGTGTTAAATCTTTCTCTCTTCCCTCTTTTCGTTTTCTTTGTTTCTCATTATTGTACATTTTGTATCGATCTGCTTTATTCTAATTTTATACAGCCTGGCGAAGGTATTATTTAAAATGGGCTTTAAAAACGAAGTGGCTTCTACATTGCGTGATATTTTGCGCGAGACCATCGAGTATCGTGAGAAGAACAATATTGTTCGCAAGGATATGCTACAGTTGCTTATGCAGCTGCGTAACACCGGACGCATCAACGAGGACGACAGCATGTGGGCGACACAGACGACAGCATGTAAGTGTTTGTGTCTCTAAATATGTGACTATAAAAAATAATCCGCTGTACAATTTTAATTTCGCAACAGCGCAATTCAAATCCATGTCTATGGAGGCAATCGCTGCCCAAGCTTTCATCTTCTACATAGCTGGCCAAGAGACGACAGCCTCCACAGCTGCCTTCACGTTGTTCGAGCTGGCGCAGCAACCGGTTCTTTTGCAACGTGTTCAGACGGAAATTGAGGAAACACTTGCCAAACATGGCGGTACTGTGACCTACGAGGCACTACAAGAAATGGAGTTCCTTGAGCTGTGCTTACTAGGTACTATAACTAAATAGTTGTCCAAATATTCTTTGCTTAAAGGAGTTTTACTTTCTTATTGCCAGAGACTATTCGCAAATATCCTGGCCTTCCGGTATTAAATCGTCAGTGTACACAGGATTATCGCATACCCGGCACAGATCATGTCATAGAAAAAGGCACTCCGATACTCATATCGCTCTTTGGTATTCACCGTGATGCTGCCTATTTTCCAGATCCCGAACATTACGATCCTGAGCGTTTCCGTGAAAGTAATAAAAATTACAATCCAGCTGCTTATATGCCTTTTGGTGAGGGTCCTCGCCATTGCATTGCACAGCGCATGGGCAAGATAAATGCCAAATTGGCAGTGGTGAAGATCATGGCTGCCTTTAAGATACCTGTAATGGAAAAACGAGAAATCGAGATCGATAACTTTTCGATTGCCATCATACCAAAGGGTGGCGTGAAGGTGTCGTTGTCCAGAAGATAATATCCAGGCATGGTCACACAATTGAGGAGGCTTTCGTGAATGTAAAGAGCGTTTTTAGGAAGAGTAACAAAAATAACTGTAACATGATTAGTTTGAGTTTTTTGGAAAAAGTTTTTTTTTGTTGTTGAAGTTGATGGAGCAGCATAATTGCTGCAATGTTTGTTCGGCGACTGGGCCATAAATTTTATTCAAGGTAATTTAGAGGATTTTTAAAGGTCACGTCCGATAAATCTAAATTTGACTATTTAAACTAACCAATTTGTATACACAATGTACTAAATGTTGAAACTTAACAGTCTAATCCAACTTTTTGTAAAACATTTTAACTGTCAAATCCGACTTCGAAGCATCAAAAATTGCAAACCTTTTCAAAAATGCATCTAATCTAATTTGTAGGTCATGAAAAGGGTTTCAAAACCTCTTCAACATCGTTTCTACTATTAAAAATTATTAATAAATAAAAGAGATATTTAAGACCAACATTTTTAAAAATATTTATTACTAGTATAAAAGCCTGTCTTACGACAGGTCCTCCGCACACTTCTTTTTTGGAACCATTTGCCGAAAGCATTTTTTTCTCTTTTCAAAGCTTGTTTTTTTTTAATTGATTTTTGAAAAATACAAATGTTCCACTTTAAATAACACCCCAGCAAAGTTTCCGAATTTATCTGAACTTCGATTAGTTCGTTACTATTTCAAGCATTCTTAACGAATTCGTAACTATTTTGCAACAGTAATTTCGGAACATATCCGAATAATTCGAAAGAGTTCCGAAATCAAATTTTCAAATTTAAATTATGAGGTGTTTTAAATATTTCGAGTTCAAAAAATTGGTAGGCCATGAGTATAGCGGCATTTTAAATAATTTGACATTTGTAAAATAATTTAGTTTTAAACAACTTTTTCTTTAAAACATATGATACTAGAGATGGTTCTAATTTTCATTTTTACAGATGCAAATACAAACGACACGTCCAATTCACATTTATATATGTTCCATAATAGTAGTTGCAAAGGATTTGTAATTTTTGGCATGTCATTTGTACAAAACATATAGTCTGGGGCATCTTAAGCGGATTGACTAACTAAACTTTGATTCGATAATTACTAACTAAACGAATTCGATAATTCAATTGTTTACGAATTTGTTACGAATACGACACTCCAATTCTTTACGAATTTGTTACGAATTCGTTAATAAAATTCCTTCTGAATTCGTTACGAGTTCATGTCAACCCCACCATACGATTTTCGTTGCGAAATCGGAACGAATTCGGATGCCGAACTCGGAATGATTTCGAAAAATTTGTAATGAATTCGGAAACTTTGGTTTGCTAGGACTTTACCTATTGAAGCAGTGTTAAAAAGGTAGTTAGATCAAAAACGAACTATTGTCAAAACCTAAAATTGTCACTGATAAGTATCAAATACCTTTTCTGTGCATACGTTTTAGGTTGAACGTATTTGAGAACAGTATGTCTTGTAAAAGTAGTTTACTGTCAAAAAATAACTACAGTTTGAGAAATACTGTGTGCGGAGCAGCATGCTTGCCTTTTATGTATTAAGAAGTGATACTTTCAGGCTGAACAGTTTGAGAGATATCGGGCACGGAGCAGCGTAAGTAAGGCGCCTCACGCTTCATAGAAAAAATAAAATTGTTCGACACAATTGCTCAAAATAATCCTTGGCTTATGTTATGATTATTCCCCAATATTTCAACTCTAGCGATAGCCATTCGCGAGTTGGAATGGTTTGAAATAACCTCTAAAATCCAAGTTTTTTGTAAAAATATTGGCTAGCATAATAATTGCACAAAAATTTAATTTGCCATACAAATTTGGACGTAATTTCATAATGAAATAATTATCTTTAAATGTAAGACGGCGATCGACAATAACGCCAAAATCTTTCTTAACATAAACTCTTCCAAGAGTGAGATTATTGATATTGTAATCGTAAAATATAGCTGAACTGGTTCTATAAAAGGAAAAAGTTTGACATTTAGAGATATTAAAACATAGATTGTTATAAGTACACCATGAGCCAACTGCATTTAAATCAGTTTGCAAAAGACTACAATCAACTACAGACTCAAAGGAACGATACAATTTCAAATCATCAGCAAATAACAGACACTGTGAATACTTAATAACACTAGGAAGATCATTAATAAAGAGCAAAAACAATAACGGACCAAGATGACTTCTCTGAGGAATACCAGGTGACACCCCAGCAGCGGATTTGCCAGTGGCTACCATAGAACTAATACAGAATAAATTACCAGGTAAGGAAGCATTACTTTTTTCAAAAAGTAATGCGTCTGCATATAGCAGAAGTAATTAACTCATACCTCATTACCTGTAATGTAGCATACAAGGAAAAGTAATGCAGTGATTTTTATAACTTAATACAAGTAGTATGTTACTCCATAACTTCTAGGTAATGCTGAAGGGAGGAGATCACTTACCTCCTGTCTCATTCAATGTTAAATGTAAGGCCTTTTATGCATAGTAAGGTAATATAGTCGGAAGTAGTGGTCATTACATGGTAATTGATGCTTCATATATTCGGAATATATTCCATCCGCTACTGGGACGTTAATAGGACACGATAAGGAGTCATTTATTTGTACTTATTTAATACGGTTGCATAAATAAGAGTCCTGCCAATTAATAAACTCATTCCTGAATCCCAAACAGCCAAGTTTGAACACTAAAGAGGCATGATGAACCTTATCAAAGGCTTTGGCAAAGTCAGTGAAAACTACATTAGTTTGCAAACGATTGCCAAAATAAGTAACAATATAATTGGAAAATAAAACTAGATTAGTAGCAGTTGATCTACCAGCACGGGATTCATGTTGATAATCAGAAAAAACATTAAGAAAATAAGGTGAAATTTTATCACGAACAATTTTTTCGAATAGCTTAGGTATCGCACAAATTTTAGGTATTGGTCTATAGTTACAAGCGTCCTGTTTCGGACCAGATTTATAGATAGGAACAATATGATACACTTTCCAAGAATCAAAAAATACTCCACAGGCAAGCGACTTATTAAAAATTACATACAAAGGATCAAAAGACTTGGCACACTGTTTTAACAAAAAGGGTGCTAAAGGTACCGTCTGGACCTTCTGATATTTTTCCTTTGATAATTTTAAGTGACAGTTCTACGTCATATTCGGTTATATTAATGCTACTTATATCACAAATTGCATCAGGCATTGAAAAATTAGAAACGAAAAAAGTTTCATTGGTGTATGTAGATCTAAAGTTTTCGGCAAAAAAGTCACAAATAGTTTCCGTATCCTCTGAGAAGTCATTTAGGTAGTGCATTGAAATTGGAAAGCCGTTTCTCTTTCTCTTAGTATTTATATAGGACCAGAAATATTTACTATTATTTTGCAGTTCATTTTTAGTAGATAACAAATACGATTGATGAAGAAATCTGTTGAGTGTATCAAAGTTGAGTTGACAAATCAAATACTCGGATTTAAGTCGAATATTTTCTTTGGATTTACGGAAGGGCTTGTAAGCTTTTTTTTTTCTTATTCTTATAATTATTTAGCCGCTTATTGAACCAAGAAGGATTGTTATTTTTATTTACAAATTTTAAAGGCACAAACCTTTTAATTGCGTCTTTAAAGAAATTTAAGAATTTATCATACATGCACTTAAGTTCAAGTCCAGAAAACATTAAATCCCAATTAACCCGATTATAATAAATGTTAGGTTTTATTTCATCTTTTCTTTAGGAATTATTTCCCCAGGAGTCAGAAGTTATTTCATCTTTCAACGTTAGGACTTATTTCATTTACTGTTAGGAGCTATTTCATTTTTTGGGCTTGATTTCATTTTTGATTTTGGGCGCTATTTCATTTTTGTAAGCCTAAAATATTTTGGGTCTAATTTCATTTTCAGTTTGGGCATTATTTAATTTTTATTTAGGGCGTACTTAATTTTTTATGCCCAAAATGTTTTGGGCTTTATTTAATTTTTACTTTGGGCGTTATTTCCCTGAACTCATATTTTTGATTTTTTTTTTATATTATTTCCATATAAAAACTTTTAAAATTCAAATAACTTCATTACTTTTATTTTTTTGTAATTAATTCCAATGTTTTTTCAGTAGGTGTTTATTTTATAATTAACTAGCTGAAACCCGGCGCGTTGCTGCCACTCTCCCTATTCAAACGCCCATAAAATGTTATCAGTTAAACAGCATGTCTAAATTGAGGTAGAATACTGAATTCCGAGACTGTGCGACCTATATCCACAAAGCCATTCGATATAACAAATTAGGGTTGTATAGGAAGTGCCACGCCCTCTTGATCACCGCTCATAGAATGTAATCAATTAAACTGCATGTGTACATGGAGGTTGAATACCGAATTCCAAAACTGTGCGACATATATCTCCAAAACTATTCGATAGCACAAATTTAGGTTGTATGGGAGGTGCCACTGCCCTTTTCCTTACGCCCATAAAATTTAACCAATGAAACTGCATGTGTAAATTGAGGTCGAATACTGAATTCCGAGGCTGAGTTACCTATAACTCCAAAGCTATTCGATATCGCAAATTTGGGTTAAGTTGGAGGTGCCACGCCCCCCGACAAACTCTAAAAAATTTTATCAGTAAATCTGCATGCGTAAATTTTGGTCAAATACTGAATTCCGATGCTGTGCGACCTATAACTCCAAAGCTATTTGATAGCACAAAGTTGGGTTGTATGGGAAGTGTCACTCCCCTTTTCCCTACGCCCATAAAATGTAAGAAATGAAAGTGCATGTATAAATTTAGGTCGAATACCGATTTCTTACGCTGTCAACCTATAACTTCAAAGCAATTCGATATTGCAAATTTGGGATGTAAGGGAGATGTCAGGCCTCCCTGTCCAACGCCCATAAAAAAAATCATTGAAACTGCATGTGTAAATTGAGGTCAAAAACTGAATTCCAAAGCTGAATTCCTATAAATTCAAAGCTATTCGATATCACCAATTTAGGTTGTATGAGAGGTGCCCCTCCCCCTTGTCCAACTCCCATAAAATTTCATCACTGAAACGGTACGTCTAAATTGTGGTCGAATACCGAATTTCTAAGCTGTGCAACCCATAACGCTATTCGATAACACAAATTGTTTTTATATTAATGGGAGGTAAAAGAAGGTGTGGCATTTCTTCTTAAACCATCTCGTACTCAAAGCAAAGCCACTTACAAAATTTGAGCTCAATCGGACCAATAGTTTTGGAGTATTGTGATATTTCCAAAAGTAGGCGTAGATGAAGTGTGACAACGCCCGTTTTTATTAAAGTTTTAATTTAATACGACCAAAACCTTCGTAAATATAGCATTTTTATTGATTTGTGGGCGATAAAAGGGGTGTGGCATTACTTTTTTCCTAAACCTTTGCGTAGCAGTTACGAACAAACCAGTAGAAGGAAGTATCCTATTTGGTCTAGTCGTTTTCAAGTTTTAAGCATCCGAACAAATCACGATTCATTTTTATATGTACAGATATTGATTTGTGGGCGCTAAAAGTGGGCGTGAAAACATTTATGTATCGTGACTGCCTCTTGGAGCACTTACACAGCAAGTTTCAGTATAAAAATGTGTAGAACTCCGGAATTGCCATGATTTCGAAAAAGTGAGCGTATATATATTGCGACGAAAAAGTTATTTTTGTACAGTTACTGACAGTTACCATCTGAACAAAATGATAATATCTTAGTTTTTACGATCGAAACCGTCTCATATATATCCCTTATTTGGTTTGTGGTCGATAGCGCAAATTTGGCTTGTATGGGAGGAACCACGCCCCCTCGTCCAAACGTTACCAAACCTCACAGGAACAATCTATCTCCTCGGCAAACGTTGTTCTGCCACAACTATCTATAACTCCAACTCCGCCTTACTGCTATACACAAAAATGTCAAGAAATGTCAAATATATTCACCATTTTCAGTACAGCTGCCGAAAGTAGCCATGTGCACTAAATAACCACATTTTAGTCTAATACGATCAAAACCGTGCGAAATATAGCATTTTTGTTGTTTTGCAAGCAGTAAAAAGGGGTGCGGGAAAATATTTCCCTTGAGCCATCTCGTAATCGAAACAAATCGACTGCCCAAATTTCAGCTCAATTTAGGTTAAGCCTGGCGCACTTTACTTCACTGGACGCTAACTCCCCGAAAAGTGAGTTTAACTAAAGTAGGGCAGGCCTATTTTTAGTGCACTTGCCGAGAGTAACCATATGTACTGAATTACAAAATTTTTGTCTAATACGACCCAAACCGTTGAAATAAAACGTTTTCATTGGTTTGTGGGCGGTAAATGGGGGGCGTGGAGACCAATTTTTAGTACAGTTGCTAACAGTAACCGTACAAACTAAGCCAACATTTTAGCTCAATCGACCCAGTAGTCAATTTTGATGGTTTCTTAAAAAGTGGGTGTGGCTATATAGCGCTGACGCCCTTTTTTAGTACAATTGCCGAAAGTAACCATACAAACTTAAGTATCATATGTTAGTCTCATACGGCCAAAACTGCATGAAATATAGCATTTTCACTGATTTGTGGGCGCAAAAGGGGGCGTGGAAACCAATTTTTCGTACAGTTACTTCACAAACCAAAATAACAAATTTAAGTCTTATACGACCAAAACCGTCTGAAATAAACCATTTTCATTTATTTGTGGGCGGTAAAAGGGGGCGTGGAAACCCATTTTTAGGACAGTTGTCGACAGTAACCGTACATACTAAATTACAAAATTTTAGCCATATACGACCCAAACCGACTGAAATATAACATTTTTATTGATTTGGGGGCGGTAAAAGGGGGTGTGGCAAATGTTTTTCCTCAACCATCTCGTACCTGAAACAAATCGACTGCTAAAATTTCAGGTCAATCGGTTCAGTAGTTTTGGAGTCTATAGACATCACACAGCCAGACACACATCGTTTTGCTTTATATATATATAGATATTGATTTGTGGGCGTTAAAAGTGGGCGTGAAAACATTTATAAATTGTGTTCGTCTCTTGGAGCACCTAAAGAGCAAGTTTCACTGTAAAAATGTGCAGAACTCCGGAATTGCCATGATTTCGAAAAAGTGGGCGTATTTATATAACGACCACGCCCATTTTTTGTACAGTTACCGACAGTAACCATCTGAACAAAATCCCCAAATCTTAGTTTTTTACGATTGAAACCGTGAGATATTTTTCTTTTTTTTTGTTTGTGATCGATGGAGCAAAATTTGGCTTGTATGGGAGGTACCACGCCCCCTTCTCCAATCGTTACGAAACCTCACAGGAACACTCTCAAGATATGGCTTTATTTTCCCTGAAAATTTCATAAAGATCGGTTCAGCGGTTTTGGAGTCTATACGTGATATAGCCACATACCCACATACCCACATACCCACATACCCACATACATACATCCATTTTTATATATATAGATATTTTAGTTTTAATGTATATCAATTAAAGCAATTCTGACTAGGAATTAATGCAAGCACTCAGAACCTTTCCAACGATATTTTCAAAGGGAGGATAGCATTAGAAATAAATAATTTTTTTTAGATTTAGTGAAAATAAATTAAAAAAATGCATGTAAAACCGCATAATCCTTAAGCCAAAGTTAAAAATTTGAATTTTTTGATGCAGCTTGAAAGAGCTTTTTCTGGGTTTTAAATTCTGATAGTTTATTTTTTTACAAACACAATATGATATAAAAAAAAAAATGATTTTTAGAGGTTATTTCAAACCATTGCAGCTCACGGATGGCTATTGCTAGAGTCAAAATATTTGGGAAATCATCATTACATAAATCAGGGATAAACTTGAGCAATTAAGCCGAACAACTTTTTGTGTGAGGCGCCTTAATGATTAGGGTGTGTCGAAAAATTTAGATCGTTTTCTAAGAGGTTGCATATTCTAGAAGTTGCATGGGGTTGCCATGATCACAAAAAAAAAAAAAAATCAAAAAAAAGGATGTGTTTCTCTTACGCAAGAAAAAACTTGTTTTTGAGAACAGTAAAAAATAACAATCTCAAAATGCTTTGATTTTTGAATGAAAAACTACATATGTCTAAAGCACAAGTGGCACAAGTAAATAAACACTTTAACGAACACAAAAACGATGCTTTTCTTGATTTTTACTAGTGTCCGACCGAATGTGGAAAGAGAAGTAATCGGCCAAAGCCGAAGCCGAATACTGACAAATCTTTTTCAAGTAAAAAAAGAATAAAATTTAGGCTTTGCTTTCATTTCAGTACAAAAAACGTCAATCGTTAAGGGTCTAGTCTGGTTAAACAGGCCGAAAAATATGCAATTTTCATTAATCTTTTTTGGAAAAGTAAATAATATAGGTACTCTAAACTTTGTAGGTATATATTTACAGTACTTTAAATAAAATTGTATAAATTTTCAGATTATAATTAATAATTATTTAATTTGAGTGCTTATTGTACTATTACAGTGTGTAGCTATAAAAAACACCTTTTTTATTAATTTTTTTTTTACCTAGTATTTTTTATTTATTTATTTATTTATTTATTTCACCAAGCAAGGAAATTTACTAATTCTATTTACATTTTTTACTTTTTTTTTTTTACTTACATATTATTTAAATTAATTTCAAAAGAATACTTAAACTACGCTAATATATCTTAAGTACTACTTTTAGGGGATGAGCAGTAGGGTGTCTCAAAAAAAAAAAACAAAAATTTCGATTTTCATTGGTGCTCACGCGTTTTCTGATAGATTTTAGGGTAAGGAAATTTTGAATTTTGTTTAAAAATTTTTTGGAAGTGGTTTAGAGGTCGCACAAATTGGTTTTTTGTCAAAAAACGGGGTCCCTGCCATATTTTAAAAATAATTTAAGATTTTGTCATTAAATAATTTTATTTTAGATCTTAAGTTAACAGTTCATAAGAAAAACGTCCAATCTTTCATTTTATGTTCAAAAACCGCCAGGTTGGTCAGCGATTTTTTCCATATGGCAAATTAAACTAAAATTTTTTAGATTTTTTTCAAAAACATTGACTTTAACGATTTATAACTTTTAAAATTTCTATTAAAGTTACAAAAACTAATGATGCAGTTTAAAAGATAAATAAATTCTAAACAATTTTCATAAAAAAAATGTTTAATTAGTTGTTACTAACCTAGAGTTATCTACATTTGTCGAATTTAATCCATTGAACCGAACATGATTTCAACTGTTTTTTTTTATTATTTCTTTTGAGTTTCATTCACAATGCGAGCTACAATTTAGGTTTTATTTCATCACTATCTTTCTCTTTCTCTTCTTTGTTTCTCATCTTTCTCTTTGTTATCTTTCAATCAACTGTTAAATAGAAAAATCGATCATCTGTAATTTCTACATTCGTTGGTACAAAAAACTGAAATAAACTTTCTGTGCTACAAAAATTAAAAAAATTTCAAACAACCGTGTCTTTTTCAAGAAATAAATAGTAAAACTGAAGTGTAATCCCCTCCCCTCAACGATCTTAATCTATTAAAGCAATTGGATGACTACAAACGCTTTAATGACAGTGTTGCAAGCGCCCATTAAAAACGTTTTTGCGGCATCAGTGGTACTTATCGGAGAAATTGGCTGCCTTAGCAATTTTTGACGAACGTATAGACAACAATACATTACGTTTAATGGTAAAAAATCTACTTCGTCCAACTATAGACAAGGAATCAGTAAAGGCCAATTTGAAAGAAGAATTGCTTAAAAATGCAGAAATTTACACATTTATTTCTGAAGCTGGCCTTAACTTTTTTAAAGCCTCCGATATTTCGACAGCATTTTTACAACTAGATCCAGAAAAATGGGAAACCAACGAACACTTTCTCCATGGAAGAAACAAAATTCAACAATTGTATGTGGTAAACGACGTCGCCGAACGTGGTGTGGCCTTGGCAAGCAGTTACGCAAATTTGACAACTTCTGAAACAGATTTTCAAAATTTATTGCAGGGCATAGAGCAGCATCGAAAGAGCCGAAATAAATAACTTTTAAACAACTAAAGTGTTGTGTTTTCTGTTTTTCTTGGTTATGATTGTTGGGAGCCTAAATTATATTTTCATGCAACGGATTGAATTCGACAAATGTAGATAACTCTGGGTTAGTAACGACTAATTAAACATTTTTTTTATGAAAATTGTTTAGAATTTATTTATCTTTTAAACTGCATCATTAGTTTTTGTAATTTTAATAGAAATTTTAAAAGTTATAAATCGTTAAAGTCAATGTTTTTGAAAAAAATCTAAAAAATTTGGGTTTAATCTGCCATATGGAAAAAATCGCTGACAAACCTGGCGGATTTTGAACATAAAATGAAAGATTGGACGTTTTTCTTATGAACTGTTAACTTAAGATCTAAAAAAAAATTTTAATGACAAAATCTTAAATTATTTTTAAAATATGGCAGGGAACCACGTTTTTTGACAAAAAACCAATTTGTGCGACCTCTAAACCACTTCCAAAAAATTTTTAAACAAAATTCAAAATTTCCTTACCCTAAAATCTATCAAAAAACGCGTGAGCAAAAAAATTTTTTTCTTTTTGGGACACCCTAATGAGCAGTGCTTGAAAAGGACAAATTATTCCGAGTCAAAGAGAAACTTTGAGAGGTTTCGCTTAAATGTGGATTTTGGTATGGATGGTGAATAGTGCTCGCTAATATTATTAAAAATTCTAAATAGTGTGGTGAATATATTCATTTAGGAGCCGCGTATGCCTAGTACGTCTAATTGGGTCATTTAGTGTAATTTTGCTGGAGATATATTCGCTATCAATAGCTCCGTTAATAACATCAAATGTGAAACATGAACTCAGTAAAGTTCTTCTTGATGATAGAGGCATCAGAGAGAGGAGCCTGAGTCTTTGTTCATACGGTGGCAAGTTGTTATAGTCACGGGGGTCAAAGATATCTCTTAACGCAAAAAGCAGGAATTGTTTTTAAATGGATTCAATTTTGTCGCTATGAGATTCCAAGGCTGGATTCCAAATGATGCAAGCATATTCAAGAAGTGGTCGCACTAAGGTACAGTATAACGTTTTGGTTACCCACACATTTTGGAATTCTTTAGCACGTCTTTTTATAAATTTAGCACGTCTTTTTTGGAATTCTGATACCAACAATTTTAATGATTAAAATTTTTTACATAATAAAGAATTATTCTTGAGGAAATAAAAAAAATTTGTTTTGTCTTAATAGTTGTTGTTTTTAATTTACTACAGGCGTGTTTAAAAAAATTGTTGCAATTGGCTTCTCGTCTCCAGCTTTTACAAAGCGTCTGAAAGTAAAAAAACCAAAGTGCATTCTTGAGTTAAGGGTTGTAGTTGAGCACTCAAACTACGCAAAAAAATAATAAAAAATACAAAAATGGCCGAAACTTTCAGCCATACAAAAATATATAAAAGTTTTTTGGCTTTTTATAGGTCTAGTGCTTAACAGAGTCTATAAGGATCACAATGAATCAAGATTCATTGAAATCGATCAAGTAGAAATCCAGATATTTTCGAAGCCAATTCAAAAAGCCTTGTTTCGACTTTTATACATACGAATATAATATATGCTATAACTTTTTTCTATATGATATTTTTTTCTAAAATTTTGTATACGTATCCTTAAGACCTTAAAGAACCATATTCTAACGAAAAAAAAATTGATTTTTAATTTCTTAAAACACGAACTGAACTTGCGACCTTCCCACAGGTCGCAAAATTCATTTGAAACAAAATAAAAATATTTTCCTGTTAAGTATGAATGTGATTATGGAATAATTTTTGTCATTTTTACTGAATATTTTCGTTACTTTTTTGTTGAAAACGCAGTTTTAAAGAAAACTATTTTAGAGTTTGAAATATAGTGTGTTTTCTGCTTTGACGCGTTCGGCTCGGAGTCTCATAACCTGGGTAGGATTTCGATGACATGTAATTTTTTCTGCTGCTTCTAAGACATCTCCTGCTTATTTAGAACGTCCATTTATGTTTCCTTAATTCCAAATATAAAAAGTTTTTAGGTTTTCTTTTTTTGTCATTTTGTATTGTTTTTTATCGGTCATTTTTACTAGATTTATTACATTTTTTGATAATTTTTAGCGATTTTTAAGTTACTTTATTGCCATTTTTGGATATTTTTAATTTTTAGAGCATTTTTCGATGTTTGTAAAAGAATTTATTTTCGTTTGTTGCATACTTAAAAATGTAAATATGCCAATTTTTAAACATGTTCATTCAACAATAGAGTCCTTTCAATCAAAAACATTACCTCTCTAAAAAAAGTATCTTTTTTTATAGACCTCCATTGAAAAAAAAGCTCTGCGAGTAGTGAAACTGACGAAAAGATATGTTAAAGTATGAAACAAGTGTTAGATAAAGACTCAGAATATGCCTGTTTTTATTAACTCTATTTGTATGCTGTATTGATGAAATATTAGGGGGTGAAAATTTTAATTTATGTGTATTTAATTAGAAGAGGAATTTAAATCCGGTGACATATCGACTTTTAAATATGTTCCTCTCGACAGTGCATAAAGAAGTTTTCCTGTTCACAAACACATTTTTCCAGACAATCGATGTTGCTTCAATCTTAAAAACTTAAAAATTGTACCTTATACTATACTCTAACGCTATGTATAAAAATTATATAAAATATATTTTAAGTTTAGTAATGTTTTTTTAAACCTTATTTAACCTTTTAGAATGATATTTTACACAGTTATAGCTATCGAAAAATGCAAACAACAAAAATATTTGGCTATCTTGGGCCGACGCCGAGGGTTGCCGAATATGCCGAATACCGAAGCCGAAACCGAATATTCGGTCGGATACTAATTTTTACCCACAGTGTCTTGTGTGATGGATATTGAAATCTGATGGTACACACCGATATAGGCCAGAACTTTTGATTGTTAACTGATTGTCTAAATTTTGGTGGTAAACGTTTTCGTTAAATTTGGCGAATTGACAATTTGAATTAGTATTAGTATTCTTGAATTAGTTCTGAACGAAAACCTTTTTTTTAAATATCTATTTACAACAACAGGAAAAAACCAAGACTTTTTTCCTATTTTGATATTTAAAAATTTATTCCTAGCATGAAATTTAATAATTTTGTTCATATCTCCTTTATGGTTATTATTTATACTATTTTTACTTTTTCTTTAAGACTTAAATTTGGTACTTAAAAACATACAATACTAGATTGCCATCAATTTAAAAAATTTGCCAAATCGAATAAAGAAACCAACCTACCTTTTAGACAAAATAATTTTATTAAAACTATCAGTGTCTAAAAATTTCGGGAGAATTAACTTTAAGCTTAAAATTGGGCTAAGTCCAATGAGAACAACGCCTGACTCCCGATTATAAGACATTATATTTTTCACATAGAAACGCATTACTAGTAAGTAAAATTTTTTTATAAAAACGGAAATTAATTTTGTTATTGCAAATCTGGTCACCTTAATAGCACAAAGTTATGGCGTCCTATAAAAAACAGCTTGTTGCGATAATAAAAAAGCTTTGCTAGCATAAGCTTTGCCATAGGCGCAGCACTTTGTTGGCACAAATAGAGAAATTTATAGGAAAAAAAGCTTTAAAACAACAGCTTAACACGTGTAGCTGCTTTAAAAACATGAACTGCAGATATCGTTGGCATGAACTGAGTTTGCGTTCCAAAATAAAAATAACTTTTTGATATATTTTTTTATTATTTACACCACGACTTTTAGTTCTATTCAAATTTGAATTTTTTTGAAGAGATAGATATATTTAATACAGAGAGAGATAAAGTCTACTTTATCTAAAGATAACTTATGTTCAATATCTATTTTAAGATTTTCAATGCTTAGATGTTGAATTTATTTTAACTTTATTTGTGGAAAATTTTTGATTGTCTCAATATTTTTCTTACATTTGTTACAAATATTAGTTGGAATTTTTCATAAGGGGCATCCGATAAATCAAGAACGGTGGAGTTAATATCATAATTAAATTAAGGTGTACCGTTTATGGGACGGTAGTTCTATTTGGTTTAATTTTATAGGTGCACTAGCAGGCCACAGTGGCTCGTGAACTGTTTTTATATCAATCTCCTTAAGACGATGCATGTCGAATGAAATAAAAAGTATTTTGTTTTATTTTTTATTTTGTAGCGCAGCACTGCATGTTTATTAAGGTGGATCGAAAAAAAACAACTTTTTTAATCTAATATTCTGGACGCCGAATTCAAGTATTATTATTAGGCTGGGTCGATTTGTATGGAGGTAAAAAAATTGATGTTGCCCAGGCATGATTTTCGGATCCGGCATGAAAAGTAATTAACAAAAAAGAAAAAAAAATTGGGACGATAGGGGTGCACTTTACCCTATCACATCTTCAATTTGGTGAATTTTTCTTTAGGAATTTTTTTCAAAAAATTTTTGTATGTAAACGTGCACAGCTAGAGCAAAACTGATGCCAGAAATTAAATCCTCGTATCCGATTCAACTTAAAACAAGTTTCACATTTATGCGTTTTTATACAAAAATTTATCGTGAAAAAATTCCTACTTAAAGAAAAAAATTCACTAAATTCAAGGTATAATCTTAACGTTGCACAGTGCACTTTTTCAAATTTTAGGATGACATTTGGGGGTTTTTTTGTTAAATTTTATAAAAAATACCTTATTCATGAGATTATAAAACATGTATTATTAATGCGGTACTAAAACTTGATGTATTGTATGGTTTTTTAAATAAAATTCGTCAAAGCTAAAACTTTTTCAACAAAAATAAGCTCAATAAAACCCAAAAAATAAAATCAAGTTTAAACAATAATAACTTCGAGCACAAAGTATTTATAATTTAACTAGCTGAACCCGGTGTGCCTCGCTACCCCCCTCGCGCTGTTGCACTTGGTCGTTATCATCCGCTTGTCCCATGAAATAAATTTGTAAAAACTTAGGATCTTCATCTGGAATTGGCAGAAATATTAGGAATCCGCTGTTGTTCCTATGTAATGGAATATTATTATTTTGAATAATAATCATTTTATTTTTTCCTCTTCTTCCTTTTTTGAAGCCTTAGGGGCAAATTATTTATTTGTTCTTACCTGAAACTAACGATAGTAGTGGTTCTGGTGGTGATAGCAGTTCGGGTAAAGCAATTTTACCATTTGCGCAGCACATTCCAGGTGCTTCATTTTTATATTTCTTAGCATTGCAGTATTGGCAAACTTTATTCATTGGTCCAATGGCGACTAACTTATCTTCACTGCAATCAATTTCTGATGTGTAGTGGAATGCAATCAGCTATATGATGCAGGGCTTCGACGATGCTGTGATCTTCGACTACGATCTTGTTGACGGTGTGCCTCACGTTGCTCTGGTGTCTCGGCAGCTCTTGATAAAGAGGATCGCGATCGGTCACTTCGCATGCGTGTTTGACGTTGAGTAAAAGTCTCGGAAGCCCTTGATGTCAAGGTTCGAGAATGGTCGCTTCGTAACCGTGTTTCATGCTAAACAGATGTCTCCGAAGCCCTTGATGTTGAGGTTCGAGATCGTTGAATTTCTAAGCGTGTTTCGCTCTGAACAGCAGTCTCGGAAGCCCTTGATGTTGAGTCAAAAATTTATTATTTCGTAAGAATATCCTATTGTGAAAATTTAATGAATATCGGTCCAGTAGTTAAGACTATATTACGATTTTTAATTTTCCTAAAAAGGGACGTGGTCCCACCCACTTTTCTCCTGGTACGTATTCCTTATTATGCCAATACCATATGTACCAAATATCATCGACGTAGGTCAAAAAATGCCCAAAATATGGCGATTTAAATTTTTGGGTTATATGAACGGCCACGCGCCTTTGTCCAATCAAAACTTTATATAGCCAATTATTTCTTCCAGAGTCACAGTAACATGCTGTGAAACTTTCAGGAAGATCGTTTCAAGGGTTTGGCCTCTTATAAAGCACAAACAAACAAACAGACAGACAGACATTCATTTTTATATAAATATACCATATTGAAAGCAGATTAATTATAATTAAAGTAAAATGGGGCGAAAAAGGGGGATTTGGTTATAAAAAAATCTATGGCTACCTTACCTGTAGATAAAAAGTATATAAAACTTTAGGTAAATACATATTACAAAAAAAGTATTTTGTATAGCAAACATTGTTAGTGATATAAGTAAGTATCTGAATTTAAAAAAGGGGGCGGTGAAGTGGGCGTGGTTCATAGTAATGTGGCGACGTTAACAGTATTAAGAGCAATATACTACCAAATAAAAAATAATCCGTTGGAAGGAACACATTTGTACAGAGAACAAAAAGTTTAAAACTTAAATTTGGCGTGAAAAGGGCCGTGAAAGGGGGCGTGGCGTAAGAAATGTTTATTTCTACCTCGCCTGGAGTATAATGTGTATAAAATTTGAAGTAAATCTGTTAAAAACTATATGGGAGCCATAACATAATTTTAAAAAAGTGGGCGTAAAATTTCAGGAAGATCGGTCCAGAGGTTTGGTCTCCTAAAGGGTACAAACAAACAAATAAACAAACACACATTCCATTTTATATATATACACCCAAAAAATATTTAGGATAAAATTACGAATAAAATCTTTGTAGAAATACAAACAGAGGCTATTCGTAGAATGTACAAATGTTTTGTACATAGTGCAAACGTTTGTAGTGTTGGCCGCATAAAAAAATTTTTGAATTCGTAAATTTGTACATTCTACAAACGCTAGTTTTTAAAAATCTATAATGTATAAATTTGTGAACTGAACGAACATTGTTTGATAATATGCAAAGCGGTGGTAGCAGCGTACGTATATTTGTTCGTATCATTGTAGATGAAACGAATGCGTTTGTAAAATATACAAATATTTCTTTGTACAATGTACAAACGGTCATTTGTATTATTCACAAAGTCGTTCGTAGGCTGAAAAGAACAAACAGCTTTGTAGAATATAATAATTGTTTTGTACATAGTACGAAGCTTTTTTTTGGGTGTAGATATAGGAAAATTTTTAAAATGCCATTACTCTGAAACCACTATGCAGATTTCGTGCAAACTTCACACAAACCATCTACAAGCAATACGTAACGTACCCTAAAATTTCGCTTTAAATCGGTCTACCCGTTTTTTCAGTTAGTGGCGACATCAAAATGTACACTTATTTTTATATATAAGATATAAAATTCAATTAAAAATGTAAATAAGTAAAAATAATAAAATCGTTGCAATATGACTGCAAATTTTGCAAGGAATGAAAATTTAAGTAAAATTTAGTAGAAAATATCTAGCTATTAAGCATTACTAAAGTTGAAGGCTATAACTATCAAAAAATATCGCACTTCTACCTTCTGTTTCTATAAAAACCTGCTGCATCTAGCTGCTTTTAAGAAAAACCACTTAATTTGAAAAAAAGCTTAAAAATCAAATTTTGCCCTAAAATGCACTGATTTCCAAGACAATTTGTAGGTACTCTTAAATTTAAAAAAAAAAATAAAAAAGAATTCATAATTTAAAACAAGTTGTGACCTTATTTTGTATAAGCAACCTTTTTTAAGATTTTTTTTTTAAAAAATTTCAATTTTTTAATATTGTTTTAAAGGAGATATATCTAGAAGTTATCCGATTTGAAATATTTTTAGAATGACGCTTAAGTGAAGTTAATTTAACTAAATTTACTCTTTAAAAACATAAATAAGTCATTTAATGCGGGTTTTTTATTAAAAAATATGGTTTGTATGGGAGATAGGCGATACAGTTGACCTAGAATTCTCATTTTGTGCTGTTACTTAATTTAGGCTAAAACTTATTTGTACAAAATTTCATGGCCCTAGCTTTTTTGGTTTCTGAGATAATGCAAATGCCATCCTAAAATCGAAAAAAGCGCACTGTGCGTTGGTGCGTATGTATTTTTGGCCATCATGGCTGAACCACTGAATCTATCAACCTTACATTTAGAATATGTGTTTGTGTGGTCCTCAGAAGTTTTTTGTTATTGCATATCGCCCTAGGTGGCGCTGTGGTCGATTTTTAAAAAAAATTATGTTTATAAACCGATAAAAGTCGACCACAGCGCCATCTAGCACCACACGATAAGGTGGATAGCTTCAGTCGTTCAGTCGTGATGGTAAAAAAAACATACGCACCAACGTTAAGATTATACCCTGAATTTTGTAAATTTTTTCTTTAGGAATTTTCTTTTGGAAAATTTCACAAAAATGAAGATGTGATATAGTAAAGTGGACCCCTATCGCCCACTTTTTTTAATAACGTTTCATGCCCGATCCAAAAATCGCTCAGGCAACATAGATTTGCAAACCGACCCGGCCTAGTGTATAGCTTAAGTCCGAAAGAATATTGAAATCGGTGTAACCGTCTGCCAGCGGTTTTGATTTGAAAAAAAATCACTTTTTCGCACAAAATCCACAAGAACTTTTTTAGAGCAACAGTGTTTAGATTTCGGTCAAAGTTTTGGTTATTTTTTGTTACATATTTCAGATTTTCTTTGCCATTCGCAAAATACCGAAAGGCTCGTGAATCTTATAAGCCATTCGTGTGCTACTGTAACAGAAGAGCAACGTCTCGGGCACATTATGTGCACATTGAATCACGAAAATATTTTTGAAATTCCATTCCATAAATTCCACTATTTTGTTTTGTTTTTATATATCAATAGATTACACCAAGTCTTTTTTTTTAAAACTAAGTTTTCTAAAATTTACTGAAAAATAGCGTATTTATAGCGATTTTGGCGAAAAATACCCAAAAATTTGACCGAAGTCTGAAAACAATCTTCCTATTCACAACTTTGGGTCCTAGATACCTTTCATTTGCATCCTTGGGGATTTAAATAACTTAGGGTTATTAAATATTAATTCTGAAATGATCTTTAAAAGGAAAGAAAGTCTTTCATTAAATTGCAAAAATGATTGTCAAAATAATTTGTGGCGTTATTTGCTTCTTTTCGGTTTGTTTTCTTTCGTTTTCGTTGTGTTTTTGGCGTAAAGAGGATTTTCGTTTAATTGATTTGTGTTCTCTGCAGTTTAATGCGTCTTTTTTTTGTTCTCTTCTATTTTGTTCATACCTACTCCCATCGTAGCTTACTGTGTAAGGTAGATATCATCAGTGTTTTAGCGGCTATGTTCGAACAAATGTAATTAAGAGTTGTAAACAGACTTCGGAGGCCTCGCAGCTACACTGTATTTAAGAAATAATTGATTACGTCATGTGTCCATTGACCACTGGACTTATAAATGAACCTTGTGCTAGCTGAGCATAACAAATTAAATAAAAGTTTATTAAAAGAAAAGAGTAGAAATCGACATCCCGCTTGTAAAAATTTGTCAGAGATGACATTGTAATGCAGAACTGTGAGCGGAGTGTGACAAAATCTTGTTTGTGCTCAAATTATTTTCTTTTCATTGTTCAAACAACAGTTTGGCTTTACTCGTCTGAGGACAAACATTGTGTTTTTTAGCAGGTAGTTTTGCAGTGAGCAAAACTGTAAGTGTAAGCTTCAAAATTATTAATCTTTATGTTTAAACTATAACAATTAAAATAACTTAGTGTTATTCAACATAAATTCTGAAATGCTCGATAAAAGGCAATAAATTCGTTCATCAAATTGTAAAAATTGTTGTGAAGAAATTATTGAAAAATTTGTGGTGTCATTTGCCTTTGTTTGCTTCATTCGGTGTGTTCTCTTTCTTTTTCGTTGTATTTTTGGCGTAGAGGCGATTTTCGTTCAGTTGGTTTTGTTCTCTCAAATTTTGTGCATCATTTTTTGTTCTCTCCTATCTTGTGCAAACCTACTCCCATCATCACTTACTGTGTAAGGTAGATGTCATCAGTGTTTTAGCGGCCATGTCTGAGCAAGCGTAATTGAGAATCGTAAACAAGCTTTTGAGGCCTCACAGCCACATTGTATTTAAGAAATAACTGGCTACATTATGTGTCCATTTACCACTGGGATGGAGTTGATTGAAACTCTCGCAACACAAACTCATGAAAAGGAAACGATTAAGCAATGCGTGGCATCTTCAATGATTTTTATTTTAAAATTAACACTTTAATTAAATATAGTACCTTATTGTGAGTTTGTAATATTGTTGCTCTCCAGTATTATAGAAATTATATAGATTTTTGATATGCTGGAGCAAATTAGTTTAGGCTCGGTGTTAATTAAAATGAGAGACACTGAAACTTTTAGTTATTTATTGATGCAACGTTTCGTGCATAATTCATGCACCTCATCAGGCTAAAATACAAATTATAAAATTTATAGAAGACAATTAATACCAGACAATATAATTTTAGTTTTTATGTTATTATAAGTAATTATAGTTAGTTATTATTAAAATTTCGAAAGGAAAATATCCCTATAATATGCTGGGGTGCAAAAAAGATATTTCAAAATTATTTCATAAGAATCGGCCCAGTTCTTTTGAAGTTTACTGGTAAAAGAAAATTTGCGCTTCAATTTTATATGAAGGTATAGATAGATATAGATAGATGCCTTAGGTTTCAGAACACCAAAACTGTACACAAACTACCTGTAGGACTGCCTTGCCTCCATGCCTCCTACAGAGAGGTGGCGATCAAATATACATATTTATTCAATTGAAAAACCATTATGTCTGAGCTGGGGATTGAACCTGGGCTACTGCGGTTTATAAGCATACATGCCAAATACTCTATTCAATAGGCTACGACTACTATATCGTTGCTTACAGCGTTTATAAAATTGTATCTCAGCAAAAAAATTTATTGAAACAATGAATATGTTTAGTTAAAGATTTTATACGACTTTCGATGTGAATTAACCCTATATCGCGCCGTGTTGCAGATCTGCAACATTTAGGAATTGCTCTAGAAAAATAACTCAAAGAGAAAAAAATTAAGTCGGAATTCTTATAAATGACTCATAAACATTCTAAATTTTCAATTGGAAAGTAAATCAATCTACAGTTATTTTTTATTTTTAGTTGCAACAGCGTGATTTTGAATTTGGCAGCAGTTTGTCTTTTGCAATATTTTTATTATATTTGTAAATGACTAAAACTGTTATAAAAGTGTTAGTAATTAAAATAAAAGCTTAAGAGCTTTTTGGTGAGTTATTAAATTGCACTAATCATGAATTACTGTATTAAAAGCACTGTTATATTCCCTGAAATATGTTAATCTTTTAAACTGTAAATTTTTTTTTGCAAATATTTGTATAAATAAAGTATTAATTTTAAAACAAAAGTTATTTTTCTTTATTTTTAAGACAGTTTGAGAGATTTTTAGGTAAAAATTGAAATTGACGTTATTGCGTGATATAAGGTTGATAGGAAAAAATGTATGGCTCAACTTAATTAATGACTAATAAATCGAATTAATATATAAAATTATCTTGTGAGCGCATAAAACCGTCAAATGAGTTGCAAAAAGTTCACACCCAAAATTTGTTTGGAAAACACCTGCTAAAAATTGGAAAATTGCAAAAAAGGAGATACAATAACAATAACTAATGGATGTCAGCGATGAAGCTTAGCACTGTGCTGCACATTTCTGCACAATGCACAATAGTCCTTTAACACTGAATAGGCACTTTTCCAGTTAAAGTGCATGTGTGCTATTGCGCCACTATGTGTGTCAACGGAGTGTGTCAGCTCTGTACTAGTAACACAGCACTGTGCTACCCAACTCTACACAGCAGCACTGCGTCGCGTTATCTGTTTCGTAAGCGATAATTAGAATTGTATCTGTGTAAAATGTCAACTTATCTCTAATGTATCTGATGGTGATGATAAACACAACTGTTAGTAGTAGATCTTTTTGTAGTTGGCCATTGTTTGAATACGTTGAATTGTTTCGACGTTTTTTTTTCATACTTGAGTATGAAAAAATGCTGAAGTTGATCGTTTTGCATTCTAGATACATTTGTATCTACGTGCGTTTAATGCTTGATGATTGGTGGAGGATTTAAGTTTTTGTTTTATTTTGTGGTTCGTTTGGGGATTTGCTGTTGTTTTTGTGATTTTATGATTTTCATTGGAATTGGCTAGAAGTTTTTTTTTTATTTTTAATCAAATTTCAAAGCTGGCCAATAATTTTTATTGCTACTCGTTATTGTATGGTTGTTGCTCACTCAAGTGAATTTTTAGCAAAACAATTTTTATTATTTACCGTATTCGATGGAATGTGTAGAATTAATTATACATGACCTATAGATATCTTATAAATTTTAAAAATATATAAACTCTGATAGTTTTGCTGAACGAATTTTTTTGTATTTCTGAATAAGAAAACATAATGTTGATATTATATTTAGATCCAATTAAGCTTAGACATAATTAAAGTACAGTATCTTATAGATGCAATGCTTAAGTTAAGCTGAAAAATACGATGGAAAGAGATTAGTTTTAATAGTTTCAAGTGTTACAAAAAAAAAAGAAGCCTAACCAATGATCTGGATATCTGAATTTGGGTATATGAAAATATAATGTAATATTATTTTTACAATTTTTCCAAGGATGCAGTCTTGTAGGCTTAACAAACATTTTGGTGAATAGTTCGTCCTTTTATGATGTATGGTTTGGGAGTTATGGCAAAAAAAAAGTGAAAAATCACAAAAATTACGTATAATACTAAAATTCTTGAAAAAAAAATATTTTTTGCAAGGAACGCAGTCGTGTGGGTATTGTAATTACAAACGTTTTGGTGCATAAATCGTCCTTGTAGGATGTGTGGTTTAGGAGTTATGATGAAAAAACAGATGTTTTTATACACTTATAAGATTGCATTTAAGGAAATATCTTTTTTTTCTCACAAAATAGCATTAATTTTCGAGTAGCTTTAATTTAGCAGAATCTAGCATGCATTTATGCAAATACTTCAATAATTATTAGCCTAAAAGTGAAAAACGGTGCTTGACATACGACATTTATTCGTCACCATATATGTCACACAATATGTCAAAAACACCATAAAAGTATCTACATAACCATTCTACAAATAAATATTTAACTTTGGCGTCATCTTACGACATCAAACCGTTTATAAACAAAATAGAACTAACGCAACAAAGTAAGAGACAGAGGCTTGACACATTAACTTACAAACTGTTACATCTTTATTTGTATAAATGCTAATAATAATAATAATGAAAATTTGTATCTTTTTGGTGCCAACAACTTATCTCAATATTTGCTTGCTTTTCAAGCTAGCTGACTGAGTATGACGTCGTGACTTTTATTGTGGCGCTGAATTTTTTAGTTTTCGTTTTTTTTGATTACTAGAATACACTGAGCGAAAAATTTTCTTATATTAAGAAATCATTTTGCTTGATTCAAGAATATGTCAATTTTACTTAATTCAAGCATTAAACAACAATTCATAGAAAGAAGCTCTTATTTGAAGGATATGGGCATTTCCTAGACTGGCGTTATGGACGATTTGCTAGTAGAAATGCTACAAAAATAGAATGAAAAAGTCTAAAATTAAAACGGTTTTTTTCACTATATTTGGTAAAAACAATGACAAAAATTTACCCTAAGGATTGAAAGATACTAGTATCGCCTATGGTCGAAATTCGACCAACTTTCTGAAATTTAAATCGGTTTTCTCATTCTGAGGCATTGACCTTGCCTTAAGAAAATGTGTTGTACTAAGAAAATCTTAAGTTTAAAATTATCGCAATAGTTTTTATTTCAAAAAATTGAATTTTTTTAAATAACCTACGTGAAAAATATTACCCAAAAAACTTTCCTATACCGTTATTTTTCTCAATCAGGACTTTCAAACAAAAATACATTGTGCTGAAAAAAGCTTCAGTTTTCAAGATATCGTCATAACTTATATATCAAAATAAAGGGAATTTTTTAGAATTTACTATTTGTCAGAAATTTCACCACCACAATTTATATTTAAACATGTTACATAAAAAATGCTTATTGTAGGGTATCCGTAAGAGAGAGAGTGAAAAATGCCTTTTTACATTGTATTAATGTCTAAAATATCCTCTTTTATATCAAAATTTTTCAGAATTTGCTACTTGTAAAATAAAAAATGTACCATAAAAATGCTTATTGTAGGGTATCCGTAAGAGATAGTGAAAAATGTTTTTCCTACATTGTATTAATATCTAAAATTTCCACCTACGCCATGTTCTTCCATTTCTTATAGTTTTAGTTTTTCTTCAGAAATATGCTCATATTTCAGATCAAAGGTCACATAACTATTCGGTGAACTTCTTCTCCCTACTCTAATTTATTTAAAAAATTATCAAAATTAGTTCAGAAACACGGAAGAACTGTTTCTCTTACGCCTATTTTATATACAACGAAATGGCTTAAAAAAAAGATTTGTGTATATAACTTTGGAGTGGTTTGAAATATTTGAAAATTTTTTCACAGAAATTATTTTTTAAGCTGTTGAGCTTTGTAAAAAATATAAAAACAACATTTTGAAAAATTTAATTTTCATCAAAAAAATCATGGGGGTGGTGCTCATGATTTTCGATGATAGAAACTGTTGTTTGCATTATGTGTCAAAAAGAAGCAATTCTTGCTAACAAATGATATGTCATATGAAAGTGTGTGAAAAAAGAAAATTTTATAAGAAAAAAAAATTACAACAACAAACACGTTTGGCCTATTTTTTGAGCAAAAACTGAATATTTTAGAGGTATTTTTAAAACCATATAAAACATTGAATTGGTAAGATAACGCTAAATCTTTTCCTTTTTCTCCAAAGTCAATTAATTGATCTTTCAGCAAACGAAAATGTGATGAAAATCGATTGAAAAATGGCTGAGATATTTGCTTGCAAAATCAAAACTTGAAATTTCAATTGTTTTTACTCATTTTAAGGCTATGTCCTTGCTTCAAGGAAATACGTTGTACTGAGAATATATAAATTTTTCGAGATATCTAAATAATTTGAATGTCATTTTAAGGGGATTTCATTTAACCCATTAAGCGCCACTGTACTCATTTGAGTACAGCAAAATATTTTTAACTTTTGAAGTTTTCTTTGCTGTTAAGCATTAATGAATTTTTTTGTTAATTGCCAATTGTTAAACGGGTCAATGCCATTTGTTTTTCATCTTTTTTTTTAAACGTGTTTTCTTAAAAAAATAAAAAAAATAAAAAAATAAAAATATTTTTTTGGCTTATTTTAGTTTGTTTTCTATTGTAAAATAAACATTTTTTGAACTTTTCACTTTTACTTTTCATTTGGCTGTTAATGGGTTAACATACTATCCGTGGAAAATATTACCAAGAAAGCTTTCGTATACCGTTATATTCCTCAACCAACGACTCTTCATACAAAAATACATTGTACTGAGAACATCTAGAGTTTTCGAGATATCGCTATAATTTTTATGTCAAAATAACGGCAATTTTTCAGACCATCACAATATATATTCACTCTTGTTGTATAAAAAATGCCTATTGTAGGGTATCCGTAAAAGATGCCGCAAAACGTCGGAAGTAGTTTTTGCACACATTATCAATGTCTAAAATTCCCTCTTACATTATAATCCTCCGTCTGTTACAGTTTAGCTGTTATTTAATAAATGCCCTTTTTACGCTCATATGTAGTAGTAGTAGTAGTAGTAGTATTTTTATTCAACAATTCATTGCATTCTTAATAATAACAATATATGTATCTATAAGAAGAATTATGTTATACAAATAACTGCAATGAATGTTAAGCTGCTTCTATAGTTCACTAGGAGCTAGAGGCGAATACAGCTTGTTAAAAATATATATAATAATAATTACAATAATCAAATAAAGAAAATAAATCGAAAAATTTAATATTAACATATT
The DNA here is from genome assembly GCA_963920525.1 of Dichetophora obliterata. NCBI lineage: Eukaryota > Metazoa > Arthropoda > Insecta > Diptera > Sciomyzidae > Dichetophora > Dichetophora obliterata. Next base: position 5,122,419 of record OY986435.1, read on the forward strand.
TTTTTTAAATAATTTTTTTTTTGAAAGGCCTTATTGAGAGCAAAAACTTAATAAAAGTATTGTGGAGTCGGACTATATCAGCTAATAATGTGTCAATAGCACTGTAATTGAGGTCTAAAAGCCAAAACTTTACCCTTTTGAGAAAAATGGATTGAACATGAATATTTCTTATTTCCGATGGAAGACTATTGAAAAGTCGAGGAGCAACAGAAGCAAAAAAGTTAAGAAATATTCTTAATGTGTGCGTTGGAACCAGTGCTACATTGTATTCATTAACTCTCAAATGATAGGTATCTGAACGTCGTCTCTGAAGATATCCAGATTTAATAAAAAAATTTTCAATACTTTATAGAAATATAAATGTTTCAAAGGAAGGACACTAAGTTTCCTGAAAAGTAAAAGGCTACTACAAAATCTGTTCTTATGACAAATTAAACGAATAGCATGCTTTTGCGAAACGAGAAGAGGGTATATTTTATTCTTATAAGTACCTCCCCAACAAGCTAAGCAAGTTTAGAGTGGAATATACCATAGTAAATACACTTGAGAAGAATAGGACTACAATATGATTTCAAAAAATACAAATGCCTGGTGGCAGCCAAAAGATACTTTTTAAGTTCACGTGTATGAATTGTCCAATCCATGCCACTATCTAGCCAAATACCTAGATATCTAAAAGAATTAACCTTTTCAATAGCGAAGCAGTTCAAAGAACAAGACTTATGATCACAGAACGTATGAATGCAATCCGACGAGAAACATATATCATTACCTAAACCAAATCTTTCACATTTACCACCATGAAAAAAAAAAAATGAATCGAAGTTTACATTTTTAGCATTCACTTTAAAAAGCATTATTCTAGTTTTATCACTAAGTACCAGCTTATGAATTATAAACCAGTGCCTTAAAACAGCAAGATCATGGTTAATGTCAACAGATAATTGCAAGGGCGAGACACAAGAAGAGGCACATGCCATATCATCAGCAAAAGCATTGATGGAACTGCGGAACTTTATTGAAAAAAGCGAATTTATAAAGATTTAAAACAATATAGGACCCAGCACTGAGCCCTGAGGAACCCCTTATGTCAACAATTCTAATGAACTATAACAATTAAATATTTTTACTCGCTGCTTTCTGTTTTTTAAATAGGACTGAAACCATTTTAAGATAAATCCCCTAAAGCCAGTCTTATAAATTTTATCAAGCAAAATTGTATGGTCCACTGTGTCAAACACTTTAGTGATATCAACAAAAAGAGCTGCTGTCAACCGTTTATTATAAGGGCTGGAGTAAATGTTTGTACAGAAATTCAATAATGCGTCTTCTGTTGATAGGCCAGATCTGAAACCAAACTGGAGTTTACTGAAACAATTATATTTCTCCAAAAAGAGCACAATTCGAGTTTTCATTAATTTTTCAAATATTTTAGAAAATACCGGAAGAAGTGAAATGGGTCTGTAGTTTATAACCATGGATCTATCTCCTTTTTTAAACAAAGGTAAAACCTCTGCTACTTTTAAACCATCAGGAAATATACCACAGGTAACGCTTAAGTTGTAAATAAAGCTTAAAATGCCTCTAATGAAGTAGACTATATTATTTAAAAAATTATTAGATACACAACTACAAGTAGTAGAATCTGAAGATTTTAATGATAAAATGGTTTTGAAAACTTCAAAAGAGCTGATAGGTTTAAAAACAAAAGTAGCTTGATTTGAAGCTTCATTTGATAAACAGTTACACTGTTGACCATTTACACAGCTTTCAGCAACTACTTCTGTACCTATTCTGGAAAAAAACTATTAAATCCATTAGCAATATCCTGAGCATTAGAAATAGTGCTATTGTCAATTGAGATGCTAGATATCTGATCTTTATTACAATTCTTGTTCAAAATATTATTTACTAATTTCCACTCACCTTTAATATCACCTCTTACTTTATAAAACTCACGTAGATAGTAATCATTTTTACAAGCCAGTACATCACTTGAAATATCTTTACACAAATTTTTATAACTTTGCGCAAAAGATTCATTATTAGGGAATTTCTTTTTTTTCTTGAAGAGTTTTTTTTTTATTTTTATTTTATCAAGTAGAAAGTTAGACATCCAAGGCTTTAATCTTTTAGGTTTTGCATTTTTGCTCACATATCTAGAGCAGCTATTGATATGACTATTTAAAGTTTTTAAGAATTGTTCATATGCAATGGAAGGATTACTTTCCGTATAAACATTATCCCAAAGTTCAAAACAGAGGGAATTTTTCAACTCAACAAAATCAGTTTTTATCTCTGATCAAAGGTCACTAATCTAAAATGTAGCCATACTGTGCAGCCAGATGTTTCATTTGATGCCTCATTCACCATTCTACCTCTTCCTAGCCCTGAGATTCCTTACTAAAAATAATACAAAATTTCAACATTAATATTTCTGGTCAGAGGTCATAAATTTAAAATCTTAAATAATTCTGCACATATAGGGCGCAGTACCTTTCGAATGATATAAGTTTCATTGCCCTTATTCTAAAAATAATATCGAAAAAGTGTACGACAACATTTGATGTTTGCCTATTAATACAGGGTTGTCAATATTCGAAGCGCCCATCTGGCAACACTGTAACTTTCCGCAGTGATGCCAAATCGACTAATGACATACCGCGTTTGAAGCGTCATTCCAAGCAAATGTTTACAATGGAACAGTACACGCCACGCGAACGCTCTAAAATTGTTGAAATTTACATTCAACAAAACAAGTCAATAGTGAAAACTCAACTCAATGAGCGATGAAGCTCATTTTCAGTTGAACGGAACGGTAAACAAACAAAATTGCCGTATTTATGCCACTGAAAATCCACAAGAGATTCAAGAGGTACCTCTTCACGATGCAAAAGTCACTGTTTGGTGCGGCGTTTGTGCTAAAATGCTCATTGGGCCGTTCTTTTTCGAAGATAATAATGGCCACAGAGTTACTGTCAATCAGGAGCGTTATCGCGATATGATAAACAATTTTTTCATGCCAATCGTTCGTCGAAAGCGTATCAGGCACTACTGGTTTCAACAAGACGGCGCGCCACCACACACAAGCCGCACTACAATCGATTTTTTGAAGCAATTGTTCCCTGGCCGTTTGATGTCAAAAAATGGTGATTTCGATTGGCCGCCAAGATTACCAGATTTAACGCCTCCAGACTTCTTTTTGTGGGGTTATTTGAAATCAAAGGTTTACGTCAACAAGCCAAAGACCCTAGAAGAGCTGAAAACCAACATCCGTCAAGAAATAACCGCCATTCCCATCGAAATGTTGAAGAAAACCATGGAAAATGCTGCAAAACGGGCACAATATGTCGTAGAGGCCAATGGCGACCATTTACGAGATATCATATTCAAGAAATAATGTAAGCAAATCTACTTGAACCCAATTAAATGATATTCATGACGAACAGACAAAAAATTATGGTTTCTTTGATTTATTTAAAAATAAAATGGGCGCTTTGAATATTGGCAACCCTGTATATAAGATTTTGAGTTTCCAAAAAATATTTGCCGTAACTCACGCGACATAACCCATGCGACAAAATTTCCTTAAATTTATATTAGGTAATTAATTAATTAGGTAGTAAAGTAATTAAGTAATTTAGTAATTAACAAACAATTTTAATATATTGACCTTTTCTTGCTTCAACCATTTTTTTATTATCTTTAGCCAATGCCTTCCTTCCATTTTTACTTAAATAAAAAGCTTACGAAACATTTACTAAACATTTACGAAAAAGGAAACTACATTTGTGAAACAGTGCAGACGATTTGATCATCATGGTTAATGAATTTATATAGAAATTTCCTAAATTAATAAAATTAAAATGTTTCTCTTAGATAATATCATAAAATAAAAGTTTTTTCTGGAAATGCCCATATAAATTTTCATAAAAATCGATTTTTGACTTTTTGCCGATTATTGGTAATTTTGTGCAATCTGTAGCTCCTCCAAAAATCACGCCAAACTTTTTTCCTCCAAATCAAGTTTTTGATTTCCGTCAGTGATGTTCCACGCAAAATTTCACCCAAATCGGAGATGGTCATTCCGTTAGGTCGTTACGTTCCTGCAATATCTGACTAACTACTATATTCAATAGTTTTCGTTTGAGAATAAAGGGTCAAACATTTTTCAAAAATAAAAAATTTGATTAGGTTCAAAAAAATCCTAAACTGCAAAGTATTATGCATTACGATTTTGTTAGTAGTGCGTTGTTGTAAAAATTATTCGTTTATTTTTGTGAGTCGTTTATTTATAAGATAAAAATTTATCTTGTTTTATTTTGAGCAATCAATTGGAATGTAAATTTGCATTCAATAAATACTACACATTTTATAAAGTCATCGCCACTGTTTTGGAGAAACCGGAAGTTGTTTATTAAAAAAACGAATGTTCATCTGATAGCTTGGTTAATGAGTGTTCGAATTAGAAAATATTAAGTAACGTTCGAGCCACATCGACGTGCAGCGCATTTTAAGTTAACACAGCTTGCCAACACTTTTTGCATACTCCTTAATTGTAAGTACCTTTAGAATGTCTAAACATTTGGTTATATAATTTAGATTAAATTGATTTAATATAACTTAAATGATTTTACTTAAAAATTGTTGGAATTCTTTTTTTTTTCATTTTGTTTTTATTTTAAAAATCGTTCTAACCTGAAACGATTTTAAAGTTAATTGAATTATATAATGAATTTTTAAATGTTTTTTCTTACTTTTCTTTAATTTCATTTAAATTTATTAATTTATTTCAACAGACGCCAGTTAACAAAATGTGACTGCTTTTATATGTGACCGTTTAATGGTTATGTCATAAATGCTATGGAAATCGTATATTTATCTTTAAAATGAAAAAAAAAAATTAATTCGATTGCATAACGAATAGAATTCAATTAGAATTTGTAATTAGTCTGAAAACCTATTAACTTTGAAGCAGTCTTTGTTTAATATTAAAATTGTTATGTGTTAATTTGTATTAAATTAGCCAAGTATAAAAATATCAAAAAAAAAAAAAATAATAAAATATATCTGGTCATTAACCTTTCATAGACTTAAGACTGTGTGAATGTTTCTTTTTGTTTTAATTTCCACATGAGAGCTTCCACAATTATGTTTATGCTCATGGCTCAAAACCTAGTTAGCAAAATCCGACATTTATTTAATTTAAGAATTAATTATGAATGTAAATTCTTTTGACATTTAAGACCTGTCAAATTTATCGTTAGCTTTTGATTTTTCATAATAATCGTCTTAAAGCGCCGGGATTTCCAGAAACGTAATCGTATATTTTGAATATATATATATAAAAAAACAAAGTGGAAAAACAATTACACAAATTAAAATTAAAAAAAAAAAATCAAACTAAGAATTCAATTTCATTAATAATCGAGCATGTAATCGGATGACGCAGAATAACATGCAGAACGAAAGGCTTAGAAATAATTATGAGCATATTAATAATAAAAACAACAAAAAATAGAAAAAAAATGAAGCCTTAATTCGAAATTGTAATTGAAAATATTTCGATGACGTTTGCAACTGTGTCAGCATTAATGGCTGCAGGTCTGTGTTGCACAATAACAACAGTAGTGGCGAATAAATGGGGAAAAAATTATTGTTCATTTATGCGTTCTGTAAAATATTGTTTATGGGTTCAATGATATCAGGCACCAAACAGTTGTTAGCACCAAAATTTAATTAGCGGTTAACGCTATGGCTCAGGCTACCCGAAATCGAGTATCAGTGAGGTCATGGTACTAGGCTCTTACCAAACTCAAAGGAAATTTAGTGATTTAGTTCAGTGGTATTTTTTTCAAATATTTGTATTTTTTAGTAAAATTTCAATGATAAACCTTAACTGTTTACACATAAATGTTAAAGTGTTTAAGTTATTTAACATATTTAATCTCCAATTGCTTTCTTCAAAAAGAGCCCATCAGAGAAATTATTTTTTTGCTTGAATTGATGGATACTCGTCGAAAATTAATCTGAAATAAAGAATTGAAATGATTTTTGTTACATGAATTTAATTGCGAGCTTTAGATCAAGTTAGTTTTTAATAAGGCAACAACAACAACAACAACAACTCTGTACAGAGTCAATCACTTAGCTGACTGGGCACTCTGTTTCGCTACATTTCCTCTTAAGTAGTATCATATTTGTAATCACTCAAAAGCTGTGATCAACTCACTGTTAAGTCGTGTATGATTTCACACATGTTTAAACAAATTCGTTCGAATTTTACGTTCAAATCGGCTACTTAATCATATGAAATTTAAAGCAGTAAGCTATATATAAATCATAGCCATCAACTGAAATGATTTTTGATAACAAATTATTTGGGTACCCTAATGAAAAGTTTTACGTAAAATTAACAATAAGACAGAGTTTGAAAATTTTTAACTGTTTCTGAAGTGAAACTTCTTATGGCACGGTTGAGTAGTTCAAAGAAATGAAATAGAAATGGACTAAAATTGCTTTCAACACAATGAGGCTGAGACTCGAAACATAGATATCTGACAAAGATTGCAGTAAATCGACCTAGAATTGATAAATTTGTCAAAATGCATAAACCTTAAATGAAATTTTAAAAATATATAATAAGTGTTCTATCCACACAAGAAGGTTGGAAATTGGTTTTTAATCTAGAATGGGCTTGTAACAAAGACTTTTATTAAAAAATTAAACTGAAATGTGTATTCAAGCAAGTGTGAGCGTGAGATATTTAAAACAATAAGGGTTCTCATGTGAGCATGTAACTCACCCGTAAACATTGTAATCCTTGTGAACTTACATGCGCGTATGCTATCTGTCAAAATTTGTATGGGCGTGAGTTTACATAATTTCCGAGCTTATTTTGTAGTGTAAACTAGCATGTAAATCTACGTTTGTGAATGAAAGCTGTCTTTGGCGCTAATCATCAGGTTTTTAGAAGGTTTAAAATTTAAAAAAGTCATAATGTTGTTGCAGCCGCAGCCGCCATTTTGTCGACTTCACACTTTATCCCTCATCAAAAGTTTACATGCTATACATGTTTACATGTTTAAATGCTTAGATGAGAACCCTTAATATTATTTTGTTTTGTGAAAATGCTGGTATTTAATACTTGTGCTTAAGGTATTTCGGAGGTTCAGGTAGGTTAGGAATGGTTTAATGGTATGTCATGATGGGTTTCGTATGACGTATGGTATGATAGTATGGTGTGATGATTTGGTTATGATCGTACACACTGAAAAACTTCCAAAATTAGTTCACTCCGGTGCACAGTGCGCTTTTTTCATTTCCGGATGGCATTTGAGTTTTTTTTTTGTTAAATTTTATAAAAAAATATTTTTATTCGTCAGATTATAAAACATGTATGATGAATGTGGTATTAATAAATTGATGTATTGTATGGTTTTTTTTTATAAAATTCGTTCAAATTGAAGCTTTTTTAACAAAAATAAGCTCAATAAAACCCAAAAAAATAAAGTAAAGTTTAAACAATAATAACTTCGAGCACAAAGCATATTTCAAGGTTTTATTTTTGGACTTTTTTATGTCTTAATCACCATTGAATTTAACATAAAATACAATACAAAATGTTAATAAATAAAAATAGAAAAATCGTTAAAATATGACTGCACATTTTTCAAGCAATGAAAATTTAAGTAAAATTTTGTAGAAAATATCTAGCTAATTAGGCGTTATTAAAGTCAAGGCTATAACTATCATAAAATATTGTACTTTTAACATCTTTTTCTGTAAAAATCTGCTGCATCTAGCTGCTTTAAAGACAAACCACTTAATTTGAGGAAAGTCTTAACTATCAAATTTTGCCCAAAAATGCACTGATTTCCAAGACAATTTGTAGGTTAAGAGTACCTAAGTAATTTAAAGTAAATAAAATATAATTCATAATTTAAAACACGTTGTGACCTTATTTTGTATTAGCAACCATTTATAAAATTTTTTTTTAAAATTTCTTTAATTTGGTAATATTGTTTTATAGGAGATATCTCTAAAAGTTATCCGATTTGAAATATTTTTAGCATGACGTTTAAGTGAAGTGAAATAAACTAAATTTACTCTTTAAAAACTGAAATATGCAATTTTATGCGGGTTTTTTTAATTAAAAAAAAATGGTTTGTATGGGAGGTAGGCGATGGAAGGTAGTTGACATAGAATTCTAATTTTTTGTGCTGTTACTTAATTTAGACTTAAACTAATTTGTACAAAATTTCATGGCACTAGCTTTTAGCACTAGCTGAGGTAATGCAAATGTCATCCTAAAATTGAAAAAAAGCGCACTGTGCGGTGAGCGGATATTTCCATTTTTTATAACGATAGTGTTAGTTTCCACTGCTTATCCGGTGTCAAATGTCGAGCTTATCCGATCGATGTGAAATAAGAAAGGCAAAGGAGACTAGCAGCATTGAAATCAAAAATTGAAATTATTCAAGACTGAATGTGAAAATCTTAATTAAGGAAAAATATTTAAATCACAATTTAAACTAAAGTGCTTTCACTAATGATATATTTGGAAAATTAACTGAATTAAAATTATAAAAAAAATCGGTTAAAATCGAACTTAGTCGAAATTGATTTTCAGAACATGGGCATACAATTTTTTTCCATTCGAATAAATAAAAATTGTAAAAAACATCCAAAAACATTCGAAAAGTTAAAAATTACACCGGTGTTTAAAAGAATCCTTATTTTATGTATTCCAAATAAACACCTTACAGGGTACAAAACAATCATCCTATCTGATATTTACTTACTGACACCAATCGATGTGAAAAATGTGCCCTTTTGGATATAAAATTCTAGCACTTTGACACGGTTTTTTTTTTAACACCGAATGGTGTAAAAATTCTATACAAATTTTTTAGTGTGTAATCATTTGATAGATCATTTGGTATGATGTTATGGTGAGATGTAATGGAATGACGGTATTGTATTATGGTATTGTATGGTATGATGGGTTTGTTATAACTCTTCAAACCATATGAGGCTTTTAAGACTCTTTTGTGACTCTTTTGTAGGAGCTTGAGCTCTCATACTATGCAATTATAAGTTTCATAAAAAACAGTTTTTGCTTTTGAAAGTGGTCCCCTTAAAGAGCTCAAATAAGAGTACAAAACTTTACTTTTTTGACTCTCAAAAGTCATTTATTCGGACTTCAATAAGACTCTTTTATGAATCTAATATTGGCATTCTAAAACTAATAATAGCCTTTTAATAGTTAAAAAAAGGATATATTTCCTTTGAAACAGGTCGTTCTTAAGGGGCATCAACATGAGTCTTAAAATACTCTTTTAAAAGTGCCGAAAATTATCTTGTTTTCTTTCCTTCGAATTTGGTCACTCTTTATGAGCATCAATAAGAATCTAAAAATACTCCTTTATTTAGAATTTTATGGTTTCATAAGACTCCTTAAAGTGGCAAAAAACAGCAGTGTTGTCATTGAAACTGGCTACTCTTAACGTGCTTGAATAAAGCTAAATTTTTTTACTGTTATGTTAAAATTTTATATCTGAAAACAGTGTCAGAAAAAGCGGATAACTCCTTGAAATTTAAAGTTGTAAAGTTATAAAGTTGTACGTATATTTAAAAATCATCTTATTTATGAGTAAACATGATTATTGAAACGAATAAAGTTTTAAATACATGAACAGTATTTAAATGCATGATTTTTCTTGAAATATCTACTCCGAAAATGCTCCCAATTAGGGTGTTTTTAAGAGCTACACTCTAAAAATTATTGGCTGGAATTTACTGCTATAATAGTAGGCAATCGTTTTGCTACCAAAAAAGCAGTAAAGCAAGTGCCATCACAATTTTTTTTTTAATTTTTCTTACTTTAGATTGTTTTGGACCACTCTTATCTATATCTTTGAGATATTTTAATGTTATTTGGGCTGGTTCTTAAGACGATCTAATGCGGAGAAAGTGCGAAAAAGTAGCTGTAGTAGCTGAACTTTATTGTTATTGCATGTAAAAAAAAAATTTACTACGATAATAGCTGTAACTAGGGCTGCCAGGTTACGTTTTTCACGCATGTTGTCCCGATTTTCTAAATGTCCCTAAAAATGTCCCTAAAAATGTCCCGCTTTAGGTCTTCGAGGGACGCCAAATGTACCGAATTTCCGAAATACAATTTAATTTTTTATTATTTTTATTAATTTTTAAAAATATTTTCTATGTTTTTACTTCTACATCACTAAATTTGTACAGATATTCTTCTTCACTTACAGTTTGTACGTATCCATTTGACTTAGAAAATTGCTGAACAGAATTTCTGAATTTTGTCTAAAGAGCAGCCAGAGGCAGTTCAAGTGCTGCCAATAAAACTTGAAAAACGCACTGTTTGGTGTGGTTTTATTTCCTTGGGTAATAAAATATATTTTTAAAAGCTACATATCGCTCTTTTTGTTCAAAGAAATCAATTGTTCTCAGCGTCCCAGCAAAAAAGTGCTTCCAAAAGAAGCTAAAGAGGAAGGAAAAGTCCATCCTTAAATTCCATTCCTTCTGCTTTCATACCCAGAAAGCATTCTTTTAACATATGCATGTCATTGAGAGGAATGCTTTCCTTAGTCTTCTCTAGAAGTGCTTCTAGGACTTTTTCAATAGAAGATTTCTTTCAGCCCTTCAATCCAAGGATTCTACTAGGTATTTTTCAGGAGAACTTTCTTAAGGCATTAAATGGACTGGAATGGTTTTTGTGGTTTGGGGGTTAAAAAAATCCCTGGGAAAATATCCCTTTTCTCGACATTCTAGACTTGTGATTTTGGTGTTGGAAATGAAGTGTTTGGATTTTGTGGGGGTTTAAAAAAATTACACGTAAAATATCCTTTTTTCCGATTTTCAAAGCATTTTGGTGTTGTAAGTAGTAAGTTGTTGGGTTTCATTTGGGTTTAAAAAATTACACGGAAAATATCTAAAACATATATTGTAATTATATATAATTTTTGTACTTTAATTGAATTGAAATGCCATTTGAATGTCTTCCAGAAGGATTTTATAAAAATACCACTTTAAAGAACTTCTTTATAAGATAAAAGAAGCACAGTTTGATATATAGAATGTCTTCTGGAAGCAGTGTCTGTAAGAATGCATGCCACATTTACATAAAAATTTTGCTGTGGTACTAAGCTATTGAGCAACACATTTTTCTCTATCTCGAAAAGTAAATAAGATATCGTTGTCGTTCACACAATTAAAATTGATCTATGACAAGTATTTCTATGTACTTAACTAAGATATTGCATTTTTGAGTTGTGACGCTATTGAAAAAAACGATCGACATGCATACATTTTTTCCCGATTTTTTTTCTTATGTCCCGATTTATTTTTTGTAAAATCCCGTTTTAAAAAAAAACCTGGCAGCCCCAGCTGTAACGTAAAAATTTGGGATTACTACTACACTAACAGTAACACTCTACAAAATCTCTTCTATTATAGTAGCAAAGTTCAAGGAAGGAACTAATTTTACTACTATTTTTGAAGTCATTGAATAATGAACGTGTGATAATTTTACTACTAATTTTGTAGTAGAAATCATCTAAATTAGATTAAAGTACTACTAGTTTGTTGTAATTATTTAAGGCCCTGTTATGTATATTTAAAGACTTGTATACTCTTGTATATACTGGAACCCCCCTGGGGGCTCCCATACAAACATTTAAAAAATCACCGTTTGTTCCCAGGGGGCTCCAGGAGGTGTGCCACTGGCATGGGTGGATCGGCCCTCCAAAGTTGGTGGGGGTAGGTCATACATTTGGACTCGATTGGGGCACTCTAAATGGGTCAAAGAGGGATTTTTCAAAATTTGACCCTACGGGACAAAAGTCAAAAGTTGGGCCATTAGAATTCGTTTTAGAGGTATAGCTCCTCGAGAAAAGTTTTTTATTTTGATCCCAAGAATACGATTTTCACTGGGCAATGGGCGATTTTTTTGCCTCTCCACAAATCGACCCGGCCTAATATACATATGTAAAAGAGTAGGAATGTATTTTATGATATGATGATATATGAGGATATGCATATTTTGAATACTATTTTCTACTTATATTTCTGCTACTATTTGTTACTAAAATGTTTTTGACTATTTTCTACTACTATTGTATTACTTCTACTATTTATATTACTCTTTCTTTACTACTTTCAGCTAAGTATAAAATAAAGTTGTGGCATGATAGTATGGCATGCCATGGATATGTATATTATATATAATCTTAATATGTATGTATATTATTGATACTAATCTCTATAAATATTTCTTCTATTATTTTCGGCTCATACTTAAACAATTTTTCTCTACAACTACTTTCTGTTACTATTTCTACTACATAATAATTTTACTACAATTTTAGACTACTATTTCTACTAATAATTTTACTAATATTAATAGTACTATATATACTACTATTTCTAACTGCTACTTTCCACTAATACTTTCTGGTATGTATGAAATGAAGTTCTTGTATGATGATGTTATATTAGGTATGGCGTAGATATGCTCATTTTTAATACTTTTCTCTATAAATATTTTTTCTACTAATATTTAAATAGCTTTTCTCTACAACTATTTTCTATTACTATTTCAAATACTATTTCTACTAATATTTTCTAATACTATTTATTTCACTATTCTCTACGTATCGAATGATGATATTTTATGCTAGTGTGATATAATGTTAAGTTTTGAAGGCATGTTTCTTTTTTCACAACTATATATACTAAAGGCTGTTTTTTTACCTATTGGACATTTTTTTTTTCAAAGATCAAAGAACTAATTCATGCACCTTATACAAACAAGGTTTGGTCTTTGACCTGAAAGGAAAGCGATAGATTATTTCGAGGAATTAATTGGAACCATACGTGAATTATTGATTAGGCGAAACAGCCGTGAAAGACTATTTGAATTGCTTTTAACCGAGGCTAGTGTTATGCCTTAGCCTCAGCAAGCATTTCCAGCCCTTACTTGTTCCTGTCCTTCAATTCCACATTTTCCACAATTTAGTTGTGGCTTTTTGTAGTTTTCCATAACTCTTAAATGAAGAAAAGAACAAAGAAAGTGAAAAGAACCATGCCCAAACCCGGATTCGAACCAGAGACCTATGTGTTGATAGTCTAGCGCACTCTCCACTAGACTACAAAGGCCGACAAATTTCTGGTTTTTTTGGTTGAACAATTCATGATGAATAAACTTACGTTATGTTTGCAAATTGTGCAAAGTAGTGTTGGAAGGTGCCGCGATATAATCCCAAGTGGCACAATCCCAATTTTTAATTTTGGGATTATGTCACTCCTTATACAGTGACATAAAACAAATTTTTTTACTTGGGATTATGTCACTATGGAAGGGATGACATATTCCCAAATAAAAAAAAGTCAAAATTCAAAATTTCCTTAACAAAATTCCAAATACTTTTATAGTTTTTCTATAAATCGCGCGATTTTTTATAAAAAATTGTAATTTTTTGATATATTGGGCTGGAAGTGCAAATTAAAGAAAAAAACTAAACTGGTTTAGTTTATTGAAAAAAGTTGGAACTTACATATGTAATAAAAGTGCACATTTTTACTTTTTTCAGTATAATCGATTTCAGAATATATACGATATAATTTCAGAAATCCCGAAAATTGCGCGATATTTTTTAAAATTTTTTAAGTTTTTGATATATTAGGCTGGAAGTGCAAATTAAAGAAAAAAAATAAACTGGCTTAGTTTATTGAAAAAAGTTGGGACTTACAAATGTAATAAAAGTGTTCTATCTTGAAAATTAATACATGGAATTTAATGGTTAATAGCTTACTGAATAGGTAATAGCAAGTTTTCTTTAAATATTTTTGCTTAGTTTATAAAAGTATGCAATTAATAGAAAAATAGCAAGTTTTTCGAGACCATTTTTTTTAATTTGGACCTCTATAACTTCTAAACCAGATAAGAACGGCCATTAATTTGTACAAATTTGGAATTTAAAGCTCTTAATACATACATACGTTTCACGAAAAAATAGTCTAAAAAATTAATTTTGGCTAAAAACAAAATATTTCGAAATGACTATCCAAATTTTCTCATTTTTAAGCTCAAAAGTGATATTATCTTAATTGGGGTTATGCCAGTTTACAAGCAGTGACATTGCCCCAAGTAACAAATTTGGGTTTATGTCACTGTATAAGGACTGACATAATCCCAAAATTAAAAATTGGGATTGTGCCACTTGGGGTTATGTCAGGGTACCGTGTTGGAAAACCCGGAAATCATATTTAAACATTAATGTCATAAAATTAATTTATACATTTTTAAGAGTTTTGAAATATTTCCCAGTATTTTTTTAAAATTTTAAGTTCTACAACCTTAAAAATACAACCTTTACTGTTTTTACTACTCCTATTTTTTACTTCTACTACTATTATTTTGACTTCTATTTCTACTACTATTTTTTAATAAGTATTGTATAATGGTGTGGAATGATGGTTTGAAGTAATAGCAGTGTATGATGATATGGGATGATAGTGTATCATAATTTTATAACGATCAATTTTAATATTGAATTTTTTATTCAGACCGTTTAAGCTCTTTCCGAATATAAATTGTAAAGCAACTTGTCTTAAATTTATCTTTTTAAGGTGAGGAGCCCAATCCAAAATATACACAATTTTTAAAAAACTTTGCATATCCACATCCCAAACCAACTACTAATAACGAAGTTAAGGTCAGAAAAAAACTCTTTGTCTATTTGTAATATAGATTTAACTATATTGATTCTGTATTAGTTCATATTTAGAGAAGTGTTATATTTAGAGTATTTCGCCACTACTGTGCATGCATCTTGTTTGTTCCCTACAACAGTGTTAAACTTGCAGACTGACTCTTAACATGCAAAAATTTTCTGCCATGGTAACTATTGTTGTTGTTGCTTATTATTGTTTTTGTTCCCAAAGCTATTCTGTCCTGACGTTCGACACCGTTTGTGTCCAATTTCAGAAAACCGCCCATTGAAGAATTTCAATGAATATTAGAAAGACAGCCGAACAACAACAACAACAACAACAACAACAACAACAACAACATCGACAATAGCATCACATTGAAATAATTGGTGGCATACCTTCTTTGGCCACCCACCAACACCCGCGAGTATTAAATACATTTTAGAGAATTTAAAAAATCATAAATAATTTTTTATGTCCCCAGTTAATTGAATTATTTAAAAACCCATCCATGGCGAATGGGTTAATTGGCACAATGTTGCTGGCCTCTCTTTGACTGGCTCATCAAATGTTCACCATAGATCCATTCGCAATTCAATAACATCATTCTACACTGATCGCCTCTGCGAATTGAGAATTAAGTGTGTCTAGGTTTTAGTTTTTGGTATCTTTTTGCTTTTTTGTCGCATAACTCAACTGATCGTAGTCGTAGGCGTTGGCTGGGTCGTTGGTATGGTCCAACGGTACAACAGTTTGGATATATTCGCTATTTTATAATGTGAACACGTGCTGCTTGAATAGACAGCTCAGCTTAAACAAGGAATTCACAGTGACTGCTTTTTAGCTGTTGAGTTTTTGGAATTGAGAAAAAAGGCGGAGCGCAGAAACTCTTCTATTTTGACGATTTTTTTTTTCGAAATAAGCTATAATAAAAGCATCATCTACAGCCCATAAAAGTTTCCCACACATTTGATATGTGGAATGGAGAAAAAAACAAAAACCTAGCCCAACCCAGGACCATTTGATGCTTTCAACAAACGCAATTCTATAACTCATTTTCTGCTATTCTTTTTTTATTATACTTATTATGTTTTTATTTTAATTATTTTAAGTTTTCAACATCAGCGTTGATAGTTGAAGTCTTACTCTTTTTTTCTTATCATTAAATAGAAAATATTTAAATATTCAACAGATGGATGGGATCGAAGACTATTCTACAATACACACAGTTTTGTCTTTGCTGTGCAGTGATCACACATTCCCAGGCCGTTGCGTATGCGTGCGCCCAGGCCAGTCAGGGGCATGGGCGCTGAGATCATTTCTGCGAATTATTATGTTTGGCACGTACAGACAGCAGCCACTGGAGGACGACGCGTCAGTCAGACAGCTGGCTACTTTTCTGCTTTTACTTGAACTTGATTGAACGTTGTTCTTGTGGTTGTTGCTCTTCTTCATCTTCTTATTAGAGTGTCTTTTCTTGTCTAGCATATAAATACAGCGCACATTGGGGCACATATATTACTTTGTCAACAAAAACGTTTTTCTGGGCGCCACTCAGTGCGCTTTTTTCGATTTTAGGATGACATTTGCATTATCTCAGAAACTATAAAAGCTAGGCCATGAAATTTTGTACAAATGAGTCTTAGCCTAAATTACGTAACAGCACAAAAAATTAGAATTCTAGGTCAACTGCATCGCTTACCTCCCATACAAACCATATTTTTTTTTTTACAAAAAAATACCCGCATAAAATTGCTTATTTATGTTTTTAAAGAGTAAATTTAGTTAATTTAATTTCACGTAAACGTCATGCTAAAAATATTTCAAATCGGATAACTTTTAGAGATATCTCCTATAAAACAATATTACAAAATTAACGAAATTAAAAATATAATTTTTAAAAAAATGGTTTCTAATACAAAATAAGGTCACGTGTTTTAAATTATGAATTCTATTTTATTTTTCTTTAAATTTAAGAGCACCTACAAATTGTCTTGGAAATCAGTGCATTTTAGGGCAAAATTTGATTTTTAAGACTTTTTTCAAATCAAGTGGTTTTTCTTAAAAGCAGCTAGATGCAGCAGGTTTTTACAGAAACAGAAGGTAGAAGATCGATTTTTTATAATAGTTATAGTCTTCGGCTTTAATAATGCTAGATATTTTCTACTAAATTTTATTAAAATTTTCATTCCTTGAAAAATTTACAGTCCTATTTCAACGATTTTTCTACTTTTATTTATTAACATTTTATTATTTTATTTTATATTAAATTCAGACAAAAAAAGTAAAAAAAACCAAAACCTTTGAAATATACCTTTGTGCTCGAAGTTATTATTGTTTAAACTTGACTTTATTTTTTGTGTTTTATTGAGCTTATTTTTGTTAAAAAGTTTCAACTTTGACGAATTTTATAAAAAAACCATGCAATACATCAAGTTTTAAATACAACATTTATAATACATGTTTTATAGTTTGACGATTAAAAATATTTTTTTATAAAATTTAACAATAAAGAAAACAATAAATAATCGTTATTTTTGACCAATTTTATTTCGATCAAAAATAAAAGTTAAAATTTTACTTTTAAATTTTCGGTCCAAAATATAAGTTAAAATTTGAGTTTCATTTTTTTGATCAAAAATAAAAGTTAAAATTTCCACTTTTTGATCAAAAAAATTAGTCAAATTTTAAATTTTATATATAATCAAAAAAATAAAAGTAAAATTTTAACTTTTATTTTTGATCGAAATAAAATTGGACAAAAAATAACGATTATTTATTGACTTTTTTCCGTAGCTAACAAGCATCACATTGCTATATTCAAATATCCAATAGACTTGTTCTTTCCATTTGACTTCTTGAATATAAATTATGAATATAAATAATAACTGTTATTTTCGGTCCCTGCTTGAAACTATAAACATTTTTGAAACATTTTTTGTACTCTGAAATCTAAAGAACTTGCTTCAAAAGTGTCAAAAAAAATTAAAAGAACATACAAAATATTTTTAATTGCTAATTTTAATTTTTATTTAATTTTAAAAGAACATACAAAATAATTTTAATTGCTAATTTTATAATGGTTATGTTATACCTACAAGCAAACACAAAAGAATTTTTGTGAATTTTTAAAAATATGAAACAAATACATCATTAAGAAAAATCTGCTTGGTATCAGCATATTGTTTCTTAATTCCAATCAATTATTTTTTAAAATGAGAGATTATGATTGGATCCAATTAGAATAATTTCTAATATTAAATACTTTTTTTTTGGTAAAAAAAACTATTTTTTGGAGAAGAAACAAATTGTTTGATGCGAGTAACTCTTTTGCATTTTATTAATAAATGCATTTGTTAATTTTTTTTAAATATTCTTTGATTTAGTTTGTTTTCATGAGTTTTTTAAGACCAGAATATTTTTAAACTACTAAAATATTTTCATTTAGCGATGAAAGCCATTATTATGTCATGCTTTAAAAAACATAAATTAATTTGTTGACGAAAAAATAACCCTGAAATATAAAGCCTCAGTTGTACAAATTCAAATTTGTTCCTAGCTATGTTTTCTGGATAAAAAATGGCAAATTATCATTATTTTAAAATCTTCAGATATTAAGTTTTTGAATAATCGTTAACGATTTTTTTTTAAAAAATCTCTGATATAATTCTTCAAAAAGCATTTCCTGTATTTTTGCACAGAAGAGCGATAAAACATCACAAGTTGTTTCATTAAAGTAATCCCTACAAAGATTATGTGATTACAATTAAAGACAATTGTCATTTAATGAACCAAGATCACGATAACAGTAATAACAGTTAAAATTCGATATAATTAACGCTACAATCGTAATTAAAGGTTCTTTCGATCGCAAACTACAGCAATTAAAATTCAAAAACTTTTGCTTATTATCTTTACACCTATAATAATTCTTATGACCCAGCTTAGCACCATAATTATTACTTTTGTTACTTATTTTAATAAATTAATTTTTATCAAGTTTCTTAATCTCAGATTTGAAAATATATTATATACTTTTACAAACTTTTACTAACGTACATTCCGCGCGAAAATAAACCCTGGTCCAACAATCAACATATATAGCAGTATCTCACCGAGTTAAAATTTTAACTCTCCAAAACACACATACTACATATATCTTTCGTAGATACGGTTGAGTTAGAGCAAGCTATCCCAATGTGCAGCGCGTGGCTGTTTTATAGCTTATTCCCGGCGTATGATGATCGTGCGCCATCGATAGTTTGCCCGATCGCAATGGAAATAATTGGAAAATCTTTGTTGAGCGTGCTTCTATAAGATTTTCAAAAAAATTTTTTTTATTTTTTTTTAATTATTTTACTTCTTGCTTTAGGACACACGCTGGATTTAGTATCAGCCATCCACGATCAGCAACCATAAAAAAATTATTTATATGTTCTTGATTATGGCAGCATGTTGAAATGTTCATATGCTTTTATGCCACTTTGTAGCATTTCCTTATGTTTGTGTATGTACGATAGTGTGTGCTTATAAACTGACATCTGGCTAGTGAAAATTTTTGAAAAAACTAGCCTTTGTAAGCTTTGAAGTGATCGCAGTTCTTGGTCCGCAAAATTTCAATTGCAGAGAACATTAAAGAAAAAAAAAAGAAAAAAATTATTAATAAAATTTAATCATCCAATCCAGAACGCAATTCGAAATAAATCTGAATGTTTCCTTTCAGATTTTTTTTTGTGCGAATAGACGATTATATAAACCGTATAGACCAAAAAAAATTAAACTCAAAAGTGGTGTTACGGCGTTACATCATCAATTTCGAACTAACGATGGGAAGAGAACAGTTTTTCTTTATCGATTTTCATAGGTTTCGAAAAACGTGTCAAATCGCTTCAAAACAACGGTTACTTTTAAATAGCAGAGGCCGAAAATAACAGTTACATATTTCCGAAATTTCTATTCAAAAAGCCAAATGGAAAGAGTAAGTCTATTCGATATTTGAATATAGCAATGTGATGCTTGTTATCTAAGGAATAATAATTTAATGATTTTAATTTATCTGATTTTTTTAAAAAAGTCAATATATAATCGTTATTTTTTTACAAATTTTATTTTGATCAAAAATATAAGTTAAAATTTTACTTTTATTTTTTCGGTCCAAAATATAAGTCAAAATTTGACTTTTATTTCTTGATTTTTTGTACATTGTATATGGAAAAAAAAATTTTTTGTGCCATGCACCTCCCATAATTTTTATACAATATTTGCATAGCATTAATAAGGAGTAGTCGTATACCAATAAAATTTGGTATATAAGTTGAAATGGACTATATCAAATCACTTACGAAAAATTTTGCAAATCTGCAAAAAACCACGCCTACCTCCCATACAACATACAATTCTAAAACGCTATATTTTTTTTCCTATTGAAGGTATATCAAAACAACTCACTCAAGAATTAGAAATATATATGTAGATTAAAAAATGTATTTGCCGTGCCCACCTCCCATACTTTTTATACAATATTTGCATAGCATTAAGAAGGAGTAGTCGTATACCAACAAAACATGGTTTATAAGTTGAAATGGACTAGAAAAGATTACTTACGAACAAGTTTGCAAATCTGCCTACAACCACGCCTTCCTCCCATATAACATATAATTTTAAAACGCTATTTTTTCGTATTAAAGCTATATCAAAGAAACTCACTCAAGGATCAAAAATATATATGTAAATATAAAAAAATGTGTTTGCCATGCCCACCTCCCATACTTTTTATACAATATTTGCATAGAATTAAGAAGGACTAGTCGTATACCAATAAAATTTGGTATATAAGTTGAAATGGACTATATAAAATCACTTACGAACAAGTTTGCAAATCTGCAAACAACCACGCCTATCTCCCATACAACATACAATTTTAAAACGCTGAACTTTTTTTTCCTATTAAAGGTATATCAAAACAACTCACTCAAGAATCAGAAATATATATCTAGATTAACAAATTTTTTTTTTTGTCATGCCAACCTCCCATATTTTTTGTACAATATTTGCATAGAATTAAGAAGGAGTAATCGTATACCAATAAAATTTAGTATATAAAATGAAATGGACTATATAAGAACACGTACGAACAATTTTGCAAATCCGCCAACAACCACACCTACCTCCCATATAACATATAATTTTAAAACGCCATATTTTTTTCGCATTGAAAGTATATCAAAGAAACTCACTCAAGAATCAGAAATATATATATGTAGATAAAAAAAATGTATTTGCCGTGCCCACCTCCCATACTTTTTATACAATATTTGCAAAGCATTAAAAAGGAGTGTACAACAAAACATGGTGTACAAGTTGAAATGGACTATATAAGATTACTTACGAAAAAGTTTGTAAATCTGCAAACAACCACGCCTACCTCCCATGTAACATACAATTTTAAAAAGCTATATGTTTTTTTTTCGTATTGAAGGTATATCAAAAAAACTCACTCAAGGATCAAAAATATATATGTAGATAAAAAAAATGTATTTGCCATGCCCACCTCCCACACTTTTTATACCATATTTGCATAGAATTAAGAAGGAGTAGTCGTATGCTAATAAAATTTAGTATATAAAATGAAATTGACTACATAAGAACACTTACGAAAATTTTTGCAAGTCCGCCTACAATCACGCCTACCTCCCATATAGCACAACATTATAAAACGCAATAATCTGTTTCGTATTAAAGTTTTACTAAAACAGCTCACTCAAGAATCTGAAATATATGTGTATCATGTGGCATTGCCATTCGACACAGAAAATGTCGAAGCGATATGTACGAAGATGGACGATAAAAAAAGAACCCTAGAAGAAAAAGTTTTGGTTATATAATTTTTTATAATCTGTAGTGGTCACTACTAAAGTATTAAAATGAAGAATAATTCGAAAGAAGTAATCCAAATTGATTTGAAATTTCTTAGCAAAATGGGACGAGTAAAGCACTGCGGCAAAGAAGAGAGTGATTTAACAAAAAAACTGTGAAATGGGAGACAAAGTATACGAAAAATAGCTAAAACTCTTGGCAGATCTTCAACACTTGTTCATCAAGCCTTATCATCTCAAAAAGTTCGTTGCAAAGGAGGTAGGTCCCGCAAAACTGCAAATGCAAATGACGATCGAATACAAATTTTGGCGGCATGTAAACCATTTAAGTCACTCGGTCAGTAAGGAGACGATTAGTGGAAAGAAAACTGTATGGAAGAACAGCACGGAAAGTACTAATGTTGACACAAAGACATCGAAAGTGTCGTATCGAGTTTTCAAAGTTCGAAGGGAAGGAATGTGTTCCCACACATTGAGTGGGAAGATAAACATAGAAACCAACAAACATAAGAAAATGGACTGATGAAAGTAAAATACAACGAAAAGTGCAGAGTTGAACCCGAAATATACATTGAAGATCTTTAAACACGGAGGTGGAAGTACAATGGTATGGGGTTTCTTCTCGTGGTACCGTGTGGCACCTCTGTATTGGATAAAAGAAACGATGGACAGGTTTCTCTACGTCCATAGCCTTAACCCATTAAAGACTGCTCATAGATTCCGCCGTACTATTTTTTTAAAATTTATCAGGAAGCTTATATAGGCCATAGGAGTTGCTTTGCAAAATTTCAAGTTTGTAACTGTCACCGTATTTGAGATCTGCATTGGGTATTTAAATACTTAAAAATTTGCATATATGGCAACATTATTTTGTCATAATGAACATCTGATAGATAGAGAATACTAGAGGCAAACTGACCACGAATTTTTCCTTCGATCTTTCTATTTTGTAATTTTCTACATAGTTTTATTTATGGATTTTGTCATTTTTGAAAATCACACATCTTCGATCTCGAAAAGGAACATATAATTGTATGAATTTCGTTTCACATTGTAAAGACAATAAATAGTTTAATTTTTCCGTAATGTTTTAAAAAAAAATTATTTTGATATCTCCTACCACTTTCGAGATATGGCCTTTTTCGTAAACACTGTTTCATGGGTATTTAAATACCCATTAGCCATTAATGGGTTAAGGAGGTAATGGTTCCTATTGCAGAGTACACTGAGAAAACAGAAAATAAAAAACGCACATTTTAAAAACGTTTAGTAAAATTAATATTTTAAAAACATTTTACTCCATACAAAAATAAAAACGCACATTTTTAAATAGAAAAGTAAAACGAAAGGTTTTTAAAACAACTACGAATGTTTTACTGTAATATAATAGGTTAATATTAATATTTTAAAAACCTTTTACGCCATACAAAATGAAAACGCACATTTTTAAATTGAAAAGTAAAACTAAACGTATTTAAAACAACTACGAACTTTTTACCATGACATAGTAAAATGAATATACAGGGTACCCAGTATAAGAGTACGGATATTTACGGACGCAAAAGAAGAGGTTGAGTTAAGAAAAAATCGTATTAGAGGGGGGGGGGTCTATATTCACACCCTTAGGAGTTACGGCGCTAATTGGAATTTCATGAATTTGATTCATGCTATTGTTTCTAGCAGAAAAACTGACTCATGGAAGACTTATTTTAAGAATTTATTTGAAAGGCAATAAATTGACCTTTTGAACGGTATATCAACGAACCAACCCAATTTATCCATTACAAAGCTGTGCTCGTGTGGAGATGAAATATCTCCGTTGAAACTACAAAATTTCAAGTTTGAGCGAAATTTTCTCAGAATTTCGTGTAATAAATTAAAATGTTTATAAGCATTGAATTTGTGGTTTTTTTTATGTTCTTTCTAACATCAAAATCATAAACATATCTTTAAAAATGACTAAAGTACTTAAAAAAATTTCACTTTGGAAAGTTCTTATAAAACTGTAGGGACGTCAAAAAGACACACGAAAATGCCGAGCCACGCAAACTTATTTTTTGGTCATAGAATGTAGTAGCTCAGTTTTTCCCAATCAGATCGAAATCTCGAGATATTTGCAATTGAAATTTAGTTACTTTTAGACCCATATTTAGCTATACTTTCCTTATTTTTGGAGAACAAAAATTTTGACCACCTCCGATTTTGCTTAAACTTTCAGAATTTAATCTACTTATGAAATAAAAATACTAATTTGAGTAAAAAATTTCAAGATGTTTTTTAAAGTTTTTACGTTCAATATTCAAATTTGCTCAAAATGGAAGTAAAAGCGAAATTGCTTAACTTTTGAAAAATCATAGATTTCCACGTTGAAGGTATTTTTGAAAAGACAACAAAAAGTAATTGTAAAAAAACTAAAAGAAAAAAATTTCTAAATGAAGTTCAATTACCAAAATCTGAAAATTTCCAGATTTTGATCTGATTTGGAAAAACTGAGCATGCCACTAAATTCTACGACCGAAAATGAAGTTTACGCGTCTCGGCGTTTTTTTGTATCTTTTCAAAAGTTGAAAATTTAACAAAATACAATTAGAAGATAGTATCATTATGTGTTCAATTTAGTGAAATTTTTGAAGTAGAATTTACTTTGTCATTTTTTAAGATATGTTTATGATTTGGAAATGTCGTTGGGGAAAAAAATTTGAATTTAGTGCTAACAAAAGCTTTAATTTATTATGCAAATTAATTATTCTGAGAAAATTTCAAACTTGAAATTTTTTAGTTTTAACCGATTCATTTCATCTTCACACGAGCACAGCTCGGTAATGGATAAATCGGGTGGTTTCGTTGATCCACCGTTTAAGAGGTCAACTCGTTGCCTTTTAAATGACTTATTAACATAGGTTTTCCTTGAGTTGGTTTTTATGCTTGAAACAGTAGCGTGAATCAAAGTCATGAAATTCCAATTAGCCCCGTAACTCCTTATGCCGTGGTTATGCTAGCCAAACATGTTCGGTGTTCATTTTTGTTAATTTGTTCTCTTCGCTGAAATGTTTGTTTGGTGGTTATGCTATGATTGGTGGCACAGTTGCATTATATGTAATAGTATGTCAAAACACAAAAAAGCACAACCCTAATTTGCATTTGTGTACTTAAAATTAACGAATTAAAATACACAAACTGATATTACTTACTCTGAATTTTTATTATAATATCTTAAACAAAATGGTTTGCATATATCTGACATGCTAGCTAGCTGTTTATGTTAAGGGTTACGTGAAGACACAATCAACTTCACTTTTTAATACTTTTACCTACTTTTTTGATGCTATTATACAAAAGGACTACAGCCAACACTGGAAAATTCGGCATGTTTGGCGTTTCAATCAGCAATCAAAATGTTCGGTCCGAGAGCGAGAAAATGAATATGAGAGAAAGTTCATTTCTTAATTTTATACGTGAAACAATAACAACAAAAAATGTTCGGCAATCATGTTTGGCTAGCATAACCACGGCATTAGGGTGTGAAAATGGGCCCCCCCTCCCATACGATGTTTTGTGCGTTCTACTGTAGCCTCAAACTTGAGGACTTGAGCAGTTGTGCACTTGTGAGCATTAACACATTTTGACAGCTTGGTAAAGTGATAGACTAAAACCTAACTGTACAACTGCACAAGCCCTCAAGTCCTCAAGTTTGAGGCTATAGTAGCAAAGCACTAGAGAAGATTTTTGACGTACGTGTGTTTTGTTTTTGTAAAGTACACAAGTCCTTAAGTCTTCAGCTGCACTGGCAAGTGCACTAGATCGTGAATACCCCTATTATTTTTACCATTGAAAAGCGACAACTGACTTTGTTGACTGACTAAAGCAATGTAAGTTTTAGTAGTTTTAGTAGTCAACAGGCAAGTGCACTGAATCGTGAATACCCCTAATAAAAGACTTTGAGTTGCATTAAAAATAAAATTAATAGTATCTGGAAAATGCTATACATTTTTTATAGACGCTGGTATACAGCATCATACTCAATAAAATTTGAACGAGACGGACATAGCTGATCATAAAATAGCTGAAATAAAACTATAATTTTGAAAACCAATACAACGTTTTTTTTTATTAATAAAAATGGTAATTTTTGTAAATTTTTTGAATTAATGGGAAATAATAAAAATTTTCGTTTTTAAAATGACATAAACGTTTTATTAACTATTTCATTGCAGAAGGTTTATTGTTAAATATCAGACGAACATTTTAGAATCTTAATTTAAAATGTTAGTTCTTAAGCATAGTACTCTGTTCAGTTTCATGTGAAATTCCACTCAAATCTCCATACCACACTCAAAGTGACAGTGAAATTATCGCAACATGTTTCTGAGCAACATTTTTTCACGACAATTTAATTATACTGCCTATTTATTTTAAAGTGAAAAGATAGATACCATATGAAATCTCTCTACTTTTTCTCTGAGTCTCTCTGAGAAACGTTTCCATAGAAATTCCTCGCAACAAACTTTAAGTCAGAAATTTCACGCAACAAATAAATAGATGTTGCCAGCAAAATTTCACGCAAACGAACAGAGTACTAGGCTTTAAAATGAAAATAAACGTTTTCCTATTTGATTTTAAAATGTTCGATTTTTAAATTGAAATAAACGTTAGAAGTGCAAAATCTGGGTTCAACGTTTTTTAAAATGACACGTTTTTGACACTTTTGAAAATGTTGTTTTCTTTGAGTAGGAGATGCCTCTAAAATGGCAGTTGAAACAGGACAACGACAAGAAGTACACCTCAATCCTTGCGCAAAACTGGCTTTCCGAGTAGGGGATTGATGTTATTGTGGTGCTCACATTAATACATTTACGATTTACTTAACATTCATATAACCTAACATTCACAATTACACTTACTTTTTATTGTCTTTCTACTTGTTAATATTTACTCGTTAAATTTTATATTTAAAAAAAAAATAAGAAACTATTGTTTTCAAAAATTAAATTGGACAAAATAAAAAATTACTTTGAGAGTTTTTAAAAATATTTTCGTTGATTTAGATTGTTGTTTTACTCCTACAACTTGTAAAGGACCTTTCGTAAATGTGGATTAGGTAAATGTTCATTTAACTCTCAGTGTAAACAAAGCATTACATAACACCTAAATGTTTTCAATGAATTTTTTAAGTGTTCTTATTTTTTTGTTCATCCGAAATATATATTTTTCTCCTTTTTCTTTCTTTTATTAAAAAAGTTTTAGAAAAAAGCAACTAGTTGAATGAATAGATAAAAGTAAATAATTTTTTATGTTCTTATTGTTTTGTCCGGCACTGTATATTGCAATAATAATAATAATAATAATAATAATAATAATAATAATAATAATAATGCAGACGGATGCATGGCTTAACCGATACTGGAGGTGATGCTGATTAAAAATATATATATATATATACACTTATCTATACTTGCCACGCCTTCTTATAGGTGCTATCTGTTACGTAGTACCATGGCAAAATTAGACAAGGTAGTGTTAGGGAGGAGAGCCGGTGACCGAAACTGTCAAAACGAAGTTGACATTTCATACATAATCTGCAACCAATGAGAATGCGATATGAAAGCAAAAACTGGCAAAAATACCAAAATGGCTGAGTTTGACAGTTATGGTTACCAAGAAATAAAGCACATTCAGCCCTAACACTATCTTGCCAAGTTCTACTATGCGTAGTACTTACTCATGGGGGTATAAAAATCGAATGCAGAAAATGTTAAGGGACGATTTTATCATTTATCAAATATTAAGTCACTCAAAAGACTAAATGACAATTAGGTATAATAAAAAAAAAAAAAATTAAAAAATAAGGAGTTAATTTAGGTGATGGCTAAATAAATATGACGATATCAGTGAGAGTGATAGTGATGCTGCTGAGGATGATGCTGATAAAGTAAAAGATAAATCAGATAAGAGGTAACAGCAGTACAACAAAAAAAAAAAAAAAACGACCACGTGGTTAGCTTTGTTATCAGGAGCAGCATGAGGTATTATATTTATCAGACAAACAATGACGTCTATTAAAGCGCCACATTTTCAAATAAGACAAAAAGCAAAAAACTACTAAAACAACAAACTAAAATAAGGTACTATAAGTTAGAACAAAAAAAAAAAAAAAATAAATAAAAAACAGGCGAGACTAAACAAGTCAAAAGCTGAATGGCATCAGAGCATGACAGAGTTTGTGTGACAGAGAGGATTTTGTTCATGATCTGATCACACTGATGCAAAAAGCTAGACTTTATTATGACTCTCTCACATGTGCTCCCACTTTCTAGCTCTGGCCCCTACTATAGCGGGAGCTTCTAAAGCTTTGAGCATTTTTTGGGCGTTGGAAGCCGGTTTTGACCCTTCTCTTTGTATTTTTTTTAGTAATGATATGGCTTAAAATTTCAGCTAGTTTCAGAGACGAATTATGTGTGTAGATAATTAAGATAACTCTTATAGTCAGAGCGGAAACGAGTTAATTTTTAATAGCAACAATTTGTTATCGTTGTAATTGTGAACTGAGAGCCGCTAATTTGACCGCGGATTCGTGTAATATGAGTATTTTTTTAAGCTTATTTTGTCGTTTTGTCTACGTCAGTTGTGCCAACAGAAAAAGTGAAATGAGTCAAAGCTGGTTTAAAGTGATATTTCGCTAATATAAAGCATAATATACAACAAAGGAATTGTACTCGACTTGACTCCATTCCTGTAACCAGATTAAATTAGTGCAATTTCGAAAAAATCCCAAGCAAATTTTGGACTTTTTATGTTCTGAGCTGGAGGGAAAGATATATTAAATGCCATTTTTGTTACATTTTCTTACATTTGTACTTTGGAGCAAGTTACATAAAAATATTTATAAAAATCTATAAAGATGAAATTAAAAACCAATGACATAAAAATATTTATAAAAATCAATAATGGTAAAATTAGAAAGACAATTTTACGCAATCTAGTACGCCTTTTAATTTTTGCTTATTTAACTTTGAACAATTGTGTTAGAAAGCAAAATACCAATAAGACAACAAGTTTAGAATAGTCGTAATTTTTACTGTGAATGAGAATGTGTGTGTCTTGAACCGGCATGCCAACTGGTGGGGAATATACCCGATTTGCGGGGAATTTCGTGTCGCTCGGGGAATGGGCTCAAATATGCGTTGAATTAAATAATTCATCTAATTTTTAATGATTTTTTGCGGGGAATTTAATATTTTATCTAATATTTGCGGGGAATTTGATTTTGTATTAAATTTTCTGATATGATGTTCTTCTAACAACATTAGAAAAATTTAATTGACATTAGCAAAGAAGTCCTTGTTGCCAAATTAATTTTTTAATAATACATTTTTGTTTAATTTTTAATGCATTTATAAATATTTATAACCTAGGAAGGAATTGAAAAAAATTTGACACTTTGATTCGCATTTCAATAACATCATAAATGTGCGAAGTTGACTTAAGAGAGGTTTAAAAAAGTAAATCAGTATAAGTAAAATTTTTTTTAGCATATATTGTTTAAATATAAAGATTGCGCTGAAGTTAGTGTGCTTAAAAATGAAAGTGAAAATTGGGACACTCCAGAGCTCGGATCCAGATCGTCTGAAATAAGAAGATGAATTAAAAAACAGAGCCTTGGATACACATCTTTTATCAAAATGGCATAAAACCATTTAAAATAAAGAAAATTATGAAGCGTGGAAGGAAGTTGAAAAATTTAAGATATTTTTTGCCATATATATGGTACAACAAATAATAACAAGGGACTCTCAATAGACCTATAGGACCCTGCGGAAGCGCCGTTAACGGTGCACAACCTTATTTACCTAACCTAACCTTTGAACGTTTTGAAAAAGTAGGTTTCGAGAAAAACCCGTTTAAAGTACTCTGGCTAGTTAAAGGTACTCTGCCGCACCGAGTTTTAGGCGCTAGTGAATCGTATTACAAGCAGGATTGATTAATAAATTTTTTTGACAAATTTGCGAATAGTTGTACAACAATAATCAAATGTAAAAAATTAGATTTTCAAAAAATTGTTTTCCTAAAACCACCCTTAACATACTTTGGAATCGGGATATCGACATATTGTAGCTTCAAAGTTAAAAGTTGTAACTCGAAAACACATTTTCCTTTTTTAAAGTTATTTGTTTTTAATTTTATAGTGTGTTATTTTTTTATCTCTATTTTATCTCTCCACCCTCCAGCTAAACTTTTACCCTATTTCTGAACCAACACAATACTTATCCATTTATAGTGACCATCCTCTGAGTGTTGGTTAAGAAAAACAGTGTCCTCTGCAGTTCATAAGTCTAGAATAATCGAACTAAGTCACATTCTCTTCTCACTTTTTCGAGTGGCAGTGAAATATCATGTTTATTGATAAGAAGTAGAGGACCTTTTAAAGAACAATTTGTTCGAATCAAGGGTTTTTATTAAATTTTATTTTTGTTATACACATATTATGGACATTATCTTGTGATGAAAATTTGGAAAGATTTTTTAATAAAAAGAGTAAAGACATACCGTTGAAAAATGTGATTTTTCAATAATTTTGACGTTTTTCGACCAAAAACGTCGATTTTAAGGGTATGTTTTAAAGTATTTAATTATATTAATTTTTATCAGATCGAGATCTTAAACTCACTTTTAAATAGTATAAACATTGATCTATTACAAGATTATCAAATTCCAAAGTTTAATATCTCTAAGCTAAATGATTTTCAACTTCAAATGTACTCTTTTATTTATTTATTTATTGTTCGACAAAGGAGCTTACAAGACATAAGTCTTATGGCAAGCACCGTAACGTGTAGATCATGTACTTGTTGACAATTATTTTCAAATTAATCTACATAACATTAATTGAAAATTATAAAAAAATGGAAAAATATATACTATATATTAACATAAAAATTAAAGAATAAAGATATGAAAGAGTAAAAATTTAGATAAAACATTTGAGCTTTTAAGATATACGCAAATTAAAATTTAAAAACTCTATAAAAACACTTTATGCAGACAAAACCAGAAAAATAGTATTCCTGTATAATTTTGTCTTTGACACACACTAACGTCAGTTTGTCGTTCAGGACTCAACGTAATATTTATAAATTGAAAAATTGTGCCAATTGTGCCACTTGCTGGGCTCTATTGCTTTAAACACGCTTTCTTGTCTCTTCTTTAAGCAGAAACTAAAGAGTTTCATATTTTAAAAAATTTATAGAGCTTGTTGCCGACACGCACAGCATAATTGGTAGTAACCCAGTGGTAAAATGGCTCATGACCACACATTAACTCTCACCGTAATAATAGCTGCATTTTATGTCAACATTCAAATAGGATGTGGATTGCGAGTAACAGTTTATAAAAAGATGGCGTTGTTAACATAGAAATGCAAGCATGCATTTATTTGTTTATACCATATACATAAAAAAAAATTGGCCATTCCAACACAAGAAAGGACTTTGAGCGAGCTTCTATTGATCAATTGTGTTGTGCGTGTTGTTAAATGTTTGAACACAAATGATCGAGAGCTGGACCAACGAGTTTAATGCCGACTCCGAATGGCTTATGTTCTCAAGAAGCTTTAGATTACAGTTTTTTACTCTCTCAGGTTTTTCATTAGGCGATTTTCTTTATCCAAACAGAGAAGGGCGCGAATTGTCAAAATAACTGCTC
Organism: Dichetophora obliterata; assembly: GCA_963920525.1. NCBI lineage: Eukaryota > Metazoa > Arthropoda > Insecta > Diptera > Sciomyzidae > Dichetophora > Dichetophora obliterata. The sequence continues at coordinate 5,153,738 of OY986435.1, forward strand.
GTGTTTCATTTTTTGTTTTGAGCGTTCAGAGAACCAAATTGGTGTTTCATTTTTCGTTTTGAGCCCCCTCAGCTCTCCATTCATGGTATAATTATTTGACAAGGTAGCCGTGACAGTTTTTTGGTGATTGGTAGTTGTCAAAAACAGCTAAAGGAGTTGTAGTTTGCTACTGTTGACTAGCTATGTGCTTATTTTTAACTTTTCTTTGATTGATTAAATTTGTTCGCTAAGTTTATTGGCATGTTTTTAGATTGCTGCGATTGCCTAGCTATGTTTAAGTCGTCGCATATTTTTCACATTTCTTTGATTAATTACCTTGCCAAATACTTATACCATGGCTCTTTTCAGCGTTGCCATATTCACAGTTTTAACTATAAATTACAGTTTTTTGAACAGGCTTACAGTTTTTTAATTGACACGTAGTGCACACTACAGTTTTTAAATTTCAGATGTGAAATAATAAATTGAAATATTATTTGTTTTTTATTTTTATTTTTGATAATTAAAACATTGTATAAATAAATGTCCTGTGACAACATTGTAGCCCTAAATTTATATTCCATTATTGCAATCATACCATCGCTGTAGTAATATCTTCAAATATAATTTTTTCGATATGTCAATTTGGTTATCATTGATTTTTTTACATGTGGTTTTTAAAAAACTTTAAGATGAGTTTGTTATTGTAACTGAATTTAAAAAATTCATATTAACAATATTGGCAGTCTAAAGTCTCTGAAAGATAGTTTACCTATATAACTGAAATATCTATAGCATTGATGTCAACTCATACATAAATTACTACAATTGGAGGAAATCGATTTTAGAAAACATTCCGTAAAATTTTGGGTTGAGCTATGTAAAAAACTGTTAATGAAATTTGAATTTGAAAATGAATTTTTAAACGATGTGGAACTTCTGTCTCTAAGTAAATTTTTTATTACTTATCAACCATCATAATCGAAATTTAGTCGGCATTTGACAAATGTTATAAGTATTGAAGAATTTTGAGAAGTTCATGAATGGTGCAAATGAAGTCATAATGATTTTGGCGATTTAAATTTAGAAATAAAAAAAGCGATTGTAGTGAAACATTTTTTCTCTTGACAAAAAACGGTTTCTGTTCTTTTATGCATTCCAATAGCCACTGCAAATGTTGAAAAAATATTTTCAGCAATTAATATTAATAAAAAAAAATGATAGAAAAAACTTTAATAAAACAAAACTTAGAAATAAGTGAGAGATTCCCGCACTTTGTGGTATTCTAAGAACAAAAGATCTCTTAAAATAGAATACATCAAACTGTATTCAATTTGATAAACGAACCAAATGTACAAAAAAATTGACAAGTAAATTTACGAAATATAATTAAATTTAATTTCATAAACGAAATGTGATCTATTCAAAAGTGCAAATGCTATTTAAAGTTTTTTTTAACTGCTTATGTTATTGTTTATGTTTTTGTAAATGAATTGTTTTTCATTATTTTCATTTTAATAAATAACAACAGAATTAAACTTGCCGTTATTTAAGGGTTACAGTTTTTTTTTTTGTTGAAAATACAGTTTTTTTTTGCGCAGAGCAGAGCACATAACAAAACCAATAAAATTACAGATGTAAATCAAATTAAAGTTATTATTTAACTGCAGTGTTGCGATGGCGAGAAATAAATTAAGCATTTGCTCAGATGGTTTGTTCAATAAAATAATTTGTTAGGTTTAACAAATTAAATCTATCTTAAATACTTTCAAGGCTTGTATTGATTGACATTTACATTCCGTTGGTTTGCTATTAGATGGGTATTATATTTAATAAAATGTATTCAGAGTATTCCTTACGATTATGTTACATCATAATCAGAGCTGAACGATAAGGATTACAAGTGTAATTGATTGCGGCAAGAATTGGATTCTTTTTTAATCCCAATTAAAAAATTTTTTAAGTTATCGCGATTGCAGCAATTGTAATGGTTGAAAAAGTCGAAATTACGATTACTGTAATCTGATCTTAGCTCATTCGATGAAGAATTACTTTAAGTGTAATTCCGTTTTACATAAGTCAGTTACTAAAGTTTTCACAAAAATTATATTAAAAATGTTTGCAATAGATACAAAAGACAAAAAAGTAAAGGTGAAATTATTTATTTTAACTAAACCCGTTAAATGTTTAAAAATGCATTGAGAATAAAAAAACGAAAGCGGAATTACTTCCTTTGAAGAGTAGAGTAGAAAGTTTTTTGAAGAATTTTGCAATTTACTGTATATAAAGCTTCCAACACATAACTACGCCAATTAAGAAAAACGCAGATAGCGATATAATATTAAGTAATTTTTGGAAAAAAAATTTGCTCTTTCCTTACCACTGGGTGTCTGTGGCCACGAGATGAATACTAAGAGAGCATGTTTCTTTTAAAGCGGCTCTCAACCTTTTGCTTGTTGTAGTTGCTATTTTAGCTATTTTTTCGAATTTTGCGGGGCTTGAGCAGTGTTGCCAGTTACAGCGATCCCTTTGTCATATAAGCGCTTTAAATAGCTCTTGTCATTTGGCATAAATAATTTTTCTTTGGCGGGTGGGCAAAAAACAATTATTTTTAATTATCTTTCGAAAAAAAAATTAAATTTTTAGAAAAACAAAGAAATTTCGATTAATTTGATATAAATAATGAATGCCTTTTACTATAAATTTGTATTTTTTAAACTAAGCATTAGGTCTGTGTCGACTTTTACTTTCGACTTTTACATTCGACTTTTTTCATTTTATGCGAAACAAAAACATTAACGCTAATCTGAGAACTCTCTTCTCTAAACTAATAAACGAAATAGCTGTTTAACAACAAATAAAGCTGCGTTGGCAACTCTTGATTCGATAAATGTAAAATAGTGGTCGCCAAAATTAAAAAAGGAGACTGTAAGTGGAAGTGTGACAAAGCAATTGCGTATCATCTGATTACTTTAAACGCGTAACAAAATGTTAATGAAAATGTCACTATTTGAAAAGCAGGTGACAATCTTTTTATAATTTATTATTTTTGAGCTTAAAATTTTGTTTTGAAAAAAAAAATCCATTCCAACAAACACATAGAAATACCAAGAATACTGGGTAACAATTGTTACTTTGCCAGAAAATGGATGTTAAAACAAATTTATATTCACAATATTCAAACTACGCTCAAATGGATTAATATTTTATTATAGACAACAGAGCAATGTTCTGCTTTTAGTCAAGTTGGCAAGAATTTAAAACGAGTGCTTTCCATTGAAATCACAAAAAAAAATTACAATATTGAATTGGTAAAACCATACGCTTCTTTAACACTTCTAGATCCTTGGTTAAAAAGCACGCATTTCAAAATATCCGTGAGTGCTCTCAAGCAATCTTTTATCTTGGTAAGTAGCAGTACATAAATAATTACTACAAAATTAAACTCCCCCCTCCATTTAGGCGATCTTGTGAATGCCGAGATGATACAAGCAAGAATTTCAAACGAAGAAGTTGTGATAGCGGCATCGACATTTTATGTTTCTTGTTTGAGGTGGTTAAGACAAAAATGAACTCTACAATTGATGAAATTGATGGGGTGCCCACTCTGCTGCGCCCTTATCTGGCTCACCCAGCTGTTGATCGAAAACTTAATAAAAATCCGTTTATTTGTAAACAAAGTCGTCAACTCCAAAAATTTCACATCTCTACTTAAACTTTTCTAAAGTTATATCGAACACAAAAATAAAATTTACATGTACCGCTTACGCAAAAAAAAAAAAACAACAAAAAGGTAAATGCTTCTATTGTAAAATTTGGTTGATAACGCTTACGTTAATTCGGTGGTTAGGGCTTGATATTCAGATCAATTATGAATAATTTTTCCTCGGAAATCGGAAAAGGGAGCTTACAATTTTAAGATAGCAGATATAGACATCACATTTTTTTACTTTCATAAATATTGACGGTTGATGAAGAAATTAGCATTAAAAATTTCCAAAATGTTCTTAAACTTTATCTTGAAAATTAACTCTCCTTTTTGCTTCTTAACTGCCCTGCAAAAATATTTTCAAAAAAGTCGAAAAAAGTTGAAAAGTCGACTTCTAAAGGTTCAAAAAGTCGATTAGTCGACTTTTACTTTTTCAACCGTTGAAGTCGACTTTTGCTAGCGGTTGCACATCCCTACGATACTAAATCCAAAATTCACTTTTAAATGACAAACGATAGTACTTCTGCAAAGCCATTAACTCCCATTTAATGAACAATTTCAGATTTCTAAGTTAAACCTTTCTTAAGTTATATATAAAACTAACAGATAAAACTAGAAAATTGCTTCTCCTGTAAAATGTTGTTTTTGTCGCTTAAATTTTTTGGCAATGATGCATAGCAAACTGAGTCCATACAAAAGATGTTTCATAAAATTTAGATTTGAAATTAGTTAATTTGGAGTCGCTGATTTAAAAAATGAAATCAGATCTAATGCAAAGCTATTATTTTTTCAAAAATCGCGTTTGTATTCCAAATGTTGAGCATTTTCAAATTATTATGGATTAAATTGAACAAAAACATATGCATATATTTATATTTAACAATTAGGTAACTTACAGTACGTGGTCAAGCTATTAGAGCGCAGAGTTATTAAATGAAATTTTCAAGTTCGAAGTCAAATTATAATTTTGTTTTTATTTCAATGATAAAAAAATTAAATGAGTTAGTTATACACAATAATTGCTTGTCGTTAGAACGTATTTTGATTACAGTTTTGTCAGTAACAAGTATTTCCGTCTCTAGATTTTACGACAGCTTGCACTCTATTGGGCATACTTTTAATCGAAGCCTTAATACATAATTTTATTTCCGAAGAATTTCTCCAAACACTAATGATATTTTCTTTCAAAATTCTTATGGAAAGGTTATTTCGAAGGTAAACATGGTGTTTACGGGTGTACCAGACATTCTCGATAGGATTTAAATCCGGAAAAGTTCCTCGAGAGACTAACAAACAATGTAAATATAAGCTTTAAAACCTCCCGCTCATGAGAAAAACCCCGTTAGTTTTTAATGTGGAATTCCTCAACAAATTGTTGTTGATACATTTTTTAAAATTCATCTACTGGTTGAAAAATTACATACTCGGTAGAGCCAAATTTTGTTTTTTTTAAACGCATTCTATTAGCTTGACCACCTACTGTACATTTGTCGCCTTTAAACAGCATTTCTTATTGAAATTCTTAAATAAACATCCATTTTTCAGACCAAAATGTTCACTTTCTAAAAATTTTTCACGATAAAAGATAGAAAAATGTATCTGCTATTCTGTTGTCTTTCATAACAGATTTCATGGCAGATTTTGTCATGCAGAATGCCAAATATAAGATTTTGTAAAAGATTTTTAGACAGTTCGACAAATCTGCTATGATTTATAACAGATTTCATAAAAGGTTGTCGTGCAGAATACGAATTTTGGTCTCGTAATAGATTTTTTGACAGCTCTAAAATTTGTATGGGAAATCATAACAAAATAACAGAATTATTTTATAAGCGATTCCGCAGAATGGGCCCAGTTGTCCTTTTCAAATACTTTTATCATAAGAAAAATCCACATACCTAAAAATTGATAATAATTACATATGTTGATTTTTTTTCAAGCACATTATTAAAATTAAGTCAAAAAGTTTTTTAAAAATTTGTAGTCAAAATAACATCAAATGTGCTTAAATTTGTAACACGGGGGTTACACGAGACAGTACTGTTAAGACAGTTGCTACACATTCACATATTATTACCCTAACACACTCACTTTTGCTACTGTCTGCTCTACTGTCTTAATTTTTTGTAGACAGCTGGCTAGACAGTAGCTAGGACAGTAGAATGATATTTAGCATATCAACTGACAGAAGACGAGAAAATTTAATAGAAAAAATTGGAAATTTGCAATACTTTGGCATGCTCGTAATTTTAACAAAAATTTTCTTCATAAAGTAAAATTTTTTTACTATTTAGCCTACTGTCTTGCCAATTGTCTTACCAACTGTCTGGACTCTTATTCACAGACACAAAGTTTGACAACTAATACGTATTTTTCACTCTCTTAACAGTTCTGTCTCGTGTAACCCCCGTGTTAAATATGAGCATTTTTAAAAAATATTTAAAAATTTGCCTGAAAAGAAATAAAAACCTGTGAACTTTACCAGTGCAGTTCTGGTGTTATTTTTTAATACCGCAATTCTAACGCTATTTCTAAGCAGCATTTAGAAATTAGGTCTAGCATGATCGAAAAATGGCAACACTGGTCTAGAGAGAACATTAAAATTTTTATTTCTTTGAGGTCTTTTCGACCAGCAATGAACGCTTAGCTTTTAGTTTTTGACGCTACTTCGAGCGGTTTGTCTGTTCGTGTTTTGTGCTGTGTTTGAGCTGTTAAATTGCAAAGCAAATCAGGTTCAGATAAAGTATCTCGAAAAAGTGCTTAAATTGAAAAAGTTGAAATAAAATAAGAAAAAAAAATAAAATAAAAATTATGCGAAATATGCAAAAAGTTACTTGTTTAGTTAACGTTACACAAAGCAGTTAAGAAAGAGAGAGGGGGAAAACAAATCGAATTTTTTATTATCACGCTACGAGAATCTCTGAAAGATGCGCGTTAACCCGCGTGTTCTTTTTTGGCAATTGCCAAAAGTTTGAAATTAGCATAATCTTGGAAGTTAGTTGGTATCTGCAAGATAGATACTCGCACGCGAACTTTTAGTATATGGCGCGAATGCAATATAAACGACTAAGATTTAGTATCTAAGAACAATAACAACATCAGCAACAAAAATAATACCAACACCAACAATAATTCCAGTTTCAGCAGCAACAACATTAAAGACAGCAACTCATTGACGTTGTTCCCGTTCCCGGTTATGCTGCTGTCTGGTGTTGCATTTTAATTAAGTTACAGCAAAAAGAACAGCAACAGCAAAACACTAACAATTTTCGATTCATCGAATATTAAGCTTGTTGGTTTTAATTTGAATATAAAATAAATTTTAGCAAAAAAATAAAATATTTAGAAAATTTGCGCGCGTGTCTTCGTTTTTGGAGTGGCTCCAGCGACTTTTTTATCACTTCACATCGTGTGTTTTTTTTTGTTATTTCTGTTGGGACTTGATTTTTGAGGCATGATTTCCAAAGAACAGCAATTAATTGCTTCCCCCGCGTTGCCTGCCAACAGCACCGAATGCCAACATTTATTAACAGTGCGCGCCACGGCGAGCTCCACCAGCGGCACCGCCTGCTGTTGTTGCTGTTCTGATCACAATCGAGATCAAAATCGTACGCACAGCTGCCACACCTCCGAATTAAGTTCAACATCTGACAGCATCAGCTATGCTGCAGATTCTAGCTGCTCCACCACCTCCGTCTGTGTCTCAGCTGCCAGTACGATACCAATGCTCTGCTCAGCCGGCGACGACCATCACCATGACGACTGTGATGATGTCTTCGAGGATAGTCAAGAACATGCGCCCCACAGCAACAATAATAATAACAACAACAACATAAACAACAACAACGACAATAGCGATTTGTTCTACTCCTTCAAAGGCAATCCGCCAGAGCTGTACTCTCGCAAGAAGGAATTTATTTGTACGCGTTATTTGGTGCAAAAACAGGTAAGTCTCAAAGCTCCAAAGCTCGATTCATTGTATATGTTAAGAAAGCTTTGCGTTTGCCCATGCGATGCGGTACGATCTAACGATTGAATTGAATTGTGAAAAAGTAGAGAAATAAATTTGAATATTGTTTTAACCCTTTGCAAGCATTGTGGGTCTGTATGGCGGCAGTTGGTGCGCGGAGAGAAATAAGTTTCTTGTATCAAGAAATTTTAGTTTGATTTTGAAATGTGTCGAATTAATAATTTTAAGCTATTAATTTTCTTGAATCCAGAATAAATTGCTTGATTCGGCTAAAAGAAAATTTCAATTTAAAAAACAAAGACTTACTGCATTATATTGTATCACGAAACAGCACACCAACGACAAGCAAGACACGATAAGCAATACTTTTTCTGTATGAAATTCAATTGCTTCTCGTGTCTTGCTTGTCGTTGGTGTGCATTTTCGTTACACAGAATAAAGCAGTTAAAGTGCCTCTACACTATATGTTTTATACATATGACACGTCAAAAATTACAAATGGTTTTTAGCTACAGATAGTGTGGAACATATAAAACTCTAGTTTTGAAACGTCGTACAATGTTCTTTTCAGAGCAGTTTTGTGCTCGAAAATAAGTAAAAACTTCAAAATTCATGGCGAAAATTTGATTATTTTATGATCTATTTTCATTGGAAAAATGCTGAATTTTTCAAGTTCGGCAACCGTTTTTATAAAAATATAATAGGTTTTAAGATATTGGGCCCGAAAGTTAACAAAACTTCACAAAATTTCAGAATTTCAGCAAAAGTGATTTTTTTTTGTTATTTTGGGTGCTTTTATCGTCAAGCATGTTGGTACATTCCATTTATTTTTCTTTTTTTTTAAAGATGTATATATTAAAAGCAGCTAAAATTTTTTTAAAGTTAAGTTTGTATGTACTTAACATATACAGTATATATACAGTATATACAGTATATATATTAAAATTATATTGTATATAAAATTTTTAAAAGAAAAAAGTCAATTTTTTCACGTTTTTTTTACTTTGTCTAAGCTTTTAAATATGTAGCCTATAGTTGCCCTCGCTAATTTTTTTTTTATTATCTTTAAATATTTCCTAAACAAATTTTATAAAAATTTGCTGCGTTCTACAGCATCCCTGCACACAAATGTCAATAACAGCTTTTACGACAGCTATTTCAACAGTGAGCAAACGTAGTTTGTTTGAGCCGAACCATGGCAGAATAACCAGGTAGATGCACTAGAAATATGCTCTCTCCGACAACAAAACAATAAAAAAGGCGTAATTATAACGTCAAATGAGCTGTTTTGAAAATGTTATCAATTTTACTTACTTATTTATTCAGTTTTGACAATGGATTATCTGGATTGCCTATAACTTCCTCCCGTCGCGATAATTCGAAAACAGTTCATTAATTGTTAGCTACCGTTCCAGCACGTTCCTCGTCGATTTCATTAAATAAATTTTATGTTTTCCAACAGCAATTCCACTTGTCAAAATATATTTTGACAGTTTAAATCAGCCGTACATAGCTACACAAATATATTGGTTACTACACAATCGAAATAAGTAATCGAATGCAAATTATATGTAAAGTAAACTTTCATTTGCTTCATTTAAGGCCAAACTACAATTAATTATGTATTATATCTTAAAACACGGCTCGTTTTATGAAATTTTAAGATTTTTGTTTAGTTTTTTTACATGTTCATACATTAAATCTGGGTTCTCAATTGATTTATACGGTTACAAGTAAATTTTACATCCTTATGGCTGAACGAATAAACATAAATTGTGAATAGTGACATTATAGCTACGCCAATGTTTTGCTCTCGTTTTTTGCTCTCCGAATTGCATCTACCTGGTTATTCTGCCATGGAGCTGAACGATAGTGAAATCAAAATGTGAAAAATCCCCAAAAATTTTCAAAGATTTTGCTGAATTTACAAAAAAAAAAAGGTAAACAAATAAGAAAATAGATCGTGTACTTTAAAGCCGCAAACATAAAAATGGCAAATAGTTCAATATCTGTGAAGCAATTAAGCGAATTTTCTTTTGATTTTTTTTCAGATAATTGTAATAAAAACAAATTTTTGGGTCAAAGTGATGTATTGTACTTTTTAAAAAACAAATTGTGCAGTGAAAACAATATATCTTCAGGGGCAAACCAGCAAAATCGTATTCTGAGTGTGGGGCATCAAAAAAACGAAAGAAAATTAATGATTTCTTTGAAAATATTGAATTGAATGAAGCAGATTTAACGATTTTAGTAAAGCAGAAGCCGTTGCTATTTACATGGATTTGAGACTGTCTTGCCGCTAATATAAGCATTTGAGATCCACATTGTTAAACAAATATTATTGTGGTTTTCCTTCTTACGAAGAACTGACAGAAGAAAAACAGGCATGCGTACCAGCCCATATGTTTGTTGATGACTAGCGCAAAATTTTCATTTCAATCGGTTTTGGACCATACAGCTCAAAGAATTAAAGATTCTATTCCAAATTTTGAGGAAATTTGTTTCGAAGAAACAGGAAACAAATCAACTATATCATGTGTGATATGTCATTCGAGTAAAAAAATGTTATCTGAAAATCAAACAGATTTTGATGATATAGAAGAAATGTATGAACTTGGTTTGTCATCGCTTAATGCAAGGATGTGGTTCATGGAACACTGCTTAAAAATTGCTTATGACCTTGAATTCCATAATTGTGTTAGTTCCTCAAATTATTTCCAAACCAAAAGCTTAAAGAACAAACAAAAAATTAAAAATGATCTGAGGTTTGAAGACAAACGAAGAATTCAAAATGAATTTAAAATAAGTACAGGTTTGCTCATTGATTTACCTAAACCAAATTTTAGTAATACAAATGATGGCAATACTGCTCCTCGCTTTTTCAAGGATATTGCTACAACCTCTCGTTTAACCAAAATTAACGAAGATCTCTTTCACCATTTGAAAAATATATTAACTGCAATCAATTGTCGGCAGCAAATATACCACAAAAGTTAGGAAAATATGCACAGGGAACCCTAGAAATTCACAATTCCTTATATGGTAGCTGGAAACCATTATCTCCAACACTGCATAAGAAAAAATTATAAAGTTTCATTTTTTTCCAATATAGGAGTTATCGGAGGAAGTACAGGAAGCAAAGAATAAGGAATATAAATATATGCGGCTTTATAACACGCGAAAAACGAGCAGACAGACCCAAAACAAAAATTTAATGACAATGCTAATGGTATCATCTGATCCATTTATTAGTTCTTTTTCAAAAAAACATAAAGAATTAGAATTTCAAAAAGAGCTTTTGTCTGAAATAGAATATTTAGTTATAAAATTATTAACGAAATAAAGAATAAATATATAAAACAAAAGTGTTAAATTTGTAAAAGAACAGACAAAATAATTACTGTTTATGTAAAAATGTGAATGAATGCATAAAGAACAAACATTGACATTTCAGCAAGTTTTTACAATATACGCAAATAATTTAAATTCAACTATTTTATATATTTTAAAAGCCCTATTTATTAGTAAGTAAATTCAAAAAACCGAATGGAAAAATATGCAGCCGTATAAAAGTTATAGATTTTCGAGCACAAAAAGTGCCCAAAAAGAACACTGTGCGTCGTTTGTATTTGCGCCTGTAAATTTTTGAATTAGAACCGTCTCTAATTTCGTATGTTTTTCCATCTGTACAAAATGCCAGTTTGATAAATTTTTTAAAAATTTTTTTATGTGAAAATGGAAGAAAAGGTAAATTTTAAGATATTTATTTAAAAAATTGATTTATAATGAATTTATTTTTAGTTTGAATGGCCAAAGGATGACACTTTAGAGTTTTACGGCTTACAGAAATTTCAAAAGCTGTTTTGTATTTTCAAATGTCTTGTCAGATAGTGTGGAGACAAAAGAAAAAAGCTGTCTGACAAATACCTTATTTTGACACACAGATGAAAATAGGTTTGTAATTTTTTTGACATGTCATCTGTATGAAACATATAGTCTGGGGGCACCTTTAGAAGAGATTTTTATAGATATGTATAATAAAAAATTATATATTTTTAGAATTATAAAAACATAAAAAAATACTTAAAATATGCCTACATTAATTTTTCATAAAGACTTTGTATTTCAGGGAAACTTTTTCGTTTAAATTAAAAATTTATCCAATTTTTATAAACATGATACAATAATATTAATAATAACGTTCATGACTACTATACGAGAGTTGCTAGATATATTTCGGGAATTAAAAGGGCATCTAAAATATAAATACCGAATTTTTTAGCATTAAAAATAGCTTTCTTGTTTTTCGAAATATTAATAATAAACCATTATGATTAATAATAAACATGCGTTCGAACCATCCCAGTAGTAAATGGACACATGGCGTAACAAATTATTTCATAAATACAATGTAGCTGCGAGGCCTCCAACGCCTGTATACAATTCTGAATTACATTTGTTTCGACATGGCCACTAAAACACTAATGACATCTACCTTACACAGTAAGCGACGATGGGGGTAGGTATGCACAAGATAGGAGAGAGCAAAAAATTACGCACAGAATTGTAGAGAACAAAATTAAATTTAACAAAAATCCTCTCTACGCTAAAAACACAACGAAAACGAAAGAGAACACACCGAAAAGAGTCAAACAAAAGTAAATGACGTCACAAACTATTTCGACAATAAATTTTAATACTTAATGAATGAGTTTATTACCTCTTATAGAGCATTTAAGAATAAATGTTAAAGAACACTTATCTATTTTATACATGAAACTTTGTTCTGGTTTAAACATAAAAATGAATAACTTTCGTTATTCACAAAAAACACGATGTTGCTACACAGACGAATAAAGACAACTGTTGCTTGAACAATGAAAAGAAAATAATGTGAGCACAAACAAGATTTTGTTTCCGCTTACAGTTCTGCATTACAATGTCATCACTGACAAATTTTTAAAAGCTGAAATGTTTCTTTATTTTCAAGCTTAAAAAATAAAATATGGCAACTTTAACTCAAGAAACTTCTTACTGGCGGCAACACCGCGCAAAAACTTGCAAAACTTGATGAAGGTGGTCAGTGAATTCCGCTTTAGTGTGAAAAAGTTCAGAACAACTTTTAGTTAAATATTCTAAATTGGACTTCCTTGAAATAACATAATAAAGTATACAATTTTTCATTGTAAAAGGTTTTTTCTAATTTTTTCCCTCGTTAGTAAAAATATTGCTCCAAAATTGTCGTAATCAAGTTTTCAGAAATCAGCTGCTTATGGGTTAAATTAACCAAATAAAAAAAATAAAAAAAACCATAGCCATGTGCGTTTTTTTACTATTTTGCTTGACTTTAGAAATTTTTGTGTTTTTTTTTTGGCTTTTAGCTTTTGTTGTTCTTGTGTCTCCTTCACTGTTGTTGTTGTTTCTCATTTAATTGCCGCTTCTTTATGTTATTGTTGTAGATGATTTTTTTGTTTCTTTTTATATGATTCTTACATACATATGCACAGCTCAAATATTTTTTTTTTCTGACAACCTTATTTATTTAAATTTTGAGCTCTTTTCTTATATTTTTTCTGTTGCATGCTTCTACCTTTGTTTTTTTTTTATTACTTCTATTTCAGTAAAATGCAGAAATGCAAAAAACATAATTTTTGAAAAGAAAAAAAAAAATTGTATAGGAAGCTTTTTTCATTGTTTTGTTTTTATTGAAGTGTATCTATGTGTTGTGCTTGTTTAAAATTTTTGATTTATGCAATTTTTAATTTTATTTAATGTACTTTTGCCATTATTTTAGCTACCCCTAATTTATGTATGGTGAATTTTTATATGATTTTAATGGAAAATTTTCGATGTGCTCTATTATTTTCATGTACCAAAAAATTTTATAAATTTTTTTTAAAATTTCAATTCAATATTTTTGTGCAGGTTCACAAAAAACAGTTGTGTTTTTTTTACACGTTTTTATTTTTCTATTTGCTATATATATAATTTAAAAAAAAAAATCATTTCATATGTTGTTTATTTTAAGGTCGCCTTGTTCCAAATTTATTGCCTCTTGGCTTTACTTAATCTGCGCGTTCGCTCGTAGCTACTTGTTGCTTTTTTTCATTAATATTATTTTTATTTTAATAATTTTTTCCGAATTATTTTTTACAATTTTTAATTTTTTTGTGATAAATTTCTTTTGAAGCCAGTTTAAAATAAAAATTGCTTTTTTTAAAATTCAAAGCCGTATTTCGTAATCAGCTTTGTTGATTTTAGATAACAGCTGAAAAAACAAGGCAACGTCGGAGGCAACAGTAGCAGATGAGAGAGAAACGTCTGGAAATGGAACAGAAGTGGCATGATGTGTTTATTATCCATCAGTTTTATCTTAAAAATCGAAGTTCCCGTTTAAGAGCTTTTTTTTTCCTCTTTTGTAGCAGAATGAATGAGCGAACGTTGGTTAGAGATGTGAGAAACATAGGTTATCGACGACGATAATCAACATAGATTATTTGATTTAACTGTCTGGTTGGTTGTCCCTTTTTTATTTTTTTTTTGTATTAATAGATTCCGAGTCCCGGAATTGCTTCGGAAATTTGAAAACGGAATAAGACAATAATTTTAAAGAATATATTTATATTCTTTTGAAAGTTTTATTTTAAAGTTTCTTATGAACCTGAGAGAGCTTTTACTCGGTTCAGGGAAAACCCCCCCCCCCAAGAAATGAAATAAAGCCCAAAACATTTTGGGCATAAAAAAATGAAATAACGCCAAAATTAAAAAATGCAATACAGTCCAAAAAAAAAAGAAATAACGCCCAAACTGGAAATAAAATAAAACCCAAAATATTTTGGGCTTACAAAAATGAAATAGCGCCAAAATCAAAAATTAAATAAAGCCCAAAAAAAATTAAATAACGCCCAAACCGAAAATAAAATAAGATCCAAAATCTTTTTGGGAAAAATTGGGAAAATTTTACCGGCTACGCGAAATAGCTCCTAATGAAAGAACTGCTAACAGTATATGAAATAAGTCCTAACGTTGAAAGTTGAAATAACTCCTAATTCCTGGTGAAATAAGACCTAAAGAAAAGATGAAATAAGACCTTACAATTAGTAGTATGTTCATTATGAAATAAAACCTAAACGGAAATGATGAATTAAGTCCTAATTTTCAGAATATTAAAAAAAAAAACAATTGTGGTTCTTCTGGAACTGTGGTTCGCCGCGACCATAAAGCGAGTAGGGAAGGCTCTAGACCTCTAGAAAAATGGAAACAAAACCAAAATGAAATAAGGGCCCAAATTCGGGATCTTTTTTTAATATGAAATACTGCCCCACCACATAAAACGATATTTGGCCGATAAAATGGTTTTATCTTGTACTGAATTCTAAGACCATATTTCGTATAAGGGCAAATCGTTATATCATAAATAAAAACCCATTTGGGCTTTATACGGACATGTCCTTTTTTCGTTTTACAGTACTTCTGGATATAATTCCTGTTTTCTGGATATAAGTCCTTCGGGCGCTGCTTAGAAATTACAACCCTCAGTAAGTTCAATACCGGCTTCGCTGACTACAGTACTTCTGAATTGAATTTGAAATTGATCTAACATTTTGATGACAAATAGTTCACATAAAAAAAGAGTTATATCTGAATAATAATGAAGTAACGCCCCATATAGAAAAATGAAATAAAGCCCAATTTCAATGAAATAACGCCCAAAATTTAGGGCACTATTTCATTACGAAATAATACCCAAATTTGAACGAAAAATTTTTGGGCTTTATTTAATTTTTCTATTTTGGGCGTTATTTCAGAATGGCGAATGAGAAAAATGAAATAAATAATGCCCAATTTCAATGAAAAAAAGCCCAAAATTTTGAGCCTTATTTCATTATACGCCCAAATATGTATGGAACATTTTTGGGCTTTATTTCATTTTTTATTTTGGGCATTATTTCATTGGGCGTTATTTCCCTGAATTCTTTTACTCTCAGAATTGTAATAAAAAAATTTTCTTTAAAAAACGTTTTGGGGAAAGTCTATTACTTTCATCTACACTAGTAAATCATTAGTTCATCCTTGCGGCACACAGTGGCGGATCCCCATACAAAAAGTGTCAATAAATAGAAGGACTTGTCGTAGACAGAGGCAGCCCATAAGCTGAAATAACCTATATGAGATCACATACATAAAAATTAAAAAAAAAATCTTAAAAAATAGCTGACCATTTCGTTGTTATTGAAAAAACAATGAAGTAAACCTCATATGTTTTGCAGCAAATTATTTCTGATTGTAAAAGTGATACTAGCACAATCTTACAAATTTAAGAGCATACTTTTTGGCAGTTCGATAAAATGCGCGCAAGTCGTGTAGCATTCATGGCTTGTATATTGTAAAGCAATGCCTAAAAATATCTATAGTAATAAAACTCATTTTCTGTTTATTTGTTTGTTTGTTTGGCCTTTATACAAATCTAAACGGCTTAACGGATTTTGCTCAAACTAAATATACATATTGAGTGCATCCCAACTTAAAATGTTACATACTTAGTTTTTGCCACGCCCCCTCTGAAATTTTTCAACTAACGGTAATTTTGTTATTATAAAACTTTTTAGTATTGGAGATTTTTGTGTATTTAATTTTAAAATTTTTTTGTTATTTTGACATCAAAAACACTCACGTATATTCAAAATTGTAGAAACTTTCAGTACAACGACTTTTTCATAAAACATCGTTGCCTAAGAATGAGAAAAAACGAAATGAAAATTAAAGTTTGGTCTTTCGATGCAAATATCTCCGCTGTCTATTAATATATTTCATTCAAATTTTTTTGTTGTTCAAAAGTTCAATAAAATCACTTCAGAAAAATAGGTTGAACTGTACCGTTAAGTTAGTGTATATATGATTTATGATTATGTCAAAAAAGATCCAAAATATTGAATTTTTATAAAAAAAATTACTCAAAAATTGTTTTTGTTGTAAAAATGAAATCAATAAAAAATTGTACATCTGGCTACCTTTCATATAATTTAGCATTTATTTGCAAAAATTCTTGCAGCTAGGTGCAAAACATTTTTTACCGTTTTTGTCATAGAAACAAAAAGGGTTTTTTGAAACCCCCTTTGATTTTTTTCGCGAAATTTATTGTTTTTCCAAATTGTTTCTATATTTTTTACAAAAAAGTCAAATCTAAAAAGAAATTTATGTGAAAAAATTGCCCTCAAATCTCTTTCCAAAATGGCTAAAAATCTATTTTTTTGTACCAGACTATTAATAAAACTGAATTTTGTTTCAAAATTCTCTATATCCTTTGAACGCTCCCATTTATCTCTAAGAATGCAGTTGTGTGTCTAGAGTTGGTTTTTATAAAATCTTCCTTATAGTAATCTACTCAGTTTTTTGCCTCCCACCCCCTTTTTAGATGATAAAATGTTCATATCTCAAGAAAAAAAAAATTAATTCCATCCATAATTTTTATATTGTTTGTAATTTTGCTAGCTCTAAGATTAAATAAATATTCAAATTATTTTTAATGTTTAAAATGTGTAACCCTTCTTCATTCATTCAATGAGTTCACTGCAAAGGATGCAACCTCCAAACAGCAAAATTTCCTAAAACTATTTTTGGATTAAAGTCCGTTCAATTACCATTCTATCGGTAACTCAAACTTAATATTCAACGCGGTTTTCATTATTCCAGAATTTAAAAAAATTATACCCGAGAAGTGTATATTACAATGCTTACATTAATTACTCTCGAGTACCTCAGCTACACCGGGTATCTCAGCTAGTACTTAATAAAATTGTTAATGTTCTAAGTCTTACTACGTACAAAATACTCGCAACGCATTTAGTTTTGTCCATATGTTGTGAATAGAGCTCAAATGTGCTCACTTCTGTTATTTGAAATGTTTAGGTTAAAGACTAATAACAACTTTTTCATATATGAAATAAAAGTACTGCGGTGTGCTGATATAGTTATATTCTGCTAAAAATGAACAGCAATCCCATTTTGAACTCGCCTTAAAAATAAAATTTACGGAGTAACCATCTCCGATTTGGGTGAAATTTTGCATGGAGCATCACTGACGGAAATAAAAAACTTGATTTGGAGGAAAATAGTTTGACGGAGTTACAAAATTGACAGAAAATCAGCAAAAATGTCGATAATCGATTTTTACGAAAAATGAAATTACTGGCAAGATTACTTTATAAGCATTATAAAAATTAGGATGAGCACTCAATGGGTTAATCAGATATGGCAATTTTATTTATTTTTTTATACTCGTTTATTAATTAAGAAACGAGGATCTTAACCGAATTTTAAGTTTAAACTACCGTTGAAAAGGTAATTAAATGGACCTTAATCTAAAAATAATTTAGAAAAATTTTGGTTGTTAGCGGTTATATTCCTTGTGGTAAGGTATTTGATTTGGAAGTAGGAGTTCAAAGAACACCATTTCAAAATACAAAATTCTTTAGACTGGCAAAATAATTACCTTTTCAACAATATAAAAATTAGGATTGGGCCTCAATTGGTTCCTGCGATATGGACATTTTTGCATCTAAGTAAAATTTTAAATGAACACATATTCTTCTTAAAAAGTTTAAATGACCATATCTCATGGATCCATTGAGTCTCCATTCTAATTTTTTTAATGCCTAAAGGGTAATTTTTCCAGTAATTTAATTTTTTGTAAAAATCGGTTTTCGTCGTTTTTGCTGATTTTTTGTCAATTTGTACACCCTGGAACTCTGCCAAAAATCACTTCAAACTTTTTCCTCCAAATTAAGTATATAATTTTCGTCAATAATGCTCCATCCGAAATCGGATATGGTCACTCCGTAAAGCCGGTACGTTAAAAATGGAATAGCTGTTAAGTTTGCCTCTTTTTCTTCATATCGACTTGCATAAAGAATGTATTAAAAAACATTAAATTAAAACTAAAAATAATTTTCGAGTATGAAGAGAAGTTTTCCAATAATGCTTTTAGTAGATAAAAAAACAGTGCAATATTTTTTTCTTCTGTTTTTACATCCACTGGGATTATAAATGGAACTTTCTGTAGGTAAAAATCTAGAACTTTGTGACAAATAGATTTCACAGATATTATTTTTGGATTTTTTTTAGTCATTGACATTTTTATGGCCATGATTTTTTTGACAAATAAGTTTCACAGAGAGTATCATTAAAACTATAGAACTAGAACTAGCAAGTGAAATTTTGTAGATTTTTAAAACAAAAATTTAATAATATTTAAAAAAAAAAGATTTTCCAGGAAGCATTTACAATAGAATCTTTGGACAAAAATCCATGAATTTTTAACAAATAGTTTTCACTTGGATTATCTGTGAATTTTTTTGGGTCCTTGGAATTTTGTGGCTGTTATGGACTCTTTGTTTGGTATGGACTCCTTGTAGGCTCCTTGCAAAATAAAAATAAAAACTATTGTTTTTTGGCAAATAAATTCCACAGGAAGTATTTTTGGAACTAGTAGGATCTTTGGCACTTTTTTGGTTTTGTAGACTCTTTCAATAAAAACCTATAATTTTTTGACAAATAGGCTTTACTAGAATTATCAATGGAACAAAGGCCCAAACTCTGTCTCCATTTTTTAATAAAAAGCTTTTATACTGATACGATGGCTTTCAAATTACAGCTGCTATCGTGATCACAGACTGACAAACGGACAGATGGACCGATCTGATCAGGAATTATTACTGCCACACCTCCTTATCAGTGTTACAAACGGAGTGTCATAGTTAGTATACCCCTCAGGCAGCATGCATGGGAGTATAATTTTAGTTAGGGTATTCACAAGGTGTGCTATCATGTCATAATGTCATATTGTCCTAAGATTTTACACTAGTTTAAACATTTTATTGTTGCCTTCCATATAAAAAAGTACTAATATACTCTCAACTCTGTAACTTATGTTTATTGAAGTGTCGTAATCAAATAGCTGTATCTTATTTGCATTTATTTAGCTTGTAAATTTTAGTTGGACAATTTTAGGACAATATGACATGAAAGCACACCTTGTGAATACCCTAAATATATATATAAAAATATGGAAATTACTTTATTTAAGGAACAAAATGAATCTTGTTTTGCGATGTTTCTGAGTGAAGTATTTTTGGGTTATATCCATAGATTTGCATCATCTATAAGCATTATGAAATTTAATAGAATTATTTTTCCATCCACTTTTTTTTGAGTATAACGGTACTTCAAGCGTTCATGGTTGAGAATATAACCAAAACACTGTAAGTTGTTTCAAAACTTGTTTACACTTTATTGTGTCCCTGAAAACCTACTTTCACGTTTTTTGCGGCGATGGACTCATAAAGTTGTACATCCTATAAAATTCTTATTAGGTAATAAAAAAAAAATAAATTCTCAAATGCTAATTCAATTTCATAACAATTTTAACTAGGTTGTTAAAATTCAATTAGCATTAAAACCGATAACCGGTTTTTACTCCGTTATATGATAATCACTCATATAGAGATGAGAAAAAAACAACAACAAAAAAGTGTTTCTTTGAGAGCGTGTTGCGCGCAAGAAACTGGCACAGTAACAACAACTACAACACTACAAGCAGACAACAACATATTGAAACATTCAAAATTAATGGCACTCAATAAATTTCTGGCCAATTCATTAAAATTTTATTTAAATAAAACACTCACACACACACACCACCACGCATTTTTTGAAGATCAATGAAAGCCTGCAAAATGTTTTTTTTTGTTTTGTCTTCTTTTAAGATATGATATTTTGTAGAAGAAGAGTGACAACACTTCAAATTATAGACAACAATAATACATTAAAAAAAAAGAATGAAGAAACAAAATCAAGACAAAATAATTAAAAAAAAATATTTAAATAAAAGCGTCAAGAGACATTGAACAGGAGCGGAATGCTTTTGATGTATACAAAGCCTTGGGTGGGGTGGAGCGGAGCGGAACGTAACGGAACGGCATGTTACAAGCAGCAAATGTCAAGAACTTTTTTCTTTTAAAACGAACACTGTTTAACTTTGCTGCTTTTTTGTGAAATATTCAAAAAGTTTTCAAAAACTTTGTCTATTTTTATGCTGCTCACCAACTTTTTTGTTGGCCAGTGTTGTTGGTATGTCCAAAATATTAATGTTTCACGCACTTTAATTGCTTTAATGTAGTAGCTAATTTGTATTAAACGCCAATTTTTAGTTTTTTTTTTCCAGTTATTAATATTAATTTATGATTCTTTTATCAATATATTTATTGCCTTAACCTTAGATTTAAAAATAGCCATGAATATTATGTTAATAAACCGTAATTTGATGCTTCATTAAAATGAAATAAAAAACATTTTATTTAAAAATTAATACATTTTAGTGTGACTTTTGCTAATCTGTCAAATTAACTGTTTTGCTTGAAATTAATATTTGTTTTCGTTGTTATTCGTTTTATGCTCTTTTGTTCTTTTACTTTGTTCTGCGTCAAAAATTTAATACAAAAGTGTATTTCCAGTTTTTTTCCGCTAGTTAGCAGCAGTTCTTTGAACGTATGACAGCTACTGAAATGCAGTTTAAATTGGCTTGAGTTGTATTTGTTTTGCATAAAAGAAGTGTTACTCTTTTAGCAGTAAAAATGATAAATAATATTATGAAAAGTCCAAATTCAAGACAAGTGGCAAGAGTATTTTCTTATAATTTTTATATATAAAATATAAAATTCGTCACACGTGCTGTGAGATTAATTGGTATGAGTGAATGGCGCAAGTCGCTGTGTGAATGACAGACAGTTAGACTGTACGACTGTAAAACAGTCAGGTAGGCGAACTGAGGGACATAATTGTCCTCAATTTGTTATATTTTTCACTTTGAAGTTGAACGTTTTTACACTGCTATATTTTAGTTTTATTTTTAAATCATTTCCAACTTTTTCTTTTGCACATTTTTTTTTTGCACATTTTAATGACTAGCCATGAATGTCGTGTTAAAAGTCAATGAACGTCGGCAGTTCGTTCAGTTATTTTCACTAAAACATTCAATGCGGGCGAGGCACATATCAATACAAAAAGTATGTTTTTTTTTTATTATTATTTTTTCCTTTGAATAATTTTGAGCAAGCTATTTTCTTACTTAAGAGGGCACTCTACTGTAAATCAGCTAAAATTGTTCAACATTTTCTAAGGTAATTAGATATATGTCCTATAAAATATTTTAAAATTCAAACCATTGCACAGTGGTTCATTCCAAAAAAAAAATTGTTCTGGAGTTGGGGTCTATATCAAACATCCCCTTGGTTACAGGGTGTTTACTATTGAATCTATATCTATACTATTATATAAAATTGAAGTGAAAATTGAAAGTTACTACTTTACTGCAAAAATACTTGGCCGATTATAATGAAACAAATTTTAAAATATCATAATTGTGATACAAATTTATTTATTTATTTTTTCGAAATTTTAATAATAAGTATATTTTATTAAGGTATTAAGTTTTTTAATTTACCGTTAGTGTGGTGGGGAATCACATACCACAGAGACCTTATTTCTTTCAATATCTTTTAAGAAGTATTTGTAGGTTTCAATAAAACTATGTTTTTGTTTAAATTGCAACGCACTACAAATATTCTTTTTTTATATAAATTCAATCAAGAAATCAGAAGCGATCTCAACTTTTTCGATAAATTTTTTTTGTAGTAGGTGTTTTTTATAAAGTGATACAACTTTGAGTTGGCATCACTGCTTTATTTGACCACCCATTTAACAGCTGATAGTTGCTTTTTGTTTGGTTGCTTTGACATTTCAGTATAGATCGACTTACACTAGAGCAACGCGTGCAAATTGTGGAAATTTGAATCTGTAGCCGCTGTACAGGAAAGCATTGAAGATGATCCTAATCAATCAATTCGTCGCCGTTCTCAGCAACTTGGGTTGTGTCCTTCCACTTTATGGAAGATTTTTCGAAAAGATCTTGACTTAAAACCTTTCAAGATTCAACTTGTGCAGGAATTAAAGCCAAACGACCATCGTATGCGCCGCCAATTCGGCGAATGGGCTGAACACAAATTGATATTGATTTTGAATTTCCATGGAAAATTTTATTTTCCGATGAAGCCCATTTTTGGTTGAATGGGTACGTAAATAAACAGAATTGTGGTATTTGAAGTGAGGAGAATCCACAAGCTTTTGTCGAAACACCATTCCATCCACAGAAAATTACTGTTTGGTGCGCTTTATGGGCTGGCGGAGTCATTGGCCCATATTTCTTCAAAAACGATGATGGTCAGAATGTTACTGTCAATGGTGAAAGGTATAGGAACATGATTCGAAGTTTTTTCGTACCTCAATTAGCTGGCATTAATCTTGCTGATATGTGGTTCCAACAGGACGGAGCCACATGTCACAAAGCGGGCGCTACAATTGATTTACTCAAGGAAATTTTTGACGAAAAAATAATTTCACGAAATGGCCCAATTAATTGGCCCCCAAGATCGTGTGATTTAACCCTATTGGATTATTTTATTTGAGGTTATGTAAAGTCACTTGTCTACGTCGATAAACCACAAACAATTGAACACTTGGAAATCAACATTCGAAGAGTTATCGGCGAGATACGGCCGCAAATGTTGCGAAAAGTTTGTGAAAATTGGTGTTCCAGATTGCGCCTTGTACGCGCCAGCCGTGGCGGCCACATGGCCGAAATTATATTTAAACATTAATGTCATAAAATTTTCTATCCAATAAAGTCCGTTTTATTGATATTAAAAATATATTACTATGTTTTATTATGATTTAAACTTGTATCACTCTATAAAAAACACCCTTATTTATAAGACTTTTCATTTTGGGGTATGTCATACCCCACCACACTAATGGCGTGACTTTTTTTCTACCACACTAACGGCGGGTTAAGAAATCATCCCAGCAGCCACGCATTGCTTATTCGTTGTCTTTTGACGCGCTTGTGTTGCGAGAGTTTCAATAAACTCCATATTGCTCTTTATTTTTCCCTTTCTCTTCGTGCTCAGCTAGCACAGCGCAAAAAACAGTTGAGCAGTGTTGCCATATTTTTGTGAGTAAAAACCGTCATTGGTCGATTCAAAAAAGCGTCAAAATACGTCAATTTCAAATATTTTCGAAAAAAAAAAAAAAAAATAAATGCATACAGTGAATCAAAAAAGTTTAGGCACAGAGCTATTAAAAATGTTAGTTAGTAAAATTTTTTCCACTTCACTCACAGTAAAAAGTAGCATGAGCACTTAAAAAATATACTTTTTGCTATGTAAAGGGTCCGCCAAATAATTTTTTTTTTGAAAATTCTATAAAAAAAAGCTACTGAATATTTACTCAAATTTCTTTTTTTCCGGTTAATAATGGAAAATAATTTTATTCAAATGGCTGCCTCGGCTGGCCATGCAGTAGCCTACACGATTGGTCCAATTTTTAAGCACATTCACCAATGGCTTCACAAATATTGTCCTTTAAAGCGTCAATTGTCTCTGGCTTGTCGGCGTAACACTTATCTTTGAGGGCACCCCACAAATAAAAGTCCAACGGTGTCAAATCGCAGCTCCAAGGTGGCCAAACGACATCAGCTCTGCGGCTGATAATGCGATCTTCAAAAACAGGGCGCAAAACATCGAGTGTAGCTTCGGCTGTGTGGCACGTAGTGCCGTCCTGTTGAAACCAAATGTTGCCAATATCCTCCTCTTCAATTTTTGTGAACAAAAATTCGTTCAACATGGCCCCATAACGATCGCCATTGACTGTAACGGCCACTCCTTGCTCATTTTCGAAGAAAAATGGCCCAATTATGCCTCTGGACCAAAATCCGCACCAAACAGTGACTCGTTTTGGGTGCAGCGGCTTTTCAATGTATGCGTGCGGGTTTTCTGTGCACCAAATGCGACAATTTTGCTTGTTTACATACCCGCCAAGATCAAAATGAGCTTCATCTGAAAAGATGATTTTTGTGGCAAAATCGGCACCATGATTTTCAAAGTAATGTCGCAATATTTCCCAGCGTTGTTCAAGCGTATACACAACCATATTCGTTCAGCGGAAGGATAAAACTAATTATCTGTCAAATCAGACATGAGCTAAGTGTTACCATTCACGAAATAAGCACTAGTTGAACAAAAAAACATTAGATGGCAGCCCCGTACTTACATTAAAAGATAATTTAACTTCAAAGTTTTTTCAGATCAAATGTTATAAAAACTAAAAACAGACATTATTTTGAAATCAAAAAAGATCAGGCACAAGTGAAAAGTAATATTGTTTTATCATCATGATGAGTATATTTTGAGTCATCTAATACTTAGATCAATTTCCTTTGGCCTGAATTGGCGCCTCTAAACGTCAACGCATGCTTATCACTAAATTTGATATCTCCTCAGGTGTTATTTTTGACCATTCGGTTCGTATGGCCTCCATGAGCGTATTTTTGACGTTATGTGATGTTTGCGAATTTTGTGCGAATTTCCAGTAAGTGCCAAATATGCTCAATGTGGTTCCTATCAGGTGACTGTGGATGTAATTTTACCTGCTTACAATGGTAGATTAGCCATTCCTGCACAAGCTAATACCTAGACGATAATTCCTAAACATTCCTAGACGAATGTTTTGTATCGTTATATTGTTAAAATAAATATTTTTTCCTATTTAACCCCAATTTTTCAACACTGGGTGCCAAATTTTCCTTTAAAATATTCAAATTAAGTTGCTTATTCATTGTATCAGTAATAAAACAAGATCCCAAAAAAAAAAAAAAAAAATGGATTGGTGCCATCACACACTCCTAAACCATAATATTGCCTCCACCGTGTTTCTCTGTCTTAATTGTATTATTTTGCTGCAGCTTTTTGTTCGATTTTCTCTATATTGTTTGAGCGCCATCTGAGCCAAATAAATTGTATTTGAGTTTAGCACTAAATATAACGCAATTGTAAAATAAATTTGGCTCATTAACGTGGAGTATTACGAACTTTAGCGTCTTTTTCTTCTTTGTTGCTGAAATAAACAGTTTGCGCCGAGAAACTTGTCCATGATTAGCAGCTTTATTTAATATATTTCGAATTCTTTGAGCATCAAAGTTTTTGCTTAACCATTTCTGCATTTCATGGCATAGTTTAACAGCCGAAATCTTTGGATTTTGAGCTACAGCAGATACTACAATTTGCTCCTAGCGTGGAATAAATGTTTTTGGCCGCCCAGATCGGGTCTTACGCTCTAATTTACCGGTGTTTACATAATGGTTTATGATGTTACGCACACTTGAATATCACCGCAGTACTATTTTACTGATTTCGCGATACGACGTAAAGATTTATTATTACTTTACGAACATCAACCGAAACTTCGATTCCGCTGCCCATTTTGCTCAATATATCACCTAATCAAGATCAATAATAACTTAAGTCAATTGATATTTTTATGACTATGCAATAATTATGTGCAGGGAAATGGAAACGATCAAAGAAAACTAAAATATAACCGTTATATTTACAAAAACATGGTACACACTCAGCATGTGCCTAAACTTTTTTGATTTCAAAATCATGTCTGTCTAGTTTTTCTAACATTTAATTTGAAATAAAATTTAAATTAAATTATCTTTTGCTGTAAAAACTTAGTAAAAATTAATTTTTTAAGTGCTAATACTATTCTTTCTGTTAGTGAATTAAAAACAGTTTTACTAACAAATTAAAATGTTTAATAGCTTTGTGCCTAAACTTTTTTGACTCACTGTATTTTATTAACATTCAATAATGCATAGTAATAAAAAACCATGTATATTAATGAAGATATTTCATATGAGACAAAGCAAAATAACACTAAGCTCAATTTTTATAGAAATTTTTTCAACACTTCGTACTCTTCGTTGGAATTGAATAATAAGAGATTTAACTTGAAGTGGACATCGAAAAAAATGGATTTTGTTTATAAGTGGGCTAGTTAGACTTATTTAGGACCTGAATACTTTTAAATCCTTATTTTTGACGTAAAATAACGTCTTACAGCGTCGTTGTATGGGAGTCATTCAACACATTTTTCCAAGCACATGTCACGTTTTTAGTGTACACTTTTGGGTATGCCTGCACCCTTTAATATTCATCCTACAAAGTTAAAATATATGCCAAAATATCAGTTATGAGGCGAATAAACAAATATCTGACTTTCGATTTTATCAAGAAAATCATAAAATAGCAAAATATAATATGAAAAATTAAAATTTTTGTATGAAAAAAATCAAGCATTAAATGCTTCAGTAGTTTTAAAGTAGTATTAAATGCTGCTTATATTGTTGTTGGCTTGGTATGTGCCGAAATCACGAACGCCAATCGTGCTGATATGAATATGATCATGATTAAATTACTATAGGTTGTCCATTCGTGTGACGTTTTCTTACAAGAAGGAAGATATACCCGCTAAGTAGTTTTTTAATGACAAAATATAGCTAAAATTTTATTATTAAATTATATTATTATTATATAGTTGCCTAAATATCATACTTTTTCGTAGTACTAAATATCTCTACTGCTTTTTCTACTACGTTTTCCCACCACTTATTTGTTTTGATTGAAAATTTTATTGAGTTCTTAAAATGGTAATGACAATGTTTTGTTGTGTTAATCAATACAGAAATAGTAAAAAAATATACACAGCACACATAACACAAAAAATTTTTAAATTTTATGAATATTTGTATAAATTTTTATCTTTGAATTTGCAATTAGTAGAAGAAATTAAGTTTAGAAATAAATATAGATTGTTATTAAATAAATAGTTTTTAAATATAGATTGAATGTTTTCGTAGCATTTTGCTTAAATGTAAAAATAAAACTGAAGCTACAATAAGTAAGCCTGCAGACTGTAAGCTTTTTAGCGACGCCAGAATTTATATAAATATACATGGCTGAAAAAGCCCTTAGCTCGAGAGCTAATTTTGAGCATCATGAAATTGATTTGTAAGCATTTTATTTTTTTTGAGTTGTTACAGGAATGACGTAAATTGTCAGGAATGACGAAATAATTTTTATTTTGAGATCGCAGGTATTAGAGATAACTAAAACACTTTCCCGCACGTTTTTGTCATATATTTTAATGTGATATACTAAATTTCGTTTTAGTCTATCACTAACTGAATACACAGTTGGTTACAGAAATAACAACTTTAACATGGTTTTCACTCATCAAAACTTTTAAACTTGACGCTTCAATTTACGCAATGGAAAAATTTTTTAACTTCTAGTTGATCAGTTTTGGTTAACAGCTTTCATTTTATTAAATTTAATAGTTGATCATCACAATAAATATATTAAACTTAGAGTCAATTAAAAAAACGAACATGGATTTTTATATATAAAATGAAAGATAAAACTGTTGGCTTTAAATACAAAATATATTTTTGACACCTTAATGCTGCAAATTTTTTAGAAAATAACGGTTTTATCACTAATTAAAAGCAAAAGTAATAAAAACTGCTTACAAAATTAAAATTAATGCTTTAATTTATTTTATTTGTATTTTGTCTAATAGATAATTTAGTTATCTTTCAAATGAAATGTCAATACTTTAGATCTATTAGATAATGGTAAAGATATAGAAAATTTACTGAAAAGATATTGTTCCAAACAAAAAATTTTAAAAATCGATAGCTCTGTAACTAGATGAGGTATAATTTTTTTGAGGAATCTAGTGGTATTATTCCTGTTGCAACTTAACTAAACACTTTAAATATATTTAATATCAATTTTTAAATATATTTAATATCAAAACAGTTTTTTGATTTAATATCAATATATATAAAAAATTTTCACAGCATTGCAGTTGCCCCCCCTGCCCCCTGTAGACGCAGGTCATGAGAACTTAATCATGATGATTAAGTTAATCCAGATTCTGTTTATCGTTTCATGATAAAAACATTAATTTGTACTTTCAGAGTTATTATAAGATAATTTAACAACTTCAATAGATTGAAGTTAATGAAGTATGTCTGTGGAGCACAAAACAAATACAAAAAGTTGTAAAGCTTAAGTCTTAAATGATTGAATTTTCTATTATTTTTCTCAGTGTATAAATCTTATATATAAAACAGTTTTAGTTTAGAGCATTACTCATTGTAGAAAACAAAATCAAGGTGTCATTCAAGCGTAAAAGAGCTGTCAATATCAATACATATAATATTTTCTTATTTTTAAAATATTTCTGTTTTATCTTAAAGTTTAGAAATTTAGCATATGCTCTAAATTAAACAAAGCCCACCCAAATAGTGTACTTGATAATTATTTTTCATCTACGTGACAGTTTTTTCAACTCAGTTCAACTCAATAACCATAATTTTAAAAATATACTAGCTCATATACCCGGTGTTACTCGAGAGTAATTTATATAAATATTTTAATATACACTTCTTAATTATTTATTTATTTATTTATTTATTTCATGTGTATAATCGAAGCCAATTAAGGCCAATATGATTACAAGTAAATAATTGTACAAGTAAGTCTAAGTTTATATTTTACATTAAAGATGTTTATAAATTTCTATTATAGTTTAAAGTTCAATATGATATAGTATATTTATTTTTCAATTTCAATACAAATAATAAATTGTGGAAACCCTAAATCTAAAATCCCTAATTATTTAATTTTTCACAAGACAACCCCTATATCAGACGAAATAAGACCTGCTGTTACGATTAAGCCAATTCACTAACGTGTTGCAAATATTTACGTTTGAAAGTATTTAATGAGTCTGAAAATTGCTTAAAGCTACTAGGTAAAAGGTTCCATACACGTGCAACCTTGATAAGAAATGACCGCTCAAAAATAGATTTGTAGATACGAGGAATTAATATTTGTGTGTTTCTTCGAGACCTAGTAAAACTAAATAAATTCCAAAGATAAATTGGAGTTTTAGTTTTAATAACTTTGTAAAATAGCAAAATTTGTCTCATTTCAATATAGTTAATAAAATTGCAATGAAGAAACATAAGAACATGTTCCGAAACATGATCACGAACTTGGATGTTGAAAGCAAACCGAATAATCCTATTAAAGATGCGACGCAGTTGGTTAATGTTGCACAGATTAGTACAAGAATAAATCTCTAACCCATATATGATATGGGGCATAAGTAGTGCTTGTGCAACACTAAGTTTAACTGGAGTTGGCATGTAGGTATTCATGCTATATAATTTATGTAACATAAAATTGATCTTATTACTTAACTTGTTTATATGAGCCTTATAGTTGAGGTTGGAGTCAATTATAATGCCTAAACATCTTAAGTGTTCTACGAATTCAATTTCAATGTTATTTATAGAAATTGAAATAGGTATTTCATCATTATTATAAGGCATATTAAATATAATAGCTTTTGTTTTGCTATAGTTGATAACTAATTTATTCACATCCATCCAATATAATATCTGATCAGTTGTGTAATTAATGCAAGCTTGTAGCGAGTCAACAAAGTCAAAGTTGGAAGAGAAGAGCAGGTATATGTCATCAGCATACAGATAGATATTAGAGCTATCTATACCTATTTGATCTACAAGACTGTTAATATAAATCATAAATAATAGGGGTCCCAATACAGAGCCCTGAGGGACTCCACTCAGCACATCTAAAGTATTTGACAACCGATTGCCACAAGAGACAAATTGTCTTCGACCAGTTAGAAAGGACTTAATAAGGGAGCATGCAGAGCTGGAAAAAAGAAAATCTTGTGCAAGCTTATGGATTAAGATATTATGGTCAACTAAGTCAAATGCCTTAGACAGGTCAAGAGAAAGTAGTACACTGAGCTTGTTCTGATTGGAGTTGTGACGTATCTTTTCAGTTAGTCCTAGTACCATAGAAGTTGTGTTATATCCATTGCGGAATCCAGATTGACATTGACTGAGTTTACTTAAATCGCTCAGATTATCATATATTTGGGCATTGAGAATACTCTCCACAATTTTTGAGAGTGATGGAAGAATGCTTATAGGCCGAAAGTTTTCAAAAGCACAGGAATTTCCTTTCTTTTTAATCGGAACCACTCTTGCTGTTTTCCAAGCAGTGGGAAATGTTGACGTAGTAATTATTGTATTAATAAAGTGTAATAAATACTGCTCAATAAACGGGTATATTATCTTAATAAATTTTATGGGAATATTATCAGAACCAATGGAGTTCGACTTTATTCGATATGTAGCTAAGTAGAGCTCATTAAGAGTGATGTTTCTAAACATAAATCCTGTGCTTGAATCAGCGTCAAAATCACTATATGCAATAAATAAATGCTATAATAAAAACTAAATTAAATGTTTTTTAAACCTTAGAATTTTGAAAAACATGTTAAATTTTAAGTTTGAGACCACTGTAAAAATATTAGTTAAAGAATAATTTTATCACTGTTTTTTCACAATCAAAAATTCACAAAGTTAAAATATAGACGTACTAATAATATAAAGAAGGATAGAGAATTTTAATATAGCTGGTATGAAAAGATTTTTAGCCATAACTTTTGATTGGAAAGAGATATTGTATATAATTTTTTCACATAAATTATTTTTGAGACTTGAATTTTTTGTAAAAAATATAAAAACAACATTTAAAAAAAAATAAATTTCACAAAAAAAATCAAAAGGGGCTGTTTTGAATAGAAAAACAGTAAAATAATTTTTGCGCTTTGCTGGAAGAATTTTTGCAAACAAATGCTATGTCTTTTGAAAGGTAGCCAGATATGCAATTTTTAATTGATTTAATTTTTACAACAAAAACAAGTTTTGAGTAATTTTTTGAGTAAAAAGTCAATATTTTGGACCTTTTTTGACATAATCATAAAACATATATACACTGACTAAATGGTACACTTTAATCTATTTTTATAAAGTTATTTTATTGAACTTTTGAACAAAATAATTTGAATGATATATATTAATGGACAGCGGAGATATTTGCATCGAAAGACCAAACTTTGATTTTCAGGTCGTTTTTTTCTCATTCTTAGGCAACGATGTTTCATGAAAAAGTCGTTGTACTAAAATTTTCTTCAGTTTTGAAGATATGTGAGTGTTTTTGATGTCAAAATAACGAAAAACTTTTCAAATTAAATACACAAAAATCTCCTATGGTAAAAAGTTTTATAATAACAATATTACTGTTAGTTGAAAAATTCCAAAGGGGGCGTGGCAAAAACTAAGTATGCAAGTTGGGATGCACATAATATGTATACCTAGTTTGAGCAAAATCCGTTGAGCCGTTTAGATTTGTATAAAGGCCAAACAAACAAACAAACAAACAAACAAACAAACAAACAAACAAACAAACAAACAAACAAACAGAAAATGAGTTTTATTACTATAGATATAATCTTTCATATCTTAAAAATAAGGGGTTTTTATTTGTATAAGTTTTTGTTTTTTTAATAATCTTCAATGTATGCTTTTCGAGTGATTTTTATTATAATTAGATTAAACAGTTCTAAATTTTGCTATTTACTTATATAAAAAGTATGAAAAATACTTAATACATGGGACATTCTTTGTCAAATCGGTCAACAAAAAGTCAACCACCGCCGATTGATTCATAGTATACTTTTGTAGACTTCTACTAAATGCAAAAAAAAAGAAGTCATTCTTGGTTCTGCGAAATTTTCAAAGATATGACTATTTTTACGTAAAATTTATTATTACACTGTGCGCGTTCTTGTACCCTTTTCTCTCTGTATTTAATAATTTCAACGTTTTTAGGTATGAGGAATCTAAAGGTGGTATTCGTTCTTTATTTATACAACTTTTTATTAAAGTATTTATATAAGTATTTATATAAGTATTATGTAAGTATTTATGTAAAGTATTTATATAACTTTAAATATATAAATAAAATGGTTGACTTTCAAGAGTGAAGTATCTACA
This sequence comes from Dichetophora obliterata, assembly GCA_963920525.1. Lineage (NCBI taxonomy): Eukaryota > Metazoa > Arthropoda > Insecta > Diptera > Sciomyzidae > Dichetophora > Dichetophora obliterata. Next base: position 5,186,300 of record OY986435.1, read on the forward strand.
AAAATTATTCTTTTGCAAAAAAAAAAAAAATTAAAAATTCTAAATGAAGCTATTTTTTTTAAAGGTCAAAGATTCAAGGTATTCGCCTTATGCAAACAAGGTTAAGTCTTTGACCTGAATCGAAAGGGATAGATTTATTTAGAGGAATTGATATGAACCTTACGAGAATTATTGATAAGGCTAAACAACCGTGAAAGACAATTTGAGTTGGTTTTAACCGAGGCTAGTGATATGCCTCAACCTCGGCAAGCATTTCCAGCCCTTAGTTGTTCCTGTCCAAACAACTGTGTAAATTCCACATTTTCCACAATTTTGATAGGATTTTTAGCTCTCCATAATTCTTAAATGTTGGTAAGAACAAAGAAAGTGAAAAGAACCATGTCCGAATCCGAATTCGAACCAGGAGCTCTGGGATTATCTGTCTTACGATATTAATTTTGTTAGATTTTGTCGCAACAAAATGTTTGATTTCTTCCACCGAAAAAAAGGACCGCGGGCGCTGTCACTTTGACGTAAAAAGTTAAATGCCTTAATTCAAAATTTATATCCATCCAGATGTGAGTAATTTTTTTTAATTTACCGTTTTGGCTAAATTTCTTTTATCAGTCAAACTGATTCATGCCCTGTTATCGCTATAATTTTTTGTTCTTTTCACTATCTGTATCTTTTTGCGGCCTTTCCAATGTTTGCCACTTTTTCCCGCTCATCTTAAATTTAGTATTGTGCTTATCTGATGTTTGCATATTTACATTAAATCATATTTTTTCTTAAAACAGTGATAACATAATCTTAATTTTGTGCTCTTTTTTATTTATTTTATTCTGTTGACGCAAACGCACAACGACCTGGCAACACTGCCAGACAACCAAGATGCTTACAGCATAGCTTTTTTATATTAGTTTTTTTTTTTTTTTTTGCATTCAACTATGTATATTTGTATTTCGAATCAAGTGCGAAAAAATGTTTGTAATATCAATTAACTGCTTCACTTCAACGTTGATCGTTTCGCACCTCATCAATTGAAATACTTTTGTATTTTTATTTGTTAGTAGCATTTTTTGTAAGCATAAATATGTACAACCAACCAACACAAGGGTGGAACTGAAGCGGAAAATAAATATGTAAACATACAGAAATATATCGAAGAGAACAATAAATAAAACCGAGTTAAAAGGAATGACCACGTTGATGGCCAGCTGGCCGTTAAGGGGTTAAATGAACTTTACGCTCGTTTGGTTGCACAAGAAAATGTCGAGATTTATTGTTCAAGAGACAGAAAAAAAAACAAAATTTATTAAAATAATATTTATAAAAAGGCAGACGTATGATTGTGATGTGACAGTGATGATCGTTCCTGAATATCGTCAATCGTCAGATCAAAAGATCTGCTATGATATATAATATTTTTAATTTTTTATGTTTGTAGCATCTTTGTTTCAGATTCCTTGTCACAACTCATCATATTTTTTATGAAAAAAAATTCATTGTTGATTTAAAATCATTTCTGTTTTACTTCCTTAAAAAAGCGCTCTTGTTTTTGCAAATAAAATTTATACATTCATAAAATTTTAATAATGCTAAAAATCATAATAATAATAAATTTGTTTATATGCTGACCAACTTCACACATGAAGCCACTCAACGACCTTGATAACAAAAGTCATTAAATTATATTAATTACCAAAGTAAACAATCGTTAAACACGCTAATCAATCCGCCAAACAAGCAGCAGATTTTTGTTTTTTTTTTCATCACTTTTCCCATCAATATCAAATATTGACAATTATGCGGAAGAAACGTCAAAATATGGCTCGTTTTTAGTTTTTGTTTTTGTGACAGCGGCAGTTTCATTCAGAAGTGCGTTGATGCTATCAGTTCGTAGAATACATAAATTTTGAGCAGCAAAGTTTAAGTATCTTCGTGACTGGGGTTGGGTTTGATGTCAAAAAGTCACTTGATAACGTAAAGCTATCAGAGACGTGCTATGAGTCTATGATTGAAAAAAAAAAATTATAATAATTTATTCAAAAAAATATTGAAAAGATTCAAAAATTTGTTTCTAAATTTGAATTTGAGCAAACGACAGCTGCATAAAGTAAAAGTAAAAGTCAAAGTAAAGCCGAGTTTTGGGAAGACATTCTTAGTACAAGTTTTGCTTTAAATGGTTTTCTGAGAAAGCCCAAAGAAAAAATTCAAATGTAACAGTATTGCATGGAATTCTAATTCCCTTTGCATAAGCGCTACGATAAAAATTATAGTAGAACAACACCATTTTCAATTGCATTTCAGAAAAGATCACTTGAATTTCAAAAAAGATCAATTGAAATTAAAAATAGTCCTTTTAAAATTCAGAATAGATAATTAAAGTTCAGATATTCCATTTCAATCCATTGATATTCAAAATAGAGCAATTGAAATTCAGAATACATTAGTCGAAATTTAAGAAATACCATTTAAAATTCAGAAAAGTGTAATTGAAGTTCGTAATATCTATGGCCACAAGGAATATCGACTAAACTCAAAGTATCGTAAAAAACGATATTGCCCATTTTTTTGAAATATATGAACCGTTACAAACAAAATATGTTCAGACATAAGTGATTTTGGACAAAAAATGGATATCTGCATACTTCCGAAAATTGGGAATTAAGTGAATTCCATATCGTTTTTTTACGATATTTGGCCATTATTCCTTGTGACCGCAGATATATCAATTGAAATTTAAAAAATGCCATTTCACCGTTACCATTTTCATTGCTACTCGTTTTACCATAACCATAACCAACTTCATCTGAATTTAAATTGATCTATTTTGAATTTTAATTTATTTTTTCTGAATTTCAGTTAATCTATTTTGAATTTCAATTGAACTATTATGGATTTCAAATGGAATTTCTGAATCTAATTTTGTCTATTCTGAGTTTGTTTTTTGAGTTTCAATTGATCTAATCTGAATTTTAATTGAAATATTTTGAATTTCATGGTATTTGTAATGATATGGTACGTATGAAGGTACTTTATTGGGGCTATTGTAAAAATGTCGTATGTGAAAATTTTAACTTTTCAGATTATTGAGAAGAAGGAGCTATAATTCAAAATCTAGCAGAGCAATATTCTTCAGAATTTGAGGCTTATTTGCAGACACATTTTACAATAGATTAACCCATTAAAGACTGCTCATAGATTCCGCCGTATGATTTTTTCAAACTTTATCAGGATGCTTATATAGGCCATAGAAGTTGCTTTGCAAAATTTCAGGTTTGTAACTGTCACCGTATTTGAGATCTGCATTGGGTATTTAAATACCCAATCGGCTAATCCGGCTTCTTGGTGTTAATAAAAATTTGCATATATGGCAACATTCTTTTGTCATATTGAATCATATTGAATTTTTCCCTTGATCTTTCCATTTTCTAATTTTCTACATAGCTTTATATATGGATTTTGTCATTTTTGAAAATCACACATCTTCGATCTCGAATAGGAACATTTAATTGTATGAATTTCGTTTCACATTGTAAAGACAATAAATAGTTTAATTTTTCCGTAATGTTTTAAAATAGAAATTATTTTGATATCCCCTGCCACTTTCGAGATATGGCCTTTTTCGTAAACACTGTTTTATGGGTATTTAAATACCCATTAGTCATTAATGGGTTAAGAAATTTTTGTAGTCTTACCGCTATTTTTTTAGAATTTATAGCTCCTTTTTCTCAGTAATCTCAAAAGTGAAAGTTTTCACATACGACATTTATTTTCTCACACGACGATGTGTTAAATTCTTTCAAAATTTACAATGCTTGCAATTTATTGTTAACGAACCTTCAGTACAGTCTTGTATTTTTTAAATCAGCTGATTTTTTTCTGTACTTTTGTTTGGAAATATAAACTGAAATTTTTATTTGACTGTACGAAATCCAAAAAAAAAATTAAAATGAAACATAAAATTATATTAAGTTTTATTTAATAAGCACACAGTGCAGCTGGTAGCTACCTCTATGTTGATTTGAAATGATTTTGCAATTAGCTGATAAAATACACAATAAGATTTACAAAAAATACAATACGGTTTCGTCCTTGTATTTTGCTACACGGTGGAATTTTGAACACTGTGCATTTTGTTTTTGTAATTTAAAAAAAATTTACTATGAAATTTACGATTAAGTTTATCAAAAATACACAATACAAGGGCAAATACACCACATCGTGAATACCTCCATTAAAGTGGTAGTATAAATATTTATAGTACTAGTTTCTACAACTACTTCCACTACTATTTATAATACTTTCATGTCATCGTGAATACCTTTATTGTATAGATGGTGTGGTAGGATATAAATATTTTTTACTACTAGTTTCTGCAACTACTTCCACAACTATTTGTAATACTTTTAATGCGGTTCAGGGAAATATCGCTCCAAATAAAAAATGAAATAAAGCCCAAAAATTTTCCATACATTTTCGGGCATTATTTTATAATGAAATAAGGTCCAAAACTTTGGGTTTTGTTTTATTTCATTTTCTGCTAGGGCGTTATTTCATTTTTTGGGATTTATTTCATTTTTTATTTTTGGCGTTATTTAATTTTTGTACGCCCAAAATATTTTGGGCTTTAACTGATTGGGCGTTATTTCCCAGAACCATTTTATACAACTATTTTAACTGGTATATATATAGTATTGTTTTTACTACTATACTATACCACTATACTACTGTTATACTTTTACTATGCTATTACTATACCACTACTATACTTTTTATTACTTATTTTATTACTATTTCTGCAACTATTTTCTACTATTATTTTGTTTTTCAATTTAAACTACTTTTTCTACTTCTGTGCCATATATATAATACTAGTATAAAAGCCTGTCCGAAAGCACTTCATTGTTTTTTTAAAGCTTGATTTTTTATTCAATTGATTTTTTAAAAATACAAATGTTCAACTTTAAATAAAACTTTACGTACTGAAGTAGTGTTGAAAAATTAGTTCAAGTGCAAAAAGTCGAGTTTGGTAACAATCATATGGGCATTTCCGTAGCTACGCACGTGACAGTCGTACGACTTTAATAAGTAGAAAAACAAAGAAAAATTAAATTTACAGTTTTCTTATTATGATTTTTTTATAGTTTACTAAGCGCACTATACAAGGTGTAAAAGCTAAGAGTTGTCAAAAGTTCGGCTCTCAAATAGAAGCCACAAAAAATGATACGTTACGTGACATAAAATAGAAGTGGTTTTTACCTGCATCAATATAAACGAAAAAATTTGCGAAGTTTGCACAAGTTTTTTTAGGAAAAATTTTTCAAATTATCTGGAATAATGTTGCTACATATTCATAATTGTATCATACCATAGTATGATACGTTACGTGATATACGTTATGTGACAAATTTTTTCCTTCAAAAAGTGCAAATATTTTATAGTTTTATTTATTTAATTGCAGTAGAAAAACATGTAAAGTGTAATTCAGGACCGTTGCAATCGAAAACTGAAAAAAATTAATTAAACTTTGTATTATACGAGTATTTATTATACTTATAAAATTTCAACTTTTGTTAAAATTTTTCAATTTTTGTCACCGTTTTTCAACTTTTGTTGTCATTTATTATGTTTGCTGCCATTTTTTTAAATTCAAATTGAGATCAGCTCTCCGTACCATCACAATATAAATTTAATTTTTTTTTTCTTTATTATGGAGGTTTAAGCGAATTTTAGGTAACATTTAATTTTTCAGTCGTGGTAGAAATTTTGGCGGAAATGCCCATATTCATACACAACTTTACAAACTGGCCTTGCATCCATCATATATTTACGTAGCAACTCAGATGTAATTTCGTGGCTGATACAATTATATTTTTTGGTAAAATCGACTCAAATCGAATCAAAAGAATTTCATTAAATTCGTCATAAATTTTTCATAAAAGTATGAAAAAAGAGGTAGTTACATCCAAAACGTTCCATTGTAAAAACCCAATATTGTCACTGATAAGTAGCAAATATATTTTCTGTGCATACTTTCAGGCTGAATATTTTTGAGAACAGCATGTCTCGTAAAAAGTACTTTACTGCCAAAAAATAATTACAGTTTCAGAAATACTGTGTGCGGAGCGGCATGCTTGCCTTTTATGCATAAAGCTGTGCATACTGTCAGGCTGAACAGTTTAAGAGATATTGGGTATGGAACAGCGTTCTTGTCTTTTAAATATTAAGATTGCTACTATTTCCTTCAATTTTTTTCCACTACTATTTCTACTACTATTGCTACGGTTAGACATTTCACTTTAAGTTTATATAAAGAATATGCCCAAACAGTCCTACCAATATTTGGATTATATAAAAAACAAATTTTAGTGTATGTTTTCAGGACTCTTCATAATTTGGGGTATCACGGGTTAGATTTTCATACAAATCAAGCCAATTTTAGTACTCGCAATAGCACAAACCTTAGAACTGCTAGATGTTGGCTTGAAATCTCAAAGCAACGGATGGAGTTTGCTGGACCTTATGAATTAAATAAATTGCCAGATTCAATCAAAACCATTGAACGGATTTCAGTTTTTAAAACAAGCATAAATAAAGTTTTACCTGAGAATCTATATTCTCGCTTCTTATGTTTAGAAATATCTAATAATTTTTGTTTAGAAATATTTAATGATTTTTTATAAATGCAATTATATATTTTTTTTAAGGATAAGTCAATTTAAAAAAATTTAATTAATTAAAGCCCGATTGCTTTCCTTTTGTTTTTTAATTTTGAATTGATTGGGCTAGTAAATGAATATAAAATATAAAACTAAGCTGTAAATGAAGTTGCCAGTGAAGCCTCTACAAAGTCATTTTGGCGCTGAGGCATTTTGTAATTTACTATTTATTAAATATTCAAATGAATTTAAAAGGGTAACAATTATGTATTATGAATTTGATACTTGCATCTCCTTTTTTCAAATATTTGAAAAAAATTTTAGTACTATTTCTACTACTTTCTATATTACTACTGCTTTCTATTAATATTTTCAACTTCGTTTTTTACTCCCATTTTATAAAACATATGAAATATAAGTATTTAAACAATGACTGGGACAGGAACGATTAACCCTCTAAGACTACTTTTTGAAATAATGGGAGTAAATACGTCGGATAATTTTTTCTAAGGTAAATCACAGCTCTTAAATTCAAAAATGAACTCAGAAATGGTGTAGAAGCTTTCGTTTACCTGTAAGAGGAGAAAATGTGAATGTGCACTTATCACTATTTTACTGCTACAACGCACAAGTTTTATATATTCACATATATGAAACTTGATTTTATTAGTTAATAAACATACCTTTGACGAAAAAAATTATGGGTTTGATTAATTAGTTAAATTCCACTATTATTAGCACAGCAAAACACAATGTGCACCAGGCAAAATTTTATGCGCGAAAAAATATATGGCTTTTGCAAACCACAATAAAAGTACCGTTAAAAGCTTCTGAGAGCTTTCATTTTCATTTTGAATTAAGTTTGGTGTGTTTCATGGGAACAGCCGAAAAATATTCAAATGATAATCAAGCTTTTATTTTTTTTTTATTGCGAATAATATGATAAGTGACTTTGGGCACTCTTACGTGTTAGAGGGTTAAGACAGAAATTAGGAGAAGGATCAGGAAAAGGATAAAGATCAGGTTTTGGTAAGGCTTGAGACAAGGATTAGAACAAGTACTTGGACAAAGACTACAGTATGCACTATTTACTACAAGTACTTACAGAAGCATTTTGAGCAGGAGTTGGATACGCATTGGAACAGGGTCTAGGAAATCTAGACTTCAAGGAGTTTTCCAAAGTACAGTGCCTGCGGCAAGAATATAGGCACATCTATACATTGTTACGTCAATATACTCATAGGTGTGTCCAGGACTCAGCCAACTATATGCTTCTTTTACAGCTATTGTTTTGTACTCCAACAAAAAAATTTGCTTTTCCACAAATAGACCAAACATTTTTAAAGTATTAATTTTCTGGCCAACGTACTTACTTTAACGACTTACCCAAGCTATTGATAAGACTAAAGTTTTTCTAATAAATTCAAAAATTTACACTTAAACCAAATCCCACAAATACCACAGACAATTTAAGCGTTTCCATTTGAAACAAAAATGTTTATTGATTCTGCTCTAAATTATTAACAGCAAATATTTTGCACAACCGAACTATGTTAATTACGCTATACAACTATCTCTTTCGCACGTACCCTTTAAGAGCGCAGCTAACAAGGCTCGTTGTTGCTACATTCAATTCAACTAGATTTTAATTCAACAAGGTTTTGATTAAAGAAAATATTTGTTTTAAAAAAGTAATGTGTGGGCAACAGTTTTGGACTCCAGTGGCAACATGGCCGACTTGGTAATGACCTGATTTTGATGTGAAAACCAAACACTAATTGTACACGCGCAGATGTGGGTCGACGCACAGAAACAACTAAACTAGAATGAAAATGAAATTAAACCACACAAATAAACCCCTCGAATCCTTGGCTATATATAATGCAAATATTTTCATAATAATTCAATTATGCAATAATTTTAATTCAAGCAGTTTGAGTAAATAAAAATAAAATAGAATTTGGAAATCAAAACATATAATTTTCCAAACAAATATTATTATTTCAATTATAATGCCGCACATGCATTTCATTGAAATTTTCAATTCAATAATATGCATGCGTATATTTGTAAATTACATGCAATACATTATGCATTCTGTTTTTATTGAAGCTAAACACTGCACTTGAGTAAATAAAATATTGATTAAAACAACAAATAGCTGTTGAAATTTATATTTATAGGATATATATACGTATATAAGTTGTTTTTTGGTTTTTTGGTATTGAAATAAAAAATATTTAGTAAAATTAACTGGCACTTAAAGTTTATTATGAGCATAACCTCAATTTAGAGTAAATATAATAAAAAAATGCGAACGTTACTAAGTTGCATGCTTTTCCGACACTTTGATTTCTTGCGTAGCCGTGTTTCCTGCAATTTTATTATTCAGCCAGCCCGATGCCTGTAGTCCTATATGCGAGCAAAAGTGTTGACAAAGCCTGTATTCCAGGTGAGTGAAACCGCAAGTGAACACCACACATGAAAACCTTGTTGATTTAGAGTCCGAACAGAATCAACAATCGTTGCGGTTCACGCTATGCTATATAAAAGCAACGCTGGGCTGGTTCTCTGCGTCTGGCAACCAGAGAGGATCGCCGGTCGTAACGACTTTACATTCTGTTCTGGCTCTCAACCTGATACAAGATAGACCTATGCATAAGATTCAATGATGGTGGTCCCGTATTCAAACTTGACAAAGAGGCACAGATAGAATAGATTTCCAAATTTCATTTGCCAAAGGCTAAGAACCCGAACAGAACCAAAGCGGATGTCGGTTGTCGGAAATGAAATCGCCGTAGAAATGCGTGACGGGAAAACGACAGAATAGAATCTATTCTAATTTCTCTCTGACGGGTGGCGGATCTCCCTCTGAGTGACTTAAATGTTGCCATATTTTTGCTTAAGATTGGGTACGTTCAGTGTTATTTTCTTAGTTTTTACTATGATCTGACATTCTGTTTTTGTGCCTGTGTTGCATTCATGTGAATTCAAAGCATAATATAAATAATTTGTATCATTCCCAATATGAAATGCAACCGTGATCCGACAACCGACAACCGCTCCTATTCTGGACGTGTTCTCAGCGGATTTTGCCGAGAGAGGCCCGCCATCCGACTTCCGCTTTGGTTCTGTTCGACCTCATAATTGGACCATTAGATCTATAATTGGGCTGTGAAGATCACTATAATTTGGCTGTGTGTGACTGCTCTATCCTACAAAAATATTCTGCAAAATGCTTTTTCTCAGTTTAATAACCTTTTCGGCCGACTCCCATGGATTCGATAAGCAAGGTAATGCCTAGATCCTCACTAAAAGGATAGTAAAGGCAGTCTGTGCAACTTTTGGCATGGCCACCGTATTCTCCGAACCTCAATATCGTGGAAAACGTTTTGGGGTGGTTGACGCAAAAAGTATACGCAGATGGAGGACAATTTTAAGACAAAAATTCCTTGATAGATGCCATAAGGACAGCTTGGGCAGACGTCAACTTAAGTTGTTTAAAATCACTCTATGATTCATTCAACAACCATACTTTTGAAGTAATTTCTAAAAATGTAGCTACTGAAAACGGTAAGGTTTAAGACACTTACCTATTCTTTAAAACATTTTTAATCAAAACCACTTAATTTCATTATTTTAATAGGTGGCTTTATTCTAATGACTCGATGAAAAAGTGTGAAAATTTTAGAGCGCAGCGAAATTTGTGTACAAAAATATAGTTACTTTTAAAATAATTGCTGTTACTTTAAAAAATATTTATATAATTATTTTCTTTTATTAAAAAAAAAAAACCAAATGTGTTTTCAAAATATAAAAAACTTTTGTGAATTAAAATAAATGTTGACTTTATATGATTTAAATACAAATTCTAAATGTTTGATAGTTTAAATCATACTTGATTTTAAATACAAATTCTAGTTGTTTGACAGTTTAAAATCGTTTATCTTCTTTAGAAAAATTCGTTAGAACAATTAATTGTTCTAACTTTGACCTTAAGCTCGATAAACGATTTTAAACTGTCAAACAACTAGAATTTGTATTTAAAATCAAGTATGATTTAAACTATCAAACATTTAGAATTTGTATTTAAATCATATAAAGTCAACATAATAAATATAGAGGTCATTTAGGAAAAAAACTTTAATTAAAATAAATCTTATTGGCGTTGGCCTTAATCAAATGTCGCGGGAATTTTTTGGGAAATTTTGGCGGTTGGGGGCTCCATCCCTTGCGGTACGGTAATTAATTTCGATGTAAGAGTGCGAGGAACACCATTTAAAAAATGTCAATAATTTTTTTTTTAAAGCTGGCAAAACTAATTTTTAAACAATTTCAAAATGAGGATGGTGCCTCAAAGGGCTAATGAGATATGATACTTTTAACATTTACCTAACGTCTAGTGATGAGAAGACTATGAAAAAACGCAGACAAATGCAATTCTTTTGGTATTTGGACCAAATGGGGCCCAAGACTAGTTTTTTGGTGCTTGGAATGTTCACAATAGTTAGAGCCTGAGACATTGTGAACAAATTTTTTTTTAAAAATAAAAAAAAAACATCTAGGAACAAGTTACAAGCCATTAATAGGGGATAAAACCTGCAAAAGCGTCACTTGGAGTAACAATGTTTAACAACAAATTTTGTATGAAGGCGTGCGCAAAACTTAAAAGATTAATTGGCCAATAAGGCTTACCTTTGTAGTCTAGTAGAGAGTGCGCTTGACTATCAACCCAGAGGTCCCTGGTTTGAATCCGGGCTCGGGCATGGCTCTTTTCACTTTCTTTGTTCTTTCCTACTCATTCCTTCTCATTTCCTACTTTCATTTAAGAATTATGGACAACTAAAAATCCACAAATAAATTGTGGAAAATGTGGAATTAAAGGAATGGAACAATTAAGGGCTGGAAATTCTTGCAGAGGTTAAGGCATAACACTAACCTCGGTTAAAAGCAATTCAAATTGTCTTTCACGGTTGATTCGCCTAATTAATAATTCACGTATGGTTCCAATCAATTCCTCTAAATAATCTATCCCTTTTCTTTTAGGTCAAAGACCAAATATTGTTTGTAAAAGGCGAATGCCTTGGTTCTTTGATCTTTAAAAAAAAAAAAATAAATAACGGTGTAATATAGGGACTGTAACGGTTATGAATTTTTTTCAAAAAGTCAACAAATAATCGTTAGTTTTTGACTGATTTCATATCGATCAAAATTAAACGTTAACATTTGACTTTTATTTTTTCGATAATAATAAACAGTTAAAATTTGACATATTTTTTCGATCAAAAATAACAGTTAAAATTAAACTTTTATTTTTTTGATCAAAAATAAAAGGTAAAATTTGTCTTTTAATTTTTTGATCAAAAATAAAAGGTAAAATTTGTCTTTTATTTTTTTGATCAAAAATTAAAGTTTAAATTTGACATTTATTTTTTTGATCAAAAATAGAGATTAAAAATTTTACAGATCAATTTCTTATTAACTTTTGTAATAGTTTAAATTTTTAAAACAATTAATAGAGCACATTTTTTATTCATTTACATTTATATTAGTAATATTTTTCCACAGAGATAAAAACATTGAATCATTTGCAAAACATTTTAAAACATCGATTAAAAATATCGATCTTCAATTCGTTGCATTGCATCGCTTAGTTGCTTATCATTACACATTCTGTTTTCATTTATTTTGCAAACAACGACCGAAAAATTAAAGTCAAATTTGAACTTTTATATTTGCTCAAAAAAATAAAAGTAAAATTTTACTTGTGTTTTTGATCGAAAAAATAAAAGTAAAACTTTAACTTTTGTATTTGAACCAAAAAATTAAGGTCAAATTTTAACTTTTATTTCTGATCAAAAAATAAATGTAAAATTTCAACTTATATTTTTGATCAAAAAAAATAAAAGTCAAATTTTAACTTTTATTTTTGATCCGAATAAAATTGGTCAAAAAAATAAAAGTCAAATTTTAACTTTTATTTTTGATCGAAATAAAATTGGTCAAAAATATAAAAGTCAAATTTTTACTCCAATTTTTGATCAAAAAAACAAAAGTCTAATTTCAACTTTCATATTTGATCAAAAAAAAAAAAAGTCCAGTTTGAACTTTTATTTTTGATCAAAATAAAATTGGTCAAAAAAATAAAAGTAAAATTTTAACTTCAATTTTTGATCAAAAAATAAAAGTAAAATTTCAACGCTCGATCAAAAATAAAAGTTAAAATTGTTAAAAAAAAGTCAAATTTTAACTTTTATTTTTGATCAAAAAAATAAATTCAAACTTTAACTTTTATATATGATCAAAAAAATAAAATTCAAATTTTAACTTTTATTTTTGATCGAAATAAATTGGTCAAAAATATAAAAGTCAAATTTTAACTTCAATTTTTGATCAAAAAAATTAAAGTAAAATTTCAACTTATATTTTTGATCAGAAAAGTAAAATTTTAACTTTTTTTTTAATCGAAATAAAATTGGTCAAAAATAGAAAAGTCAAATTTTAACTTCAATTTTTGATCACAAAAATTTAAGGAAAATTTCAACTTTTATATTTGAAAAATTAAAAGTCAAATTTTGACTTTTATTTTTGACCAAACGAATCAAAGTCAAGTTTCAACTTTTATTTTTGATCAAAAAAATAAAAGTCAAATTTTAGCTTTAATTTTTGATCGAAATAAAATTGGTCAAAAATATAAAAGTCAAATATTAGCTTTAATTTTTGATCAAAAAAATAAAAGTCAAATTTCAACGTTTATATTTGATCAAAAAACAAAAGTCCAATTTGAACTTTTATTTTTGATCTAAATAAAATTGGTCAAAAAAATAAAAGTAAAATTTTAACTTCAATTTTTGATCAAAAAATAAAAGTTCAATTTCAAGTTTCGATCAAAAATAAAATTGGTAAAAAAATAAAAGTAAAATTTTAACTTTTATTTTTGATCAAAAAAATAAATTCAAATTTTAACTTTAATATTTGATCAAAAAATAAAAGTAAAATTTTAACTTTTATTTTTGATCTAAATAAAATTGGCCAAAAATATAAAAGTCAACTTTTAAATTCAATTTTTGATCAAAAAAATAAAAGTCAAATTTCTACTTTTATATATGATCACAAAATTAAAAATTTTAACTTTTATTTTTGATCGAAATAAAATTGGTCAAAAAATAAAGATTATTATTTATTGACTTTTTTAAAAAATCATATAGAATTTTTGCTATATTCAAATATCGAATGGACTTACTCTTGCCATTTGACTTTTTGAATAGAAATTTCGGAAATAACTTTTATTTTCGGTCTCTGGTGTAATAAGATTGATTAGACAAAGAGAAGGTAACAATACTTTATATTTTTTAAGATCTTTGGACACCTGTTAATATAAACTAATAATTACACTGTTCGCTTTCTTGTATACTTTTTCTCCGTATTTGATAATTTCAACGTTTTTCACTTAGTTTTGGTATGAGAAATCATATGATGACATTCTTTTTGCCACTTTACTGAACAGTTTAGAGCAAAATTTTTGTAAAGATTTATAGCTCAGATTCAAAAAATACTCAATGTATACACTTATTTTCAAGTTGATAACTCTTGAACCTTTAGGATTTTCATTTTGGTTTCTTAAGCAAAGTTGTTTCTATTATTCTGGCCAATCACTTTGCTGAACAAGTAATTATGAAAAAACCGCGTCAAGTAAGTTTTATCGAGTGGTTATTTCAAAAAGTTTAGCTCCAATTCAGCACAAGCTGCAACGAAATAATTAGCTCAACATGGCGTATGAGTGATGCGCAATTATATTGAAGCGTTAAAAGAGGGCCAGAAATATTTTATTTGTCAACGTTTTCAAGACAATTTCAGGCGATTCTTTCATAATTATTTGTAAAGCAAAGTTGCTGGCCAGAACAATAGAAACAACTTTGCTGAGGAAACCAAAATGAAAGTCCTTATTATTCAAGAGCTATCAACATAAAAGTGAGTGTAAGATTGAGTAATTTTTGATTCTGAGCTATTTATGTATATGTATATAAAAGAATGTTGCACTGAAGTGTTGGGTAAAGTAGTAAAACGAATGTCACCACGAGATTTATTTTACCAAAATTAAGTGAAAAACGTTGAAATTATCAAATACAGATTTTTGTGCCGCACAGTGTTATTTAAGTTAAATGAATCACTGAATTTTCTACGTCTAACTCAATCAAACGAGATACTGCAAGACGTTTTGACTTAAAAAGTAAGTGATAAAAAATGCAGTTGTGAATTTGTTAAGGAATGGTTCGAGTTTGAGAGATAAATTTGTGCGACAAATAATGAAAACATTGTTAAAGTGTAAGTGCTGAAAAGTTTCTAAAATTTTTTTGGTTAACAGAAAACATAATCATAATGGTCGTTAAATGCTTACGCCAATAGCCAACAGCCCCAAATAATCCCCAAGTAACTGAAAACCCTGACGTTTTGTTAAAGATTGTAAACCAGATTTATGATCAGTGACCCAAAATAAGGCCATAGCAGTTTTTTTCTAAGCTATCGTTACAATATTGCACTTCAGGTGATTTTTGCACTTCAAGTTTTATTAAACTAAACAGCGGTTTTTCGATAAAATTTGCTATAAAAGCCTGGGAATAATTTTGCGCAATATTTTCAAACACAACACGTTAAAAACTTGCAAAGCCAAAACAGCCATTAAAAAGGTCATTATCACGAAATATAAAATTGAAGAAACAAATTGTGAAATATCATTTTCAACAACATTGTAACGTTGAAACGTCAAACTCAAAGCTATAATTAATAATAATTACCATAATCTAAATAATTTAATTGCTTAATTGTTCACCTAGTTTTTTTCAAATCAAGTGACAGAAACATAAAAATATGATTAAAATAAGCACTTTGATAACTAAGCTAGGCAACCAAGCCAAACACCAACAACAAACAAAAACTACAATTAAAATAAAAAAAAACCAACTATAATGCAAAAATGTATATGCATAAAAATTGGGTCAGATGTGGAACAAACGGGTTTTTGACTAGTTCCAACTTTTCAGCCAAGAATAACTCCCACGCAACGCCAAGATATGCAATTTCTTGTTTTTGTTGCAGCTGTAATTTTGAGTTAGTAAAAACAAGAGTGCGGATAAAAAGAAAATAAATTAAAAAACTAACGCTGTGGAAAATAAACAGGAAACACTTAAAACATGCTAGACATGCATGACAGACAGATTTGTGTGCCATGCTTTGGCTTAAATAAGCACTGAGTTGCATCCTTCGTCATGAATAATAAAAAAAAATTAAAGTGTTTATTTTGGAAAAAACGCAGTGAAGAAGTTTTTAAATAAATATCCTACAATTTTGATAAAAAACAGCTGGACTAAAAAAGAAAACACAAAAACACAGAGAGAAGTAATAAAAATGTCAGCGTCAAAATTGAATTGATCACTTTGCCTGAAACATGTCAAAATGGGCAGAAGAGATCGAGAAGCTTTCATTGGCATTTAAATAATGGCCCACAAAAGATGGCCTGGCCTTGCTTCCGGCAGCTGTAAAGCAACAACTCACAAGGTCGTTGCCACAACAACTACATGCTAGAAAAAACTCTAGATGAACTACTGACTGACTGATTGCCAACATGATGAACGATAAACAGATTTAATTGAAAAACCAGCTAAGCACCAAAACGATTAATTGTTATAAATGGAAAAATTAAGAAAAAACTAAAAAGAATTAATGGCGAATTAAGAAAAGTCAAAATCAAATTGAAAATAATCTGAAATAAAATGAAAATATTTACATAAATTTCTTAGGAACTTAGTTGAGAGGAGATACAAAAACTTAAAAAAACACACACACACACACACACATACATAATTATCTGCAGGCATTAATGGAGCAGGCTTCAATGGCACGTCAGCAACATTGCTGTTAATCTCTTTTGATTGATCTAACAGCTGGACAGACAGACACTTGTATAGATTGTACAGCAGAAGGTCATGCAATGTGCCATTGAGTCAGTTGTTCATTTAGTTCGTTTTTTAGAAAAGTACGCCCGCCCTCTGTCAGTCTTGTGGCAACCCTAAAAGTTGTTTTAAACAGGCCATAATAAATTAAACCATGGTGCAGAGAAGACAAGATGCTGCCGATGAATCATGAGGTCATGATTAGAGTTCCAATACAAGAAAAAACAATCATCAAAACAAAGTCATGAAAAAAAGGGCGTAAAGTAACACAAAAACTGTGTTGATAGTTGAAAAAGAGAGTTTAGTAGCTTTTAAATATTAGATATATGGCTTTTACTAGCTATAAGACAAACTTATTTGGCGACAGTGGTGTATTGGTTACACACACTGTGACAAACCGCAGAGAGTAAAAACGGTCAAGTAGAGTTTCTTTGAGCCGTTCGGAGTCAGCATAAAACTTGAAGGTCCAGTTCTCGATAATTTGTGCACAAACATTAAGGAACACTTACAACCATTAGCGTCCGCAGGATTTGTTTAAGGTTGAGGGGGGGGGGGGCGGGAAAGGCATAAAGGAGTCTAGAATGCGCATAAAGAAAATTTAAACTATATAGTTCTATTGTCTGAAATTTTTGGTACTAGTTTTAGTAACATGATACGCACACTAAAATTTCAATTAATTTTTTTGTCATGTAATACATATATATAAATTGTTGCAAAACCAAAATTAATAATGTAAGGTCTCTTTTATCATTAAATTAAATCGCATTAGTTTCTATTGAACCCCAAGTTTTCAACATCTCAAATAAGAATAAAAAATTTACCAATATTTAACAATTTTTTTGTTGTTGGAAAACTGAAAAACCAAACCAGATTTTTAGGCCTTTTTTTAAATTTGTAAGCCTATAACTCCTAAACCAATGGCAGTTTTAGGAGGTAAAAATCTACATAATCTGCAAAAATTAAAAGTTAGAATTGTCGCTATTCTATAAAGGTTCCGCGCATGCCAATGGAAATATTTTTGACATCAGCTTGCAAGCTTCTACAATCCGTACTTGAAACAAACCTATTATCGGAGCTGTAAAATCATATTCAGAATTTTAAGTACTACTTAATAACGACATAAAAATGCATCCAATTAATGCAAAACTGATTTACAAATAAATTTTTTAATTCACTTTAATTTTTTAAAAAATGATTAATTATTCATTTTCGTTATTCAGAATAATGAATAATGTTTATAATTCATTTGAATGATATTCACAAAGAATTTCAGAATTCATTATTAATTTTTTATTCATTATTAATTTTTTATTCATTATTCAATTGTTAGATATTCATAATTCAGTTGTTATTCATTATCCATTTTTTTATTCTTCATTTTTTACTCATTATTCATTTGTAATTCATTATTAATTTTTTTTTCATTATTAATTTTTTGTTTATGGCTTAGGACTAAAATAAGAACTGTAAAATCGGCATTCATATTCAGAATTTTAAGTACAACTTAATGCATTCAAGAAAGTATTATAAGAATGCATTCAATGCATGCAAAATTGATTTACACACTCATTTTTTAAAAAAAGATTAATTATTAATTTTCGTTATGTAGAATAATGAATAATTTTTGTAATTCATTTGAATGATATTCACAAAGAATTTCAGAATTCACATTTCATTCATTTTTTTTTCGTTATTCATATTTTATTCATTATTAATTTGTTATTCATTATTAATTTCTTATTCATTATTAGTTTTTATTCATTACTAGCTGAAACCCGGCGCGTTGCTGCCACTCTCCCTATTCAAACGCCCATAAAATGTTATCAGTTAAACAGAATGTCTAAATTGAGGTCAAATACTGAATTCTGAGACTGTGCGACCTATATCCACAAAGCTATTCGATATAACAAATTTGGGTTGTATAGGAAGTGCCACTCTCTCTTCATCACCGCTAATAGAATGTAATCAATTAAACTGGATGTCTACATGGAGGTCGAATACCGAATTCCAAAACTGTGCGACATATAACTCCAAAACTATTCGATAGCACAAATTTTGATTGTATGGGAGGTGCCACTCTCCTTTTCCCTACGCCCATAAAATTTTAGCAATGAAACTGCATGAGTACATTGAGGTCGAATACTGAATTTTGAGGCTGAGTTACCTATAACTCCAAATCTATTCGATATCGCAAATTTGGGTTAAAGTAGAGGTGTCACGCCCCCCCGACAAACTCTAAAAAATTTTATCAGTAAATCTGCAAGCGTAAATTTTGGTCGAATACTGAGTTCCGACGCTGTGCGACCTTGAACTACAAAGCTATTCGATATCATAAATTTTCGTTGTATGGGAGGTGCCACTCCCCCTTGATCAACGCTCATAAAATGTAATCAATGAAACTGCATGTGTACATTGAGGTCCAATACTGAATTCCAAAGCTGTGAGACCTATAACCCCAATGCTATTTGATATCTCTAATTTGGGTTAAATAGGAGGTTTCACGCCCCCTTGTCGTACGCTCATAAAATGTAATTAATGAAACTGCATGTATAAATTGGGGCCGAATACTGAATTCTGACGCTGATATTCAATATCGCAAATTTACGTTAAATGGGAGGTGCCACGTCCCTCTTACCAATGAACATAGATTGAATCAATGAAACTGCATGTGTATATTGAGGTCGAATACTGAATTTTGGCGTTGTACGACTTATAACTCTAAAACTATTTGATAGCACAAAGTTGGGTTGTATGGGAAGTGCCACTCCCCTTTGCCCTACGACGACAAAATGTAAGTATTGAAAATGCATGTATAAATTTAGGTCGAATACCGAATTCTTACGCTGTCAACCTATAACTTCAAAGCAATACGATATCGCAAATTTGGGTTGTAAGGGAGATGTCACGCCTCCCTGTCCAACGCCCATAAAATAAAACCATTGAAACTGCATGTGTAAATTGAGGTCAAAAACTGAATTCCAAAGATGAATTCCTATAACTTCAAAGCTATTCGATACCACAAATTTGGGTTGTATCGGAGGTGCCCCTCCCCCTTGTCCACTCCCATAAAATTTCATCACATAAACGGTACGTCTAAATTGTGGTCGAATACCGAATTTCTAAGCTGTGCGACCCATAACTCTAACTAAAGCTATTCGATAACAACAATTTTTTATTTATATGTGGGAGGTAAAAGGGGGTGTGGCATTGCCCCTTAAACCATCTCGTACTCAAAGCAAAGCGTACTTACAAAATTTGAGCTCAATCGGACCAATGGTTTCGAAGTATTTTGATATTTTCTTTAAAGTAGGCGTAGATGAATTGTGACCACGCCCATTTTTTCAAAGTTAATTATAGTTATCATACCAACTTATTTACCAAATTTTAATTTCATACGACCAAAACCGTCTTAAATACAGCATTTTTATTGATTTGTGGGCGACAAAAGGGGGTGTGGTACAAAACCTGCAAAGATACACACATGCAATTTCTTATGTGCACCCTCCACACAGACCCCAATCACCCCTGAAAATTTCATTGAAATCGGGCAAGCCGTCCAGGAGGAGTATGCGAACAGGAAGTTTTGCCACTTAATTTTATATATATAGATATCAAAACAGTGGGCGCAAAAGTGGGCGTGGTCAATTTTTCTTTCAGTAAACACTTAAATTGGATTACTACGAACATTTGAAAAAAAAATTATCCAAATCGGTCCAGCCGTTTTCCGTTTTTAGATAAATTGAAAAAAGAGGGCGCAAAAGTGGGCGTGGCCAATTTCTCTTTCCGACAAAACTTAAATTGGATTACTATGAACATTAAAAAAAAATTATCCAAATCGGTCCAGCCGTTTTCCGATTTTAGATAAATCAAAAAAAGTGGGCGCAAAGTGGGCGTGGTCAATTTTTCTTTCCGTAAAAACCTAAGTTGGACTATTACGAACATTTAAAAAAAAAAATTATCCAAATCGGTTCAGCCGTTCTCAACTGATGCAATTACCAACGAACGACATTTGATTTTTATTTATATAGAATTAATATTTTATTAGCTATTGATTTTATATTCATTATTGATTTTATATTCATTATTAATTTTTTATTCATTATTAATTTTTTATTCATTATTCAATTTTTATTCATTATTCATTTTTTATTCATTATTTATTTTTTATTCATAATTCAATTGTTTTTCATTATTCAATTGTTATTCATTATCCATTTTTTTTTCATTCTTCATTTTTAACTCATTATTCATTTGTAATTCATTATTAATTTTTTATTCATTAATTTTTTGTTTATGGCTTAGGACTAAAATCAGAACTGTAAAGTCGGCATTCATATTCAGAATTTTAAGTACAACTTAATGCATTCAGGAATGTATTATAAGAATGCATTCAATGAATGCAAAATTGATTTACTCACTCATTTTTTTAAAAAAAAGATTAATTATTCATTTTCGTTATTCAGAATACTGAATAATTATTATTATTAATTTAAATGATATTCACAAGGAATGCAATTCACAAAGAATTTCAGAATTCATTATTCATTAATGTTTTATTCGTTATTAATTTTTTAATTTGTTATTTATTATTAATTTCGTATTCATTATTAATTTTTATTCATTATTAATTTTTTATAAGCTATTAATTTTATATTGATTATTCATTTGTTATTAATTTTTTATTCATTATTCAATTGTTTTTCTCTATTAATTTTTTATTAATTTTTAATTTTGTATCCATTATTCAATTGTTATTCATTATTAATTTTTATTTATTATTAATTTTTTATTCATTATTTATTTTTTATTCATTATTAATTGTTTATTCATTATTCAATTGTTATTCATTATCTATTTTTTTATTATTAATTTTTTATACATTATTCCTTTGTAATTCATTATTAATTTTTTATGCTTTATTAATTTTTTTGTTTGTGGCTTAGGACTAAAATCAGAACTGTAAAATCGGCATTCATATTCAGAGTTTTAAGTACAATGGAATGCATTCAAGAATGTATTATTAGAATGCATTCAATGAATGCAAAATTGATTTATAAATAAAATTTGTAACTCACAATCATTTTTTAAAAAAATTATTAATTATTCATTTCAATTATTCATTTTCATTATTCAGAATAATGAATCATTGTTTTATTCATTGGAATGATATTCGCAAAGAATGCAATTCACAAAGAATGTAAAAATTTTCAATTATTAAAGTTTTTTCTAAATGACCTCTATATTTATTATGTTGATGTCCAGCAGGCTGTTGGACTACATATAACAACATAAGCATAGAAACTAAAGTAAAAACAGAAATACAACAACAAATGTGACATTATGAAATTGAGGAAAAGACTGAGAAATTGACGCTTCAAAATCTCATCGCCCCGATGGTGCATTGCGTTAGCGCGCTTGCACGGGTATCACAAAGATTTCTGATGACGCTTTTAGCATAGCAGAAATTGTACAATCAAATCAAGCTAGTGATTTTTTCTTTTCATATTGAAAAAACTTTGTTGTTGTTGTTGTTTCTTTGGAAGAATTTGTTAGAACAATTAATTGTCCTAACTTTGACCTTAAGCTCGATAAACGATTTTAAACTATCAAACAACTAGAATTTGTATTTAAAATCAAGTATGATTTAAACTATCAAACATTTAGAATTTGTATTTAAATCATATAAAAAGTCAACATAATTCTCAATTATTATTTTTTTATTCATTATACATTTTGTATTCGTTATTCATTATTCATTTGTTATTCATAATCCATTTGTTATTCATTTTAATTCATTATTAATTTTTTATTCATTATTTATTTTTTATTTCATTAGTAATTTTTTATTCATTATTCACTTGTTATTCATTATACATTTTTTATTCATTATTCATTTTGTATATATTATTAATTTTTTCTTCATTATTTATTTTTTATTCATTATTCATTTGTTATTCATATTTTATTTCGCCTTGCTCATTATTAATTTTTATTAATTTTTTATTCATTATTAATTTTTTATTCATTATTCATTTTTTATTCATCATTCATTTATTATTCATATTTTATTCATTATTCATTTGTTATTAATTTTTTATTTATGGCTTAGGACTGAAATGAATAAAAAATAAAAAATGAATAATAAATGAATGATGAATAAAAAATGAATAATGAATAAAAAATTAATAATGAATAAAAAATTAATAATGAGCAAGACAAAAAAATGAATAATGAATAAAAAATGAATAATGAATTAAAAACGAATAATGAATAACAAATGAATAATGAATAAAAAATTAATTAAAAATAAAAAGTGAGTAATGAATAATAAGTGATTAATTAATATAAAAAGAAAAACGAATAAAACATGAATAATGATTAAAAAATTAATGAATATAAAATGAAAAATAATAAAAAAATGAATAATGAATAAAAAATAATGAATAAAAAATGAATAATGAATTAAAAATGCATAATGAATAGCAAATGAATAATGAATAAAAAATAATTCATGAATAAAAAATGATAACAAATGATTAATGAAAAAAAAATGAAAAACGAATAAAAATTAATAATGAATAACAAATGATTATAAATATAAAATTAAAAATGAATAAGAAAGGAAAAATGAATAAAAAATTAATAATGAATTACAAAATAATAAAGAATAAAAAATGAATAATGAATAAAAAATTAATAATGAGTAATAAATTAATAATGAATATAAAGTTAATAATGAATAAAAAATTAATAATGACTTAAAAATGAATAATGAATAACAAATAAATAATGAATAAAAAATGAATCATGAATAAAAACTGAATAATGAATAACAAATGATTAATGAATATAAAATAAAAAGCGAATAAAAAATGCATAATAAAAAATGATTAATGAATATAAAATGAAAAATGAAAAAATAAATTAATAATAAACTAAAAATGAATAAGGAATAACAAATGATTAATGAATAAAAAATTAATAATGAATAAAAAATGAATAATGAATAACAAATGTATAATGAATAAAAAATGAATTATGAATAAAAACTGAATAATGAATAACAAATTAATGAATTTAAAATTGAATTTAAAATTAAAAATGAATAAAAAATGAATACTGAATAACAAATGATTAATGAATATAAAATGAATAATGAATAACAAATGAAAAATAAAAAAAAAATTAATAATAAATAATGAATAACAAATGAGTATAAAATGAATAACGAATAAAAATGAAATAATAAATAAAAAAAGGATAACGGAAAATTCTAAAATTCTTTCTGAATTGCATTCTTTGTGAATAGAGCATTCATATGAATAAAAATATTGAGTCTTTATTTTAAATAACGAAAGTGAATTGTTGAAATGAATATTTATTTTTTTTTTTAAAATGAGTGTAAACAAAAGTGTAATTTATAAATGAATTTTGCATTCATTGAATGCATTCTTATTCCGTTAGTCAATGATACACTTTTTTGTGAATAAAATCAAATTGAATGCATTCCTTTACAGCTTTGCCTATTATATGAGTGCTTTAAAAACTTATTTGTTTATTTAAAATTGTATGTATGAATAAATATATAAAGAGGTACATATATATTAGATGAGTTTTGGGTTCCATACATTTTATTTACATATTCCAGAGCCTCCCTGCAAGGCTTGATTCTGAACCCTGGATGTAAGATAAGCACGTGACGCGAAAAAAAGGTCCAGAAAATTCTAAACCGTTGCTAAAAAACGTGAATTTGAAAAAGTATAAAATGTATGTTTCAAATAGAGTTTCTTTTTTACATATAAATCTTAAAAAAACTTTTGACCATAATATATTCTAATGTAAAATAGTTGGCCTAACCCGAATATGCCATCAGATTTTTAAAAATAAATTAGTACTCGATCCAAAATTGGCGTACTTTATTCAGCATTTCATCATTTTTTCTTACGTTTTTGAATTAGAAGCCTGACCCTCGCTTAGATCGTTGCAACTTTCTCAAATTTAAATG
Source organism: Dichetophora obliterata (assembly GCA_963920525.1). Lineage (NCBI taxonomy): Eukaryota > Metazoa > Arthropoda > Insecta > Diptera > Sciomyzidae > Dichetophora > Dichetophora obliterata. The sequence continues at coordinate 5,210,899 of OY986435.1, forward strand.
CTACAGTATTGTTAGCCATTTCATTAAGTTTAGAAAAAATTAAAAAATTATCCAAATTGGATCATCTTTATGAGAGAAAAATGATTTTTTTAAGCCGACTTTTGGGAAAACATTAATTTGTAATAAAATTTATTTTACTTCGTTTTCTGCTTGTTTACAATGACTTTAAAACAAAATTTTGCCTATCGTCAAAGTTGATATGCGTTACTGGCTTAAATGCCCCTTGCCAGTTGTTGCTCCGAAGAATGATATTCGACTAATAAGAGATATCATTCCTTAACATTCGTCAATTTCTCGTACGCGAATTCGAAAGAAGAAAAATTTTTCCATTTCATTCGTAGTATTTTCTGACCGTTACGTACTCGTTACGAATTAAAAATAATATTGGTAGATAAAATTAATTCGAGTTTAAAAAATTTACAACCGAAATCGTTTGTCAGCCTGGTTTGTTGAACAAATGCTGAATAGAAGGAAATGTATGATTGCAAGGTGGCCGTAGCTTAATGGATGAGTACGTAGCCCGTAATCTAAAGAACCATGTTCAAAACCCGAAATTTGCTATTCCAGTTTATAATAACAAAGCATAATTTTGATTAAATTCGAGCAAAATTTTGCTAAGTTATTATAAACTGCAAAAGCCAATTTCTTCTTAATTAAAGCAAATACTTGCTTAGTTTTTATAAATTGGAATAGCAAATTTTGATTAGTTTTTGCTGAAATCTGGCATATTTTTGAAGTGAAATAATTATTAACATTTAATTAAATTGAAAAATTACTTTTATCTGGAGACTTGAACCTCGGCAGCGCGAGTGTATGTGCATGGGCTTATCCATTCGAACATCGCAGTTGTTAACCAATCGTTGCAAAATTTGCTATTTAAATTTATAAAAACTTAGCAAATGTTAGCTTGAATTAAGTAGAAATTTGCTTTTGCAGTTTATAATAACCTAGCAAATATTTGATTAAATTAAATCAACATTTTGCTTTTTCCTAAATACATGAGGAGTGATTTCGATTTAGCAATCTTTTTCTAAAATCACACCGTGATTGAGCAAAGTTTTGCTAATCTGCTTTTGAGCAAAACATTTGCTTGATTCTAGCAAAATAGTTATCTCCGTGTGTATTCGATATCGCAAATTTGGGTTGTGTGGGAGGTACTATGCTCCCTTGTCTAACGCCCATAAAATATTATCAGTGAAACGGCACGTGTAAATTGTGGTCGAATACCGAATTCCGAGGCTGTGCGACCTATAACCAAAGCTAAGTATTTGATATCAAGTCCGAATTAAACTGAAAAACGAAATGTGTGTCTGCAGCGCCACCTGTTGAGCATTTTTCGACTCTCTCAAGCCCAAAGAAGGAAGTATTCAATTTTGTCCAGTCGTTTTCAAGTTTTTAGCATCCGAGCCAACCACGATCCATTTTAATATACGCAGATACACATTTTTTGTATATAGAGTACATCAACAACAATACTATATCAAAAATGGTTGACTAGTGTTATTTTATACCCAACTACGGCGAAGCAAAAGGAGCGGTAGATGTGTTTGACCGGTATGTATGTATTAGGAAAGTCAATCCCGGGATCCCGGACGATTTAATCCCCTTTAAGTCCCGGGATTTTTAAATAAAAAATTTCTATTACTTTATAAAAGACTTTGCAAAGTTATGGAAGGCTTTGCAACATCGGTAAGTCAGCTATGTATTTGAAAATTGTCAGATATTCTGACTTAGGAAATAATTTTGTTTTGTGGTGAAAGCAATCGTGATCGAAACTTACAAATTGCTTACGATTAACGTTCAACTATTTCTCCAACTAGCATAGAATCAGAACGGTGCTTCTCATCAGTGGGTTATATTTGTAATAATATCCGAACAGAACTCTCTAATGAAAAATATGGCGCGTTGATCAGCTTAATGTATTACTTTAAAAATAATTAAAACAAAATATTGAAGAAGTGGTTTGAAATCAAATTTTTATTAAATTATATGTTTGTAAAAAAGGCTTTTTGATCAAAGTTTAAATGCAATTAAAACAATTTTAATTCATTTTTTGTACCGACGTATCGTTGATTTTTTGTCAAAATCTTTTGGGTACCACGTTTAATTGAATAAAATGGTTAAAAAAAATCTACATTTAAAGAAATTATTAAACTGTTGAACTATTTAAATTATTTAATTTTTCAAAAACCACAACTGTCTTTGGCTTCGATTTTTATATTTTGTTTACAGCAAATTTTATTTAGAAAAGTCTTTTCCAACTTTAATTTGCCCTAAAAAAAATATGAAAACAAAAAATGTTGAACATCTATGTACTAATTCCGTATGGCGTTTTCGTTTCTCGAAAAAATGTTGCATTTTTTCTGCCCCTTTCTGCCATCTTTGAGAAATCTGCATTTTTTTTTCTTTTGAGGTCAACATTTTCGCGAAAAGAACACGATTCAATTTTATAAATCACTATTTATATTCTCAAGAGCGCAGAATTTCCAAAAAGGCCAGAAAAAATGTTGCATTTTTTCGAGAAACGAAAACGCCATTAAACTGTTCTGTATTTTACTTTTATTTTATTTTTTGTTCTTTAAATTAATACAGTTTGCTAGTCATTAATATTATTTAAGTTTTTTAGTGTTTAATAACAATAAGGGTACTCACAATTATGTGGTATCGTGGTATTGTGGTTTTTTGCCATAGTTAAAAACCACAATTATGAGCATCCTTTAAAATAGAATTTGTGGTTGGGAACCTCCCACTATAGCATCTTGTTACTATGCAAATAAATTAACTATCCAATTTGATATATTTTATTAATATTTGACATAAAACAGTCTAACTTGCACTTTGAGCTCATTCCATTGTTGCAATTAAAAAATCGCTCAGTTGCTTATGGAACTTTAAAAACCACGTTCGTAAAACGTATCATTGGGTTACTTAAAATTACCTTACTATTGTTTTTTATATTTTACCGGGATTTTGTAACTACACTGAAAAAAACGCAATTGTGAATACCCTTAATGTGTTTTGTTTTGCTGCTTTTTAAATGAATTAATTTCCATTTTTTAGTTTGAAGTAATAAATAGTAAAATATTGTATTAATTATTTTTTGAATTATTTACTTCTTAACTTTACTTATTTGCTTCTTAAAGTTTTCAATCCCGAACTAGTCCCGGGATTTTAGGATTGATATTTTCAATCCCAATACTGCCGCGATCGAGAAAAGCTTCTGGGATTGGACTCCTCAGCCACCTACCCTAACAAAACAATACAATCTAACAGTAGTTAGTAAGCGGTCATAAGCTTTAGGGCAAAGTGCATTACGCTATACATCTAGAGGGCGACATGTGACCATATATATTTTTTTTTTCATTTATTTATTTACTTGATTGCTAAACCTTAACAGGTTTTATAGCAAATTTAAAATTATAAAATAAGATATTTAATACAATTCTAAAATATAAAGTATGATTTTGAATGAAATAATGTATTATTAACAAACTAAAAAGTTTTAGTAAATTGCTTAAAGTATATAATTTTATTAAAGTATAAAAAATAATAGAAAAAAAGTTAAGTATAATGAGGTGGCATACTACCACGTATATCTTCTGAACATCACTATGAATTAGTATTAAATATAATAAAATATATTATTTGTAAATTTTTTAAACAGACAAAAAAAAAATACTGAATAGTTTGTACACAACAATATCAGATGAGTATATATTTTTGTTTCATACTTTTGAGAGCTTGCAGTTTAGTAGTCGGGTTTTACTTTTTTATATTTTTTTTCGTTATGTGGTTAAATAAATTATTATTTGATCGAAATAATATCAATCAGAAATAAAACTTTTTTAATGATCGATACTAAAATTAAGATGAAAATGTTAATTGCTTTGATCAGAAAATATATTTCTTTTAATCTAATCGAAAAATAGTGGAAAAATGCTGCGTAGGCAAATTCCACTTTTTTGGAATTTTTTTTTTGGTGCGGTATATTTTAAAGAAATAATATCGATTAAAAACAGCTTTATGTTAGACAAAACAAAGCTTTTATATTATAAGTAACGAAGCTATTGTAACTCACTAATATTTCAAATTATGTGCATATATAACAAAAACTTCTTTGGCTTAAACAAACGCTAGACTTATTTAAAATATCAATTTATCACTTTAAGAAGACAAATTTTCGACAAATTCTATTGTTAAGCCGCAGCTGTTACTTGAAAAGATTTTACCGTCTGGTTGAATATGAATAGTTAGAGATTTTTGTTTTTTTTTTTTGGTTTTTTTTAAGATTTATGTTAAAAGCTTCCTGTAATTTGCATTGTTTATAAAAAGTGTACAATATTTTTCTCATTTTAAATAATTTTATAACAAAACATTTTGTTAAGCATACTTTTAAAAATACTAACTTTGTAAAAATAAATACTGCCATTTTTTAATTATAATTTTATGTTTTTTTATGTTTTTTTTTATCTTAAAAGAATAAACTTTTTTATTTTTTAAGCATGCGAAAGCATTTTTATTTTTTTTATAAGAAATTAAGAGTCTTAATTTAAGCTTGAAATTAAAAAACTTTACTTTTATTTGTAAAAAACAATAATGTAAAAATTTTTTTGTAATGTCTTTTATAATATTATTGATTATCTTTTTGTGTTGAGTGTCAAAATTTACAAACAATTAATTAAAACAATAAATAAATAATGGTCCACCACTTTGTTGTTGGTAGTTTATGATTTTATTAATGCTTAAATTTATATTGCCTTATTTTTGGATCAATTTGTTTTTTTTTGTCTGTCTGGTGTTGTTGTTTTAGTTTGTTTGTTTGTTGTTGTTGGTCTTGTGTGTTTTGTGTTACGATTGCTGCCGTTATTCTTATTGCTGTAATAATAACTCATTCAATTTTAATTTACAATCAAAATTGAGCCCTCCCCCACATCTCTTTTTTTTGACTTAGCATAATGCTATGGATCATCGGCTTCAACATTATTCAAACAACAACAATAAAACTAATTACAATTGCAATTAAAAGATTAAAAAAAACAAAAAAAAAACAACCAATGAGTACCAGCAGCTATATCGCATTGATTATTATTATCATGATCGCCAACATCTTGATCATGATGATGGTGATGCTCAACATTAGTGATGTTACATGTACAGTAATAAATGTATTTCACAGTATTTTTTTGCGGTTCGCAAAGTAAAATAGCCATGGAAAGTAAAATATTTTGTAATTTATTAATAGTGCAACCCAGCAGAAAATTGGACCAACCTTTAAATAGTTCTGATCTAGTTCCGAAAAGCACTGGTTCCTCTACAATACCCTTTTACATTGATCGAACTGATGCTTTTTACGTGTTAATGCCATAGGAAAAGACAATTGCACCCAAAAAAATGCCTTTTTCCCTATATTTGAACTAGTTCCAATATGAAAAATTCCAAACTGGTACTTTTTGCTTAAGTCTTAAAGTAGATCTTAAACTCGTTTGAAAGTATTCAAACGTTAGAGGCTGTTATTTCTTATCTATTGCAAGAAGAAGTATTACAAGAAGAAGTGCATCAGTAAAAGATGATGCATTTCTTTTATTTTATGTAGTTCTTTTTTATATAATGCAAAAACTTACTTTTGTTGAGCTCTTAAAATATATTCCTTAAAGAGTTTGAAATGATTTCAATTATTTTTGGCCAGTAAAAATTTTGACAAGAAAACAAAATAAAATCAAATTGAACTGTTTACGCAAAAAGTTTTTTCATAGCAAGTACAAATTGCGCTAAAAATGAACTAGTTGGCTTTTCCAATTGACTCCAAAATAACTACTGGGAAATTTTAAAAATTCCATGGACCGAAAATAAAGATTATTTTTTTAATTTTAGATCAAAAGATCATGTTTTAAAAGTTTTTATATAATTCTTTTAAACATAGCAATGTGACGCTAGGGAGCTAGAGATTCCATTTTTTGCATGATTTTTTTTTATGATTTTAAAGACAAAAATCACCTCAAATCAATTTTTTTTATTGATTTTTTTCGATGAGAAATAAAAGTTCTTTCTTGATTGTTATTTTTTTCAATCAGAAAAAAATTTGTTTTTTGGTCGTTATTTTTTCAGTCCGAAATATAAAATTATTTATTGGTCGTTGTTTTTTCAATCAGAAATAAAAGTTATTTCTTGGTCATAATTTTTTTTATCATAAATAACAGTTATTTTTTTACCGTTATTTTTTTCAATCAGAAATAATAGGTTTTTCTTGGTCGTTACTTTTTCAATCAGAAATAAAAGTTATTTCCCGGTCGTTATTTTTTTAATCAGAAAAAAAAGTTGTATCTTGGTCGTTATTTTTCGATTAGAAATAAAAGTTATTTCCTAGTCGTTATTTTTTTAATCGGAAATAAAAGTTATTTTTTGGTCATTATTTTTTCTAACACAAATAACAGCTATTTTCTGACCGTTATTTTTTTTCAATCAGTAATAACAGATATTTCTTGGTCGTTATTTTTTCGATCAGAAATAAAAGTTATTTCCTGGTCGTTATTTTTTTAATCAGAAAAAAAGTTGTTTCTTGGTCGTTATTTTTTCGATTAGAAATAATAGTAATTTCCTGGTCATTTTTTTTTTATCAGAAACAGAATTATATCTTATTATATGAAAATTTATTATTCTTATAAAATTCCAACTTTCGTTCAAATTTTTCAACCTTTGTCACCATTTTCCAACTTTAAGTGCCCTTTATCATTTTTGTTGCCACTTTTTTAATATTCGAATTGAAATTAGCTCTCTGCACTCTCATAAAATGTAAAGATATTTTTTCTAATGCATATGTTAGTTTTTTGATAGAAATTATTTCAGCCAAAAAATTATTTTTTTCTTCTTTTATTTCTGATCGAAAAAATAACGACCAATAAATAACTTTTATTTCTGATTGAAAAAATAACGGTAAAAAACTGTTATTTCTAATAGAAAAAATAATGATCAAGGAATAACTTTTATTTCTGATTGAAAAAAAAAATAACGACCAAGAAACAACTTTTTTTTCTGATTGAAAAAAATAACGACCAATAAATAATTGTTATTTCTGATTGAAAAAAATAACGATCCCGAAATAACTTTTATTTCAGATAGAAAAATATAACGGTCTAAAAATAACTTTTATTTCTGATTGAAAAAATATCGATAAAAAATAACTGTTATTAAATGATTGATTGATAGCGATAATCGTTATTGACGGTCCCTGAAAAATTCGTATAAAATAATCGAATCTACAAAATATATTTGACTGCATTCAAAAATAATTTATGAATGCATTATGAATGCAGTTGCCAACTGTTGTCTGCACTGAATGCGGCTAATGAAAACAGCTGCTCAATCAGTGGTGTTCAAAAAGTATCGGTGGTTGTTTTCATTGCAAAAAAATGCATTTTTTCACAATAGCGTCATGCAATATTATTGTATTTGCATACACAATCGTCTTTTGATATGTTGAACGCATGAATTCATGAAACGCATGAATGTTGCAAATACTTTTGTTTTTGTAAAAGCAGTTAATTTTGCATTTGCAACGATGGAACAAGATCGTAAATTACCTTAATGTTTAAGGTATCATTACAGTTTCGGATAGAGAAAAGTTAGCAATTTTCTAAAGTTACATATATTTTTTTTAGTATTTGTACTTTCTTGAAGATTAAAATTAAAAAAAGTAATTTTCATAATGATAAAAAACTTTAAATGCGTTTTTCTCGAAACAACATTTTTTCAACTGGCGGACAGTTAATCTCAGGACTGGCTGGACTGATTTTGAAAAACCTTGTTTTATTTTCTTTACTAACATATTCTCTAAGGCAATCTACCAAAAAGTCTGAAAAAATGAATTAGCAAAGGTAAAAGGTAAAAAAATGTGGTCGTTTGTGACTTTTTTGTTTTTTTGTTTCAGACGTCCCATTCCAGAGATTAACTGTCCGCAAAATGGACACTGGATTTTTGAGTACTTCACTTTGGCGCCATCTATAAGTCCTATAAATTATGAAAATTATTTTTTTATTTTTTTTTTCAATCTTCAAGGATGTACAAATTTAAGAAAAAATTTATATTAATATCTAATAAACGGCCCAAGTTATTAACTTTAGAAAATTGCTTACTTTTTCCCTATCCGAAACTGTAATGATACCTTAAAAAATAGTTTTTCATATATACTAGTTTATTATTTTCAAAAATACAACACGGTAATAATAATTTCACATGATCTTATTCGTATTATAAGACAAAACACGAAACAATTACGATGTGCAGCTTTGTATTTATAATGTATTTGAGTAAATACTTGTTTGAGTTGAATTGCTTATACTAATAAATCTTTTATACAAAATGTATTTTTAGTATTTGCTTTATTCATTTCTGGGAAAATATTTGTTTTAATAAAATGTAGTAAATTAAGAATCATAAATTCTAAAATGCGACAAAATTAATGTATTCATGAATTAAGAATTAACTTAATATAAAAAAAAATTCTTCACTATCTTAACAAGAGCTGTTTTAAATCCCTTAATAAGTTAACGGTCGTGACTGAATGCAATAGCCTGCATGTTCTGTATGCTCCAGAATTTTGGCAGACCTCTGTCTCAGTCTGACACAGACTTGTTTTTCAAGAGAACTCATTTTTGTCGATCGGCTGTCTCCTGAAATTGTTGATTTAAAGAACACTGAAACTGAAAAATTAAAAAAATCTTGTTTTGCGAACAACCCCAAAAGCGGGATTGACATTTCGGGTTGCAAATTTGATCTTAAAAGAGGTTTAATAATTGTCGAGATATGATCAGAAACATGCCCCAAAAACTTTAATTTTTTCGAACTTTTATCAGAGCTCGCAAAATATTTAAGTTATTATGTTTTAGCAATAAACATACACATGAGGCTGAGTCAATTTGCAAACCTTTGTGTCCTAGGCGATTTTGGGATCGGTAATGAAAAGTTATTAAAAAAAGGCCCGATAGGGGTCTTCAATCACATCTTCAATTTTCTGAATTTTTTCTTAAAGATTTTTTTTTTAATTTTTGTATAAAAACGTGTATTGCTAGAGCAAAAATGATGCCAGAAATGAAATCCTCGTACCCGATTCAACCTAAAACCGTTCTTACATTTATACGTTTCATACATAAATTTGTCGTAAAAAATTCCTAAAGAAAAAAAAAATTCAGAAAACTCAAGTTATAATTTTTTTAGAATTCGTGTTATTTATTAATGTTTTTGATATTGATAATCCGAATTTAATTGAAATCTTTTTGCAGTTTCAGTACAGATTGACAACAGAAATTAAAAATCAGTGATGGTCAAAAATACATACGCACCAACGTTAAGATAATACCTTGAATTTTTAAAATTTTTTTTTAGGAATTTTTTACGATAAATTTTTGTATAAACGTATAAATGTGAGATCTGTTTTTGGTTGAATCGGGTCCTATTATTTCATTTCTGGCATCAGTTTTGCTCTAGCAATGCAGGTTTTAATACAAAAATTTAAAAAAAAAATCCTTAAGAAAAAATTATGAAAATTGAAGATGTGATAATGGGCCATAGTTTTCATAATCCTAAAATCTATCTCTCCAGGCGTTTTTCTTAACGATGAACGTTTTTGAAGTGATTTGCAAAAAAATTAAAGGTAAAACTTTTAAGTGGGCGTTGCACCATAGCCAAAATTTAAGGCACGACGCTGTTTTTAAAAAAACTTCCTTTAAGCTTGTCGAAAGCAATGTTCTATCAATATTAGGTAACAGTCGAATGCCTTCAAAGTTATGTTACTAATCAATGGCACCTGCATTATTTTATGTGGATAAAAAAAAATTTTTTTCAAAGCCTAGAGTTACGTTTTTACTGACATTTCTCTAATGCTCGATGTGGCCAATTTGAATAAAAATGATTTTGCACGTACCGCAATTTGCTTGAAAAATTCTTCTTTGAAATTAAAGTATAGTAATCACACAAGGTTGATGTGTCATCACTATTTCACAATTGAGGCGAGCTCATCTGCAGCAGCAGCAGCAGCAACAGCAGCACCAGCACCAGCTTTTGTTTTGCTGATCCGTTTCGACTACTAATCCGTTTCGTTTCATTTTATTGTGTTGTGTTTCAATTCATATTTCGTCAGCTCGTTTTACGTTCAGTGGATTTTTATATCATTTTCAATAATGCTGTGGAACACGCGAGTTCGCTGCTAACGGTAAAAACGGCAACGCAACGCAACGTTTGCACAGCAACAAATCGCATAGGAAAAAAAAATATAAGAATCTGCTAAGAATTATTCAGAAAATCCACAATAAATAACAAATTTTATGTTTAACAATAAAAAAAGTAAACCAAAAATTCTAAAATAATCCACATTTATGTTTTTTCTGTGCTGTAAACGCGTTCTTGTTGTTTGTTTATTCAAATTAAATGCAATGCAGTGAATGTGATTGATTGCCGAACTGATGCGTTACGTGTTCGATACTCGCAATGAACACCGCCAGCTGGCAGTGATCAACAACAGCAGCTTTCATACCGTGTGCTGTACTCACAGTGTTCAAGAATTGACAGAGTCCTTTAAAAGGTCCTAAATGCTATAAAGAAAATTGTGTTTGTGTTTGAGCAAATCTATAAAAAAAAAAATTCGATTGTTGTTATTCGCACAAAGTTATATCACTGAATACCGATAAAAATCCATACAAAATATACAAGTTTTCTTATGAAAAAGTTGTAAATTGTGTTGTGTAAATTGTAATAAACTTAATTTAATAACTAAACTAAAAATTATTTATGTTTATTAGATTATTGGTAGTTAAACGAGCTATAGGTCAGATTTTTTTCTTAATTTATTTAATATAAATTTAAATTCCAATATTTCGTTTTTCGTTGAAAAACATCATCAGGGAAAACACTAAAAAATATACAATAATTACAAATTACACGCTCCTGATTTTGACAAAACAAAAGTTCTGCAACAAGAGAAAAATTATAGGAGACGATACATGCTTGAAATACTACACATTATTAACGTCCCTAAACAATTGAGATTGAATTTTAAGACTGACACGGACAATTGCGCTCACATCTACAGACACCTTATAAATAAAGAGCAAACAAATAAACAAAACATTATAAGACAAAACTAACAATAATTAGTCATCAAAGTCCGTCGTCAAGTGTTGTTTATTCATGCTAGATGTTCTTATGTTTTTTGTCATATCGTTTCTCAAATGTTTTTTTAAAAAAATCAATGTAAATTCAGTATGTTTATTTAATTTTTGTAAGTTCATGTATTTTAAATATTATGTTATGTGATTATATTGTAATTTGTAATTATTGTATATTTTTTAGTGTTTTCCCTGATGATGTTTTTCAACGAAAAACGAAATATTGGAATTTAAATTTATATTAAATAAATTAAGAAAAAAATCTGACCTATAGCTCGTTTAACTACCAATAATCTAATATAAAAAAGGTCAAAAATTTAATAAATTTATGTTTATTTTTATTTTTATTTTATTTTTTGATAGATATATAAAAATCTAATTTATAAAATATTTAATATTATTTTATGTACACGCATTAGAAATTTGTTGCAGATTCAGTTTTCGATATATTTAAACATTTATAAACAAACATTTCATACACGTTCAAATTCCTTTTAAGGGTTGGAAGGACCAATCCGTTTTTTTTTTCAAAATAAATTCATTATTTTAATTAATTTGAACTACATTTTGAAGGTACTTTGCATTCTTTGTTCGCTATTAATTTTTAAATCATTATTTGTATTAAAGTCAATGTTTATTTTGTATTCATTTTTCATTTTCAAATTATGATTAATGTGTTTTAATCATTATTCATACCTTTCGATCAATAAGCATTATTGGTCAATTTAAACATAGAAAAATGTTTAAGAAAATACTAATTAGTTAATTTATTGCATCAAAAAACGTATACCAAAAAGTAAGAAAGTAGAGAAATTCTATGAAATTTTGTCAAAAAAACATAGGTCGAATATAAAAACTTAGTCCGCTCATTTAAACATAAACATTTGTATAAGGTTTTCTCAAAACAATCCAAACTCTCTCGCATTATAAAAAAAAGTATTCCATTGTTTTTGGGCTTGTTAAAAAAAACAAAATTCCGTAGACAGATTCTTAGCTTAAAAAATTGATAAATTTTTTGAATGAGAGTCTTCACGTCAGAGGTGAATTTTTGAATTTATGTTATTTTTAGAAATTGTCGAAAACGACAATAATAACGTTTTTCTTAAGTTTGTTTATTTTTTCATTCTGTTTGTTTAATTTATTTTTTTTAAATTCACGTTTGCTTAAAAAAATAATTTTTTAAAAATAGCGATAACTTGGCAAATTGAGTGCCCTTCAATCACTTGGCAAGCCAAAAGTATTAACATTCTGATACTGGTATAAAAAGTTGATCCTGAGGCTTTGAAAACACATCCGTTTTAGAATTAGTATACACTACAGACGTTTCTATAATGAGTCAATAATTTTAACTAGTTGTTGGAATGTAAGCTTTCAACTTTAAAAAATAAAAATTTGTTTACGTGTTTTTTTTTTAAAAAAAACTCTAAAAAACGAACATTTGGTTTTAAAAATTTGGCAAAAACATCAACATCTTTTTAAGATGATAATAGTTTCGACAATTCAACATGATTTTCTTTCAAACAAGCCTAAAATCCATGATAAACATAGTTTTTTTATAATATTCTAATGTTTTTTACTAAAGCTACATACAAAAGTTATTACAAAAAGTCATACTCAAATTTTAATGTTTAAGTATGCGGACACAGATTTGATTTAAGATATTGGTTTCTCCGCAGAATTTTCTAGGCATTTATCGTATATTTAGTTTTTGCTATACTCCTTGGCAAGAGACATATTTAATAATGATATCAAAGGATTATTTAAATAACAGATATGCGTGCAAATAAAACGAATGTAAATTCCTTTCAATAATTTGAAAAATTTATAATAAATCAATAATTTAAAAAATAAGTGTGAATTAACTATTTTATTTTAATCCTTTACTGCACAAGTATTTATTTTATGTTTAAGATTTTTGGAATGATCACGAATAAGATAGTTATATGAAAAAAATGATTTTTTTTTGGGTTTATGCGTTTTGTTGTACAAAACAGAGAGATTCAACATGTTTTGTGCAGACGCTTTTAAAAAAGAGCTTAAAAATTATTTTTTTTTAAATAAAATCAAAACATTTCAAGCTATTTCAATCAATCCATTTTTAAAAAAATATTTGTTTATTTATAAAAATAAATTTGTTTTTGCTAATTCCTAATTTTTCCTAAAGAAATTTATGGTTTTAGCCATATGTCTCTAATATCATATAATAATGTCTTCCTAATTTCAAAAAATTCAGGAAATATTTATCATATAATAAATATTTCCTAATTTTTGGTTTTTTTGAACAATGGGTACGAATATGTGATATCATTACTTTATATGATTAAGGCAGTATTCCAGTACAGAGGTCCGAATTTCGGGACTCATTTTTACCATTTTTTTACCATTTTACCATACTCTACATTAAATTTTTATCATTAATTTTTTTATTATGTGTGTATCAATATTTTCATATTACAAAAAAAAAAAAAATTAAAAAAAATAAAAAATCAAAAAAATTAAAAAAATAAAAAAAATAAAAAATAAAAAAAAATTCAAATTGAAAAAATCATTGGCTGGTGGAGTGGTGAAAAGGGTGCCACCATCTTGACACTATTACAACCTTTCTAGTCATCTGACAAAAAGGATTGTTAATTATAAGGCTATCTTTTGCGAAATGGCAAATGGCTATTTCAAAAAGTGTAATTTTTCACCTTTTTTTAAGTTAAAAATTTTTTAAAAATATTAAAAAACATCATTTGTACATATTCCTAGTTCGAGCTATAGAGGGATATTTAAAAAAGGCCCACACCAAATTTTTAGCTAATCGGTCTATTATAACTTGAAATATCATGTCAAACGTTTTAGAAAATGTAGTTTTAAGAAAAACGAGTTTAAAGTGTTTAAGTTAAGTTTCAGGCAGCCTAACTGTCTGATAAATAAACTGTCCTAATAAATAAACTGTCGAAAAATGCAATTTTTTAATTTTTTTTTCAATTTTCTACACTAGAATACTGCCTTAAAGCAAAAACTGTTGTTTTTATTTTAATGCAGAGACTGTAAATAATAATTATTTTTTGATTTTTAAACCAAAAAAGCATTGTGAAAATATTGTTATACCGCCGTTTTGAAGGTACCATTAGAATCCTCTTACGTTGTAGAACTTGATTTCCTATTGATTTTAAAAATTTTGATTATAAAAATTTTGAGCAAAAAAATAATAATTATTTCGGCTTTTTATTTTTTAAGGCAAAAAAAAAAATCCTAATTTGCCCCATAATTTTTAAGCACAAATAACCAGTAATTTTGCATTTTTATTTTTTAAGGCAAAAATAAAAAGCAAAACTTGCCCGATATTTTTTTGAGCAAAAAATAACTGGTAATTTTTAATTTTTATTTTTTGAAGCAAAAAAATTTGCCCAACATATTTTCAAGCACAAAAGAACTGGCAAATACTGATTTTTATTTTTTAAGTCAAAAATTAAAAGCAAAATTAAGATTTCAGTTTACGGTTGAACCAAAATTGAAAAATTTATAACAACGGGATTTATGTCATTTCTTAAGTGCTTTGTAAGGGGCCGTTCAAGTATTACGTAAGCAGATTGGCTGAGTTCCTAAATGCATTTATGCAATGCATCAGTAGTATAGTAGTAGTAGTAGTAGTAGTAGTAGTAGTAGTAGTAGTAGTAGTAGTAGTAGTAGAAGTAGTAGTAGTAGTAGTAGTAGTAGTAGTAGTAGTAGTAGTAGTAGTAGTAGTAGTAGTAGTAGTAGTAGTAGTAGTAGTAGCAGCAGTAGTAGTAGTAGTAGTAGTAGTAGTAGTAGTAGTAGTAGTAGTAGTAGTAGTAGTAGTAGTAGTAGTAGTAGTAGTAGTAGTAGTAGTAGTAGTAATAGTATCAGCAGAGTTGCGCATTTTTCGTATTGAAACTTAGCACAAAATGAAAAGAAAACACACTGTTACATTGCATAAATGCATTTAAGAACTCAGCTATTTTTTGCAATTCTTAACTTCCCCGTTCCCTTCGTCAGCAAAAGTAAGAAAAGCTCTTATCACCCTCCCATTTTTACGTAAAAATTAGTATATGCATTTTTGAAGGTGTTCTGGTTTCTTCATTGATTGATTCATGAAATTCAATTTTGGTTCAACATCAAACAGAAATCCTAATTTTGCTTTAAATTTTTGACTTAAAAAATAAAAATCAATATTTACTAGTTATTTTGTGCTCGAAAATATGTTGGGCAAATTTTGCTTTTTATTTTTGCCTTAAAAAATGCAAATGAAAACTTACCAGTTGTGCCCAAAAAAAAAGATCAGGCAAACTTTACTTTTTATTTTTGCTTTAAAAAATAAAAATCAGAACTTACCAGTTATTTTATTACCAAAAAATATCGGGCAAGTTTTGCTTTTTATTTTTGCCTTAAAACAAAAATTCAAAATTAATGCTTACTTTGTGCTTAAAAAATATCGGGCAAATTTTGATTTTTATTTTTGCCTTAAAAAAATAAAAAGCAGAAATAATTATTCTGTTTTGCTCAAAATTTTAAAAGTCACAAGATAATTTTTTTTTTTGCTTTTTTTTATAAAATGCATGCTTAGTACGGTCTCTGCTTTAATGTCTGACCTTAAAATTATATTCTTTATTTTGAGGCTGTTTGTCCGAAAAATTGTTACTTAATTTAACTAAACCAGAAATTGTTGTATAGTAATTAATTGGGCTTTTTACAGATCTGAAAAGCGACGCAGTAAAGGGTTAAAGTAAATGTTGCTTTAATTTAAATAGTTTATCTTCAGCTTTACTTACAATTCTGACTATCAATAAAGTTTTTACAACATCAGTGATAATTAAAAAAAAATTCTTTTGACGAGTTAAAAATTAAATATATAAAAAGAACAAAATTACTCCACGATGAAGAAAAAAAGTGCGAGCATTCTTAAAGTGTTGTTGGGCGCATACATTGGAAATAAAAAGGTATTGTACCTAAAAAATTTGCATGAACTTACTTGTTACTATTTGTTACTATCTTTTTAACTTCAAAATAGCCTTAGTTGTACTTTTCTTTCTGTATTTTTATATTTTATATTTTTAGTAATAAAAAATAATTTTAAAATACTGTCTTATTATACTGGCCCATGAGTATGGGCCAAATTAGTTAAGAAAAAAATAAATGCCCCTAATATTTTATCTTTTTTTAATTGTATTTATATCCAATCAAAATATTTTTTTACAAAGATAAGCCAAAACTTTAAAAAATTTTTAATAATATTCACTTCTTTTTCCATTTATTTAAAAAAAACATCAATATTCTTCTATAGTTTTTTATTTTAGTCATCATAGCCTGCAATTTATACCAAATACAATAACGGTAATAAAATGTTTTGAGTGGATTCCAAGGCTAGAGAGAGATATGTCAAAATTTTTTAAGATACCTGTTTTTTTGTAAGGGTGTTGTTACGGTGGTCGTCATATGATCCCTGGTCATGACACTTTTTACTCTCTTTTTTTCGTTTGATGAGCTGTGTGATGAAAGTATGTTATGCTGGTGGTCATATGATGCCTAAGCACCAGTACACTTTTTGCTACTTTTAGTATTTTTTCAACCGATGAGTGTTGCTATTAAGCAGGCTTCATTACTGCTTTCATATATTTCGTACTAAAAGTGTACTATTTTCGTGCCTAAACACAAATGTTGTGAATAATTCCACAATGCAACACTGTTTTGATCCCATGATTTCATATTTTTGTCGAATCATTTGGTGACCGTGGTGGTGAAAATTGACTCTCTTGCTCTCGCTCTCAAATTTTTAATTTACATTGAAACAACAACAATGCATGACTATGATGAGCGCATGACCGCCACCGTAACATGGGACTAAGAAATGTTTTGAAGATCAAAAAAATTAACTGATTAGAAAGAAAAGAAGTGCGGTTTTGTCAGAAAGGATACATTTTTACGGAGAGCATAGTTTTCTTGCTTTCTTAGGAAATTTTTCAAATTATGTTGCATTTTCTTATGGAAATTGAAAAATAAAAAAAAAAATCGAAATAAGGAATTGTAGAAATAATAAATAGTAATAAAAAATTACTATATCATAAAAAATATAAGACACAAACTAACGAACCTAACTAAAAATGATTTTAAACTAAAAATTTCTAGTTTTTCGGGAAAAGAAAAAATTGTGTAACCTTTGATTTTGGAACATATTTGACAATGGTTTTTTCGATGGGAATGAAGCCTGATTTGTAAAATTATATTTGAAAAGTTAGTTTATGAATTGTATTTTAGTCAGGGTTACAAAGTTTATTGCATTACCCAAATGTGACATGCATGATACGAATGTGACATGCTTTCTTAGGGACACTGCTTTCAGAAGACATTCTATAGATCCTGTAGATTCTATATATAGTGTTTCTTCTTAGCCTTATCTAGAAGTGCTTTAAAGAGGCTTTCTCATAAACTATTTCTGAAAGACATTCATACAGCATTTAAATTCAATAAATGTAAAATAAAATTTTAAATAATTGTACTATATGCTTTAGATATTTTCCGTGGGATTTTTTTGACCACTAACAAAACAAAACCACTTCCAACTTCCAACACCAAAATGCCGTGAGAATAGGGAAAAGGGATATTTCACGTGATATTTTTGTAGACACTCAACAAAATCCAAACATTTCTCATTTCCAACACCAAAATCGCGAGAAAATCATGAAAAAGGATATTTTCCATGGGATTTTTTAAACCCCCCCTAACCACAAAAACCTTTTTATTCCATGGAATGCATTCTTAAAGTTTTCTGGGAAAATACCTACGAGCATCCTTTCATTGAAGGGCTCAAAGAAATCTTCCATTGAAAAAATTCTGGAATCACTTCTAGAGAAGACTAAGAAAAGCATTCCTCTCAATGACGTGCATATGTTAAAAGAATGCCTTCTGGGTATGGAAGTGGAAAGGTAGTGTGACGTAAAAGGCTTGCGTAGTGAACTTATTAAAATAGTTTAAATAATTCCTTATTAATTTGATTATTTAACTTATTAAAATTAAAAAAAATGGAAAAAACAGTCGTCAAGAACACATGAAACAAAATTTACATTTTTTTGCAGAAGTTACAATTAGAAAATTTGTAATTAAAAAATTTGTAAAATAAATTTTTACAATTATTAAATGAAAACATTTTAATGTGATAGGTATTCTGAGTAATTTATTAATTGGATTGAACTGATTCCGCTACTGCATGTTTTTTTTTAACTCTCTTGCTTTTTTCATTACAATTGAATGCATTTTATGATATATGTATGTATTATATAGTATCTCTTTGCTATTCAACACAAATAAATACATGTACCTACACAGTAAAAAATATGAGCATAAATTTTATACTATTTTCTATACATATAAATCCAAACCAAAAATGTTTTAAAAGTTATACCATCAAATCTTATAAATTTTTCCAGACCATTTTTCTCGTCGGACCAATCGAGACCACTATATTTTTAAATTTCTCGATTTCGGTGAATTTTTTTCTTTCGAACCAGAACATATTTTGATTAACACATGATATCCATATGAAATTTTAAATTATATTTGTTTTATTATTTTTATAATATTGAGTGGTATAAAATTTATAAATTATTTGGAATAAAAAAAGTTTATACGACACAAATGTTATAAAAAAGATAAAATTTACCCTCAAATTTTTTACTGTGTATTTAATTTTTATTTGCATCAAATGATATAGCCAAGAATTAACACTCTGGTATTTCAACTTTTTGAAGAGAAAAATATCTATTTGTCAAATGTCAATAGTGCCCCTTGGTAGGCACATATTTTATAAAACATTTTTTTTTTAAAATGTTTGAAAAATATATGTTACCATTTTTGGAATATAATATCCTTTGTTAGTTTCATAATCAAATAGTTAACGTTTATAGGATAGGTTAGGCTAGGTGAAGGTAGCGGCAGGTCTTCAAACCGGCCCACTTAGACCAAATTATTGGTCCGATGTAAGAACGAAAGAAGGGAGTAATCAAGTGCAACTTTTGTGTAGGATGTTCTTAGTGTAGCAGAAAGCTGTAGAAATATGTGATTCGACCTCAGTCGAATCAAGTTACTTAGGGTTCCTCTCCACAAACTTTCTTATCACCACCAAATACAACTTTTCGTCGTAAGTTAATGTAATTTAAAGTTATTTTGATTAGAAATAAGGAGAGAAAGGATAAAGCGTAGGACCATGGCCCGGCCAGAAATCAAACCCGGGACCCCCGGGCCGCTAGTTAACTTTTGTAGGCACTATACAATTTTAGAATCGATCAGCAATTTTTGGAGCAAGAAAACATTGAAAAAAATTATAAAGCAACAGCAGTTTACCCTACAAAATTTTGACAGTTGATAGAAATGGTTACTATGAAGAGTCTTACATAAAAATAGTTTTACATATCTTTAGTCTTAATTTTAATTCATCAATCAAAGAAAAAATGCAGTGTACACAAATAAATCTACAATATCACTGAAGGCAATAGTCTCAAAATCTCGCTGATAATAAGGGCATTCACAAATTTGTGCAGTTTTATACAAAAATTTAAATGTTTTAAGGAAGCAATCAGAAGCTTCTTAAATTTCACAATGCAAATTTTTGATAATGAAATTTTTTGCATACTTTTGAATAGAGCAGACTTTGCACCATGAACTTTGTCGAAAGCTAGCTTTGATAGTTAACATTTTTATTGAATCTAAAGTTCAGATTCAAAACTTCATCGAAAGTTAGCTTTAATTGTTTAAAACTTTTATTGAATCTAAAGTTTAGAAACTTTATTGCCACAATTTAAATAATCGCAATTTTACGTGATGCGATTTTGTAATCTCTCAAATAATATTCTCAGCATTTGCACTAAGCATTTATCATTTTTAACTTAACCATAATAATGATTTTTATAGTAAACGTTTAACACTGCTAATTCCTGCGAATTGCAATAAATCATAAGATTTCCTAAGCCAAGGTCAACTTTGCACAAATAAAAACAGTTTATATTGAATTTTGAGCTTAACGACATAATCTTATTAAAGTTGAAATATAAAATGAATTGCTGTGAGCATGGCTCGTTAAATATAACTCTTCTGTTGCAGTTACCTAGATAAAAATGTAGCTACAACAAACATTTCCTGTTCCATTTCAGCGAAATTCATTGACCAACATCTGCTAAAATTTCAAACAATCTACAATATAAAATGAGTAAAAAATACATGAAATGAGGATATTTATTGCTAGAATTTAAACAATATAAAAGTAGTCTCTGTTTATGTTGTTTTTTGCGATTGTTGAATTAAAATTTATAATTTATATGACTTGTGTCATATGAAGGCTTCTTCTCCAAACATTGCGTAATGAAATTATTCGGAACTCGGTCATATTTGGCATGTTTGTCAACATGTCCCGCTTCTACTTTAATGCCCAATTAACACCAAAAGATTAACATAAATTCTGGCAAATGAATTTTTGCGCTATTTTGGATATTTTTATAGCCTCGTAAATTCATGCATGATGGTTATGCAGAATGCAATATTTTAGAGTAGAAAAAAAAGCCGCTAAGCTTTTTTGACATTTTCAGGGGCGCAGTTTTTTAAATTGTTTGTGTTGTTGTTCATGATTAAAGTGCTCGAAATTATGTCATCGTGTGTTAGAAATAATTATTGATAGAATTCTAGCAATTTTCAGTACACTGTCAGCGCACTTTACGGTACACTGATTGTTGCAGAGCAAAAGCTGGACGCACATTTTGGCTTGCAAAGAGCAAGAATTGTGGTTTAACCAAAGTTTTTGTGTTCGAACTCATATTTTTTTTCAAAAAAAAAACAAAAAAACATACTGTTCACCAATTTCGCACACAGTCTATTTTGCCGCTTTTCAACATAAATTATTGGCAGTGTATAAAAATTCGCGCATTTCATGTTCAAAGCAACATAGACAAAAAATTAAAAAATAAAAGCTTAGAACAAATAAATAAAAATTTTGAATTACAGAAAAGAAAAAAGAAAAACCGCTTGAGAGCAAGTTTTCAAAATTAGAAAATCTATTTTGGGTTGAGCAAATTTTATGGCTGCTTCGCGAGTGCGATTTGTTTACAAGCGGCACGCGGGTCCGCCAACTTTGCCCGGCACCCGTTTCGGCTGCCCAACCGGTGCCCATCCGGTGCGACAGCCGCAGCTTGGCTCAACGCAGAATCTGCAGCATTTTCAGTTTCGCTCAGGTTTCTCTGAGGATCGGCGGCGCGCGTGAGATACCGGAATATTTTGCAGAAACTCAAAACTGTAGACAGGCAGGAAAAAAAACAATAAATTAAAATAAATCTTTTATGCTTCAATTTTGAATAGTTTTCCAATAGTTAAGAAATGATGCGAAACTCCGAGTTTGATTTCTAGTATTTTAGACGAACTTTTTTGTGGCAATTTTAAAATTGCAGTGTTTTTTTTATCTTATAACGAAAGCGGTTGCTAAGAAAGAATTTCGATTTTGAGAAGAAAAAAAAATTAATTTTAAATTTTTACAACTTTTGATGTTAGTGTGTTTGTGTTTTTAATTTACGGTCTGAAAAGATTTATTGACATTTTTGTGAAGAGCGAAAAATTTCAAAGATTTTGCATGCGGTAACGAAAAAACGTGTTCAGTTAAATTGAGTATAGTTTAAAAAATAAATCATACGCACGAGATTGTTTTACAAACAAAGCTGAAAATAAAGGTGAATATAATATCATATACTTATTCCTAAACATTTCTTAAATTTAAAGCCAGGACTAGGATAAAAAATTTAATGCACATATTTGTGTACATGATGTAATTTTTTTTAATAGGGTTGCCACCTATTAACCATATTGAATTTTAAAATTTTGATGAAACTACAATGTTTAAAATTCTTAAAATACATATTATTAGGTGGCAATCCTAAATATTAAATTCATTCTATACTTATTTCATTCACTTTTTTTAAACAATCACGTATCACGGCTCATGATTCAAAAATGTGTTTCACTTTGTTTTGAATCAATCACATATGAGACTACTTTAGAAGCTACTTATACATACTCATTTTGGAGTCGGTGGCTCATGATTAAAAAATGTGATTAATTTCAAATCTCTGATTTCAATCACTGAATTGTGAACGAATAGTACTATTTATTTCTAGGTATTCGTTGCAGATCTCTGGTACCTATACAGAAGGCTGAGGCAACCAACATCACGTCGCTGCCCAAGAGGGTTGAGAGAGAATGAAATACTTTCAGCTTCAATCAAATGTATCGCACGACCTTGAATTCGATCCAGAAGCTCCAAATAAGATCTGTACAAATGTGCAACAATTCCTGGTAGGCCGACTTTGGAGGGTATATTTGATATACTTCTGGGCCCGATAGAAATCGAACTCATCTTATCCATGCATAGTCCACATTCCTAGCCACCTATAATTCAACACTTTCAAATAGCTCTTAAAATTGCTGAAACATCGACGTTTTGTCACACGCCAATATTATTTGTACGGAGACCATCCGTACTGTATAATACAGTACATTACTCTCTTTTAAGTCAATGTCCTGTTTAAATTATTTTGTTATGCAAAACATATAAATGTTCTGTATTTTATAAAGTTTTCTGTTTTTGTACTGTATTCCACAAAAGTTATTGAAAATGATTTTTTTTAACTTTGTTATTTTTATATTAAGATTTTTACTATCCTCATTGAACAGAAACTTGTGATATAGATGAAAACTATTCGCTAATATTAACTGCGTTAAACTATTTTTATTTTTAATCTTCCAACGCTTTTAGTGTCAATTTGACACTATTTTTATGTAGGAAATTGTACATCTTTCTTTGAGTTCAAATTCCCTTGGTATCTTGGCTCAATGTAAAATTCATGCCTAAATTTAAATTTTATCAAAGGAAAAATTGCAATTAATGTCGTTGTTAAGTTGTACACAAACGACGTTCAGTGTCAAATTGACACAAAGCTAAGAAAATAACGAAAATATAATATAAAATCTATAACTAAACATTTTTTGTTAATTTTTATAAAAATATTATCTTTCTTTGTTACTGTTCATATTCAGTTTGTCCAATTAATATTTTTGCCCAATGTAAGAAATGTGCTTAAACTTAGTGTAGTGGGTGAATAGCAAACAAATTGTTATTTTTAACGTTTTATCAATTATTTTAATTTTATAGTTCTAATATGGCAAACAAATCTTGAACATTTCTTTTGAGTTTTTTTTTTTAAAATAAATATTTCAATTTAACTTGAATACAAGCAAAAAAATTGGGTTTTCTGTTGTATTTAACTAAAATATTTGGTTGTAATGCAAAGTGTCGATTTGACACTAAAACTCTTTTACGTTACAAAAAATCAAATGCATTTCAAAATTGCAAATCAATATACAAGGCGTAATATAAGCTAATCTGTTTTTAATACATTTTAATAAACTCGTATGTATACTTTTCTGTTTGTATACTGTTCTGAATATATACTGTTATATCCAATAAACATCCCATATATGAAATATTTAAAATTTTGGTTTGTCCTTTATTTTGCTCTTAAAAATAAGGACAATAAAAATACGGTGCAAAAAGGGCGTGTAATTTGATAAGACGAGTTCGATTTTAATTGGACCATCAAATATCTATACCTATTAAAATCCATTAAAGTTTTAATTTAATAAGTAGGGAAATACGAGAAATTTTTTGGCAATATGCTTTAAAAACATTTTCAAATTTTAATTAAAAACAGGAAGTGTTTTAATTCTTAAAATAAAATAGCATAAAAACGTAAAATAAATATCACCCTATAAAAACTTAAATAAATTCTGTATTGAAACCACTGTGCGGCGTGTTATTGAACTTGTGATTTGTGTTTTTATTGTAAAAATAGTTTTTTTTTTCTTAAAAATAAAAACAAGAAGTTAAACACAAAAAGTAAACTGTAGTTTGCTTGACTTTAACCCTTTATAAGGCAGAGCTGAGATTTTACCACCAAAATTTTCGCTGAAATACGCAGTGAGAATATGTTACTTTAGGGTGTTTTTTATAGGTATAAGGACCATACCATTCATTAGGGTAAAAAGTTGTGTTTTTTTTTAAAAACAATTAAAAATTATCATAATTATATTTTTTTAATGAACTGAATACGTTATCATATTGAGCATACAATTAACTTTCTAACGAGCTCTCATTCGTCAAAATTCGTCTAGCGAAAATTAACAACTTAAAAAAATTTTGTGGCAAAAAAGCAAAGTTTATTATGAAAACGGATTATTAAGATAAGTAAATATGAAAGCTGTTTAAAGGTAATTCGCTACAGGTAATAAAAAAAATTACTAAAAATCCATTAAGTTAATTTTTTTTATTAATGTTTATTTATAACATATTTGAAAGCTTTGTATAGCGTGGTTTTCATCCGATTTGGATTCATTTTTTAACTTGATCTCTATTTTTTAATAAAAAGCATATTTATAGAATTTCATGACAATAGCTCTAAAATTACGGATGTTACGTGATCACAGGCAAACAGACGAACATGGCTAAATCGACTCAGGAGATGATGCTGATCAAGAATATGCATACTTTTCTATTGCTGGCCCGAATATATATACTTTTCTATTGCTTATCAGAGTTACAAACGGAGTGACAAAGTTAATATACACCTTACGCAGTATACGTGGGGTATAAAAATATTAGAAAAGGTTTTTTATGCTCTAATTATCCTAGCGGTCAAGATATCGACTAGCCATCTTCCACGCTGTCTGGCGATCAGTTCGAATAGCTATAATAAAGTAGTTTCTGTATATTAAATTTATTTGAACTTTAGGCTTTTTGAATCAATAACCCTTTTTACTTTTTGTTATATATAATATTAGTTACAATTCTCGTAACTTTAAAAATGGGCTATTTTTTTAACTATTTTTGTGCCTCGCAGGTGAGACTTAAAGAGGTGTAAGAGGGAATAAAAGTGTACGGTCGAGAAAGCTAAAACACCAAACTAAATAAATCATTAAAAAAATTAATGAAATTACAATACCTAATATTTTTAATAATTTTATGATAAACGACAAAAGTTTATGGTCGAGATCTCGATCGCTGGTATAAAATGGGTTAAAAGTTTAAAACTTTTTTATAATATTTTCCATTCCAACGAATTTTTATGTTAACGGTCATGTACCAAAATGCATCATGTTATTATGTTGAACTTAATAATTTAAAAAACAAATGTTGTTAACGATTCGGCAGAACGAGCACTGAAGCTCATGGAAGATTTTAATGAAGAATTGTTACAAAACTAGAACGAAAAACAATAAATATTGCAAATTGTATCAGACGATCGTAAGACCTTCCCAGACGATAAATTAACACTTTTAAAGTAAAATCGTTTTATTAATGTATTGTTAGTGACGTATTGAGAATGACCAAGTCGTAACATAACTAAATGTTTTGTAGTTTTCCCTTTTGTTAACCGATTTAGAAAAAAAATAGCTTGTTGAACAGATATTTTTTTATAGAATTACTTTATATATTGTACGTTAAAAAACTTAATTACAGACTTTTAAAGTTTTCGCTAAAAAATTTATAAATTTGTTTGTTTTCGTTCGACAAAAAATTTTATAGATTTAAATTTTTTTAACCAATTTTGACGAATGATCGTAGGAAAGTAAATTTTATACTTAATATGATAATGTATTGAGTTGGCTAAAACAATTCTTTATTATGATAGTTTTTCAAAAAACAAACCTAGCTTATTCCATATAAATGGTATGGACCAACTTTGGGGGCTTAGCGCCTCGCCTTCCCTTTATCCGATTCTTAAAATTTTTTTGCGGAACATGTTTTTATACCTAAAGGAACATTTCTAGGGGGATGCTTTATAGCTTGAAGTTGAAAAATAAGGAACACCCTAATGTTACTTATATTGTATACTTGAAATGTACCACTTAAGTTAGTGGGAAAAATATTCTCTCTGCCTTATACAGGGTTAAACATTTCAAAATTCTTAGTTATTAATTCGAAATTGAAACAAAAAAATAAATTTTTAGTGCAAGAATCGTGCTTATATTAATTGCATAACTCTTAGTCAGAACTCGTAAGTTATAGTTATTGAACTCATAATTTTTTATGATTGAAATTTATGTTTGTTTGTATATCAAAGGCTTTGAGTTTTGAATGGTGTCAAATAGTTATAATATGATGTCTTAAATAATTTCAAAGTTTTTGATATATATACTTAAAAATGCCAAATTTTTATGATGGAATCAGTAAAATAGAAAGATTTGTCATAAAAATCCAATAAAACACATTTTTATTGCATATATTTCGCCTGCGATCTGAGTGCCTTATAAATGTTGTTATTGTTATAAGAATTGAGTTTTTATGCTATTGAGCAGCCCTGAGTTTTTTTTTATTAAATATTTGGTTTTTTTTTCTTTTGTTTTTTTTTTAAACAAACATTTCATTTCTGAATCTTTTTTGGCACACTATTTTGTCAACTGTTGCTTCTATGCCAATTTGAAATGTTTATAGATTTAATGCTAAAGAGATTAACATAAGCCATTAATTACTACAAAACAGTGGGATAGCTTCAGTGGTCTGTCTCAATACAGATTTAAATAATATTTTTATATTTCAATTTTTGTTAACATCTTGAAAATCAAAATTAAGAAGAGTCTCAAGAGCATAGTTTAAGTACAATCTTTAAGATAGATTTTTTGAATTTTTGTGGATGAGCAGTATAATTGTAAGAGTTTGTAAGGACCGTAAAAATTGAAAACTGAAAGAAATTGAATTAAACTTTGTATTACACGAGTATTTATTATACTTATAAAATTCTAAACTTCGTTTAAATTTTTCAAATTTTGTCACCATTTTGTCACCATTTTGTTACCATTCATCATGTTCATGGCCATTTTTTATACCCCCACATTTAAAAAAGTAATAGGGGTATATTAACTTTGTCACTCCGCTTGTAACGCCGATAAGGAGGCGTGGCCGGTATAGAAAAGTATATTTATTCTTGATCAGCATCACCTCCTAAATTGATTTAGCCATGTCCGCCTGTCCGTCTGTGGTCACGATAACAGCTGTAATTTTTTAGCTATCGTAACGAAATTCAATATATAAGCTTTTTATTAAAAAATGGAGGTCGAGTTCGAAAATAAGTTAAATCGGATGAAAACCACGCCTACCTCTCATAAAAAGCGACTTAACCAAAACGGTAAAATCTCTTTAAAATCCACAAAAATTAATATAATGACTTACTTAATAAGAAAAATGTTCTTTTTGTTTGATTGCGTTTTAAACTTTATGAAAAATTTATTATTTTTTCATATAAATTGGCGCATTTTCGTCAAAACATGCTTTAGAAAAGTGGTCGTAAAATCCTTGTTGTAATGTAGTCTGAGACCACATTTTAGGAATGTGTTATGAAAGGCATGTTTTATGACATACTTTAAAATAAATAAAAAAAAAGACAAAAATGTTTTTATTTTTTAATTGTATACAAAACATTAGGTTCCCTGAAGTGTAGTGTAATTATTACTTTTTATACTAGTTAAAACAAACTAGTTTATATTTTGTCACGATTTAATAGTTACAAAAATAGTTTAAATCCAACTAGTTTATGTCAAGTCACAATAAACCAGTTGTAAAACTAGCCAAAATCAAACTATATTACATATTGTTAAAATCAACCAGTTCCACAACTGTACTTTATGAACTTTAAAAAATTTTCTTTTACATGAAATAATCAAACACTATGTAAATTTTACTTGCATTTTTCTTAGTAGTCGCTTTAGTAGAAGCTTCAAATTCAGAAGATAAATTGCCGAATAAAAAACTGGTTGAATCATTGGTTTGTAAATTAAAACATGACTATTTGCCAACTACTCAGGAAAGGTTAAACTAGAAACTAGTTAAAATTTGGAAATATATTATTGGCTTACAACTATTTACAACAAACTCAAATATAACTAACTATAATTATGTATACTATAAACTAGTTTTCATCTGTTCAGAATAAGACATTTGATATTTCCTATGACATCGCTATGTCAAAAATACTAGTTGGGTATATGAAAAAAAGACGATCTTGAACTAGTACTGCTCAGTCTTCAACTAGTATGCAGACTGGTTTTAAACTAGTTGGTTACACTGCAGGGTTCTTTTAGATTTCTAAGACCTTTTTTGTGGTACATGAAAATTTTTTTATTTATATTTTTAAAACTGTATTTTTTAGCAAGAACTTGTAAATATATTTTTTTTAAAGTTTCGTATATGAGTTTTACTTAAATTTTTGGGATTTTGGAAAATATTCAGTCAATATACTATAAAAACTGAAATTTTTTTTCAGCATTCTTACTTTAACAAATTTTGACTTTTTTCCATACCAACTTTTGTCCATTTCGTTACACTATGCGGCGCTTACTTTGGGTAATATTACTTTTGTCAATAACGCAAATCATAGAAAAATTACAAAACTTAAAGAAAGATAATTCTGCTGCGTTTGCTTTTTCCGGTCTCTAATTTTCTCAATCAATATTTTTGGAGTTCAGTAAAGATGGACAAAAAAGGATATTTTCAATAACAAACTTATTACAAAATTATAATGAAAACATAAATTTCTGGCATATATTCCTGAAAAACCTATTGCTTGGCTCGGTCAAATTCCATCAAGGGATAATATGACCAATCGGTTTTTTCTGTCTTTTTCATATTTTTTTTAGAATCAAGTTTTTTAGTTCAGTTTTTATAATAAAAATAAGTTAGTTTAGGTAAGGTTAAAGAGGCGGCCCACATAGACCAGATATTTGGTCCGTGGTGGTACCACAGGGGATCTACTCCTACTTTCCTAAGTGCTGTCGTGAAAACACCCTAAACTAATAATAAAAAGCAGTACACGCTTAACGTCTACCTCCTCAAGATCCCTAAGATCATCAAGAAAGAGGCTGCCTAGATGCTTCTGTCTTCTGCGGGCTAAAGCGGGGCATGGACAGAGGAGATGCGATACCGACTCCTTCTCTTCCTGATCCCTCTAAGGGCATGCCTACCTATAAAACAGTGTCCTGTTATAATGCCTACCATTTGAGTGAGCTTTATCGTTCGTTTTTCAGTAAAACTAGGCCACATCTGTCTAGCTGTGCACTCAGAAAAAATAATTTATAGGCGTAAGGTTGCTGGAAATGAATATTATTTAGGTTAATCGGAAGAAATTTGCTACAGCTGAAATATGATCAATGTAACCGGAATGATATAAGCACAATTGATTTCTAATTACCGCGAATGATCGTTCCTTTGCAGTCCCCTCATTTTTAAATTTTTGTTCAGTTGAAATCAAAATATGACAGGTTAGTTGCTTTAACCACTCCATTTTAATGATTTCAACTCCTCTTGCCATTATAAGAAACATAACTTGTCTGAGGCAACTAACCGAAACCATTGCAGGCAAGCAAACAAAATCAGTTATTGTAACAACTGCATTGTAAATTATATGAATAGCTTTATTTTTACGTTGCAACCAAGTTTCGGAGGTTATTAAATTAATCAGAAGATTTTAGTTGCGTCAATCTCAACAGTCAATCTTGCAACTGAAAGTTTGTCAAACCATCCGACTTGTCGAGAGAACCAAACATGCTTTCACAAACACGAAATTAAGTAAGCCGACTTTAATCGCAAGACGCTTGTATTTTATTTCTTACAGTTGTTCAATGTGATTGTGGATCCAAACATTTTGTGGAAATTTGTGAAATGATAATAATATGTAGTAATTGATTTTCTTGTGTAAAATGCTGACTTCATAAACCATTCATAAATCATTGCATTAGTGTGTTTTATTTTAAATTGGTTCGAAGCTTATTAGCCAAAACTAAAGTTTCGGTTCCAAAAGCTTCGGACCAATTCAAAATAAACACGCTAGTGCAATGATAAATGCGTTTATGAAGTCGGCCTACGTAATGAACTTTTCTATTTTATGTAATGAACTCCAATGTTTTTTGTAATTATATTTTTTGTGATTATCTATTATATTTAATGCAATAAAAGAAAGATTCACTTTTATCTTGTGTACATTTTTTCTAGAAAAACTTTTTGTGAACATATCGCACACCCTCTTTAAAAGAGACACAACTCAAAATTTTTACATATTCAGGAGGAGCAAAGAACAAAGAAAAAAAACTATAATTTTTTTTTAACTAAAGACTAAAAATATGTGTACAAAATGAAGACAGTCAATGCATATGATCACTACAAATTGTTCTTCAAGAAAAAGGAAAAATGTGGAAATTTTAAGTCAAGTCCCTTTTGAAGAGGGGTGCGATATTGTGGATTGCAGTGAACTACAGCCAATTATCGTGTGTAGGTAAAAACGATCAATGGGTTCATTCATTGAACCGAATTCAAGTCAAAATGATTGACAAGTTAATTCGTACAACCGAGTGGAAGTTGAAACGGATAACAGCTCCTTTTATACAATCGAATGTAGGTTAAAATTAATAGCTTCTACGTTCACTAACTATTAAAAAGCTCGTTCTTTCAACTGAATGGAGGTTGAAAGAATTAAGGGGTGTATTCATAAAACTATGAGCGCAGCGCAACGGAGTGCTATAATCAAGGCTATTGAAAACCAGGTAGTTGAGGTGATCAGCCTTTCCAAAGTTATCAGCAATCGACTAAGTCGGTAGGGCACTAATTCGGTTGTGGTAGTGGATTTAATTCTCTGTGTGTGTTAGAGGTGGTGCTATGCTTCCATCAATTCTGTGGCATGTTGCTTTAGAGCCAGCTTGCAAGACGCAAGTGGCATGCCTAATGTTTCCATGTCTGGCAGCAGCGTTGTCGCTGTACCTTGCCTAATGAGCTCATCCGCTCTACAATTTCCCGTAATGGCCCTATGCCCTGGTACCCAGACCAGATGAATGTCAAACTTATCAGCCATCTCATTAAGAGACGAGCGACATTTAAGGGCAGTTGGTGATGTTAGGAACACACATGCAAGGGATTTAATCGCTGCTTGGCTGTCTGTAAAAATGTAGATATCTTTAGTTGATATCTCACTATACGTCAGCCATTCCACAGCTCTATAGATAGCCATTATTTCAGCCTGGAAAACGCTGCAATGATCTGGCAGTCTAAATGAGGTTCTGATGTCCAGATCCGTTAAGAAGACGCTTCCCTCAACTTTGCTGTCAAGTTTTGAGCCGTCAGTAAAAATATGTGCGCCAAATGAGTTAAGCGGCAGTAACCCGTCCCATTCTACTCTGGTTGGGATAACTTTGTGAAAGCCGTTCTCGAATGAGGGAGTGGCAATAGTGTTATTGATGTTGCTGAAAACTGCTCCTCTAAGATCGATAATGGAGGAATGGCCTGTATGAGTGTTAGTCCACTGCGAGGTTGCTTTCAGGTGAATGGCTGTTTCCTGCGCCATCCTTTTTCCCATAATATCAAGGGGTATTAAGCAAAGAACCGCATTTAGCGCTTTCGATGAAGTGGATCTAAGCGCTCCGCTGATACATACGGCCGCAGTTCTTTACACTTTCCCTAACAATTTGCAATTAGACTGTGTTTTTAGTGCTGTCCACCACACACATACACCGTATAACAAGATTTGCCTCACTATAGCTGAGTAAATCCAACGTGCAATATTCGGAGTAAGCCCCCACGTTTTTACTACAGCTTTCTTACAGGCATATAAAGCAACATTGTTTGCTTTCCTTTGCCTTCCTAGTTTGCTCAAGAATATTCGGTTTCCAGCTTTACTTTCTATTCAAAAGAACCCCTAAGTATTTTGCCTCTTCCACGAAGATAAGCAGAGTGCCATCCAGACGTGGAGGAACTATGCGCGGAATTTTATATATCCTCGTAAAAAGGACCAGTTTAGTTTTTTGGGGATTTACCCCCAACCCACAACTTTTAGTCCATGTATTGAGATCGGAGAGCGCTGACCCAAGCATTTCAGAGAGAGTATTAGGAAACTTTCCCTGTACAGCAATAGCTGCGTCATCCGCATAGGCAATCACCTTGCAACCCACCTTTTCTATTTTCCTGAGAAGTTCATTGACTACCAAGTTCCATAATAAAGGTGATAGAACAGCCCCCTGAGGAGTGCCTCTACTCACAAATCTCCTGGTCTTTGAGTCACCTAAAGATGCACTGACGACTCTGCAGGTCAGCAGGTTTTTTATCAGTACACAGAGTGACTCATCCACCCGAAGCTTCATGAGCGCGCTAATGATTGCCCGCGGAAGAACATTGCTAAAGGCACCTTCGATTTCCAGAAAAGCTACCATTGTGTACTGCTTATGGAAAAAGGAATTTTCTTTAAAGCCTACCAGGGAGTGCAGGGCCGTTTCTGCAGACCTAGCTTTCCTAGCGTGCTTTGAGGCTGAAAGCAAATTTGTGTCTATGCTAAAACGAATATGAGCGTCAATCAGTGTTTTTAGCAGGAAAGATGAAAGACTGAGGTCCTTCGTTTCAAGAAGCCATGGAAGGATAATGGACGACGTCTTCTGTAGAGCGGCTTGAACTGTACCATCAGGCCCAGCAGACGTAAATGGTTTGAAACTAAACAGAGCCCATTTAATTCTGTACTCTGATATGATTTTTGAAGGAATACTCATCGCCGGAGCCCTCTCACACCTTATGTGAGTGGGATCTACAGAGCAATCCGGGAAGTGGGTACTCAGAAGAAGATCTAGGGTCTCCTCGCTAGAGGATGTCCAAGTATAATCTGATTTCTTTAAGTAGCTTGGACAGCTAGGATTAGAAGCGAGAATCTAACGGAATCTTGATGATTCAGAATATTTCTCTATATATCCAAAGAAAAGCCTCCAGGAATTGCGTTGAGCCTTTCGAAGTGCTTTCTTAAAAATTTTTAAACTGGATTTATACTCATCCCAGCATTAAGTTCTACCCGATTTCTTAGCTTTATTAAAATCTTCCTGAACTAAGATCTTAGATTACTAATTTCCTTGACCACCAAGATGGTTTCGATTTGCCTCTTTGGGCGCCCTTAGGGTATGAGATTTCTAAAGCCTTCTTTAGAGTCTCCGTCAGCTGCTACACAATCGAATCTAGTTCATGTGCAGTGTGACCAGAAGATTTTTGAAAAAATATGCTTTTTGTTAAAAAAAAATATGCTAAATATTCCACTTTCAATTTTTATATTCCACAAATATATTCCACTTTCAATTTCAAAGATATACATATATCTAAATAAGTCTAAATATGCATATAAAAAAAAACACAGAAGCAAGTTTAAAAACATTTATTTATTTGATTACTATCGCACTTAAATTTATTTTCTTTTCCTATAAAAAATTATAAACATTGTTATGGTTTTTTGAATTTTAAGTAACGATACACAATATACAAAACTAAAATTCAGGCACATCTTCGAGGTCAACTCTTAAATTGTTGCTTGTATTATGATCATAGAAATTCGCATTTCTAAATGTTTTTATTAAGCTATCTGGTATTTGATAGGCATTACAACACTTTTTTTGAGCATGCAGCCATGTTTTTACATTCAAAAAATTATTAAAGAGTTTTTCTTGCATTCTATTTCGAATTTTCGTTTAAATAAGAAAGATTAATATAACTAAAAATGTTTTCAACCTCAGCATTGCTAAATGGAAAGCTAAGCGAGAAAAGCACAAATTTTGATAAATCTTTAGATTCCGAACTTTGATCAATAACTTTTTTCTGCTTTATTGTTTTGAATCCACATTTTAAAATAGTTAAAAGAAATAGCTATTGTTAGCAATAATAGTGGTATTCACGATGTGGTGCAGTTGTGATAAATTTTTGCAAAATTTACAATACTTACAACTTATTGTGATCGAACCTTCAGTAAAGTACATATTGTATTTTTAAAATCAATTATATTAATTTTTATTGAATAAAATCACAGCGTAGCCTTTAGCTTGCTCCATGCTGAGTAGAAATGCTTGTACAATCAGCTGATCTAATACATAACTTGCATATTTTCCACAGGGTTGTAGTATTTTGAAAACTGAATTTGGTTTTTGTTATATTAAAAAATTTACTACATATATCAAATTTATCAAAAATACACAATACAAAGGAAAATACAACACATCGTGAATACCCCTTATGTTTTCTTAAGTAAATTACTTACTGCTGTAACATAATCCATAAAAAAATCTAACCAAACAAACATATAAGCAAATTTACTTCACTTTTTAAGCTGCATGAAGTTATTACATGAATTGCAATAAAATTGACAACGAAGAAGTTAACCACAAAATGAATTCCTTATATTGCGTTTTACAAGGTGGTTCAGAGATAAACAAAAAAATGTCGATAGCCAAAAAAAAAAAACCCATTTAGTAACCAAATAGACATTTTTTTATTGCAATTTTTGTGAATTTTGAAAAATATAATCATACGAAAAATATTCCACTTTTTATGCTGCATATTTTTATAAAAAAAATATGCTTCCCGAAGCTAAAATATGCCAAAGTGGAATATAATATTCCACTCTGGTCACACTGTTAATGTGTCGTTGAAGGCGGATTATCTGAGAGAGGGGGTAACGATGCTTCAACTACCTCCCTAAATTCACACCAATTTGTTTTCTTCAGATTCCTCAAGACAGCTTGGCTATTGATGTGGCCCTTTAGACCAAATGTTATATACCTATGACCAGAGAAGGAGTGCTCCTGAAGCACTTTCCAGTCCGTGATCCTATTATAAAAGAAGTCAGAGACTAGGGTAACATCTCAGATTTCTCGCCTACTCCGAGTATTAAAAGTTGGCTCGTTCCCAACGTTACGAACATATAAATTACTTTTCAATAAAAAGTCAAACAGGAACTCACCTTTTTCATTCACGTCCGGGTTTCCCCAGACTGCTTTACCGGAATGGCCATTTTTATATTGTATTTTTGAATAAAAGTCGAATTTGTAAAAAACTTTATGAAATAAAAAGTGCGAATCGAGGAATGAGTGAGATTTCTTAAAATATTTTTAGCCATTATTATTTTCGAATTTGGAGCTTTTTGTGTTGGCAAGTCCAAATACTCGTATGTGCCAATAAATTCTGGTGAAATTAGTTTATAACAAATGATTTTATCTTGAAAAAATTGTTATTTTTTTTTAAGAATTACACTATGCTCCAAAATGGAAAACAATTTCTGTAATCGCTATTTTTTTCTTATAGATTTCGCCCCGCTGAACACGAAAATTTCAATTAAATTTTTTTTATGGAATCGCAATTTTCGTGTTCAGCGAGCTATAAGAAAAATCTATAAGAAAAAAATAGTGGCATACCGACCACAAAAATGGTGGCGCATAGTGTTATCGAACACGCAAATTAACGAAAGTTGGTTCGATTGAACGTGCAAATTGGATCTAAGTTTTGTGGTTTAAATTTCAGAATTGTAAGAGTACTTTAAAAAGCCTACTTCCAAGTGTGCAATGGGCAATAGAATGTTTTTACGCTATGTGTATGGTCTACTTACAAAGTTTGGGAAAACGAAAATTTTTCCTGAGTTCAAAATAAAATTAGCTTAATTGATTAAGTTTTTTTCAATGCCAATATTTTCAAGATTATCCAAACAAAACAATTTCTTTTCCATATTAAAAGCAATGGAGCACAGTTATTTATATAAACCAATAAAAACCTTGAAGTGTCTGAAAATGTCTATTTTCCAAATTCCAAAAAAATATAAATATAAGTATACAATACTAAAAAATTATCACAAACAAAAAGCACAATAAACACTGTTTTTAAAATATTGTTTGTTTAGTAGCAACAAAGGTGAAATATTATTCAACAAAATACGGCGATTGGCTCTAAGATACTATCCCACTGTGCTGTGTAGAAGCAGTGGAAAATAGCTGTGTAGAAAGAAATTTGGAGATTTTTTGTTTTGAAAATAGGTTTTTTATTTTGCAAATGAAATACAAACTAGACAAATGCAAAAACATTTCAATTTTGTAACAATTTAAACAAAATGCTCAATAAAACACGAGCGTAACGAAATGCTTCCAAAATCTAAAATTATGCACAACTTAGGAAAAATATGTTTGTTTATACATATATACATATCTTTATAAAAGAAAAAGAGCAGAATAAATGAAACGGCAAATAAATCGAACACTGCATAAATCGTATTTTTCACTAAAAATTTATGCAAACTCTGAGATGATGGATAAACAAACATTTTTGAGGTTAGCACTTTATATCATATAAGCAAAACGCGTGGCATAGTTTAAGGATAGCAAACAGATACAAGAATAAGGTGACCACTTGTACTAAAAATGCCAGTACAGTCTCGAAACTTTCATGCCATGCAATGGTGTGTCGAATTGAACTTTCAGATACACCTAAATATAAAATACTTTGTAACGATTACAATACATTAATTGCTCAACATTTTTTTTTTACTTGCCGAACTGTAATTTTTGGTTTTCACTATGTCATTTTTATGACGACACAAAAGCTTATCACCAGAAATTACATCTTCATAAAACTCTAGAATATTTTCTCCATAGTTTATTTGTTTTTAATTTTCCAAGATTGCCAAAGTTAGAAAAAATGACAACATGTTGTTATTTTTAATTTGATTGACAACAACTGACCACTGAAAATGACATAATGAAAACAAAGCATAACGTTCGTCATCAATTTTCAATCTTTAAAAATTATAGATAGGTTTATTAACGGATTCTAATAGTGGCGATAAAAAAATGTATGCGTGTATCGGCATTTTAAGAGTTTACGTCTAATTAATTTTTAATATAAGTTTTCAATTTACTCTAAATTTGGCTTTTTACTAACATAAAAGTAAAACAATAACTTTACTATACGGCTTTTGCATAGAAATAGGTTCCCAGACCTGTAGTAAAATTTTATTAGAAATATTTTTGTAGACTACTTTAATCGCTTAGCGCCTTTTTTAATCGATCTAATTTAAGCCTCTTAATAAAAGTTTAAGAAAGTACTCTTTAACTTAGTCTTAGAGGGTTAAAATATTTTTGTGAAAATATTTTGGGGAGAATTTCAGAATTATTTCAGAATTTCAACGAGGTTTGTCTAAGACAATACTGCTTTAATGAAAAATAGTCATGGAAATAGTTTTTGAAATGCAGAAATGTTCACTATGAATGATAGAAAAAAAATATTCATTAGAAAGTTTGAGTTAGTTTTTTTGTATTATATACTATTTTTCTTTATAGATATACCAAATAATATACTGACAAATTTTGTTCAAAGAGCCATAAAGTGAAATTTTTTAAGGAACATTTTTATAGAATGCACAATACGACTATGTTTTAGGGTAGTTTTTCAAAACGGATTGGAAAAAAAATCATACAAAAAGTAATAAAAGGGTTAAAATGTTCTACAAAAATATTTCTAAAAGAGATTTATTATTGATTTGAGAGAGAACACCACAACTTTGTCAAAAGCAACTGTGTATTTAGTATTTAGTTTTCTTACTTTTTATGCTAGCTAATAGAAAATATTAAGATAAAATTTAAAACCTATATTAAAAATCGCTCAGACGTAAACGTACCAGAAGGTCTTTCGTTGAAATTCTGTAATTATTTTTGTTGTTGGACTGTTGTTGGAATCCAGCGATGCCCAGCGACTAACTCTTTTCACTCTTTCCACTCTTTTACAACAACTTCATGTTGAACCATCGATAGCTGTTTTGCGTTTGCATGTTGTTGTTTTTGTTCTTTGGCACCTTCGATCGCGGATGTTTTGCACTGTTTTTGGCATTCGCATTGTAAACGTTAACAGCATGCGTCGTATATTCTTTATATTTTTCGTTGTGCAAATACACATTGAGAAAAAGTTATTGAATGTTTGCAGCTTGGTACTTTTTTATATTGCATCAGAATAAATTATTTTTATAGGGGTTATTATACCCTTGAAAAATGGCAAGTAAAAAATTTGTGGAAAACTGGGAGTTTGCCTATTTTTTCATAGATAATAAAATATTAAAAAGATTTTAATTTTAATAATTTTACAGTTTAGTTAATAATAAAACAGTAAGATAATAAAAAATATAAAAAAATTAATGTTAAAGCAAGTAAAAATTAATCAGTCCTATCGCTGAGTCCCGTCGTAGAAACTACGAAAAGGCATCACTGAGCTCATTCGTAGCGCCATTCGTAAGATTTTTGAAGTAATTTTTTACGAAGTGTGTTGGCTGTCGGAGAAAATTTTGGTAAAAATTCGTACAGTAAAAGTTGGTATTCCTTTTGGATTTTGTTTCAAAATTTTCTACGACAGCCAAAACACGTCGTAAAAATTACTTTAAAAAAATCTACGAGTGACTCTACGAATGAACTCAGTGATGCTTTTTCGTAGTTTCAACGATATCGTACTATGATGGGACTCAGTGATAGGGCTGATTTTAGGATTAAAATATGAACAAAATGTATAGTAATAAAAAATTTACAAAAAAAAAAAACGTAAAAAAGAAGGTAGAAAAAATAAAAAAAATAAAAAATTAAAAACTATAAAGCAAAAAATAAAAAATAAAAAAGGATATCTAAAAACCTCTACGTGGTTAAAGCTGGGTAAATCAAAATGTATTTTGACTAGCAAGAAAATGAAACATTTGGAATTACTTGATTCATTATTTTTACAGTGTACATATAAGTACGCTGCCGCGGACTCTGCCAGCAATCGTGTTATCGGTAATTCCTCCTTGCACCCAGATTTAAAAATATTTTTGATGTTGTTGCTTTTTGTAGTTATTGTTGCTTTTGCACTCTTTAAATAATTTTTATGGGCATCGCTGGTATAATCAGTGGAATTACCAAACTCCTCATGAAAAAAAAACTAAAAACAATATAGAAATAATAAATTGCAGCAAAAAGATACAAGCTAAAAACATACATGCAAAACAAAGCAATAATGAAAAAAAGAAACACAAGCACAAATGTTAACTATTTTAATTAAGTTATTTTACAACTTTGTTGGCAAAAAGAAGAGCGTGTGAAAAAAATTTGAAATATCTGTTAATGATTCAACATTAATTTTTTACTCACGTTTTTCCGATTGTTTTGATGCACTTTTATGTCTATTTCTAAGATAGAAGTGAATATCGACAAACTCAAACGACTGCAGAAAACAACTGTTAAGATATGTAATTAATTAACACAACAAAAATTACAGTGACAATGACAACAACAGAGCCAATCATAAAAACGTGCTTTTATGCGACAGCGTCGTGTTTTGCGCTTCCTGCATTCAATACAAATAAAAATGCAGCACTTTTGAGCATGCTTAATGAAAGTATCTTTGAGATACAATTAGCTGTGCAATGAGTGGGCTTCGAAAAAAATCAAAGATACAAAAAATTAAATAGCTAGAATTGGCATCTCTGATATTGATGTTAGTGCAGCGCAGCCAAACATTATTCAAAGCCACATAAATTGTAATAAATACAAATGACGGAAGAAGTCTAGCAACAGCAACCAACATCGTTACCAATTACGAAACCACAACAACAACAACAACAATATCAGCAGCAAAAACATGACAGCTTATAAATTGTTTTCTATGCGCTACGCAAGCAGCGCATCACCCACGATTACCATCACCATCACCGTCACCCTCACTAACACCACCGCCACTCAACAACAACAATTCGCCCATTTAAAACTAAACTAAAAAAACCCATCATTTTATCGCTTCTTCAACTAGCAACATTTATAAAG
Organism: Dichetophora obliterata; assembly: GCA_963920525.1. Lineage (NCBI taxonomy): Eukaryota > Metazoa > Arthropoda > Insecta > Diptera > Sciomyzidae > Dichetophora > Dichetophora obliterata. The sequence goes on from OY986435.1 coordinate 5,250,744, forward strand.
TTTAATCATAACTTTATTAATTAGTTCCACAGTCAGTCAGTCAGTCAGCAAACTACAAGATACTCTATCTACTCTCCGTGCCATGTGCGTTGTCGATCTTTAATTGAATTAAATTAATTAAACGCTCTGAAAATCTTAACGAATTTCATTAATTGCTCTAAGCTAAATTTTGGCAAATGGGTTTTTTGGTTTTGTATTCCAAACCAATTGCGTTGAAACTGTCTGCGATGATCAGGCAAAAAATTATAAAGATGAAGATGAAGTAGCTACCATCTAACACTTGAGATTGCCAGAATTCATGCTGGGAAATCATGTTTTGTGCGTCGTTATTTTGGGACACGCACTCATTAATTTATGTTTGAGTTATTTAAACATGATTTCAGATTTTGATCGAAATTAGTTACAGAAAAATAACATTTTTTTTTTTTATTTTAACACTGACACAGCTTTCGAAATACAGATTCTGAGGCTTAAAATTTGATATGACAATAAAAATTTAACGCTGAAACTGCTCTCATTTCATAAAAAAAAATTTGGTGCGAACAAGGCCTTCAATTTCGGAACTCAAAAGCAATTTCGGGATTGATAATTAAGAATCAGGCATTAGTTCCGGGATTTAAAAAACAGACATAAAGTAATAGTTTTTACAAAAAAAAAAAAAAAAAATATCTGTGCGGTATGCAAGTAAGGATATATTTTTAATAAAAAATTTTTCAAAGGAGTTAAAAAACACAGTTTATTTAAATTTTTTATAAAAAGTTAATTTGTTTTATTTTTTTATATATATAAAAGACGAGAAAATCTTTTTATGTTTATTATATACAGGGTGTCCTAGATTAAGAGGATAATAATGCGGGGTTCGTTCCTTGTGATGAGACGAGCAAAACATCTTATGGGTGGGGTGGTCGCAAATGGCCCCCTAGGGAGGTAAAATAATAGGTGTCATTACTTTTTAATCCATAAGTATCATACATCCACACCGATTACCAAACTTAATATTTATTTGAAAAGGAAATTAAATTTCCTGTTATATTTAATTAAAATAAAGGGGAAGCAAAAAGTAAGTAGATTACTATAAAGAAGATTTAATATAATAATACTGCACACAATTTCATTCTTACAGATAAATGGAGACGCTCAAATTATATAGAGAATTTTAAAACAAAACTCAGTTTTATTAATAGTCTGGTATGACAAAATAGATTTTTAGCCATAACTTTTGATTGGAAAGAGATATTGGGGTAATTTTTTCACATAAATTATTTTTGAGACTTGACTTTTTTGTAAATAATATAAAAATATATCAGTTGATCTCGTCATATAGCCGGTGACGGTCATTTATATTGTGTTATTGTTTTTGTTATTGTATTTTGTTTATATCGGTTTTATTAATCTCCGTGTGTGCTGTTTTGTGTTTGAAAATTATTTTTAGTGTTAATAAAGTGAAGTTCCTTTTTTTAATGGTGTAGTATATTAATTTTTTTAATGTTTATTGTGGTACATATATCGTTTTATTTCTCATCGTAGTTTGATAGTTGAGCTGCTGCTTAAGTATATACTTTTTTCTTTCTCTTTTTTTTGCGTTCCTCTTTGTGCTTTATTTGTTTATTTGCACAAACTAAGCACAGCGAATTGTTGCAGTTGCTTTTAAATTGTAACATTTTATACTAACCCATTTGCACTTAGTGGACATTATTTTTGCACACATATAATTTTTAACTTTATTTTTTCGCTATGGAATATTTTTCCGTAGAAAATTTTGCTGCTTGTTCTTTAGACGAGCTTTGCAAAAGTCAAAACATTCTGAACCGTATGTTCAGTTGTTCTGGCCCATGTGGGCGTTTGTTCCATACTTCATGTGCTGGGATCTCTAAGTCGTGTCTTGATGATTTAATCTCACCACGATCAGGTCTTCGCTGGTATTGTGCTTCGTGCAGAGTTCTTTCACCAGATGAGTTTTTCCTCAAAAATTAAGCTTTTCGGTGATAGTCTTAATGCTTTAAATAACAATTTTAAAGAAATTGTTACATTTTTTAATGAAGTAAGCACCTCACCTAGCACTAGCATTTATGATGAAAAGTCTTCATCGGTAAATATTTCGACCGCATTGTCTCAGACTCTTCCAGCCTGTTCTTCTGAGACTCAAATCATTTCATCTAATAAAGACCTAAATATTTCGAAAAAAAAGAGAAATAATTAAAAAAATAAAAATAATAAGCGGCGTATGAAGCTTCCAGCCACTTTAGAAACGAAGCAGATCTCGGCTAAACCAGTGTTTACGCCAGTGAGAATGGATAATATAGTTATTACTCCATCTCCTCCATCTCTTTCTCCCCCGGCTATTGACAAAACTAATGAGCGCAATAGTTCATTAAATTTAAGAGCGTTGTCGAGGAAAAAAAAGGTTTTCATTTCACGCCTTCAGCCCGACACAACAAGTGAAAATGTATTGACGTTTGTCAAACATAACCGTTTAGTAAGTCAGACTGCTTTCTGCTCATGCAAAAAAATTGGCAATAAACCGTCCCACGCATCATTTATTCTCACAGTGGCTGCTGAAGAATTTGCAACTGTTCTGAGCTCTAATCTGTGGACTGTTAATATCTTTGTTTCTGAGTTTAAGCCTAAACACAGGTCTAGAAGGACAAATAATATAGCCAGTCAGACCCAAAAAAACTAAATAGGCTTTCCCTTTACTATCAAAATGTAAGGGGATTGCGTTCAAAGACGAAGATATTATGAAGATATTATCGCGTTAACTGAAACTTGGTTGAACGGAGGAATTACTGACTTAGAACTGTTTGACAATAGTTTTGAAGTATATAGGAAGGACAGACACGCTGACAATAATTCTGCAGTTGGAGGTGGTGTCCTATTAGCTGTAAGGAACTCCCGTGTTAGTTCCTTTATTGATATCCCCTGCTCTGCTAGCATCGAACTTATATGCGTTAAGGTTGTACATTGCAATTCCAATGTATATGTTATAAATGCATACGTTCCTCCCAAGAGCAGTGTAGAGGTCTATGCAAGCCTTGCGGATTGCATAGTAGTTATATTAAATTTACTTGACGTTAATGACGACATTTTATTGTTGGGCGATTTTAATTTGCCTGACTTAAAATGGCATTCTTCTGACGATGAAACACATTTTTGTGCATCTAATTCGAAGACACGCCAAGAACATATATTTGTTGACAATATATGTTCTGACTTACAACAAGTTAGTTGTATTTATAATGGTCTGGAAAGACTGCTTGACCTAGTCTTAACTACAGACAGTAACAATGTCATTGTTCAGAAGGCACTTCATGCTTTGATTGACAACTATTGATAATTACCATCCACCTTTGAGTATTTGGTATAAATCCGATAGGGAGAATATGGTAAATTCAAGCTCTGTTGACACAGTTTGTGAATTCAATTTCAAAAAAGCTGACTTTTTGGGGTTGAATCAATTACTTTATAGTAAATTAAATATATTTACAGAATACATAAATAATAACAATCTTAATAGTTCAATAAATTATTTCTATACGGAGCTCTTTGCCATGTTTTCTCAGTCTGTACCATATAGTCTCAAATTTGCGAAAAATTCTGAGTACCCTTGGTACACAAAGGATTTAAAGACTCTTCGCAACAATAGGAATAGGGCATGGAAGAAATATGTTTGTAGTTTTGATTAAGTAATTTTCCTCTTTTTTGGAAAAAATCTTATTTTTTTTATTTTTTATTTTTATTTTATTTTATTTAAATTTTCATTACAGAGAATAAATCCTTAGGCTGAAGATTACTAGAATCTTATATAAAGAGCATAAGTCACTAAGTCCTATCAGTCCTATTTACAAAAAAGGTTGCAGGAATGACGTCACTAATTATAGGCCTATCGCTAAATTGTCTTCGATTCCTAAACTTTTTGAGCGAATAGTGTACGATGGAGTGAAAATTCACTGTGGGCAAGTCATGACAACTCGTCAGCATGGTTTTGTTACTGGCAGATCCACTGTGTCTAATCTCCTTGATTTCACTACATTCTGCTTAAAATCTATTGATTCTGGTAGCCAGGTCGATTGTATTTACACTGACTTTAGCAAAGCTTTTGATAAATTACTACATAATCTAATTTTATTTAAACTTAAATTAATGGGATTTCCACAATATTTTGTAAACTGGATCAAATCGTATTTGATGGAGCGATCTTATCAAATACGGTTTCGAGGCGTGTTGTCTTCTGAATTTGTTGCAGAATCGGGTGTTCCTCAAGGAAGCCACCTGGGTCCACTTCTGTTTATTTTGGCAATTAATGATGTTACCTACGTCATCAAACATTCTCATTTGCTTATTTATGCAGATGATATGAAAATATACAGAACAATTGATTCTAATGACAATTCAGACCTGCTCCAGTCAGACTTGAACTCCTTTGAGGTTTGGTGTTCTAAAAATAACATGTTTTTAAATCCAGATAAATGCCAAACTATGACCTTTTCGCGTAAAAGAAACAATTTTATTTTTGATTACAAAATTAAAGATACTGCTTTAAGTCGTGTAACTACCGTCAAAGACCTTGGTATATGCATGGATTCTAAATTGTCGTTTAACATGCATATTGATACAATTTGTAAAAAAGCGTCTTCTATGCTTGGTTTTATAAAACGGTGGGCCAAAGAGTTTGATAGCTTAATAACAACTACAACTCTTTATTATTCAATCGTGCGTCCTCACTTGGAGTACGCAAGTCAAGTATGGTCCCCACATTACAATGTGCATGTTGATCGTATAGAAAGAATTCAAAAACGTTTTGTTCGGTTTGCTCTAAGAGGCTTGAGTGGAACTGACACATTTAACCTTCCTCCATATAAGGATCGTTTAAAATTATTAAAGATGCAATCTTTAAGTGAGAGAAGAAAATCTGCTGATATCGTCTACTTACACCAACTCATAACTGGTGTATTCGACTCTCCAGAGCTTCTTTCTCTTATAAATTTTAACACTAACCGTAGCAGCAGTAGAAACTCTAACAACTTGATTTATTTACCATTTAGTAGAACAAATTATATGTTAACTGCTCCATTAAATCGCATGAGTACCTTTGTTAACAACTGTAACGTGTTTGATGTTAACTTGTCGAAAGGTCAACTCAAAAGTAGATTGAAAACTAATGAAGGATAAGATCTATGTAAACGCATGGTTAGTTGTTATGTCTTGTGTTGTCCCTGAGCCCAACCCATATTATGGTGGGTAAATTTTTGTCCCTTTTGGTTTTTTTTTTTGGACCACTTCTATCGATATCTTTGAGATATTTCAATGATATTTGGATTGGTTCTTAAAATGATCTATTGCGGAGAAAGTGTGAAAAAGCTGTAGTAGCTGAACTCTATTGTTATTGCATGATATAAAAACATTTTGGAAAAAATAAATTTCGCGAAAAAAATCAAAGGGGGTAGGGTAGTAGTACCATTGTTGTTTTGATGACAAAACAGTAAAATAATTTTTGCGCTTAGCAGGAAGAATTTTTGCAAATAAATGCTATGTCATATGAAAGGGGGACAGATGTGCAATTTTTAATTGATTTCTTTTTTACAACAACAGTTTTTGAGTCATATTTTGAGTAAAAAGCCAATATTTTGGACATTTTTTCACAAAATCATAAACATATATGCACTGACTTTTTGAAGTGATTTTATTGAACTTTTGAACAAGAAAATTTGAATGAAATATATTAATGGGCAGCGGAGATATTTGCATCGATAGACCAAACTATGATTTTCAAGTCGTTTTTTCTCATTCTTAGTTTTATGAAAAAGTCGTTGTACTGAAAATTTCTCCAATTTTGAAGATATGTGAGGGTTTTTGATGTCAAAATAATAACAAAATTTTAAAATTAAATGCACTAAAATCTCCGATACTAAAAAGTTTTATAATAACAAAATAACCGTTAGTTGAAAAATTTCAGAGGGGGCGTCGCAAAAACAAGGTATGTTACATTTTAAGTTGGGATGCACTTAATATGTATACCTAGTTTGAGAAAACTCCGTTGAGCCGTTTAGATTTGTATGAAGGTCAAACAAACAAACAAACAAACAAACAGAAAATGAGTTTTATTACTATAGATAAATATGCCATGCAAAAGCATTGCGCAGCTGAGTGTTTCAGCCAGAAAACTTTTGCAAAATTTCTGCATGCAAAAAATTGGCACCACTTTTAAGGAAATCTTATATTAATTTTTTTGAAAAAGTTCAAATGTTGCGATCAAGCACACATTTCACTATTAGATACAATTTAAACTATTCGATAACAATCAAAAGTTCTGTGCTATCTTGTTTGAAGATAGTTAATTTTGACTGTTTTTCCCAAAAAAACTACTTTTTCCTTACGGAAAACGTTCGATTTTTTTTAAATTTGTTTTTTGTTGCACAGCTTAGAATGTTAAATTCGAAAAAAAAATTGTAATTCAATACGCCCTAAAACACAGCCTCTTATGATTTTAAGGAGTCCCCGTTCTCATGAACAGAGCTGTGCGAATAATCGCCCAAGTTACAATCTCCCAAAAGTGCGGAAATGAACAATCGCCCAAAAAACCGGTTAAAATTTTTGTGCGATTGTTCATTTTGCGTTTGGGCGATTGTTGGTTTTTTTTTTGGGGCGATAATTCATAATGAACAATCGCCCAAATTTGGAAGAATGAATAATCGCCCAAAAAACCTTCATACATTTTTGGGCGATTGTTCATTTCGGGTTTGGGCGATTGTTCGTTTTGTTTTTTTTGGGCGATTGTTCATAATTAACAAACGCCCAAATTTCAAAGAAAGAACAATCGCCAAAAATATTTTTTGGGCGATTGTGCATTATGAACGAACGCCCAAATTTTTTTGGGCGATTATTCATTTCACGTTTTGGGAGTAAGGTCGCAGTTTTGGGCAATTGTTCATCGCTTTTTTGGGCGATTGTACATTGTGAACAAAAGCCCAACTGTTTTTGGGTGATTGTTCATTTTTGGGCTTGGGCGATTGTAACTTGGGCGATTATTCGCACAGCCCATTAACAGTGTTCCAATCCGGACCAAATTTTGTATGAAATGTTTTAAGGCCTAACCAAAGCTAATTTAGTTCTGGATACGAAAACTCAATGATCTTAAAAATAAGGTACGGTCTAGTGTGCATAGTTAAAACGTTACATTGTTTTTAAAGTGATTTTAAATCAATATAGCCATTCGTTGCCAGTTGGTTCCGAACAAAATTGTAAAAATATTCATTATTATAATCCACACAACGAAAAAAAAAAATATGAAATAAAACAATTCCGGCTGACATTTTCGACAGACCACATTTTCATGATCTTACAAAGAATAAAAACATGTCACTTAATTATATTTGAACATTTAAAAATTTTATGATTGATGTTGGCGCCAACGCTCAAAATTGCAGCAAGTATAAATACGTTGTGATGAGCACGAACTAATAAAAAAATAAAACAAATTTTAAATAAAACAAAAAAATTCAAATTTAAAAACCAAGAATAATAACTGAACATATGAATGCATGTAATATATATATACATATATATGTAAATAAACATGGGCGTTAATTGCATGCATGACTTGAAACTAAAAGAATGCAATAAAGCAGAATCTCAACTCATAAACGTTGCGCTTAGCTAGCGGCGAGATGCACTCAACAAAATGAGGATGTAAAAAAAAAATCATATGAAAAAAACATAAAAACAAACTTAGAGATTTATTTGAACTTGAAGATTAAATTTATTTTAATTAATTTAATTGCACGAATTTAAACAAAGCTTTGAATTTAAAAGTAAAGCGTTAAGCTACTTTAGAAGTGCAGACGTATGCTTCGACTTAACTGTGTATCGATATGGCAAACTCAGAGATGCAGAGATGGTGCTTGGAGCCAATTTTCTAAAGATTCATAATTAAATTTTACTTAAGCTCTAATAAAAAGCAATATCATTTTAATTAAAACAAGCGTTGACCTAAATTACAAAAAATTAGATCTAACCATGTGCACAGACCTAACCAGCTAAATGAATCTAACCAGCTCATGATTCATCCAGCCAAGAGTTAATTACATAAAAAAGAATTTTTAAACAATTTTTATGTTTAAAAAATATGTTTAGTTTAAAAAAAGTTCCCCGCGAAAATATTGAACAATAGTCTATGCATCATCGGTTGTATCTTTAGTGAGATTTTCACAGCATTTTTTTTGTATTTTTCCACCAAATATCATATATAAATTTCTATTTTCAACGCGTTCTTTTTTTTTTGCGCGCAGCATGCCGCACCTGTACAGTTGTGTTTATTTTTCTTTAATTGCCCCAAAAAAAATAGAAAACTTTAAAATTTGGTAAAAGTGAAAATATATATATATATATGTAAATACATACATTCCCACACACATTCATACAGAGTAATAAACATTTTTTTCAAACATTAAGAAACTCGTTGGAAAAAAAGCCCGCTGCATGACTCAGTTGTGCCACATGCGGCGGTAAAAATTTTGTAAAATTTAAAATTGAGAAAAGGAAGCTAATGAAAATTGATTGGTATGTTGAACTCAAAACTATGGAGTATATTGAACTGTGAGCTTTTTGAAGAGATACTTATTTAGTCGTTTTCTTTTATCTACAAAAGGAATTTTCATTGCTTATACTTAAATTTAGCTACCTTCATATAATACTTAAATATTATAAACATTTCCCCAAAGTTATAGTCAAACTTTTAGACGTTTCTGCTGTAGTTTTTAATTGAGCAAAACTTTTGTTTTTCCTGCGCTTTCCAACACTTGGCGGAAGTTTAGCGCCAATTTTGCGCCAACATGTTGGCTGTTGTTATCAAAAAACTGTCACTCAAAGTTCGACACAGACAACGACAGCGACTGTATCATTTATTACAAAACAAGCTATCGATTAATCTTAATATTTAATATTATATAGATGTTTTTATTAATTCTTTGTTGTTTTGTTTTGTTTAGTTTTTGTGCAAAACTTTTTTGCTTACTTTGCTCGCATTGCAGTAGGAAGTAAATAAAATGCAATAAAATTTTTGTTTTTCGAAATGTTTTGTTTTAAGTCATTATCAAGATAAAATGCTGATTAATTGTGTCAATTGTTAAAAAATACTGGCAAACTAAAAAAGTCGTTGAATGTTTAAAATTGTTAGATCTTGAAAGCTTGCCCACATGACAATTAAAAAACAGGTTTATATTTCCTAAGGCACTAACTAATCTTACCATAAATATATTCTTTATTATGGATATAATATCCATATTCTTTAAATAAAACCGGTCAAGTTGTATGAACCGTTCAGTGCCTCCAAATCGAGACATTTTGGGTTCAACTTCAGCTAGTACAAAAAAAAAATAAAAATTCACGGTAACTTTTTCGATGAAATAAATATCTACGTAAAAGCAAAAACCAAACACTCCAAGTATTTCTTCAGAATGAAGGAAAACTTGCAACAACTGCAAGATTTGATAATAAAGAAAATACATTTTTAATACAAGAAAAGATACACATTTTTTTAAACTTTTGATCGGAAAGAGATATGGAGATAACTTCTCTACAGTATTTAGTTTTAATGCTTTTTATGTCATATGAAAGATAGTCAAAAATGTAATTTTTATTTTATACTTAATTTTATAACAAAAATAACTTTGAAGCAACTTTTTGAATAAAATATGTTTTGTAACATTTTTGAAAACAAAAAAATATGTATAAAATATATGCACTCAGCTTACGGTGCTGTTCAAACTATTTTCATTAAATGCTTGTACTAATCTTTTTAAAAAAAGAAATTCTAGTGACATTTATTCAAAAATAACAGCGATGTTTTCATAGAAAGTCAAAACTTTGATTATCATTGTGCTTTTTTCTTTTTTTAGATAGCTTTGTTTTATGAAAAATTACACTGTGCTACAGTGAAAATGTATTTTTGAAGTGACATAGCACAGGTTGTATATTTGATCGAGTAAAACATGACACCATACTTAAAATTGTGAATGCACCTCCAAAATCTAATTTTACCGTTCAAAACCCAATTTTTAGGTACTTAACGCATTAAAGAATCATAAATTAATCAATTTTTTCAAACGATTTTCGATTTTAAAACGGTTTTCGAAAGATAAAAGATAAAGCTTGTTGCGTCCACCTGCAAGGAAAATTTATTTAATAAATTAGCCAACAAATAATATACTTACCAGCAAACAGCTCCATGTTTTTGTACAACCAGCGATCTAATACAAAACAGTAAGCGATGGCAGAGTGAGTTGTCGATAACTCTTATCGATGAATAAAAAGCGATGACCCACACTTCGTGAGACAAAAACCAAGGACCGTGTGACACTCAAGTATGAACAGTTTGAACGCTCGTTTTTTTTTTACCGATGTGCCAACATGGAGTATGCCACACGGTGGGATGAGCTAGTGGCCGCAGCTTATTGCGGCGAAGCAGTTTCATAACTGTTTTCTAAACGCAAATTCAAATGCATGCGCGCTCATCGTGTTTTGAGGCCAAGACAAAATTTTTTTTGTGCTGAAGCTCTGGAACTTTTGAAAAACAAAACGATTTTGAAATAGTTTTGTCGCAGTGAGCTACTTGCCGTATGGAACAAAACGTTTTGTCAAACCGTTTCGTTCAGTTTCAATGAGTTTACGGCTGCTTATTTTGAGCAACTACAATAATAGCATTTAAGCGAACTCACCCGATGTAGCATTGTGGGATGCTGATCTTCTACGAAATCTATGTTAAGGAAAAAGTAAGAAAAAAAGAACGACTTAACTTCCTCCCGTTTTTTTGGTTTTCTCGGCAGCACACGTTGAACAAAAAAAAAAAAAAGGAAATATTAATCGCCAACTGCTCTTTATTCAACGATTAAATTTTATTAAAGATTAAATACTAAAAATTAATAATCAAAGAAATAAAAGTCTGTCGAAACATCGCCTAACGTCTTCGGTGTTCTGGCTACCCTCGGCTTGTGATAAGCAACACCGTGACAACTGACTGCACTAAGGTCTGTGCCTAGTGAGTAGTAGACGAGGTCGCTACTGCCCGATTTCTCGTGCTGTACCAACCTGCAGGAGGATCATTCGCAGGCACATGGATAGCAGACTCTGTCGCTTCCACCAGCAAGTAAATCAATTTTTTTTTAACGGGCGACTTTTACAGAGTGCTTGTCTGGTAGACTTGGTCGCCACAACCATCACGAAAACCCAAGCATAAAATCTGAAATAGGGGTGATCCTCAAAACGTCAAGGTCGTCAGGAAGTCCACGAAGGTTTTGTGGAAAAAGAGCGCGTGTTCACTTACACAACCACACGTATAGCGGCAAAACGACGAAACAGGTCAGAAGTTGAAGTAGGGTTATTTCGGCCATTTTGTAAAACCACTCAGGTTACAAAATTTATATTCTACCTTTATATTATAATTTTTTTTGGTCAACAGCAAAGAAAAAAAAGGAAAAATGTAAAACTATGTCCTCTTATGCTTTTTAATAATTTTTAAGAAAATTTAACTTGCTTCTTTCTTGTTTCCCTTTTCAAGCGAATCTTCACTTTCTCTCGTGATAAATGTTAACCAGTTGCCTTCTATGTTTGTAGCACGTAAAAAGTTGGTACCAAATTTCTATGTGTTTTATGTTGTATATTTAAAATCTTGCGTGCCGTATTAAGGCAGAACTTTTGAAGAATCGTTTAGTGAAAGAGGTGAATCATTTTTGTGTAATAATTGTCAAGGGTGGATATGAAACGTGTAATAACAGTTTTTATTCCTTTTTTTTCAACGATTTAATTAATTAAGACTTCTCTGCTCTTTATAAAAATATTGTTTTGGCATTCTGAAACAGAATTGGATTTTATTTATCATGTAATTAAATGTGAATATATAAATATAAGTACTACTCAAATAACCAATCTTCTCTGATGTAAGTTTTTGCTTTCGATAGAGTTATATTATCCTATAACCATTTTTGTTTATTCGCTTTATATTCTAACTTAATTTCAATTATTACTTAACAATTAATGAACAATCATTAAATAGTAAGTGGAACATGAAATAAATGTATTTATGTTAATATCTTGTAAAACTTGTATTGTTTAATTGTGTTAGTTCAAACATGACTGTGTAGAACTTCCAATAAGGTGGTGTTTAGTGCATAAGGTCAAGGCAAGGTCATGTAAGGGATATCCTCGAATACCGGCTCACGGGATATCACGGTTCAGTATCTTCTTGATACTGATTTGGGGTGGGCCAGCCCAAGGACAACATCTGTTCTTTTGAACCAGCAAAACTGTGTTGTTGTTTTCTCTTCTTCTTTTCGATTTCTTTGTATTTACTCCCTCTTATACCTATCTTCCTTCCAGTTCTCTACTACTATTTCGGTCAGTGCAAAACCTAGGCACGATTTTTTTTATTGTACGCAGTTTACAGGGTGACATGGACATCAAACCGAACCTATATATCCGGCGAGTTAATGCTGTGGCAAAGCAAGCATGCCACCCGGTCGTCCATTAAACCCAACCAGCGGTGTTGCCACCGCGGTGAACAAGCGATGCGTCATACAACCACGTACAACCTATTGGGCGACATACAACAGATAGCGTTACAAGCTATCAAAATGTGTACATGCCTTAAAAACTATTTAAAGAACTTTTTGAGTTATAGTCGGCCAAACCTTTAATTTTTCCCTTTTTCCAATTTTTTCAACTTTGAGGGTAATTAACTGCCAAAGTTTTGTTAAAAGCTACTAAAAACGTAATAATTTTATAAAAGTACATTTTATAAAGAATAAAATGAATGTATACTCATGAAATTCGGATGAAAATTTACTGAGTTATTACATTTTATTATAAACTAGCTGAAACCCGGCGCATTGCTGCCACGCTCCCTTGTCAAAAGCGCTTAAAATGAAATCAATGAAACTGCATGTGTAAAGTGAGGGCGAATACTAAATTCCGACGATGTCCGATCTATAACTCTAAAGCTATACGATATCAAAAATTTGGGTTGTATGGGAGGTCCAACGCCCACTTGACAAAATCCATAAAATGTTATAATTGAAATTGCATGTGTAAATTGAGGTTGAATACTGGTTTTTAAAGTTGTGCGACATATAACTCCAAAATTATTCGATATCGCAAATTTGCGATGTATGGGAAGTACCACGCCCACTTGTACAGCGCTCATAAAATGTTTCCAATGAAACTGAATGCGTAAATGTAGGTCTAATACTGAATTCCGACGCTCTGCAACTTAAAACTTCAAAGCTATTCGATAACACAAATTTGGGTTGTATGGGAGGTGCAACGCCCCCTTAACAAAAACCATAAAATGTTATCAGTGAAACTGCTTGTGTAAATTGAAGTCGAATACTGAATTCTGATGCTGTGCGACCTATACCTCTAAAGCTATTCGATATCGCAAATTTAATTTTATGGGAGATTCCACGCCCCTTGTCAAACGCTCATGAAATGAAATGAATAATACTGCATGTGTAAATTTAGGTCGAGTACCGAATTCCAACGCTGTGCGACCTATAAATCAAAAGCAATTCGATAGCACAAATTTGGGTTGTATGGGAGGTGCCACTCCTCCTAGTCCCACGCCCATAAAATGATATTAATAAAACTGGATGTGTAAATTTATGTCGAATACTGAATTTTGACGCTGAGATGACCTATAACTCCAAAGCTATTCGATATGGCAAATTTCGGTTATATGGGAGGTGCCACTCCCCCTTGTCCAACGCCCATAAAATGTAATCAATGAATGAAACTGCTTGTGTAAATTGAGGGCGAATACTGAATTCCGATGCTTTGTGACCTATAACATTAAAGCTATACGATATCGCAAATTTGGGTTGTTTGGGAGGTGCTACGCTCCCTTTTATAATGGTTATAAAATTAAATCAAATAAACTGCATGTCTAACTTTAGGTCGAATGCTGAATTCCAACGCTGTGCGACCTATAACTTCAAAGCAATTCGATAGCACAAATTCGTGTTGCATAGAAGGTGCCACTGCCCCTTGTCCAACTTTCACAAAATGTCATCAGTGAAACGGCACGTGTAAATTGTGGTAGAATGCTGAATTCTGAGGCTGTGCGACCCATAACCCCAAAGCTATTCGATATCGCTAATTTTTATATAATTGTGGGCGGTAAAAGGGGGTGTGACAATTTTTTCTGAAACCATCTGGTACTCGACACAAATCCATTGCCAAAATTTGAGCTCAATCTGACCAGTAGTTTCAAAGTCTTTTAATCTCTTCTTAAACGTAGTTATAGTGTCATCACGCCCATTTTTGGTATAATTAAAATTTGGACAGTTTTCATACGAACCTATTTACCAAATTTTAGCTTTATACGACCAAAACCATCTTAAGTATAGCATTTTTATTGATTTGTGGGCGGTTAAAGGGGGTGTGGTACTATTTTCTTTTTTTCTAAACCTTCGCGTATCAACTACAAACAAACCCGTAGAAGAAAGTATCCAATTTGCCCCATTCGCTTCCAAATTTTAAGCATCCGAACAAATCAGGATCCATTTTTATATATATATATATATAGATAGATAATCTGATAAAACCATTTTCTAACCTCGTACTATTATTCTTACGCCAACTTTGATCAATTTCATAAAAAAAAGTTGAACCTTGAAAAAATAAATTTAAATGCTAAATTTTCGTTTTAAGTTTTTGCTCTAAGCCTGTTTCGTTTTTTGTCGTTGGTCTTCGGTTTATGTTCAGGTTTTGCTTTCTGCCCTCAATTCAGTTGCAGGGTCAGGTTATTTCACATAACAAATTTTAGCAAAATCGCCCAAGTCGTTTAGGAGTTATTGAGTCTTAAAAATGCACTACTTAAAGCGCCCTCTTGCGGAAGTCTTTGGAATTTTTTTTGCCGATGTTTTATCTTGGGGGCAGTAAAACCTTTATACCAAATTTCATTGAAATCGATGCAGGCGTTTATAAGTTATTATGGAGTGCCATTCCCACAGACTTGCGCCCACTTTTTTACATCCCCCATGATCTTCCTCCCTATAAAACGTACCCGTTGCCAAAATTTCAGCTCAATCGGATAAACGGTGCGCGAGCCTATACGGAACAGACAGACAAACAGACTGAAGGACAAAAATTTGATTTTATATATTAGATAAGAAATTACGTCTTCATTGCTCAATAGGCCATGTGAGCGTTCATGTATCACTTTGACGGCTCCATTAAATATATTTTTATAATTTCTTTTAAAATTGGTGTATTTTTTTAAATAAAATGATCCTTTCTTTTATTTTCCTATTCGGAAATAACCCTGTAAACAGCCCCAATGTTATCACTTTACATTAAAATAATCTTTATATGAATAAGGCAATATTGTAATTATATAATATTTTCGTTTTTTGTTTCATCGTAAAAAGTTTATCCGACATTGATATAAGGACAGTTTTCAGAAGAAATTATTGCTGTAAAATTGGTCCTAGGCAGAAAATTTATTTCAATTTGAAAGTATAGGCGGCTAAAAATTTTGGACTGCTTTTTACTCCAAACTTTGGTATAAAGGAATTTTTAATCCAAAACGTACTACTTTTCAAACCAAACATTAGTTTAATTTAGCTGGGTCTCAAACCCAAGTTCCTGAAAAAAACTTACTTGCATTTGTAATGATGCAAAATAAGCGGAACTATGTTAATAACTGAGTTGGGCGAGTGGACAAGGTATTAGACTAGCACATCAGAGGACGTGTGTTCAAATCACAAACTGGTACGAATACTTTTTATTTTTCTTTAATTTAGCTGAGTCTCGAACCCACATTTCTGCTTACTTGCTTACTACAAGCTTCCTTGCATTCGTCATGATGCAAAATAAGCGTAACTTTCTTAACAACTGGGATGCACAAGTAGATAAGGTGTTGGACCAGCACAACAGAGGGCGTGTGTTCAAATCATGAACACATTAATTTAAGTTATATTGCTTTTTTTAACTTTTTCCGGATTGAAAACTAATATATTTTGGATTAAAAACTTTAAACTTTTCCTTGGATTAAAAAGTAATCTTTTTTGGGGTTGTCCTATACGTAATCCAAAAAAGTTTAAAATTTAGTCCAAGATTCTTAACCGTGTAGATTTCAGCAAAAACTCAACAAAATTTTGCTAAGTTATTATACACTGCAAAAGCAAATTTCTTCTTAATTAAGGCAAATATTTCATATGTTATTATAAATTGGAATAGCAAATTTTGATTAGTTTTTGCTGAAATTTAGCACATTTTTGAAGTGTAATAATTATAAACATTAAATTAAATTGAAAAATTACCATTATCCGGAGACTTGAACCTCGGCCGCGTGGGTGTAAGTGCATTAGCTTATCCATTTGACCATCACAGTTGTTAACTAATCGTCGCCTAATTTTCTACATTAAGAACAAACGTGTGTTCGTGTGTTTGAAAGAAATTTGTTCGAATTTAGTAAAAATTTGCTATTTGAGTTTATAGTAACTTAGCAAATACTTGCTTGAGTTTAGTAAAGTGCTATGTGCTATTTGTGTTTATAAAAACTTAGCAAATATTTGCTAAGTAGAAATTTGCTTTTGCAGTTTATTATAACCTAGCAAAATTTTGCTTGAATAAATCTATTCTAAAATAAATATCAAAAAAGTGTACGAAAATATTTGATGTTTGCATATTAGTATTTAATACAATTAAAGGAGAGGTTCTAAGGTTGCGCCAGTGCTTAAGTTTTTTCCACCAGACGCAATCGAAAATTCTTCAAAATTTGCCGGCAAAAACTGTATTTTTCTGCAGCGTACCCAAATGTTTTTGGCATTCTCTTTCCCTTCAAATAACATGCTCCCAACTGCTTCACATTGTTAGACACATTCAGCTCAAGAATGAGGTCAAGGAAGGGTTAATCTAGATATATCTGTTTTCACATAGAAACGCAACTGCATCCATGAAGTTGAAGTAAAAGTTGCTTAGAGTAAAGCTACTGATTGTAAGATTGATATTATTTTAAGCTGGCCCCAAGGATGGATTCCTTTTTGTACCAAAAAGAATATTTTTTTGTGCCGAAGCATATGTTTTTAATTGACGCAATAAATAAAAAATATAAAAAAGTAAGAAATACAAAATTAATTTACAACAATTTACGCTGTACAACAACAAAGGCTAATTGTCATTTTGAAAAGTTGCTGTAAGCTCCTTATGGAAGGCATATGTTAAATAACAGACACAGCAACAACAACAACAACAATAACGACAGTGCAATGCAGTCATTCAACTTTAAAGAGTTGCCAACAAAACATAATAAAAAAAAAAAATTAAAAGACAGAACAAGCACAAGTAAAAGCACGGCTTTAGCATTGGCTGTACTTGATTTGACTTCATTCACTTCAGGGCACTTTGACGCACTTGATTTAACTTGCCACGGTTCAACTTGGCTCAATGCGCCTTAACTGGATACAACTAGCTAGCTGGCTGGCTGTTCGTATGGCTGTCCCTCTGTCCGTCTGTCTGCCTAAACGCTGAGCTGTAAATGCGCATGAAGTACCAGACATTTGCAGATGCCAAGGCTTTGTTGTTCAGACAGCGCAACTTCATGTTGCTTATTCTGCCTTTATTGCTAATAAATAATTTTTCCCGTTCTGGAAGGTCACTAGGATTCATTAAAAATTCCATAAATAACAGCAATGAATATATTATTTTCTCATACAAGTACATAGAGTATATGCGAAGATGTAAATTAAATCGCGATGCGACATACATACAAACACATACCTAAGTATGCATATGGTAATACATAATAAATTTACTTCTTTTTTTTTAAATAAATACACCAAGCTATATAAATCCGAAGCGAACATTATTGTAAATTATGCGCCCAAGTCGCATAAAAAACCAATTTTTATGACTGTCATTTCTTTGCGATCGAAGGTTTACGTCTGAATATCAATTATAAGGAAACAAAATCCGAGCCTCACCATGGAAATATTTCATTTGTGGGTATGGAGAAGATTATTGTTGATTGTTGAGCTGTTTGGTTGATTTGGTTTGTCATTGATTTAATATGCACACGATTTGCTGTTCTGTTGTTTGTTTCTACTTCTTTGAGATGTCATTAATTATTATTGTTAATCGACATTACAAATTGGAGAAACATTTTAATAAAGTCGTGGGACCAAAAGAGTTAAAGTTGTCAAGCGATTACAATGGTAGCTGTTGACACAGCTATTCGAGACGTGAACAATTCATTAAGGATACCAAAAGCAATAAATTGTTGTTATTGATTAGTGATAATTAAGTGACAAACCAATGCTTAACAAGTCATATTTTTTGTTTGGAAAGCTTACCAAACAGTAGCCAAAGTTGTTGCCTGCCAAGGCGGAGTAAAGATTTTTCAACACATTACCGCTTGTAACGCGTTATCAGCACCTTTACAAAAATATGTGGTTTTATCGTCATAACTCCCAAACCATACATTCTAAAAGGACGATTTATGCACCAAAATGTTTGTAATTAATAATACCCACACGACTGCATTCTTAGAAAAAATATTTTTTTCAAGAATCTTAGTTTTCATTTCTACGTCATTTTTTGTGATTTTCTACTTTTTTCGTTTTTTGACCATAACTCCTAAACCATATATCTTTAAAATACGATTTATGCACCAAAATCTTCGTCAAGCCTCTGCCTACAAGACTGCATTCTTGGAAGGATGATTCATGCATTAAAATGATTATCATGGCATCGTCCTTAAAAGTGGTTACTTCTTTGCCCAAATGCATTTTGCTCTATCTCTTGTAGTTTAGGAGTTGTAAAACACTTTTTAGAGTAGTAGTTGGCCAAAAACATGTGGCTTTATCGTCATAACTCCCAAGCCATACATTCTAAAAGGACGATTTATGCACCAAAATGTTTGTAATTAAAATACCCACACGACTGCATTCTTAGAAAAAATATTTTTTTCAAGAATCTTAATTTTCATTTCTACATAATTTTTTGTGATTTTCTAATTTTTTCATTTTTTGGCCAAACCTCCTAAACCACACATCCTAAAAGGACGATTTATGCACCAAAATCTTCGTTAAGCCTCTGCCTACAAGACTGCATTCTTGGAAAAATTTTTAAAATTATATAACATGTTAATTTCTTATGTCCTTTTTTGTAAATTTTTTATTTTTTCGCCATAAAATTCGCTCTAAAATCCAAACTACACATCTGACAAGGACGATTCATGCATTGAAATGATCATCATGGCATCGTGCTTAAAAGTGTTTACTTCTTTGTCCAAATGCATTTTGCTCTATCTCTTGTAGTTTAGGAGTTATAAACCACTTTTTGGAGTGGTAGTTGGCCAAAAACATGTGGTTTTTTCGTCATAACTCCCGAACCATACACTCTAAAAGGACAATTTATGCACCATAAGGTTACTAATTAAAATACCCACACGACTGCATTCTTAGAAAAAATATTTTTTTTCAAGAATCTTAATTTTCATTTCTACATAATTTTTTGTGATTTTCTACTTTTTTCGTTTTTTGACCATAACTCCTAAACCATATATCCTCAAAGGACGATTTATGCACCAAAATGTTTGTTAAGCCTCTGCCTACAAGACTGCATCCTTGGAAGAATTTTCAAAATTAAATAACATGTTCATTTCTTATGTCCTTTTTTGTGAATTTTTTATTTTTTCGCCATGAAATTCGCCCTAAAGTCCAAACTACACATCTGACAAGGACGATTCAGGCATTAAAATGATCATCATGGCATCGTCTTTAAAGGTGGTTACTTCTTTGTCCAAATGCATTTTGCTCTATCTCTTGTAGTTTAGGAGTTGTAAAACACTTTTTGGAGTGGTAGTTGGCCAAAAACATGTGGTTTTTCGTCATAACTCCAAAACCATACATCCTACAAGGACGATTTATGCACCAAAATATTTGTAATTAAAATACTCTCACAACTGCATTCTTAGAAAAAATATTTTTTTCAAGAATCTTAGTTTTCTACATCATTCTTTGTGATTTTCTACTTTTTGTTTTTTGGCCATAACTCCTAAACCATATAAGAGATAGGCTTCAACTCAAGAACTTCAACTCAAGTTTTTGTTGAATTTGCCGCAACTTATATTTTATCTTTGAATTCTCCGCAGTTACAAAATTCAGTAATCGACCTTAATTTTTTCAGTTTTTCGCTCTATGTCAATTTTCTTATTTTTAATTTATATCTACCTCCTTTTTTGTTTGTTTTTTGCTAAAAACGGTTTGTTATAAATGAAAAGAAGAAGGACCTAGATAGAGCCTGAATAACAACAAAGAAATTAATTACATTTATTTGCAAAATTTGTAATGTCTTCTCCAAATTGCTATCAATGATTTTTTATATCTATATGAATATAAAGATAGCAGATGAAATTTCATCCTTATATCGATTGACACTCTGATCAAGTCCCGGTGTATCGTCCTTGGTAATGAAATGTGTAATTTTTGTACGAACGTCAGAATTCTTCCAAAACTTGTCCCAAAACAAAAGTTTCCATTTAAAAGTATAGCAGCCGATTGGCAAACTGATAATTTTAATTCTTAGTCCCAAAATTGCTATCAATCGTCCTTCATACCGTAAAATGGTCTATTCTTAAATGGAAACTTTTGTTTGTAGTGCGGCTTGTGTGTGGTGGCGCGCCGTCTTGTTGAAACCAGTAGTGCCTGATACGCTTTCGACGAACGATTGGCATGAAAAAATTGTTTATCATATCGCGATAACGCTCCTGATTGACAGTAACTCTGTGGCCATTATCATCTTCGAAAAAGAACGGCCCAATAGCATTTTAGCACAAACGCCGCACCAAACTGTGACTTTTGCATCGTGGCATAAATATGGCAATTTTGTTTGCTTACCGTTCCATTCAACTGAAAATGAGCTTCATCGCTCATTTTTTGAAAGCACATTGAGTTTTCACTATGTAAACACATTGAGTTTTGTTGAATGTAAATTTCAACAATTTTAGAGCGTTCGCGTGGCGTGTACTGTTCCATCGTAAACATTTGCTTGGAATGACGCTTCAAACGCGGTATGTCATTAGTCGATTTGGCATCACTGCGGAAAGTTACAGTGTTGCCAGATGGGCGCTTCGAATATGGACAGCCCTGTAAGGGCGCTACTATTATTTTGACCGCAACTGTATAAATTAAAAATAAGAAAGACCTAGACCTAGAGCGAAAAACTGAAAAAATTAAGTACGATAGCTGAATTTTGTTACTGCGGAGAATTCAAAAATGAAATATAAGTTGCGGCAAATTCAACAAAAACTTGAGTTGAAGATCTTGAGTTAAAGCCTATCTACACACAAGTGCTCAATCCCGCCATCTGCACTGAATGTATTTTCAATTGAAAATAACTAGTTATTAGTCGTCACCAGGCATGCTAACTGGTGGGGAACTCCCCGATTTACGGGGAATTTTAAGTCGATCGGGGAATTAGGGAGTGGGCTCAAATATGCGGGGAATTTCATAATTCATCCAATTTTAATGATTATTTTCATTAAATCTAATACTTTATCTAATATTTGCGGGAAGTTTGATTTAAATATAAATTTTCTGATACAGTGTTCTTGAAACATAAAAATTTGTTTAACATTACCAAAAAAAAAAAATTCTTGTTGCCAAACTAATTTTTTAAGAGTACATTTTTGTTGAATTTTTTATATATTTTCGTTAATAACCTTAGAAAGTATTGCGCAATTATAAAAAATTTACACAAGGATTTGTATTTCAATAGCATCATAAAAGTTCTAAGTCAGTCAACTTAGCATACTTTAGAATCGGACCATCGACATATTGTAGCTTGAAAATTTGAAATCACGACTCAAAAAACAATTAAAGATTTAGGGGTAGTCAAAGGTATGAAAATACAAGTATTTTTGTCAGTAATTTAATTTATTTTCTAAATTCAATAATATTAAATTAAAATATTATGTTTTGACTTGATTTGATCCAAATTTAAACAAAAAATACATACAAATTCTATATGAAATCGCTCGATGAATTTCAATGAAATTTATGCAGCTTTTTGAAAGCATAAAATCTAGTGCCTGATAAAATAAATTTTTTGTAAAAACTTAAAATTTTTATAAACAACTAACTGTTGCATTTTTCTTTGAAAATCCGGAAGTAAATTATCAGAGACCACCATTTTGTTTCTTTAAAAAAAATTAAGCTTCGATCCGGCACTGGATTAACTACTAAAACAATAATTTTTTTATATGAATGATTTTAGATAAACCTGCAAGAAGTTAATATGCCACCACCGTATAGCATCACTTATGGAACAGGGTCCAACAAATATGGCGATAACTTCATATATAATTTTTATTTTTTTTTCATACTATATTTGGGTCAAAGTTAAAATATTATACATTAATTAAGTATTGTTGGTTTTATAAAGTAAATTAAATTACATACTGACAAAAAATATTACTTAAAATAATTGCTTTTTTATACCTCTCACTTCCACTAACCACTCAAAGAAATCTATAAATAATTTGATGAAATGTGCTTTCTTTGAGGGGAATTTGATGAAAAAGCTTAGTATGCTGTAGAAGCGAAAATAAATCTTCCGTAAGAAATACATTGCGTTTTTGACAGCAAAAAGGTAGAGAATTTTTTTTTCGTTGGTTAGTACGCTGTTGAACCGAAAAATTGTTCAATGCAGCCAAGTTCAAAACCATGATTGGAGAGTTAAAATGTCAACATTTCGCTGTCTTTTATATGTCCGCACATTTAATTGGCGTGAAAATTTGACATTTAACAATAATGTTTAACTATGGTAAATATGTGTTACTGTTGAGTCTACACAAAAATTTCGCGTGTAGAATTAAATGCCTCAAAATTTTCGTTCCTACAGCATACTAAGCTAAAATCTGGGAATTTTGAGAACCACTGCGGGGAAAACCAAAAAATGAGTTGGCAACCCTGGTCGTCACCTCTCTGCAGACAATACCAAACCTCCAAAGAGTAAAAACTCTCATGTAAAGCTTTTTTAAAAACAAAAGTCATTCGGAGTCGTCTTAAAGCGCCCCAGTGATAAATGCACCCAGAATAAAATCTGGGTAATTTAACCAAATTTTAACTAAATTTCAGGTTAAAATTTGCCAACATGAATCATCAAGTAAAGATTACCACATGCCATTCAGGTCAATTTAACCTGTTTTTGTGGTTTAATTAAACTGACAACATAACTGTGGTTATCTTAACCAGTATTTGTGGTTAAATCGAATTGAATCAGGTTAATTAGCCAAATGTCAATGATGAGATTTTTTAATTTTATTTTTTAAGTGGTACAGAATTAGATAAAATTAAAAATTTAAAGACAGGGAATTTCACCTACTTAATCCCGAGGTACCCTTCGTTACAAGCTCTGCATGACTAGAGCAGAATTTGACAGCTGGCAGGTTGTTTTTTTCGCTATAAACCTTCCAAGGCTTTTCCGCTATTTTCTACATGTATTTCTGTGAACCAGATCCGTCTGGTGAAACTAACGATGATCAGATTATTCGTCAGGTAAAAATAACCTGGAGCATAAGATCGTTTTTCCCTGAGTTTGGAAACATAACGTAACCAAGTATTTATTGAATACAATATAGCTGCGATTCCTCTAAAGTTCCATTTCGGACATTGTTCGGACATTGCCGCTAAAACACTGATGACATTTACCTTACACAGTAAGCGGCCTTGGGAGTAGTTGTGTTGCCTCTGACGCATAAGACAGGAGAAAAAAAACAACTAAATTTAACAAAAATCTTCTCTGCGCCAAAAACACAACCAAAACGAACACATCGAAAACAGAAAAATAAAGCAAATGATGCCTTAAATTATTTTTACAATAATTTCTAAAATTTAACGAACGGATTAATTACCTCGCCAGAACTCGCCCGAACTCTCCATTAGAATTTTATGATTAATCTCAGTTATTTATAATTAACACTTTGTTTTGGTTCAAATAAAAATATTAATCATTTTAGACACACGAAGTAGCTGCTTAGACAGATAAAATCAAACTTACCCCCCCCCCCCCCTCTAAATCTGAAATTGTTTGTATATTCGACGTATTTTTTAATAGTTTCTATATGTGATCCTTTTTAAATGTGTAATTTTACCTTTTTGCTTGAATCTAGACCTGAAAAAGTTAAAAGCAAATCAGTTTTTTTAAAGCGATATTGTATAATTTTGTAAAATATTGTATACTGTTCAAACGGGAATTTAAAAACAAAGATATTTACATGAAGTAGATATTGTGAACATTTTTTGGTTTATAAATAATTAAATTGTAACATTTTCATGATTTTACAAGGTTAAAATTTTTAGAGCTTTAGGTCAAGTAATTCATAAAAGAAAACAACTGCAACATTTTTCGTAAGACAGAAATTAAAATACCTTTTTTCAGTACCGTTTGTATTGGAGTCTAGAGTATCGGAAGTAACCGAATAAATGTGGGAATTGCCAATATTGAATTGCTTCAAAATATTTTCCACTTCTGTTTTTTCGACACTTGGTCGGATCATTCAAAAGAAAAAAATTAAAAATTAAACAAAATACCTCTCTCGGCTAATGCCAGTGGTAAGTTAATCGTAGCAATCTTTTCATTTGTAACTACAGCCAGAGTTACATTTTAAGTTGACGAGAGCTGCCATATGGTAAGCAGTCAACGCCAGCTATCTGTGAGTTAGAGCAAACATTCAAAAAACTGAACACCGCCAAGTTGGATTTGTTAATTGATCAATACGCATGAAATTCAATTCAGAAAAACTTGCAAAACTCTTTTATTATAGGTTTGTGCATTTTGAGTGTTCATCGCAAATTTGTGGTAGAAAACCAGGAAAACATTCTATACGAAACTATTAACCGTTTTGCGAAAAATCCTCGGCGACTTATATTCAAATAAGAAAAAATTATTTCTTTTATTTAATTTTTTGTATTATTTTGTTGAGGTTTCCTTACTTTGAGTTTTTTTTTAATTTTTGTTAATATTTATTAAACCATATTTTTTAACGATATCATATTTTAAAATGAGTTTAACTTGAATTTAAAATATGTAACTTTATTTGATCTCATGGCTTGCGTTTGTTTGATATACATAAGTTGAAAGTCTTTTTCCCTTAGAGTCGATTATATATAAAAACATCAGGTAATAAGACACCATACATTCGCTTTGAACTATTTTCATTCACTCGCAAAATTCATGAATGAAAGATATGGTAAACAAATTTATAAGCTCTTGAGCCCCCCATAATTGTAATCCTGCCTACGCCCTTGCAGCCATCAACTCTACCAAGGTTGCCATCTGTTCTAGTTGCTTCTTATTTATTTCAATATTCAAGGCAATATATGTTATTGCCTTCTGAAAAATCTTACTTGATCTAAAGCTTACAATTTAAATTAATGTAATAATTGAAATACAGATCACAAATAATTAAATAATTTGAATATATATTTGCTCTATACAATCTACTAAAGAAATGTTTATAAGTCGTCTAGACTTTATGTTGTATATATTGTCGTGAATACCCCTTATAGTTTTATGCAATATTTCTATCACGTTCATTTGAAAATGCTATGAAATTAAATTAAATTTGAAAATGAAAAAAGTTCATTTGAGAATGCCTGACACTTTTTCATGTGTAAAATTTCAACACTTTATTTCTTTACCTTGGTATTTTAGAACAGATAGTTACCGTAGATATATAGTTTCTGGTTAACTTTCTATAGCCTACTTTTTATATATGCACTTGTTAAAAATGTTAAGAATTCTTTTTTCAAGAATTAAAAAAACACTAAGCCATTGAAAATATAGCACGCAACTGCAGTGAAAAGGTTAATACACAAAAAAAAAAAACTTAATATACTCACTCTTTTAACCCATCCTATACTATTATAAGAGCAATAATTGCTTATTTGTAAGCGCTTCCTCAAAAACCATATATGGTTTACTTTGAGAAAAATCAATCTGCTTAGGCATCATTTCCATATCTCTAAAAATAACTAAAAAAATTAAAAAATTGCTTATCCTGTAAGCATTAAAACGTATATGAAGGGGTTTTAGGGTGCGGTGATTGTTTTGGTGCTGTTTGTTAAGCTTTATCTCGCAGAGCTCGTTCGCGCAGATACTGATTTTTAAATCAGTTACTAAAAAAGTTGGTTGACTAAAAACAATACGTTAACCCTAATCCTACTACGTCTTTTTGTAACGTTTTCCACTGCGCACAGTGCGCTTTTTTCGATTTTACTATGACATTTGAATTGTCTCATAAACTGTAAAAGCTAGGGCCATGAAATTTGTACAAATGAGTTTTAGCCTAAGTTAAGTAACAGCACAAAAACCTCTCATACAAACCATATTATTTATTACAAATAAAAAATAACCGCATACAATTGCTTATTTATGTTTTCAAAGAGTAAATTTAGTTTATTTAACTTCACTTAAACGTCATGCTAAAAATATTTCAAATCGGATAACTTTTAGATATATCTCATATAAAACAATATAACCAAATTAACGAAATTTAAAAATTTTTTTTTTTAAATTATTGCTAAAACAAATAAGGTCACAACTTGTTTTAAATTATGAAGTCTATTTTTTTTTTTTTTTAATTTAAGAGTACCTAAGAATTCTCTTGGACATCAGTGCATTTTAGGACGAAATTTGAATTTAAGACTTTTTCAAATTGAGTGGTTTTTTTTAATAGCAGCTAGATGCAGCAGGTTTTTACAGAAACAGAAGGTAGAAGTACGATATTTTATGATAGTTATAGCCTTCGACTTTAATAATGCTTAACTAGCTAGACATTTTCTACTAAACTTTACTTAAATTTTCATTTCTTGAAAAATGTACAGTCATATTTCAACGATTATTCTATTTATATTTATTAACATTTTTAATTGTATTTTATATTAAATTCAATGGCGATTAAGACATAAAAAGTCAAAAACAAAACCTTGAAATATACTCTGTGCCCGAAGTTATTATTGTTTAAACTTGACTTTATTTTTATGGGTTTAATTGAGCTTATTTTTGCTAAAAAAGTTTCAACTTTGACGAATGTTATTAAAAAACCTTACAACACACCAATTTTTTAATATCACATTCATAGTACATGTTATAATTAAAACATTTTTTTATAAAATTTAACAAAAAAAAAAAAAAAAAACCCAAATGTCATCCTAAAATTAAAAAAGCGTACTGTGCTGCGATGTGAATTTGAGTCACTCATGTAAAAAAATTAAAAAAAAATAACTGATTATGTTACTTTGAATTTGAAGAAAAATAACCCATTTGAGAATACAAATACGCTTCAATGCAAAAAAAAAAATACTTATTAATACAATATTTCTAAAATCAAATGTGATTCAAAATCACACAGCAGTAGGATTAGGGTTAAGGTCTCAGATATTGATTTATAAATACAAGTAAAATTTAATTCAGCAAATTTTTTAAAATTCTCAAACCTGGATAATTTAGTTTCACCTACGTTTATGAGTCAAAAAAGATAATTGCCATTTCAGTAAAGTAATCATTAAGTGGAGAAAACCTGACATGAAGTTCAACAAATGCATTGATATACTTAGAAAAAAACTTTGTGAAATGACAAAGAGAAATTCTGTTATTTCCATATTGTTACCCTTTCTGTTAAGCACAAAATTTCTAATTAGTTTGCGGGGCATTGAAACAATACTTGTTTACTAAACGGATATTTTTCTAAGTGTACAAGCACTGGTTCAATGTCCCGGTAGGCATGAGTTACAGCCGACCATTTTACTGCTCATTTATTTTTTAGCCAAAACCAAATCGCCTACGCAACTGGGTTCGAAAAAGGCGTTTCTTTTTCTGGTTGCTGTTATCGTTTTTGGCTTAAACGTTATAATAAATCTGTCTAAAGATTGCATTCGAGAAGCTTTTTTCCACTCAACAACTGCAACGCGAACAAAGAGGAAAATAAAACAAAAAAGAAAAAAAATTAAGAGAACTGGTTAAAAGACTTTAAAAGAGGTTAAGACTGAAAAAGATGTAGAGGAGAAAAAAAAACTACTGCTAAATACAGGGCTTTCTTGGAGGAGCAGCAGTGGACCATCCTCTTTTTTTTCAGACGGTGTTGAACTTGAGTTTGAGTGACGTATTTACGTTGGTTTTATTTTTTTTTGTCTTGAGAGTTGTGGTAGAAAAGATCAGTTTTCGCCTGCTTGGCTCATATGCAAGAGCACTGCAGATGATCGGGTAGTGTTGCCAGTTTTATTGGTAACGGAATTTGTATAAAAATAACGGGATTTTAAAAAATACTACAGGACAAGTAAAAAAAAAGTTTATGTAAAAAAGTATGTTAATGTAAAATAATGTTTTATTTAAAGAAACATTTTTAAAATGGTTTAACTAAATCAACCTTAGGCATAAAATCAACATACGCAAATTCTTCACTTTATCATTTTTTGGGGCTTTTGAAATTCATGTCACCCAGCAACACATCTGGCAACACTGATTGCTATATATGTCGGCTTGTTTTGTTGAAATTACTTTTCTTTTGTTCGAATTCAGTTCAGTTTCCACAAAACACACGACTTCTGAGTCGTGCGACTGGATCGTCGCAGAACGGTTCGAAAGTGTCGCATGCAATAGTAACTCGGCGATATCCTGCGTGGTTTTGTGTGCAAAATGTATATTTTTTTAATACACTGAGTGAATCCTGTGGGTTGAGTGCGTGTTTGTTCGTTCTAAAATTCTTTACATTTTTTTAATAAATAAAAAAAAAAAATATAAATAAACAAATAACAACATCAAAAAAAAAGCTATTCTTTTCTCGAATTTCGTAGTGCGCGTGCAATTAACACATTTTCGCTGTTCATTAAAAGTGCGATTAGTGTGTAAAATTTATTTGCGCCTAGTGTAGCTGTGCGTGGCAAGTGTCGTTGTTGTTGTTGTTGTTGCTGTTGTTGCTCAGCGCGAAATGGTTTGTTTAATTAATTTCTATTTTCTTTGTTTTTTGTTTCTAGTTTTTAAAAACATTTCTTTTCATCTAGTATTTTTCGAATACCTGACAATTAAAATGCAATGAAATTTATTTAATTACTCTAGTTCTATTTCGAGTGGGTGTATATAGCTTTTTGTAAGAGCTGTATAAATTGTGCGTGTAAAGTAACAAGTGAATGCTTTTGAGTGGTCATCATAAGATTCATTGTTTTATTACACTGGAATAAAAAAAAACACATTTTCCCCGATTTTTTTTATGTTGATAGAGGAAACTAAACAAAATTCTAAAGCATATGAAATAAATTTCTTGAGAAAAATGTGAAAATATTGTAATTTACCTTGTTACATAATTTTGTAAAAAAAGTCTGTATCAAAAAAGTTTAACTACTTTTAAGTTTCTGTGTTTATCAATTGAAAAAGATACTAGTTTCCGCAAATATCTAACCCTGTAAGGGTCCTTTACAATTATTGCTTCCTTTTATCATGTCGCACAGTCACAGAATAAACAAAGGCGATAAGCAGTGCTATTTTTTGTGCATTTTGATATACAAGAATTTTTGTTAGGGCTACTGAATTTCATAAATGTTAGGGCCACTCAATTTAGGCTATAATGCACTGAGAAAAAAGCATAATAAAATCAAAGAAAATCTACTCAATATTTAAGAAAATTTTACTTGTTTTAGCTCCAAGGAATTTTTTTTATTTTCAAATCGAACTTTTTCTCTGAACAAAATAATTTTCCAAACAAAGTATTAATTATTTAATTCAAAGAAAAATTATTTCTTTCAAAGAAAATTTCCATTTGAAAGAAAAAAAGATTCCTTGACGCTTTAACAAGTACATTTTCTTTAATTTTATTAGGCTTTTTCTCAGTGCAGCCTGAATTTAGTGGAGTGTGTTATTGATTTTTAAAACAATATAAAATATTAAACAGATTAATTTTTACTTTCAAATCAAAAGTTTCAATTTTTTTAAACAAATGCAAATTCTTTTGTTTTAAAACTATATTACCTCAAAAAATTATTTTGTTCTTAGTTTAGCGTAGCCACTGAAAGGGTTAAGCAGTAAATGGTGCTGCGTCACCAATTGCGCACCAGCGATGTCAATAAAATCGACGCAGCAGCACCTGCGTCACCAACTACCAGCTCTGCACCAGCAATAGTAGCAGCAGCATATAAACCCGCAACAGCATATCATCGCGATAGCAGTAGCATACTAATTCAGCTTTAAATACAATTTTACCTATTAAAACTAATCCTCTACATAAAAATTTATACCGAAATATTTGCAATATATTTATCTTTCTAACCAAATTTGGCTGGTGCATTCTGTGAAAAATAAAAAGCTACATGCAAAATTCATAAAATTTTTTACAAAAAAGGATCTTCAGGAAAATCATAATGGTTCGATTTAATTTCTTCCAGTTAAAAAAAAATTTTTGCAGAAATCGTTTTTAACCCTAATCGGTTCTTTGTGTAAATTTTACACACTTTTCAACTTCAAGCTGATATTTCTTTACTAAAAGTTTATCAAATCGAGCTAGGATATTAGCTCAATGTAAAAATCGTATGGAAAAGGAATGTTTTCGGGTTTTTTTTTCACACCAGGTGTCGCTGTTACTCTACAGAAAAATTTTCCTAATAGGTTCTAGTGTGTAAAATTTACACACCATAATCTAGGCGCGTCTATGTCGCTGTTTTTCTGCTTTATTGTTAATTTTTGTTTCGACATTTTCCTAATTTTTCATTTTTTTTAACTAACTGAAACCCGGCTTGTTACTACCACGCCCCCTTGTCCAACGTCCGTAAAGTTTTATGAGTGGAATGGCACGTGTAAATTGTGGTCGAATACCGAATTCCGGGGCTGTGGGATTTTTAATTGCAAAGCTTTTCGATATAGCAAATTTTGGTTATTTAGGAGTTTCCACGCCCCTTTTTTAATGCAAAATTTTGAGGTTTATTTGAAGTGCCACGCCCATTTTTTAAATCAGAACCAGTTTTTTTCGACTTCACAAGAACATCTTCAAGACTTTGATACCGTTTCCCTGAAAATTTCATTAAAATTAGTTCAGCTGTTTCGGAGTCTTTACGTGATATACACATTAGGCCGAGTCGATTTGTGGGGAGTCAAAAAATCGCCCATTACTCAGTGAAAATCGTATTCTAGGGATCAAAATAAGAAACTTTGCCCGAGAAACTATACCTCTAAAATGAATTCTAATGCCCCAACTTTTGACTTTTGTCCCGTAGGGTCAAATTTTGAAAAATCCCTCTTTGACCCATTTAGAGTGCCCTAATAGAGTCCAAATGTATGATCGACCCCCACTAACTTTGGAGGGCCGATCCACTCATGCCAGTGGCACACCCCCTGGAACCCCCTAGGGGGTTCCCCATACAAACAGTGATTTTTTGAGGAACTCTAAACGGTTCAAAGACGGATTTTTAAAAATTTGACCCTACGGGACAAAAGTCAAAAGTTTGGGCATTAGAATTCGTTTTAGAGGTATAGTTCCTCGGGCAAGGTTTCTTATTTTGATCCCTAGAATACGATTTTCACTGAGCAATGGGCGATTTTTAAATCGACCCACCCTAATACACATATACATATATTAATTATATAAAAAAAGTTTTTTTTTATAAAGATAGATAGGTGGAAAAATAGGCGTGGAAACATTTATATGTATATAGTGATCGTAACTTGGTCCCATTACACCTACATACCAATTTTCACTATCAAAACGTGAACATTTCAGGAATCAGCATGATTTCGAAAAAGTGGGCGTAGATATATTACGACCATAGTAAACATATGAACTAAACTACCAAATTTTAGTTTTATTCGATCAAAACCATCTTATGTATAGAAGTTCCATTAATTTGTTGGTGGTAAAAGTGGGCGTGGCAACATTTATATATATAGTTCACTATCAAAATTTGTCTAACTCAGGAATTGTCATGATTTCGATAAAGTAGGCGTAGATAAAGTTCGACCACGCCCATTTTTAGTAGACAGTAACAATCTAAACAAAATTTTAGTTTTTTTGATTAAAACCGTCCGACATATTGCATTTATTACGGTTTTTGGGCGATAGCATAAATTTTGGTTGTATGGGAGGTACCACGCCCCCTTGTCCAATCTACACCAAACTCTCACTTACCAGGAGCCCTTAGGAGATGGTGTTTCAATATCCCTGAAAATTTCATAAAGATCGGTTTAGCGGTTTTTGAGTCTATACGTGATATACATACATACCCACATACATATATCCACTTTTATGTATATAGATTTTATACTCGATTACTCAATTTGAAAATATTTTTTTTAAATTGAATAAAATAATGAATAATTAATTACTTTCAACGAGAAGATTGCATGCATTTCATTCATCAATGAAAATATTGCTCCTGAAAAAAGTGTGTAAAATTTACACACAAGGCACCTATTCGTTTCTAGAAGTAAGGAACCGATGAAGGTTAAGCATTTTTTAACCTCCAATATAAGAATTGGACATTTTGAGTTGTTGAGATCTCTTCTCTTTTAAAACTCTCTTTGAACCTTAGGTCGATTAAGAATTCTGCTTGAAAATTTTACTTGTCATCGTATTTTTCTTTTCAACTAAAAAATGCTAATTTGTATACGTTTCTGTACGTTTTCTCCAAAGTTAAAAAACCTCTACGTTACTTACGTAATAAATGAAGCAAATTCCACTGAAAACTGCATTCATATTCGTGCAAAAAAGTAACGTTCAACCGATATAAAAAAAATTTGTTATTATTTTACTTTTATCCAAGGAATTTGTGAGTTTTTGTGAATTTTCGGAAGCTTTCTGGGGTCAGTGCCGCGTGCTTCAATGGCATTGACTCATACAAATTCGT
Source organism: Dichetophora obliterata (assembly GCA_963920525.1). Taxonomy (NCBI): domain Eukaryota; kingdom Metazoa; phylum Arthropoda; class Insecta; order Diptera; family Sciomyzidae; genus Dichetophora; species Dichetophora obliterata. The sequence goes on from OY986435.1 coordinate 5,283,623, forward strand.
TACATCACTTAAATTTGACCAAAAAACGTTATCATAGCCATTTCTTACTATGACAATGGCAAACTATATAACAGCAAGAGGAAGCTTTGGACGCGTTAGAAGCACGTTTTTACAAAAAAAAAAAAAAAAAAAAACATAAATACAAAAATTAACGACCAAAATGACTAAATTTAAACACGAGTCAATAGCACGTTATATGTTTTGTTGCTGCTGTTGTTGTTGTTGTTTTGTGTTAGCTGTTAATTTTTATTAAACGTTCATTTTATTGTTTATTCTTTTTTATGTTTTATTTTTTTTTTGTTTTTTTTTTTGCTTGGCTCTCATACTTATTTCTGCTCCACACCCATAAGATTTGCATATTTTTTTTTTATTGTCTTCTCTTTAACATTGTTTAGAATTATGTATTTTATTAAGTTTTTCTATTTTTATTTGCTAACCAAGCGTTGGTTTTTGCTTAATTTTACGCGTAAGTTTATTAGATATACTTGAAACAAGCGAGCTGCCAACAGCGATTGTTGTTGTTTCTGCTTGTGTTGATAAAGTTGTTGCTAGAATGTATGGCATGCCATTATGTTGATGTTACTAATTAAGTGTTGACTGCTGTGAGCCACCATGGCGTGGCATGGCACCCCCCTGATGTGATAATTTACAAGTAGTACCGTGATATGTTAACAACAAATAAAAACAGCACGATTTTTAAGGATTTATGTTTTCACACACTAGTCCTTGACTATGTTTGTTTAGTGCAAAAATAAATCATTACTGTCAATTATAGAAAAATATTTGTAGTAACACAACTAAGTCAAGCTAAGTTGTGTTACATTCGCATTTTTATTTCTTTCGGAGTTAAAATTCTACCAATTATGTGTTTTATTAAAAGAATTTGGGTTTTTTTGTTGCTAGCCTATTCTTACCTCAAAAAAGACCAAAGTCTTTAACCCTTTCAGTCCCGTGATGAAACCTGTGACATTGGTTTTTGGACTAATTTTTGTATTATTTCAAGGATCTGTATAAAGTTTCATTTTTTGAGTCAGTTCATGAAATTCAGTTCATCAAAGTGTTTTGAGTGAAGCTGTTCGTAGTGCAAATAATATTTCACATATTTTTGGAAGCAGTTGTATATCATTAGTTAGCAAAAAATTGCTGAAATTGTAAAATATGGGTCTTCACGAGTTGATGCGAAACGCAGTTGCGACGATGCAAAAGTGCATGATTGCAAACTTTTGCATCATTCCAACAACAAACACATTGAAAGCAATTTTGCAACTCTTCTTGAATTACGCACTGCTCAAACCAATTGTGAGAACACACAAGCAGTAATGCTAAACCAAAGATTCATGTTTTGGTTGTTTTCAAACATAGTTGCCCCTTGGGTAAAAATTTAAAAAGGTTAAGTTCGCACGTGGATTTTAATAACTTTTTATGATTTTGAAATGAGGTGGCAATATATTTACTGTTCTTCGACATTTAATTTTATTACATAATTAAGTTACAATATTGATGTCCACGCGCAAAATATCTTGCATTTTCACACTCTTGCAATTAGCAACATCCCGTGAACACCCCTATTAATTGCATCAGACAGTGAAAACGATAAGGAACATATTGCGTTTTAACAAGAAAACGAAGCTTAATATGATGTAGCTGAAGTGGTTATCGAAGATGAAGTTAACACTGTTGAAAAACAACAACAAAGCCTAACGCCATCTTCGATTTCTTATTAAACATTCGCTTTAAAATCGGGAAAAATTTACTTTTTAAAGGGCAAAGCAAGCCGCAATATTTGACACCTGACTTTAATTAAAGCCAGTCCAGTTAAGTTTATCGAAAAGTATTGAAACCTATCTATAATTCTGGAGACGACTTTCCAAGGACTTACGATGTATTTTGCTCTGTTACGGATTTCAAAAAAGAGCTGGAATTTTTCTTTAGCATAACAATTGCTATGACTATTCATACATTGAAATCACATAGTCATAGTCTTGTCAATGAATCCGCTTCTTTCAGTGCCTGCAAATGACTATTGCGCTTATAAGAATAAGGAATTACCCTTCAGAACCATTGTAACACCTCACAGTGCCTAACGCTCACACAAATTTGGAAATAACTACAAGGAGTACTCCTATGATAATGAAATTTTGTATGCTTAGTTAGGTTTAAGCTATCTAAGAAAAATACAAAAAATGGCTTAAATCAGTCAGTCCTTAGGGGTACCTCCCTTGGGCCTATATTAAATGTATACATAATTTTGTATGGGAGTTAGGCACAAAAAGTGACCGATCTTGATAAAACATAGTCAGAAGGCTTAGAATAAAAAGAAATAGATGTAAATAGATGTAAAATGGTTCAAATCAATTAGTTTTTGGGGGTACCTCCTTTGGACCTATATTAAATTTATACATAATTTTGTAAGGGAGGTAGGCACAAAAGTTGACCGATCTTAATAAAACTTTTTCAAAAGGCTTAGAATAAGAAGAAATAGATGTAAAAATATGTAAAATGGTTCAAATCAGTTATTTTTTGGGCTACCTCCTTTGGATCTATATTAAATTTTTGCATAATTTTGTATGGGAGGTAGGCACAAAGTTGACCGATCTTAATAAAACTTGATCAGAAGGCGTAGAATAAAAAGCAGTAGATGTATTATTACCCCCAATTAGTTTGTTAGGGTACCTCCTTTGGACTTATATTAAATTTTTACATAATTTTGTATGGGAGGGAGACACAAAAGTTGACCGATCTTAATAAAACTTTTTCAAAAGGCTTAGAATAACAAGAAATAGATGTAAAATGGTTCAAATCAGTTATTTTCTGGGCTACCTCCTTTGGATCTATATTAAATTTTTGCATAATTTTTTATGGGAGGAGGGCACAAAATTGACCGATCTTAATAAAACTTGATCAGAAGGCTTAGAATAAAAAGAAGTAGATGTATTATTTCCCCCAATTAGTTTTTTAGGGTACCTCCTTTGGACCTTTATTAAATTTTTACATAATTTTGTATGGGAGGTAGACACAAAAGTTGACCGATCTTAATAAAACTTTTTCAAAAGGCTTAGAATAACAAGAAATAGATGTAAAATGGTTCAAATCAGTTATTTTCTGGGCTACCTCCTTTGGATCTATATTAAATTTTTGCATAATTTTGTATGGGAGGTAGGCTCAAAGTTGACCGATCTTAATAAAACTTGATCATAAGGCTTAGAATAAAAAGAAGTAGATCTATTATTACCCCCAATTAGTTTTTTAGGGTACCTCATTTGGACCTATATTAAATTTTTACATAATTTTGTATGGGAGGTAGACACAAAAGTTGACCGATCTTAATAAAACTTTTTCAAAAGGCTTAGAATAAGAAGAAAAAGATGTAAATAGATGTAAATGGTTCAAATCAGTTATTTTTTGAGCTACTTCCTTTGGATCTATATTAAATTTTTGCATAATTTTGTATGGGAGGTGAGCACAAAGTTGACCGATCTTAGGAAAACTTGATCAGAAGGCGTAGAATAAAAAGAAGTTGATGTATTATTACCCCCAATTAGTTTTTTAGGGTACCTCCTTTGGACCTATATTAAATTTTTACATAATTTTGTATGGGAGGTAGACACAAAAGTTGACCAATCTTAATAAAACTTGGTCAGAAGGCTGAAAATATACAGAAATAGATTTATGTTAAAAATGGTTTAAATCAATTAGTTTTTGGGGGTACCTCAAACCTGTATTAATATTTTACATGATTGGAGTTTCAAGCACGGACCGTAACGGCTATGATTTTTTTCAAAAAAGTTAAAAAGTAATTGTTATTTTTTGACCGATTTTATTTCGATTAAAAAAAGTATCAATTTGACTATTATTTTTTTATTCAAAAATAAAAGTTAAAGTTTGACTTTTATTTTTTTGATAAAAAATAACAGTTAAAATTTGACTTTTATGCAGAGACTGTAAATAATAATTATTTTTATAGTTTTAAACCAAAAACGCATTATGAAAAAATTGTCGCACCGCCGTTTTGAAGGTACCATTAGAATCCTCTCACATTGTAGAACTTGATTTCCTAATGATTTTTAAAATTTTGGATATTAAAATTTTGAGCAAAAAATAATAATTATTTCTGCTTTTTTTTAAGGCAAAAATAAAAATCAAAATTTTCCTGATATTTTTTAAGCACAAAATAACCAGTAATTTTGGATTTTCATTTTTTAAGGAAAAAATAAAAGCAAAACTTGCCTGATATTTTTTGATCACAAAATAACTGGTAATTTTGGATATTTATTTTTTAAGGCAAAAAAATAAAAAAAGCAAAACTTGCCCGATATTTTTTTGACCACAAAATAACTCGTAAGTTTTGATTTTTATTTTTTAATTCAAAAATAAAAATCAAAATTTGCCCAACATATATTCGAGCACAAAATAACTTGTAAATATTGATTTTTATTTTTTAAGTCAAAAACTCAAAGCAAAATTAGGATTTTAGTTTACGGTTGAACAAAAATTGAAAAATTTATAATAAAGGGACTTATGTCATTTTGTAAGTGCTTCGTAAGGGGCCGTTAAAGTATTACGTTAGCAGATTGGCTAAGTTCCTTAATGTATTTATGCAATGCATCATTATTTTGAATTGGTCCGAAGCTGATTAACCAAAACAAATAACAAAATAACAAATCCGACTATACTATTTTTAAGAATATCAACAGAGTTGCGCAGTTTTCGTATTGAAACTTAGGACAAATCTATAGTAATAAAACTCATTTTCTGTTTGTTTGTTTGGTCTTTATACAAATCTAAACGGCTCAACGGATTTCGCTCAAAGTATTTATACGTATTAAATGCATTTTAACTTAAAATGTTAAATACTTAGTTTTAGCCACGCCCCCTCCGAAATGTTTCAACTAACGGTAATTTTGTTATTATAATACTTTTTACCATCGTAGTTTTTTGTGTATTTAATTTTAAAATTTTTTTGTTATTTTGACATTAATAACACTCACATATATTCAAAATTGTAAATATTTTCAGTACACGACTTTCTTAACCCCTTTGATTTTTTTCGCGCAATTTATTTGTTCCAAAATGTTGTTATATTTTTTACAAAAAAGACAAGTCTCAAAAATAAAAGTCATGGCTAAAAATCTATTTTTTCATACTATTGACTATCTGTAGTAATAAAACTAATTTTCTGTTTGTTTGTTTGTTTGTTTGGCCTTTAAACAAATTTAAACGGTAATTTTGATATTGTAGTACTTTTTAATATCGTAGTTTTTTGTGTATTTAATTTTAAAAAATTTCTGTTTTTTTGACGTCAAAAACATTTAAAATCGTAGAAATTTTCAGTTCAAAGATTTTTTTAAAAAACATCGTTAACTAAGAATGAGAAAAAAACGATATGAAAATCAAAGTTTGGTCTTTCGATGCAAATATCTCCGCTGTCCATTAATATATTTCACTCAAACTTTTTTTTGTCCAAAAGTTCAATAAAATCACTTCACAAAAATAGGTTGAACTGTACCGTTAAGTTAGTGTATATATGATTTATGATTATGTAAAAAAATGTCCAAAATATTGACTTTTTACTCAAGAAATGACTCAAAAATTGTTGTTGTTGTAAAAATGAAATCAATAAAAAATTGCACATCTGGCTACCTTTCATATGACGTAGCACTTATTTGCAAAAATTTTTCCAGCTAAGCGCAAAAATTATTTTACTGTTTTTGTCAATAAAACAAAAACCCCCCTTTGATTATTTTTTGCGAAATTTATTTTTTTCGAAATGTTGTTTTTATATTTTTTACAAATATAAAATAATTTCTCAAAAATAATTTATAAGAAAAAATTACCCCAATATCTCTTTCCAATCAAAATTTATGGCTGAAAATTTATTTTTTCATACCAGCTATATTAAAATTTTCTATCCTAAATATCTATCTTATATTAGTATGTCTATATTTTGTCAAATTTTAACTTTTATTTTTGATTGAAATAAAATTGGTCAAAAAATAACGATTATATATTAACTTTCTTTAAAAAAATCATAAAAATTAAAATCATTAAAGATTATTATTCCTTAACTAACAAACATCACGTTGCTATATTCAAATATCGAATAGACTTATTTTTTTTCCATCTGGCTTTTTGATTAGAAATTTCGAAAATAACTGTTATTTTCGGTCCCTAGTTTCAAGCAATATATTGATTTAGAGGTATATTCGAAATCAATTTTTTCAAAAAGGTAGAACAAAGCGGAATTTATCTTTTTATAGTTTTTAAGATAAGGGTCCAAGGTTATCAATTAAAAAAAACGCCGTTAATAATTTTCATGGTTTTAGTTAGTAAATGTCTATCCAAATTTGCAAAATTTGTTGTTTTTGGTATTTTTTTTTTTGTGTTTTGAAAATTCGACAAAATTCTATTTTTTTTTAAATTCTATAAAGCAAATATGGAACAGAGTCTTTTCTTTTAATGTTTTTTCTTAGTTTTATTTTACATTAAAAATTTATTTTTAGAAGTAAGTAAGTAATTTTATTGTGTCTTGTTTATTGAAGTTGCAAAGAGAAGATTACATAAGTGTCAAATAGGTAAACGAAAATTTACAACAGTTTTTGTATTATTCTAACATACATTTCAGAGTAAAATGCTACAAGCAGATGAAAATGCATAATAAGGTGAGGATAAAAATGCATCTCTTAATTAGAATAGAAAATGTGCTTGCTCCCTCCCGGCACTTATATTTTTTCTGCGAGAAGTGACATCTCTATATTAGAAATACAATAAAAAAGTGGCCTTAAAATTAAACAAACATATTTACACATTAAAAATGCTAAAGTAATTAATAAAAATTGGAGCAAGTACATTTTATGGTAGGATAAATATTAATTTTTTTTTTGTATAAGTAACAAATTATATAATTTAAACTTTTAAACATTTTAATATTAAATTATTAGCCTTAGCCTGAGTGCCAGTAGTCGAAACAACATAAAAATTGTGTAAAAGTAGTACAGTAAAACCTACCACTGAACCTAGAAATGTTTTTATTTATAAAACTTATTGGGGATAAATAATTAATATCAGTCCAATTAAAAATTTTTTGAATATCTAATATCTCTTTAAGTAAATAATTTTCTTGAAAAGCTAATCATCTCTTAATAAAACTATCAAGTAAAATAATTGCGTAATTACAAAAAACTCGAAAAAGGTTCTTTAAAAAATGGAGATTGAAGATGTTGCCACTTTCTTTGAAGGCCTCGACAGCGCCGGGTATTTTGGTGAAAAAGTTATTTTGCTATACAAAGGTATTTTTTTGCTTTTTGTGAAATTATATTTTAACAGATGTATTTTATATATACATATACAAATTTTATTTCCTAATAATTATAATAAAGCATAAAAATGTCTTTTTATTTAATACTACAGGCAATTAAAAGTGTATTTCTAGGTAAAAGGTTAATAAGATTCCGTTTTGATTTAAAAATATTTCCTTATTTAAATTTTAAAAGAAATCCTATTAAATCTATAAGATTTCTTCTTAAAAACCTAGTAATTTTGATAAGATTTTCTTGTTGTTTTTAAAAGTGTTATTATAAAAAACAATAAGATTCTTCTTAAAATTATGTGGTTTGCCTAATAAAAAAAGCTTATAATTTTAAAAAGATTTTATCTATGGTTTTAATAAGACAATCTTATTGGATGAAAACCATAGAGAATTCTTATTAATTTTTTCTATTTTGTTAAGAGGTTGTTCTGGCTTTGTATAGGTAAAAATGGGTCGCTGAATCCGAGTTCAATGTCAGAATTTTAAAATTATGTAATTTTTTTATAATAGAGTGACCACCTATAAACCATATTGAATTTTAAAATTCTGACTTCAGATTCAAAATCAGCGACCCACTAGCACTGTAAAAAACTATGTTTAAAATTCTTAAAAATACATATTAGGTGGCAACCCTATTATGAAATATTACATAATTTTTAAATTCTGACAACGGATTCGGATTCAGTGACCCATTTTTACCTAGTGTTCGGTACAGCACCGAATTCTAAAAAAATCAAGGTGGCAACCCTGTTAACCATTTTTAATTTCAAAATTCTGACTTCAGATTCAAAATCAGTGACCCACTAACACTGTTAAACTATGTTTAAAATTCTTAAAAATACATATTAGGTGGCAACCCTTAATATTTAACTCATTCTATACTTATTTGATTAACTTTTTTTTAAACAATCACACATGAGTACTACTTCGTAAACTACTTATACTTATTCATACTCATTTTTGTGTTAGTGGCTCATGATTCAAAAATGTGATTCACTTTTTTTTCGAATCAATGGTATGTGAGTACTACTTTGAAAACTACTTATATTTATTCATACTCATGATTAAAAAATATGATTCATTTCAAATCTCTGATTTGAATCACTGAGTTGTGAACAAATAGTACTCGAGTACTACTTATTTTTAAGTATTCGTTGCTTATCTCTGATGCACACAACGACTATGCCAAAGTCATATGGCAAGCAGTTGTTTTATCTTGTACGTTAGCAAATAGCTTAATTTCTTATATTAAAAATTAAATTTTTGTACTTTTGATGTACTGTAACTTCGCTCTGGGACCAACCAACTTTGTTCAAGTTTTGCATGGTAAGGTTTCTTTAAACGAGGAACTAATTCTTGGCATCAGCTTGCCTACGATAGAGGAAGCTTTGGTTGATCATTTTTAAAAATTACAATAGAGTCAAATGGGGGAGGGGTTATGTGTTATATATTTTACATAAAAATGAAAAAACATGCACCCGGAATTCTGTTTTTGTACTCAATTAAAAAACACATGTTAAATAAATAATTTACTCAGATCGGTCCACCCTGATTTGCAAGTAAACCAAACCTCTTCCATAAAAATACACTGACAAAAAACTTATAAACAAAATATTTAAGCATTGAAAGATTTTTTGCTGTTTTTGTTTAATTTTTTTTTTAAAAATTTGCGAATTCAAGGTCAGGCCGGCCGCCGTTTTTCACATTCACGCATACAATATATCTTTATGTGTTTATCGTATGCACATGCATGTTGTATGTATATTTATATAAATAAATTTTTTTTTGTTTTTTTTGTTTTGCTTTTTTTAAACAAATACAAATTTTGCCAACAAAATGTATTGGCAGAAATTTTGTGCGTACGCAATATTATTGAAAACTTTGTATCAGGGTTAAACAATTTTCACATGGTGCGATCTATCCATCTATCTTGCTTTATGTGAGTATCTTTAGTTTTATGTGATACATATGGCTGGTAGCAGCTCACCCACTTCTCACACCTTCTTCAAACAAGTCTCTCAAACACTCCCCTTTACGCCTCCTAACCCGTAAAACACTTTCAATTGCTAAAATGCGCCATCTGTTAGCCGTTTGTTTAGCTAACAAATTGTTTTAATTTTATTTTAATGTTTGTTGTTTTTAATGTAGTTGATGCTGTTGTTGTTTTTAAAATTATTGTTGTTATGATTTCCTCAGCATTTTAATGATTTTTCAATGCAAAACAAGAGCAACGCTTCTCTATTAAAAAGCTTCGTCAGCTTCTTCTTTGCAGCTACTGTAGTTGTTGTTGTTGTTGTTGTCGTTAGTGGGTGGATTAGAAAAATGTTCATTCTATGCGTGGTTTTACTGCATTTCTGTAGAAATCGGGGAAAAACATTTCAATGTAATTCTTAATTTTTTTTTCTTACTCTTTGCTTCACAATCAAAAAAATTGTGGTAATTTTGGATATACGTATGTATATACATATATACATACATACATATATACATGTTAAGAGAATTGTAATTGAAAATTGTGTGGAAAATTGGGAAAATGTATTCAAAACAAATTGTTGTTTGCCAACATAGAGTGGCGGAAAATTAATTTCAAGCCGAAAGAGTAGAAAAACACAAAAAACGTAGCAACAAAAAAAAAAAAAATTAAAAAATATAGCAAAAAATCACATAGACAAAAACAATGTTTTATACAGCGTGCGGATAAGCTTAAATCCGGCGGATTCATGGTTTTTTGTTTTATATATATTGTTGCACGTTGCAAATAGAAACTAGTTTGGCGAATTTCATCTGTGCGCGCAGAGGTTAAATCGACTCAATTGGGCGTCAGTTTTATTTTTCTTATGGCTGGTTAATTAGAAAATTTATAAATTAAAATTCATTCGGTTATTACCAATTGTGGTAATCAAATTATGTTGAATTAAAAAATATTTCAACAAAATTAATGCTCAAAGTTATAAAAATAAGTGAAACAATAATTTGTGGCTATTTGTGATTGGATGCGCGAGCTTGCAAGCTTTGTGTAGAAGTAAAGCAATAAATATTTGAGAACGAGTTGAAGTCAAAATCGAAAAAATAAATTCAAATTTTAACTTTTATTTTTGATGGGATACATAAAAGTCGAATTTTAACTGCTACTTTAGATCGAAATAAAATCGGTCAAAAAGTAACGATTATTTGTTGACTTCTTTTAAAAAAATCATAACAGTTACGATCCCTGCTTTGTACAAAACATCACGTCAAAAATAGTAAGAAATTATTTTCAACTGACCCGAAGTTAAATGTATTCGTATTTAAATGTATTCGAAGTTTTGGTTGTTGTTTTATTTCGATGACGTCACTTATAATGGGCTTATCCACAGTGTTATCCAAATCTTTCAGACTTCAAGCTCAGTAGCTCGTTCATGTAACAAAATCGGCAAGTTACCGATTTGTGTGACGTCAGCCGTTATCGATCCCTAGTTACCGATTTCCTGACAACTAATAATTCTGTACGTTTAAATCGGTAAAAACTCGGACCGTTATGAAAACGAACACAAATCGAGAAGAAAAGTTGCGAAATTGAGTCAAATGACAAGCAGCTGTTTACTCGAATTTATTATTTTAGTTGCGCTAAAACTTTATAATAAATAGGTGCTTGTCTTGTCAATAAAAAGTGAATATTTGCAGTTTAAGAAAATTAATTACGTTATAATGATGTAAATTAATGGTTGCGGAAATAATCAACGATTATGAACGTAAATAATTTTACACTTAGTGCAGTGCAGCAAAAACTTAGCAAATATATGCAACCGGGTACTTTTTCATAGCTCAAACATATACTGTTTTGCTAAAATTTTTAACTTTTATGTAAATAGGCATTAGGGCAGCTCACGATCTTGTTGCATCGTTGCAAATGCAAAATAAACAGCTTTTAGAAAAACAAAAAGCATATGTTGCAAAAGCTTTTCAATGCTTTTTGTTTGTGTAAAAGCTGTTTATTTTGCATTTGCAATGGTGCAACAAGATCGTGAACTGCCCTTTTGTTTATAAATTGCATTACCTTTAAAATTTAAACGTTTTTTAAGAACAACAAAATATTTCAATCAGCAAAAAATTCGACTTTTGTGAAAAGTAACCACTTTTAAAGGTACATTTCGAGTACTTATAACCTAATAATACAAAACATTAGATCGGTAGAATTGTTATCGATTCACTTTACGTACAGAAACACTTTTTTAAAAGGTTCCATTGAAATGAATTTGGAACATGTGATAGCTTATCGATTTGGAACGAACGAATCGAACAGAAATCAATTCAGAAGCTCGGTTCTGTAACTATTCCGACAAATAGTCACTTTTTCTGACGTCACAGTGTTTCATTCCAAAATACTCACTTTTGCGAAAACGAGTGTTTCTGTAACTGATAAGCGAGTAAATAGTGGTACGTGATGAAAAAGATACACAAGGAAATGGTTGCGGAAATAATCAACGATTATGAATGTAAATAATTTTACACTTAGTGCTTGCTGTGCAGCAAAAACTTAGCAATAAATGCAACCGGGTACTTTTTCATAGCTCAAACATAAACAGTTTTGCTATTTAATTTTTAACTTTTATGTAAATAGGCATTATTAATAAATTGCATCACCTTTAAAATTTAAACGTTTTTAAGAACAACAAAATATTTCAATCAGTAAAAAATTCGACTTATATGAAAGTAACCACTTTTAAAGGTACATTTCGAGTACTTATAACTTAATAATACAAAACATTAGATCGGTAGAATTCTAACTTGCCGCAAACCCAGTGAGAAAAGTGACACATTGCTATCGATTCACTTTACATACAGAAACACTTTTTCAAAAGGTTGCATTGAAATGAAATTGGAACATGTGATAGCTTATCGATTTGGAACGAACGAATCGAACAGAAATCAATTCATAAGCTCGGTTCTGTAACTATTGCGACAAATAGTCACTTTTTCTGACGTCACAGTGTTTCATTCCAAAATACTCACTTTTGCGAAAACGAGTGTTTCTGTAACTGATAAGCGAGTAAATAGTGGTACGTGATGAAAAAGACACACAAGCGAAAGGGAATACATGAAATTGCAGCAAGTGACAGACACTTTATGTGAAATTTGATGAGGTTTTTCTGTAAACAATAAATAAAAAACTAATATAAATATTATAAGTGCCTTATTTATGAAAATGGCGGATATACACGTTAATATTCTTTATGCTGGCAATTACTTGTTTTGATGTTTACCACTTTAACACTTAGTGATGTTAATATTAAATACACAAACCTTATCCACAAATTGCATTCTTTGCATTATTTTAATGCAGTTGCTTAATGCAATGATACCAATATTATCATGGAATAATTTTAATTTATGAAATATTTCAGTTTAGGCTATCAATAATTTATACATTATAGTACATATTATATTGCGTTATTAATATATTTCTAAACTACATAAAAGAAATTCAAGTTGCTACCTTGTACCCGGTAAAAGTATTTGTAACGTAGATACATTTATTATCAAAACTTCATTGAATATGACTGTTGCATAAGCAAGCAACAATTTTTCTCACCAAGCTAGAACATAGTGAGAACTGCAATCGATTCGAGTCGCATATTTTAGTTTACAGAAACACTTCGTCTATCAAGTTCCTTTGAAAGTAGAATTAAAACAAGCGGGACGAGTCACCGATTTTTCTCATTTTATTACAGAAACAGTGCAAGTGAGAATGACATCACAATGACGTCAAAGTGAGAAAATCTGGTGAGAACTACGGAAGAAAAGTTACAGAACCGAGCTACAAATACGTATAGAAGCATTGCAGGTGAGAGTGACGTCAAATCGGTAATATGAGTCGGTAACTACAATCGCTAACTACAATCGAGTTACAGGAACGAGCTACAGATTACATTTTGAATATCGAAGCTTTTTTGTATAATATTGTATCAAGTCAATACATTAATTTCTGTGGAGTTAATGAAGGTTTTGTGCAATATTTGAAGTCATTAGATTGATTGCTGTGGAATTAAAAGAGATTATTCCAATTTGATAAAGTCACTTTGTAAGGGAGGTAGTCGAGGTTTTGATGTGATTTGGCTCATTTTTATTTATCTATTTATTTGAGTCTTTGGAGTACTAATGGAGTGCTTAATTCAAAATAATCTATTTGATAATGTTTTAAAACAGATTTTCGACATTAAGAAATCAAAAAAAAAAAAACTCTAAGCGATAAGTCATTATTTCTGTGTCGATGAGCGATAACAGCTTAAGTCTGATTTTAAAGTTTCGATAAATCTTGCTTCAAAGTTTTCAATCACCATATGAGTTATATGAAAGGGTTTTTTGTTTTTGTGTCATAACTTTGGCTAGGGTCATGCTACATGCTCCAGATTTTGTGTGTTTATAAAAAAATAGGCATGGAACACATCTACATCAATAAGTCAGTTATGTCTTAAGTCGACTTAAGCGACGACAACGGCTCGTTGCGCGCATAATTAGATCTATATTCTAGAATATAGAATAATTTAAAGCGCCGCAACTGTCTTGAAGGAATATTAAAATTTATTGAAGCCAAAAGAGAAAGACTCTCAATGTTACTTGATATAATGTCATAAATTGCAATAAGAGACTGAACTTTCCTTCGCGTCTCTAAAGTTTTTATACCTCAAAGCAAACATCTTATATTTTATGGAGGAAGATCATCATGATGGTATAACGAGCGAAGAAAAAACTTTGTAAACCAGTATTGGAAGTGGATGCAACACTACGGCACTTTCAGACACTGATTTGCAGCCTTCAGTGTTCGACAGCGACAGCTCAGATTATGAATAGTTTTGTTTAAATAAAATGTAATCCTATTTTTACCATGAAAAGTATTAAATGAAAAATAAAATAATAAAATAAAAAATAAATAAATAATATAAAATGAAAATTTTAAATAAGTCTGGCCATTTTGACATGTAGAGGGCATAGTCTTCATAGGCGGATCACGCCTAATTCTTGTACGCAACTTAGATTTGATAAAAAATGCACACATGGCGCATTTTACGTGAAAAATGATGGGTGTCGGATTTTATTCAAATTTTGTCATCATGTTTTCCTAGAAGGACTACATTATCTGAAATTTTTTCTCGTTTATCTGCTTTAGTTACTGAGTTATGGACTTATAAAGATTGGAGTTGTTTTTTTTTTAAAAAATCTTTTTGTAGGTAAAAAAATTTGAAAAAAACCAGGACCGAAAATAACTGTTATTTTACAATTTTCAGATGAAAAAGGCATAACGAAAAAGGTGACGGTGGACTTTTTTAAAAATACCATTAAGATCGTAATAGCAGCAGCCTCGCAAATATTAAACGCCTTTTAAATTTTTGTCTGTTACTAGAAAAGTTTAAATTAACTGTTATTTTTTTACTTTTATTTTTTCGGGGAAAAAATAACTGTTATTTTTTGACTTTTATTGTTTCGGGAAAAAATAACTTACTCTTGGATTTTATTTTTAAGGTACAAAATAACAGTTATTTTGTGCCTTTCATATTTTTGGTCAAAAACATCAAGCAATTTGTATTTTTTCAAAGGCCGCTTGACCGTATAAAAACTTTTAAGACTAAAAAAGTTTTATAGCTCAAATTATGCGCGCTGTTGAGGCGAAAAAAATTAATGAAATTTTTTTTGTTGGTCAAACGGTATTTAAAAAAAATCATATTGCCTGATATTTTTTACCAAAAAATAAAAGGCACAAAATAACTGTTACTTTTGATTTAAAAAATAAAAGGCATAAAATAACTAGTATTTTTGTGCGAATTAATAAATGTTAAATGATAACTGTTAATATCTGAATTTTTTGATAAAAAATATAACCGTACGGTCCCTGAAAAAATATTTGTTTATATATAATATAAAATAGAATATAATGTTTATATATAATGTTTATATATAATATATAATATAAAATTTATTAATTTTCGATTGCTGTGATCAAATTCGAAATTCGAAAGGCTTTCCATTTCAAAACCGAAAGTTTGCATTTCGAATCAAAACTCCAAGAATTTCGCCATTTTTGGGATTTTTTAACGTTTTTAAATTAAAGCCTAAAATATGTATATAATACACAAAAAGTTGCATTGTGATATCTACAATGGTTTAGAAGTTATGAATTTTTAGATTAGCCAGCAAGTGCTGGCTAGTGCGAAGTACTACGACATGCGCGAGATGCATGTTATTGAAAATTCATTACTTCTAAGCCATTGTGAATACCACTATTAAACTTCTTGTGTGTTATCTACAAATTTCGAGCTTCAATTTAAAAATTTTGAAAAAAATTCCAAAAATGGCGAAAACCTTTGAATTTTTA
Organism: Dichetophora obliterata; assembly: GCA_963920525.1. NCBI lineage: Eukaryota > Metazoa > Arthropoda > Insecta > Diptera > Sciomyzidae > Dichetophora > Dichetophora obliterata. The sequence continues at coordinate 5,299,279 of OY986435.1, forward strand.
TTCGAAATAAGAATTTCTGGTTTCGAAATGGAAAAATTACTCGAATTTCGAATTTGATTATAGTATTCGAAAATACAATCAATTTTCTATATAAATCTATTAACATATATTTTTTTTTATTTAAAAAAATGATTTTTAAAAAAACTGTTTTTACTATTAAACCACAATCAACTTCTTTCGTGTTATCTACAAATTTCGAGCTTCAATTTAAAAATTTTGAAAAAATTCCATAAATAGCGAAAACCTTTGAATTTTTATTCGAAATAAGAATTTCTGGTTTCGAAATGGAAAAATTCCTCGAATTTCGAATTTGATTATAGTATTCGAAAATACAATCAGTTTTCTCTATAAATCTATTGACAAAAATTTTTTTATCTACAAAATGATTTAAAAAAATTGTTTTTACTTTTAAACCACAATCAAATTCTTGTGTGTTATCTACAAATTTCGAGCTTCAATTTAAAAATTTTGAAAAAAATCCCAAAAATGGCAAAACTTTTCGAATTTTTATTCGAAATACGAATTTCCGGTTTCGAAATAGAGAAATGTCTTGAATTTCGAATTTGATCATAGTATTCGAAAATACAACCAATTTTCTATAAAAAACCATTAACAAATATTTTTTTAAAACTATAAAAACGATTTTTACAAAAATTGTGTTTTTTTGCAAAAAACAAAAAATGGTGTCGCTGGCGAGTGCTGGCTAATGCCAAGTATTACAAAATGCGATTGTAAATACCACAATGAAACTTTTTTATATTATAAGCATATATAGGCTTCAATTTAAAAATGTTAAAAAATCCCAAAAATAGCGATATTCTTAGAATTTGATTTGAAATTCGAACATCCGTTTTTGAAATAGGAAAAATTTTCGAATTTCGAATTTGATCCCGGAATACGAAAATAAAGTAAATTTTCTATATAAGTCCATAAATAAATATTTTTTGTTTAATTTTTTTACCTAAAAAATTATTTTTTAAAAAATCCTTTTTTTCAACAACTCTAATCTTTAAAAGCCTATTACTCAGTAACCACGGCATATTAAAAAATTCATTTTATTTAGTCCGCCTAGGAAAACATGACAAAATTTGGAAAAAATCCGACACCCATAGTTTTTTATGTGTTCCGTTTCACGTAGAATGCGCCACATAAGAGAATTTTTAAATACTACTAGCTGATATACCCGATGTTAATGGAGAAGTTACATATCTTTACCCCAAATTGTTGATGTTTTTTGTCATCGCAAAGCATACTAAGGTCCTCAGATTCATCAAACACCTTAAATGTTAAAGGTAAAAAATCTGCCATGCAAGATTTTTCAAAGTAATAATATTGCGATTTGGTAATTGCATACCTTTGCGGTAAGCGACAATCTTCGGTTAGATGTCTTATATTCGATAAATTTCATTTTCTATAGGAACATGCAAGTTGCTTAAAATTTCCAAGAAATTGACACCACAAAAACTTTCGTACCTGAAACACACAAAAAGTTTTTAGTACAATTTTATTTTTTGGTGAAATAGAAAATAAAATCAATCAAAGATGAAAGTGCTGGCTTTGAAAGTGAATAGCTCGGTCCTGTTAGAAAGGATTGTATTTTTTTTTTAAATTTTGATTAATTGTCCGTCCAATCGTGTTTCAATCTTTTTCATTTTCGTTTCACTTCTAATTTTTATAATTTTTTTTTTTTAAAAAAACCTTAACGAATTTCTTTATTTCGCAAAAAACTTTGATAAAAATATTTGTTGTTGAAAAAATATTCAAAACCAAAAATTGCTTTCTTAATGTTCTTTCAAATGGTATGCATAAATGTAGGGTTGATTTCAAGTTTATATCGTAAAAATTTAAAAACGTTTTATACGATCAAAAATCAAGCCTAACATCATAAAAATTTAAAAATTTTTTTTTTGTTTATTATTATCAATTTTGTATTTTTGTAATTTTGTTTGCAAAAAAAGTAATGGTGTAGTGAAAGAATCATGACCATTTTTCATCACATTTCATCACAGCATCACATTTCCAGTAACACCCATGCAAAATTTCATTTTGATATCTCTATTTAGTTCTTAGTTTAATTCAGCTAAATAAGGCATTTCGCCCACTGTGCAGGTGTCTGAAAAAATTCTATCAGGCTGATTGGGCTGAAATTTTAATACTTTTTTCTACACGCCAATGGCTCTCGCAGGTAGTAGAGTTGTTTATTTTTAATAGTTTTTTTAAATCTACTACCTGCCAAAATAACAAACCTACAAAACAATAATTGGTTATATTTTTAAGTTCCGATTACTTAAAATGCCGTAATCACCCGAGCCATCCAAACACCTTATTTTAGGTGTCCACTTGGACTTTTTTTTTTTTACACTGAACCAACGCTCAGGGGATGCCCCCTATAAATGCGAAAGCATTGTGTTGATTCGGAAGATGGGTGATAGTTAGTTGGAGGGTGGATAGATGGAGTAGTGTCGGTGAAGATTTGTTTTGAATTTGCACAGCTTAAAACTGCCGGGAAACACGCTCGCAGGGAGACTATTCCACAACTTAACCGCGCGACTAAAGAACGAATTATCGCGGTAATGCGAGGTTCTATTAGGCATCGATGCAATGGTAAAGGGGTGGGCTTGGGCAGCTGCCCGAGTGGATCTGGGAAACACACGAGCTGGTGGCGTCAGGCCATGTATCTCCCTTGAACACTTCCCATGGTAATACCTATACAGAAGGCTTAGGCAACCTACATTACGTCGATGCTCAAGAGAGTTGAGAGAGGATGAAATACTGTCATCTCCTATCAAATATATCGCACGACGTTGAATTCGGTCCAGAAGCTCCAAATAAGATCTTGAAGCACCTGCCCAAATGTGCGAATCAGCCCAAATGGACTCGAAAAACTCAAAAAAAAAATATCGTAAAATAAACTTCCGAAATTTTGTTTGCCCAGTTTAAGATATCAGTAATCAATAGTAATAAAACTTATTTTCTGTTTGACCTTTATACAAATCTAAACGGCTCTACGAATTTCGCTCAAACTAGGTATGCATATTAAGTGCATTCTAAATTAATATGTAACGTACTTAGTTTTTGCCACGCCCCCTTCGAAATTTTTCAACTAATGGTAATTTTTTTGTTATAATACTTTTTAGCATAGGAGTTTTTTATTTATTTAATTTTAAAATTTTTTGTTATTTTGACATAAAAAAAAAACTCACAAATCTTCAAAATTGTATAAATTTTTAGTACAACGACTTTTTCATAAAACATCGTTACCTAAGATTGAGAAAAAAAAGACATGAAAATCAACGTTTGGACTTTCAATGCAAATATCTCCGCTGTTCATAAATAAAATTTTTTTTGTTCAAAAGTTCAATAGAAGAACTTTACAAAAATAGTTTAAACTGTACAGTTAGGTGAGTGTATATATGTTTTATGGTTTTGCCAAAAAAGGTCAAAAATATTTACTTTTATTACTCAAAAACTGCTCAAAAATTGTTTTTGTTGTAAAACTGAAATCAAGTAGAAATTGCACATAACTACCTTTCAAATGACACAGCATTTATTTCCAAAAATTCTTCCAGTTAAGCCCAAAAATTATTTTACTGTTTTTGTCATCAAAAAAACGAGGTAATTTTTTTGCTTTTTTCGCGAAATTTATTTTTTCCAAAATGTTGTTTTATATATTTTACAAAAAAGTCAAGTCTCAAAATATTTTATGTGATAATTTACCCTCTCTCTTTCCAGTCAAAAGTTATTGCTAAAAATTTATTTTTTTCATACCATTTACTATACCATATTAATAAAAGTAATTTTGTATTAAAATTTTCTATCCGCTGAGCTCCTCTCCCCATTTTTAACTAATTTTCTCTTAGGCTGCAGTTGTGTGTCTGGAGTAATTTTGCAAATATTTCAGTTTATATAAATATCTTTCTAGTCTACTTATATTTTTGAATAGAATGCTGGAACAGTTAATATTTTCATGTAATCAATTTCAGCTAGATGGCAAAAGAATTAAACATGTTTAGCACAATTACTGCATTGGTTTTGATCTGTGTTTTAAATTCACAGATAGATGGCGCCATATTAGTAAGCACTGTGAGTGCAAACTATACACCTTGCGGTGAATAACCGAATGATGTCTACCACAAGTTTCTTCAAATTAAACCTCACGCGTTTGGCTGACTAGATATATATTTTAGTACAATCATTTTTAGTACAACGAATTTTTCATAAAACATCGATACCTAAGAATAAGAAAAAATTTTATATAAAAATGAAAGTTTTGACTTTCGATAAAAAAATATCTTCGCTGTTTTTAAATATATTTCATTCAAATTTTTTTTTTGTTCAAAAGTGCAATATATTAGGTCTGTACCCGTGCACGCAAAGTTGTGAAAAATTTAAAAAATTGTATTATAAAAATTTGAAAGTTTTATCCTAAATTTTGCGGGCTCAAGGTCCAAATTATTAAAAATGAAAAACTTAAATAGTTTTAATTTTTAATTTTAATTAACCAATATTTCGACTACCGTCGGCAATCATCATCAGGGTAAACAAAAATTTCAAATAATTAAAACATTATAGCAATTAAGAAACATTTAACATCAAAGACATTAAACATTAATATCACAGTTTTTTAAATTTTTGACAATAACTTAGATAAATAAACAAATTGACAAAATTAACAAAAAAGCATCCACTTGTTGTGCCGTCAAGTTCTTAAAAAAAAAAATTTGAAAGTTTTTAAAATTTTTCCCGTGCACGCAAGTTTGTGAAAAATTTCAAATATTGTATAATAAAAATTTGAAAGTTTTTGAAATTTTTCACAAACTTGCGTGTACGGGAACAGACCTATTTTTTATATAAATTTTTGTTTAGATGTTAAAATGTCCATGTCTCAAAAACCCTTTGAGCTCAACCATAATTTTTATATTGTTGAAAAGGAAATTTTTCTAGCTTTAAGATTAAGTAAATATTTAAATTATTTTGAATTTTTAGAATATATTTTGCGTACCCCTTCAAGTAAATCACCGCAAGGGATGGAACCCCCAACCACCAAAATTTCTCAAAACTATTTTTGGATTAAAGTCCGTTCAATTACCTTATAACGGTAGCTCAAACTTGAAATTCGATATGTTTTTCATTATTCCAGAATTTAAAGAACATATAATCGAGAAGTGTATATTAAAATGTTTATATAAAGGACTCCCGAGTAACACCGGGTATATTAGTTAATAATATATAAAAAATTTAAAATAATTGTATCTTATTTTGTTATATATAAAAGTTCCCAAATTAACCTTTAAAATTTTGCCCGAACACCAGACTACATCCTTAAGTGAACATTAAAGGCACACCTTTTTTACACAAACGGCTCAAATATTCAAACATTACGAAATTCTAAAAACAAACTTTTATACTCATATATATAAAAAAAATTATAAAATATTGGCGGAGATAAAAAGAAACGCAGACAGACTGAGTGTCGACTGTAGAATTTAAAGCATAAAAAAAGCCGTAACGCACATATGAATAAAAAAAAAACACTAAATACAATAAAAAAAAATAATATGCATAAAAAATTCAGTGCGAACAGGTTTTTTCTTTCTTTATTATTTACTGAAAAAAATTATGGTTAAAACACAGCAAATACTCGTGGGTAATAAATTAAATGAGGCAAAAAATGCTGCCAGTTCCGAGGTATTAATTTTCATGAATATTTATAAAGTGCAAAATGAATCGAACCTAAGTTGAGTAGAGAAATAGCAGTGGTTAAGCAAAGAAGGATTGAGGAGGCAAAGAAGGCGGGAACAAGGCAACGCATGCCATCATGGGTTAAGCTTACAAAAAAAAAACCAATAAAACAAAGAACCTAGTTAATGTATTCTAAAAGTCACAGCAACAACAACAACAACGAAATAAACCATGCATATATAACAACATAATTAAATTAATAATGGCAACAAATTAACAGCATGGCTGCAAAAAGAGGGCAACACTGGTCACTGTCACACACAAAGTTGCCATTATGTCTTCAATATTAAACAAACAAAAAAACAAAAAATAGCTTAACGATGGTTTAGGTAACTGGCTAATAGAGAAAATGTTGACATGCTTAAAAATATGCTTATTTTACGTGAAATATTGTTTCTACGAGTTGTTCTTGTTGCTGTAACATTTTAACTCTTGATCATAATCATTTACTTCAGGCTGCCTTTAATTCGTGTAACGAAATGTAACGATGATTGTTTCTTTGGATAAACAAAAATATTTTAAATCGCACATAATTTAAGCATTTACGACACGTTTATGTTTTGTTTAGTATTTTGCTTCATAAATTAAGATTTTTTTTTAAACGTGGTTTTTATTTTTTATGGGTTTTATTTTTTTTCAAGTAAAATTTATTAATTTATTTATCTTAATGCTTGGAGGCAAACATAAAATAAATAGCTTTAATATTAAATTCACAAAAACAAAAAAAAAAAAAATAAAATTATAAAAGCGAAAAATTTTATGGAAAATTTTCCTCCTATAATGTTGACTGATTTATATACATATAACTATGGCAGGCAAACCCGCTTCATTTGACGTACGCGCCTGAAAGAATTATTTGGTAGCAGCACGAAAAATATATTTATTTGGTATGTGGTTTTTTCTTAATGGTGTTGGATTCGAAATCCCGCAACGACAGCTAACAATTAGCTAAAATATTATTGCTTTAAGTGGCTCGTTTATTAACATTAAAAAAATTGCAAGAAAAGCGTAGGAAAACGTATGCAAACATGTGTGCTTAAATGTGAAGGATGCTGCACCTAATGGGTTTTATTGTTTTTGATGATTTGTTGCGAAAATGTATTTCACATAAATTTATGGCATTTATTTCAACAGCTTGCACAAACTCAAAGTTGTTAAAAAGTATTACACAAAATCAATATATGTGCAAATAATCATTAATAATTCGTTTGAAATTTTCCAAATATTCATTAAGTCATAAATGATGACGTTTCTAAAGTACATATTGTTATTTTCATGAATTTATAGTGGACTATAGAGTAGTCTATTAAGTAAAGTAATTTGTTTTTTGTTTTCGGGTCAATTTTTTAAGACTTCATATTAATTAGAACTGTAAAAATATTTGTACTAAAATGTGTATGTGGGCATTACCATGGTCGCGCACGTAACGTTCGTACGTCTTTTTCGCTGCTAAAAATTTTAAAAAGCAAAGAAAACTTTTTTGTCCTATTTTCATTTTTATGCTTTGTTTTCACTTTTTGCCATTTTTATGACGACACAAAAGCTTATCACGTGAAATATCACCTTAAAATAACTCTAGAACATTTTCTGCATAGCTCCATTTAATAATTTTTTTGTATTAATTTTCCAAGATTACCAAAGTTAGAAAAAATGTCAACATGCTGCTATTTTCAATTTGATTGACAACAACTGACCATTGAAAATGACATAGTGAAAACCAAGCATTAGATAGCAGTCTAATTAAGGCTTTCAATCCCAGGATCCTGAATCCCAAAATCCTGGGATTCCAAACCTATTTCTAGTCCCGGAATCAACCCTAAACTCCTAAATCTCGGAATTTTTATTCAAAAGAAAATATAAAAATTTTCAGCAACTACAAATGCAACTGCAATGTAAACGATGATTTTTCTTTAATATTGAAGTCACCCTTTTCTTTTCTTATCTCTCTATACACTTCGAAAGTAAATTTTTTAGCTTGTTTTGGTTGTGAGCTTAAAAGACTCTGGTTACTAGGCTCTTTAACTTTCATGGAATTTTTTAATTAGCAATAGTTTCATTACTAAACTATAGTTATTTTACTATAAAAGGATTTTTTTATTCACATAATACCTTTTACTTATTTATTTGTCATTTGTTTTCTTTTAAAATTTTTTTAAAGATAAATTAATGTTGTTTGTTTTGCCTTAATTATTTACGTTTATATTTTTATGTTTATATTAAAGTGAAATATTGTTTGATATTAGCAAATTTTTTTTTTCATTCTGATATATAAGAAATCATAATTTTTTTATTAATTAAACTTATTATATAAATTATATAATTAAAAATTTAGTAAATATCTTTTATTAAGTACCGTAAAGGTTACGATTTTTATTAAAAAAAGTGATCATACCATAATCGTTATTTTCTAATTTAATTTTTTGTTTAATCTGGTTTAATCAGGTGATGTATTCTTTTCAATTAAAATTTCCCTAATTTTCCCTAAAAATAAAAAAATGGGACTTCAGAATTCGACTTTATCTTCCAAATTTTGCTGAACTTTTTTTCCTTAGATTCTTTGTACATTTGCATTTGATTTCGTCTTGGTGTTGTCTTTTAAACTTTTGAGTGTTTTGAATATTTTAAGTTTTGAAATAACGATTGCGTTTGGATTTATTTTTTAAAAATTAAGAAAAAAAAATAATATGCAATACTTCTTGCTAAAACGCAGAAATTAAGAGAAAGAGTTATTAACGGTCCTTACTTTTAATACAGGTTAAAGCCATATGTTAAAATTTTAGCATTTCGGGATCCCAAAAAATCCCGGTATCACGATTTTCATATCCCAAAATCCCGGGATTTGCCAAAACCCTTCGCGATTGAAAGCCCTAACTCTAATAGAACTATATTTAGTGTAAAAGGCGGAAGCGACCAAAAGTATTGTGCAAAGATATAAGCAAACAAAAAAAACGCGTTTCGATACAAAAATTAGAAATGGTTTTTGTATGCATTAATTAAACCGACAAAATTTTGCGAAATGTGCACAAGTTTTTAATAAAAATTATTTTAATATTATTTGGAATAATGTTGCTATACATTCATGATTGCTTCGTGGAAAAATATTTTTAATAATAATGTTGATTTTCTATGATTTATTGGGGGTTGGAATTAATTTTAAAGGTTTTTTTTCGGTTTTTGAGCATTTATTTAGAAACAACGGTACAATGTATATTATTCAAAGTATTGTCCATCGTTAGCTACAACATTTTCCCATCTTTCTGGTAGCATATGGATTCCGCGCCGGAAGAACGATTCGTCTTTTGAGGCAATCCACGAATCGACCCATTTTTTGGTATCCTCGTAAGAAGTGAAGCGCTGCTCAGCCAAGCCATGCGTCATCGATCTGAATAGGTGGTAGTCGGAAAGGGCTATGTCTGGGCTATAAGGCGGGTGGGGTAGCACATCCCAATTCAGCGCCTCCAACGTTTCCTTGACGGTTCTTGCAACATGTGGCCGTGCGTTGTCATGTTGAAAAACCACTTTGTCGTGTCTTTTGGCATATTCCGGCCGTTTAACCTTTAATGCTCGGCTCAATTGCATCAATTGTTGTTGGTAGCGTTCCCCAGTGATGGTTTCGTTAGGTTTTAGCAGCTCATAGTACACGACACCCTTCTGATCCCACCAAATACACAGCATAAGCTTGGCGCCATGAATATTCGGCTTGGCCCTCGATGTTGATGCATGGCCGGGTGGTCCCCACGATTTTTTTCGCTTAGGATTATCGTAATGGATCCACTTTTCATCGCCAGTGACAATACGATGCAAAAAACTCTTCCTTTTATGCCGTTGAAGCAGTTGTTCGCACATGCAAAATCGCCGTTCAACGTCTCTCGGCTTCAACTGGTACGGCACCCAATTTCCTTGCTTTTGAATCATTCCCATGGCCTTCAAGCGTTTGCCGACCGTTGATAAGTCGACTCCCAATGATTCTGACAATTCTTGAAGGGTTTGACACGGGTCTTCATCGAGCAAAGCCTCCAATTCCTAATCTTCAAACTTTTTCGGCTGGCCCGGACGCTCTTTGTCTTCCGTATATAAATCACCACTTTTAAACCGACGGAACCAGTACTCACAAGTAGAAATCGATGGAGCATAGTCCCCGTAAGCCTCAGTAAGCGTGCGTTGTGCTTCAACCGCTTTTTTCTTCAAATGGAAGCACAAAAGTAAACCTTCCCGCAAATTGCGTTTTGTTGGAACGAAAGTCGACATGTTCACAGAGAAAAAAATATATGTTGTTTACACTTCAGTGGAATGACACATACTGAAAAATGAAGCTTACACAATGTGCTTTGAAATGAATATAGTCACAGGTGTGCCCGATGCGATCTATTGATAGTTACGCCATCTCTTAGAAAACCTTTAAAACTAATTCCAACCCCCAATATATACAAATTCTAAACGTTTGATAGTTTAAATCATTCTTGATTTAAAATACAAATTCTAGTTGTTTGATAGTTTAAAATCGTTTTTTGAGCTTTAGGTTAGGTTAGAACAATTAATTGCTCTAACGAATTTTTTCCAAAGACACAAAAACAACAACAACATTTTCAATATGAAAAGGAAAACATCACTAGCTTTATTATTGCAATTTCGGCCCTGCTGCAGGCTTCATCAGTAATCTTTGTGATGCCGGCGGTAACCGAACCCGGGCCGTGACCGCCGTGCAAGCGCATTAGCACACTACACCACTGAGGCGATGAGATTTCAGTGTCAATTTCTCAGTTTTTCTCCCTCTCATATTTTCCTGTTGTTGTTGTTGTTTTTTTGCTTTACTTTATTTTTATACTTCTGTTATTATTATGGAGTCCAACAGTCTGTTGGAATTCACCACTTACAAAGCATGGTTACTGAAATTGTTTTGAGATTTGCTGAAAAATCTGCAGGCTTTTTCAGTGTTGCAGTGCTTAGAATTTGTATGTAAAATCAAATATGATTTAAGCTATTAAACATTTAGAATTCGCATTTAAATCATATAAAATCAACATAATAAATAACAAGGTCATATAGAAAACTTTCAATTGTAATTTTGAATAATTTGTATACAAACCATAATATGATACGTTGCGATACATACGTTACGATAGAGATTTTTCCCTTGAAAAAAGTACACATTTTTTAATTTTATTTATTTAATTCAACTAGAAAAATATATAAAGTTCAATTCAGGACCGTAAAAATCGAAAAATGAAAAAATGGTATTAAACTTTGTGTTATACGAGTATTTATTATACTTATAAAATTCAAACTTTTGTTAAAATTTGTCAACTTTCTCTTCGTTATGTTTGTCGCCAGATCAGCTCTCAGTACTCTCACAATCAGCCCTATCAATAATAATTTTTCACGAGGAATCGGAAAAGGGTGTTTTCATTTTAAAGGTAAAGCCTCAAGAACATTATGGAAATTTTTAACGCAAATTTGTTCATCAACGCTTTAGCAACCAATTTACATTAAAAATTTCTAAAATGATCTTGAGCTGTATCTTAAAAATGAAAACTACTTTTTCGGATTCCAAGAGAAAAATTATTCATGATAGGACTGATTATAAATTTTCACATTTTCCACAATCAAATCTTAAGTTTTTAGCCATACTTAAGTTTAAGCTACGTCTAAAAATTCGGCAACGTATGTTCGACTTATGTCTTCGAATAAACCTTTCCACCATATTTAAGTTGATTCGAAGACTTATTTCGCCAAATTTCTAGACTTATATTAAACTTAATTATATGGCTAAAAACTTAAGTTTTGATAGTGAGACTGGTCCTTAATTTTCATTTAACATTTAAGTCGCGGTAGACCTTTTGGTGGAAATGCCCATATTAGACCTGCTTTTGTCAGAGATGTACGAATATTGCCTCGATTTGCTTTATCTTACCTATCCTTACTTCACCTTACCTCATATAACCTTATCGTGTCCTTATTTTACCTTTTCTTAACTTACCTTGTCTTAACGTACAATTTCTTACCTTACATAACTTAACCTTAGCTTATTTTATATTATATTCTCTTATCTTACCTGGACAAACTCTTTATTACCTGACCATACCTTACCTTACTTTACCATAACTTACCTTACCTTACCTTACCTTACCATACCTTACCTCACCTAACATAACCTTACCTCACCTTTCCTTACCTCATCTTAACTTTCCTTTCCCTACCTAACCTAACCTAACCTAACCTTTCCTCACCTTTCCTTACCTAGCCTGACCTTACCTTTCCACCCATTCTTACTTTACCTTGAGATACCCTCTCTTAACTAACTTTACATTACCTAATTATACCTTACCTTACCTTAATATAATCTTTCTTTCCTTACCTAAAACTACCTTAGCTTATTTTAACTTATATTCTCTTATCTTACCTTGATGTACCCTTCCTTACCTTACCTTACCTTGACATAGCCTTTCTTACCTTTCCTTACATTAACTTACCTTACCTCAACACATCTTACCTTCCCTTCCCTTACCTTACCTAACCTTACCTTACCTTATCTTACCTTACCTTACCTTACCTTACCTTGCCTTACCTTGCCTTACCTAACCTTATCTTACCTTACATTTCCTTGCCTTGCCTTACCTTACCTTACCTTTTCTCTTTTCTTTTCTTTTCTTTCCTTTTCTTTCCTCACGCAACCTAGCCTATCCAGACCTCACCTTTCCTAACCTAACCGTACCTTACCTTTCCTTACGTTATATTACCAGTGTGAAGAGAGCTAATTCAACAAAAGCTGATTTTAGGGGCAAAATTAAGTTTTTCTTATTCAGAAGTTGTCCATAACCATATGGGAATCTTAAGGGCCTCCGAGAGTTTGGCGAATAACAAAAGAAACGCCAATTTAAGGACTTTCGCGGCATTGCAATTTTCTACCTTATCGAAGAATATTTTTGGAACAATATTTGGTCTTGAATAGTTATACTTTATTCATATAAAAAACATTTTGATCAAAAATAAAACAAAATTTAAAAAAAAATTTTAAAAACGTGTCTTTTGTTTTTCGAAATACTACCGGAAGCCGTCAAGGTAGTCTTTTTCCAGGCACATATCCCTGATTTTCTACAAGTGAGTTTTAATTTAAGACGTGTGTTACTATCAATATCATATATAAAGTAAGGATATGAGACCTCATGCAAAATTGATCACATTGGTATTACTCTTAAATGAGTCTTTAATTTCTTTAATTTTCAAAATCAATATTAATGTGGTAACTTATATTTATAGTTATATATTTTGAATATAATAAATTTAAAATATCATTTATCCAAATCGAGATGTCTTTGTTATCTATCGAAAAAAAGTAATTGTAAGAAATTTTTCCAAGGTTATTTCTGAAATTTCTATTAACCCATTAACTTGTTCTGAGATGCAAATCCAATCTCTTTTTTAAGTCTCATTCCTCAAAGAATAATTGAAAAATATCCTAACTGAAACTTTTTATGATTTAATGGCTGGATATAATTTTCTTAAAAATTTATTAAGTCTTATAAGAATTCTATCAAAAAAACGAAAAAATAAGTAAAATGTCCGCAGTCGCTATATATATTGCCATTCAATAAAGTTAAAGTGACTTTGTGATAGAAAAAATAATTTTTTTCAAAGTAAAACAATCCATTCTTAATAGATTAATATTTCAATATATAATAATACTATATTAATATTTCAATAAAAAAAAAAAAATAAAAAAAAATTAAAAAATTAAAAATTTAAAAAGTTAATTGTATAAAAAAATATAGTTCTTGCCGGCGGAACTTGTCCTAAAGGGTGTTTTACGTAATTTTTTTCTTGTGGAATCTCACTTAAAAATCAATTTATGTTATTATTTTCAGCGTATCTTCAAAACTAAATTACATCAAAAATAACAAAAAGTAATGTAAATCATCACAATTAAGTTTTAGGGAAGACTAAAAATTTTTTTAGAAAATAGAAGGTACAATAAGTCTAATTATACATTCTTTTTTTTCTTTTATGTCTTCATTTTATGATATGTAGTCCCCAGATTATAAAAATATATATAAATTATATTTCGTATGCATCAAATGCTCAAAATGTTTGGCTTATATGCTATTAAAATAGTAATTTAACTAGAAAGGAATGATCTTTGACTTAGCCATAGGTAAAAATCCCATAGCCGCTTATATTCGAGCAAGTATACTCGAGGTTTTGTTATATTGATGACGTCACTTTGTATAGATTATAGGCGTAGTTTTCTTTCAACTTCTCCCAATATTAAACTCAGAGAACATTTTAAGTATTAAAGCTAATTTTTGAGGAATTAATGAAGGTTCTTTCACCAAAAATTATGGTTGTTATCGGGACTAAAGACAAACAGACAGACGGATAAACGGACAGACGGTCAGACGAACATGGCTAAATCGACTCGGGTGGTAATGCTGATCAAGAATTTATATACTTTTATATGCCTACCACGCCTCCTTATGAGCGTAACAAAAACAGTGGCAAAAGAATTCGTATGGAAGGTGGGCGTGTCTATGGACGGATTTGATCCAAACTAATATATGTTTCATATTTAACTGTACAAAATTTCAAGGCTCGAGGTTTCTTTTACTATTTTTTACAATAAAAAAATCGTACGGAAGGTGAGCGTGTCTGTGGTTGGATTTGATTCAAATTTATATATATTTTATATTTAAGTCTACAAATCACTCATACTAAATTTCAAAGCTGTAGGTTTGCTTTTACTATTTATGTCCAAAACTTGTATGAAGTGCGATGTGGCCATTTTTCGCGAAATAGCGACTGTTTAAAAAAATAAAATAAAATTTATTTTTTTGCCTTTTTTTCAAATTTATCAATTTTTTACAAATATTAAAAAACTAAAGTTTTTAATGAGGGATAGATAAAAAAGATCCACACCAAATTTGAAGTTTTTTTTTTTAAACTGTACATTAGAACTTGGATATCATGTCAACCGTTTAAGAAAAAAGAGTGTCGAGAAAAACGCATTTAAAGTTTTTAAGTTAAGTTTCAGGCACAAGCGCGTCGGAAGCGAATTTCATCGGGGGGGGGGAAGGAGGGTGGTTCAGTACAAATGGTGGTGCCAATAAAGCTCACCAAAATTTCTTCACATGAAACATGAAGAAGAGAGAAAGAAGAGAAAAATATATAATACAAAAATATTGTCGTTGTAAAAAAACTGATATTTTGAATAACTTTTCTTTTTAAATTGTTTATCTAGCTAAAAAAGTGGGGGCAACTGCCCCCCTTAACAAAAACAAAATTGTTTTTAGGAGATATTCTTGAATATATGATTTTTTTTGATTTTTTCAATTTTCTGCACTAGAATACTGCCTGAATACAAATGTTGTTTTTTTTAACTGAATTCGCAGCTTCAACATAACCAAATACTAAAGCTCTATTTCCAATAAAAGATCAGAAAGGCCATTGTCACTTAAAATGTGCTTTAACTGTTATTCTTTGTTGTTATTTTTAAATAATATTTACTAAAATGAAAATATATTTTTAAGTCTTAAAATTTTATTCTATTTTTATACAATTCTTACACTATTTTCTCAAAACTACTGTTATATTAATTTGATATTTTACTTTGAAATAAGCCTAAATTCATGTTCTTTCTCGTGTCCTTTCTTATCCTTGCAGCAGCCTGTCCATAGGAAATCTTGCGAGTCACCACTCTATAAAAATAAATGCAGTAACATGACTACGCACTGGAAGCAAAATGCATTTTGTATATTAATAACTGCTATAATCACTTTTCTGGGTCTCATCATAATTCTCAGCCAGCCGATCGGTATTGGAAACAAAAATCCTACAAAAGTGGTAGAGACCACTACAACGATGACGACAAAGTTTCCAATACCCGATATACTCGATATACCCGAAATCAAAACGCAGTATATCAATCGTTCGTTTATAGGAGATGATGACTGGAGTGGCGAAGGTAAGTCAGAATAATCGCTTGTGAACAGTCGTTTTCAATTCGATGTTTCTCTCAGATGATATAGAATATATAGACGACTTAAATACCAGAATACCGGAGGAAGGCATGACGGACTATGTCAAGCCGATAAAGCTGCATAATTTTACCTTGAATGACGACGATTTGCTCTATGAGTCTAAGAGAAATCATAACAATAACAATAAGAAAGGCATTTCGGCATTTAGCGAAACGGGCACATTTCGCAGCAAATCTAGTCATATCTGGGATCCACATCCGGAATACAAACTGAGCTATTTCGATCATCTGTTGCACTTAGTGCTACATCAAGATACATCATTTATACCACCAAAAACATTTAAGGTTAGTTAAGTGGATATTTTTGGTCAAAGCTTGGCATTTCGAGCCATTAAAAATGTTTGCAATGTGTCAGATATTCGACTCATTTGGTACTATTACCATATTTCAATGGCTCATATTTCTCTTTGCTCATTGTAGATTTTACGATTTCTAAACAATCGCACCGAGGAGGAGGAAGAAGAGGAAGAACTTCATTACTTAGGTTGCTACTACAAAGGTGTCGTACAGGGCGACGAACTTTCTGTTGTTGCCGTCTCACTCTGCAATGGCATGGTAAGCCATCAAAATAGCACACAACACTTGGCAACAACTGCAAAAATAAACATTTTTCATTTCTGTCTTCTTTTCGAACAGACTGGTTATATTAAAACTAGTTTCGGCACGCTTCTCATACAGCCAGTCAGTCCAAGCAGCGATGGTGATACCGAGGTGCTGCACAAGATATGGAATCACTCGCGTCGCAATGCTAGACATGCTGTCTCCGGCAATCTTGGCATGGATCTACAAGCATTAGAACAGAATATATACTCAAAGTTGTTGCGCAAGAAACGCAACTACGTGTCCGATCAACATCTGTTTACGATGGAAGTGTTGGTTGCGGTTGATCACACCATGATTGAGTTTCATAAAGATGACCTGAAGTCATACATTTTGACATTAATTTCGATTGTCTCGAATATATTCTCAGATGCTAGCATTGGCAACTCTATCTATATTTCGGTGGCTAATATTTTGATGCTTCGTGATGATATAACGGTAGCGCGTAGTCGTAAGAGAAGTACGTAGTAGTAGAGTGGCATATAGTTAAGCAATTCTTGATGGCTATGAAAAATATTTTTCTTTTAATTTTGTTTTTAGCTACTTCAGCTTCGCAATTGTTGAAGCATTTTTGTAATTTTTTACTGAAGCAAGGGTATCACTACGACACCGCCATGTTGATAACCAGGTGAGTTTAAATAGAATATGTCTAGGCGCAGCATACCTGGTCTTGAATCAGAATTGTGGTTTCATGCGAGCTTTTGATAAAGCTTACTAGAGGCTTATCGTGGACCGGTTGTCATGCTCATGAAAGAAGAAAATGTCAAAATATTTGTGAAGGACAGGGTCATAGAGTTATGGGAATTGTGAGAAGTTGACCTTCTCGTCTCAGCAGACTCTACCGAAATCATTTCAGATGCCTCTTAATCCATCGCACAGTGTTTCGTTTAGAACAAACCGGCTGGACAAAATTATTTTATAATGTTTTTGGGAATATGGGATCAAAATAAGAAAAACATTTTCGAGAGGGTGTGTAGAATATGTACCTTAGCTAGTTACCGGCTCTTGAAAGGTTAATTAGACTCCTTTTCCACTTTTTCAGAATGTAGCATTAACCCATTAATGCTCACTACCAGAATACGTTGAGTTTAGCTTTTAGAATTTTCAGCATAAATTTGTATTATTATAAGACGAAAAACTCTGAAGTTTTTTTAAAAAAAAATCAAAGGATTTGGGTGTGGCGAAACGTATGCTCATAAACGAGTAAGGGGTCTTTAAGTACAGAAATAAAAAAAATAAAAAAAAAATAGAAAAATGATAAATTGGAAAATTTTCATTTCGTAGCGTAGGCTTCCAACTTTAACGTAATGCACTTTTTTAATTATATTTTCTTTTTTCTTGATGTTTATACAACAAAATAACACACCTGAGTAACATTTTTCACTTTTTTTTAAATACTGCATTAACAGATGCGAACAAGTAAACAAAAAGGATTAAAATGTTAATGTAAGAACATACTTTTGGTTTTATCACACTGTTGGAAGCAAAAGTTTTACAGTGGCTGAGGATTTTTGAGGAATTTTTGAAAAATCTTTAATCGTGTGTGGTATAGCATACGTAACCATTAATGGGTTAAAACGTTCGGATACAGAGGCATAACATTGCACATTAATAGCTGATAAATATTTTAGCGAAATCGAACGAAAAGCACGCAATACAATAATGTCGTCTTGGAAAGGTGATTTTCACTGTAAAAACAAAAAATATTTTATATTCCAATTAGGGAGTCCTCTCCCGGAAGCTTTTCTCGATCCCGGTATTAGTTTCGGTACCCTATCGGAAATTTCAAAGTGCTTTATTAAAAAGCAAGTAAAAAGGGCTTCAATCTGCTTATGAATAGTGCTTTTGAGAAGTGCTTTGCTCTCGCTACGAATTGAGCGTCAAAAAATCGGTTTGCTTTCACTAATTTCCCTAATTTGACTAATCGTATTCGTTCCTACATCTTGTCGTTGCTGTCCTACTAGTTCGATATTCACTTTTCTAATCACTTTCCGAAGCGATAGCAATGCGCTTTTTTATCACTCTTCGAAGCGAGAGCAAAGCGCTTTTTTGAATAACTTTTCAAAAGGAGATTAAAGATCTTTCTGTAATCATTTTCCGAAGGGAGAGAAAAGCGCTTTTTGGAATCACTTTTCGAAACAAGAACTACGCGCTTTTTTTAATCCCTTTTCGTACTGAGAGCAAAGCGCTTTTTCAAATCACTTTTCGTAGCGAGAACAAAGGTCTTCTTCCCAATGACATGTCAATGTTAAAAAAATCACTATTAAAAACGAGAATAAAGCGCTACTGTGATTTTTTAAAATGCTTTGAAAGTAGTTTCGAAGCGCTTCGTTTCCTAAAGGGTATTGAAAACTTTACACGTCGCACCACTGCTCGAAAAATTCCTTGCAGGCCCGTAGCCTCCACCGTCAAGCCAAGTATTAAAAATTTTGAAAAATCTTTCTAGTGTATAAAAATAATTTTTTTAGAACCAAAATATCACCATTTAAATATATTAAATGTTTTAAAAATACAAAATCAAATACTTTATTCTAGGGATCAAATTTGTCGCAATGAACGTGAGACAAAATGCGATACACTGGGTTTGGCCGAATTGGGCACTGTATGTAAGCGTCAGTCCTGCTCTATAGTACAAGATAATGGCTTACCAGCCGCCTTTACAATAGCTCACGAACTGGGTCATATGTAAGTTTGGGTGATAAGCTGGAAATACCTTTTTCTTGTTAGGAAATCAAGTAAGCATGCTTTACATTTGTGCTATTTCTAGACTCAACATGCCGCACGATGACGATGATCGCTGCAAGCAGTTCAACAAACCGGGCAGCAAACGTAAATTGCACATTATGTCTAGTATCATGGGCGATGATATACATCCTTGGTCTTGGTCGGATTGTTCTCGCTACTATGTTTCCGAGTTCTTAGAGTAAGTTTAAGCCTAAGTACGAGTAATGATTAAAGTTATTACTTACAAGGTAAGTTTCTCAAATTTTTGGAGTATGAGTACGTGCTTTTTGACAATAAGCCTTTCAATTCAGAAAGCAAAATGAAATCAACAATTTTATTACAGAACATTTTTAACTTTTAATTTCACCTCTTTTCAAATTCAATTCTTACATTTTAAATTTAACATTCTACAATTTAAATTAAAGTTTTCAGGTAATGTTTTGACTTGGAAATACACTAGAAAATAGTGTATTTGATAGCCTTATCCTAATTTTTCAAAGAGACCACTGTGTTTTTTCACCATCTCATGTTAACAGGAATACTTTCTTTACTCACTCACACTCCATTTCACTTGCTCTAAGTTCGAAAACATTTACTATTATAAAACATTCTCGTATGTAGCTCAAATTCAATTCTTTAAATCTCTCCAAAAAAGAAAAGAAGACAAATCATGTCTCGAGGATACACCGACGGATAACAATAACATATTCAAGATTCTAAACACAAAACAACCAGGTGAAATCTATTCGTTAGATCATCAGTGTCAGCTGATACACGGCAATCAATCGAAATACTGCTATCTCGAGGGCGAATGCAAGCGCCTGTGGTGCAAAGCGGACAACAAACTATCCGACTGTCGCTCTAGTAATCTACCCTGGGCTGATGGTACGCCGTGTCGCAACAATCGTTTCTGGTGTCAGAAGGGTGAATGTGTGGCACGTGAGGGCAACATGCGGCAAACAGTGCACGGTGGCTGGGGTGCTTGGAGTCAGTTTACGCCGTGCAGTCTAACTTGCGGCGGGGGTGTGCAGGAATCACAGCGTGAATGCAATAATCCGCTGCCTAAAAACGGCGGCAAATATTGTGCGGGTAGTAGGAAAAAATATCGTTCATGTAATACGTATAGTTGTCCGCCGGGTTCATTGGATTCGCGTGAACAGCAGTGCTACGATATGAATGGACGGAATTTTGGCATCAAGGGCATTGATCGTTCGGCGCAATGGATACCGAAGTATGGATGTAAGTGTTGGTCATCTTTAAATATATTAAATTGCTTGTGGGTTAAATAACACTACTGTAAATCAGTGCTTTTAAGGGCAAAATATGATTTTCAGCGTTTTTTTAAATGAAGTATTTTTTCGTATGCGCAAGTGTGCGCAACATATTTTTTAAGAAATATTAAGTAGAAATACTATATTTTATGACAGATGTTTTTCGAGAAGTTAAATATGTAAATTTTTATATACACTTCTCCTTTTAATGTTTCTTAAATGCCGAATAATGAAAAATATGTTGTTCACGACTTACCAAATTTCAGCGTTTAAGTTATAAAACCCTGAATTTCTTGAGATATAATTAAAGGTATTTTTGTTGTTTACGACAGCTAAAAGTTATAAAAAAATAACATTGGTATTTATAGGAGTAAGAAGAAATTTTTGTGGGAATTTATTTAATCCATTCAAGACTGCATATAGTTCTTGCCGGCCAATTTTGTCCAAATTCACATATGCTAGCAAGGATTACCTAGAATAGAAATAAAATAAAATTTAGGTCTCTACCTACACCTGAGATAATGATGGAGAAAAATTTTACTCCGTTCAGGTATATCATTAATAATACACAGGTGAAAACTCCGTTTGATACTTAAATTTCTCGAATTGAAGCTCCATTCATTCTCTCTTATTTTACAAAACTTCAAACAAAAGCCTGGAGCATTTGGTCTAGAACGTAAAAAAATGCCTGTTTGAAAACCCGAGATAGCGATGGGACAAAATCTCACAAATTTCAAGTAAATCATTAATAATACACAAACGAATGCTCCGATTGATACTAAAATATCATGAATTAAAGTCCCAATCTTTCTTCCTCACTTAATAAAATTTTAAACAAAAAGATACCAGCATTTAGTCTAGAAGGCCAAAAGAAAAAAAATACCTGTGATGGGGTGAAATTTAGCCCCATCCGACTGGAATGGGTTAATGTATTGCCAAGGGAAAAACTACTGCTACCTTATGTGTTTGTGACGTTATTGACAAATATTGAAAAATTATTGCAGTGCATTTCAACATGCAGAAAATTATTCAACATTCAGAAATTATTTCAGTGCATTTCAACATGTAGAAAAAGATAAGAAGCAATCCAAGTTATTTCCAAAATTTTAAGCCGTCCATAATATACCGTCTGAATCCCCCCATTTCAAACTCTTTAGGTCTGTTCCAGTTGTGAAATTTGAATCTGCAAGTTGTGAAATTTGAAAGAGTAAGCGGAAAAATGCTCTCTTTGTGAGAAAATTTGCAAAAAAGTACTGGAACAGGTTTCACGCGAAAAGTTGCAACTTTTGAAGAAAAGTCAAAAACATATGTTTATTTCTTTAGTAAAAATTTTGTAAAAATTTGACAAATTTCGGATCAAAATAATAAATTGGCTTCCCTGTTGTTTTAATGGCTGGTACTCTAATTTTACATCAGCCGTCAAAACATGACAGCTTGCGGATTGCTGCGAATTTTTGCATAGCCAAATTTGTGTAGCAGAAAATAGTAACATTTGACAAGGACTGCATTACTTATTTTCGCTCTCTTTTGCGAATTTTTCTGGTACGGGAACAGAAAATAGTAAAAAATAGCAGAAAATAGCATGAATTCGTACGAATGTTCAAGTACGAGAACAGACCTTTTTTATTGATTACGAGAGAGGCACTCTGTTTTTGAGTTGTTGTACACATTGTTGTATACTTCACTGTGACTTTTACGATGAAATAAAGATATAAAGGCAAAAAGCAAGACTCGAAGTATTTCTTAGGATTGATTGAAAACTTGCAATGATAGATAGATCACACGGATACAAACCAATTAAAAGTAGGGAGGGGAAGGGAGGGGACTCAAAGGATAGAGTATTATAATACAAAAATAAGTTTTATTACACGGTTAAAAATCTTGAACCAAATTTTAAACTTTTATGGATTGCATATAGGACAACACCAAAAAAAACTACTTAGAAAACAACTTAGAAAAAATCCAAGGAAAAGTTTAAAATTTTTAATCCAAAAAAGACTAGTTTTCAATCCGCAAAAAGTTTAAAAAAGCAATACAAATATCAACTTAAAATAAAACACTTTTCTGACCAGTTCATGATTTGAACACACGTCCTCTGTTGTGCTGGTCCAACACCTTATCCACTCGTCCATCTCAGTTGTTAAGAAAGTTAAGCTTAGTTTGCATCAAAAAGAATTCAAGTAAGCTTGCAGTAAGTGAACAAGCGACCTGAAACGTGGGTTCGAAACCCAGCTAAATTAAAGTAAAATAAAAAATATTCTGACCAGTACGTGATTTGGACACACGTCCTCTGATATGCTGGTCTAATACCTTATCCACTCGTCCAACTCAGTTGTTAGCATAGTTTTGCTTATGTTCTGGGAACGTAACGGTAATGATTTTTTTCCAAAAAGTCAACAAATAATCGTTATTTATTGAGCGATTTTATTTCGGTCAAAAATAAAAGTTAAAAATATTACTTTTATTTTTTTGATCAAAAATAATAGTAAAAGTTTTACTTATATTTTTTTGATCAAAAATATAAGTTAAAATTCAACTTTTATTTTTTCGGTCTAAAATATAAGTTAAAATTTTACTTTTATCTTTTCGATCAAAAATAAAAGTTAAAATTTTACTTTTATTTTTCGATCAAAATAACAGTTAAAACTTGGCTTTTTTTCGATCAAAAATAACAGTAAATTTTAACTTTTATTTTTGATCAAAAAAATAAAAGTCAAATTTTAACTTTTATATGTGATTAAAAAAAAAATAAAAGCCAAATTTTAACTTTTATTTTTGATCGAAATAAAATTGGTCAAAAAATAACGATTATTTATTGACTTTTTAAAAAATATCAGAAATATTAAAACCATTAAAGATTATTATTTCTTAGCTAACAAGCATCAAACAAGCATTACATTGCTATATTCAAATATCGAATAGACTTACTCTTTCCATTTGACTTTTTGAATAGAAATTTCGGAAATAACTGTTATTTTCGGTCCTTGCTTAATTTGCATCATTACGAAAGCAAGTAAGTTTTTTTCAGGAACGTGGGTTTAAGATCCAGCTAAATTAAACTAATGTTTGGTTTAAAAAATAGTACTTTTTGGATTAGAAATTCCTTTAAACCAAAGATTGGATGATAAAGTAGCCCCAAATTTTTAACCGTGTACTATAGATAGTCAATGGTATAAAAAATATATTTTTAGCCCTTACTTTTGATTGAAAAGAGATATTGTGGTAATTTTTTCACATAAATTAATGTTGAGACTCGAAGTTTTTGTAAAAAATATAAAAACAACATTTTAGAAAAAATAAATTTCGCCACAAAATCAAATTTTTACTTAATTTTATATAAAAAAAAACAACAATTTTTATATAATTTTTTTAGTGAAATGTCAATATTTTGCACCTTTTTTGAAAAAATTTAAAAAATATATACACTGACCTAACGATACAGTTCAAACTGGTTTTGTGAAGGTTTTTTATTGAAATTTGGAACAATAAAAATTGAATGAAATATATTTATAAACAGCGGAGATATTTGCATCGAAAGTCAAAACTTTGATTTACATGTCGCTTTTTTCTCATTCTTAGGCAACGATGTTTTATGAAAAAGTCGTTGTACTGAAAGTTTCTCCAATTTTGAAGATATGTGAGTGTTTTTGATGTCAAAATAACAAAAAAATTTTTAAAATTAAATACACAAAAATCTCCGATGTCGCTTTTTTCTCATTCTTAGGCAACGATGTTTTATGAAAAAGTCGTTTTACTGAAAGTTTCTCCAATTTTGAAGATATGTGAGTGTTTTTGATGTCAAAATAACAAAAAAATTTTTAAAATTAAATACACAAAAATGTCCGATGTCGCTTTTTTCTCATTCTTAGGCAACGATGTTTTATGAAAAAGTCGTTGTACTGAAAGTTTCTCCAATTTTGAAGATATGTGAGTGTTTTTGATGTCAAAATAACAAAAAAATTTTTAAAAGTAAATACACAAAAATCTCCGATACTAAAAAGTTTTATAATAACAAAATTACCGTTAGTAGAGGGGCGTGGCAAAAACTAAGTATGTAACATTTTAAGTTGGGATGCACTTAATATGTGTACCTAGTTTGAGCAAAATCCGTTGAGCCGTTTAGATTTGTACTAAGGCCAAGCAAACAAACAAACAAACAAACAAACAAACAAACAAACAGACAGAAAATGAGTTTTATTACTATAGATAGTTAATTGTATGAAAAAATAGATTTTTAGCCATAACTTTTGATTGGAAAGAGATATTGGGGTAATTTTTTCACTGAAATTATTTTTGAGACTTGACTTTTTTGTAAAAAATATAAAAACAACATTTTGGAAAAAATAAATTTCGCGAAAAAAATCAAGGGGGTACCCTCGTTGTTTTGATGACAAAAACAGTAAAATAATTTTTGCGCTTAGCTGGAAGAATTTTGGCAAATAAATGCTATGTCATATGAAAGGTAGTCTGATGTGCAATTTTTAATTGATTTAATTTTTACAACAAAAACAATTCTTGAGTCATTTTTTGAGTAAAAAGTCAATATTGTGGACCTTTTTTGACATAATTATAAAACATAGTTGCGCTGACTGAACGATACGGTTCAACCTATTACTGTGAAGTGATTTTATTGATATTTTGAACAAAAAAAATTTGAATGAAATATATAAATGCACAGCGGAGATATTTGCATCGGAAGACCAAACTTTGGTTTTCATGTCGTTTTTTCTAATTCTTAGGTAACGATGTTTTATGAAAAAGTCGTTGTACTAGAATTTTCTACAATTTTAAAGATGAGTGTTTTTGGTGTAAAAAAAAAAACAAAAATATTTAAAAATTAAATTGGCAAAAAACTCTGATGCTAAAAAGTATTATAACAACAAAATAACGTTAGTTGGAAAATATCGGAGGTACCGCACATTGGGTCAGAATTTTCGAAAAGTGGCCAAAAATCATATCTTGACGTTGAATAAACACAATAAAAATTGGTATAAGGTACTGAGAACAAAGCATATTTGCCAAGCGCGATGAAAAAAGGGGCGTGGCACTAGCAATATAATACTGTATAACGTCTAATATTGGCACCAGCTTATTGAAAATGGGTATAACATGTTAGAAAAAGTGGGCGGGATTAAAAAAGGACGTGTTCTATTAAATAAATACTTAAGTTTGGTAATTATTGATTCTGGGGTAATAAAAAAGAGGCGGGAAACGCAAGAGAATAAGGGGACGCTTCATCGAAACTGGCGTGTGTTGTGTGAACTAAAAATAAATATGCAAGGCTTTAGAAAATGGCACTTTTAGAACGATAAATCTGTTATAAAATCGAGAAACAAAAAAAAAACCCGCTATTAGCCTACATAAATTACATATATAATTTAAATTTTTTTGTAAACCCCATTTTTGTGTATTTATTATGGGATAAAATGGATTAAAAATAACAGAAAATATGTATATTAGACCGGATTAAAATTTGGATTCCGCCGTTATGGGTCTCAAAGGTTAGAAAAACTCATAAAAACGATTTCTGCATACTTTTTTTTCAAATCGGAGAAAATTTATCGGAGCGTTTTTGATTCTCCTGAAGGACCTTTTTGTTAAAAAAAACATGTTTTTTGCTTGTAACTTTTTATTTTTCAAAGAACACATACCCAAATCTACAATTCCTTACTTATATCTGCAATATAAATTCCTTACTTATACCAACATTTATGCAAAAAGAAATTTTTCAACTTATGTTTTAATATAACTCTTATTGACTTCCAAACATATAATTTAAAAACACATTTTGTTAAAACCTCTGTAAAAGACACATTCCAAAAGACAGTAAGGGTATGTGTTCCTTGAAAAATAAAAAGTTACAAGCAAAAAATATGTTATTTTAACAAAAAAGGACCTTCAGGAGAATCAAAAACGCTCCGATAAATTTTCTCCGATTTGAAAAAAAAAGTATGCAGAAATCGTTATTATGAGTTCCTCTAACTTTTGAGACCCCGAACGCCTAATTATTTTTTCCCCATACAAAAGCGATCCGGTCTAATGTGTATATTATTATTTTTTTCAATATTGTATTCAATATCTTTAATAAAGTGCTAAAAATTTTAAAGAACTTTAAGAAATAGTTATACTGTCGATAATTTCCAAATTTAGGTGTTAATAAACCTGACTTTAAATCTGTTCCAAATTGTAATTTTTAAATTTATATTAATAATATTTCGTCTCAGTGTATCTCAAAGTGTCCCGTTCTCAATCGTAAGAATCATTTGAATACATGGCATATTTGATTTTTGGCCACTTATTGAAATTCCTGGCCCAATGTGGAGCGTGGCAAAAACTGAGTTTGTATACTGAATTTGAGCGAAATCCGTTTAGCCGTTTAGATTTGTATAAAGATCAAACAAACTGAAAATTTGTTGCATTGCTAAAAATAGTTGTGGCCTCCGATTGATATATATTTTTTCGACTAGATATTTTTTACAAAATTTTTGCTATATTTTTACGCTTTTTCTATTTTTTTTTTTCATTCAAATATTTTCTTTTTATTTTGTAATAAATTCAGTGGTAACTAGGACTTTAATATATATAAATTTTAAAATATCAAATTATATTTTCCGCTCTAAGTTAAAAACTTTTAATTCTGCCCCTCATTTTCTGGTTTGAATACGGTATTTGTGTAATAAAAAATTTAAACTTTCAAGAATTTAATAAGCATATCTAATGAGAGTATAAAGTTTTTAATATCATCTACATAATTGGTTAATTATTTGCCTGTTCAAAGACATTTTTTATTTTATTAAAATATAAAATAGTTTTCAGCCTTAAATCAAAAAAGGAACTGTTTAACTATATTATACCATAATAATATTTTTCCACTTCACAGTGTCGTCCAAGGATAAATGCAAGCTCTATTGCCGCCTGGAGGACAACAGCGCCTATTTTCGACTCTCCGAAAAGGTCAAAGATGGCACCACGTGTTCATTCGATAGTTTTGACAAGTGTGTCAATGGAATTTGCCGCCCGGCAGGTTGCGATAATGAGCTGAATTCTATAGCAAAACTGGGTGAGTGATGCCAATCTGATATTTAAGATTAATCCTCCAGCTCACTCTCTTTCTCTTTTTCTCCCTCTCTCCCTATATTTTATTACTTTCGCCACTTAGATAAATGCGGTGTCTGCGAGGGCAGAAATGATAGTTGTGAGGAATTTACGGGCAATTTTTATGTTTCGGACCTGTACAAAATTCAACCCAAGTCCAAATCATATTATTACTATGTGACAACTATACCAAAAGGTAAGTCAATCATGTCGCGTTCGGCTCGGGTTCAGCGTGTAGTAATGCATATTTAAGTGGCGCATGATGCATATCCCAATATAGATCGCTAATTAAATGCATTAAATATTTTATTATGTGACTTAATTGCTGTGTGCTTATTGTTTTAATTCTATTTTAATTGATTTAGTGCAAAAACTCGGCAATAAAAATAATATAAGCAACAACGTATGACTTTACTTGATAATGAAATTTTACTAAAAAACGCACTTAAACGTACGTTTTTTGCATTACCGATTAATTAAAACATTTGTATTTTATTGCTTTGACGTTTTTTTTTGTAGAATTGTTTTTTAATCCTCTAATTAAGAATCAGCTCGTGTCCCTCTAATTCTGTATAAACAGGAAAAACTAAACAATACATAAGAGTTGCGACCACAGTATTAGCTATAAATAAACTAATCATCAGACTGATAAAGTCTTTTGAGTACCTTTTTAATTAATTTGTATTTATATGTATATACTCAAGCGTTGCTAATCAAATTGGACGCTTGATAAACGCCAGATTTGCCAGCACAAAACTTATGTTGAGCATCATCGCAAAACGTGAATAAGTAACGTTAATCACAATAAAAAAACGAATGTTTTAGTTACGATCACATCTCATGATGACCTTGTGTTGTGGGGTTAACGAACTGTAAAATGTGCTTATTTTTTCTCATGAAGCTTATTAGGCGCCACATAGCTTTTTTATAATAGCATTTGATAAGATTAAACTAGAAATAC
Source organism: Dichetophora obliterata (assembly GCA_963920525.1). Lineage (NCBI taxonomy): Eukaryota > Metazoa > Arthropoda > Insecta > Diptera > Sciomyzidae > Dichetophora > Dichetophora obliterata. The sequence goes on from OY986435.1 coordinate 5,327,702, forward strand.
CCAATCCTCAAAAGTCACTGATTTGAGTTTGTTTAGAGTTATACAAATGATTCTGTTGTCAAACTAAGAGCATTTAATTTTTACATAATAAGTTGTTGTTATTTTGCTCGAAAATCTTTGATCAAGATCGTGTGTCACACCAGAGAAAAAATAAATACAGAATATCAAAATAAACCTTTCAATTTTACTGTAATCGTTATTGTAATTTTGCTTTTATAACAATTTCTGTAATCGTAATAAAAAAATATTTTGATAACGGCTACCAACAATTCCAATAAGCAAAGTTTCCTGACAGTAGTTCATTTGTCTTTAAGAGTGGTCATTCAATGGGGTATTTCATACTCAAAAAGCGGTTATTTAATAGAAAAATCTCTTCTTAAATTTAAGATAACCAATAAAAATTAGTACCAATTCAAAGACGTTAAAATTCTACGTCAATATTTGAAAGAATAATTGAAAAAAATTAACTGTTAACGAATAATGTACATTAAAAGATCAATTTGTATTCACTTTTATGCAGGCATAGTGGGAATCAAGAGTTTTTGATAGTTTAGTGCAATTATTTTTTTGTAAAATAAAGTTTTTTTCTACAATTGAGCCTTCTATTTTAGGTATTTAGCTAACGTTTTGTGAAAAGTTTTATTAAACAAAATATTGGTAAATATTTTTAATCTTTTTTCCAATTAAACCTTACAAATCGCTGTTTTTCGGTATATTTGTAGGCATATAGTTGTGATCAAAGTAAAGTTAAGTTGATATCAATTCTTTATTGCGAAGAGTAAGTATTATTAAAGTTATTCCGAAAACAAAAAGTTTGCCTTTTTTGCCCTCTTTTAAAATATTAATTTTTATAAACATAAATATGAGAGTGAACTCCATATAAATGTATACAAACGCTTAATAAAAAAAAAAAATTGTTGACTTTATATGATTTAAATACAAATTCTAAATGTTTGATAGTTTAAATCATACTTGATTTTAAATACAAATTCTAGTTGTTTGACAGTTTAAAATCGTTTATCGAGCTTAAGGTCAAAGTTAGAACAATTAATTGTTCTAACGAATTTTTCCAAAGAAACAACAACAACAACAAAGTTTTTCAATATGAAAGGAAAAAAAAAACCACTAGCAATTGATTTTATTGTACAATTTCTGCGGTGCTAAACGCGTCATCAGAAATCTTTGTGATTGCCCGTGCAAGCGCGTTGACGCACTGCACCATCGGGGCGATGAGATTTTGAAGCTTCAATTTCTCATTTTTTTCCTCAATTTCATAATGTCACATTTGTTGTTGTATATCTGTTTTACTTTAGTTTCTATGCTTATGTTATTATATGTAGTCCAACAGCCTGCTGGAAGTCTGCACTAACAAAGCATGTTTACTGAAGTTGTTTGTACAACTAGAATTTGTATTTAAAATCAAGTATGATTTAAACTATCAAACATTTAGAATTTGTATTTAAATCATATAAAGTCAACATAATAAATATAGAGGTCATTTAGAAAAAACTTTAATCAAATGGTAGAGCTCGACCAAACGGAAACAGCTGAAAACAAAATCAGCAAAAATTCTAAAAACAACTTCAGTAAACATGCTTTGTTAGTGCAGACTTCCAGCAGGCTGTTGGACTACATATAATAACATAAGCATAGAAACTAAAGTAAAACAGATATACAACAACAAATGTGACATTATGAAATTGAGGAAAAAAATGAGAAATTGAAGCTTCAAAATCTCATCGCCCCGATGGTGCAGTGCGTCAACGCGCTTGCACGGGCAATCACAAAGATTTCTGATGACGCGTTTAGCACCGCAGAAATTGTACAATAAAATCAATTGCTAGTGGTTTTTTTTTCCTTTCATATTGAAAAACTTTGTTGTTGTTGTTGTTTCTTTGGAAAAATTCGTTAGAACAATTAATTGTTCTAACTTTGACCTTAAGCTCGATAAACGATTTTAAACTGTCAAACAACTAGAATTTGTATTTAAAATCAAGTATGATTTAAACTATCAAACATTTAGAATTTGTATTTAAATCATATAAAGTCAACATAATAAATATAGAGGTCATTTAGAAAAAACTTTAAAAAAAAATAGAAATAAAGACTAAAATATTTGTTATTGTTCTCTTCTTTATTTAAAAGTGCAAAGGGCCAGTGCTTTGGTTAGAATTGTTTTTTTGGGGGTCTGAAGAGTATTACCTATAGTAAATGATATACAGCTGTAGTCAAAATAATAGCAGTATTCTTATATTCACACATGTTTATATAAACAATACTTGTCTACAAATTTCGGATCCGGTAAACCCATTATCATTCCTATATGTGGTTTCAAAAAAATAATATTTTGTATTTTAGAAAAATTATCAAGTTTTCCATCAATAGTTCAACCACTTCGTATCATGTGCTGTAGCAGAACTAAAATGTTGAGATTATCAAACGAAATATCAGCAAATTTTGCATCTTTTGTTTTAGCGGAGCTGTAATCTTCCAAATTTAAAATGTCTGTTTTTCATGTAAAAATACTCTTGATCAACAGGTTTTTTCTAAATTCTAACTTTGGATGATAACAGCTCTGCTAAAATAAGAGATATAAAATTTGTTGATATTTCGTTGGGCAATCTGAAAATTTTAGCTCCGCTACAGCACATAACACGAAAATGGTTGATAGATTGATGGAAAAGTTGATATTTCTTCTAAAATAGAAAATATTCTTTTTTTTATGGTTGGTAGTTTAGATTCTATATAAATAATACTAAACACGTGCCAAAAACGTAAAACACCCTGTATCTTGAAAATGTTACAATATGGGAGAAAACTGAGTACAGATTTGGAACCAGTATTGAAATTACATCTAGGAATGATAATCGGCTTACCGGATCCAGAATTTGTAGACTAGTATTATTTAGCCAAACATGTCTGAATATAAGAGCACTGCTAGTATTTTGACCGCAACTGTACATATGATATATTTAAATGTGAATGTGCGTATATTCTATTTTTCTATTCTTAATACTGCTAGATTTTTTGTAAAACTATATCCCTGGTATTGGATGACTCCAAAAGTTCATAAATATTTTATGCATGGACCCGAGATAATATCTGTGGCGTTATTGCCACATCGCGACGTGAGAACCAAAGGGTTCCTTCTGGTTTTTTTTTTACTTTTGCGTTTTTTTATTGGAATTTACTCTTTGTAATGGTTTTGATATATTACAAAAACCCTGTTTTTATTTTTACTAATTATTTTGGAAATAAATACAGAGCTATTTAGTTTTATCTGCAAAAAAGTGGACGCTTCGAATCCAAAACTTTCGGCTGCTAACAAAGAAAAATCTAAGCCAACATTAACTAAAAGTAAAGAAAACGACTTGAAAAGTATGTTTTAGTGGATGCCTTCCATAGATATAGAATTTAATAAAATAAATTTTAATAAGATAATCTCATTTGAAAAAATTAAATTGAATTTTTGAGTTTTAGAAGGTTCTGTGTGCAAAGGTATACATTAAAAAGTATTTATTTTTTTATTTTTTTAAGTTAGTTTTGTAATGTTTTCTTTTTTAACTTTTTATGAAACAAGTTTTATATTCTAATTGAGAAATTAATTTTTTGATTTCGCCTTTGTTGTATTTTTCATATTTATTACTTAAGTAGTATAAACATGGCTCCAAACTTTAAAATTGCTTTCCTCAACATTTTTGAAAAGCCAATCTCTAGATATTCAGATATATGATATTTGACCTTCAAATTCAAAAAGTTAAAAAAAATTATAAAAAACTGTTAATTTTTTTTAACAATATACTTTTATGCCTTTTCAAAAAAAGTCAAACTAGCCTTGTTGAATCTATAATTTTTCAAAAGTTGAGCCATTTTGCTTTTTCCTCCATTTTGACAACATTTTAATGTCTTACAATAAAGTTTTTAAACTTAATTGGTGCTTTTATTTCTTAAGATAATTCGATTCTGAAAGTTAAAGCTAAATCTAGGAGGTCAAGCTTTTTGGAGTCCACTTTTAATTGAAGACATGAGTGAATAAAGGTGGTATGTCGCATTTTCATATTTTCGCTGTTCTATGCATCGATGAAGAGGTAGTGTACATACAAACAATTTTAAACTTTAAAACAACCATGTTTTTGCTATTTTAGGGAACAACATCTTTACAAAGTTTGATTTAGTATAGATTTCAGTACAAATGCAAAACTTTGAACTCAGTTTTCTCGAAATTAGAATTTTGCGACATATCACCTTCATCCACTCATGTCTTCAATCAATATATAGCTAAAAATGGATCTAATAGTGACTAAATTTCAATCGCGAATATCTCAAGATTTTTACCTGATTGTTGATAACTGATTATGCCACTAAACCAAAAAATAAGTTTACGTGTTTCGGGGAATTCGTGTGTCTTTTTGACGTCACTACAATGTTATCTGAAGAAGCTCAAGAATATCGTACCACAGACATTTTACATTTTTCTCGTAAAAGTAATCGCCACAAGGGCAGTGAAAACATTTTTAACAGGTTCAAGATGATTTTTGATTCCTTTATATCAGGCAAAAGCAAACAGCAAAAAAAAAAGACAAGTGATTTGCCCACAGAAGTTTTAAAACTTTTAAAACAATACTTGATCATGATGTTATTGATGATGATGATGGCAATAGCGATGATGATGGTGATGATGATAATGCTGATGCTTTAAGTGATTATCTGAATCAATCAGATACTGACAGGGACCGTAACGTTTATGGTTTTTTTTCACAAAAGTCAACAAATAATCGTTATATTTGACTGAATTCATTTCGATCAAAAATAAAAGTTAACATTTTACTTTTATTTTTTCGATCAAAAAAAAGTTAAAATCAATCGAAAAATAAAAGTAAAAATTTTACTTTTATTTTTGATCGAAATGAAATCAGTCAAATATAACCTTTATTTTTTTGATTGATTTTAACTTTTTTTTTATCGAAAAAATAAAAGTAAACTTTTACTTGATATAGGAATTAAAATATGACTTTTACTTTTGATCGAAAAAATAAAAGTAAAACTTTAACTGTTATTTTCAGTCAAATTTTAACTTTTTTATTTGATCAAAAAAATTAAAGTAAAATTTTTACTATTATTTTTGATCAAAAAAATTGAAGTCAAATTTTTACTTATTAAAATTAAAGTCATATTTTTATTTTTATTTTTGATCAAAAAATAAAAGTAAAATTTTAACTTTTATTTTGATCGAAAAAATAAAAGTCAAATTTTAACATTTATTTTTGATCAAAAAATAAAAGTCAAATTTCAACTTTTATATTTTATCAAAAAAATAAAACTCAACTATCTTTTTTTGATCAAATTTAAATCAAAAATAAAAGTAAAAATATGACTTTATTTTTTTCTATTAAAAATACAAGTTAAAATTTGATTTGAATTTTTTTGATCGAAAATAAAAGTTAAAATTTGACTTTTATTTTTACAGTTGAATTTGACTTTAATTTTTTCGATCAAAATAAAAGTTAAAAATTGACTTTTATTTTTACAGTTAAATTTCACTTTAATTTTTTCGATCAAAAATAAAAGTTAAAATTTTACTTTTATTTTTTTGATAAAAAATAAAGGTTCTAATTTGACTTTTATTTTTCCGATAAAAAATTTGACAGATCAATTTCTTATTGAATATAATAATATTTTAAATTTTCAAAACAATTATTAGAGTACATTTTTTAATCTTTTACACCTATATTAGTAACATTTTTGCACAGAGATAAAAACATTGCTATCTGAAGATCGATCGTTGCATTGCATCGCTTAGTGGCTTTTCACTGCACATTATGTTTTCATTTATTTCGCAAACGACTGGAACAGCGACTGCAAGCAGATGATATAGGATTTATCATATGTTATTTTTTATCGAAAAAATAAAAGTAAAATTTTAACTTTTATTTTTGATCAAAAAAATAAAAGTGAGATTTGACTTATATTTTGATCGAGAAAATAAAAGTCAAATTTGAACTGTTATTTTTTATAAAAAAATAAAAGTCAAATTTCAACTTTTATATATGACCAAAAAATAAAAGTCAAATTTTAACATTTATTTTTGATAAAAAAATAAAAGTCAATTTTCAACTTTTATATTTTATCAAAAAAATAAAAGTCAACTATCTTTTTTTGATCAAATTTAAATCAAAAATAAAAGTAAAAATATGACTTTAATTTTTTCCATTAAAAATACAAGTTAAAATTTGATTTGAATTTTTTTGATCGAAAATAAAAGTTAAAATTTGACTTTTATTTTTACAGTTAAATTTGACTTTAATTTTTTCGATCAAAATAAAAGTTAAAATTTGACTTTTATTTTTACAGTTAAATTTCACTTTAATTGTTTCGATCAAAAATAAAAGTTAAAATTTTACTTTTATTTTTTTGATAAAAAATAAAAGTTCTAATTTGACTTTTATTTTTCCGATAAAAAAATTTGACAGATCAATTTCTTATTAACTATAATAATAGTTTAAATATTCAAGACAATTATTAGAGTACATTTTTTATTCTTTTACACCTATGTTAGTAACATTTTTACACAGAGATAAAAACATTGCTATCGATCTTCATATCGTTGCATTACATCGCTTAGTGGCTTATCACTGCACATTCTGTTTTCATTTATTTCGCAAACGACTGGAACAGCGACTGCAAGCAGATGATATAGGATTTAAAATATGACTTTTACTTTTGAGCGAAAAAATAAAAGTAAAATTTTAACTGCTATTTTTTATCGAAAAAATAAAAGTCAAATTTTAACTTTTATTTTTGATCAAAAAAATAAAAGTGAGATTTTACTTATATTTTGATCGAAAAAATAAAAGTCAACTTTTAACTGTTATTTTTGATAAAAAAAAATAAAAGTCAAATTTCAACTTTTATATTTGATCAAAAAATAAAAGTTCAATTTTAACTTTTATTTTTGATCTAAATAAAATTGGTCAAAAAATAACGTTTATTTATTGACTTTTTTAAAAAAATCAGAAAAATTAAAATCATTAAAGATTATTATTCCTTAGCTAACAAGCATTACATTGCTATATTCAAATATCGAATAGACTTACTCTTTCCATTTGACTTCTTGAATAGAAATGTCCAAAATAACTGTTATTTTCGGTTCCTGGATGACTGATATTAAGAAAAATGTCAATTTATATTGAAGAATATTTACTTTTCATTGTAGGTATTGTAAATCAGAAAAATTAAAATCATTAAAGATTATTATTCCTTAGCTAACAAGCATCACATTGCTATATTCAAATATCGAATAGACTTACTCTTTCCATTTGATTTTTTTAATAGAAATTTCCAAAATAACTGTTATTTTCGGTCCCTGGATGACTGATATTAAAAAAAATTTAATTTATATTTAGGAAAATTCACTTTTTATTATAGTTATTGTAAGTTTAAAAAAAATCTACTAAGTATACTTTTCTATAGCCGTATTTTACTTTTTTGTAATTAATTTACTAAAAAGAAAACTAGGTTTGGCTGATTTAATTGCGTTTTTGAGTATCGAATACCTTCTCTTCTCTTCCAAGGCCTTCAATTGCCTTCTCTCTTCCAAGGCGAAAATTCAAAATACATTTTTTACTATCATCAATCATTGACATTTTGTAAGTATTTTCAGATTCTTTTAAAGAACACATTCTATTCAACTTTTCAATTACGCAAACGCAAGTTTTGTACAGTGTTAGGCTTTTAAGTACAAGTCCAATCTTAACAAATTAAGTATGGTTTGGTAGGTTTAGACCTATAGATGTGCAAACTGGACTTTTTATTTCTTAAAAATTTATATTTTTTAAGTTATAGCGAGTTAAATTTTGGGTATAATTGTTGTTGTTGCTTTTTCTCTTACAGTATTTTATTAAGGTATTTAATAAAAGGTATTAAGGTATTTTTTCAATAGCTATGAAACTGTTATACTGACGCAAAATCTTTTATTATTTCACAGCTAAAACTATTAATTGATGTATTCAATATTAAAGTGATACTGGAATGATTTCTTACAGTTAAAAAAAGATTTCTAAACTGTTGGTCGGAAAATTTTGTAATTTTTAAAAATTTACACAAAAATTTAATAAGAAATTGGAAACTGGTAATGAAACATTTTTTTCAAGCATTTTTTAACTGGAAATCAAGAAATATTCTTATTCCTGTATATTTAAAATAAATTTGAGTATGAAATTAAATATGCTAACATTATATAGTGGTTGCACGTGCAAAACCGCGTATATTGCAAAAAAGCCAAAATGAATTTCATTTCAATTTTGATCAGTTGTAAATTTACTCAATAGCTTAAAATAAAATGTAGGTATATTTGATTTTGGCGTTTTAACGCCACAAGGGTTAACTAGTTACACAAATTTAGCACCAATCATCACTTTAGCAATAGCATATATAAATTTTAAATCATAACTTATGACATCTCACAATTTTTAAACGTATTTATTCTTTATTTCAGGTGCTTCTAACATACTCATCACTCAGCCAGGTTATCACGATGAGAACTATATCGTACTGCGCGATGATCAGCACAACTCGTTACTCAACGGCAACAAGCTGATCAGCACGTATCGTAACGTTAGCTTCTATGCCGGTGTTACATTCGAATACAATGGCTCCAATAGCACAATTGAGCGTGTGAATACGACATATTCACGTAAACTAAAACGCAATCTTATTGTCGAGGTATTTTTAATGCTCTGAAAACTTGAGAAGATCACTTCTTAAGCAAAATATCTTTGCTCTTTAGATTATATCGCTCAGTACCAATGCGGCCAAAAACAATGACTCCATGTTGCTAACCTACACCTACACTATGGACAAGCTGAACTATGTTGAACCAAAGATTGATATATATCGTTGGGAAATGCAAGCGTGGAGCAATTGTGATGCATTGTGTCACGGCAGCTCGCATCGTTTGCCGGTTTGTGTAAGCGTTGCGATGGCGCTTAAGGTAGCGCCACAGCTATGTGATGTTAGTGCTAAGCCGCCAACGGAGTATCGTACTTGCAATACGGAATGCGTGCTATCGTAAGTAATGCGATCAATGTATCCAAGACCAATGCTCAGCTTAAACTTTTATAGCCTGAATGTATCAAGTATTTCGGAGTGCTCGGCGTCGTGTGGCATGTGGGGAACGCGAGAAAAAACCTATCACTGCATACAAACATTCCCCGAAATAGGACGTTCCAATATTGTTGATTTGTCGTATTGCGTATCGAAGTTCGAATTTAGCCGACATGAGCAGTGTCGCGAGGGCTGTTGGAACTACACAGAGTGGACTTCGGTAACTGATTTATAGTCACACTAAACCTTATTTTAGCATTTAACAGCTTGTATGTGTTTTTTGCAAGTGCTTACATTTAATTTTTTATTGAAGTTGTCAGGGTGCATCCAAGGAATTACGCAGCACCTTGAGAAGAAGTAGCATTTTAAGATAAATAAGTATACGCTTTAAAATTATGCACGGCTGACACCAATGTCAACACCATTAGTAGGGGAAAGGTCTCGGTTGAGGGCACCCTTTTGTTTTTGGATCATTTCTTTTGACCAAGTTCATATTATTTGAACATATGGGTATTCATATCTTAGCCTACTAATGAAGGAAAAAATAGCTGTTCCGTCAAAAAGAAAAAATTTTGTGAAGTGGTCATTTGTGGTCACAGTTGTGGTTCGGCTGCCTTGGAAAATCTAATGAAAATGGGAAAATATGAAGAAAAAATACTCGAATATAGAAAAATGTTAGAGTTTATTTATTTTAAAAGCCTTCATTAACATTATTTATCGTCTGAAAAGTTGCATGTGAAGTAGCTGGCTCGCATGCCAGCATACTTTAGATAGACATGTTTTCGGTGCCAACGCCAGATCTAGTGTTTAGCAGACCAAGCAGGCCAGGTGCCGTATTTCCAAGCCTTGCAACGACGCAAACGAAGACATACGAATTTAAAAGGTTCTCATATATAATTAGAATAATATTCTCAACATTATCTTCACGCATTAGTTCAAGTGAATGGGAAAGATTCAGTGTAAGAAATAGCCCAGCAAAACAAAGTTTCCGAATTTGTCTGAATTCCGATTAGTTCGTAACTATTTCAAGAATTCTTAACGAATTCGTAACTATTTCGCAACAGTAATTTCGGAACATTTCCGAATAATTCGAAAGAGTTCCGAATCAAATTTTCAAATTTAAATTGTTAGGTGTTTTAGATATTAAGAGTTGAAAAAAATTGGTAGGCCATGAGCCTAGCGGCATTTTAAATAATTTTCCATTTTTAAAATAATTTAGTTTTAAACAACTTTTTCTTTAAAACAGATGATACTAAAGATGGTTCTTATTTTAATTTTTACAGATGCAAATACAAACGACATGCCAAATTAACATTTACATATGTTCCATAATAATAGTTGCAAAGGATCTACAACTTTTGGCATGTCATTTGTACGAAACATATAGTCTGGAGCATCTTAAGCAGATTGATTAACTAAACTTTGATTTGAAATTGTTATTTAATTGTGTATTACATACGGTACAAAAATCATTAAGAAATCGTTGCGAATTTGATGCTTCATTTCGTTACGAATTCGGTGCTACAATTCGTTTAGAAATTGCTACGAATTTGTTACGAAATCTATACCTAAATTCTTTACGAATTTGTTACGAATTCGTTACTAAAATTCCTTCCGAATTCGTTACGACAATTCGTTACGAAATCGGAACGAATTCGGATGCCGGACTCGGAATAATTTCGAAAAATTCGTAACGAATTCGTTACGAATTCGGAAACTTTGGTTTGCTTACCTTATTAGCATTGCTTTTTTGCCAAGCTATACACTGCCACTTGTAAAAAGTCTTCACCGGTCTAAACACAGAAACATCCAAGGCTGAAGCTGGTGGCTGCAATGCGGCGGGAACAAAAGAATGTTCACTCTATGGAGTCCAATCCTGGAAGCTTTTCTCGATACCGAGATTATCGGAATTGAAAATCTCAATCCTGGAATCCCGGGAATAGTTTGGCATTGGAAACTTTAAGAAGAAAATAATTCGAAACTTTTTAATACAATTTTTTATTATATATTACTTGAAACTAAAAAAATGGAAATTAATTAATTTATAAAGTAAAAACAAAACAAAGTACATAAGGGTATTCACAATTGCGTTGTTTTCCGTGCAGTTAAAAAACCCAGTGGTGTTGATACCACACTTTATCGAGCGGTTTTCGAGCGGCAGCGTAGAGTCGCCGTAAACTTTGTCTAACTCAGTTTAAACTTGTGCTGACGTATTTTTTGTAGATGAAAAAACTCTATCACAGCGCTATTTTTCTCCTTGTCTATCTTTCCGTCTATCTTTCCTTGAAATCAGCTGATTTTTTCAGGGATGCACAATTACATATAAGGCCGGGTCGATTTGTATGGAGGTAAAAAATTTATGTTGCAATTGAATTGAAAATTTATGTCAATTGAAGAATTGAGTAAAATTATTAAAAAAATGGGTGACGATAGGTGTGCACTTTACATCTTCAAATCTTCAATTCACTAATTTTTTTTTTAAATTTTTAAAGAAAAGTTTTTGTATATAAACGTGCACAGCTATAACAAAACTGATGCCAGAAATGAAATTCTCGTACCTTTATACGTTTTGTGTAAAGATTCCTTTTTTCCTTAAAAATTCCTTAAGCAAAAAATTTACAAAATACAAGGTCTTAATTTTTAACGTTGGTGCGACTGTATTTTTGACCATCACGGCTTTTTAACTTCTGTTGTAAATCTGTAATAAAACTGCAAAAAGATTTTAATTAAATTTGGATTATCACTATCAAAAAAAAAAAAAAAACGAATGACACTAATTCTAAAAAATATTATACCTTGAATTTTGGGAGTTTTTTTCTGTATGAATTTTTTACGATAAATTTTTGTACAAAACGTATAAATGTGAGACCGGTTTTAGGTTGAATCGGATACGAGGATTTCATTTTTGGTTTCTCAGTTTTGCTCTAGCTGTGCACGTTTATATACAATTTTTTTTTTTTAAATATTTAAAGAAAAAATTCACAAAATTGAAAATGTGATAGCATAAAGTGCACCCCTATCACACCTTTTTTTAAAGGTTTGCAAATCGACCCAGCCCCTATATATAATTATATATAGTTTCAAAAATATAGCGGCAAATTTTCGAACGATCCTTTTTTATACTTACTTACTTATTTGGCGCTACAACCGTATGTCGGTCTTGGCCTCATCTAAGAATTTGCGCCAGCCATTTCTGTCTTTCGCTTGCTGGCGCCAGTTGGAAATTCCAAGCTTCGTCAGGTTGTTCTCTACTTGGTCTTTCCAACGAAGATGCGGTCGTCCTCTTCTGCGTTGACCGCCGCTGGGTTTCGAATCGAATGTTTTCTTCACTTGAGCATCGTCTTTCATGCGCTGAACATGACCAAGCAAGCGAAGCCGCTCGATTTTAATGCGCTTGACTATGCCTGCATTCAGCGGAAAGAACTGTTCCACAACTTTCGGGCTGAATGGTATGCTCTCACAGAACATGTTTCTTGAGATGTCACAATTTATATAGCGAAAATATTTTATGCTACTTCGCTACTTGAGCACTTTTTCGGCTAGAATGCGGCCTATGTCGATGTCAGCTCATACAGTTCATCATTCCACCGTATTCGGTACTCGCCATTGACGCAGATTGGTCCGTAGATCTTACGAAGAATCTTTCTCTCGAATGCTCCTAAAGTCTTTTCATCTGAACTGTTCAACGTCCAGGTAGGACGGGCATGATTAGCGATTTATAGAGCGTGATTTTCGTTCGTCGAGAGAGTGCTCTGCTTCTCAATTGCCTACTGAGCCCAAAGTAACACCTGTTGGCAAGAGTTATTCTTCGTTTGATCTCAATGCTGATGTCGTTGGTTGAGTTTATGCTGGATTCCAGATAAACGAAGTCCTTCACAACCTCGAAGGAGGTATTGTCAACTGTAACGTGGGTTCCAAAACACTGGGACTGTTTGTTTGTTGACACCAAGTATTTTGTCTTATCTGCATTCACTGCCAGACCCATTCGACTTGACTCTCCTTCTAATCTGGAAAATGATGCACTGACTTCACGCGTATTATGGCCAATGATATCGATGTCATCAGCATACGTAAGCAGCATAATACTCTTGTAGAATATTGTGCCACTACGTCTCAGATCAGCAGCTCGGATGATCTTTTTCATCATAAGGTTGATCCTTTTTTATACTTTTGATTAAACAACTTATGAATTTTAGGCAATCAATTGCTAACATAAACATTTACTTCACTAACATTGACTTATTTATTTTTTGGTTATTTTTCAGAAGCCCCGCTCGTCGATTTGTGTTTTTAATATATTTTTATTTCAATTTGCAATGTTTTTAAAAATGTTAAGTATAGCATTTAATAAAGTTTCGTTAGAAAGATTTTTTTATTTTTCTATATATTTTGATAACAATTATGTTTAAAGATTTTATAGTTGTAACGTTACAAGCACATTGACTCATATTTTGATCCTTTATAAATTTTAGTGTTCGAAATCCTGCGGCACTGGAACACAATCGCGTGGCGTGGCTTGTTATCTAAATTCCACGCGCGTCAACGATTCTCTCTGCAATCTTAGACGAAAGAACCTGAAGGAAACGCTTAAAATATGCAATTCAGAACCATGTCGCGACAATATCTGGAGCTATTATGAGGACAACATGGTAAATATATGAGTATAAAGTAGAAAAATTCCAATTAATCAGGCACATTATTCGCACAGAAAACGTCTCGCTCTATATCGAATTACTGGATGACTGGCGATTGGGGTGAATGCGATGATAGATGTGAGAAGAATCGCACTGTTACTTGCCGCAGTCCGCACGGTTATGGTTGTACGCAGGATAAGAAGCCGAATTCGAAACGCAAGTGTTGCAACATAAAGTATGTCTCCAATTGGTCGGATGTAAGTATTGAAAATTAGCACTTCCTTCGACCCAATCCTACTCATGATTCCACAAATCATTCCAGTGCTCTGTTGAATGTGGCACCGGCATACGCCGCAAGGAGCTGCACTGTGCACGGGTCTACAAACCCGAAATTAAAGGTACACCACGACGACGTGTCTACATTGATCCCTCGTACTGTCGCCACCTTAAGGTACCCACACCGAAGCGTACGAAAAAACCCTGCAAAGTCAGCTGCAAATGGTCCACATCTGATTGGACGCAATGTCCAGCCGATTGCAACGAAGAGTATCAATCGCGTTCGGTCTATTGTGAATCGATTATAGGCAACCCGATTACTTATCGTTACTGCGATGCTACCAAAAAGCCACCTTCGAAAAAGATTTGCAACAATTGTGTGCGTCGTGAGTCGAAGCTTATATCAGCGGTAAGTTCACGCCTAATCGCCTCATACGCACCTACAACTATAGCCATTTCACCAATTTAACATGCTAAAATGGAAATTTCTCTTTGTCCGCAGTGCAATTGTGAGGGATATCGTCGCCGCCGTATTGTCTGCTATGATTCTACACGCAAACGCATACCCTGTCCAACCAAAGAAAAAATCATCAAGGAAAAATGTCAACCGCCACGTGATTGCATGCCTCAGTCCTGCGCAGATATCCGACGCATGCATCAATATTATCAGGATCGTGAGTACACGATCTATGTACGTTCCAGACCAAAGAAAATCTACTGCCATAACATGAGCTCCACAACACCAAAAGAATACATTAGTATCAATCCGATCGAAAACTACTCCATCTACTACGACTACAAGACAAACAATCCGGACAAATGTCCGCCCGAGTCGCGTTCTCAAGAGTATCGCGACAACAGCATCAGTTCGGGACGCACAAGTTTCCGCAGGCTACGTGTCAACATTACCGAGCTGCGAGTTATCGAGAACGATTTTACATTCACCGATACGGTGGGCGTCCAACAACCGTATGGTTCAGCAGGCGATTGTTACAATCGAAATATGGCCTGTCCACAAGGAGATTTTTCTATTAATCTGGACAGCACGGGCTTTATGCTGCGTTCGGGTACAGCGTGGGATCGTTTTGGCAACAGTGTGATCATGAAGGTTTCTAGCACGGTAAGTGAGCGGTGTGAAATGGAAAAAAATTGAAAGATGATGATGATAGTCAAATGCATGAGATTAATTATTTTTATAAAATAAGAAGACTCGGTTAGAAATGTTGGAACAAATTTCAGTATATTTGGGGGGCCATACATATATCACTAGATCAAGAAGGCAGCGATATTTAATATTGGCCAAGTATTTACATTTATTTTTATATCGTATTAAGATAAAAAGCAAATCTTGTGAGACTCGAACGACGTTCAACTATAAATGCTCTAACCACTCATCTATACATGCTCAATTGCTCATGCATAAATATATTATAAACATACATAAGAAACAAATGCACCATCGCACAAAATATCGTTGAAATACTTAAGCTATATTAAAATAGAGTGCACTATTTAAAAAAACAAAAATTTTAAAATCCATGCACAAAAATTTTTCATAAATTTAATGAATTAGTTTCTTGAAATTATGAATTATTCAAAAAATTTAATCAGAAAACAGATGCATAACACTGGCTTACAAATTTAATTTTTAAAGAAATACGAAGAACGGCATATATGTGGGCGTGGACCTCCTGAACATAAATTTTGCTACAATTAATTTTTCATTTGTGAGGTTTTTTATATACTCACTTTTGTGGTTCTCATGGCATGACTTCATTCAAATTAAATTGCAGCTAAAACAATAATGTTGAAATAATGTTGGAAAGGTTAATTATCACCTTTCCATCCGCTTATTGTTTGTTTTGATCGAGCAAAAAATGATCAAGTGATAGCTCATAAAAGTTAAAATTTCTCATAAAAACGCATATGATGAATGGAACAGATAGTTTTAGCTACGAATGAAGCAAGGGTCATTAAAACCACAAAAGTACCGTTATATAAGAAACCTCACAAAAGAAAAAATTATAACGATATTCGTGTTAATGAGGTTTTAATAAATATTCCCACATGTATGCTGATCTTGGTATTTCTTAGCTGCAAAGCAGTGTAATGCAAATTAACAAATTATTCTTTTTTTCTTTTAACCCCTCGTGGGTTCCACTCAAAGGACTGCTTAGCCAAGTTGTCATTTGACTTTCTGAGTGTATGCCCAATCCGGCGTGATTTTTGCTACCATTGCGAGTCCCTTTTTGTTATTTGTGGTACCATGTTAACCATTATTTAGATTATTCCTCAAACCAGCCTGTACTTTTTATGAACCTCCAGATGTCTAGCAGTGGTGTGTTCGCTAAATTTTCCAGGTCTTTGAAAAATCTGTTCCCCGTATATCAGAGTCAACGATTCTGTAGACTTCAACATTCGCATAGAAGGTGAGTTCTTGTTTCTGTTTCTTTCGGATCCTTGCAGCTCCGACAGAAGTCTGGGGCTGTTATGTCATTTCTATTGGCCTTTACCCCAATGGGACAATGACTTGTTAGAACTCCAACAAGATTCCGGATTTTTCGTTTGGCCAAAAGCCAAAGTCAGTCAGTCACCTCTGGAGGCATAGTGAGTGTTAGCATTATCTCTGGCTTTAAGGTCTATATTCCTTTTGACTTGCGGTTACTTCGCGCCTAGCCAGATCATCGATATTGCTATGTCCGGGAACCCAACAGAGGGTGACATTGTGGGTATTACAGATACTGTTCAGTGCCAGTTTACAGTTTTGTACCGTTCGAGCCTTCGACGTTTTACAATTCAGCGCTTTGATGGCCGTTTGGCTATCCACAAAAATTACTACCCTTGTGGGCGTAAGATTTTTCCTATGAATGGCCTGTGCAGCTTTTTCAATAGCATATATTTCTGACTGAAAAACGCTACAGTAATCGGGGAGTTTGTAGGACTCTTTGATTTGTAGCGTTTCACAGTATACACCTGATCTAGTTCCGTTTTAAATTTTGGAACCATCAGTATATAATTGGAGATTGTCGTTGAATTCTACGCCCGTTTCTTCCCATTATTGTCTGCTGGGGATGGATGCGGTGTATTCTGTGCCGAATCTCACACTAGGTATGATATAGTCGGTTGTTCTTTTTGATTCCTCGGTTCCAAAGAGATTCAGAATAGATGAATGTCCGAAAGAGTTGTTCTTTCAGGCTTGTGATTCGTTGAGGTGAATCGCGCTTTTGGTCGCCGATCACTCATTGTGATAAGCTTGGTTTTATCAGCCCATGCTATTGCACCATCATGGTATACATCCAGCGAAAAATTGTTGGGTTGTAACCCCAGCTTTTCCCCACCAGGTTCCTACACACCATGAGTGCGTGCGTTGCTTTGTTTGTAGTTTCCTCTGCATGTCCTCTGCAGAGAAGCTTTGAATCTAGTGTGAGTCCTAGGTACTTTACTTCTCCTTTGAAGGGGATCCATTCTCATAGTTCGAAGATTTGGTAGGCTTTTTTGTTAGGAAAAGGTACTATGGTAGTTTTTGCTGGATTGATATGTAATCCCACTGTGTTGCACCATGCCTTTGTTACTGACAGTCCTGTCTGTATCAGCTATTAAGGCAATGTCGTCTGCGTAACCCTGACATTTTTCGCCATTCTCGGTTAGCTTTGATAATAGTTCGTCCACAACAAGACTCCATACAAGACTCCATAACAGTGGCGAAAGGACTCCGCCTTGTGGGCAGCCTTTTGTTGTTTTAATTTTTATCGTGGTGGTGCCCACTTTTGTTTCTGCAGTTCTAGTGCTAAGCATTTGGCATATCCATCTGCTGAGCATATCATTTACTCCTTTTTTGTGCAGTGACTTCCTCACAGCCTCGTGAGTAGTGTTGTCAAAGGCTCCCTCTATGTCTAGAAAGGCACAGAGTACGGTTTCTTTGTTTTTGAGAGCTGATTGGATGTTAGTCAGTTGAATAGGGCAGATTCAGTGGATCTACCCGTCCTGTATGAGTGTTGACATGGGTGCATTGGCACATTCTCTAGAATCTCAGTTCTTATATAGTTATCTATTACATTTTCCATTATTTTAAAAACAAATGAGGTGAGGCTAATGGGTCTAAACTAAATGTTTGCTGTTAGTTCTGGATCTGGGCAGAAATCGATAGTTCTGCTCAACTCGGGTACAGGATTACTCGACGCAGTATATTGAACTACAAACTCATCATTAAGCAATAACAAAAGTGTTCCTTCCATCTCCGATACTGGTCGTCCATTGTTCACAGCAGTCTCCCATCTGTATCCAACACAGAGTAGTCAATGTTTGACTTACGACCAGAGATTTCTTTGGTGATTTTATAGAGCTGTTTTAGATCAACCCACCTTGCCGCGCTTAGCATCGTCAGCTAAGTTATCCAGTTACTTCCTCTTATCGACGCATGCCTTTACCTTTCGCATTGTAGTAATCTTCTGCGATGTGCATTACTTTCGGTGACGACAGCGAGTTGACTTCAATCCTTAGAGCCCTTCGGAATTTGATCTTCTCCCATGTATTTATCGAAATCCATGGATCTTTGCCTCTGGGCATATGAAGTATAATTTCGGTTCTATAAATGCGGTTTTTGTTTTTGCCCCCATCGATTCTATTGTTTCACCAAGATCACTAGGGCGTGATGTATTTTCACTTAGTTTGTTGATGAAGTTTCGGACCGTTGCAGGATCTTTCAGAGTATTTGTATTTAACCTGATGATTATAACATCGTCTTTTGGCAGCATTTTCGTATACTGTGCTCAGTATAGAAGTCGGCTTTTTCTTCGTCTTTTCATCCTCGTTAGGAGCATAGCATTATATGATCGTGACGTTGCGTATATTTGCCTTGAACCTTGCATACATTAATCTTCTGTTTAACTGGTGCCCATGTTATTAGACCACGTCTTGCACCTTTTGTTAACATAATGCCAACTCCACCAAGTCTTTGGTCGCTTACCTACTCGTCGCCAGCAGAGTACAGTATTGTCGTAAGTCCCCTTTCGGATTTAAACTCTCTTTGACCTCTCCACTTGGTCTCACTCATTTTTAAGTTATTATAATATACATAATATGAATTTTCTTTGTAATACTTTGTTTGTATCTCATAATTTAGTACAGTATTTCTTATCTTGCACAAATAAAAAGCAGTGATGACAGCTCTCACTTTAATCAACCATTTTTTTTTCTGTTGTAGTTCGAAACCTCGACGACATCCCGTCGTGCCTCTTGCGGTGGTTACTGTGGACGCTGTTCGATATCGCGACATCGTGGACTCTATCTTGATGTCGTGTGATGATGATTTCCTAAAACTTCTAACTGAATTATCTCCAAATTCAACATATCATTTGGGTGCTTAAACTGCTGTTGTTGATATAACCGGGTGCTATAATCCGGATATCAAACTTATATTTATGCATTTATTCCGTTCGCCAAGATCAAACAACATTCGACGCTGTATGGCTTACGTAAGCGAAGCTGTCAAATATGACGTTTAACTCTTGGTCCGGAAATCTGATCTGTGTTTTCTTGGATATGTCATTTTGACAGCTAAGCGATCGTTTGTGCAAAGTGCAGTTTGTGTAAAGCACAAGCGGACGTAAAGATGGCGTTGACAACACACAACTACAAAACTAAAATAATAAAAAATATTAACAAAATTCCAACAGAGAAAGAGAGAGAGAGAGAGTGAGAAATAGAGAGGAATCAACGAGCGCGAGGTTAAGAAAATCAACTCGATACGCTATAATTCTAGCATTAAGTCTCTCTTAGCGGACAATGCAACGATCTTGCAACACTTATATATGTTTAAAGTTGAATTTTCTCAACTTGAATGCAGTTATTTTTTTTTTGTTTTATAAATTATAGCAAATCAAACAATTTATAGTATTACACGTTATATATATGAGTATGTTATAAATTAAACTGTACGTATGTTAGTTTAAAACTAAGCGAATCCAAGATGATGGGTTTTGTGTTCAAAAGCGAGGAAGTTTTTTTTTTATATCTAAGCCGAATGAAAGAAGTATTTAAGTGTCTATTTTTATATAAACATATATTCAATGTAAGTATGTAGCATACACACGATATAACGAGAAAAAGAACAATTTTACTTAAAACGAAAATGAAAAAAAAAAAATTTAAGATATGATGTGAAAAAGTAGGTACTAAAAAATGTACGTTGAGTTGTGTGAAGAGGTAAAATGACTGCTCATTCCATAGGTGCTTAAGGTAGCGTTACCTAGGGATAAAGCTAGGGTAGAGTGTAAATTTGACCAAGAATGAGAAAATGTGCTGTTTTGAATCCCAAAGTGTGCTATAATTATTGAAAAGTCCATTTAGTTATTTTGTAATAAGCGTGCTATATTTTTATGATCATTTCAGTGAGGGCAGTTGCACCAACATATGTCAAAATGAGAAAAACATCGATTCAAACTCCTTTCAAATAGTTGCCATCTCTTTGGAAATTTGCATTTATGTGAAGCAAACATTTGAAAGTTTAAACGAATTTCCTTCTGCAACTTGAACAAGTTAAAAAAAGCAATAACTTAGTTTTTTTTTTAAAGTAAAATATATTTTTATTATCGGGTCAGCTGATCAAAGTGACTAATTTTTTTCGAAAATAGATTGTACGGCGTGAATCGAAGGTTAAAATACTTACTGGTTATTTTTTACTCTGGCATTCTTTCGTTTTAGAATGATTAAGTCAGAAGTTTAAAAAATACTTTTTAAGAAAACTACTTCAGGGCTACGACGCTGCTGCCATGTCAAAAGAGTGCTTTATTATTTTATGAGAAATCGTTTTAAATATGTATAATGTATAACTGAAGAAAGAAAAACTGTTGGCCAAAGAATAGCATAGTATTTTGTGTAGTTTTTGATACTGATCATATGTATGATATTTAGCAATACTTTTGAGATAGTCAAAATGAACTTAAAGAACTTATAGAAATAATTTTCCAAAGTTCCTTGATGATAGCTTAAAACTATGCGTGTTATTATGCTGTCTGAGCTGGGATTTGAACCGCGGCTATTTAGCTTATGGGCCACGCACTCCACCAGTAGGCTACGGCCACCACCATGTGTGTTATTATTTGATTTCGAAATTTTTATTAACTCATTCGGTGGATCGGTTATTTTTACACTAGTAGAATGGCACTGATAATTTTCTATGAAAATAAAAAAATAAGTCGCTGAAATCGCTGATAGCAAAAATAAAAGTTTTTAAATTTTGAGAAACAATTTACTCTCATGAAATGCACTTTTAGTTTTGAAACAGAATTAAACACCCTTTTTTATATGAATATGAATACGAATATAAATATGAATATGAATGTGTACATGAATATAAACACAAATGCATAAAATACTTGTTACTCGAAATTTCCTAATTCTTTGTCTCAAATGAAAGAACGAATGAAAAATATACTTGCTATAAAACTAATGTTTTGTAAAAACGCTTCCAATAAATCATACATGCAACACAAATTTACCTTTAAATATACATACTAGGTGTATGGCCTATTCTTATATACCCCTTAAAATGCATTTACATTAAGTAATCAACACTTTCCTACATTTTATAGCACAATAAGTTTTTCTCATACTTAAAAAGCTGCTTTATATTCACTTTCTACTGTTTTTACTTCAACTCAAAGTGCTTCCAATATAATGGTTCTTTTTTTTCATGTTATAATTGGGCACACAAAACTTTATACAATGCCACCTATAATATTATAGCACGTTATGCAGACAAAGAAGTTAACATCGCCTCACTGCTACCTCCTTCAGTTTTTTCTTTTTGCCATAAAATACAACTCAACAGAAATACTTTCCTTTATGGAAGACAAGAAACTATCTTTCTGTAAATAAGCATAAATTTACTGGCAACTGTTTAATTTTTTGTAAATTAAGTAGTAATTTTTATGGCAAACTCTATAAGTGTGTATATAATATATTTATTTAAGTACCTATAACAAAAATTATAAAAAGTAAAAAAGAAAAAAAAAATATTTTTTACCAAACATGATACTTCGAATAGTTTCTACAATAAAAAGTTGTTAAATATTTAAGAAAAAATAACAAAAAATAAAAAATACTACAAAGAGTAAAAAATAAATGTCAGATTTAATAAATGTTAAATTAAAATAAAATATTTGCCATTATCGTTAGACGTTTAAATTTAAAGCAACGCAAAGCAAAGCAAATCTGTCACCAAAAACGTTCAGAGTATCTGTGTGAGTCACAATTATAGCAAGTATATATATATATATATACATTATTCACGAAACCAATTCTGTGCATTTAAATAAAAAAAAGAATTCGTAAATAAAGTTAAAATTTGTTCAAAAGTAATACTGTTAAATGAGGGGTTTTTGATTCATAAATGAATTTGCAACTGGGTCATTAATAATAATTTTTTGTTCAAAAATCATAAATGAAAATTTATGAAACATGAAAAAGAATTTTATGGCGAACAAATCATAAATCAAAAGTTTTATTGCTCGGATATGAAAAATAATACAAGCGGAAAACAGGATCACGAGCAGCGTATTTTTTCTTTTAATCGTTAGATATTCCAAAAAAACAATGTTCATACCACTGTCATGTTTCTAACTCTTAAGCAAACTAAACGAAAGTTTTATTTTTTTTTTAACAACTTAAGTGCACAAAAAAGGGTAAACTTTTTAAGTTTGTAGCGAATTCTCGCTCTTGGCTCGTTTATGAGAGGAATTTTTTGTGCGACTAATGGTTAAAAAATTTGAAAAGGTTGAAAACAAACATTACCAATCGAAAAAGTCTAATCGAATGAATAATAAAAAGATACTTTTGTTTCATTGGGTAACTGCAAGCACATAAACGCCATAACTATGTACATATATGCACACACACACACACACGCGCGTATTTATACATATCTACTTTATTAAGAAAAATAAAACTGTGACACAGACTCAGTGCTCTACTACACTACCTGCCGTATGCTTGCATAAGTCTCATATTTTATCTCCATTACAAAGTTATTTTCTCAAAGTGCTACATTCTTTCGTTTTAGCTAATTATGTACCGCTTCTGCGTACTATCCTCGAAAAAACAAATAGCAGACAATTTCTAGTCTGCTCCAAGTTATTCAAACAAACAAATGTTTAATCATATAATTTAGGCTTACTATAATTTTCTACTTGCTAAACTTACCGCTATATAAACACAAACTACAAGAATACTCATATTTTTAAAACCATGCAATCCTGCCTTAAATCTTACTTTTACAATAAAAAGAAACAAACAGCAACAACAATCATCCATCGCTTGCTTCTGTAATTTAAGTTTAGTCAGGTAGTGTTACAAATAATAACAATTCACTTCATATAAAATGTATAAATTCAATGTAACTTTTAATTGTATTAAGAAATTTAATTACATTTTTACATAAGGTATTATTTCCATGCCATAGTTTTTATATAATGTTCATAATAATAATAATAATTTTTGTAATTATGTGAAATTAAAGAAAAATTTTATTAAAAAAACATTATTTTTTAATTTTATTTTTTATTATTTAAAATAATTTAGTCATATTTTTAAATTTTTATGTCATTGTTATAAATTAATTAACTAAATAAATCTTAAATTTTAATAAAAAAATCAAAAGCCATAAAAACTTGAAAAATCGCCTTTTTTACTTTTTCAGAATAGAACCATTTCAAAAATGATGTAAGCATTTGAAAGCTATGCAGAAGATTAGTTGAGGGTCTTCAAACTCAAATAAACAATTTCTGTATTCTTTTTTTAATCCGGAGGAAATTCAACGAAGTGTTTTTGATCCTCCTGAAGCTCCTTTTTACGCAAAAAAAAAAAATTGCAGTATAGCGTGTATACACAGAAACTTCTTAAAATTAAGATTATGAAAGATTTTTGCGAAAGAAATACAATTAAAAATTTGCATAAAAAATATTCTCTTTATTTCATGTTAACCCTGTTCACTGTTACATAGTTCATATCACAAAAAATATAACCCCTAGGGAAGTCAAAGATATAAGCTGGCCCTATTAATTTTTCTCCCTCAACATTTCTTCTGAGCACACCTATATATTATCTGCCTCCCTTCTGGGGGTTGTGTTAAAAACACAAAACATTTAAAAAAAATCTCTATTAAAATTCATATCAAAAAATTTATGAACCGTAAGGATTCATATCTTTCAACACTTCTTCTCATTTCACTGATACTATAACTGCTGACCTTCTGGGGGTCCCCATACAAAAAGGACTAAAAACAGAAAATAATGTGTATTATAGTTCATATCAAAAATTCTTTGACCCCTAAGGGGTCAATTTTTCCCTTCTAAGATTTCTACTGAACACAAGTTTACTCTATCCCTATACAAAAAAAAAAAAAATAAAAAATATCTATTATAGTTCATATCAAAAAAATCTTTGAACTCAAGGAAAGTCAAATGTATGATTTAGTCCTATTAATTTTTTCCCTCAACATTTTTTCTGAACACACCCACACTCCATCTGCCACCCTTCTGGGGGTACCGGAACAAAAAACATAAAAAATAGAAAAAATGTCTATTATATTTTATATCAAAAAATTTATAACTCCCAGGGGGTTAATTGTATGAGCTGATCCTATTAATTTTTCCCCTTAACATTTCTTTTAAGCACACCTACACTCTATTTGCCACCCTTCTGGGGGTACCGGAACAAAAATCACACAAAATATTAAATATCATTGCTTGTGTATACAGAAAAGTGACAAGACTCGAAATATTTTCCGTGACGAGACTCGAAAAATTGTACCCTCAATATCAAATCGCCGCTTATCAAGTTTCACTTCAAAAATGTCTATTATATTATATATCAAAAAATCTATGACCCCTAATTGGGTCAAATGTATGAGTTCATCCTATTAATTTTTCCCCCTTAACATTTCTTCTAAGCACTACTACACTCCATCTGCCACCCTTATAGGGGTGCCGATAAAAAAATCACACATAATATAAACTATCAGTGCTCGTGTGTACAAACGTGACGAGACTCGAAATATTTTTCGTGACGGGACTCGAAAATATTACCGTCAATATCAAATCGCCGCCTAAGAAGTTTCACTTCGAAATAGTCTTTTATGTTTTTTTTAATCTATGACACCTAAGGGGGTCAAATGTACGAGTTGATTCTATTAATTTTCCCCCCTTAACATTTCTTCTACGCACACCTTCACTCTATCTGCAACCCATCAGGGTTGCTTCGAAATATTTTCCGTGACGAGACTCGAAAAATTTTATCCTCAATATCAAATCGCCGCTTAAGAAGTGTCACTTCAAAAATGTCTATCATATTTTATATCAAAAAATCTATGACCCCTAAGGGGGTCAAATGTATGAGTTGATCCTATTATTTTTTCCCAATTAATATTTCTTCTAAGCACACTTTCACTCTTTCTTCAACCCTTTTGGGGGTTCCGATACAAAAATCACACAAAATATCATTGCTCGTGTGTACAAAACGTGATGAGACTCGAAATAGTTTTCGTGACGAGACTCGAAAATTTTTACCTTCAATATCAAATCGCCGTCTAAGAAGCTTCACTTCAAAAAAGTATTTTATAGTTTAAAAAAAAATCTATGACCCCTAAGGGCGTCAAATGTATGAGTTGATTCTATTAATTTTCCCCCCTAATATTTCTTCTAAGCACACCTTCACTCTATCTACCACCTTTCTGGGGGTCTTGATTCAAAAATCGCACAAAATATAAAATAGCATTGCTCGTGTGTAGAAAACGTGACTAGACTCGAACTATTTGTCGTGGCGAGACTCGAAAATTTTGACCCTCTATATCAAATTGCCGCCTAAGAAGTTTCACTTAAAAAATGTATTTTATATTTTTTATAAGAAAATCTATGACCCCTAAGGAGGTCAAATGTATGAGTTCATCCTAATAATTTTTCCCCTAAACATTTCTTCTAAGCACACCTACACTCTATCTGCCACCCTTCTGGGGGTCCCGAAACAAAAATCATATAAAATATAATTGCGCGTGTATACAAAACGTGACGAGACTCGAAATATTTTTCGTGACGAGACTCGAAAAATTTACCCTCAATATCAAATCGCCGCCCAGAAAGATTCACTTCAAAAGTTTCTATTATATTTTATGTCAAAAAATCTATAACCTCTAAGGGGGTCAAATGTATGAGTTGATCCTATTATTTTTCCCCCTTAACATTTCTTCTACAATAAGTACACCTACACTCTATCTGCCACCCTTCTGGGGGTCCCGATACAAAATCCCACAAAATATAAGATATCATTACTCGTGTATAAAAAAACGTTACGAGACTCAAACTATTTTTCACGACGACAATTTTTCGTGACGAGACTTGAAATAGTTTTCATGAAGAAAATGTTTCATGATGAGACTCGAAAAATTTTAAACTCAATATCAAATCGCCGCCTAAGAAGTTTCACTTCAAAAAAATCTTGTTACATTTTATTTTTTACAGAAAACGAACCGAAATTTGGTAAAAGTAAATATATTAATCATGCAAATCGTTTAGAAAATATTTATATAGAAATATTATAGTAAAATTATATGTCAAATTCTTAAAACTACTATTGGACCTATAAACATTAAATTTTTCGTTATATAATAACACATTTTGCCCAAACCGCAGTAAAAGACGCATTTTTTTATTAGGCTCGTTTCAAATTCGATCTCATCGTATATCTCGCATATAAAAAAGAATTCTTTACCTACTGAGAAAGAAGTATTAGCAGAGCAATAGCTAGCTTGTTTCGCCTTGTTTGAGGTTCATCTGCTTTTTTTTTTTTTGTTTGCTGCTCTGTGCTAGCTGACCAAAAAATTTAACAGTAGAGAACAACATGGAGTTTATTGAAACTCTCACAACACAAACGCGTGAAAAGAAAACGATTAAGCAATGCGAGGCATCTGGGATGATTTCTTAAGAAAATTAACACTTTAATTTTAATTTAACAGCTGCTGATTCCTTACGAAACATTCAATTTGAATCGCTTTGGCTGCAGCCAGATCAAGTTAAAGAAACTTGACGAAAAAGCTGGCTTGAGCAGTTATGGGTTGTACGCATCATTTATATGTATTCGTGTAAAATTTGACATAAGCTTCAGCCAGCTGACATTAGCTTCAGCCTATTATGTTTGGGCCTTTACACCGACTTTTTCCCTGACTACGAAATCATTCCTTTCATAACTTCTGTTGGTTCCTAGAAAAATAAGCTCCAAATTTTCAAGTAATCTTGCATTTTTTTATAATATTGAGATTTTATTTATTTAAATAAATTTAATTTTTTTTTTGTAATTATGTTAAGTATAATTAATAAAAAAATTATGAAATAAAAAATGTTCGACATTATAACAAAAGCAAGTGGTGAGAATACATGAATTATTTCATTATTACTTTTTTGTTAAAGTTGGTTTTTTTTTGTCATTTAGATGTTGGATTTAATGGAAAAGATTGTTCTTAATTAAATAGTATTGGGTGTAGCTTTGTAAGACTTGTTGTTGTTGTTAGTGTTGTTGCTGTTGCTAAGACTTCTCAACAACAAGCTGCACGCAATTTACTACAACTGCTTGAAAACTTCAAGATGGTTCTTATGGTGCTGATGGCGGTTGGTGATGCTGTGGATGTATTTTTGTTGTGGTTTTTGGTGCTGGTGCTGGTGCTGGTGGTATTGTTGGCGTAGATACTGCTGGTAGATACTAGCAACGCTAAAGCATTTTGAAGCCTTTCACAAACGAAAAGCCTAAAAGCATTTGCGGTGCACAATTCCTGGACCAGATTCATCGTACTCCTGCTTGGAAATCCACATCTGCTGGAAGGTGGACAGGGAAGCCAAGATAGAGCCACCAATCCAGACGGAATACTTTCGCTCAGGTGGAGCAATGATCTTAATCTTGATCGTAGATGGAGCCAAGGCGGTGATTTCCTTCTGCATACGATCAGCAATACCTGTGAAGGAAGAAACAAGTGGATGGGGATTGAGATAGAAGAAGAAGAAGTAGCATTAATTTTTCAGTGCATAGTGCGTGGTAAGTATGAAGCGTAGGCAAGCGATAGTGCGGGATGGAGCTACCCACCTGGGTACATGGTAGTGCCACCGGACAACACTGAGTTGGCATACAGATCCTTGCGGATGTCGACGTCGCATTTCATGATCGAGTTGTAGACTGTCTCGTGGATGCCGCACGATTCCATGCCCAAGAACGATGGCTGGAACAGGGCCTCGGGACAGCGGAAACGCTCATTACCAATGGTGATGACCTGACCGTCCGGCAACTCGTACGATTTTTCCAACGATGTTGAAGCGGCAGCTGTTGCCATTTCCTGTTCGAAGTCCAGTGCTACGTAGCACAGCTTCTCCTTGATGTCACGAACGATTTCACGCTCGGCAGTGGTGGTGAACGAGTAGCCACGCTCGGTCAAGATCTTCATCAGGTAATCAGTCAAATCGCGACCGGCCAAGTCCAGACGCAGAATGGCGTGTGGTAGGGCGAAACCTTCGTAGATGGGCACGGTATGCGAGACACCGTCACCAGAGTCCAAGACGATACCGGTTGTACGACCGGAAGCGTACAGAGAGAGCACAGCCTGAATAGCGACATACATTGCTGGCGAGTTGAAGGTCTCAAACATGATCTGGGTCATTTTCTCGCGATTAGCTTTGGGATTGAGTGGCGCCTCTGTGAGTAAAACGGGATGCTCTTCGGGAGCTACACGCAACTCATTGTAAAAGGTGTGATGCCAAATTTTTTCCATGTCATCCCAGTTTGTGATAATGCCGTGTTCAATGGGATATTTAAGTGTGAGTATGCCACGTTTGCTCTGTGCCTCATCACCGACATACGAATCCTTTTGACCCATACCAACCATCACACCTTGATGGCGAGGTCTACCAACAATTGAGGGGAATACAGCGCGTGGTGCGTCGTCACCGGCAAAGCCAGCCTTGCACATACCAGAACCATTGTCGATGACAAGAGCACCCGCATCGTCGTCACACATTTTGGCAGTTAATTTATCTGTTTAAACCTAAGAGAGTGAAAAGAAAATAGAAACATAAATTTTGATTGGTTTCACCAAAAATGATGGTTGAGAGTGCGCCATAGACGTGAGCTTTCAAAATTGTTGTGTACCATCGTTTTAAGTATTTTGGGCCAGCACTAGGACAAGTGAAGGATCTGGAACTAGGAGCCGCTTGGATTAGCATTTTTGGAATGGAGCAGCAAGTGTGGAATGGTATAGAAAATATGGAATGCAGTTGCCAATTTGGAATGGAGTTTTTTCGGGACAAAGAATCGAGAGAGTCATGGCAGTGTAGAGAAGCGGTTTTGAGAAATTGGGTTTTTTCTCAGGAAGATTTATGAAGTAGCATTTGTGAAATTTGTAAGCCAATTTAAGTATTTTCGAAGACGTAGATACATATTAGTCGTTTTCTTCAACAACTCAAAAAACTAGTTTTTTAGGAAATTTCAAACAGACATTGAAATGACTTTATTGATAAAACCCGAAATATTTCATTAGTTTTGAAATAATTGTATTAATAGTCAATGCATCTCAAAAAGAATTTCAAGTAAGTTCATTTTTTATGTGAGTAAATGTGAAATATATTGTATATAAAAAAACTATTGAAATTTTACTGACAATGAGGAAGAAAAGACTGTGAAGTGGGGAATTCTACTCCCACGTGGGGTATAAAAAAGATATTGACACTAAAATAATATTTAATATAGATTACGGTAGAACAAAAGTTTTTGCATAGCTAACTCGATTTTTACTTTTTTTTTTTAAATTATGAAATTTTTGAAGAAAATGAGCGGTACGTATATGTTTATTTCGAAAAATTTTAATTTTTTTAAAAAAGTCTATAAATTTTTAAAAAGTTTTTTTTTGGCAATATTTATAATATAGTGTAAGTTTTATTTCAGTTAAAAAATTTGAGAAATTTAATTTGGAAAATTTTTGGATGCAATCAATCCTATAATAAATGATGAATCAAAGCTTTGAACACTGTAAAACTTGAACTTCAAATTTCGATTTATGTGCTTTCCTAATAAAATTATGTAAGAGCAATAGAGTTTTAAAGAAAAATGGCTACTAAATCCACAGTTTTGACTATATGAAAAATTCCCCGAAATGTGCTCCATTTTGAAAAATTTCCATTGCAAACACAAATTGAAGACAAACACAAAGCTTGGCACAAAAGAACTGAGTACGTAAATTCGAAAACTGAATTTCGACAACAAAGATATTTTGTTCAGAAATTGCTTTGACTTCATGGGTTTCCTTTGAACCCATTATCGGGTCCATATTGGAACAGCTCACGATAAATTTTCAACTCATCATCAGTTAAGTCATCAGCAACGTTTGAAAATCTCCCAGTCTATTAAACAGGGTGACCTTATCGCCCATTTCATTGAGTTGTCTTCTACTTTATGTCCCAATAATGTAAAAATTCGCACCATTAATTATTCAACAAAGCTAAAATGAGTACTTTCTAGAGGACTTCCTTGCTTTGAGCTTTGAATTTTAACTTCACACACAGTAATTCGTCGTTAATTCGTAAAGGTGTCCCGTTTTTTTGCTAGTGTCGAATTTCACTGTAATCTAAAATTATCGAAATCGTTTTCGAACGTATTTTTAAATATTGCGTAATTTTCACATTCCACGATTTTTCGTATAAATCGCCAAGTTAAAACGGTACACGTGCCATTATTCTTATTCGAAGCACTGTTGAAGAAATTTTTGATTCGTTTTCGAGTTTCACCAACTTCTAAATGGCTTCAATGTCCGTCTAGGTTACAATTTTGCTCAGGATAGGATGTGGTGGACATTGGATCTTGGATGGATGTCCTTGTACACACTCTGTATGCATGTCACTGTTTTTTGAAATAAATTTTTACTTCTGCATTAAATTTTTTTTTTAAATTCTTCATTTTAAAATCATTTAGTTTTTTATAAATTATTTTTTTAAAATTCTCTTTAGTCCTTTATTTCCTTACACACCTCTTAAGCCAACAAAACTGAAAAATTTGCTTTCACAAATTTTTGAACTCTCGTATCTTTGTTGGCGGCTTAACTCAACAACAAATAGAACGGCGAGTGCAGCGTAGAGCCTTTATATCAAAAAATGCTCGCACAAAAGATTGCCGGATTTTGGCAAAATAAAAAATGGCCACAACTACAAGCACAAACTGCAAGCAAATCAATGTAAATACACGCACACCATCACATAAATAAATTGCAATGGCTTCGCACAATCAAACGCGCCACTGGGAATCAATCCATATATGCAGTTCTTTGATTTGATTGCAGAGGCAAGCGCTACATCCGGTAGTGTTCGACATCGTTGTGATTCGGTTTGTTATAGTTGATGAAAAAATGTATGGAGTTCATATAAATATACATTTTTTTATATAAATTAAATTGATAGTTTAACTATCAAAGAACATAAATCCAGCATATTACGATATTTAAAAGAATAAAAAAAAATTAGCCGTTTGAATACAAAAATTGCACTACACATTTTGACGTGTTCTTCGAGTGACTTGCATCGAGTCATATGCGATGGAAATATTACCAAAATAAGATATATTCGTAAGCATTACATCGAATTACTTGCATTGTTTGTGATTGCTGTGTTATTTGTGCCGATATGTAATGCTAAATATTGAACAAATTCTGCTATTAACTTATGTATCGACAAGTTTATGTTCGGCACAAGATTTTAGCATTCAGTTGCTTACGTTTCACTTCAAACCATGCTGATGTCAAAAGTCTGATAGATTAGTTGGTAAACACGATTGGTTTCAATTCTCACAGCTAGGAAAAGCTTTTTTTAGACTAAACCAACGCTCAGGGGATGCCCCCTATAAATGCGTAAGCATTGTGTTGATTCGGAAGATGGGTGATAGTTAGTTGGAGGGTGGATAGATGGAGTAGTGTCGGTGAATATTTGTTTTAAATTTGCTCAGCTCAAAACTGCCGGGAAACACGCTCGCAGGGAGACTATTCCACAACTTAACTGTGCGACTAAAGAACGAATTATCACGGTAATGCGAGGTTCTATTGGGCATCGACGCAATGGTAAAGGGGTGGGCTTGGACAGCTGCCCGAGTGGACCTGGGAAACACACGAGCTGATGGCGTCAGGTCATGTATCTCCCTTGAACACTTCCCATGGTAATACCTATACAAAAAGCTTAGGCAACCAACATTGCGTCGATGCCCAAGAGAGTTGAGAGAGGATGAAATACTTTCATCCCCTATCAAATACATCGCACGACGTTGAATTTGATCTAGAAGCTCCAAATATGATCTTGAAGCCCCTGCCCAAATGTGCGAATAAATTTGATATTAATATGAGTTGTAAACTACATGTGCAATTTAGAAAGAGTTTGTTTTTTAATGTAATAATACAGCAAGTGCCGTTTCTAAATCAATGTCTGGCTTACTTCGAAATACAATAAAAATTTACGTAGGACTCATATACGAAACAAAATGCATCGTATATCACAAATATTTCCAAGTGTGTTACTGATAAATTTTTAAGAACGTATTACTTGAAACTTAGTTTTTCAAACCAGAGGGCGTGATTAAACAAAAACTATTCATCGGTTTAAAAACTTATAACTTTAACCCCTATCAAAAGTTTAAAAGCATTCATGGATAAACTAAAAATTTTGATTCTAGTATTTATTTTTTTTTTCAAGTAATTTTTAAAATGAGAAAATTTTTGTTGTAAAAAGTAACTTTTCCATGATTTATTTTTTTTTTTTTTTGATCATCGACGAAAACTGTCAGAGAATATTATTTTAGATAAACTTGCTGAGAGCAAGCATAAGCTGAATTAAAAAATATAGTCAGAGAATATTATTTTAGATAAACTCGCTAAAAGTAAGCATAAACTGAATTACAAAATATAGTTTTGGTTTGTTTTGTTTCTCAATATCCATAAAGAATTGATAGCTTTTTTAAATTTGAATAATTTTTTAATACCAATAAAATCCGAGTACTATTTATAAAAACTAAACTTAAGTTATCATTGTTGCTTAATTCTTTGTTTGTCTTTTAACTTTACTACACTTTCAAAGGCGAATATTACTTCCAAAAGTTGAAATTTATTGCTGTGAAATGAAGCCATGAAAATTAAGATGCTGCTTGCCCAGGTTGAGCTTTGAACCAGGAATCATTGGTATAAAAATCGGACTCACTTATTAATAGTTACACCACAGTCCTTAATTTCACTTTCCCACGTTCACTTTCTTTCATATATAAGACCGACATATTATAAAAGCCCCCCATAAAAATTTCTGGTTGCGCCCCTGCCTAGTCCCATATAATTATTAAATTCCAAATATTAAATACTTACTATAAACTAAAAACTAAATACTAAATATTAAATACTTAATACCAAATACTTCAAACTAAATACTATAAACTAAATGCTAAAAACTTGGTGCTAAATTCTAAATACTTAATACGTAAAACGTAATTCGTAATACCTAATACTTAATACATACTTTGTAAATTAAATACTTAATAATTGATACTTTATACGTAATACTTTATACTTAATAGTTAATACTTATTGCTTAATACTTAATACTTAACACCTAATAATTAATACTTGATACTTAATACTTATGAGTAATATTAAATATTTAATAATTATTACTTTATACTCAATACTTAATACTTAATACATTATACTTAATACACTATACCTAATATCAAATACGTAATACTTGATACTTAATACTTTATACTTAATACGTAATAATTAACAGTTAATACTCAATACTTAATACGTAATACTTGATACTTATTACTTAATACGTAATATTTAATACATACTAATTAATACTTAATTCTTGATAATTGATACTTAATACGTAATACTTGATACCTAATAGTTAATACTAATTACTTAATAATTAATACTTGATACTTTACACTTAAAAGTAATATTAAATATTTAATACTTAGTACTTACTACTCAATACTTAATACTTAATACGTAATACTTAATAAATAATACTCAATACTAAATACGTAATACTTGATACTCAATACTAAATACCTAATGTTTAATACTAAATACGTAATAATCAATACTTAATATTTAATACTTAATACGTAATACTTGATATTTAATAATTAATACTAAATACTCAATACTTAATACTTGATACTTAATACTTGATACTTAATACGTTATACTTGATACTTAATAGTTAGTACTTCATATTTCATACTTAATACTTAATACATAATACCTAATACTTAATACTTGGTACTTAATAGTTAATAGTATAAACTTAATAGTATAAACTATTATATTTATTACTTAATACTTAATATCAAATAATTAATACTTTATACTTAATATTTAATACTTATAAGTAATATTTAATAATTAGTACTTGATACTTAATACTCAATAATTAATACTTAATACTCGATACTTAATACTTGAAACTTTATACTTAATACGTAATTCTTGATACTTAATAGTTAATACTTAATACTCAATACTTAATACTTGATACTTGATACTTGTTACTTAATACTTAATACGTTCTACTTGATACTTAATAATGATAACTTAATATTTCATACTTAATACGTATTTCTTAATGCATAATACCTAATACTTAATACTTGATAAATGATACATAATACTTAGTACGTAATGCTTGATCCTTAATAGTTAATAGTATAAACTATAATACTTATTACTGAATACTTAATACCAAATAATTAATACTTGATACTTAATACTAAATACTTATGAATAATATTAAATATTTAATGCTTAGTACTTAATACTCAATACTTAATACTTGATACTTAATGCTTAATACTTTATACTTGATACTTAATACGTTACACTTGATACTTAATAGTTAATAGTTAATAGTTAATACTTAATACTTAATATATCATACTTAATACTTAGTACGTAATATTTGATATTTAATACATAATACGTAATTCTTGATATTTAATATTTAATACTAAACACTTAATACGCAAAACTTCGTACTTAATACTTGATACTTAATACTCAATACGTTATACTTGACACTTAATAGTTAACACTTAATATTTCATACTTTATATTTAATACGTAATTCTTAATACATAATGCCTAATACTTGATAACTGATACTTAATTTTTAGTATGTAA
Organism: Dichetophora obliterata; assembly: GCA_963920525.1. Taxonomy (NCBI): domain Eukaryota; kingdom Metazoa; phylum Arthropoda; class Insecta; order Diptera; family Sciomyzidae; genus Dichetophora; species Dichetophora obliterata. The sequence continues at coordinate 5,362,949 of OY986435.1, forward strand.
TACTATACCAAATAATTAATACTTGATACTTAATACTTATAAGTAATATTAAATACGAGCTTAACCCGGTGTGCTTCGCTACTCCCCTCGTTATAAAATAAAATTAAAATTATTTATATATTTTTCACGCCATCGAATTTTCGAAATAAGTCTACCCCAGCGCCACCTACCGTGTCCATTTATACACAAATTATTTTCTTATGATCAAACAAACATACATTCTGAATTTCAGTTAAATTGGTCCATAAATTCAAATTTTCGATATAAGTCCACCCCAGCGCCACCTATCGGGTCCATTTATACACAAATTATTTTCTTATGATCAAACAAACATACATTCTGAATTTCAGTTAAATTGGTCCATAAATTCAAATTTTCGATATTAGTCCAGCGCCACCTATCGGGTCCAAATATAGCCTATGTTACCCACCGTACCAAGATGAACATTACCTGAAAATTTCATCAAAATCGGCCCAGCCATTTTGGAGTCCATACGTTACATACATACACACATCCTATTTTATATATATAGATTTAATAATTAGTTCCTAATACTCAATACTTAATACTTGATACTTAATACGTTTTTTTTTATTTTTTTATTTTATTTAATTTTATTTAATTTAGATTTAATACTTAATACGTAATTCTTGATATTTAATAGTTAGTACTTAAAAATTCATACTTAATACTCAATACCTAATAATTAATACTTGATAATTAATACTTATTAGCAGGGCTCGGATTTTGATGACCTAAAAAGCTGCAGAAAATGACTTAAAAACTGTCAAAAATTACCTTCAATACGCAAACAATTGCATACAAAATAAACAAGTAAATTATCCTGAAAAATAAAACATTACTAAATTAAAATTCATTTTATACTACCATATACTGAGTTTTTATCTAACACTTGTTTCATTTTTCTGTGGCGGCCGTAGCCTTGTGGGTAGCTTGCGTGGCCCCTAAGCTAAAGTACTGCGGAAGCCCGGGTTCAATTCCAGCTCAGACAGAAAGTTTTTTCAATTGAATTAATTTTTCTGTGCGGTCGTCACCTCTCTGCAGACATGGCAAACCTCAGAGAGTAAAAATTGCCATGTAAAGCTTCTTGAGAACATAAGCCGTTCGGAGCATTAAACAGGTAGGTCCAGTTCTCGGTCATTTAATAACACGCACAACACAATTGATCTATAGAAGCTAGGTCGAAGTCCTTCCAAGGGCTGAAATGGCCAGTTTATTTTTTTTCATTTTTCTACATACCCTTTCGTCAGTTTCACGACGCTTTGAGCTTTTTTTTCGTTGAAGTCCATAAACAAAGCTACTCCTTTTTAGAGAGGAAATGTTTTTGATTGAAGGGACTCTAGTGTTAAAGGAATATGTTTAAAAATTTGCATTTTGACATTTTTTCAAAATTTCAGTACAAAAAAAAAAAACGAAAAAATTGTTTTAAAATTACACTAAAATTATAAAAAAAAACGAAAAATGCTCTAAAAAATTAAAATGTCCAAAACTGACAATAAAATAACTTTAAAATCTTTAAAAATGACCAAAAAATGCCCTTAATCTAGTAAAAATGACCTGAAAACTAAAAACGATGAAAAATGAAGAAAAAATGTCCTAAAAACTTTTTGTATTTGAAATTTAGGAAACATATATGGACGTTTTAAATAAGCAGGAAATGTCTTAGAAGCAGCAGAAACAAGATGACATGTCATCGAAATCCTAGCCCTGCTTATAAGTAATATTTAATATTTAATCCTTTGTACTTAATACTAACTAAGTACTGAGGTCTCAATACTTATTGCTATGTATTATGGTATGAGCTGCGGTAAAAAATTTTTTCGATTTGTGTTTTCATAAATGTCTTCTAAAATTCTTCAAAAACAATGCCTTAAAAATATTACATATGTTTACATATGTTACATATGTTTATATACACTTGCGCCTAAGTGCAGTAGTAAAACCTTAAATGCGTTTTTCTCGAAATCACTTTTTTCAAATTGGGTGTCGTTTTTCTCGAGAAGCCGGATGAAGATGCGGTGGGCGGCGTTTTGTAAGTAATCACGTCAGGAAGGTCCTGAACTAGGACAATTGCGCAAACACAACTACCGGGGGACCTATCCTATATATTATTATATATGCTACTGTTTTTAAGTTGGGCTTTGGCCGTAAATAAAAAGACAATTAATTTGATCTTTTTTTGTTTTTATTACAAGATATTTCGGCTCACTATGTAGGCCTTCATCAGGTATTATATATATTATTATATATAGGATAATATTTAGGTAATTCCTATAAAATTAAAGCCAAAAACCCAAAAAAAGCAATTTTTGATTTTTTTTTTAAATCGCGCTATTTTGTAAATTTTTTTATATTTTGGAAATATCCTAGGATTTTTCGCCATAACTCCTAAACCATACATCCTACAAGGACGATTTATGCTCCAAAATGTTTCTAATACATGTATACACAAGACTGCATTTTTAAAAAAAAAATTTTCAAGAATCTTAGTTTTCTAAGTCATTTTTGATGATTTTCTACTTTTTTATTGTTTTTTTTGCCATAACTCCCTAACCATACATCATAAAAGGACGATTTATGCACCAACATGTTTGTTAAGCTGCTGCCAACAAGACTGCATTCTTGGAAGACTTTTAAAATTTACATTTCTTGTTCATTTTTAATGTCCTTTTTTATGAACTTTTTTTTTATTTCTTTGCCATGAATTCCTCCTAAAATCCAAACTACCTATCAGAAAAGAACGATTCATGCACTAAAATGACCACCATGGCATTGTCCTTAAGGCGGGATACTTCTTTGTCGAAATGCATTTTGTTCTACCCTTGTAGTTTAGGAGTTGTAGAACACTTTTTGGAGTACAAGTATGCCAAAAACATCTGGATTTTTAGCCATAACTCCCAAACCATACATCCTACAATTACGATTTATGCTCCAAAATGTTTCTTATACATGTATACACAAGACTGCATTTTTAGAAAAAAAATTTTTTTCAAGAATCTTAGTTGTCTAAGTCATTTTTGGTGATTTTCTAGTTTTTTTTTTTTGGTTTTTTAGCCATAACTCCCTAACCATACATCATAAAATTACCAACAAAATGCCGCCCACAGAATTTCGATACGACATCTGGTTATCAAGAAAAACGACACCCCGTTTGCCTTCTCGTTTTTACGTACCCATTTTCATCGCTCTGGAAGAAGGGAAAACATGAAACATCGAAACAGAAAAAAATACGGAAAAAGTTAGAAAATTACGTCTACTTTCACGTAACAAAAAACCCCAAGTTGATACATTGAAAAATGACTGAGCTACAGCAATTTTGGTAATACCTAAAATAATAAGTACTAAATATTAAGTCAAATACTCTGCAAATATAAGTACAAATTAAGTACTTAACAATGAACGAAAAAAATTCCGACTCATCTTATATACGTTAAACCAAAATATCGATCGTAGCGTCCTAACCTCACGTCACGCATACCAATAGACACACACACCATTACAACCAACAACAAGAACAATCAACTAATTACTCTGTGCGCTAATTCATTTGACTAAAAAACAATAACAACAACACACCAAAAGAATTTATTTGTTCTACGAATACTCAAAATTTCTGCTCCCAAAATCTACATCTAAAAAATCGATAAGCGATTTTTTTTTTGTTTTGGCTTTTCTAATAGCCAAGACAAAGAGTGTCAACAGCAACAACAGTGAAGTTATTTATGCTTATCATTAGCAACAATAGCAGCAGCCACTATCTGCAATGATGCTGCAGACATCAGCAACAACAACAACAAAAACATCACCTGCATGCTTCGTTGAATTTGTTGAATTTTAATCGATTCGCTAATTGTCTGTCTGTCTGTCTGTCTGTCTGCCTGTCAGTCTGTCTGTCTGTTCCGATGTTGTCTCTCAGACAATCTTATTGAACGATAAATACACGAGGATGCGTAGCAACATCTTAAAATAGAAACCGAACCTTAGAAGGACTGATTCGAGAGCGTCCGTTGTTGTTATTGTTGCCGATGATGTTGCTACTACAAGCAACAAAATGCAGTAAATGTGCAAGAAATAAACAAAAATATCACAACATCAAGGTTGGCCTCTTCGTAGAAGTCAGGTTGTTGCTGCAAAGTGCTAAACAAGGAGAAAACTGAGCAGAAGAGGAGGAAGTGCAGCATGTGAACCAAGGAATCTAGGTATAATACACATAGAAACAGGCACATTTAAATGACAAACATTGCTCTGAACTGTGCTGCTGCTATGTTGCAACATTTGCGCTAGCCGTTCAATGCTGCCGCAGCTCTTGTTAGAGCATTTATCAAAACCCGCCAAAACAGCCCAGTCCGGTTTGGTCTGTTTGGGTCCTATTCGACCCACCACACCGCTTTTGCACTCTCGGTGTTTTTGAGTAATAGCATTTGCTATTTTGGCTGCAATGAGGAATCAATCATTGTCTTTGTTTACAGCCAGTTGTTTCTGTTTCATCTGCTAATTTTATTGTAGTATTTATCATCTTTTTTTTTAATCTGAAACACTCGATTCCACCTTATTGAGCAATAATTATTTTCAATTGTTTTTATTTAGTTTTACTGTAATTTTGCTAAAAATAGTTGTCGTAAAAATAAACAATCGATGCAACCGATCGATCAATCGGAAGTAAAAGTGCTGCGAATGAGTGCGATTTGACTCTTTTCTTTTTACTGATGTGACAATCATTGTTTTTTAAATTTTTATTTAAAAGAAGTGTGATTATAGTGTTGCTTATGATTTTGATTTTGGTTAACTTAAGAAAATGTACACGGATAAAAATAATTTTCTTCAAGCAAGCAATTGTTTTGCTTAATGCAAGATTTATTTACTGCTTAGAATTTACTTGAACTTAAAAAATATGCAAACTTTTAGAATTTTTTTTTGTAATCACTATTACACAGTCCAACAACTAAATAGATTCAGAAATCATTATTCGCTGAAGTTTTTTACTCAGTCGTTGTTAAATTTTAAAAAATATTGTGCTGTAAGTTTTTTAAAAAAAAAACACGAAATTGAATCATTCTTTTGTGTTGTGTTTTTATTTTTTTTTTTTTTGGGAAATTGAAATTTGGAAGTGTAGAGTGCGCTAGACTATCAACCAAGAGGTCCCTGGTTCGAGTCCGGGCTCGGGCATGGTTCTTATCACTTTCTTTGTTCTTTCCTACATCTAAGAATCATGGAAAACAAATCCAAAACTAAATTGTGAAAAATGTGGAATTAAAGAACAGGATCAACTATGGGCTGGAAATACTTATCGAGGTTAAGGCATAACTCTAGCCTCGGTTAAAGGCAATTCAAATTGTCTTTCACGTTTGTTTCGCCTAATAAATAATTCACGTATGGTTCCAATTAATTCCTCTAAATAATCTATCACTTTCCTTTCAGTTCAAGGACCAAACCTTGTTTGTAAAAAACAAAAAAAATGTTTTGAGTAAACAGAAGTTGTGCGTATAGCTTATCAAAGGATGCCACAGAAGACTACTGAAGTGTTGATATAGCGATCAGCGAAACAGTCTGTCTAGTTTGCTTGGTAATTTGTTCAACTTGTTGTTGTTGTTCTTGGTATTAAGCTCAAATATAATTCTTAAAAATTATATTACTTAGAATTATAAACATAATATTGTAATTAAAATATGCCATAATTAATTATTCCTGTAAGCTTTGTGTTGTTAACAAAAGATATTCTAAAGCTTTAGTTGGAATATTTTTTCTACCTTTCTAATTAAAATTACTATTCTTACTGCATACTTGAATAAGCATAAATTTTGAGCGTCAGTAATAAAATATCATAGAAAAACTGAATAAATATAAGACAATTTTATGAATAAAGAAAAATATCTAAGGATATTGCACACTAAACTAAAACCAACCAAACTTGCGCTCGAATCAAATTATATTTTCCAGAAAGATGAAGATCCAAAACATGCGGTCAAGAGCGTCTCTTAATGGTTTAAAGACAACAACATTAGGGTTTTGGACTAGCCGGCACAATCCCCAGACCTTAACCCTATCGAGCACCTATGGACTATTGTTAAAAATCGGGATGCCAAGGCGAATCCTTCAAATATTTTAAATTTTGAAGGAAATTATCGTAAAGGAATGGGAAAACATTAGTCCAAGTCAGGGCCGTAGACAAGGGGGGTTTTGGGGGGTTCAAACACCCCAGAGGTCCGACATATTAACAAAAATTATTGCATTTCAGCAATTATTTCATTGAATCACTGTAATATATTCTAAAAAACTTAACAAGTCATATACTGAAGATGCGTTTACTTGTAAAAGTCTGTGTTATGAGTTGAATCGTCTAAAAAACAATAGTAAAAACCAATGTGTTTAGGAAAAAATATTTAGGATAAAATTACGAATAAAATCTTTGTAGAATTACAAACAGAGGCTATTCGTAGAATGTACAAATGTTTTGTACATGGTACAAATGCTTGTAGTGTTGGCCGCATGAAAATTAATTTTTGAATTCGTAACTTTGTACATTTTACAAACGCTAGTTTGTAAAAATCTATAATGTATAAATTTGTGAACTGTACGAACATTGTTTCATAATATACAAAGCGGTGGCAGCAGCGTTCGTATATTTGTTCGTATCTTTATGCAAACGAATGAGTTTGTAAAATATACAAATATTTCTTTGTACAATGTACAAACGGCCATTTGTATTATTCACAAAGTCGTTCATAGGCTGAAAAGAACAAACAGCTTTGTAGAATATAATAATGGTTTTGTACATAGTACGAAGCTTTTTTTTTTGGGTGTGATACATTAACAATTGTCATCACTACTCTTAACATCGGCAGTTGTAAATGATGGCAGTGATGATAACAGCAAAGGCAATCAAAATGATATATATTAGGCCGGGCCAATTTGTATGGAGCCGAAAAATTCGATTAAAGCCACCCCCTGGGATGATTCTATGGACAATTCTAAGCAACTTTGGTGAAGAAACCATAGGTCTATCTCGATTTTCGAGTCTCCCACTTTTCAAAAAATGATTTTTCCCCTATAACATCATTGATTCAAAATTCGATTTTTTATTCATCGTTATATTATCTTTTTTATGTGTATATGGGGGGTTTTTGGGGTCGATAAATTCATTTCTGATCTTTATTTTTACCTATGACCACCGCCAGAGGGCGTTTCATGCCTATTTTAACCAAAATTACTTCTGCTGCTTTGCGGACTTTTTATCTCTGACATTTATTGTTCTTAATTTTAAGTAAGTCAATTGTTTATATCCGCACTGAACAAACTCGTCGCCCACCGCAAACTGCATTGATGTGTATTGACGGTCGGCGATGGGTTTGTGTTGTTGATGTTCAGTGCGGCCTTTTGACACTTGCTGTCATATGTTTAGTGATTTTTCTCCCGTTTTGGCTTTTCTCTCGCATTCCTTTAACCGCGTTGTTTCGTTTTTTTGCGTATGGAATTTAGTTGGTTTTAAATAAATAAAATTAAAGTAAATTAAGTACAGAAATTGTGTTCGTATTTATAATTGTTTAAACGCGTCAGTTTTTTCGCATTCACATCACCAGACAGCCGCAGCAATTAACGACACAAGGCTCCGCCACCAGCAGCAACATCATCCCCACCGACTACCAACGCACCCAGGAGAAACCAGGCAACACCAGTAACACCCACATAGTGTGTAAAAACTAATACGTTCTAACAAGAAACGTAACTAATATAAATAAAATTCTCATCATTTTTACCATTGCGTTTTTACCAATTTGCAGGTGGAAAAAATATATTCGAACCAAATGTTTTAAAATATACTAATTTCAGTTATTTTTTAAGTCTTATGTATGCAATGGATCTAAATGCATTGCCGTCTACATCGCAAACCGCAACAACATCAACAAGTAACGAAACTCATTTGAAGCATTTGCCTTCGCACGATGTTGCTGTTTTTGGAGCATCTTGTGATTTGAGTGGACTCAATCTGCCAACGAAACAGGATATTTTAAGATGTTTTTTTTTCTTGGCCGAACGTGCCAAACTCGAAAACAAAATGTTTTCGTATAAAACATTCGTACCGCACGTAACAGACAAATTGATTGAAATTTGGAGTCAACTTAATGTTGAAATTATAACAAAAAAAAGTGTTGGTAGAAAATTGGGTACATTGATTGACAAGTATCAAATCGAAACTAAACATCCAAAAATCGCCACATTCAGAACGTTCGTGCAATCTACAAAAGAGTTATTTTACATCGGCAAATGTCAATGTGACTTGAAGGCAGCATTATGCTCATGTGGATTGATTCCAGATCATTTGAAAGAGTTTATGCGAGATCAAAATAATGTCAGAAGATTGACGATACCGGAATTCGTGCCAGACGTTGAAGAGCCAGCACCAACGTCAACAATAATACCAACAAGCGTTGAAGAGACCCATTTAGCATATGAACCATGTACTGATGCAGATGAGCCAAGTTCAAATCCACAAGATGTTCCGCCACTGATACGAGGACCGTATACTCCCAGATACGATGCTTCGAACTTCGCTGCGATGTGTGATCGATTTGGTGTGTCAGATAGAATAGCAGCAGCACTCGCAACATCCCTTATGCAAGACATTGACGTAAAAGATGCACATGGCAATCCGATCATCATGGATAAAAATAAAGTGCGTCGAGAAAAAGCCAAATGCAGAGAAGAATTGCTTCGTAAGCAGTATGATGCATCCAATTTGATAGCATTTTCATTCGACGGCCGAAAAAATGATGCTTTAACAATGGAAAAAATCGATGAAAAGTTGCATCCAAGGATGGAAAGAACCACATCTAGTTGTTTTGAAGGAACCAAATTCTCGATTGATAGGCTACACAAAAGTCGAAAATGAAGATGCTGAACACAAATTGATGACATTGAATGGATTCTTCGTCGAAAAAGAAATTGCTCTCGATGCATTAATCGGCATATGCTGTGATGGTGAGCCAACAAATACTGGCGTAAGAAATGGGATTTTGCGTCGATTTGAATTGCATTTAAATAGACCGCTGCATTGGTTTGTATGCCTTCTGCACTTCAACGAGCTGCCATTTCGTCATTTGTTTAACACTTTGGACAAATCATCGACCACTGGACCACGAACAACAACCGGAACGTTGGGCAAACAAATTGAAACGTGTGAAAATCTTCCGGTATGTATCATTTTTCACATCGATTTTTTCCATTATGAAATGGTAAAATTGCATTTAATTCATCTAATTTCTTTTTTTTTCAGCTTATAGATGAATTCGAGATAATCGTGCTAGAGAACATGCCACCTGATTTAGATCCATTTGAATTATCCACCGATTCAAAGTACCTATACAAAATGGCCAATGCAATTTCGAATGGTGTTGTTCCTGCGGATTTGTCTCACATTAAACCAGGACCAATAGCACATTCACGTTGGCTCACCAAGGCGAATAGATTGTTGCGGTTGTATGTGTCAACTGAAAATCCATCAAGGAATTTGAAAATTCTGGCAACATACATAATGAAAGTGTATGTGCCGATGCACTTCAACATCAGGTACTATAATTCGGTGGTCTTCGGTAGTGTATTATTTCACAAATTCATTCGTTGGACACAATATTTGGATACAAATCTACGCCAAGTTGTGAATAATGTCATTAAAGACAATTCATATTACGCACATTCCGAAAATATTCTGTTAGCGATGTTATTTGATGATAAAAAAGAGACACGAAACATCGCAATCAAGAAAATTTTACACTACCGAAGAAATCTGTACGACCCGGCACATCTTAGAGTTTATCAAAAACCTTTGATAAACTTCAATTGTACAGATTATACGAATATGATTGATTTAAATAAAGATGATGTCTTATTCGAACCACCGTTTACGCATACCATTCCGTATGATCATTTGGAACAATATATAGAATACGATGATCCACCATTGCCTGATCCAAGAATTCCGGTACACATACAAGCAACGGAAAGACATGTTCAGTTGCTGGCTAGCGTTTCTAAACGTGTTTTACAAAAAAATCGACACAGTGTTATGGCAGTTACATCAGAAAGCCGTGCAAAATACCCCAGACTGGAAAGCAAGAAAGACTTTCAAAAATAACTTATTTCGCTTTTCTTCCACTAAATTAATTTTTTTGTTTTTTTTGCACATGTTCTTAGTTTTTAGGTTGAATTTCTGTTGACAAAAAATAAAATAAAGATCAATATTACCGAAAAAAATTTAAATTTTTCTCAGAAAATAGACGAAAAATAGTTAAAATATGCATGAAACGCCCTCTGGCGGTGGTCATAGGTAAAAATAAAGATCAGAAATGAATTTCTCGACCCCAAAAACCCCCCATATACACATAAAAAAGATAATATAACGATGAATAAAAAATCGAATTTTGAATCAATGATGTTATAGGGGAAAAATCATTTTTTGAAAAGTGGGAGACTCGAAAATCGAGATAGACCTATGGTTTCTTCACCAAAGTTGCTTAGAATTGTCTATAGAATCATCCCAGGGGGTGGCTTTAATCGACAAAAAATTTGGCCCGCCCTAATATATATACTGAAAAAACCTTTCTAATTCGAGAGATTTTAAAGTATACTTCAGCCACCAAATGATTTTAAATTTCCCTCAAGCGGTTATCGAAAATTTGAATTTCAGCACCCATGGTTTTGTCGATACAATTCTATTTTTCAGGTCGATATTTTGAACAGATTTTAGGAAAAAATGTTCAAATTCGTGAGAATATTGCAGTTTCTGAGTGAACCAAAAAAGTGAGCCAAAGTCTCTAAGTGCTCTGGCATCAAAGTTATAGTATTTTTAAAATTTTGTAATTCTAGAGTTTTCAGATATGCGAACGTTCATTTTTCATCTCTGGATTTTTCAGAACCAGACTTAAGTGCGTAGAATTTACGATTTTACATATTTTTTCGATTTTAAAGCAATATTTCTGAATTAGTATTGTTTAATTTCACTCCTATAGTATTTAGATTATTATGATAATTTATTACACGGTGCTACAGTGGAAATGTACTTTTACTCTTTTTTAAGTGAAATAGTCTAGATTATAGGTCTGGTTGAGTACAATACGAAACCATATTTGAAATTGTTAATACACCCCAAAATTTAATTTAACCGTTAAAAAACCGATTTTTTGGTACATGACACATTACGCAATCAGCAACTCAGCAATTTTCCAACCGATTTTCGATTAAAAAACGGTTTTGGAAAGATGAAAGATATTGCTTTATTAATTTGGAAAGTAGTTGAATGTAAAAGTAACAATCTTGGAATGTTTGAAAGGTTATTTCCGAAAAGGGAAATAAAAGAAATGGTCATTCGTATTCAAAAAATGCACCAATTTTAAAAAAAAATCATAAAAATGTATTTAATATGAGCTTTAAACTGATACATGAACCAATTTTAATACACCAATTTTAAAAGAAATCATAAAAATGTATGGTCCAATGGACCAATGTAGGCGTAATTATTTATTTATAAACAAATTTAATAACTCAGTAAATTTTAATACGATTTTTTTAAATTATCATTTATTTTTTTCGTTCTGAATTCTACTTTCAGAGAAAACTTTGGCAGTAAACAATCGTTAAAATTGAAAAAATTAGAAAAAAGGTAAAAATGTTAGGTTTTGTCGTTTATAACTCAAAACATTCTTATTCCAGTAATAAATAGATGTAAATATTGTATTAAAGAAAGTATTATCTTTTATCTTTTCAAAACCGTTAAATCAAAAATAGGTTGAAAACTTGCTCAGTTGCTGATTTTGTAATATGTCATGTAGTAAAAAAATCGTGTTTTTGACGGTAAAATCAAATTTTGAGGTGTATTAACAATTTAGAATATGGTATTACACTCGACCAGACCTATAAGCTAGACTTTGTCACTTAAAAAAGAGTAAAATTACATTTCCACTGTAGCACCATGTAATAAATTATCATAATAATCTAACTGCATTATTTTGTATCACGAAGAAGCACACTAACGATGAAGAAGTACACTAACACTAAGAAACGAGAAGCAATACAATTTTGTATGGAAAAAAGTATTGCTTCTCGTGTCTTTCTCATCGTTGGTGTGCTTGTTAGTGATACAGAATAATGCAGTAAATCAGGGCTGAGCATTCTAACACAGTCACATTTTTTTGTCTTGTTAGTATTGGTACGCTCTCGTATAGCGCACACTGAGCGAAATAGTTGTCACAATTATCTAGATTTGCAAGTTTGTATGTTAATACTTTGACACATACTGTAATATGTGTTTATTTTTTATTTTTAGGCATTGGTATTGTTCACTATTTCTTCTGTGTCATTACTGCTCCATTTTGTTCTAAGTGAATAAATTATATTAGTTTGCTAGCAATGGCAAATTACACATTCTGCTAGAAAGGTTTTCTGAAGAACAGAAATCGAATTGCGATTCAGAGTCAAACATTATTTCTTAGGTGTTTTGTTTTTATTTTAATATTAGTAAATTCTAATTAATACAAATCATTAAATTTATAATCAAAACCTCAAAAAATTAAGTATCAAAAAATTAACGAATACAAATAATATAAAAAAATAATGCAATGAATCTTGATAGGCAATATGTATGAATTACATAAAACCTCAATTAAAAAAAAAAAAAACAAGAAATACATGCATAAGAATTATGAATCTACAAACCAAAAAGTTGGTTTTTTCAAAGTAGAGTAGAAGGGGGTAATGTCGTGCACTGGCTTTTTTAGCATAAAAAATTGAATGATATACCAGCCGTTGGTAAGGTATGGGCCTACTGACCTACAGAGCTCATGCATACAATACTAGCAATATCCATGTGTAAGGGCAATATGTGCGACGTTTTTTAAAAATCGCACGTTCTCGGGACGACGAAAGTGTTTTTTTATCGGATCAGAAAAATTATTTGTCTCGCAGGAAAATATACCAGGTAAGTGTTTTCTTAAAGCAAATTTTCCGCCGAAAAAAAAGATGTATTGTGATCGAAAAAATTTTTGTTCTTTACCGATTTGTCGAAGTCAACCTTGAAAACGACCTTTGGGGCAATGTCGTTCATTTGATGTGGGGCAATGTCGTGCACTATACAGAAAAGAAAAGAAAAGGGAAGGAAACGCGGTCGCCCTAGTGTACCAAGGGAGTCGTGAAGCCATAACAAAACGCTACAATCAAAATAAAATTTTCCAAAATTTTTTCTCAATGTCAAGCACTTTTTGAAAAAATATTGTTTTTCCTTCCGTGTTTCATATAGCAAATTGCCTATTTTCACTTTTCTTTTCATAAAATTGTATTTTTTGATCATATTTCGGACTTGTGTATATTGCCTTATAATTAACAATAATAAATAAATAAACAATAATGCTATATCTTCTTGAATCGAATCACTACTGTAGTGTCGACAAATTGTTAAAATATTTACTTGTTTCATTTTTTATACTTTACGTTTAATTCTATTTATTATTTATAATCATAAAAAAAGTCACAGATAAAAAATGTATGTTAAAAAAAATTTTCATTATAAAATTATATTTCAATTTGTGAAGACGAATAATAAATGTAAATGTGTTATAAAATAAAACTTCAAAATATTAAAACCAAAAACTATATGTGCATATAATATAAAATAAATTTTTTACCAAAATAAAACACTACCATAACTACCTATCGTTTTTCACACATTCTGATACCTTTACAATACAATGCACGACATTACCCCACAAATTTTGAGGGGGGTAATGTCGTGCACATTTTTTTTTTTAATTTCTACTAACACGATTTCATGCTACACGAATATTGTTACACTTAAATCAGTGTTCGGACTTTACTGCAATTGCAGTAGATCTACTGCGTTTTTAAGCAAAATTTATGGTTTTGCTGCGTCACTGCGGTTTTTCTAAATCTACTGCGATTTACTAGCCACAAACATTTTTATGGTTATTTTTGTGATATTTTAGAAATATTTTAGGGAGAGTTGTCTAAAGTGGGACCCGAACTTCTCTCCGATATTTTCCACAGGCATCACCAATGTTTTGACATTGACAGTGTAGCTTTGAAGCGCCATAACTTTTCATATGGACTTGGAGAAACAAAATTTCAGAAAAAAATTTTTTGCAACATTTTTGGCAGTGAATTTTGTCATTATTTTTTTTTTGGTCTAGCACGATTTCATAGTAATTTCTGTTCAAATGCAGAAAAAAAATTTCTTTGAATAAAAAAATATTCATTATTTGGAGTTTTCATTTCAATTATTGGGGGTTGGAATTAATTTTAAAGGTTTTTTTTCGGTTTTTGAGCATTTATTTAGAAACAACGGTACAATGTTTATTATTCAAAGTATTGTCCATCGTTAGTTACAACATTTTCCCATCTTTCTGGCAGCATATGGATTCCGCGCCGGAAGAACGATTCGTCTTTTGAGGCAATCCACGAATCGACCCATTTTTTGGTATCCTCGTAAGAAGTGAAGCGCTGCTCAGCCAAGCCATGCGTCATCGATCTGAATAGGTGGTAGTCGGAAGGGGCTATGTCTGGGCTATAAGGCGGGTGGGGTAGCACATCCCAATTCAGCGCCTCCAACGTTTCCTTGACGGTTCTTGCAACATGTGGCCGAGCGTTGTCATGTTGAAAACCACTTTGTCGTGTCTTTTGGCATATTCCGGCCGTTTAACCTTTAATGCTCGGCTCAATTGCATCAATTGTTGTTGGTAGCGTTCCCCAGTGATGGTTGCGTTAGGTTTTAGCAGGTCATAGTACACGACACCCTTCTGATCCCACCAAATACACAGCATAAGCTTGGCGCCATGAATATTCGGCTTGGCCCTCGATGTTGATGCATGGCCGGGTGGTCCCCACGATTTTTTTCGCTTAGGATTATCGTAATGGATCCACTTTTCATCGCCAGTGACAATACGATGCAAAAAACTTTTCCTTTTATGCCGTTGAAGCAGTTGTTCGCACATGCAAAATCGCCGTTCAACGTCTCTCGGCTTCAACTGGTACGGCACCCAATTTCCTTGCTTTTGAATCATTCCCATGGCCTTCAAGCGTTTGCCGACCGTTGATAAGTCGACTCCCAATGATTCTGACAATTCTTGAAGGGTTTGACACGGGTCTTCATCGAGCAAAGCCTCCAATTCCTCATCTTCAAACTTTTTCGGCTGGCCCGGACGCTCTTTGTCTTCCGTATCAAAATCACCACTTTTTAACCACTCACAAGTAGAAATCGATGGAGCATAGTCCCCGTAAGCCTCAGTAAGCGTGCGTTGTGCTTCAACCGCTTTTTTCTTCAAATGGAAGCACAAAAGTAAACCTTCCCGCAAATTGCGTTTTTTTGAAACGAAAGTCGACATGTTCACAGAGAAAAAAATATATGTTGTTTACACTTCAGTGGAATGACACATACTGAAAAATGAAGATGAACAATGTGCTTTGAAATGAATATAGTCACAGGTGTGCCCGATGCGATCTATTGAAAGTTACGCCATCTCTTAGAAAACCTTTAAAACTAATTCCAACCCCAATATTTTACGCTTTCTGTGATTTTATTGAATGTATGATAGAGTCCCACGTTAGAAGACAACAATTTCTGGAGCCGATTTTAAGCCTTTTAGATTTTTGGAAAAATATAATGAAACTTTCCAACAAAACTAAAAACTGTATTAAGCAAAAAGATAGTCATTTTATAAGCCAATCCATTGATATATTTGGCTCTCGAAAATAATTTCATTGTGAAAATTATGATGAAAAAACAAAACCGGTCCCACTTTAGATAACTCTCTCTTAAGCATTGATGTTGATTATGAAAATGTAGTTTCAAGGGCCCATCTGTACATTACATCTATATACTGTGGTCTAAGCTTTAAAACAGAAGAAAGTAATTTGTCAGATGAAGCTGTCATTGCAATAAAAGCAATTATTTTAAAGTTTTACATAAGTTTTTGCCAATTTTTAAAGACCGTGATTGAATTTGTTTACGGCAAATATATTTTGAATCAGTAAGAAATATGTTTCTGCAACATGCAAATATAAAGTATATAGTTAAGTGTATATTATGTTATTAGTAAAAAATGTTCATACATTAGTAGTAAATGTACGTACATGGTTGTAAATAAAAAAAATCAAAAAAACTACTGCGAAAATGTTCGTTTAACTGCGTTTTTTTTTCAAAAATTGCTGCGATTTACGAATTTCCAAGTCCGAACCCTGACATAAATGTTACCAACCAAATTATCTTTCGATCGGATGCTTACTCGTTGTATTCGCTTGTCATGTACGGCTTTACGAGCACTTTAAAGTTGAGTGCACGACATTACCCCCCTCTACTCTATACATAAAATTTCCGACATAGGTTTTCACAGCATCACCGTCAGCCAGCGACTGAATTATATTATCTTCTGTTGTGAGTTTTGTGTAAGGTTTCTTCGCCAAATAAGGCCCAAGCCTTAATAAGGCCCGATTTCTAATGCGCACATTTATTGCATTCCCTGCAAAATGACGTTTAAACATGCTCATATCTGCATCACGATGCAAAAAAATTACTTCGATTGCGCATCTGTGAAGCGAGTGACAGTCGAACGAAGTTAGCGGTAGCGTCAACAACGTGGTTGATGTAATATTGTGCTCGCAGTAAAAGTCCGTTATTCTACGAATTAACCATTGCCTATGCCCAGCTTTGAATTAAAATCAGGAGAGGTATTTTAACGAAAACAAAAAGGTTAATTGATCAAATCTAACTGTGGTGTATTCCGAGAAAAACTTGATTAATGAAATTATATTGAGAGCGCCTAAAAAGGCCCAATAATTTTTTTCTTTCCGGCTTTCTTTTTCCGATCTCATGTCCACACCTAAATCTACCTGGCAGAAAAAACTACGAAAAAGAAAGCCCTCAACTATAAAGGTCAGCAAATTAATATAATTTTCTTTAAAAAGCCAGAGTAACTTTATTTTAATTTTCAAAATAAACTTTAGGCAATAAAAGTATTTTTGCGAAAAAGTTTTTATAAAAAAAAAAGCTATGAATAGCATTAAGGTTTAGTATAAATGTAAACCAACATTTGTAATAACAATATGTGTTCTTATTTTATTATTTTCTGACTGTTTTGTTATGTTTCTAAAACCGTTATATATTGGGCCTTATTAAGACATGGTGGTCCTAATATGGCAAAAATCAGACCCTTTTAAAACCGTCTGAGCTGGATATATTTTTTACTTTTTCATGCTTTATTTTTATGTTTTTGAAAAAAGAATTCAATAAACAAAAATACAAAATTGCAAAATCAAGATTAAAAAAACTCGTTTCTCTTCTGTCTAGTAAAAACCGTTAGGTTGGCCTTATTTGGTTAACTTACCTTACATGTGAAAGTTACGCTCAGAGAGCGCTCAGTGAGCTATGGGGCGCCCAGCGCTGATCTAAGTACTATAAGAGTGAAAATAAGAAATATGAATTCAGAAATATTGCTTTAAAATTGATAAAATATGTAAAATCGTACATTTTAGCGTTCGCAGATCTGAAAACTCTAGAATTACAAAATCTTAAAAATACTATTACTTTGATTTCAGAATATCAAGAGACTTCTAGAAACTCTTAAATTGAAGGTGTTGAATAGTGCTACTACAACTTATACTAAATACATTTTGTAGTTGGCGCACGCTTTCAGAAAATGCAATATTCTCACGAATTTGAATAAATTTTTCCTAAAATCTGTTCAAAATATTGTCCTGAAAAATGGAATCTATATATATAAAAATGGATGTATGTATGTGGGTATGTGGGTATGTGGGTATGTGGGTATGTGGGTATGTGGGTATGTGGCTATATCACGTATAGACTCCAAAACCGCTGAACCGGTCTTTATGAAATTTTCAGGGAAAATAAAGCCACATCTTGAGAGTGTTCCTGTGAGGTTTTATAACGATTGGAGAAAGGGGCGTGGTACCTCCCATACAAGCCAAATTTGCTCCATCGATCACAAACAAAAAAAAAGAAAAATATTTCACGGTTTCAGTCGTAAAAAACTAAGATTTGGTGATTTTGTTCAGATAGTTACTGTCGGTAACTGTACAAAAAATGGGCGTGGTCGTTATATAAATACGCCCACTTTTTCGAAATCATGGCAATTCCGGAGTTCTGCACATTTTTACAGTGAAACTTGCTGTTTAGGTACGAACACAATTTATAAATGTTTTCACGCCCACTTTTAACGCCCACAAATCAATATCTATATATATATAAAGCAAAACGATGTGTGTCTGGTAGTGTGATGTCTATAGACTCCAAAACTACTGAACCGATTGACCTGGAATTTTGGCAGTCGATTTGTTTCAGGTACGAGATGGTTGAGGAAAAAAATTTGCCACACCCCCCTTTTACCACCCCCAAATCAATAAAAATGTTACATTTCAGTTGGTTTGGGTCGTATATGGCTAAAATTTTGTAATTTAGTATGTACGGCTACTGTCGACAACTGTCCTAAAAATGGGTTTCCACGCCCCCTTTAACCGCCCACAAATAAATGAAAATGGTTTATTTCAGACGGTTTTGGTCGTATAAGACCTAAATTTGATACTTTGGTTTGTGAAGTTACTGACAGTAACTGTACGAAAAATTGGTTTCCACGCCCCCTTTTGCGCCCACAAATCAGTGAAAATGCTATATTTCATGCAGTTTTGGCCGTATGAGACTAACATATGATACTTAAGTTTGTATGGTTACTTTCGGCAATTGTACTAAAAAAGGGCGTCATCGCTATATAGCCACACCCACTTTTTAAGAAACCATCAAAATTGACTACTGGGTCGATTGAGCTAAAATGTTGGCTTAGTTTGTACGGTTACTGTTAGCAACTGTACTAAAAATTTATCTCCACGCCCCCCTTTTACCGCCCACAAACCAATGAAAACGTTTTATTTCAACGGTTTGGGTCGTATTAGACAAAAA
This sequence comes from Dichetophora obliterata, assembly GCA_963920525.1. Taxonomy (NCBI): domain Eukaryota; kingdom Metazoa; phylum Arthropoda; class Insecta; order Diptera; family Sciomyzidae; genus Dichetophora; species Dichetophora obliterata. The sequence goes on from OY986435.1 coordinate 5,381,940, forward strand.
TTTTGTAATTCAGTACATATGGTTACTCTCGGCAAGTGCACTATCAATAGGCCTGCCCTACTTTAGTTAAACTCACTTTTCGGGGAGTTAGCGTCCAGTGAAGTAAAGTGCGCCAGGCTTTCCCTAAATTGAGCTGAAATTTGGGCAGTCGATTTGTTTCGATTACGAGATGGCTCAAGGGAAATATTTTACCGCACCCCTTTTTACCGCTTGCAAAACAACAAAAATGCTATATTTCGCACGGTTTTGATCGTATTAGACTAAAATGTGGTTATTTAGTGCACATGGCTACTTTCGGCAGCTATACTGAAAATGGTGAATATATTTGACATTTCTTGACATTTTCGTGTATGGCAGTAAGGCGGTCTGTGGCAGAACAACGTTTGCCGAGGTGATAGATTGTTCCTGTGAGGTTTGGTAACGTTTGGACGAGGGGGCGTGGTTCCTCCCATACAAGCCAAATTTGCGCTATCGACCACAAACCAAATAAGGGATATATATCAGACGGTTTCGATCGTAAAAACTAAGATATTATCATTTTGTTCAGATGGTAACTGTCAGTAACTGTACAAAAATCACTTTTTCGTCGCAATTTATATACGCCCACTTTTTCGAAATCATGGCAATTCCGGAGTTCTACACATTTTTATACTGAAAATTGCTGTGTAGGTGCTCCAAGAGGCAGTCACGATACATAAATGTTTTCACGCCCACTTTTAGCGCCCACAAATCAATATCTGTACATATAAAAATGAATCGTGATTTGTTCGGATGCTTAAAACTTGAAAACGACTAGACCAAATAGGATACTTCCTTCTACTGGTTTGTTCGTAACTGCTACGCAAAGGTTTAGGAAAAAAGTAATGCCACACCCCTTTTATTGCCCACAAATCAATAAAAATGCTATATTTAAGAAGGTTTTGGTCGTATTAAATTAAAATTTGGTAAATAAGTTCTTATGATGACTGTCACTAACTTTAATAAAAACAGGCGTTGTCACACTTCATCTACGCCTACTTTTGGAAATATCACAATACTCCGATACTATTGGTCCGATTGAGCTCAAATTTTGTAAGTGGCTTTGCTTTGAGTACGAGATGGTTTAAGAAGAAATGCCACACCTTCTTTTACCTCCCATTAATATAAAAACAATTTGTGTTATCGAATAGCGTTATGGGTTGCACAGCTTAGAAATTCGGTATTCGACCACAATTTAGACGTACCGTTTCAGTGATGAAATTTTATGGGAGTTGGACAAGGGGGAGGGGCACCTCTCATACAATCCAAATTGGTGATATCGAATAGCTTTGAATTTATAGGAATTCAGCTTTGGAATTCAGTTTTTGACCTCAATTTACACATGCAGTTTCAATGATTTTTTTTTATGGGCGTTGGACAGGGAGGCCTGACATCTCCCTTACATCCCAAATTTGCAATATCGAATTGCTTTGAAGTTATAGGTTGACAGCGTAAGAAATCGGTATTCGACCTAAATTTATACATGCACTTTCATTTCTTACATTTTATGGGCGTAGGGAAAAGGGGAGTGACACTTCCCATACAACCCAACTTTGTGCTATCAAATAGCTTTAGAGTTATAGGTCGCACAGCATCGGAATTCAGTATTTGACCAAAATTTACGCATGAAGATTTACTGATAAAATTTTTTAGAGTTTGTCGGGGGGCGTGGCACCTCCCATACAACCCAAATTTGTGTTATCGAATATATTTGGAGTTATATGTCGCACAGTTTTGGTATTCGGTATTCGACCTCCATGTACACATGCAGTTTAATTGATTACATTCTATGAGGGGTGATCAAGAGGGCGTGGCACTTCCTATACAACCCAAAATTGTTATATCGAATAGCTTTGTGGATATAGGTCGCACAGTCTCGGAATTCAGTATTTGACCTCAATTTAGACATGCTGTTTAACTGATAACATTTTATGGGCGTTTGAATAGGGAGAGTGGCAGCAACGCGCCGGGTTTCAGCTAGTTGTATATATATTTATGATTCTTTTTTTCACATAGCTTACATACACTTCAGTTATAAAAAAATTGTTTCACTGATCTTCAGTGCATACGTTTTTAAAAAGATCAATATTTATCAAACAACTTCGAAAAAGTCAAATTTTTATTATTTTCTTTAAAAGCAATTATTTCTTTAATTATAAAATGTAAACGAACAAGTTGTCAGTTTTAAATTCGTTTTGGAGGTGTAAACGATTATTTTTAAACCTGGAGGTGCGAACAATTTCACAGATAGCTGGTGAAATAGAAACGCTGTATGAAAGTTATTTTCTGTTATGACGTCACCATAAAAATTTTTCTCCTCATCATACTTGGACTTTCCAAAATTTTACTGGCAAAATATTGCATATCTCATGTTTTTATAAATGGTCTGTTTTATTAATAAATTTTAAAGATCTCATACCATCTTCAAAAGAACTTCTGTACGTCCAAGTTGGAGCAGTACTTCCCGAAATCCTTTTCTTACTCACGCCAGTAATTTTTTTGTTGACGAACAAATATTTATATTTTTATTTATTTATAGAAATATTTAATATTTAATTTAAAACGGACGAATAATTTTGTCCGTGAGCATGATGTCCCCCCCCACCCTAACATACTCTGCACTAACTACAAGCATTGAATCTGTGTTCTTCACAAACGGGTCTCATACTCTTATGATGAACATCCTATTTTTGTTTTTCTTTCTCTTTTGCGTTTACAGATTGTACACCATCAATTTTGATAAGAAAACAATTTTTTTGTTAATTTTTTATTGTTTTCCTGTGAATATCCTTAAATTTTATCAATGAAATCAAATGCAATCATATATTGACTAGGGTGTCCCAAAAGAATATTTTTTTCGAATTTAATAGTTGCTCAGCCTTTGTTCGAAGGCTTATGAAGTCAAGTATTTTTGAGATTTTTTTCAGATTTTTTGGAAGAGGTTTAGAGGTGGCGCTAATCGGTTTTTCCCTGGAAAACAGGTTTTTCGGAGATTTTTCGAATTCGAAGAAAAAGTTGGTCAATAACAGACATTTTCTAAGACTTTGAGTCGTCATTTGTTCAAACAAATTTTAATGTATATAAATCCGAAGTTTTAGCAAATTTTTATGTCATTTGGGTGCATTGCATTTTTTCGTGAAATTATCGAACTTTTTTAAAAAAACGGTTCATAACTTTTAAAAATTCCATCAAAATGAAAAAATGTTGTGATGCAGTTTAAATAACGGTCAAATTTTAAACATTTATAAAAAATTTTTTAATACTACTTTTGCCGTTTCAAAGATACAGCTTTAAAAGCTTTTTTTGTTGCCTGAAACTTTTTCGAATTTTAACAAGGCATTTTATTTCATTCAACAAAATGTTCATTCAAGTTTAGTTCATTCATTTTAATAGTGCACACAAAAAATTGGTACCTCTGTCAGTGCCCTCGATACGCTCCACCAAATGACCTCAATTTAATGAAGCAAATAGCTAGCTACAAGCGCTTTAATGAAACAGTTTCAAACACCACGCTAAAAACTTTTTTGGGCCACCAGTGGTACCTATCCGGGAAATTATCTGCCTTAGTCTTAGCCTTTTTTGATGAGCGCATAGAAACCAAAACTTTGCGGTTAATGGTAAAAAATATTTATGCGCCAAATAATGAAAACGAGCTTGTACAAGCCAATGTAACACAAAACATGCTAAAAAGTAAGCCAAAATATTATTTCTAAAGCCAGTCTTTCTTGTTTTGAAGCTTGCAATATTTCAATTGATTTTTCACAAACCTACCCAGAAGAATGGAAAAGCACCATACCGTTTCAAGAAGCAAAGCACATTATTCAACAATTGCAAGTAGTAAACGATGTCGCAGAACGTGGTGTTGCCTTGGCAAGCAGTTACATTAGTCTCACAACTTCTGAAACAGACATTCAAAATCTTTTACAAGGTATCGTAAGGAAAATATATGATTTTTTAACCAAAAGTAAAAAATTTTCTAATATTTTATTTTTGATTTTTTTTTTGGGTTCGATGGTAACCTGCGAAAAGAATACGTTTTTATTTTCGACTTCCTCGACTAGCTGATTATTAGAGTAGGTTTTTGGATGCTCTTCAAAATAGTGTAGTTTTCTGTTTTTATGTAACTTGAAAAATGCACGTCTCATTTTTAACAAAGGCAAATTTACTGTAAAATGAAGGTCCCAAATAATTTTATGAACTAGTTCATAATAATGTTAACTTACCGATGCTTACAAATTTTCACTATATTTTGTTGAATGAAATAAAATGCCTTGTTAAAATTCGAAAAATTTTCAGGCAACGAAAAAGTTTTATAGGCTTTAACTTTGAAACGGCTGGAGTAATATCAAAAATATTTCTTTTTAAATTGCTTAGAATTTTACCCTTATTCAAACTGCATCACTACAATTTTTCATTTTGATGGAAGTTTTAAAAGTTATGAAGCGTTTTTTAAAAAGTTGACGCAAATTTTACGAAAAAATGCAATATGTGCCAAACTAATGACATAAAAATTTTGCCAAAACTTCTGATTTATGTACATTAAAGTACAGTTTGGACATTTTTCTTTCGATATGACGACTCAAAGACTTAGAAAATTTCTGTTATTGACTAACTTTTTCTTCGAATTCGAAAAATCTCCGAAAAACCTGTTTTTTAGGGAAAATCCGATTAGCGCCACCTCTAAACCTCTTCCAAAAATCTGAAAAAAATCTCAAAATTACTTAACCTCGTAAGCTTTCAAAAAAAGCTTGAGCAAAAAAAAATTATTTTTTGGGACACCCTAATATTGACTCAATTGCGCATTTGTTTAGTTTCATATCTTTATTTCAGCATAGGTTCAATAAAATAGTGAGCTTCTATGGTAACAATAGCAGAAGTATGCAAAAAATAACATTTCTGATCCACCGGGGTAACGATTCACTAGCGGTTTTTTCACAAAAACTCTTTCAATAGGTTGATCGGTATCTGTTCATTGTGGCGAAAAGTGGTTTCAACGGTCGATAGATTGAAAATGTTGAAATATTTAAATTGACTTTAAGAACCCATTAATTTTTTCCTGGCGTTACGACTTACCATCACTCTTAGCAACAGCCAAGGGTTAAAAAAGCTCTTTGTTTATTAACAAATTAATTTAAGTCGGCTTCAACGCAGTAATAACGACATACGCCACTGTTCAACTCGTTACTTTGCTACCCGCTACACACTCGTTGCGAGACAAATTAGATAAATACAATAAAGCCTAAAAGTATGCAGTGCAGAATTTAAGAGTTTGAAATATTGTGTTTCGTCATCTGATCGAAATGAACTTAATGGCTTTCACACTGAGCTGCAGAGCAGCAAAACGGCCTCATGAGCTACACAAACACCAGGAACACGAATGCTTCTTCTTGACCAATTCGATTTAAAAAGCATGCGTTGGACAGACGTTAACAAAAACTAATCGGAACGTAAAGTTAAGCCCACTGATTCTCGCAGCGAAGACGATTGAATAAAAGCAGCAACTAATAGAGAAAGGTAAGGTAAGCTAAGGTGCTGATGATGACGAAGACGAAGGCAACGATGATCAGCATGATACTCGTTGTTCTTATAGCTGTCGCCGTTGTTGTTGTTGTTGCTATTGTTGTTGTTGTTGGTGGCAGCAGAAAAAGAAAAGTGCAAGTGGATGTTTAAATATTCCGAAATGGTTTTTAAGAAACCCGTTGACTGTGTGAGCCGAACAACTGACCTAGTTTCATACACAATAAGAATGTTTGATTTTCTTTCTTTATTTGTTAGTTATTTTTTATTTTTGTATTTTTTTTCTTCTTTCATTTAACGATGGTGCTTGCGCCTGCGCTTCTCTTCTCGGTCTTCGGTGTTGCTTGTGGTCATGTTAGTGAAGCGTTATTTGGTGCTTGGCTGAGCTTGGCGCACGAAAGTGTACGAGTGTGTGTGTGTGTGCTTTTTGTGAGTAGGCCTAAAAGAACGTTAGCTAGCAGCAAAGAAAGGCTGATGGGTCTGACTTCGAGGGAGCGACGGCAGACCGATGGACCATTTGGCTTATAAAAAGTTTCATAAACAAGGCAAAAATAAAATTGTGTTTTTTTTTAAGTCAATACTGAGCCATGCGTTGACCAACATTCGAGACTTTTAATGATTTGTTTGTTTGTTTATGGCTAATAATATTTTGAAGCCTATGCGTTTGTGAGTATTTGTGTGCGTATATCCATAACTTTCTGATTTTTATTTTACATTAAATGAAGAAAGAGCAGAATAACAAAAAAAAAAAAAGCAAAAGATTCTGCATAAATTGCTTTTACTCTGTTTCACACTCGATGGCAGCAGCATTTTAATGATTTTGATTCT